>OY728122.1:1767161786-1769561786 GCA_963277665.1 Viscum album
CCCTTGGACAACCCACACCCCCACTTGGATAGTCCACCCCACCCCCTTGGAAAACCAACACCCCTCCCCCACCTGTACATCCCACACCACCCCCCCTTAGACAGCCCACCCCCCATGATAACCCACTCCCCCCTTGGAATCCCACACCCCCACCCCCACCTACCTAGACAACCAACACCCCCCTCCCCAACCTGGACAGCCCACCACCCTTCACAGCACACACCCACCTCCCCCACCTAGATAGCTCACCCACCACCACCCATGGATAACCCACCCCTCCTTGGACAGCCCACGCCCCTCCCCAACTTTCCCCTCCCCCCGAAATCCCCCCTAGATAGCCCCCACCCCACCACCTGTATAGCCCCCCCACTAAATAGCCCACACCCCCAGAGCCCCCCACTCCTTGGACAGCCCATACCCCCCTCCCCCACCAGGATATCCCCCCCCAGGACAACCCACACACTCCCTGGACAGCCCACACTACATCCCTGGACAGCCCACACCCCCTCCACTATAGACCCCCCCACCTAGATAGCCCCCCACCTGGACATCCCCCCACATGGACATCCCCCCACCTGGACAGCCACCCCTCCCTGGACACCCCACACCCCCTCCCTCACCTAGACACCCCACCCTGACCCCTTGGATGGCCCACACCCCTCCTATGGGAAGCCCATACCCCCTCCCCCACACCCCTATAGCCCCCTACCCCCCTACATCCCCCCTACCCCCTGGATAACCCACCCCCACCTGGACAGCCACCCACACCTGGACAGCCCCCCCCACCCCTCATACTGCCCCCCATTAGGGTATTTTTATCTAAAATTATTTTATTCATTTAAAAAGACCATATTATCATGCATTAGTCATTTAACTAAACAAAAAACATAAATCCCCACTAAACATAGTACATAAAACCCCACTAAAAAACATAAAACGGATATAAAACAAACATAAAACAAACCCTTTATGCCACTAATCAAAAAACATAAAACAAACCCTTTACCTTGTACACTAAGAAAACCCCACTAAACATAACATTTAAGATGTATTAAGTATAGAAAAAAAACATAAAAAAACAAAGGGTGTGGTACTCCAACATCAATAACAGTAATTTAGCCAAAATCAAAACATCAAACCCAAAATAAAAAGAGTAAGAAAACTAAAACTAAGGTAACACTTACTAAGTTGAAGTGTATAAATAAAAATTTGTTTGATTGAGGAACGATATTTGGCTGGAAGGTGTTTCATTGCTGAAAATACGTCGGGAGGAGGTCTGGATTTGGTCTGCAATCAGACCTACTGGGAGCTGGGGCACTGGGTATTTGGGGGAAAATATTCCCAAAGGTTTTTAAAACTGGTTGGAAAAGCTTCCCTTTACCAACAATTTATCAAAACCGTTGGTATACCATAAAGAAAGTAGTTTTTTCCCTATGGTTTTAGAAAACCGTTGGGAAATATTAGGAATATATACACATTGCTAACCGTTTGTTGAAATCGTAGGCAAATGTTTCTTCTTTTACACTATAGAAACTGTTTCCTCAAACCATTGCTATAGTACCATTGCGAAAACACCAAGTTCTAGTAGTCTTCCACCCATCACATAATGGAATGCATATATATGTGTACCTTAATATCAAAAAATAATCGTCATATCATTAATTTATAACCCATGGAAGATATTTCATATTCATAAACATTTCATCATCACAATAGTGAACCATATAGGGGAAGAATAATGTCTATAACACTAGGTATTATCCACAGTAATCAATAAGAAACATAAAATTATTTTGTAATAGATTAAATTAAAAATTATATAACTATAATTCATTTATTGAATAAAATAATAATTCAATTGAAATAAAATATTTAAAATCATAAAATATAAAAAATTTTATGAATAAAATTTTATTTGAATATAAACTAGAAAATTTTAAAATGATGTTCACTAAAACGTATAATCCTGATTTTCATGTAAGTTATCCATTTGGTGTACATTGAAACTAGAAAACCCTTTCATATCGTATATAAAATTAATAAAAAGTTTTCTCTGAATAAAAATATGTTCGATTCATAAAATAATTTATTGAAATTAAAAATGGTTAAAATATAATTTAATAAATATTTAGAATATTGTAAAAAACCAATTTTTTAAAAAATGGACACTGAAAAGTGATTCCTGACTAAATAGAGAAACATGGTGGGTTTTCTTAAAATACTTCCTTAGGTTTCTTGACTACATAAACTAGGAAAAAATAGAAAACATGAAAAGTAGAAAAATAAAAAGGGGATTAGAAAATAAATATAACATGGGAGATATAGACCATGTAAATTCTTCAACAAGATATTTATTCATAAAAAATCCCAGTTAATATTATATTGTAACTTAAAACGCTTACATAAAGACATTATGATAAGTGATATAAACTCGTGAATGAGAAATTTAAAATTATTATAATTCCAAAATAGATTTATAATAATAATTATAATACCAAATATAATTTAATTATTACTTCATATCACCTCTTTGTCATAAATCATTCATTTTCATCATCACTTTAGGTCTTAGCCGCTTCATTTTTCATGTGCATTTTTATTCATCTTTATGGACATTAAATTTTTAACATTTTAAATTCATCCCTATAAATTTGATTATGATATATATATCTTATATTTTGATTATATATATATATATTAATTAATATATATGGGTGATGATAAATTTATTACATAACTCTGTGGAGATGGATATCCCTACATACACTTCAGAGACGTTCCCATTTTTTAATGGATGAAAAAATGAATGGTAAATATTAATTCATATTTAAATAAAAATTATTAAGAAAAAAATATCTTATATTAAATTAGATATATCATAATAACTAACCATAATTTATAGTTGTTTTAAATGAGTCGTATCGCTCTATGGAGACTGTAGTCGACACGTATGCATGAGCAATATTTTCTTCTCTAATTAGAATGAGAAGGGGAATTAAATGGTTGTTACTTAATAATAATATCATATAATTATATTTATGATAAGTGATTCATCAGTTTTTATGTATATAATATTTCCAAATGATGTAGAAGTAAAAAATAAAATTAATAGACCATTGTTTGATCTATAACTCTTTTTTGAGTGACCTCATTTGGCGCACTCCTTAAGCCTTGAAGGATTTGTCTAATGAAAAGATAAGAATATCTTGTATGATGTAAAGGATTATAGAAATATATTTTAATAATTATTTCCCAATATGAAAGGATCAAATGGAATGACTAAGGGAGGAGACTATAAGCCTTTTAATAAGTGGGTGGAGGACACACAAGAAATTTCATAAAAGTTTTCAATGATTTTAGGACTCTTTCAATTAAAATTACATTAAAATGGACAAGTATTCTTTGATAGAATAATATAATATTTATATTTATTCCTAAAATTATATTTTCATAGTTTTGGGTGTAAATACCAGCATTAACTCTTTATTCAACCCACCGGTAAACACGTTTTAACCATAACCATAGTAGATATTTTTTACTATTTGAACAATTCACTATAACAAAAAATTTAGTTGAATATATTCAATAATATTCATTAATATCATTAAAAAATGAATCTATTTTACGATAATAAATTTATATTAGTGGAATAATTTAACATTAATTGTTTTTTATGATCGTAATAATAACCCATTTTCTAAAAATATTTATTAAGCATAAAAAAATAATATACATACACACAATTCCATGTAAAATTCATAAAATGAATATATATTATATTTAATGTATAATATATATATTTCATTAAATATATAAATCTATAGAGATTAAATTAATTAATTATTTTAAAATTCATTTATAAAAATTATAAAAGATTTAAGCCCGAAAATTAATTATTCTAACATCAAGTATAATAATGATTATATTGTAAATAATTATACTATTCTAATTAAATGTGGAATAGGTTAATTTAACATATAATTCAAAACATAATGGTAAACTTAATTTAAAATAAATGGATGTATTTACATAAATATGCATTTGTCAATATTCACTGAAAGTTAAATCTTTTTATTAAATTATAAAAATTAACCCCATAATAATATTGGAATGGAGATGTTAAATATTTTATTAATTAAATTCAATTAAATTTCTATAATTGATCCATATTAACTTTTAATTTTCTGTGAAAATATTGGATAAAACCTATTTTAGATGAAAACTTATTTTTGAAGCGTAAAAAAACATTAATGAAAATTGAGTTCAATTTTTTTATGAATTAATTAAAAAATTTATATTAATAAAAAACATTGTATAATTATTTTAAAAAATTTTGGTCGCTATTCGTAATTACCAATTTATCATTAATGTAATAATGGTTTATTATATTTTGGTTCACATAGGCTTTGAGTATCTTTTAGTGAACAAAATAAAATACTACATGTTATTTATTAGTAGAAGATAATATAAAATTTTAGGGTGTAATATTGAGTGGATTTGTATTTGATCCCTTATAAATTGAAGGAACTGGTTTATCTCACCCATATTTCCTATATTATCATTTTTTCTATTTTCTTGATCTTTATAGACATTGATTTTTAATCTTGGTTGTGACATGATAATAAATTAGTTCTATTTTTTAGGGATTCCTATAGTGTATTTCTACTATCATATATACCCAAGAATCCACAATCACATTTATTTTTAACTACTAGTAACATTTTTTTGGTGGACTAACATAGAGACAAAAATATTGGTTGCGTATATTCTTGGAGATGTTTCATAGCGGCTGCTATATGAGGTGCTCATTATAGGAGTTTCAAGGAGAAGGATATATCTTTCTCTTTTTATTGGTGGTTAGTGCTTCCATGGTTCCATTATTTAAGGCTTTCTTGTATTTGATTTTGGAGCTCTGTTTTTCATTGATAATTGATTATTTTTTAGAAATAATTTATTCCATTATTAGTTTTGGAATCTTGTAACATATTGGTTGTTTTCATTGTATTTAATTAATAGGTTTTTGTGGATATCATAGTTTTTATAAGACAACACCTCCAAATTATGTATTTATTAATAGTTTTAATCGGAATAACCCTAGTATTTAAATGTTAGTCTTTTAGTGGTGAAAGTTCGCCACTACCATCCCATGTATGGTCCCGATTGAAAGAATCATGATAAAGTTGAATTTGAGAATGTGTTTGATCCTAGGGATCCAAATCTACATATATAAACATCATAGGTTAATGATTTAAAAAATTAAAGAAATAAGTATAGATCTAATTGGGTCTTATTTTTCGAATAACCATATAAACTATATCATTTGGTAGTTAAATGAATTCCAATGTGGGGATGATAGTACTCAACTGACTGGATTGAGTATCGTGAGAATTCTACACATGCTATAATTAAGTGGTTCTTTTATCATAGACTAGTTGGAAACCAAATTTTTTTAAGGAGTTGCATAACAGAAGTAGTGAATCAACTGTACAATGAAATGGTGGATTTCTCATAACAGTAACCTAGTTATAATTATAATAAAAAATTTAGTAGACTGTGTAAATGTTATTAACACTCTCTTTATTTTTATTTTTACTGAAAATGATTTTCCTCTATAATTTAGCGGAGTATATTCTAGATAGTCTTCTTAATATGGCCTTAACCCTAGGATAAGTATCCTAGTAACTATGAATGATCAACATAATAATAGGTTAAGTTACACCATTCTGATCTATCTCTAATGAGGTGTGGATTCCACATATGATAGATAATGTATGGGCACCCTCATATATATTAGGGAGAAATCCTCTATCTGCAATGCTACTACCTTTTATGTATCATGGTATGTTCCAATATTAATAATGTTAGTAATCCCTTTATTTTATGTTAGTATCCCTCTATTTAAATATTCATAAATCCCATATATGTAAAGGAATTTTTCTTTTTATATGGATTTGGTAGTCCCTAACATGTTAGAGAAGGATCCTCTATATGGATTGGTATGTCCTATATATTAATATATTCCCAACAATGAAGGATAATACCCCACTAATGTTAATTATATGTAATTAATGTTGTGGAATATAGTTAAATTAGTTATTTAGAGTTATAAAATAGTTGTGTCAAGTACTCCCTCATTTGATAAATATTTACCTATTGAGGCACAATTATTCCACCATAACATATTGATTTGGGAGATCTTCTCCAGTATTTATGATTTTCTAATCACTTTATGGATAAAGGATAAATACTATGAATTTCACTATTCAAAACAGTATACCCATTTGGGATCATATTTTGACGAGAAGTGGATATGTTGATCTAGATGATAGTTATATGATACATGTAAATATGATTTGATTGAATTTTTTCAACTATCTATTTTGGATACATCATTTTTTGTGATATTATTCTAAAATTTATAGAAAAATTAGGGAAGAAAATTAGTATATTTGTTTTATGTGACAAATTTGAATCATTTCATATCCATTATTATCTATATTTGTTTATATTTTTTTAACATTTAGATGTTTTATGGGGGGCATTGAAAACCATTAAGAACCTTACTTTATTAACATTAATTTCAATTTCATTATCTAGAGATGTGTTATTTTGTTTTCTAAATGGAATCCAAACATTGAATTGGGAAAATGTTGTACATTAAAAAATATGTAGAGTTATAAAAACAAATTATATTTTTAGAGAGATTTAATCTATTGAAAGAGGTGTCTAGTTAGTGGAATACCCATATCAGTCATACTATGGAATGTAAAAAGGTGACGTGATATTCATTCTACCTATTATAATATGGTTTTTATGTATTTCTTTACTGATTAGGTAATTAGTTTCTTCTAATAACACTATTGGAACTTGGTGTTTTCCCAATGGTACTATAGCAACGGTTTGAGGAAACTGTTTCTATAGTTTAAAAGAAGAAACATTGGCCAATGGGTTGAACAAACTATTTTCAATGTGTATATATTCCTAAAATTTCACAATAATTTTCTAAAACCATAGGGAAAACTATTTTCTCTAAGATATACCAATGTTTTTGATAAACTATTGGTAAAGTGAATCATTCCCAATAGTTTTTAAAAACTATTGGGAATATTTTCCCCCAAATACCCATTTCCCCGACTCCCAGTATGTCCGATTAAAGACCTAATCTATACCTCCTCCCGACATATTCTTGGTTGTGAAACACCTTCTAGCTGAATATCTGTAACACCCCAAGATTTTATGAAAAATATTCTTTTTAATTTCATGTCTTGTGTTGTACGCTACACCAAAAGGAGCTTGCACAACATGCATCCTTGACTTGCCTTGCATTACATGCAATCGCAACCTTCCTCGATAGCATGTGTAGTATGCAATACCGAGTTTCACTAAACAACGATATGCTATTAAAATATTATTAAAACTAGCTGTTATGAATAGTAATAAACACTTTTTTAAATTTTGTAAATTTTATTTTTCAAAATGGACTTCATTTTTGGATTCGGAATATTAAAATTAGCTTAGGGTGAAATTTTGGTACTTTTCGGATAACTTTCATATTCTAATGAATAGTGAAAATTACCAAATTTTAATTAAAAACAGCTTTTTTAATAGAAATAATTAATAGTGATAACTTATTAATTTGAGTGGTTTTAAAGTATATTTATAATATATTTTTACAATTTAATACAATGTTGGTCATTGGATGTAATTTCATATTTAAACCATACATAAACAAGTGCCAATCTTTTGATAGTTATTATCTCTCAAAAACACGCTATTTGTTTTGACGACGGAAATTAATTTTTAAATTAATTAATGTAACTGATATGTTTTGAATTTGGTAAAATAGACGTCATTTTTGAATTCATAATATCAAATATATCTTAGGCCTAATTTTTTGTATTTTTCTGGAAACGTTCATTTTTTGATGAATACTGAAACCACTAAGTGGTAGTTAAAAAAACTGAATTTTTCATAAAACTTAATTTTACCGCTTCTGTGAGTGGAATTTCGAAAATCCGAGAGAGATGGTTAATATCAAGGACTAAAATGTGGTTCAATGAGATGAAAATATTTTTTGGTGAATAGTAACTTTTGACTTTTTTTTACCACGGTTAAAAGTAAATAGGGTAATTAAGGGTAAAAATGATATTATTATTACCCTAACACATGTCCTAATTCTATTGGATAAGTGTAATTCGACCAAAAACAACCTTAGGAATAAAATATGAACATTTAAGCCCAATTGGATTAGATTAGGACATTTATTATTAATTTATTTAAAGAAGGGTTAAAATAGTTAAAATCAATGTTTAATAAGTAAATCATTTTTAATTTAGGGTTATACATACGATAAATTCGAATATAAATATTCATTAGAAAGATAAAAATTTTTTCTACATAATTATATTTTATTTGTAATTTTTAGAAATTAAATAATTTAATTTATTTATGACACAACGATGATGCAGTAATTACCTTTTTAAGAAAATATTAACATAATTGATGTTATAAATGACCAAATAAATGTAATTTGAGACTTTTTATGACTTACACTAATTTTCTTGGTTAATATGACATGTTATTGTAGATTTAAGTAACTTGGTTCGAACTTATCATTCTGTTATGAATTTTATAAAAAATCATGTACCAAATAGTGTCAAAATTGACATAAATTAGTTTTTAAAACAAATATTATATTATTAATTTTTATTTTATTCCTAAAAATCTAAGGTTCGGTCAAATGACTTATATAAGTTTATATATATTAATAATAAACAACTTGGCGTTCGTTTGGCTTGATATAGTATGTTTATTAACCATATAGTGTAAGAAAACAAAAAGACACGATAAAAGTTAAATTATTTAACTTAGAGTTAAATCTAATTGATAAGGTTAAAACAATAACCTAAACTTGTCTAAATCCTATTGGATGAGAGTTTTTCTACCCATACCCACTTTATCATCGAAATAAGACCCTTTGGAACCATTATAAACCGAATTTGACCTTAATATAAAATAATATTTTGAGATTTTCCTAAGGTGCCCCTCTCCTCCCTTATAAAAGGGCACCTCCTCCCCCTCTTCCTCACACCACTTTGAGCCTTAAAGCTTGGACAAACCCTGCCAAAATCTCTTCTCCACTTCCCTAGTATCATCATAGAGGTCCTGGGCTTCTTCAAAGACCATCCTTAGTTCTTTAAGTGGAGTTTAAGAAAAGGCGCGTCAAAACGAGGTAATATCCATTACCGATCTTTTTCAATTTATTTCTTCTTAAACATATTCTTCTTTAGTTGTTTCATGATAAAGTAATAACATAAATATTTCTTATATACTGATATTTTATTATAAATATGAAACAACTCTAATTAACCTTCTATCCATCCTACGGAAAAAGGAAATCACCACGCGTGCGTACGTACGGAATACTGTCTCCACGCCGTGGTGTAATCTATTTTCTGCCACCACCTTAACTGGATGGGTATAATGGTGTAACGAGTAACTATATATGATTATTATAAAGTGATATTGATACTGAAATAGTATACATACACTTCAACACAAGTTCACGATCTTGAGAACGATATCATCGCTCGTGCGTACGTACGGACTACCGTCTCCACGATGCGATGAGATTCATTCTCCATGTTAACCATTTAAGAATGATTATAAAGTATATATAAGCAATAATAATGAAATATATGACATTATAAAGCTACTGGATTTATGTATATATGTATGTCATCTACTTACTTCCATTCAAGACAATAAGGAAAGGAAAACAACGTTCATTCGTACGTCCGGACTACCGTCTCCATGAACGGTGTGTTTCATTTCATTTATCTATCTATTATATATATATATATATATATACTGAATATATATGATATATAATTCATGTTTTATATTCTGGAAGTAAGTAAATCATGATATAAGTAATAATAATGTCAAGAACAACAAGTCCAAACACCTACGATAAATGAAACGATTTTACCCAAAACGCTTCTTTAACATTGAATTTATAAAAGAACGGGTAATATAAAGTCATAAGTGAACCATATATGATATCATAACATTGAATATGATTCTGTAATAAGTTAATTAAACTATTTAAATCATTATAATGGAGGTTCGGATACGTACAAAGCATATCAGACATAAGTTAAGGGAAATATCACAATCTCATTTTTATCCGAGATTGTTTATACATTGGTATTTACTGGGGTGTATTTTATCATCCACATCCATGTTTCTTCAATATGTAATTTTATTTCCATCCACCTACAATTGTTTAAATCCAATTTTACCCTTCGTTAAGTTTTTAGTAAAGGATATGAAAGGAATCTTTTGTCGTTTTTTCATACGAGGTACTTTTTGACTTTCCAACAAAAGTACGAGAAGAATGTTTCTTTTAACTTATACGGCATGAATGGATTTTTTAAACATTATTTCTAAGAAGCTTCCCTTACAAGTTTTCAAGTTTATTTTTAATCAACTTCTTTTAGTTTAGAATTGTATGACATGTTAAGAAAGGAAAAGTGTTTTTGAAGTAGAAAGGATATTTTCCTCAAGAATGGAGTTCAAGTGTTTTATCAAAATTATTTTCCATATAAGATAATAAAGGGTTCTGTTTTTATACCTATTATTACATTGATTTGATTATGTTGTGATGGAATTATTTTTATGAATTCCTTTATCTTATATGAATTGTTTTATGATGTCACAATGTTTAAGAATCCCATTTTTATTACATGGGTTATGCTATGATGTATGGTTTATGATTTTGTGGCACACATAAGAATGGTATCATTATGAGATGGGTGGGACCTATATCTCCCTCCAATGAATTGGGTAAAGATTTTATATCTCATGATATAAACATGGCTGGAATGGTAGGTTATACCGGTTCAGTAAAACAGGACTGAAATGAGGGCGACTCAGTTCAGAAATGGACTTTGTCCACTAAGATATTCTTGGCAATGAGTCTTGAATAATAAGATATGATTCTCTATGATTATGTGTGTATGCCACAAAGTTTCCTGTTTTAAGTTATGATTATTGGGATTTCATTTCACTACTATGATTTATCCCTTGTTATGAAATTATGCTCTCTTTTGCATGTTAAGATTTCCAAAATGTTATGTTCTTATGAATATGATGTGATTGATATTTATTTTGTTTACCCTTACTGAGCATTTGAGATCACCCTTTTATGTTTTCTTTTCCCCAGGATATAAATAAAGGTTTTAGGTAAAAAAAGGGAAGATCATTATGGGAGATGTTGAAGATCTTTCACCACGATTAGAAGATTATATTCTGAGTTTCCAAAGACACTAAACTATTACGATCCTTGTGTGTGTGTTTTTTTTATGTACTAAGTATTCCGCAAAAGTAATGTAATGTCCATGTACGTAAAGCTTCGGGTCTCTACAGTTGGTATCAGAGGAAAAGTTTAGTCAACCTTTGGAAACTAGGATGCGAAAACGTTAGTGAGATCCCCAGAGATATTTCTAAGGTATGTCTAGGGATGTCCCTAATGATAAGTATATGTATATGATATAGTCCTAGAACTATGGTAACGATATTAGATTAAAAAAAAGATGTTAGATATTGAAGTTACTCCCCCTTTATTATGATTTTTGCCTCTCACACTATTCTTTTTGGGTTTTAGAAAATGGCTGGAAACAAGATGATTCACAATAATGGAGGATATGATGGACAATGGAATGATATTCTTCATGAGCAACCAAATGAAATGGGATTTGGAAGTCCAAACATAATTATTATGCCGAATCAGCAATCTCATAATATGATCAATAAAGTAAAATTTGGTAAGTTTCCTGACTCGGCTAATAAGAGAAATATGGAGTTTCATTATGATCATAGAGGAAAGAAAGTTCAATTTCCCCTATGAAAATCATGTGGGAAGAGGCATCAAGGAGAATGTTTCAAAGGAACTGGAAGATGCTTTGGGTGTGGAAAAGAAGGACACAAAGCTAGTAAGTGAAAAGGAAAAGGTTCAGTTAACACCAAGGATGAGGATAATGGTCTTGCTATGACATCAAAAATGGTTAAATGTTTTAAATTTGGAATGTACGAGCATTATGCAAACCAATGCCCTAAGGGAAAGTCTCATGAAGAGAATCAGTATGGTCGTATGGGTAGTATTTATGTTGATGACGATGAAGAGACTACAAATGATATGTGAGATGAAATAATTGTTGAAGCTCGGTCAATGGTTTAAGAATGTAGTGGAATGATTACATGTTTATCAAGTGTAATGTTGTATAAGTAATCTCATGGTACTATGGAATAAAGAGACATCTAAGGATTGTTACACTGTTGTCTTTCCTTGAGTTTTGAAATTGTATGATTAATGGTACTAGTATCCATGAAAGGTTATTCAGATATTTTTGGAAAGTAGATGATATGCGCATAATGAAGGGATAAGGAGAAAATTAAATGTTTGATAGTATTCATGAGCTCATGACTGATATAAGGAAATAGTTATATCATGGTTAGAGTGTATAGAATTTTGAGGATTTTGGTATGTGGAAAGAGTTATCTTTTGACAGCACTCATGTTTTCACTAAGATTCAATGGGTATTGATTTTTCAAGAGATTACATGATTATGGTATTCACATGACTGGAATGTGACGAACAAGATATATGAGGGATAAATGATGGAATTCACGTGATCATTTTCTCTATACTATGATCATGGACCGAAGTATTTTAGATAAGCCAAAAGATTGGAATGGATTATGCTGGACATAAGTTAGTATTGTTTAAGGATAAAACTTTTTTTGATATTATTGATGGGATGTTATAGTAATATAGTTTTAGAAAAAGGACAACCTGCAGGACGGGCGACAGCCCATCGCGTCGGACAAGGATGTGGGAATCGAACCCACAACCGAAGTGTGACTGGCCTTTATCTCCTACCACTGGCCTTCAAGAAGTCCCTGTTTAGTAGAAACTAGTTTTATTATATTAAGAAGTATGATATATGAAGTATAAGTCCATTTTAGGAACCATATATGATTAATCTCACTATAGATGGACTTATGTATTTTTTGAAAACTTTTCTAACCTTTTGTTTGAGACAGATGGAATGACCCATCATTCTATCACATGATCTGCTAACACATCACGAATGACAAATTCAACTTCATTTCTTTAAGAGATGAAGTGGAAATTGTCCAAAGAACGACAAACGGTGAGACTATACAAAAATCACGAAAGTATTTCTTCTAATTCCAATTTCATCAACTTTAGGGAAATGATATTGAAAACCAAAAATGTTTTCCTAGTGATCTTATATCTGATGAATCAGATGGTACCATAGATCATCACAAATTTATGGCTTTGTGATTTCTGGCTTTTCCATAGCCATGTTCCCTACCACTCTCCATCAGAACATGATGGTTAGCTTTCTCTTCCATATCCATATTTTCACCTATGTGGAAACCCAATGATTAGTTTATTTGGGTAACCGTTACGTTTCATACTTTTTTTTTAAAGATTGGCTTTGCTATTCATTTTTATGATGTGGGTTTCTATTAAAGAAACATTCGAATAGTAAACCATTTATAACCCCGACGAATTTCGAGGGTGAAATTCATTTTTAAGGGGGGTAGAATGTAACACCCCAAGATTTTATGAAAAATATTCTTTTTAATTTCATGTCTTGTGTTGTACGCTACACCAAAAGGAGCTTGCACAACACGCATCCTTGACTTTCCTTACATTACACGCAATCATGACCTTCCTCGATAGCGTGTGTAGTACGCAATACCGAGTTTCACTAAACAACGATATGCTATTAAAATATTATTAAAACTAGCCGTTATGAATAGTAAAAAACATTTTTTGAAATTTTTTAAATTTTAATTTTCAAAATGGACTTCATTTTTGGATTCGGAATATTAAAATTAGCTTAGGGTGAAATTTTGGTACTTTTCGGATAACTTTCATATTCTAATGAATAGTTAAAATTACAAAATTTTAATTAAAAACACCCTTTTTAATAGAAATAATTAATAGTGATAAATTATTAATTTGAGTGGTTTTAAAGTATATTTATAATATATTTTTACAATTTAATACAATGTTGGTCATTGGATGTAATTTCACATTTAAACCAGACATAAACAAGTGTCAATCTTTTGATAGTTATTATCTATCAAAAACACGCTATTTGTTTTGACGACGGGAATTAATTTTTAAATTAATTAATGTAACTGATATGTTTTGAATTTGGTATAATAGACTTCATTTTTGAATTCATAATATCAAATATATCTTAGGCTTAATTTTTTGTATTTTTCTGGAAACGTTCATTTTTTGATGAATAGTGAAACCACTAAGTGGTAGTTAAAAAAACTGAATTTTTCATAAAACATAATTTTACCGCTTCTATGAGTGGAATTTCTATAATCCGAGAGACACGGTTAATATCAAGGACTAAAATGTGGTTCAATGAGATGAAAATATTTTTTGGGGAATAGTAACTTTTGACTTTTTTTTACCACGGTTAAAAGTAAATAGGGTAATTAAGGGTAAAAATGATATTATTATTACCCTAAATCATGTCCTAATTCTATTGGATAAGTGTAATTCGACCAAAAACAACCTTAGGAATAAAATATGACCATTTAAGCCCACTTGGATTAGATTAGGACATTTATTATTAATTTATTTAAATAAGGGTTAAAATAGTTAAAATCAATGTTTAATAAGTAAATCATTTTTAATATAGGGTTATACATAAGATAAATTCGACTATAAATATTCATTAGAAAGATAAAAATATTTCTTACATAATGATATTTTATTTGTAATTTTTAGACATTAAATAATATAATTTATTTATTAAACGACGATGATGCAGTAATTACCTTTTTAAGAAAATATTAACATAATTGATGTTATAAATGCCCAAATAAATGTAATTTGAGACTTTTTATGAATTACACTAATTTTATTGGTTAATATGACATGTTATTGTTGATTTAAGTAACTTGGTTCTAACTTATCATTCTGTTATGAATTTTATAAAAAATCATGTACCAAATAGTGTCAAAATTGACATAAATTAGTTTTTAAAACAAATATTATATTATTAATTGTTATTTTATTCCTAAAAATCTAAGTTTCAGAAAAATGACTTATATAAGGTTATATATATTAATAATAAACAACTTGGGGTTAGTTTGGCTTGATATAGTTTGTTTATTAACCATATAGTGTAAGAAAACAAAAAGACACGGTAAAAGTTAAATTATTTAACTTAGAGTTAAATATAATTGATAAGGTTAAAATAATAACCTAAACTTGTCTAAATCCTATTGGATGAGAGGATTTCGACCCATCCCCACTTTATCTTCGAAATAAGACCCTTTGGAACCATTATAAACCGAATTTGACCTTAATATAAAATAATATTTTGAGATTTTCCTAAGGTGCCCCTCTCCTCCCTTATAAAAGGGCACCTCCTCCCCCTCTTCCTCACACCACTTTGAGCCTTCAAGCTCGCCCAACCCATGGAAAAATCTCTTCTCCACTTCCCTAGTATCATCCTATAGGTCCTGGTATTTTTCAAAGACCATCCTTAGTTCTTTAAGTGGAGGTTAAGAAAAGGTGCGTCAAAAAGAGGTAATATCCATTAACGATCTTTTTCAATTTCTTTCTTCTTCAACTTATTCTTCTTTAGTTGTTTCATGATAAAGTAATAACATCAGTATTTCTTATATACTGATATGTTATTATAAATATGAAACAACTCTAATTAACCTTCTATCCATCCTACGGAAAAAGGAAATCACCGTGCGTGCGTACGTACGAAATACCATCTCCATGCCGTGGTGTAATCTATTTTCCGTCACCACCTTAACTGGATGGGTATAATGGTGTAATTAGTAACTATATATGATTATTATAAAGTGATATTGATACTGAAATAGTATACATACACTTCAACACAAGTTCACGATCATGAGAAAGATATCATCGCTCGTGCGTACGTATGGACTACCTTCTCCACGACGCGATGAGATTCATTCTCCATGTTAACCATTTAAGAATGATTATAAAGTATATATAAGCAATAATAATGAAATATATGACATTATAAAGCTACTGGATTTATGTATATATGTATGTCATCTACTTACTTCCATTCAAGACAATAAGTAAAGGAAAACAGCGTTCATGCGTACGTACAGACTACCGTCTCCATGAACGGTGTGTTTCATTTCATTTATCTATATATTATATATATATATATACTGAATATATATGATATATAATTCATGTTTTTATATTCTGGAATTAAGTAAATCATGATATAAGTAATAATAATGTCAAGAACAACAAGTCCAAACACCTACGATAAATGAAACGATTTTACCCAAAACGCTTCTTTAACATGGAATTTACAAAAGAACAGGTAATATAAAGTCATAAGTGAACCATATATGATATAATAACAATGCATATGATTATGTAATAAGTTAATGACATTATTTAAATCATTATACAGGAGGTTCGGATACGTACAAAGAATATCAGACATAACGTAAGGGAAATATCACAATCTCATTTTTATCCGATATTGTTTATACTTTGGTATTTACTAGGGTGTAATTTTATCATCCACATCCATGTTTCTTAAATATGTAATTTTATTTACATCCACCTAAAATTGTTTAAATCCAATTTTACCCTTCGTTAAGTTTTTAGTAAAGGATATGAAAGGAATCTTTTGTCATTTTTTCGTACGAGGTACTTTTTGACATTCCGACAAAAGTACGAGAAGAATATTTCTTTAACTTATACGGCATGAATGGATTTTTAAAACATTATTTATAAGAAGCTTCCCTTACAAGTTTTCAAGTTTATTTGTAATCAGGTTCTTTTAGTTTAGAATTGTATGACATGTTAAGAAAGGAAAAGTTTTTTTTAAGTAGAAATGATATTTTCCTCAAGAATGGAGTTCAAGTGTTTTATCAAAATTATTTTCCATATAAGATAATAAAGGGTTCTGTTTTTATACCTATTATTACATTGATTTGATTATGTTGTGATGTAATTATTTTTAGTAATTCCTTTATCTTATATGAATTGTTTTATTATGTCACAATGTTTAAGAATCCCATTTTTATTACATGGGTTATGCTATGATGTATGGTTTATGATTTTGTGGCACACATAAGAATGGTATCATTATGAGATGGGTGGGACCTATATCTCCCTACAACGCATTGGGTAAATATTTTATATCTCATGAGATAGACATGGCTAGAATGGTAGGTTATACCGGTTCAGTAAAACAGGACTGAAAACGAGGTGACTCAGTTTAGAAATGGACTTTGTCCACTAAGATAGTCTTGGAAATGAGTCTTGACTAATAAGATATGATTCTCTATGATTATGTGTGTATACCACAAATTTTCCTGTTTTAAGTTATGATTATTGGGATTTCATTTCACTACTATGATTTATCCCATGTTATGAAATTATGCTCTCTTTTGCAGGTTAAGATTTCCAAAATGTTATGTTCTTATGAATATGATGTGATTGATATTTATTTTGTTTACCCTTACTGAGAATTTGAGCTCACCCTTTTATGTTTTCTTTTCCCCAGGATATAAAGAAAGGTTTTAGGTTAAAAAAAGGGAAGATTTTTATAGGAGATTTTGAAGATCTTTCACCACGATTAGAAGATTATATTCTGAGTTTCCAAAGACACTAAAATATTACGATCCTTGTGTGTGTGTTTTTGTTATGTACTAAGTATTCCACAAAAGTAATGTAATGTCCATGTACGTCAAGCTTCGGGTCTCTAAAAAATCCTTGTTCAATAAAACATATTTTTATTTCTACACATCAAATTAGTAAGTGTTACCTTAGTTTAAGTGTTCTTCGCCTTTTTAGTTTACGTTTGATGTTTTGATTTCTACTAAATTAGATTCACTGTTGTTGGAGTACCAAACCCTTTGTTTGTTTTATGTTTTCTTGTTGTACACTTCATACATCGTAAATGGTCAGTTTAGTGGGCTTTGTTTAGTACAGGGGGTAAAGGGTTTGTTTTATGTTTTTTGTTTAGTGAGGTAAAGGCTTTGTTTTATGTTTGTTTTATGTTTTGTGTTTAGTGGGGTTTTATATAATATGTTTAGTGGGGCTTTTTGTTTTTTGTTTATTAAAATGGATAATGAATGATAGATTGGATTTTTAATGAATAAAATGATTTTAAATAAAAATACCCTAATGGGGGCTGTAGGAGGGGTAAGGGGTCTGTCGAGGTGGGGGTGGGTTGTCCAGGGGTAGGGGGATATAGGGGGGGGGGTAGGAGGGCTATATGGGTGTGGGGTAGGGGGGTATGGGCTACCCCAAAGAGGGGTGTGGGCTCTCCAGGGGGGTCAGAGTGGGGTGTGTAGGTGGGGAGGGGGTGTGGGGTGTCCAAGGAGGGGGTGGGGTGTCTAGGTGGGGGTGGCTATCCAGGTGGGGTGGATGTCCATGTGGGGGTGGGGGTGTCCAAGTGTTGGGATGTCCAGGTGGGGGGGGGGGGGTTGTCCAGGTGGGGGGGGGGGGGCTGTCAAGGTGGGGTGGGGGTTGTAGGGGGCATGTGGGGGTTTCCAGGGAGGGGGTGTGGGATGTCTAGGGAGTAGGTGGGATATCCTGGGGGGGAGGGGCTATCCAGGTGGGGGGGGGGGGGGGTATGGGCTGTACAAGGAGTGGCGGGGGATGTCCTGGGGGGGGGGGCTATCCAGGTGGGTGGGAATCCAGGGGGGCTGTCGAGGGGGGGGGGGGCTGCAGGGGAGGGGGTATGGGCCGTCAAGGGAGGGGGTGGGTTGTCCAGGGGTTCTGGTGGGTGGGATATACAGGTGGGGGAGTGGTTTGGGATGTCAAGGGGGGTGGGTGGGCTGTCAAGGTGGGGGAGGGGGTGTTGGTTGTCTAGGGAGGGTGGGGGTGGGGGGTGTGGGTTTTCAAGGGGGTGGGTTGTCCAAGGGGGTGGGGTGGGATTTCTAGGTGGGGGAGGGGTGTGGTTGTTTAAGGGGGTTGGGGGTGGGCTGTCCAGGTGGGGGTGCGGGTTGTCCAAGGGGGTGGGGGTGGGCTATCCTGGACACCTTGTACCCCCGGGAATTCCCCCCCTGGGAAAGCCCCCCACCCCCTGGCCCCCCGACTCCCCTGGACAGCCCCGCCACCCCAGGGTAAAGGCCACCCACCCCCCTGGACACCCCGTTCCCCCTAGATAGTCCCCCCCCCACCACCCCCAGGGATATCCTACCCACCCACCCCATGGCCCCCTGGATAGCCTCGCCCACCCCCTAGGCACCCCTCCCTCATGGACAGCCCCTGCCCCCGTGGACAGCCAGCCCACACCCCTGGACACCCCGAACCCCCTGGACAACACTGTCACCCCACCCCATAGATAGCCTTCCCACCCCATGGACACCTCGTACTCCTTAGAAAACCCCCCACCCACTCGAAATCCCTCTCGGACACCCCCGAACCCCCTAGACAGCCCTGCCACCCCTGTGGATAGCCCGCCCACTCCCCTGGATAGCCTGTACCCCCTGGACATCCCCCTACCCTTGTGGGTAGTGCACCCCCCTGGACACCTACCCACCACCCCTTGTAAACCCCATCCTTCCGGACTCCCCAACCCCTAGAAAGCCCCCCCACCCCCTGGACACTCCCGACCCCACTAGACATGATTTTAAGTGAAAAGAAAAACATGCATATGGAAAACCAACGAAACACTTTATGATTGTATGGGTAATTCAGTAAAATGATCCATGTGTCATTTGGGATGTGTACGCATCAACCCCGCATTAATATGAGGCACGGTGTGGCCAATATCACTCAAATTGTCTATCTTTTGTTTGAAATGGACATTGTTTTAAGTAAAAAAAGACAAACAGAAAACTGACCAAACATATTCTGATTGTGTTGATACATTAGAACAAGGATCCATGGGTCATTTGTGATGAGTATGAGTCAACCCCGACTCAATCTGAGGCACGATTTGGCTGGTACGACTCAAATTGTCTCACCTTTATTTGAAATGGACAACATTTTATGTGAAAACAACAACTGACATATAGAAAACCAACAAAACACTTTCGGATTGTTTTGATACTTTTGTAAAATGATCCATGGGTCATATGTGACGTGTAAGAGTAAACCATGACTCAATCCAAGGAACGGTGTTGCTGGTACACATGAAGTGTCTTTATTTTGTTTAAAATGGACACCCTTTTATGTAAAATCAACTGGAATATGAAAAAAAAACAATCCTTTTTGATTATGTTGATACATTAGCACAAGGATCCATGGTTCATTTTTGACGAGTATAAGTCAACTCCGCCGCAATAAGAGGCACGGTGTGGCCGGGTACCACTCAATGTGCCTCACTTTTATTTAAATTGCACAACATTTTAAGTGAAAACAACTACTGGTATATGAGAAACTGACCAAAAACATATTGATTCAATGATACATTTGGACAACAATCCATGGGTCATTTGTGATGTGTAAGAATCAACCCCAACTATATCTGAGGCATGATGTGGTTGGTACCACTGAAACTGTCTCACTTTTATTTGAAATGGACATGATTTTAAGTGAAAACAACAACTTGCATATGGAAAACTGACCACACACATTTGGATTCTGTTGATAATTTAGTAAAATGATCCATGGGTAATTTTTGATGTGTATGAGTCAACCCCGCATCAATAAAAGGAACTGTGTGGCCAGTACCACTCAAACTATCTCACTTTTATTTAAAATGGAAAAGATTTTAAGTGAAAACTAAAACTTTCAAATGTAAAACCAACCAAACACATTTGGATTCTACTGATACATTGGGAAAAAAATACATGGGTCATTTTTTATATGTACAGGTCAACCCCTCCTCAATACGAGTCACGGTGTGTCCGGTACCTCTCAAACTCTCTCACTTTTATTTGAAATTGAAAGGATTTTAAGTGAAAACAACAACTTGCATATGGAAAACCAACCAAACACTATATTATTGTATTGATAGTTTAGGAAAACGATCTATTGTTCATTTGTGATGTGTACGAGTCAAACCATCCATAATATGAGGCACGGTGTGGCCAGTATCACTCAAAGTGTCTCTCTTTCTTTTAAAATGGACACTGTTTTAAGTAAAAAACATTAGACATTCAGAAAACCGACCAAACATATTCTGATTGTTATTATACATTAGAAAAAGGATCCATGGGTCATATTTGAAGTACACAGGTCAACCCCATCTCAATCTAAGGCATGGTGTGGCCGGGTACCACTGAAACTATCTCACATTTATTTGAAATGGACAACATTTTAAGTGAAAACAACAACTGGAATTATGAAAACTGACGAAACACATTCAGATTCTATTGATACTTTATGAAAATGATCCCTGAGTTATTTTTTGATAGGTACAAGTGACCCCTGCCTCAATATGTGGTATGGTGTGGCTTGTACCACTCAAATTGTCGAACATTAATTTGAAATGGACATGATTTTAAGTGAAAACGACAACTTGCATACAGAAAACATACCAAACGTATTTGGATTGTGTTGATACTTTAGCACAAGGATCCATGGTCCAGCCTCACACAATGCACTTCTCATTTGAGGAACTCCTACCTTATTATAAAACACATGACATTTAACATGCCAATCCCATCCTCAAATAGTGGGTTCTAGGACCAAACCAATGTCTCTTTGGGAACCCAATACCAAAGGCATAATTTAATATTAATACTCACTACCCAAAATGGGGATTCATCTCAAATCACACACAAGAGACCAAATTAAAATTATCTATATACCCCCTTGTTACAATTTAAATGTCTATAAAAAACATGTAGGCTATTCTGTTAACCCATCTCATATGTCGAGATTGGCCAAAGTTTCCCACTAACACATCAGGAACCATTTATACATGGATACATAGTCATTATAAAAATATAAACATCCCATTTGCTTCCTATAACTCATCCTAAGTCTAAGAACATGAACACTACCACTGTCTATATTATGGGTATAATTATCCTTGTCCATACAACCCAAGTTTTTCTTTTGGTTTAAACATAGTCAACCCAAGACCATGAGTAAACATCCCATTTTATTCCTATAACATGTACGTTTTTTCTCTTGGGTGTATTGGTGTTGTGATTTGAGTGAGGAGTGAATTATAAATTTTGAATATTGTTATGGGTGTTATTTCTTCTCAATTCTAATTTTTTTAATTTGGGATGTATTGGATTCTTGCTGTATTGGTAATGAATTATACATTTTGAATAATGTTCTATGTATTGGATTCTGAATGTATAGGATTTTGATTTTGTATTGGTGTTATTGAATTTCAATTATGGATGTATTTGATTCATTATTTTTCACTTGTGTTGTGGTTTGAGTGAGGAATGAATTTTAAATTTCTAAATTTCTAAATTCTGGATGAATTTTAAATATCCCATGTAGCCTTTTGGATTCTGGGTGTATGTGTTCTTGCAGGACATGGAGAGTTTCAGGTTGGAGGTGGTTGTTAGCTGCTGCTGCTGTGGAGCTCCAGAATATGTATAACAACGGTTTTCAAAACCATTGTTATATCCCTTTGATGTATATTATACCAACGATTTTGTAATAACTTTTGGTATAAACTTCTAACAATGGTTTTCAAAACCATTTCCATATACTTTGGATGTATATTTTTCACTATATACCAAGAGTTCTAAACCATTGGTATAAGGGTAACATATACCCATGGTTTGTGAAACTGTTGGTATATCTCTTACATTAACACATATACCAATGATTTACACAGAACCATTGGTATAATCCTATAAAAACGTCTTACTTGGCCACGGTTTGGGAAACCGTTGGTATATAATATACCAATAGTTTCTCAGCCTTTACCAATTGTTCTGAACCATTGGTAATGTGTAAAATTCCAGTAGTGAAAGTAGATATCCGTGAAATACATAGATGATTGATAAGTGATTATTGGTAACCATAGATAGAACAATAGAGTTTTCAAATGGATATCATAGATATTTGGTTGCATGGATTTTTAGAGAGTTTTGTCAAATTCTTGCAAATATAAAAATCATGTACACTATAATAGATCGGGATAGTGCACAATGATTTTTAGAAGAGGGTATTATCATTGAGATTACTTCTAATTAATTAGTTGTATAAGGGAGAAGAAACATCTATTTTGAATTAAAATATATAACATTAATGAGTTAATGACAAAAATCCATCATATTTATTTATAGTTGTGAGTGAAGAGTAAATTAATGAAATAGGTTTAGAAGTGATCCCATATAGTGTTTTGATTAAGGGGAAAATATTAGTATTTTCTATCATCAGGACATAAGGTAGTTATATTTTTTTATGAACCTTTTAAGAAGATTATTAGGAGAAATTGGAAAACATTTAGGATAATATTATCATTATATTATTATAAATATTGTATAGTGTTATCATTGTTTCACCAATTAATATGGTTTAATGTTATTTTATTGTATATATATAACAGTTTTATTTTTAATTATAAAGGTGAGGTATACAGAGATCAACCAAAAGTAAACTTTTTTAAAGATCCATTTAATAGTTAATTAGAATAGATGGGGGTTTTTCTTATTTTAGTGTTGAGAAATTGACTACAGTTGTTAAAAAATTTAATGGGAAGCCCTAAAATTAATTTTTAAACACATGTTTATGCTTATGTCATGGTATTTAATTTTAGTTAGACCTATTTAATCATTTATGTTGAGTAATGGATAATAATTGAAATATAATTTCAATTGAAATTAATATGGTTAAACAATGGTTCTTATTATTTTGATGTTTTATGTCTATAGATAATGAAAACCACGATAAATAATAGAAGAATATGAAAAGGTATATCATCCTTTCTCATGAGGTTGATTTCATATTAAGTATAGTTTCTTTTATCCTATTTTTTCATTTTTAAAGGAAAAATGTGTATTGTTTCTAGGAATATAGTGAGACATGTTACTCCATAAACATCACCTTCATTATTATTGATCTTTAAAGCCCCAATCCCTATAAAAATGGTAAAACTGATAAATTCAACCTAGTTAATTAACACAGAATTGTTTTCAATAGATTTAATTGATATTAGGGAATGCTGAATCCATTTTTTATAGTTTTAGAGAAGTTTAAAATTTATGGAGTTTTTAGTGGACATTTTTTATTATAGAAAAATATTTTTTCCCATTTCAACTAAGTGTTGATGTCTACTAAACCAATCCTAAGACAGAATATTTATCTAAATAAATAATTTAATAATGGTGGTTTTGACATATAAGGAGTGTAGCATTAATAATTTGGGGTTTCCCTTAGTATAATATGCATTAAGGTATTTTATAAGTATCTTATTTTCTAGAAATAAATAACATAAATATCCTCTAATTAATATTAATTAAGTTTAAATTAAAACGGTGACAATAACAATATATAGTATCGATAATGGATATTCCTAAAATTTAGCATGTTATTGGAAGATATTACAATGAAAATGGATCATAGGGAATTTCATAATGAATACGCGGAGTAATATTGGAATTTAACAATTTAGTAATCACAGTGGGGAATGGATTTATAATTTTTTTATTTCCATCAATAAAGAACTCATTATTTTAGTTCAGGTTCTTTAATCATTTTTTCTCTTCTGATTATCATTTGAATTTTTTTTATTAATTTGTTATTTTTAATTTTACTATTAACAATGGGAGTCAATGAAAATATTTTTATTTGTATGGGTTGTTAGAGTCACACGTGATTTCTTTATCTTCAATTTCTGGTTATCTTCCCATTATGGATTGGAATTGTTGTCAATACCTATTAATTAATCATGAAATTAAATTTAGATTTAAAATATTTCCAATTACAATATCACATCTCTCACTTATCAGTTATTGAAGAATAGAATGATATCCCAAAGGTCCTGGAAGTGGGAAGTGACACAAAATGAATGTCATCAAATAATATTATGGTGAGAAAATGTAGTAGTGCCTTATTGAGGGATGGTCAAGCTCAATCTGGACTGTTGGGGTTTCATGGAAAATTTATGATGGTATAAATAATACATATAGGTCAAATTTAATCATATAACATAGCAATAGATTATTCATTAGTGAGGTAGTGTCAGATTCATGGCACTAAAAACAAATTTTCGTGGCATTGAGTACATGATGACAACCCATCATGTTTTATACACTACGTATAGGAGGAGGGCATGTTTTATAACTTAGAATTAAATGACTGAGTGATTGATATAAATTATCTTCAAAACCCTCTTTATTATCATGTTTTCTCCATCATAGTATTTCCCATGTACAATTAATTTTTTCTATTTTCCCAACTACTTTCTAATGTTAGACATAGAAATAGTATATTATATGAATAATTCCTTAGAGTTAATAATTTTAGGTTTTTCTAGGATAGATAACATGATTTTGGAGATGTTTCAAGATATATAATTCTCTTAGCCTGAGGAATATTAATACTTGGTATATAGTCATGATTGAAGAGATAATGTATTATAGTACTCCCTTATAAAATTTCCTTAGATATTAAATGAGTCACCCATATAAAATATTTTTTGGAAATATATATTAGTATTTTTGGAATTATTTGAATTCATCTATGGTTGGATAATGTATAACCTTTATGGAAATTGTAGCCAAGTCTTCGATGGTTCCCCCATAGCTCAAGGTATTTCCCAGGATGTTTCTGAATTTATGTAGTGATCCTAAAAATTAGTTGATTCTCAATATAAATATTTTTTTGGGTTTTTATATGTTGTTTAAATAGTGAGTGGTTGGGATATTAGTTTTTGATTTTTGATACACTCTGCTTCTAGAGGTTCGGATAATGATATAGAAGTTGATGTTCTCTCTCTATATCTCATTGTATTTTATATTGGTGTTCTCTACATGAATTAGAGAGTGAATTATTTTAATTATTTTACATTGTAATAAAATTTATTCACAGATTATGGTGATAATTGTAACATCATACCCTAAGAAACTATATATCGAACTAGAAAAAGTGTCCTTCATAACTTCTAATGCATCTACGCATAATCCAAATGCCACTAACTAGTAGTGAGAGTCTATAATTAGTGTGGTGACATAACACTCTCAGTACCATAACATACAACATGAAAATAATAACATAAACATGAATTAAAAAATAAATGTAAATATAGTTAATTATATGTAAAATCTGACCAACAGAAATAGAAAAACATCTAATTCTACAATAATATATACATATATTAATAATAGTTTATTACAATAGGGATCACCACCTTGATCGATACAACATAAAATAAATAAAATAAAAAAATGATATAGAAATAACATTAAAGTCAATCTCACTCATTAGACCAATCTCCCAGAACATTGTCCTACTACTTTTTCCTGGTATCTCATAACCGTATATATAAAAAATAAACCTAAGGTATTTTGGTGCATTAGTGTTCCATTGAAATTTTGAGTATATAATTTAGTTGGGTCCCCCAATTACACCAATAAAAATGTTATCATATACATTGTATGGATATAAGTGAGAATATGTAAATTAACAATATATAGAATAAATGATGCCAGATTTGGTCATTGTGTGCTACGTAGGACACCGAAGTAGCTAATGAGACCTTCTTCAGAACCATATCAGAAGTAGGTCTCATCTCATTCCAAAGAGCTGCCCCCATAACCTTTCACTCATGTTATGCTATCAAATTCAATATAAAATCCATCCCCTGTAATCTAGGGTGGGGTATTTCAATTGATTCATGACCACTACATTCTAATTTAGGGGAAAATATCACAATATTGTCTCCTAATTACACCATGTCAATTAATAATAAATAACATATTTACTCTAAAACTTCCATCCTATCACTTATGGATAGGTCTCATCTTATTTATTTTATATTCACACTATCCTCTAGGGTGAGGTCTTCTGATAAGGTCATATTACTCAGGGTACGACCTTGAACCAATTCTCATTAAGGTACCCTATCATCCATGATAAGGTATAATGTTAATTCTCAATCACTGCCCTATCACTCCAGTTAGAGGATCAAAAATATTTTGTAATAACCAAAAACTTATAGTATATGTGTCTTAAATATATTTTAATGAATATATTATTTCATATGAAATACAATATTATAAAAAACCATGATATATTTATAATTATTAAAAATTATCATCGTAATATAAATGTTGAATTAGTTGAAAAATTATATGTAACTACATTATGAAATTTATAATAATTGAATCATCCTTTATCCATCATTTTTTTGATTATCACTTTTCTATTCATTGAGATGAGGTGGAACAACAAGGCTTTTCCCACACCAAGTCTGGTGTTTTATTTATAAATGATGTATTGAGTGAAATAACCTTAAGGGGATGTTTAAGGTTATGGAAATCACAAAAATACACATTCTAGTTGATGTCATACATGCGTAATGACCAAACCCAGGTCAACTAGACAAGACACCTGAATCATCCCATCACATGATATGGGTAAAAAGGTAAAACCAAAACCAATCATCAATATAATAAAAACAAGACATAAAATCATAGTATGAAGCATAAATAGATAATATAACAAAAAGACATGAAATTTCAAGTTAACATAGAATAAACTAGAATAGAATTCATGTAACAACATGACCAACAATAACCTCTAAACTAACCCGAACCAAATGAAATAGAAACAAGAGAAGTATGAATACTAAAATATGATCTTCTATTTAACTGAATTATAAATAAAAACATATAATAATGACCAAGGAAACTAGTAGGGTGTGGTAAAAATCCTTGCAGGATACCAACAGAGTTTCTGTATAGGTAATACTATTATGAAGGTAGAAAATCAAACATTTAAAAAAATATTTTTTAAAATCAATTTTATAATTCTAACCCACTAATAAAACATTCCCTCTTGTTCTTCATTTGGTTTTCTAAAAATCGTTTAATATCATTGATCAAGAAATATGAATACTATAATAGATAAAAATAGGAAATAATATAAAATAATCCCGAGGTATATAGGTTAAAACATATACATGAAAAAAGTATTATTTTGAGATACATAATACAACCTCGTATATAGAAATATGTTTGAAACAATCCATTATAATAACAATCAAGTGATAAATATCCATAAATGAAAAAAAATCACAAATTATTGGGAACTAGACTATGGTACAATGCATACTAGACACTCAAAATCCTAGACAGGCTTACATTGTATCAAAAGACATTGACTCTTTTGAGTTGATATCACAATAATTTACCACATAGTGGGAAAAAAAACACTAAGGATGCATGTGTCTCCATACTGATACACCCATGGTTACCAATGTAAAATTTTCCAATTCATTTACAAAACAATACTAAAAACATATGAATCATTTTTTTTAAATTTATGCCGATTCAATTCATAGTTTAAAAACACATTCCCGAACAGTGAAAATCCATTTCCAAAGAAGAAACCCTTTTTGAAAACATTTTTCATTCCATGAAATAAATTGAAAAAATTATCACTTCAAATAAGTAAATAATCCATAGAATTTATCAAAAATACAATGAAATTTATAAAATTAACCTATTTTATAGAAACAAAAGACACAACACGGTAAAAACATAGCTGGTTTTGAAAATAGAGACATGAAACTAAGAGAATCAGCTCTGATAATAACGTGATGCCATGAAACTAAAAATTATTGATAAAAAACACCATCTGATCACAAATCCATAGTGAAAAAAGTTTCAACCTAAAACAAAGAATAACCATAATGTTTTCATAATTGTTGATGATCAATCTAACCCTGTCGTTCGTAAATCTTTAAAAAACTGAACTAGATGGGAAAAAGTCACACAATATCACCTAGGGAAATCTATCGGGTGAGAGGGGTTGGGTTTATAGAGTAATGAAATTAATTTATCCCTGACCTACACTAAAACTACAACTCTTGAAAAATACATGTATTTTAATGCCTATATATAGTTTGTAATTCATGATGATCATTACACAGAATACAAATCACATTTTTATAAAAAAATGTATTTTTTACATTACATGGAGATTAAGATATACGTTTTGTGTAATCATTCACAATGTCTACCCAATTCACACAATCTACCTGGAAATATTTAAACACCTTGTATTCCCATTATTGGGATTCTAAATCTTTTTCATAGAATATAAATTTCATGTTTTATGCCAAAAAATCCAACAAACTCTTGACTTCACCATTACTGGAATCCTCTCACTTACTTCTCAGAATTACTCAATTTAATTGAAAAACACCAAAAGTTTAAAACCCACCTAATATAAATATTGTAGGGTTTTATAATATCCACACTAGTAATTATTTTTTTCCCCCAAAACTACTCGTGATTCTGGAACCACAAAAAGTGAAGGCCAATGTTGCATCATTAACAAAACCCTCTACAATGTCTTGTAGCTATCCGGTTTGGACTTCCACAGTATCCATACTAGGGGTATCATTTTACAATATAGTAACTTATATTGGTGATCCTTAATTATTATATATTCTCAACCAATGTGGTATCAAGATTAAAATCTTCATCCTACTATCCAATAACAATGTTAAAAAAATTTATACCTCCTAAAATGGGTACCATGAATCAGGTTTTGGATAGATGTAAAAATAGATGGAATGTGAAACTAATAGTCCACCCTCACAAGTCATATAATGATATTATTTCCCCCCACAAAATAGGGTTCTATAATACCATAAATACCTAACGGATGATGTCCCAAGCTATGTAAAACTCTAAGAATGACTTTATCACCAACCTCAAACTCTAGCATTCGACACTGTTGACCCAAACAAGATTTATGAAGAGATAGTTCCTTGATAAAACTCGCCCATATCAATGGAACCCGAACTATTCTCTCTTAAAAAATACTCTAATCAACGAAGGGTTTATCTCCCAATATCATCCATCAGAAGGCAGATCTACATGGCCACCCATACAAAGAATCATTGGGAGCCATCTTTATCAAATCCTATTAACTTTTTTTATAGGTAAACTAAACATAAGGATAATTATATTCCAATGAATGTATGAAATAATGAACACAAAACCAAATAATATCATCTATAACATAGATATCCCTCACTATATATCCATCCTTATACAGATTATATGCAATGATTAATTTACTCTAGGAACCTATTGGCTCCGGAAAAAACTCCAAAACATGGATGCAAACCTCGGACCCCGATTAGAAACAACTACATAGGGATCCCATGTGAAGTCTCACCATCTCTACAACATGGATGTTCTCAATCTTTTCCACACTACTTATCTCTTGGATTACTAGGGAATTCAATGATTTCTTGAGTCGATTAGTGATCACCCAAATTACATCCTTCCTGCTAGGAGTCCATTGAAACCAATGAACAAATTCCTAGAAATCTCATCTCTCAACCATAAAAAAATGTGTAAAGGATATAACAACCCTATAGGTATCTATTTCTCCCCCATAACAATTTAAAAGTAAGGTACAATGAATCGGAATCCAATATTGACCATCTCATTCCCTACATTCAATACTAATGCCTCAATTCATGATATATCTTGGTAACCCTATGGTGAATGGACCAAATAACATTGAACACATTCCAAAAGCACCCACCTAATGGAAAAAGGAATAACCAACCAACTAAGGAATCAGAAATCTCAACAGGGAGACCGAGACCACTAACATAAGGTATCCCCATCACAAATGCTTTCACTAATGTGTTGGCACATGAAGTCCACCACCTTCACAAGATGAACTCACCAATCAATGGATGAGTCATCTTTCATCAATGACAAGTACACCTTACCCCCAACCTCATCAACTTCCATGCTAATCTCGAAAAAAAACCATATAAGACCCCTCATCATAAGAATCATTTATGACCTATGAATGTAATTTTATGTACAAGGCAACAACAACCACATTAGTTTTCCCATGGGTATAGGAAGAATCAATATTAAAAGTCCAAATTTACTCCACCCAACATATCATTCAAAAATTTAGATTCCCTTGATTTAAAATATATTCCATTATCTAATGATCATAATATAGCATATACCACTCCCTAATGAGGTACTAATACCACATTTTGAGGGCCAGAAAAACAACAGCAAACCTATGTTCATGGGAAGGGTAGTTCTTATATGGAGTGTCAAAATGATTAGATTCATAAGATAGAATTTGTTTCCACTACATAAATAATTATCTAGAAAACATAAAAGAATCATAGTAGAAAAAATTATAAATTGACCTTGATTTTGGTAGAATAAAAACTATTGTGGAATTTAACCTCACCTTAAACTCCTTAAAATATCTTTGATACTTTTAATTCCATAGAAAATTTTCACCCATATTGGTTAATGATTTTATAGAAAAATAAAGCTTGAAGATTTCAAAAAAAAACACATATATAGTAACCAAAAAAATCCATGAAGGTCATAATCTTTATCAAATTTATAGGTTATTACTAGGACATAACTATATTTATCTTTTTAGGATCTACTGAGGCACTACTCTTATATATCACATGGACTAGATGTTTCACCTCATAGATCCAAAAAAACACTTACAAATATCAACATACAGATGATATTGTTTTTTGGGATCAAATAATGTTATCCAAAATGTCAACATTCTCTTCTTATGACTTTGATAATACCAAAATATCTTGTTTGGACACAAAAAAAGAGTAAAAAAACTTACAAATATTTCATTTCATTTAATACATAAACACCACATGGTTACATGTGAGATCATATGGAAGGAACAAAAATTTGATATTTTTATATCAACTCTTAAAAATTATCCATGGTATATCTAATTATTGGATTCTCAATAGGTGACTCCCGAACAACAAGTAAATCCTATAAAAATAATGAGACACTCTAAGAAAATAAAAGAGATCATAATTATTTGGAAAATGATATTTCTTCTTAATGTTAACAGGATTTAACATTTTATACTCAATAAAATGTTTGATTCTCTTATATTCCTTCATAAAAATGTTGATAGACAATTCTAAATGGTGAAACAATAGAAAGAATAAATTATTCACCAACTAAGCCACCAAAATGAACATTACGTTCCACCAACTCAGTAGTTTCCATATGGTAATATGACCTAGAAATGAGTATCATACCCGAGAGAAGGTGAATAGTAAACATGACCTCTATCTATTATATAAAAACATAAAAATAATTTTGGAAAGACCTTTGGGTAATCACACACAACTATAGTAAGTCAACCACCCAATATTTGGTAAAATTCATTATGAAGTATCTCTAACAACTATATTGAAATTACAACAGAATAAGGAACAACAAGCCCTTTCATTTCGGATCTAGAGTCTCACTCACCCTGGAAAACAAGAGTAACTCTATTAGTAGAGAATAACTACACTAGATGATGATAATAGTATATATATTACTTAACAAAAATTATCCATTCCATAAAGATAATAAATTCAAAATCATTAAAATTAATATGTGTGAAATCAAACTCCTAATAAATAGAGTCTATCATCACCTGACACATGGGAATTCTAAAACCTTGTTCGGACCACTTTACCAAAGGCATAAAAAGAACGAAAAATAATGGACTAGGTTTTGAATGCAATCCCAACACATAAACTAATCTTGGTGATATAAAATAATTATTATCATCCATATCAATCAATTCTAGAACTAGAAAATATGAGACAATCACTATACCACTAGAAGTAGCTTTACCTCATTTAGATTCCTATTAAGAATAATTTTATACATAAAGTCATATTGTCTTACCCACATGAACATATCCCTTGGTCATAGGATTAAACCAAACACCCTTGGAAGAATATTTATTATCCTATGAATCCTTGGTGAGAGTGGATCCTATCCTTTTTCCATGAGATATCTTTTCAAAAAATTTCTATAGATTGACAAATCATCCCTAAAGGTGATTATTCATAGGATCCTTATCAGAGTATGCCTCAGAATAACTTCACCATCCACACTAGAAGAATACAACCATATTCATCCATATCATCACACTTGAGGCTAGTCTAGAGGAAAACTAACCGCTATAACACTTCCTTTTCAGGACATATGGTACAACATGGTAACCACTAAACCATCTGAATCTCTATCCAACTCGGTATTCTGAGCTATGACTACATTACAAAAATACATCATAGAAACTTCATCCATAATGTTAAGAAGGCACATGAGTATCAAAATCAACCAAATATTGGGACTTAGTCCTAACTCAAACCATCGAGCTTTTGGGTATTCATTTGTGAGAAGCTCTTGTGTGAGATAAACTAACATAGAAAAATGGGCAAAATTCTCCAGAATGGTATACCCCCTTCTCAAAGGGAAGAAACACCATGGTCCACTATATACAATTTTTTTATGATATAACCCATGGTACTGATTTTAATGAAGGAAGCCTATGTAAGATCCTCAGGCTGCATAACATGAAATATAGAGTCCCACCATCTCCTTCCTGGCCCCTAAAGAATATATGTAGAAAAACCCACCATAGAGTCTCCAAGAGTCTTCAATAAGTCAATGATAAGCTATATCTACTCAAGAGAATCCATGGATTTCAAGGGTCATTTTTTCACTAAGAATTATGGGTGGATTCTTCTATGCAAATTAGAATCCATGATCTACTACACTTCATGGGTTTCAAACACCCACATGACCGAGAGAACGATTAGTGAAGAAGAAATGTTGTACCTGAATGTGGTCCACTATAGTATTATCCTATAAAACATTTCTTGAAGGTTCCTCTCTCATATTGGGATGTTCTTTTATTTGAGGTATTAACTAATGAAAAGAAAAAAAATTGTAATATGAAAATTAAAAAATAAAATTAACTAATTTAGTTACTAATAATAAATCTATAAAAGATTTGAAATTTTTTTGAACTATGAAAATTGATATTTAGAAATGAATATATCAATTTAAACAACATTCCCCTACATTTAATTCAAATAAAATAAAACTGTATGTCTCAGACTTGGTAAAAATCACAGACCACTAATGGTAACTCTATTTCAATCATGAATGTGAGATCATCAGGCCCCTTTTATGTACATACTATCACATTTTTGATGGTCCTAACAATGATACACCTATGAAAAATAACCAAAAATTGGAAATAATAACACAATTAATGTTATGAAAACCTTTTATACTAAATTAAAATGAACCAACCCAGGTTAACTAGATATCCCCCGAAACTGGCATGTCACATGATATGTGAAAAACAAGAAACAAAAGTAACAAGTCTTTAATAGAATCAAAGAAGACAAAAAATAAAGTAAGAAGACGAAAAAAAAATATAAAAAAATTCATACAATCCCAATCAATAACATTCTAAACTATTATGTATGTCAAGTCCCCATGTGATCAAAAACAACCTTCATACCAACCCAAACCAAAAGCAACATCAATAAAAAAGACTAAATGATATAAGATTCTATTCCCTTTACCTATATCTGGAAAAAAATATAAAAAACTACAAAGTCAGAAGAAGGGTGTGAGATAAATCCCAATAGGATACCACCAATGTTTATATAGAAGTTTTAATATTAAAAATGGACCAAATTTATATTTAAAAACAAAATTGTTTTACAATCCATTTTGAAAAATACAAATCATTTATAAATTCTTATCTTGTTTCTTCTTTTGTAATTTTGAAAATGATTTCATATTCTAGATCTAGAAATAAGACATGTTGATATGATAATAATTGGAATACATATCCAAGAATGAAGAGTTGTTAAGATAAAAACATATCCATGAAATAACCTTTGATGTTATGTTATACAGTATAAACTGATATATAAAAACCTATGAGTAAAAATCCATCATGAAAAAGTATGTGATAAATAACCATAAATTAATATGGAAAACCACCTAGAATTGGGGTCTATCCTATTAGTCTATTCACACTAGAAACTCACAGACCTAAATGTAACCATTCGATCCAAAAGATATCATGTCCTTTATATCTATCCCAATGCACCCAATGTATATAATGTAAAATTTTCTAATAAATTATAGAAACAGTTCTCATAAATTCAAAAAATACTTTCAAATCCAATATGATATACTACAGATTTTAAAAACCCATTTCCAAATCTAGAAATTCTATTTTTTAAAAACCCCTATTTTAAATACATTTTCATATACTAGAAATCATTTGAAACAATTTATCACTTCCAATAAATGAACAAACCATATGAGTTTATCAAAAATGACATAAAATTCATAAAATTAACCTACTTTATAGAAAAAACCACTTCAACATGGTGTAAAACTAGATAAATTCAAAAATAGAAACTGGAAACCAAGAGAACAACCATCAAAATGAATGATGCACCAAGAAAATAAAAAGGATAAGTTGAAAATAGTGTCTAGTCATAACTCAACTACCATACCACATTCGCAAGAAACCCAAAGAAGAATAAAAAGGAGTACATACCCAGAGAGGAGTAATCCTACCATAATTTTGATCCATAATTGAATGGAGAAATCCATATGGGAGAATGTCACCCTAAATCTCCATGGAAAAAATATGGGTTTATAGGGACTGACTTTACAATAAAAATAAATGAAACATACTGTGAACCACCCTAAAAACCACAACTCTCAACAACTACATTTCATCTAATATCTTTACATAGTGTGTAACTATTGATTCCCTAATATTTTTGAAGACAAAATCTCCTTTTTATTAGACACCATATTTTTCTAATTACATGACTTGTATGTTGTTCATGGTATGTAACCTTTCCCAATGTACCCAATTCATGTCATCTTCTAGGTGATAGGTACATGACATGTAACCTCATCAAATGATGTTTAAATCCACATAATACTACAAAAAAAGGCTTTTAACGTCCCTCCCCTCCTCATTGGAGTGATTAAAGGAAAAACTACTCTTAGGCTTTAGGGCCCAAGACTCCAAAGTTTGATAGTAAATTCCAAGGCCATCAATAAAATTAGTGGATGATTTTTATTTTAAAAATAAAAAAAAACTACCAAACATAACATAATTAGAACCACTATATTATGGATTATAATAATTTAATACAACTCAATGCAATACCAAGAAAAAACTATCCCACCCAATCATAGTTAGTGTCTCGCAACATCAATCACATAATTGGAAACTTATAAAAACACTGTGAAAACCATTTTTTACATTATTCCACTATTCATGGTTACTCCTTAGTGTGCACAAAGCTTGACCAAACTTTGTGCCTAAGAATTCACCTAACTAGTAACTTGTATTTTTATTTTCATAGTTTCCTAAAGGGTTTTTCAAAGTTTCTACAAACCATTCTCAAATTGTGCACCTCTATATGTGAACAATAAACATTCAAAAAAATCCTAAAAACCCTCAAAATAATCAACTAAAGACATTAAATCGATAAAATAAATATGTATAGGGTTAGTTTCATGAAAAATGTGTCATATTATCTACACCATTCGACTTTTAGTCCCCAAAATGTATAAAACCATTTAAATATTGAAAGAGTAAAGTCTATTTCATGACCTATTCATTCTCCTGTTCCTATTTTTCATCTTGAATCTAACAATATTTCCACAAAACCATACAAGATCTATAAATTTCCCATAGATCACATTCTTTTTCCTATCCACAATATTTACCAGAACGTGCACCAATAAAGAATTTGTCTCTATGACAATGTGATCCCATTTAATCATATGGTTTATATCAGGTTGATACATTTTGAACTAGGATGCATGAAATAAATAATACACTATACAAAATAGTGGTGGATAGGTAATATAGTATACCACCTCACAAATATGTTCATGTATCTCATAAAGGGTGTTTTTATCTAAGTGATAGCCTTCCCTGATTTAGAAAATGATGCTTTACAAGCCTTGGGGAGATTAACAAGAACAAATGATCAGTCACCTCAAATGATAATGAGCATCAACTGTAGAACCCCATATAAATAAAGAATATGAAATTTTCATATTTCATAATATTTGTGAATTTAATATTAATTTTACTTTAAATGAGATTCTATTTTTGATAGCATACATAACACGCAACAACAAGTTTCATTGAAATCTTACGTTGCACTCAACTTTGAGCTATATCGAAAAATAATATAATAATATAATAATTTTAAATGGTAGTTAATACCTAGCCATTGTATATGCTGGAATGAACATAACCAACTAAAATATGATAAAAAATGTTTGTTAAATGTTTTAACTTTTTTCCAATACATTTTAGAGGCATAAAATAAGAATGAATCCAATTTTAAGCATGGATAACTCTAATATTTTTTAAAAGTCATTTTACGGCCTTTTGATGGGGAACCCTTTTTAAATATATATCTCTTCACTTTTATATGTTCAATTTGACAAAATAAACTTATTTATTCATAATAGGGACATCAAAATTTACTTCGGGTAATTTTTCTGTATTTTTCTGATAAAGTTTATTTGTTAATGATTAATAAAAAACATTATGTTATTGTTTAAAACCATCCTCTTATTTAAATAAATGTTATTTTTATTTTAAAATTATTTTAAAGTAAATATATATACATAATACCTATATTAGTTTAATTTAAATCATTTGAGTCATTTTATAATAATATTATATATATTTTTTTGAATTATTTAACGTCTTTTACTCACCTTCTAGGCACATTTTCAATTTTTCATAAAATATAATTTTACCACTTCTGTGAATTGAATTTAAAACATCTGAGATACATGGTTGACATTAGTATGTAATGTTTGGTTTAATAGGAAGAAAATAATTTTTGGAGAACAATAACTTTTGAGTTTTATTAACCACACTTAAAAGTAAAAAGGGTAATTAAATGTAAAAATAATATTATTAAAATTTAGAATTACACCAACACATGTCATAATTCTATTGGATAAGTGTTTTTCAACCAAAATCAACATTAGGAAAAAAATGTAACCATTTTTGACTCAAATGGGTTAGATTAGGACATATAATATTTTTTTAAATAATAGTTAAAAGTGTTAACTTCAAATTTTAATTACTAAATAATTTTTAATATATGGTTATATATAGGATAAATTTGACTATAAATATTCATTATAAATATAAAAATATTTCCAACATTATATTATTTTATTTTGTAATTTTTATACATTAACTAATAAAATTTATTTATGACACAGTGATGATGCAATAATTGCCTTATTAATGAATGATTAAAATAAATGATATTATAAATATTAAAATAAATTTAAATTGAAACATATGATGCCATCCAAGAATTTTAGAGTTGTATATGACATGTTATGGTTGATTCAATTTAATTTTTTTCGAAGTAACAATTTTGTTATGACTTCAAAAACAAACCAAATACTACGTACTCACAAAATTGACATAAATGAGTTCTTAAAACAAATACTACTTTATTAAATGATATAATATTCCTAAAAATCTTAAATTCGACAAAAGGACATAAATAATTTTAAATATTTCCTTAAGAAACCACTTGAGGTCCTATTGTAATTTTTTAGTATGTTTATTATCCATATAGTGTAAGAATACAATAAGATATGGTAAGAGTAAAACTATTTAACTAAAGGTTAAATATAAAAGATAAGGTTAATATGGTGACCTAAAAATGTCTAAATCATATTGGTTTATAGTAAATAGACCCATCCACACATTAGACTCGAAATAAATCCATTTTAATCCATTATAAAGTTAAAAATTTTTTATAAGAAAATAATATTTCACTATTTTCATAAATAGCCCTTCACCTCTCTTATAAATGGCTACTTCCCCTTCTCTTAAATTCACACCTCCAAATCCATTTGGCTCGTCCAACCCCTAACCAAATCTCACCCCATATTCCCTCACATCTAAATAGATTCCTTACCTCGATCCAAAATCCAACCTAAGGAGCCCTTTTGTTGAAATTAAAAAGAAATATTGGAAGAAGAGGTTATTATTTTATCACAACTTTCAAAGTTCTTTTATTCTTCTACTTCCTCTTCCCCTATTGTTACCTTACTTAAATTATAACACCAGTACCATATACATGATGAGATGTTATTATAAATATGGTAAAACCATATTAATTATTTAATCTATCATATTAATAAAAAAGTCACCATACGTGCATATGTACAGCTTACTGTCTCCACGTCGTGGTATAGTTTGTTATTGAACACTATATTATTAGGATGTGTATAATAATGAGTGGAATTAATTTAAATAATTAATATAAAATGGTAATTACTCTTTAAATGTAATATACCATTCAATTAAACACCATTTCATCATCAACAGATTGATATTGTCATTCATGCGTACGTACGACTTACCATTTCCACGATGTGATGAGATTCATTTTCAACGATCACCCTTCATGATTTATTCTAAAAATATATATATTGATTAACTATTTGGTATATGAAATAATTTTTATACTGTAATAATATATATTTATGTAGATAAATAAATTTTGTTCACTTACTTCGATATTATATAATAAGAAAACAGAAACAACGTTCATGCGTACGTACGGACTACCGTCTCCACGAACAGTGTTTCCATTTCATATATATATCTATTATAAATATATATATTCTGAAGATATATGATATATAAATCATATTTTATATTATTTAAGTATTTAAATCATGATCTATGTGATATGATCAAGAATAAAAAGTTAACACACGTGTGATAAAGAAAGTTATTGTTACCTAAAATGTTATTTAAACATGGAAATTATCATTAAATGGGTAGTATAAAGTCATAAATGAATCATATATTATATCATAAACATTTATATGGGTTTTTTATAATTTAAAAATAGTCCATGGTCATTATACATGAGATTAATAATACCCTCGACTAAAGTAATGTTCAAGGTAAGGGTTAATTATTCAATCTCATTATTATCCGATATTGTTTATGTATAAGTATTTACTGGGACATATTTATAATCCATGTCCATGTATCATAAAAATGTTTTCAAAAGGAATATTTTATGGATTTGTGTAAGGGAATCGTTAGCAGGATCAACATTTTAAATGTTTTAATGATTTATTTTCCTAAATCTTTTTAATTAATGTCTATGTTTTGAAAATGATTTTAATGACTTATTTATATGGACATGATTGTTTGAAAATGTAAATTCCTTTCAAAAGTATAAAAGTGGTATTTGAAACATTGATTCAAAAATATATTTTAAATGACTTTCTTTATAAATGTGTGACTTTTAAATGACTTCACAAAAAAGGGATATTTCTCACAAAGAGTTTTACTGATGATTTTCAACTATGTCCACATCCTTTAACAAATATTATTCTTGATTGAGGATGATTTATTACAATAAAAAATTCCATATTGTATTGAATTATTGAGGATTTTTTTGAAAGTGGATGTGCTATTTTTATACCATTAAGGGTTTGTGGTTAAATTATTGACATTTCTTATGCTAGTTTTAATACGAATGTTTTTGTTTTGTTTCAAAATTTTCTTATGAGGAATGAAATGGACACAGTAAGTGACAGGAACGACCTGAAATATCCCCTAGATGCATCAGTGGATCTCATGAGACAAAATTGTGTCTTGTAAAAAGGGCTTGATAAAATTTATATTTAGGGTCTTTGAAGGAGTCCATGACTATGTGGTTAAGATGTCCGACATTATGAATTCCATCATTTCGATATTAGTTATTAATTTTACATGTGATTATTCATATAGTATAATATCCATGTAAATTAGTAAATGGTATTATTTTATTTATCTTTTCCATATTATGGTGAAATTTATGTTTAATTTTCTTGTATTTAAATTTTATAACATTCCATAAATGTTTATGATTATATATGATAGTTACTGCTATATTGTTTATCCTAACTGAGTATTTGAGCTCACCCCTTTCTGATGATTTATTTTCCTAGGATACCAAGATGTGTATTATGATTTATATGGAGGTTTCATCTAAAATATTAACGGATTTCTCAAAGTATTATATTTTTTGTATTTTATATTAGAAATTTCAATGTAACATTTATGTATGTAATCTATTTTCTAATACTACTAAACTGATTGGTCCTTTGAGACTTGATTCCATGTAATCATTCCAATGTATTAAAATAATTCATTGGCTAGGGATAAATGGGATCGGGGCATTACTGTTTGTATCATAAGTCGGTTTAGATAAAATTAGAGGTTAGGTTTTTATTTAAGGATATGTGACATAACCGTAACGGTTATCATATTAGAATGAGACATTGTTATTTTAGATTTATCGAATGAGTTTAAGATACCATGAATAAGTATATCATAGGGATTACCCTCCTCATAATATATTATATGATGATTTTAATGTTATAATCCCATTGAACATTTTGGTTTTAGTAAATGGCTAGATTTTGGAGGCACCCAAGTGACCATGGATGTGAAGAAAATTGTGACGGTTTTCTAATTAAGAAACTGAATTAAATGGGATCTGCAATGAGAACTCTTGTAGTTAATCTCAACTAAATATATGGAGTCATGATTGAAAATCTGAACCTTGGTTATTTTTATAAGGAAATACATAATGGATAAAAATTCGGTATAGAAGTTTAGGTAATAATAATAATGGTATGTATATTGAAAAACCTATATGTTAAGGATGTGGAAATAAACACCTAGGAAAATGCTTAAAAGGGATGGGAAGATGTTTTAGATGTGGTAATTAAGGTCGTAAGTATAGATCCTCCCATTGAAAATGGAAGCATCTAATTGAATCTAGGAAATGGATAAATGTTCTTTCTGAGGGATCAGTTGAATGTTTTAAATGTGGTGTGAACGACCATTATTCAAATAATTGTCCTACGAAGAAGGTTCAATAATGGGATCTGTAGGATCATACAAATATATGTTAACCAATTCCTAATTCCATTCTAATTGAAGATGAGGAAACTAAAAATGACCTATGAAAGGTATGGATTATTTCATAGCTCATGTTTTGACATTACATAAATCTTTGGACATTATGCATGATTTTGTTTGTAGGAAATAAGTATAAAGAATAATATTGGGAAACATGGATAAAGGATTAGGATGAATTTTTGATGATTAAGATTAATAAATTTTAACAATTTAATACTTATTTTGGATATATCGATGTTGATATGTTTAAATATAATAATGACATGATTAATTTGGAAGACCATTTATAGCATGTGTAAACATGAAGATTGATATGTAAAAATTTTATTCTATGAAGAATTATATTTTCCTTTCTGGATATAGTTATAAAGAACCATTTGGGTTTATATGACTCTTGAATTTGAAGAAATTACTGGTTATTACATTTTGGGATGAAAATGTGAGCTATGAGATAACATTTTTTTGTTAAAATATGTTATGGTTATTTTTGATGAATTTATCTCATTTTTGGGAATTTTATAAATTTTTTTAATTTTTGAAAAATGAAAACATGTAAAGTATGTGACAACCCATCATGTCGGAAAAAGCTGTGGGAATCAAACTCGCTACAAAAGTGCATCTAGGATTTATCATCTACCATTGGACTACGTGAAGTACTTGGTTAGTATGACTAATTTATTAATGTTAAATGATTTTATGTATCAATAATAATTTGAACATATGTTTTATCAAATGGATAACCATAGTATATAAAAATTATTTATTGATTTAGTTATAAATTTTTTTTGGAAGACGTTCTCTCTTTTGGGGAAACACTATATGCCTAAGGAAACTAGAATACTATTGGATTTATTTTGTGAATTAATGGTGGAAATTTTATTTTTGGTGAATCTATTTTTTTATTGTGGATATATAGAGATTTGGGTTATTTATGGAAATTATTAACTAATCATAGACAATATGTGATTTGGTTAATTACACTGCTGTATGAGACATTAAGTGTAGTTGTTATTATTTGGAGATAAATGTTATGATCTACTATGAGAGACTTTGTGATTAAATATTTTTGAGTTTTTAGAGTCAGTCATAGTTTCTATTATATTGAATAAATTTAAGGACAATTTTTTATTGAATGGTTTTTATTGAACTTTGGGAATTGTCTGGCGATATTAGAGATTAAAAGTAGTATTTCTTTTTATTAATGATTATCCTTTTAGAGGATTATATGATCTTTTAATAACCATTTTAATTTTGGTTAATGTCTAAAGTTAGGGTAAATATTTGTTCATAATTTGTGGATTATGTTATTTTTTTGATGTTTATTTTAGCACTTCTGGTGTGACTAAGTCAACTTAAATAATCATTGTTTTGAGAAAAAATGAGTTTTTGGTAGAAACATATTAAATGACAAAAACTCTTCCTGAATAGTAAGTATATTTGCTTATATCCATAGTCAATCTCAAAAATAAATTCCTCAACATTATGAAAAGGATATTAAAACAAAAACGTTTTTTACATTCCCTACTATGATATCAAAGAACATTTAACCCATCACAATTTTGTGGTTTTCAGGTTCATAACCTTCTACTGATCATGTTTTCTATCACTCTCCATCAGACCTTGAAACTTAGTTTCTCCTCCATATCCATGTTATCATACATGGAATCCTAGTACCTATTTTCTTGGGTGACCTTTTTTAATTCTCTTTATTTCTTTTAAAGTGATATTTTATTGACACTTTTTCTGACCTATGACTTTTAATGATGTTTCTGGGCCCAATTTTAAAATTGTGAGGATGTAACTCCCAAATAGGAGGAAGGATGTAACATCCCTGGAAAATAAAGAATATGAATTTTTTATATTTATTTACATTTTTAAATTAAATAATAATTTTACATTCAAGGGTTTTCAATGTCTGATAGCATACTTAAAACACAACAATGGGTTTCTTTGAAATCTTACGTTGCACACCACATTGAGTTATGCTGAAAAATAATATAATAATATTATTATTTTAAATGGTAGTTAATGCCTTTCCATTGTACTAGATGGAATGAGAATTTCTAACTAAAATATGATTACACATGTTTTTTAAATGATTTTACTTTTATCCCAAAAAATTTATATGCTGAAAATAAAAATGAATCCATTTTAAGGAATAAAAAATTCTAATATTTTTAAAAAGTCATTATACAGCCTTTTGTTGGAGAACCCTTTTTAAATCTAGTTTTTCCAGTTATATATGATCCATTTGAAAAAATATTTTTCTTCTTTATAAGAGAGACATCATAATTTTCATTGGGTAGTTCTTTGGTATTTGTTGGATAAAGATCATTTTTTGAGTTGAATATAGGAAAACACTAAATTATTGTTTAAAACCAAAATTTTATTTAAATAATTATTAATATTATACATAATTTATTTTAAATTAAAAATATATAAATAATATCTATATTAGTACAATGTATTTCAATGGATTCATTTTATAATAAGATTATATAAATAAAATTTTATTGAACTTTTTAACATCTTTTACCCATCTTCTAGGAATATTTGCAAATTTGCATAAACCGTAATTTCATTTCTTTTTTGATTTTTATTTCCAAAATATAATGGACATGGTTGATATAAGTATGTTATATGTTGTTCAATAGGATGAAAATATTTTTTTTGTGAATAGTAAATTTTGAATTTTATTTACCACGGTTGAAAGTAAACAAGGTAATTAAAGGTAAAAATAATATTATAATAATATAAAATTTCCCCAACACATGTTCTAATTCAATTTGATAAATTTTTTCAACAAAATTCATCATTAGGACAAAAATATTATCCTTTATTATAAACATGGGTTAGATTGGGACATTCATTATATTTTATTTAAATAATAGTTAAAAGTTTTAAATAAAATTTTAATAACTAATAAAATTTTTAATATAGGGTTATACATGAGAAAAATTCTAATATAATTATTCATTAGAAATATAAAATTATTTCCTAAATAATTTTATTTTAATAATAATTTTTTGAAATTAAATAATACAATTTATTTATAACACAATGATGATGATGTGATAACCTTATTAATGAAAAATTAAAATAATTAATTTTATAAATATTATAATAAATGTAAATTGAATCGTCAGATTCCATAAAAACATTTATAGTTAAATATGAACTTTTAGAGTTGATTCAATTTATTTTATTTTGATGTAATCAAGTTTATATGACTTTCACAAAAAAACAAATACCAAATAGTGTCAAAATTGACATAAATGTGTTTTTAAAACAAAAACAACTTTATTAAAGCATATAATATTCCTAAAAATCTACAATTAAGCCAAAAAACATAATCTATGCAAGATATATCATCAATGAACTAATTTAGGCTCTCTTGGAATTTTATAGTATGTTTATTAACCATATAGTGTAGGAATACAAGAAGACATGGTAAGAGTAAAACTATTTAACTATGTCTTAAATCTAAAAGATAAGATTAATATGGTGACCTAAACACATCTAAAACATATCATTTGAGATTATTTCATCCTATACCTACTTTAGAATCTAAATAAATCCATTTTTGAGGCATTAGAAACCAAAATAAATTTTATAATAAAATAATATTTCAAGATTTTCCAAAAGTGCACCTCACCTATTTTATAAAAGGCTACAACCCATTGTCTTATATTCACACCTCCAAAGAATTTTTTCCCAGTCAAACCTTGCTCAAATCTCATCCCAAATTCATTAACATAATCTTATAGTCCTTACCTTGATCATAAATCCATCCTATGTAGCCCTTTGATCAAATTAAAAGTAAATACCTAATGAAAAGATAATTATTATATCACCTCTTTCAAATTTCTTTTCATCTTCTACATCCTCTTTATTTTTTATTACAATAATAAAATAATAAATCCAGTAGGTTTTAAATTTTGATATTTTATTATAAATATATTACAACCATATTCACTATTCTATCCATCCAATTAATGATAAATTCACCATACGTGTGTACGTACGACTTACTATCTCCACGTCATGGTGTAGTTTTTTATTCAACACTACATTATTTTTATGGGTTTAATAATTAGTAAAATTAATTTAAATAATGAATATGACATGTTAATAATTATTTTTATGTAATATACTATCTAATTAAACAATATTTCACCATCCATATAATTATATTGTCACTCGTTCGTACGTACGGCTTACCGTCTCCACGACGCGATGAGATTCATCTTCAACAATCACCCTTCAAGATTTTTTATAAAAATATATATTGATTAATTAAGAGGTATATGAACTAATATTTATATGGAATAAAAAATATTTATATTTTTAAATATATTTTGTTTCCTTCTATACTATAAAATAAAAAACGGAAAGAACGTTCATGCGTACGTACGGACTACCATCTCCATCAAAGTTGTTTCCATTTCATATATATATATATATATTAGACATATTAATATTATGAATATATATGATATAGAAATACTGGTTTATATTATGTAGGTATTTAAATCATGATCTATGTGATACAATCATGAATAACAAGTTAAAATATATTTGAAAAAGAAAGTGATTATTACACGAAATGTTACTTAAACATGGAAATTATTATTAAATGGTTAGTATAAAGTCATAAATGGATCATATATTATATCAAAAATATTAATATGGTTCTGGTATAATTTAATAAAAAACTATGGTCATTATAGATGTGGTTAAACATACCCTCAACTAAAGGAAAGTACAAGGTAAGAGTTAATTATTCAATCTCATTATTATCCATGATTGTTTATGTGTAAGTATTTACTAAGACATATTTATAATACATGTCCATGTATTATAAATATGTTTTCAAAAAGAATATTTTAAGGTTATTTGGAAGGGAATATTTAGCAAGATCATCATATTAAATGTCTTAATGATTTATTTTTCTATATATTTTTATTTAATGTCAATGATTTGAAAATGATTTTATGGATTTATTTATATGGACATGATTTTTTTTAAAATTTTATTTCATTTATAAAGTTTCAATGAGGTAAGAGACACTTTGATTCAAAAATATATTTTAAATTACTTCGTTTATAATTGTGTGACTTTTAAATGGTTTCACAAAAAGGGATTTTTCTCTCAGAGAGTATAAGTGATTATTTTCAGCTATGTCGACATCCTTTACTGAATATTATTCTTGAATGAGGTTGATTTATTGTAATGAAATATTACATATTGTATTTAATTATTTATGATATGTTTTACAATTGATGTTCTACCTTCAAAACAACCATGGTTTATGGTTAAATTATTTACATTTTGTATGCTAGTTTTAAAATGAATGTTTATGTTATGGTTCAACATTTTCATATAAGTAATGCATTGGAATTAGTAAGTGGTGAGTCGGGCCTATTATAGCCCCTCGATGCATCAGTAGGTCTCATGAGACAAACTACTGTCTTGGAACATTTCCTTGAAAAAATTTATATTTAGGGTCTTGGCATGAGGCCATGAATTTTTTTCTAAGATATCCGACATTATTCATTCCATCAATATGAGATTAGTTATTACTGTTACAAGTGATTATTTGACCATTAGAATATCAATGCAAATGAGTAATGGTATTATATGATTTATCTCTTCCATATTATGATGATGTTTATGTTTAATGGGATTTTATTTCAATTTTACACCTTTCTATAAATATTTACGATTATTTATGATAGCTTCCACTATATTGTTTATCCATACTGAGAATTTGAGATCACTCATTTCTTATGTTTTATTTTCCCATGATGTCAAGATGTGTATTATGATTTATATGAAGATTTAATGAAGGAGAATAGTGTAGTTCTCAATGTATTTTATATGTTATTTTTTATGTTAGAAATTGTAATGTAATGTTCATGTATGTAATCTATTTTCTAAGACTGCTAAACTGATTAGTCCTTCGGAACATGATTCCTTGTAATCATGCCAATGTATTAAAATAATTCACTTGTTTTGGGATAACTAGGGACGGGTCATTACTTCAATAATGATCCACATACAATTTTTAAAGACTCTGTCCTGTCTCCATCCTTTTAATAATAAACAATATCTTCTCCAACGTGTATCAGACTGTGCTCATCCCAACCATTGATGTTACACTGGTTTCCCAAAACAAATGTGGAAAACAACAACAACTCCAAAATAATTATTAAAAAGCATCCATATGTATTGAGGCATGATAATTGATTTCATACAAGAACTCCACTAAAGGTACATTCTCTTACCATGATTCACTAAAATCCATTACACATTCCCATAACATTTATTTCAACGTTTTTATAATCCTTTGAAATTGTCTGTGTATTTTAGGATTATACACTTTACACTTGGAGAACTAAGACCCAAGGTATTATAGAAGGTATTTCCATAAGTCTTGTTTAATACTCTTATGTCTATCAGAAACCATGAAAATTGGTATTCCATGACTTTTTACCAATTCTAAAATATAGATTTTTTATAAGACCTCCACTATATGAGATTCATGAATGGGTATGAAATGAGATAAAATTGTGAACCGATATATTTTCACCCATATGGAATCGTGTTTATAAAACATTATTGTGAGACTTATTATAAAATCACTAGCACTCTACTCCCATTTCTACATATGAATAGGTAAATACTCTAACATTAGTGTTGGTTATTGATGTTCTTATATAATCGGCTGATAGATGATACATCATGAAATGAACATAGACACCTTCCTTTTTATGGAAAACAACAAAAACTATTCATTCAATTACTTATACATATTCCCTATTCCATGATGAAAACCCCGTCAATAATGGTGTAAATCATGATGTGGTTGTTCCTGAAAATCCCTTAGTTTGAACATCCAATCTTGAAACCACAAAACAGAACACCCTCCATCATCCAACCCTCAATGATCTCTCCACCATTGTGTTTCGATCTTGTAGAAAAAAGTCTAAATTAGAAAAATATACCTTTTTAACTATTTCATACAAATCAAGAAAAAATGAAACTAGATAGGAAACCATAAGATTGCCTCAGTATCCACATTCCAATTTCATGTCATCAATCACTAACAACAACTTCCACTGAATTGAAGAACCTTTTCCCAACTTACCATATGACTTTCTACTTAATTTTTATGCCACTAAATTTTCATTACCCTATGTATTCATCTAGAAAAATTCAATCCTTTGGATATACTCCATCCAAATTATTGTTCATACATTGAAATCCATTTTGGAGAAAATATGATTCAAATTCATATGATCTGTAAACTCTATAAATTTCTCAATAAATAGGCTATTTCACCATGTATTCTGACATGGACTACAGTTTCTAACTCTATATCATGTGTCAGGTAATTATTCTCCTGATTAAGTAACTACCACAAGCCATAAGCAATAACATGACTTCCTCGCATGAGAAAACATCCCAAACCAGATCCAGATGCATCATAATACACTATATACACTTGTTCAGATTATAGAAAAACAATGATTGGTGAAAATGTAAGTTGAACAGTATGGTATTGAAAAGTATTTTAACATTCCCCTCTCTATTATAAGGGACCATACTTCTATTTAAAATTTGTCATTTGTGATTCTAGTCACGAAACATCTCGAACAAAGCATCGAAAATAAACATTGTGATTAAGGAAACTACTTCTCTCAAAGACATTCTTTTGTAGTTGTGAAATGATCAAAACATATATCTTTTATGAAACAAAACAAATATATTTTGAGATTAAATGGCCTATTAAATTTTCCTATTGTAACAAATAAAATAAAATTTTATAATTTGGTATACATACGACAATCCCACAAAATTATCGACACTATTTCCAGGTGTTGCTCATTCTCAAAACTTTTCTATGAATACATTGGTATGTCATCCAAAAAAACCACAAAAAATAAATCCAGATATCTCTAAAATTTTAGTTTCATCAATTACTTAAATACTTATGGTTCATTCATTAGACCTAAAGTCATAAAAACGTACATGTAATGTTCATATATACTTATAATGATTTTTTTTGAATATCTTCTTTCTGAACCCACAATCAGTGATATCCTGATCAAAAGTAAATTTAATAGAAACACTTGGATACCCTAAATTCATTATGTAGATCATCAATTCATGAAATTGGATACTAATTCATTATCATAATATGATTATGTTAATAATAATCTAACCACAATTGATGAATTTCATCCACATTTTTTCACGAACAAGAATGATGTTTCCCACATACATGTGGTAATCCAAAGAAACCCCTTTCATTCCATATCTTCAAAATCAAATTTTAGTTCCAATAAATATTTTTTATCCATATGATAAAAGATAATGGAAATAGGACTGGTCCCTCGAAGGAGAGGAATCATATACTCCACTTCTCTTATGGGTGGAAACCCATTGAATTTTTTCGTAATAACAACATGAAACTAATCAAAAACTGTTGAAAAATGATACTCTCGATCTCTTCCATTGATGCTAAAGTCAACTCGACCAAATGATATGAGAAATTTACAATTGTTGGTTCCATCAATCATGTTTCACCTACCTTTATATTTTGGTCTCCATTAAAGAGAATTCTGATTCCAATATCAATTGTAAAACAAACCATTCCCATATAATAATCTATGTGATCCTTGAATATAGTCAACCAATTCATGCCCTAGATTATGTAATAAAAACCATTTTGTGGAAAAATAAATGAAATTTTAACTCCTCTCAATAAAATTTTATAGAACATGATTTACACATAATTGGTTCAAATTCCATTTGACCATGAAGTGTTTGAAGTTCCATTATAGAAGGCATCACATTAACATTTAAACCCAAAATATCAACAACATGAGAATAAATAAATGAATGGGATGAAATTTTATCAATAATTGTTTGAAAAATAATAGAAGTGAAAATAACTATACCTCTCACCATATATATTCAAGACTAAACATCCAATATAACATAAATAGATCCATATATCTTCTTACTCGATGAACATTGTTCTTCATTTCCCTATTTAGATTTTATTTACTAATGTGTCAATTTTTCATTAGAATCACCATGGCTATATTATTTCTACCGAATAGAAGTTTTCACATTCCCTCATCCTAGCTACGCATACAACATCTATGAAACATGAGATGTTTACTTAACACTTGACCATAATGAACTTTGACCAAAGCTCTAAATATGTATCATCTGATTATAATTATAGAGTGATCTTGGTGTTTCCATGCATTATTTCTTAATGTGTTCAGATAATCCACATTTAAAACAACCATCCTTTCTCTTGGGTCTCAGAGGAATATCCACTGATCTAGCCATCTAAACCTGAGTCAATGTCCCACCGGGGAAATAGGTGTCCCTCATCCTCTTGTTATCTTCATTACAGTTCCCAAAATTTCCCATAGGTATCAATATAAATCCTCCACTCATAGCTTCTGAGATGTCCCTTTAAATAAATATACTTATATTTACCATCTCTATATAATCCATTATACAGAGCACAACAATCTTCGAGCGAATCTCCTGCTAAATGCCTGATTAAAAAATGTGTCTCTTTATGGATTCAATAGCAGCAAGATCAGGTGAAAAGTGGACTAAATTCATTAGTTTATCTTTATAATATATGCTTAGAGGCTATCCTACATCAAGCTAAAATGTAATATCATTATTGGAATTCAAAACATATGAGGATAGAATTGGATATTGAACAATTCTTAAAACTCCTCTCATGTAATTCCTAGACTTAATTTATATTGAACAACTAAATCCCACCATTGGAGTTCAAGTTCATCAATAATATATGTCACCAAATTTTCTATAAGAACCACTAGTGTTCCAATGAAATTAAATATTCATTTCATCATATTTAGACCAACATTTTCCTTTTCTAGTTATTAATCACCTTGAAATATTTGTTGATTCTATTGTTAGAACATAATAGAATAATAAAGTTTCCTTGGTTCTCCCATTTGGATCCATCTATCAATAGACTAAAAAGCTTATACAAGACTCAATACACATTGTTGGTTTAGTTATGGCTTTGGTTCAACCACATTCTCAGTACCCTCATCGGGTTGGTTTTTATGATACATACAAAGTCCCATTTTCTATAATGAAAATAAAATTCCATAAGTCACACATTCTAGATATTAATATTTCACAACAATCACAAAAATTATTTCAAAAAATTAAAACATTTCATTTTCAAACCATTTTTAAAAATTTCACAATGAATTTTAAAATAAAACCATTTTCAATATACCACTATCATGTTGTTTTCAAAATTTTCCAATTGAAAAATAATCAATACCTTTTAAAAATAATTTTTTTTCTCACCGAATAATAAATAATTACTGAAAATGGAAAATGAACTCCTAATCGAATGTAATTTATATTAATGCATTCCATTCTCTTCTCATTAGATAAAACCATGATAATGAGATTACAAAATCTATTGGTTTTTCCCAAATGATTTTATACCCAACTACTTGGGAACATGAATTCCAGCATAAATTGTTTAGCTAAATCATCTTTATGCTCAATATATCAAGCCCGAACAATCATTTTCCTTTCTTACAAACCAACTCAAAAACTATTCCAAATGGAATTTCAACTCCAAGATTAACAACTCATACAATTAGAATATTTTAATCTAAGAAAGAAGATACTAATTATCCCAAAAGATATTTGGACCAAAAAAAATTGATAACATTTGTAATGTCCCTCCCCTACTCATTTTCATGAGAAAATTTATAATGGATACTAGGACTTAGGATACACTCCATGATTACAATGGCTAGAAAAAAATTCAGATGGATTCAATTTATTTTGGGGATGGTTTTCCATTTGAATATAAAGACAAACAAAACCATGAATAACATAATAACAACCACTATATGATGAATGATGACAATATAAAACATATCTATATAACACCAAATTAGAAACAATACCAAGCCACACCATGAAAAATATCACAATACCAAAGAAAAAGGCAAACCCCCAAAAATAAAACACTTAGAATACATTACTCAATATCTCCTAACATGATCCAATTTCTAATTCCACAGTCAAGCACAAAGTATTATGATGGATCACTAATTAAATGTGATAATTTTTCTCTTCCTATGTCAACAAAAGAAATACCATGAAATGAAATAATGTGCCAAGGCAGTGAGTGAGTAATAAAACTCATTATGTTTTCCCAAAATGACTTCTCTACTTATTCCACTAGGATAGAACATGTTAAAAAATTTATATAACATAATTCATATAAAAAACATTAATCATTTTATTAGTTTATATGAAAATATAAAAATCATTCCTTACAAAAATAGTGTCCTTGGAATGAAACCAAATAACTCCTTAATCCATTTCACATTCCATTTTGGAATACCTAATTTATGATTCACACCCACACCCATAGATGCATTATTTAGTGGTAGTTCCATAATAATGTCAAATTTCTCATCCATCATCCAAGTCATCACTATGTGGCCAATATTTCTGTAAAATAATAGGACATTCCCCTTATCCATGGACATTAATTTTATACCCCAATAGTTCATTTCCATAGTCAGGTTCACATTGATAGCATGAACTCACACAAACTCATGTTTTCTAAAAAAGATCCAAACCAACCATTTCAATCCATTTCAATTTTTTTTTAAAACATAAATATCAAACCATTTAAATGAATGAAAAGAAATCCAAAATTGTAAATAATCATTTTAAAATCCATAAAAAGGATCTTTTCACAACAAACAATTTTAAAAAATGCACAAACCATCACTAAACAATGTTTATACCATGATTTTCACATAAAAGTCTATATAAATTTCAATAAATTAAAACAATTTTTAACTAAGACTTCAATTTATAATTAGAGGAGTCAATGGTGAATCCACCTAGGTTAATTATTATGGTATTAATGAAAAACAACTCAAATGATTTAACAATACGAGGATGATAATCAAAAAAATCCGCCATAGATCATGGTCCCTATGATCAAAACAGCTAAAGATCCACATTATTGGCATCAATTATGACATTTATATCCCCAAAAAAATATATCTCCAAGAGAGGTAATATGAATATATATAAGGAAAACTATAATCAAAAGAGACTTACTATGAAATCCTTCCTTCAATACCCAAACATTTACCAACAGATCACACCTGGATTGAAGTGAAAATTATCCACATCTATTTGGTGAATTGAAAACTGAGTTTGGATTGAAAGAAGTGAAATAAGGATTAAGAGTAAAAAAGCGTGATCTCAACATTTTTGGGTCTTAAAATTAACCGTACATGGTTAGGTCACACGACTAAGAAAACAGTGCGCCAACTGTGCACCATCCACTGCCTTCTAACTCCCTTCACTTAGTAGGATCACTCTACTAGAAACACCATTCCACAAAGATTTTACTCTCTATTAAAATTTGTATGGTTTCTCATAGGTGGATGTATCTTTTTTCATGAATTGTCCCCCAAGACTTGTTCCATGACTACCACAATCCTACCTCGCATAGGCCAGGGGCTAGCGAGTACCGTGGAGTATGCATATCCCAAAAAATGGGGGGAATTTTACTAAGTACCTATAAACAAACACACGAATACAAGTCACAGATTCGAGAAGGTGAATACACTATGTAAATAAAGAAAGGTACAACAGTAGAGAACTGATGGTTAATGGGGCCATAATACAAGTCGAGTTGAAACAAAATGTAAAATTACAAGTCTCTAGAACACTTCTATAGAAGACCCCACCTAAAGTGAAGCTTTAAAAACAACTATCTGAAGCTACATACGCACATATTTTCTGGTGGGTCACTCTACTCACCACATGGCCCCAGTCAACCAAGGACTCCGTCAAAGCATCAATTGTCTTCACAAGACACGACATGTGTAGGCCAAGCCTATGTAGGGGTGAGTAAAACAATACTAATTAGGGACCTGAAACCACAAAAGTATTCCACAAAAAAAATACACAAAGTAGAATACCAAATAGGTATATTAATTGTAACTTTTATGTTGTACAGTCAATAGAGTCACTAGAGTCATCTCACACTGGTGTAAATCTATAGAAGAAAATATAGGTTATCTATCATTACACTTAAAAAATTTTACTATTGAAGCACTCATCCATGATGATTTATTAGGTCTAAAGGGGAATCTATACCCACTCATCACTTAGGATAGCTGGATCACCTAGACCTGCTCATCTCCTTGGTCTAATGGGCCACCTAGACTCACTCATCTCATTGGCCTACTAAGTCACATAGCCCCTCTCATCTCCTGGGCATGTGAGGTCACATAGACCATCTCGTATCCTTATCCTATAGGGTATCCTAGACTCGCTCATCTACATTTCCTACTATGTAACCTAGACCCACTTGTATCATTTTCCTACTCATACACCTATACCTACCAGTCTCCTAGGCTTGTTGGGTTACCATGACCCAATCGCCTCAGTCTTATCATCACAACTAGCCACAAGATCCCCGCTCATAGCACGATTGATTATAAAATATTATACTCCTCATGCCATAATTCATATATCAAAATCAAAAAATTCCACTTAGTTCATGAAAAATCACCTACTCGTCGTGAGGATCCCATCCCCACAAAAGAATTTTCAATCGAAAATATAGTTCAGATGATATGATCCTTTTAGTGAAAAGTGGTCATTCAGGTATGGGCCCGGTCCGAACCGACCTAACGATTCAACCTGGCCCACTATGGAAGCCCAACCTAAGACATAGGGCCTGACCCAGGGCCTATTCGTATTACCAAAAAAACCCAATAATGTATTGTGGTCTGGTCTGGTGGGGACGCGTCTCGTGCATCGTGTTGTCGTTTCCGTCCCACTAGACCTCAACCTACAGTCGCATCCACCCACACTACCACATGCTATTTATAGAGGCCCCAATATTCCCGCTGGTAGAGAAGCTGGCCACATATGTTGTTTTGGTGTGCCATCAGTGCGCACCACCTCCCACCCACAAACACCGCATGCGGCCTCCACCAGGTGCCACAGCCGACACCAGAAGTTTCTTTCACGGGCCCCCAGACTTATTATAGCGGTCATTAATCTGATTTGGAAGGTGTTCTAGAGTCCTCAGGATGTTATCTCGAATTCTTGCGGGCTCCAAATCATCCTTCCATCGTTCTGGGGGTCCGATCATTCTTGGAACCCCCCAAAGAAGTTTTCTGTGACCATGTGGGTCCATATGCAAAGAAATTAAGAACAAGGATAGGAAAAACACCAAGAACACCTGATGGATAGACATTGGCCTTGATTGTTTGTAAATATTCATTCCCATTAAATTGAAAGGGAAAAACAAACTTGTTTCTAACACATCAGGACCCATAATAATCAATCCATCATGAATGAACAAACGACTTGTGGATCAACCTATTAGTGGGTTGATCCTCATTCCTCATTTTGAAGGAGAGAATGGGGAAACGAAATCACATCTAACAAAATCCCTATTTGGGGTTCGATTGATCGCTAACAGAGGTTGAATCCTACGTTAGTATTTCATCAATATGTCAACGTCTGATACGAATCCATTCATTTATCTATTTTCATTCCTCCTTCATCGTTTGTCACATATTTTCATTCACCAATGAATTTACTACAAGGACATAGAGAAAAATCAAATATCCTGCCCTGATCTCAAATCAATGTTAATCTACTAAAAAGATGAAACATGATTCAGTGTTTCTGTTATCATGAGTCATCACTCCATTATATTTTTTAATTTATGAAATGAAATAGAGTTTCTTTTATGCTTAAGTTTCAGAGTCAGTACACTATTTTGTCTATGAAATGAAATAATTGTCTCGACATTACATTGTAGATAAACAATTTTTGTATAAAATAAACATTCTTATGTATATTTTATTTTTCTTTAAAACTTAGAAAAATAGACTTTTACCATCATCCCGCACTGGTCGAGGTTAAGCCCCACCTATGGAAATCACACCCCCATGATCTCAACGGTACTATTGGATTTCCAATCTTAGTTTACATTTATGAGTTATAAGGATTTAAAAATATAAAATTATATTTAATTTATTTATTTACAGTCACATCCCAAAAGATACTTTCCATAGTTGGCCCGTGCAGGCCAATATTAGGCTCTACCATTGGAAAACACACCCTCACTAGCTCAATGGTTTGATCGGACTTTCAATAAGAGTTACTGTCTATGGGTTATAAGTATTTTAAAATAAAGCAATATTTATTGAATTATTTTATTTTATTTTATTCCATTTTTGGGTTTTCTTGATGGAGGCTCATACCGAAAAAAGTTATGTTGTGCCAAGGGTAAACCAGTCATCCTGAATCCAACTGTGCCCTATGATTTATGATACATGCTCCTCTTTAAGTGTTATATAACTTATTTATGAAAACCAATCACACATGCTATTTAATAATTAAACATTTTTCGACGCACCATTTCGGGCACACTGGTGCTCAAAATCAAATGTCATCTTGGTGCCTGGTCTTAGAATTTTTCCAAGCAAATTTCATAATATAAAACCATGAAAATATGAGTCATTAAATTCTACCCACCCTAAGGATTTATGTTCCCTAAAATCCAAACAAAGGGATTCTAAAACAAATGAGTTTACAAGTACGATGATGAGCCTCCAGCTCCTATGTTCTCTCCTAGATATTTTTGTGCTACAACCAAATTCCCACTAGTGGAATCAATCACCCATGGAGGTCCTCTCCTCTTGATCCTCAGTCTCCACTGGAAACATTGATAATGTCTCCATGTCATCAGTGTCCCTCTCACAACAACCAATGACTTGTTAGGGGTCATGTACGTATCTCCTCATCTTGAATACAAGGAATGTGTCATTCACCGACTCTAACAACTGTGGTAGATCCAAGAGATACACCACCTCACCAAATCTATGTAGTATCTGAAAAGGTCTGATTAACCCCTAAGATTACATGACACTCGAGACAAATCATTTTATCCCACATCAATGATATTATCTAAGAAAAACATGACCACCCTAATTGAACTCCATGGGTCTCTATATCCTTTCATCATAGGACTTCTTACCACTTTGTGCATTCCTCATCCCCTCCTAGATGAGCTGCACCTTCTTTGTAGATTCCTGTATGAAATTCGAGCCCATGTGCACTAACTCTCTAGGTTAAGTCCAAGAATGTGGAGACTTGTAGGCTCGCCTGTACAAGGAATCGAATAATTCCACACCAATGGTGGAGTAATATCTATTGTTATACGCAATCTCTACCCGAGTTAGGTGATACCCCAACTACGACAAAAAAATGATATAAGGACATAGGATGTCCTTAAGGATTTTAAAGGTCCTCTCCATCTATAAATCTACATACGGGTGGAATGTTGTTCTCAAGAATATCTGAGTCTCAAATGCCTCTTGCATTCCCTTCCATAACCATAATGAAAAGCATGCACCTCGAACCAAGATAATCGTTGATGAGACTATGTGGATTCAAACTATCTCTTGCACATAGAGGCGCCCCCAGGTTCTCTATTGGACTCTGTTCCTAATAAGCTAATATGTGGATGACATGGTGAGTTAGTCAACGATCACATATATCATACCATGTCCCCAAGACATTCGTGATAAAACCATCATGAAGTCCATTGATATCCTTTCTCACTCCCGTCATGGAACCCCAAAGAATAAAATAGAAACCCCTACCAATCACAAGGGCTCAAAAGTGTGTATTGAAAAACTAAAAAACTGAGTAAACAAGAACTCATATTTTATATCAATAGGTATGCCCATCTTCACCACGTTCCACCATCCACGGTGTCCTCCTTGACACCCACGTGCATATCCTGGTGTATATCGTCACTCTATGCGTACAATACTACTAATATGCATCCTATAAAAGGAATAATGTGCTCCCCACCTTTAAAATATCCATTAGGGGTATTCCTTATGGAAGACTAAGAATTTAAATACTCATAGTTGTAATCATTGAGTTGTGCCTTCCTGACACACTTTAAGAGTGGAGGGGTAACAACCACCATTTGGAGGTAAGTTGCATCATTGCTACCCTTAAAGGTTAATTGTAATGGGGACATATACTATGTCTCCCCAATCATCAACTATGAATTGGATCTCTTGATGATATAATATATTACCACATTTCCCTTAAAAGGAGTATATAATACTTCTAAATCATAGTCCTAGAGGAACTCTATCCATTGTCTCTATCTTATGTTCAAATCCTTATAAGGGAAGATATACCTGATAATCATGTGGTTAGATTGGATGGTAAATAATTCACCCATAATGTAGTTTCACCACATCATTAATGTGGATACTACCACTACCAACTCAATATTGTGGGTCACATAGTTCTACTCATGTGGTCTCAGCTGTAGAGAACCATATCTCCCCCTTCAGATGATCTAAGAGATCATCAATCTTACTTAGTGGATACTAATTATTCATGGTCACCTAATTCAGGATATGGAATTCCCCACATTACCTCAAGATCCCTTCATCCTTCATGAAAAAATACTAGTTCTACCCATGGTGAAACACTGGGTCTCACAACACCCTTCCTTTGTAAGTCCTTTAATTGTACCCTCAATTTGTGAATCTCTAAAGGGTCCATCTAATATGATGGTGTGGATATTGGTGTCATCTCATGGTATAGATCAAATCAGGATTCTACCTCATGACTTGAAGGTAGTCCTGGAACATCTTCCAAAATGACGTCCTCGTAGTTGTCCAAAATTTTGGGAAGCTAAGGACTCATTTAATCTATTTCACTGAGGGCCTTTCCTTACACCTGAAGAGTGGTTGTTTTCACCCTCAATTTCATCATTCTATCCTATTATTCATCAGTTTCCTTTTTCACAGACCATGTAAAACCCAATTCCATCATTGCATACATACCACATCCTTTTTCCTAAAATAATAAATATGATCATGAACTGTGGATGACCATTCCATACCCAAAATAACGTCATAATTTCACAACACTAACACCAAGGGGTTTCATCCAAAACACCCTTTTTAAGGGTCATATCACACCATCAATATAAGTGTGATTATCGAGTCTCCTCCCATAGGTGTCTTCATACATAAGGGTCAAGTCAATGTTTTAACTGAAAACTCAAGGTATTGAACATGATTTGGGTTAAGAATGAATGATTATCACCTGTGTATATTAATATGAAAACTAAGAGTAAATAGAGACCAAACCAAGAATCATTCCTGGAGCCCTTGGGTTTTATTCCTTGACCGCATGATTCAACCGCCTCCCCTTGTCCTCATGCTCCCATGAGCCATGTGTGGACCGCATTGGGGTGGTGGTTGTAACATGTCGTGATGTATACCACATCCTACTGATCCCCCATCTGATCTACCACATCTGACACATGAAAAATCCATGTGTTCCTATCACTATGTCTTATTTGGTGGCCCATCTAACATTTCCCCATCAGTACGCCGATGGGGTGGAAAATATCTTGTGAAATTCCTTTGACCATCTCATGAAATGCATCACAAACCTATTGGATTATTGGAATCAAAATATGATCCCTGAGCTATTGATCCTCTATCCTAGGACCCTCACGCAGAACGTATAACACATCCACGTCTAGGAGTCTAACATCATCTTCCTACATTCGAGGTCTTTACTCCTACATTATCACTACTGACATCCAATGGATGTATCTGCTCAAACAAGGGGCTTTAAACCACTAAGGATCTCTCTAGAACTTGAGAAAAAGAAGGATTTCATTGATTAATAGTTATATCTCGGATGGCCATAAATACACCTCACTCCAAGGTCCAAGATTCGAAGAACTGGATGAATCATATTCATCGAGTACGTTGAAAGGTCTGTACACCTCAATGAACACTACGATATAGAAAAGTCATCTTACTGAAGGTGTAGAATCTCTTGGAACACATAGCCCTTAACTTTTACGACTAGAGATCATTCTCTGAGAATGATTCCCAAGATATATACATGGAAAAGTCACCTTATCATAAGATCAGGTAATCTAAACCCTACGATCATGCAACTGAACAATGTAGAAGGCTCATTTCCCAGACCAAAATATGATCTAATGGCATCCTGAGTAGATTAAAAACTTGGTCACCACCTCATGACATTACTTTTCTGCCTGTGATTCCGGCTTGCCTCAGAACCTGATTGGTCTTTGTCACTAGAACTCATTATGTCTGCTTATCCCGCACATCTCCTCTACTGGTACTATAATTACCAAGTGATACTCTACATGAGGTGCTATAGATGGTACACCACATTGGTGTTTTTTTCTCTAATACGAACCCATGCACCCATATCTACACCCAACATATCATCCTCATTATTACATGGTGGAGTCTTGGATGGATGTCTTCATAAAAGCATCTTGAAACCAATAAAATATGTACCATGATCATTATAGTATACATGGTGATCTGACTCAATATGGACATGTAGAACTCAACTCATTCCTATATGATGAATGTACCATTGTTTTCCTAGCAACTAGTGTTTTTGTGTATCATGTCAAAATACAGTGTTCAGTGTCCTGGTGTATAGATATGTTGTCCAGTGTACCAACACTGGATTCCCTAACCTAAATGTTTAACTCAAAAAACATAACACTATTGACCCAAACCAAACTCATTAACTCTTGGTTCTTAAGGTAGAACTAACTTTCTCTGATACTCATCTGTCATGACCCGTCCCCTAGGTCCCACATTGTGACTAACCCTAGCCCGCCTCCCATATACCAGGGGCCCGTGACTAGAACTAAGAAGGTATATCCCAATCAAATATGAGGAATTTTACTAAGTACATGTACACACACACACTAATCCAAGCCACAAATGATAGAATTTTTATACAATAAGTAAACATCACGTTGTATGATAATTGAAAAATGAAGGTAAATAGGGCCAAAATAAAAGACAAACTGAAATAGAAAGTAAAAGTACAAGTCTATGGAACTACTCTATTGATGAACCCACTAGAAGGGAATGTACAGAAGCATATCATTGAAGCTTCCAAGGCACATCTCCTCCTTCGGGTCACTCTAAGCACCACCTGGCTTTATTCCACCAAGGATTTCATTTATGCATCAATCATATGCACAAGACAAGACATGTGCGGGGAAATCACGTGAAGGGGTGAGTACAACAATTCTCTGTAGGGGCCCAAATCCACAAAGGTATACCACAATGAAAAACAAAAAGTAGACTTCCAAAGAGGTACATGAAGTGTATACTCTAAGAAGTGTAGTCAATAGAGTCACTAGAGTCAGCTCACACCAGTATAAATCTAATTAATGCAATGAAATACTAACTATCATAACACATAACACATCGTATTGCTGAAAGACTCATCTGTAATGAGTGTTAAGGTCTACTAGGTCAACTATACCCGCTCATCACTTGTTCCAATTGGGTAACCTAGACCCACTCGTCTCCATAGTATGCTGGGTCACATAGACCCACTCGAATCCTTCGCTGGCTGGGTCAACTAGGCCCGCTCGTCTCATTGGACTACGGGTTCACCTAGATGCACATGTCTTCTTGGCCAACTAGGCCACCTATACTTACTCCTCTCCTTTTCCTATTGGGTCACCTTGACCCCCTAATCTACTTGGCCTACTGGGTCACCTAGACCTACTCATCTCAGTATTATCATCACAGTAAGCTGAAGAATTACTGCTCATAAGAAGCTTATTTCATGGATAGTCAACCCCTCAATCAATCAGTCACATGTCAACATCCATTAAATCATACTTAGTGTATACCAAAAGGTCATCATTGTCGCGAGGGTCTCAATAACACAAACAACTCTTCAATAGGATGTATGGTTTGGAAGATATGAGTGTTATAGTGAAAAGTGGTCGGTTGGGTCCAGGTCTGGTCTGACCCCGTCAGAGCGACCCTACTAGATCAGGATCGGGTGTTTCCCGACCCATCCTGGCATACGCAAACCCAACCCTAGGTCTGTCAACCTGACTCAGGTCCGACCCGATAATGGTGAAGTTGAGAAAATATGCATTTTAATTATTAGTTGAAAAATCATATGGTGACCTGAATTCATCCAAAGCATAAAAATATTCTGTGATCTTGGTTTATGGGATGAAATTTCAAAATTTTTTTGTTCTACTTCTCTTGCAAGAACTCAATTTGATATTGGGAATGGATTGGGACTCCATTTATAGATCTCACATAAATTTTTGGTATACAGAAGTCTCATTTTATATCAATGAATTCTTAGATTAATACATATCAATGTGTAAATTCTTAAGAACTCCCCAAGGATATTAATTATAAAATAGGTGTCTTAATACTCAGTAATAAGTGACTCATGGATAATTTTTTAGTGAGAAACTCATCAATAGACATATGAAAATTGTAAAATTATATATCAATTTATTTTTTATGAAATCTCCTTATATAACCTGTGAACAAGGGGATAAGATTTCAATTGAACTCATAAAATTTTCTATTCCTATATTAATAAGTACCTATAAAATAGTTCCCAATGAATTATAAGAATTAATGAATGAATTTCAGGAGAATCTGTATAGGGTTTCAATATGACATAGTGTTTCATAAAAGGGTGGATAGATTCTCCTTATAATAAATAAATGTAGATCAATGTATCTTTTCATTGATTGTCATGAACATAACAAGGGAATGAATAGGAGAAAGAATCATGTACCATGTATTAATGAAATTCTATACCAATTTTTGCTGCTCAATGCTTTATTAATATAAACCTTTGTTTTTGATATCATCAACTACGTTTCAAATTAGAGGATATAACCTAGACAACCCTCTGTATGATGTATAGTCATATTTAATTCATATTGATGTATTTTAGGCTTTCTTTTAACCTTGCTATCTGCATATATCTTATAATAAAATCATTATAGACTAGATTTATCGATTATTGGTAGTATTTATATATTAAATTATTAATTATTATTAGATAAAGCTAATGAATCGTGAATATTTGAATTTTTTTTTGAAGTAAATGAAATACTAAAAATCAAAATCAAAATTTATTATGTGTGATTTATTTTTGTATAATTTATAATTAATGGTTCATGTAATAAATAGTGATTGAATATCATTATAACCTTAAATAATATAGGGTATTATGAAGTGCCCCAAAAAACAGTTTAACTATTATTTGATGTTTTCTTAGGATGGATGGATACTCTCGAGGCATTGTGAGAAATTTATCTTGGAGGCAAAATGCACTATCCTTTTAAATGAGAAATGCAGTAAAATTTACATGGATTGATGTTTGTGAAAATGGATTCAAGGATTTGGAGAATAGGTTATCCATGATACCTATACATATAATAAAATAAATTTGGTAAGGGTTAATAATTAATATTTATGTATAATAAATGTATTGGGATCTTTCAACATGAAAATGGATAATGCAATTTGTCATTAATAATTAAAATTAAGCAACCATGAGAAAATTACCCAAAAAATGTTTGTATATGATAGTAGTTATCTTAATATTAATTACTTCGATGAATTATCTATATAGATAAATGTTTGAAAATATATATTTATCCCATGATTTTTAATTATATATTAACACCGATGGAGTTAAACATGAACTAAAGGAGAATGTTAAAATTGATCTAAGACTGTAATTTATCAATATATATCCATCTAGGCAGGGAAAACAAGCTAACATATACTCTTTTCCAAAAGTATCATGACACCCTATCTTTCGTGAAGATTTAAAGATACCAATTAGTTATGGATATATAGAGGACAGATACAGGAATAATAAAATATGGGATTACATCCTACCTTAAAAAAATTATTTATGAATAATTCATTCATGTCAGGATTATGGAATCACAGAGTGGAAATGTGGTATTATAGATGGAGGTTTCCCATATTTTGGTGTTTAACCTTGATAATGAAGGAATTATAGGATTTTAAACCCATTTAAGTTTCCCTTAAAATCTATAATTTATGAAGGAAATTTTTTATGATGCAAAAAAAATCATTTTCCCTATTTTTTGAGGAAGAAATAATATTCATATAGTTTTAGGCCACATTATTTGAAGAAGAACTTGAAGTGAGAGAGAGATAAGTATGAATCTTGATTCTTGAAATATCAAGAAGTACAAGATAATTATAAAAAATAAATTATGATTATTAAAAAGCATACGATTATGTAATTGGGAGAAAATCAACATGTGTTTTTTAATATCCCTCCATAATACTCATAATGAGAATAATTCTAACTATGTAGTGGTGGATCGAATCACAATGTTAAAACACCTAGCATATCTTTGAGATTATTCTTCACTTGATCATCAATGCATGCTATATATAATCAATGTGGTTATATATTATGGAGTATCAAATTAAATTCTATCAGATCAACATCTAATGATCAAATAAAAATTTTGTATGAGTCTATATGATGTGCTTAATATAGAGCTTAAAATTATCATTTCCTACCACCAAAAAATTAATTTCCAATCTAAATGATCTATCTAGACATTGTATGCTAAGATATGATCATTTTTATTATAATTATTTGGATTTTGGGGTCAATATATATCTATGGTCATGTTTTTAAATAATACAAATTTTTATTATATCATCTAAATATAACAATATAAATATATAAATAGGATGAGACGAAAAAATATGACATGTCGACACAATATTAGGGTGATGAAACTGTAATGGAATGGTCTTGTAGATGATATTATGAAAGAGATTCGAACTAAGAAGCTGAATATGATGGAAAAACAATTCATAGAATGTTTTATAATGATAATCATTAATGGGATCTAATGTTTGAAGATGGATAATGTTGTTCATCTTGAAATATCCTTTGATCCGAGTTATGAGATTTTGGATGAAGTTGAAGAAAATTATAATTTATATATATCACAATAGAATAATGATCTTATCAGGGTTTTATATTATACAAAAATGCTCCAAACACATCTATCACTAGTAAATGTTGTGTTATATATACCACTTTTGATAAAAACATATCTTTTCCATCACATGTAGTGAGCTCAAACGCTTTCCTATTAGAATATGATATCTCTAATATGGAATAAACTATAAATACCCCATATCAGAGAGATAAATTACTATATAACAGGATAAAACATATTGTAAATATATTATAGACAAGTCATATATATGATTAATATTAATGGGAACATGGATATGTGATTCTATAACTATATGCCCACTTCTTTTTATCTTTCTAATGGAATTTGGAATAAAAAAGTATTTTTTGGGTGGTAGAATTATCAATAAAAATTTTTATAAAATATTGATTAATTTTTATATATATATATTTTATCATTAGAAAAAAAAACAGAATTATAAAAAAAGCTAAAATAAATTTTACGAGTATTAGATGTGATCATTGTAAAATAGTTATAGAATTAGGGAGAATAAACTGATGTAACAACATTAATAAATATATAGAAATTGCACAAATTAGTAGATATTAATATGATGTGGCCCTTTTTTGTATGTATGGAATGGCGTTGGAATCACTAAGGTTATACCTAGAATAATACAAGGATGAACTCCAACAAGTTTAGATTTATTGAAATCTCTTGTGGGGGAAGTTCAAGATCATGGAAATCAGTATGAGATCTAGCCATTCTACACAACCACCAATGACTTCAAACAAAGGCTATCTTACACTTAAGTGTTATACAGTGTCTATAAGGGTTTATATATATTTTAATATGATATAAGCCATCATTTTTTAATTTAACTATTTTTATTATCATTAGTAATTATTTTGAATCATTTATTGGAAAATATTTATTTTAAAAAACACTTTTCCATAATATGAGATTGTAAAGAAAAAAGAATAGGATTTATTATTAGAATGATAATTTTTTAAAAAATAATAATTTTTTGGTTAGTCATGTAAAAATTAGGATAGGATGTTTTTTTGTATTTTCCAAATAAGTCAGATATTTGAGAGAATATTTAAAATACCATTGATATAATTAGTATTAATTTTTATAAATCATTATAATATAGAAATAAATTAAAAATATATGAAAATATTTTCTCAACCAAAAAATAATTGATGGATGAACATAATGATTTTATTATTCACATAATGAATTAATAAATCTATAGATATCATTTAAGAACTAATGTCATATTTAATTCTAATAAAAATTTATTTTTGTCATTTTACTTTAATTAAGTATTTTTAATAATCTATCCAGTGTTATTTTTCATTAATATTCAAAAAATAATATTATCCTCATTACAAATAAGTAATTTCCTAGGAATTAATAGTATTTATGATATTGGTTAAAATTCATTTTGATTCTTAGAAAATATATTTTCTCAAAACCATTTTTTGTTGGATGATTATTAATATTATTAAAATTTATATTCATCTCCATTAATAAATAAATAATAAAAAATATCATTTCATATTTTCAATCAAAATATTTGATATAAAAAATTTGTCCCATTTCATGTTTATTTATTAAAAAAAGGATGACACGATAAAAATTTTGGCTCCACAAAAAAATATTAAAGGGTAAATAATTGTTAAAATTAATAGATAATGCCAAAAATAACACCAAAAAATATATTTAATGGGTAGGTTATGTGAATTCGAAAACTCGCAAGTCTATTCTTCAAAACATGGAAAATATGGATCCCAAATACATGATAATTTGATTCCCTTCATTTTAATAAAATATTTACTTAAAAATATGAAGATCCCCAACATATAAAAGGATCCATTCACCACCCCTTCAATGAAATATTAGACATCACCCCTTGAGTATTACAAATGTCCACCCATAAAAATAATTACCTATATTGTTTTTCATTCTGAACCATTTATATTTTCTACGGCACTTTAATATCAAGAAGGATTCCTAGGGGATAAAAGAGGTTTCAAGGGCATTGAATAAATAAATATTTTACCATTTTGGATGAACATTTAGTAAATTTCAAAATAATACATTCCTAAGGTACAATATGTTTTAGTTTATTTTGAGAAGAGATATATAAAAATCCTATTTCATTAATGATATTCAACATCTACAAAATTTTTCTCTTTTCATAGTACCCCTCACAGACATTTCATACATAAATCTAAACTTCATAACCCTGAAGAAATGGAATCATGAGAAATAGTGGTCTCAAATTCTTAGTGAGGTTAAAAATTTGAGAAATAAATCGAAGATCATAAGTGAGAATAATATTAAGGGTATGAGAGCATGATTATTTCATAAATAAGTCAAACCCAATCAGTAAAAGATCATTAATCAAGAATCATGGAATACAGTTTTCTCAAAACAAAAAAAAATTGTTATAAGAGTGTAAAATAATTAGTAAATGATCAATGATAACATATAATAATAGTAATGCATTAGTTTTTGGAATGCATATAAGCCCAAAAAACTACTTCCATTGTCATTTCTGACATCTATATCTACAATAGTGGATTGGGTTGACTCGTCATTCAATCACTTCCTTATTCAACACTCACTCCTAATAGAATTATTGTGGTCAACAAACCTTACTAAATGGGGTTCCATACCAATTCATGTCCATATTATCTCATGAAATATCAATAATTACCCTATTAATTGGATGAATATAAAATTATAGGAGAACTAAACACATAATGAAAACCATATGTATATTTTCCAAAAGATCATCAAATATTCACCATATCATCATAACAGAACCTGTGAAAAATAAGTGAAAATTGTATATATCTCATCATCACATAATCATAAGACACCTATGTAAATTAATTTGATGTTATCATAAGAAAATTCATTATCTCATCATAGATTAGTTAACACATCAGAAAGGAATAGGTTTCATTAATAATTCTCTGATCATAATCTTTATATATCATCTTGAAAATTGGACTCCATGAAATGTTAAAATCTCCAGTGATACAGAACAATAATAAATTGATGTCAACATATAGAAAATTTATTTATAATTATTTAAAAAAATATTTTAAAATAGAAGGAAACATCCATTTTCTTTTAGTAATATTTCAAAAACCAAAATTCCTAGAATATTGTGGTAATGATTTTATTTGAAAATAATTAAGGAATAATGTAATGTAAGAATCAATATAAATACTTTTCATGAAGGATGAAAAATATATTCATGCAGAAAATGTTAAATCAATTATTTCTTTCACACAATTTGAAGGAATTCATAAATAGCCTCTTATAAAAACATATTAAAAATAAATATAAACGAAACATTTTCAAAATTTTAAAAATGGTTGAAAAAGAAACCAAAAAACTACCTCATCATAGAAAATAAAATTATTAAAACTATTTTAATGAAAAAATTCATGGAATAAATAGTTTATCATCTAAATAGAAAATAAGGTCAGGATATTATAAAATCCTTTTTTCCATGTACATTAGTACCGAAGAGATAAATATTGTACTAATACAAGAAAGTTCTAGGAATTAATAGTGTAGAATAAAATATAGAGGGTATTGAAGATAATTTCCATAAAATTTTTCTTAATGTTTATTTATCTTAGATAAACCCAATATGAAATGACAGTGGATCCTAAACTCTAACCAAATGTCTTGTCTAGAATTACACCTGTTAAAAAATAAAATATAATAAATACAAATATTATAAATAAATTCTGTTAAACTATTCCAAAAAAATATGTGCATCATTACTTCCTAATTTCAATTCATCCTTTTATTAACAATCTATTCCATTAAATGAAAATTTTGTTGAAAACTAGTTCGTTTTCAATGCATGTTTCGATTTGATAGTTGTGTACATAAACTGTGGTGATGTATTAATCCTATAAGGAATCTAAACAATCACTTAAGTATCATATATTTTTATTATATATACTTTTCTTTAATTTATAAAATTTTTTGATGAAAAAATAATTTCATCATATCATGGAGAGAGTAGTCTATACATACAAATTAGCGATGTTTCACTTTCTGATCGATGGAAGGGAAAAAATTATATAAATAATTCACTATTAGTGAATCATAATAATATCTTATATATCATATATATTTATTAAATATTTCATTATTCCAATCCATTTCAAGTGGAAATACAAATGATGTCGCATCACTTCTTGGAGGTGAGAGTCCACACGTATACTTGAGCAACATTATCTTTTTCTAATTTATTTGAAGAAGGTAGTAAATGGTTTTCTGATAATATTAATAATATATAAATATATTTATTATTAAATGGTCAATTTTTTTCAATGTAATATATATTTTGAGTAAGTAGAATATAAAAGGAACATTGAAAGAGTTTGGTAAGATTATTTCCACTTCATTAGAAGAACTCATTTGGATCACACCTGAAGCCTTCATAGGATGGTATTAAGGAATTTAAGTGAGCCCAAGAATGAGTGTAATGAATCGAATATTGGTTTTGATAACTGATATTCTATTATACATGACTCAAATTTTGTGTATATAGGAGTAGAGGATTGATCATTTTAAAAGTTAGGAGAAAGAACCACATAGAATTACATAGTTGAATTAAATAATATAAAGTACCTTTCTATTAAAATTGAAATAATGGTTATGAATCTAATGGTATGATATCATAATTTATAAATCTATTCAACCAATACTATTTTGAAATAATTAATTGTACCCTTATCTCTATGATTAACCCTATTAAGAATATTTAAACCTTAACCATATTAATAAGTTTATATAGTTTTTACTATTCATTATTTTCAAAAATAATGTTATAAATATTGAATTATATTAATTATACTTATTCAAAATATGTAATAAATTATATTATATTTAGTTGAAATAAAATATAAAATAACTTCAATAATTTTAGGAAACCCTATTTTTAGTAAAATGTATTTTAAGTGTTAACCAAAATTTATTCTCACTCATTTTGTTTAATAAAATAAAATTTATAAAATATTTTATTGAAAATATTATTTATTAATTTAATTTAACTAATTAATCAATAGTGATTAATTTAATTTATTATATCATAAACGAATTATGGGCATAAAAACCATTTTTTGGAAAAACATATATTATTTAAATTCAATTTCCTTTGTTATAACTTATAAAAATTCAAAACCATTTATTTAATTTCATTATTGTGTTAAAAATAATATATCACAATATGTTATACTGATTCATCTCCTCAAATCCAATAAATATGTGAAAAATGTCACAAAACGTTTAAAACATTCAACAGTATAACACGATACATTTGAACTCAGTGTTTGTTTAAAGAATGATATTAATGTAAGAAAATTTCATTAATGTTAAATAAGTCATAAAATATCAGCACTATTTGAAAGAAGAACTATGAACCCAAGTATTTTCCAATCATTTGATAAAACCATTTGGATATCTTGATTTCTTAAGACTATATCAAATTCTTTAACTAAATATTGGTATAGTCTCTAAAATTATTTAAATATCACAATGGTTTTTTAAAACCATTTGGATAGATGTATTATACCAATTTTTCTTAAAACTACTGGTATAGGATTTCTGCAAATACCCATGGGATTATCCCCCCCCTCAAATTTTAATCTTGATCCCCAGTTCTATAGTCGTGGACATTTAGGTTTATTCTCTAGTGGTGGTGATCTCTCGCTTCTTCTTATTTTACTTCTATTATTATCAATTATTTAATCTGTGGAACTAAAAATGTTTTGGTATTCTATAGACCAGGAATTATTTTTTCATTATTGGTCTAAAATACCAGGGTAGAATCCTTTTTTATCCACATTTAATTTCTTTTGAAATAGTTGAATATGATTATGTTTGTTGAAATAAAAGTTGAATAATATTATACTGAAGGATAATTTGTTAATCTAGTTTTGTTCATTCGTCATTTTTTTCTACATGGTATGAAGGGGGTTCAATAAATATGTTTTTTATATTCATATTTAATGGATCAATTTTTTAAAAAATAATTTTTATAATCATGGTCTGTCATTGATTATAAAATTAATGAAGGAAGAATAACAATTCATAAGTTAGGGTGAAAACTATGGTTCCCCTTATGTTTAGGCAGAAGATAAATTATTATACATTTTGATTATTTTATGTAAATATTTATATTATATCAAGAAATTGAATTTAAATTTAATAGTGTTTTAGCGTGATGATCACTAAAGGGTATTTGTTATTAGATTTTGATATTAAAATTTAATGATATTAACTTAAATTTATTTTTGTTCAATAATGAGTTTGTTGAAGAGTTAAATATTGTATAAATTTATCTTTGGTTTGATGTGATGACATATAAAAAAATATGATTTATGATCATGCCATAATTTTTGATTTGTTTTTATGATTTTATAATGTTTCCCATCTATTTACCTTTAATTTATAATAAATATCAGCCACATTGACAATTTTTATTAAGTATATCTTAAAATAAATGACTCAGATATATTGGAATTATTTTATCATTTAATTATTTTTAGATTATTTTGAATCAATATTAAAATAAATAATTTCAAAATAATATAGAAATTACCATAATCATGGTTAAATGACTAGATATAAGGATGAGTTATAGTTATGTTATATTGTAAAATATTTATACTAATAAAAATGGAAATGAAAAAATACAAGAGGGAATATTCAATATTAATTTAAAAGGGACTAGTTGAATTTAGTCAGAGATATAAATTTGGTAAGAGTAATATTATATTTAATAAGGGATTCATGATGTGAGAAAATATAAATTGATAAAGATCTATAAAACCATGAAAAGTATAAGGGGAATTATATAAAAAATTTGGGAGATCAGTCAATGAGTATGGGTCATCATGTAAAAATATTAGAGTCGTTATTTGACAAATTATAGTAAATTTTACACCATATAATATAATTCTAAAGAGTATTGATATTAGTGATTAATTTTCTAGAATCTAAATGTAACTTCTGGGTAGACTAAAATATGTGGAAAAGAGTTGAATACTTGAACTAAAAGTTAAAATCATCTTCCATGGTCTTTTACAAATATAATATTAAATTCCTTTTTTAAAAGGGAGATTTATATAACATAGAAGTTGAATTTCAAAAAATTATCTTTGGGTTAAATATAAAATAATTTTATTCTTCTCGTATCACCAAAAATATATGTGCTTCTAAAAAACATTACATTTCACAACAATTAAATAATTATATATTGATGAAGATCATGGGAATTGATTAAAGTATGTACACGAGTTGATATATTCCCATTATAAGAATATTTATCTTTCAACAAAGACACATGGAATCTAATAAGAATGTTATTATGAGGATGAGAGAATTTAAATGAATTCGGTGAACTCTACTGTAGTTTTATATAATTCAAGGGCTCATGAATTTAATTTTATCATTTATAATTATATAATACCATACTTGTTTGAATATCAAGTTGATCAACATGCATGATGGACATCCCACATGTTGAGATTCGAAAACATTCATCTTTCCAATGTTAATGGGCATAGAAGACATTACAGCAAGATTTTTGTTACTATTGAATAATATTTTTCTTTTTTCACTACATTATGTTATTTCTATATTTAACTTACACTAGATCCATTATGGTAAATCCAAATTGACATTACGCACCCCAACTATTTTATTCATACATTTAATTGAATTTAATATCATGGTTTTATATTTATAGAATTATATATATATTTTTTATTTCATTTTCCTTTATACTATGATTCTTATATAAAGTGTTGTACCATTTATTATTTAATATAAAGTGAAAAATTAATATTTCATTAATTATATATCTGAATTAAATATATTATTATTTAACTACTTTTTTAACATTAGATATAAATATTAATAATTTAATGGATAGATGTTCAATTTATGAAACTATTTAGATCTCAATAGATTTTCAAAACATGATGGAGATTGTTTTAGCTTTTCCTTTTAAGAATGCTTCTGATAGTGGTAATATACACTTACCATGTTTTAATTTGGTTTTAATACCTTGGTTAATTTATAAAAAATAGTACTACCATGTAACTAAATTTGGTTTTCAAATAAACTATTATAACTCGTATCAAAATGGATTGATGATGCAATTATAAAATATTCATGATCTGAATGGGTGAACTAGAATAGATAATTTTTATATGAAATGTTTATATTTTTTCGTCATCATGATAAGGAATAGTTGATGACCCGTGAAAAATTATATATATAAAAATACGATTTCATTTATGAAAATGATGATGTTGATAGTGTACAAATACGAATGATGATTCCATGACTCCATTGTATGAGTAATGAGGAAAAATGAAAAATATGTAAATTTTAATCTTACTCTTTCATGAGAAAACCATTTATTGGTTTTATAATACTACTATATTATAAATTAAAATCATTTTGAATGACTTAATTCAAGATGAGGTATATATTAAATCAAACCATTATATGGTATGAATGTTTGTTGAGAAACATTGATTTTATAAAAACAAAATTCATGCTTTCCTAAAAGATTTCATCTTATTCAGGGAGTAATCATCTTAATGAAATGATTGTATACAACTTTTAATATCCATATAAATTCCAAATAATGATGGAACACCATCACATATGTCATAAAAAGTAATGTGAAACTTTACATTGATTCATAGACTCCAATATCATTTATTAACTGATGAAATGTCAATAAAAATGTGATTATATGATACAATGAGATGGATGATTATGACAAGTTTTTTTCCTGTATATGGATTTACCTAGAAATCAAATGATTCATGATCTCCTTATTTTATAACTAACATGCATAATGGGACATTGGTTCTTTCATGTGAAAATTTTAATCTCTTTGGAAAGATGCTTACATTCCATAGAACATGGACATTTTTAATATATATTTAAATCCTTTATCCATGTATGTGTTTTAAAAAACCATTCAATAACATGGATACACTCATATCTAGACCTTTTGATCCTATAAATGATATAGAAGTATACAATAACCCTTTAATTAATAATTTGAATCATCATTGGAATGTAGATATGCACACATATGATCCATGTTCAATAAACATATTTTAGTTGTGTGTTGTGCTTATCTGGATGATAAATAATTTTCCTTTTTATACAATGATGTTTGGATGGATTATGGAAGAAAAACTATAATGTCATATTTATATGAAAAATAAATGATCCAGAAGACTTAAATATTGTCAGAGTTTCATTTTAATGGGACATCAACGATTCTTTCCAATAGATCATCAATATAGGAATAGTCATTGATTGTTTGAAAATAACATGGAGACTGGAGATCCACCTCAAAATATGTCTGGAAGTGTTGTGGTTAATTAATTTCAAGATGTTAATTTTTCATTTGGTATGTGTCAAATGAAATCTAGAAAGATATAAAATCTTTACAAAGAAATAAATTACAATTATTCCAAAAAAGTTATATTAATTGAGTTTCCACATTGGTCAAAAAAATTATATCATTTGTAAGATTCAATTCACATTAGAAATAATATATGTTAAATTTTTCTTTTAATTTATATAAATGTCATGAGAATAAAAAAAATATGATTTATTATTTCATTATGAGATGTTGAATTAGGGAATCAAGAAAAAAGTACATCCTGTGTGTATCAATGAAAATAAATATAATTCTCATTGTGATACATAAGTGATTAGACATAGAAAAAATTCATGTATTATAGAATGTTAATGTTCCTAATGGATATTTAATCGACATATCAAAACAATTCAATAGAATATTGTTGAAGATAAAATGTTTGATGTCCCATGATGATCACATCCTTCAACATGAGTTGATTCAAATAGAAATCCATCATCTAATGTCCAATATTTAAAGGGTGTAAATTATTTTATAGGTAATTTTAATATAGATATTTTTTATAAGAATTTTTGGAAGTATTTCTTACAAAAAAAAATAGGTGGAGAAACAATTAATTAATTGTGAGTTACAGAAAATATTTCAACCCAAATTTTTTACATACATAAAGCATCTCACTATCCATCTTCTAACTAAAATAATTTTAGGAGGAATTGTTGTTCTTAATTAGATGTATCCAATTGAACATAATATATACACATTAATTTCTAATGTTCAGAAAATGATTCATCCCAAGGGTTCAGTCTTAAACTGTTGCATTACTCAAGAATGTATGGATTTATATTTATTGTAATTTGTCCAATTTTACTTTGAGAATGAATGGACCAATGAAAAATGAAGAGGTGAAATATAATAAAATTGATCATTCTTTTCTATTATTTACCCAAACATTGAAAAATATCAGATTATATACATCGACCACATTATGAAATAAAAATAAGGATATTTCACATCACTGAGTTTTTTAACTGCAATTTGTTAATTGAATAAATCAATAATTAAATTGAACATGTATATGTTATCTCATCTCATTTAAATATACATATCTGTTTAACTAATTCAATTTGTTTTTCTGTTTGGAACATAAAAAATGATAAATAGAAATAATTGTTCATTATCTATGAGTAGAATAGGGAATTTTCATAGATTTGTTTTTATTCTTAGTTGAAATTGATATTTGAATAATAAATGTAATAAATTAATAAAATTATTATTTAGTTATTTTTATTATTCATTTATATTTCACGTATTTATTTTTCGGATTGATTATGTCTCTTAAGAAATAAGATATTTTGTTGTTAGTCCTAATTATATGGATTGTGAGTGTAATTAAATTGTAATCAATGTGTAAAGATTTATTATCATTTAATAAAAAATGAACAGGGGGAAACAATATGATGGTGTGAGGGTAATTTCAACAATATTTTGTTATGAAAATGAATCAGTTATTAGACCTCAATTTGAAAATGTGTCTTATTATAGCATCATTGATAAAATAATAATATTGGACCGTTACTTTCATAGTGGATTCACTATGATTAAATGAAATTTGTCTGATTCTATGATGTGTCATGGAACATTTGTTAATGAATGGGGATTTAGAGTTAGTTAAATAACTCACGCTCTTACTGTTGATGATACATATATATTGGAATCAACAATGAAACAAGTTTTTATGTGAAATTTCATTATAAATTAGAATTTGGGTCATTGTTGAATTAATATGATGACATATTTTTTATCATGGTGATGATGGAATTGGAACCATCACTACTCTAAATGAAATCAATCAATTTATTACAAATATTGAATCCAAAATTTCAATTTTAGAGTTGATTTTGAACCTGATGTTTTGGTGGGAAATTGATAGATCCCACCATCTAATTCTTATTTATTTTAGTTTAGCTTGACTTAGGCTGTTGTGGTTTTTAAATATCAAATTTATTTACAATTTTTTACAAATATTTCATATCTAAATTGATCTGCAGGTTCAATTTCAATATATACTTGTTCAATTTTTTGTGTTTCTTTTCATAATAGTAAATTAAACTATATTACAACCTACAAAAAAGAAAGAATTAAATTATAAAAAAATAATAATTTAATAGAAATATTTTAAAATAAGTCAAATAAAAATTCTAACTAACTAAAATAATGATCTAAACAAAAAATAGAAAAATATCCTATCCCAACATATGAACTAAAAGAACTAACAAAATTGGATTTTGGAAAGTGACTAAAATATTTGACCAAAATGAATCAATGATTTAAACTAAATTGAAATAAATCAAATAGAAAATATAATAAAATTATATCACATCCATTTTAAACATGAAAATTTGAACGAATTTATTTTCCTATGACATGCCTGTTATATTTTCATATTCCTCCCACTAAATATAAATTTCATTATTACATCACTACATATGATTTATTTGGTTTGAAAATTGTTGTTAATTAATTAGTTAATGTTTCACTTACTTTTTTTTTGTTTTATTATTTAGGGATTACAATTTGATTCCATTCTTTTTTACAAATTTAGGAAATGAAATATATTGAATAGATACGATGTAAATGGATAGAAGACAATAATCATCGAATGAGAGATACAAGGTCCTTCCTTTTGTGTCTTTTGTGAGTATTTTATTTCTAATATATATATATTAATATCCATGAATGTCATGAGATTACATTTGTTTTTATCTTTTAATCAGGATCCACCACATATGAGATAGTTATTATCTGAGAAGCCTAGTGGTACTAGTGCTCTTCTTTACGATGTGAGCGGTGGTGGTACTAGAGATTCGTGCCCTACATGGTGTATGTGATCACACCATATACTTCATATGACAAAGAATCTAGAACATGTTCTAATACAAAAATTTCATTAGAGGCACCATAAATATTTAGACCTCCTATGTTTTCACTATCATTTTCATAGGATCCTTGTTGTCTATCTTTCACTTATCCAATGATGGCCACTAATCCCCATCCAAAATATTCATTTACACCAATTTTTATTCCATATTAGTTTACTTAAACTTCCTTCTCTTGAAGATTGTACATTCATGCTCATTTTACATCTACTTCAACACAATCTATGCCTGCATAAAAGATATTTGATCCTACTCCAGTTGTACAGGTTAATATTCTGTAAAATACAAGGGATCGAGTGGCCAGTAGGGATTATGTAGCCTCAGTTATATTTATAGAACCCTTATTTTTATATTTTTTTAAACCAAAAAATATTTTCATTACAATATGTCTTGATAAAATATTTTTTTTCATTTATAGATGTATCTTCCAACATGCGGTGGGGGAATACACACATGTGTGTAGTGTAGAACCACCACATACTACATATGATGGAGTGTAACGAGGATAATCAAATGACTGTAAAAACTAGGAGATAATGTAAGTGTTTTATGGAAACACTTTCCAAAAACTATGTCATTATTCTCGTCTGGACATTCTCTTGGTGACATCATCTAAATAAAGTAAAGTATAAAGGTTGGTGAAAATACGGGTATGAAAATTCATTGTATTTAATGTTATAATCTTATTGTATTTTTATAAATTATTGTTTTAGTTCCTGCAGCGTTAAATTTTTCTTGATGGTGAGGTTACGAGGACAACATGGCTTAGGGAATTAGGTGACCTATGGAGATCATATAATCATGAGTTTTATAGTTGCTGTAGAGCTACAAATGGTACATATTTTGAGGCCACACATATCTAGAATGAGTTTTTAGTAGCATATTATCGATAAATTATTACTTATTAGAAGAGTACCAAGTTCACACTATTAATAAAATATGATGTTTTTTAATGAATATTACAATTATTTTCATTGATAATTTTTTTATTGAAAATTATTTCTGGGGAAATTTCTACTAAAATAAAAACACAAGGATGTTAGGAAGTACCTCTACACATTGGGGTGTATAGTGATTCCATACCATGAGAGGAAGCATGTCTGACACTTGTTAATAATTTTTCAATTTAAATAAAATATAGAATTAAAATTTCTTTAATTTTACTTCAATATAATTTTTATAGAATAAATTATAATAATTTATAACATATGAATAATATTTTAATAGATCAAAAATTGAATAAAAAGTAAATTTATGAACAACCTTGATTACCCCACATCCCATCCATCACAAACAAAAAAACACCTCAGAGTGTCAACATCTACATCAAGTACATTTTAAGAATGTGATCCCAGTATATGGTATAATATCGTAGAGGTTATTACATGGATTCCAATCATTAATATATATTGATGAATACTATGGAACAAATGCATTTTTATTTTTGGCCTCCTATTTTTTATGGTGATAATATTGAATCTCGTAGATATTAGATTTTGGATTATCTAAACACATGTATAGATGGTTTTAGGGAGTGTATTCACCATGATGTTGATTTAAAAAATCATATATATTCGTATTTCTAATGGAATTGTAGTGATTATTTTGTTCGGTATTTAAACTGAAAATATTTTTACGAATGATCTTTATATTTCCATATCTTTTCTTACATGGTAGAATTTAAAATAGATTTTTAGAGATCCCATTTTAAAGTAACTTGAAATTAATCCTTTTATATGTGTCTAAGAAGATGATTTCATTCTATTAATATGTGGTGAATGTAAATATGTCAACTAAAAATACCTTTTTCCATAGAAAAAATAATGAAAAATAAATAGAATAAGGTGTTCATTGTAAAACACTATCCAAAAGAGGTGAATAAATTTTATATTTTTGATACAATTAAATATAAAACTCATTTATTCATTTATTTCAAATTTAGTGTTTAATATTTTTTCTCAATGATTAAAATAGTTTATGAGGTTATTGAAGATGATTAATTAACAACAACATCATATTTTCAATCTAGATAATTCTATTGCAACATTCTTCTAGTGATTCATCCTTAAGAGGTAATTTTAATAAAAAAAATTAAAATGAAATAATGTTTTTTATATAATTATTATCTCAATTTAATTAATTCATAGTTCTATATTATTTTCACATTATCGAATCCATTAAAATGATAAATTTCAAGATGATATAGAAAATTAATTTTTATGAGAAATTTTTCATAAAATTAATGAACTAGTAGATAATGAATAGGTATATAAATTTAAAGTGATATCTCTCAAGAAATAGAAAGATCGGTAAATTAAATATAGAAACTTATATAATCAGGAAATATAAATAAGTATAGAGTATGGGAATATAGAATATTAGAAAATTTAAAAAAAAAATTAGAGATTCTGGTAAATATAACGCATAGAATGATGAATCAATAAATTATTATTGAAATAATGTTAAATGAGAAATATTAATCTATAAAATGAAGTTTTATTTTCAATGTTAAGAGAACAAAAAATTAGTTGTCTAAAGAAGTAGTTCATAATCATAATAAGAGTTCATTATATCAAATTTGGAGCAATATTTTTAAAAAAGGTTCTAATACTATCAAATAAAAGTGATATCATATCATGAAAATGGAGGAGGATAAATCCAATATGATAGATCAACAACATCATTAAAATAGGAATTTATTTAATTTTTATATTTTAATTTCTCCTAGTATCATTTGTTTTCTTGGGTACATCAGGCTGCTAAAGGTAATCATATTTGTATAAAAATTTCTACATACATTTTGAATTTCTCTGAAAACAAGATATTATGTTTTAAAACTATATTTAAAAATATGAATCATGTGAAAGTGAATGTTTTCCAATCAAATAGAAGCCTTTCACACCTACATATTTTGTGGATAATTATAAAGTATTTTAATGTTTTTAATTTTGTGATATTATCATGACAGTTTTCATAAATGGATATTAAAAAGGAATAAATATACTTTATAATGGGGAAGTTTCTAGAAGAGTTCACCCTTTTTTAATTCACATGGAATTTTCATCTCAGTTATGTGCTCTAAATTACTATATTTAAAAAAAATTATTTTGGTGATAATTAATTTGATATTCTTTCATTCATTGGTATTGAAATGGGGTGGGTTGTAGTCTAATGAAATTGATGCAATTAAAATTATAAATTTTTTTTCCATTACATCTATTTTTATTTTAACATTCATCTTGATGTTGGGATTACTAGATAATAATTCATAGTAGCTATGAGCAATTCAAACCCCGATCCCCTGTAGTTATGGGATATATAAAAACCTCTCTCTCTCTCTGCCACTATATCTATTCATAACATCATATTTATTTGATGGATTCATACAGTGGAATGTTAATTTTAATATTCCCCTTAAATATGATATTATGTATTTTAATCATTACTTTATTGTTTTATTTCATTCCCACTATATTGAAAATTATTTATATATTGGGTTAATGAATAGTATGTTTTGTTGTCTTTTTTTATTGGATGTGTTTTATTCTCTACTGTTATAATATGTGGTTCCCCATGAGAAATGTGAAGTATTGTTTAAATCAATTGAAGTGGAAACTATAATAGAAATTGAAAATGGAATATAAAATTTTTTTCCATATAATATCAAGGTTGATTAAATGTTGAATATGTGTTTATAACATTATATGACATACCAAGTGAAATTTTAGATACTCTAGAAAGGAAAATGAATAAAGTAATCTAGAATGATGCTTGTGGATATGGAATAATTAATTTTTTTAGCCAAACCATTATTATCCAACAAAATATTGTTTATTGTTCATTATATACTATTATAATAAATTGATTCCATGATGCTATTATATAATTTCATATATTTATGCCCATTATTGATTAAGATTCATTGAAATTATATACGATATTATGAAATAAGGAAGGGTTGGTAACTCTTTATAAAAATGGAATTGTAAAGAAGATATTAATGATTATTTATGATTCTTAGTTACATGTCTTTTTATTAAATGCATTTTATTATGTGAATTGATAATTTAATGTCCAATTTATTGATAATGTGATACCATATTATGTGGAGAATTTACATTTTGTATTAGTTATAAAATTAATTATTAATAACATATTTTCTATATGTTTTTCTACATTAATTTTTATTTTATAGGTATGTTTTTAATATTAATGTACATTTTATTTGAGAAAAAGTGTATTTCTCGAGCAGAAGGAAGAAATATGGATACACAATAAAGGAAGACATAAAATAGCATATTGTATGTCTAACATTGTTGATTTAGAATTTTAATGTATATTTTGTAACTAAATATTCAATTTATATTTTTAATAGTTTTCTATGGAGGTCTTTGTTGAGCTGTAAGTTGACAACATTGGGTCAAATGATCATTTACCAAATGTTTTGGAGATAATAACTATGGAAGAGTATGATTTGTACTAGTGAAGTGTTTTGTACTAACTAGATATTGGTAAACATTAGGTTCTAGTTATAGTATCACAAAGTTGTAAAAAGGTAAAACACATGTACCACAAGCTCATGAAAATGTAGAAGATGAAACAAAAAGAGTCATATAAGAGTGTGAACATAATCCAATATAAAAAAGATGAATTTATTAAATTTATGGATGTCTTATCTCCATCACTTCCACCAGATGCTACTAAATTTTATGATACACATATGTTAAGGATGTATATGTCATATTTTGTGTCAGGTAGTGGTATACATTGTTTTTTGGATGATGAAATTCCTGTGGATGGGGATGAAGATGGTTAGGATGACGTTGAGGTTGATAATGAGGTAAAATGTGAGGATGATGGAGAGGATAGGAATGAGAATAATAGCAAGGATGATCGTGAGGATTATAGTGAGGATGATGGTGATGATGACAACATGGCTGATGGAAAGGATAATGGTGAGAATGATAGTGAAAATGGGGATGTTGGTGAGGGATAAATTGATAATTATAATTTTGACTGATGTTTACAAAATTTGGGGTTTGATAATTAGATCAAATTGATTATATGTGATGATTTGAATAACTTTTATCACTTTGAATTAATTAATTGGTTTCTTGTGTTATCATTGTTTTTAAATTTGTTGGTAATGTTTTTTGTAGGTAATTGACTATAGAAGAGTGATTTTGTGGGTTCTAATAGCTGTTTGGGAATGTTTAAATGGATTTTAGGGTAGGGTGGTGGTTCTATAGCTTAGATATTTATCAGGGTCTATAAAAATTGTGGTAAAATTATTTTTATAGACATATAAAAATGTTATTATAACCATTTGTAGAATAACGTTATATTAAACCTATTCAATATGTTCAATAAAAATCATTTTTATAAGATATTCCAAACAGTATAATAACCAACGGTTAGGAGAACAATCTTTATAGGATATTCAAAAATTCTCCAACATATGACAATGGTATGAACCAATGGTATAACCATGAATTACAATAGATTTGTCTATAACATTCCACTAATTTATAATTATTTCATGAAAAAATTTCATCACATTAAAAAACACCAATGGATACATATACCTTATCACATTCTTAATATCCCATGTCAGTTACTAAAATTTATAATTTCACTAAAATCATCTACCAAGGTGATTGGTCTAGTTCCGCATCAGTTTTGATCTATTATTCAAAATATCCATAGAATTTTCCGCATAAAATATATCATTATATAATGGTCTAAACCAAATGTATATACATGTGAAGGATTAGGTTTTCACCTTATCATGAGAGATATATCAAAAAAATATTTAACATGAGAGAGATTCATCAAATAGTCAATTTTTAAGAAACCATCTTATTGTGATCATGAATTTTGAAGGGAATGATATTTCTATGGATCAAGTTTTCAATCATTTAATATCTAATTATCTTCGACTAAAGAGTTATTAAAAAATATCCCTTGACACAAACATCAAACACTATATCAAACTAAGGATTTTTGGCATAACATTTCTATTAATTCGATGTTACTCTAATGTGTTACTGAATTTCTCTCACCAAATCTACTAAATCCTTAGCATTCTCTAGTCCTAATAGAATTTTTTCTCCCAATATATACCATTAAATTGGAGTTTTGGTCATCATGTCCTAGGTATATTCTTAAGTGGAAATATGTAATCTTGAGTGAAATAAATTTTTCAATGAAAACTATGCAATTAAAATGTTCATATATTGACTACTTTTGAAATCTATATAACATGGTAGCCAAATATCATCTTTTTATGCAATGTTCCTCTTGTAATTTCCATCTCTCTTTGGGTGATATGCAGTTCTAAATTTTAATTCCATATTCAATACTTTCGGGTGATATTACTAGATTATCGAGGTAATAATTAGATCTACATTAGATAAAATAGAGTGGGATAATAATTTTCACATTAAAACATCTTCAATGTTTAGCCTTTAATGTTAATCAAGTGAGAAGTCCTCTTTATCACAATTAAATTTTATTGCTTAGATTGAATACATCACAAATTGAATTATATACTTTCAATGTTTTGGGGACTTCTATAATGAAATCCATAGAAATGATTTAATTTTTCAAGTATTATATGGGTAATGGATGTAAAATTAGTACAATATTATTTCACATAGAAATGAATTTTATACATACTCAATATTGAGATAAATACTCTATAAAATCCCTTTTCAAGTTATCATATATGAAAAACTAATTCATAGATACATATATATCTTTTCACATCTCGAATGAATAGAGAATATTGAACTATGAGAATCATGTACCAGATCATTCAAATTATGTATTGAAAATAAACGTACTCAATTCATGAGCCTTATCCTTCCATCATAATCATGGATTAACTCAAGAATATTCCTAATCAATTTTTGTAGTTCTATAACTTCCTTCTATGAAAAATTAATCCTCACATGGATCTACATTTGAATATTTATCTGATAAAGATATGAATTTACTCCTTATGCCATGATTTCGTGAACAATCTTCTTTAAATAAATTTATGTTGAAACTCTTTCTATCCTCATCATAGAAAAACATGCATATTGTTTTTGACAAAAATCATCAACGACCTTGTTGTCTTTCCATGGGTGGCAGTCAATTGATAATTCAAAATCATTAATTGAAAAAAACAATATCATTTGGTGCATGATTAATTATTTGTTTGTGAATATATAAATTAGGATTTTTTGACACATATATATGTCAGACCATTATCTAAAAAAATAATTCCACCATATTTTGAATAGAAAATTAACACATCTGGCATTAAAAAATAATCCATATAATTTATCTCATGTATATTAAATTCACATCTGGTATAATTTGTCACCATATCATTATACTAAATAAAAAATCCCATGTCACATACTTTATGAATAATTATAGATCACAATAAATTCACCCATTCAGGGTATTTTGAGAACTGGTGGGCTGAAAAACCTTTTTTAACTTCTGAAAATTTAACTCACATTAATTTTTCTATTGTAACAAAACCCCATTTCATGTCAACATGATAAAGAGATTATCTAGTCAAGATAAATATTTCAAAAAGTATCATCAGTGTCCAACCAACAAATTTTTTCAATATATTTAGATTAACATGGTCGGTATGGGGTCTAGGACAATGAAATCCATACGTGAAGGGTCTATCAATATACCATAGAATTATTTTATATTAACCAATAATGAATATTTTTTAGCCATATTTCATTCATTATAAATTTGGAACAAAATATATCTTTCATCAAGTATATTAATGAAATGGTCTTCTTAATCATGATTTCTATTAGAATATATTATAATATCATCTATAAAGGCTACAAAAAATGATTTTTGTATTCACTAATGATAGAATTCATTAGATCTAGAAATATATCATTTCCATTGTTTTATTCAAATGTAATTAGTGTTAATACATAATGGAAATACCCTTTTTTGTAAGTTTACCTTTAATATATCCTCATTTACCACTAATTGATGATTTTATGATTGATTGAAAATCATTGAAAAATATTATGCACTATGTAGTTTATTAAAGTATTTATCAATATGGATTAATGTATTCTTTTTCTAGAGAGTGATCTCATTTAGATCCAGATAATAAAGGAAAATACTCATTGACCAATATATCTTCTTAAGAAAAAGGACATTTACACCTTATGGTGATTAAAATGTGTGTGCAAATCCATTTTCTTGATACTCGGGGAGTTTCTTCTTCATTTCCAAAAATAAATTTTTCTTCTATTCTCTATGGAGTTTCTGAAAGTGGAATATCATCAGGTATATGTTTAATTGAAAAATAAACATCATCATTCCAAAAAGGACTAATAAACTATTAAGAAAATACATTATCATATTCCAATGTGAATGGAGTGACATTAGTGTTGAATATATTCATTAAAATTAGAGATAAAGTAGAAAAACCATTTATTTTCATACTTTAACATAGCATATCATTTTTGGAATATAGAAAAATTTATAAAAAATTCCTAAAGACAATATTAGTATAGTGGCTTCAGAAACATGGAATCAAAAACACATGAATATATGTAAGATATATTATCTCCCAATAGGTTCTTATTTACTATAACTCTTATTAGACTCATGAAACATAATACATAACTCATAAACATGGGATGGAATCATAAAATGGGGTGATATCATATGTTCAGTAAGGTTATACAAGGGAGACATGTAATAATATACCTAAGAATAGGGGTATGAGAATGTGATCATTACATTATAATATCACACCCTTCATATCATAATATCATAAACATGAATCATGGCATAAATATAGGTAGTTAATAATAAATGAATCACAAGGAAATAAAGAACATAAGCAATAAATGAAAACATGGGAATAAGTTATGGAATTTTTATAGACTCATAATCATTAAATATTACTTCTATAGTAGTAAAGGAATTGATGTCATGGCCATCTTAGAATAATGGGTTCACTCCCCATACCATTTTTTAGTCAGGGTTCACTCCCATGGACATCTTTTTAGTGTAAGTTCACTCCCTATACAATATTGGTAGTCATGGTTCACTCCCATGACCATATTAGTTAATAAGGATCCCTTTGAAGACAATATTAGTCTATCTCACAAGAGAAAAATCATAACCCATAAAATTGGAGGGAGATATAGGTCCCTACCACATCATAATGAAATCATATATACAAGTTTTGCAATATCATATAAATAAATCAAAAAAACAAACCATGAAAAGAAATTGGTATTATAATCATCTAATCTTATCCTAACCTGTGGAAAAGTGAGTGGTTTCATAATAATTTCATCAGTGTATAACACATTAAAATAAGGGGGTTTCATAGACATATAGACCATGAATGAGAAATTTGTTTCATTAACATATAACCTATAAATGGTAAAATGGATTTGTTAACGTTATTTCATTAAAAAAAACCATTCAAAGAAATAATTTAATGGAACATAGGTTTATATCGGCAATAAAGAATTAGTAACACCAATAGATGTCATTTTAGATGGGAAATAATTTTGAATGATCTTTTAAAAACACTTTTTGAAGAAATTATCTATTATTCATGAAATATTATTTTTAAAACATAAAACCATTTAAGTTGTTTTGCGAAAATTAACTTTAAAATGTTTTAAATTAATCTTTGAGAACATTCTGAAAACCCTTTAAAAAAAATTTTAAATAAAGATTAAATTTTTTTCAAAAACTGTTTCTTTGAAAATAGATTTAAAACATATAATGAACTATTAAAATCTATTTGAAAAAAAATCATTGAAAACTTATAAAAGCTTCCTGGAAACATTTTCATTGAAAATTATTTCCAAACAGATAAATAATGCTTCTAAAATAATCATATTTCTTTTCTATGAAAACAATAATTTGAAATTATAAAGGGTGTTTTGAAAATAATTTCTAAACACTTTATATATATATATAATTTAAAAACTATTTTTCATTTGGAAACAACATTAAAACAATTAATTTCATCAATATTAGGAAAACCATTTTAATTTTTTTAAAAATTAATTTTTTATTCATTTTAATGAAGCTTCTATAGAGTTTCGATCCTTATGGTGGGTAAATCGGTACAAGATGAACATCCAATTTGTAATATAAAAAGTTTAGAAAATTTCTTCCACCGAAAAATGATTAAAAGAATAATTTTTGAAAAGTATTTTTGTTTATAAATTAAAAACTTGTTTAAAAATTTGTTTTAAATATAATAAGATAATAATAGAATATTTTTTGAAAACAGTATAGAGAATTTTTTTTGAAGGAACAAAGATTTCTGTTTAAAGGGAGTAGTAATGGCGAACGTCCTAAAAACACATTCTTGATTGTATTTGTTACCAATGAGTGAAACAATCATACCATTATATGGATATATCATGAATAAAAGTATGTGAATAAAAATAATTACTGTTCATGAGGGATGGATCATATAATTTTATTAATGTAAGAATAATTATATAGTGCCTCACTAAATGATGAGTTTTTTAAACAAACTCTTACAACTTGGTAAATTTAAATAACACACCCAATGGAATAAATTTAAATTAAATGGATCCTAAAATAAAATTGTAATGAAGTATATTTCTAATATAACATGTTAACTAGAAGTATATACACCTGTGAAAAAGAACCTAGGTGTATAAAAAAACATCTGTCTCAAAGAAGTAAAATTGCAACAAAATTACTCTATTGATTAGAAAGTATTGTACTATAAAACCTATGAAAGAAAGATTATAAAATGTGTATGAAAATACCTATAAATTTAAATTTAATAATCATATAATATATACATGTGTATTTTTTATACCACACAAAATAAATGAGTTTCGAATAAGGCATGTGGCTCACAAAAATAAAAATTTAGATGAAATTCTATTTCTTTATGTCCTGATATTCTACGTACACATATAAGGCATTTGTATAATAAGAATAAGTTAATTATAAATTTATCAAATAACCATATTAATATATATATATATATAATACCGTATAATATTTTATTATTTCATCCTGTTACCCTTTTATTAAAAAAAATTATTAATGTAACACTTCTAGTAATAACCGCTTTGTTTATCGTACAAGTTTTGAATTTTAATTCATGATCCACATACTAGAATCATGATTTAATTTTTTAAATAATGTAAAAAATGAACTAAATGTCATATATATTCATTATATATACATTTATAAAAATATATAAAAGAATTATCTATGAAATGGAATAAACCGTTCATGGATACGGTAGGCCATATGTATGCATGAATGATGTTTCAATTTTTATGGAATATTAAAAGAGAGAAAGAAAATGAAATAAATGTATATATTTATAAAATATTATTATTTTATGATTATTTTTTAATATATATTGTATAATAATTCTAAACCCATAATTGATACATTCCATGTAAATTGCGAATAAGTCATATCTCTTTGAGGAGGTGGTAGTCCATACATCTACAAACAGAGTTATCATATTTACACAAAAAGGAAATCATGATGATTGGTTTCACATAATAAATAAATAATTATTAATATATCATAAATATAACATTAAAATATATTTTATATAATAATTCCCAACTATATGAGGTGAAAAAGGTAAAACTAACAATACTATTTAATATGGTGGTTGTTCATCGTATACAAGAACTGTAAGTTTGTTACCCATAAGATGGATATTTTTTATGTTTAGGTCTAAACCATTACATAACCACATCAAATTATTATATGTATATTTAGGGTATTATGGGTGCATGAAATAAAAATAATTTTGGGGGAGGAGAATTAAAAGAAAATAATGGATATTGAGAATAGATGTTACCCTATCTTTGGGTTACACATTTTGTTTTGCACTAAACGGATTCATTGGATGTTTTTATTACAAAATATAGGATTCAAGTAGTAAGTGATGAATTCTAGGAAGTGTATTGGGAATTTCCTATCTGAACCTAAGTGGTTTGAGAGGTGTTAAGATTGGAGATTTGTGGTGGCCTTTTATTGGGATGGGAACTGATCGACTTGGAATTTTTGAAAACAAGTTAGGTGTATCAATGTTTGTAACTTAAAAACACATAAAAAACAAAAAAACCTCAAAAATTGAGAGTTTGTGTATGAAATGAGGACATAAAATGGATTTTGGATGGGTTTTTAGGTCATCCGGGCCATTAAGATTATGTTTTATTTCCTTATTATCCTTAATTTTACCTTAATCCCCATAATTATTATTATTCACATTCAAAAATATTTTTGTAAACAAATTAATTTCATAAAATTTTAATATAAAAAACATACTAATAAAAACTTTGTATTTACATTTTTTATGATTCTATTTAAAAAATTAGAAACATTAAGTTTAATATTAATAACACAGATGTAGTGAGAATGTGAATTTTTAATTTTAGAATTTTCAGATGTTCATTATGATTTTTTATCTATATTAAATATAAAATTATTCCAATGATATCCATTGGATTACAATATTTATAATTGATCTAATTTTACATTAAAACCATCTTAATATATAATTTAACGATACCAATTAATTGGTTTGATAAATAATTTTTGATGTAAAATTCAGTATTTGTCAGTATTCATATAAAAATTATGTTTCTCATAATATTAAAAAAGACATCCTATGATCCCAATACCCTAATGTATTTTATTTTATCTAATTCTGTTTCTAAATGTGTTTAAAATTAATTTTATTGTTTTTCGCATATGGACATGAAAAATAGTTCATTTTAGAAAAAAAATTAAAATATATAAAGACATTAACAAAAAATTATATTTTTCATTTTCAATATGATATGTCTATATAAAACAATAATAAACAATACTTTAAAATTAGTTACTATAATTAATAATTCATGGTTTAATGAATGGGTTATAGATATATCGTTTAAATAATTTCAACAACAAAATGATGTTTCTTTGAAATTTAGTGTTGTGTGTAATGCATGCCAGGTCGGTGTTGCTTGTAAATCATGCCATGGTAGTTCCATGTGAAATTAATTTTTGAATTAGTGAAATTAAATACATCAATGAAGATTAATTCATTTGAAAAAAAGGTCCTTAAAAATTTGGGGTGCTATATTCTACCCCCTTAAAATGAATTTCCTCTCGAAATTTAATATTCATGTAAAAAAATTAAGATAATTATGCTTCTTCGTCTCCTCATGTTTCCACATAGCTTCCTCTAACTGGTGTTTTTGACAAAAAAACATTGACTAGGTGAGTGATCATGTTTCTCTAACATTCTCTGTACTATCCATAATTTGAACTAGTTGTTCCTCGTAAGAATGATCTTGCTACAACTATATGAACTCTTTGTTTATCACATGTGAAGAGTCTGGTTTATAATCTCATTATAGATATATATGGAACACATCATAGATTTTATAGATATTTTCATTATGTTTTAAGTGATAGGTTATTATACCGATATGGTCAAGAATCCAAAAGGGATCTAAATATATAAGGAACAATGAGAAAAATCACATATACCCATGGTTCCATAAACCGTGGGATATTGAGGCGTCAATATAGATGTTTAAACATACTTTTATAGAAATTTAGGGTATAATTCTGATTATTTCCCTAATACCCATGGTTTCATTTAAACTGTGGGCATACATCTATACCCACGGTTTAAAAAACCGTAGTTATAGACATTCACATCAAACATAATATACCCACGATTCAATAAATTTGGGTATATATCATTTACCTAAAAAAATTATGTCTTCCTACCATTCTTGACCTATACAAAAATACAAACCACAGTACAAGGTTACAGAGTTTGTGGTCTGGTGTGAAATACATGCCACAAGAATTCAACCCAAACATTATCTAAATCAGATCAAGCTACACCAATCAAATAAATTTACACAGCCATATTTCACAAAATAATGATAAGTTTGATTTGGTTCCCAAAATTTTATTTGGGACATATATGGTGAATTATTAGGGTGGATCACAATTATACGAGTTCTTTATTAATGATACCACATACAATGTTTGGGTGAATTTCATTAGGAACAAATATGATATTAGTGAAATCATAATATAGTAAAGGGACATTGTAGAAAAAGAGGTAAATTTAATATAAGATGCTTACAGGTAGAAAATTTTTGGGACTATTCAGAAAATGATAATAGAGGCTATGCAAGAAAAATTGGATTAGTTTTGAAATATTTATTCCAAGGACACTGAAACATGATAGAATTGTAGAAATAGTGAACTAGATACTTATAGAGAAGGAAAGAAGATTGAGTATTCAAGAGGGGTTCTTCAAGTTTTTTTGTGTCGAAGTAGTGAACAATGGGACTTACATAATCCAAAAGAGTATCTCATCAAAAAAATTTAGTGACATTATCTGATCTATTTCTCTAGAATGAAGATTTACTTCTTCTACATAAATATTTTTAGTTCGTTTTCCTATGTATTTAATGATTTCAATGAGAGATACATTATGGAGTCTATTGTTTAATAATTTTACATTTCATAATATAGTGACAAAGAATTTTTATTGTGCCTTTAGGAAAACAACTCTCATAAGGTAATCAGAATTTAGAATTTAATATTTAATGAGGACATCCAATGAATGGACGATATACAAGATAAAAATATGGTTAAAAGAAATGTTACATCTAAATATATGATATAACAAGATAGGAATCTAAATATTATTGATGTTCTATAAGATCTAGAGACCGCATTATAATAGATACGTCGATATATCTTGAGTAATTACTAGAAGGTGGAAAAAATTAATTGTGTTTTGTGGCCTAAATTGATACAATTATCAATGAATATGGATTCATCATAAAAATATTTGGTGGATAAGACATGAAAATTTTAATATAGGAACACAACCATAGAGGAAATTATCGAGAACCACAACGTGGAGGAAATGAGTATAGTGGCTGTAGAGACCCGAAGCTTGACATACATGGACATTACAATACTTTTGCGGAATACTTAGTATATAACAAAAACACACACACAATGACCGTAATAGTTTAGTGTCTTTGGAAACTCGGAATATAATCTTCTAATCGTGGTGAAAGATCTTCAACATCTCCCATAAAGATATTCTTTTTTTTATACCTAAAACCTTTCTTTATATCCTGGTGAAAAGAAAACATAAATGTGTGAGCTCAAATGCTTAGTAAGGGTAAACAAAAGAAATAACAATCACATCATATTCATAAGAACATATCTTTTGGAAATCTTAACCTGAAAAAAGAGATCATAATTTCATAACATGGGACAAATCATAGTAGTGAAATATAATCCCAATAATCATAACTTAAAACATGAAACTTTGTGTAATACACACATAATCATAGAGAATCATTTCTTATTAGTCAAGACTCATTGCCAAGACTATCTTAGTGGACAAAGTCCATTTCTGAACCGAGTCACCCTCGTTTCAGTCCTATTTCACGGAACCGGTATAAACTACCATTCCAGCCATGTCTATCTCATGAGATATAAAATCTTTACCCAATGCATTGGAGGGATATATAGGTCCCACCCATCTCATAATGATACCATTCTTAGGTGTGCCACAAAATCATAAATCATACATCATTGCATAACCCATGTAATAAAAATGGGATTCTTAAACAACATGACATCATAAAACAATTCATATAAGATAAAGAAATTCCTAAAAATAATTCCATCACAACATAATCAAATCAATGTAATAATAGGGATATAAACAGAACCCTATATTATCTTAGATGGAAAATAATTTTGATAAAACACTTGAACTCCATTTTTGAGGAAAATATCTTTCTACTTCAAAAACACTTTTACTTTCTTAACATGTCATACAATTCTAAAATAAAAGAAGTTGATCAAAAATAAACTTGAAAATTTTTAAAGGAATATTCTTGGAAATAATGTTTTAAAAATCCATTCATTCCGTATAAGTTAAAAAAACATTCTTCGTACTTTTGTCGGAAAACTCAAAAGGTACCTCGTACGAAAAACGACAAAAGATTCCTTTCATATCCTTTACTAAAAACTCACTGAAGGGTAAAATTGGATTTAAAAAATTTTAGGTGTATGGAAATAATATTACATATTGAGGAAACATGGATGTGGATGATAAAATACACCCCAGTAAATACCAAAGTATAAACAATCTCGGATAAAAATGAGATTATGATATTTCCCTTACCTTAGGTCCGATATGATTTGTACATGTCCGAACCTCCTGTATAATGATTTAAATAATGTTATTGACTTATTACAGAATCATACTTTTTTTATGATATCAAATATGGTCATATTCTTAGCTTCTTAGTAGTAATATTTCATTGCTACTTGTTATTCGGGTGTTTATAACTTTTTGTTCTTATGCGTGTTTTGTCGAATAAATTATTATTCTTCTCTTTAGGTTATAGATAACTCATTTCCAGAATGGTATTAGTGTAACATATATCATATTCATTAATTAAATTCATTTATATAATCATTATGAAATGAAGATCATGTAGAATGAGTCGCATCACATCGTGGAGACGGTATTCTGTACGTACGCACGAGTGATGATATCGTTCCTATGATCGTGAACTTGTGTTGAAGTGTATGTATACTATTTCAGTATCAATATAACTTTATAATAATAATATATAGTTACTCATTACACCATTATACCCATCCAATTAAGGTGGTGGTGGAACATAGATTACACCACGGTGTGGAGACGGTATTCCGTACGTACGCACGCACGGTGATTTACTTTTTCCGTAGGATGGATAGAAGGTTAATTAGAGTTGTTTAATATTTATAATAACATATCAGTATATAATAAATACTGATGTTATTACATTATCATGAAACAACTAAAGAATAAGAAGTTGAAGAAGAAAGAAATTGAAAAAGATCGGTAATGGATATTACCTCTTTTTGACGCGCCTTCACTTAACCTCCACTTAAAGAACTAAGGATGGTCTTTGAAGAAGACCAGGACCTCTAGGATGATACTAGGGAAGTGGAGAAGATATTTTGGCAGGGTTTTGCCGAGATTGAATGCTCAAATTGGTGTGAGAAGGAGAGGGAGGAGGTGCCCTTTTATAAGGGAGGAGAGGGGCACCTTAGGAAAATCTCAAAATATTATTTTATTTTAAGGTCAAATTCGGTTTATAATGGTTCAAAATGGTCTTATTTCAAAGATAAAGTGGGTATGGGTCGAAATAATCTCATCCAATAGGATTTAGAAAATTTTAGGTTATTATGTTAACCTTATCAATTAGATTTAACTCTAAGTTAAATAATTTAACTTTTACCTTGTCTTTTTGTTTTCTTACACTATATGATTAATAAACTTACTATATCAAGACAAACGAACCCCAAGTTGTTTATTTTTAATATATATAACCTTATATAAGTCATTTGGCCGAACCTTATATTTTTAGGAATAAAATAACAATTAATAATATAATATTTGTTTTAAAAACAAATTTATGTCAATTTTGACACTATTTGGTACATGATTTTTATGAAATTCATAACAGAATGATAAGTTCAAAACAAGTTACTTAAATCAACAATAACATGTCATATTAACCTAGAAAATTAATGTATGTCATAAAAAGTCTCAAATTACATTTATTTGGTCATTTATAACATCAATAATGTCAATATTTCATTAATAAGACAATTACTGAATCATCTTTGTGTCATAATAAATGATAATTATTTAATCCCTAAAAATTATAAATAAATTCCAATGATGTAGATAATTGTATTAGCTTTCTTGAGACTATTAATTTTCGAAGTTTCATGAAGTTTATCACTATATTAAAATTATTATACTTATAAGATTTAAGAAAGTGACATGTTGTCACATTCTTTGGTTTTAATAATTATTAAATTATTTTCATTGACAAAATTTAATTAAATGAATCAAATCCGACCCTTAGGTGATATGGGTCGACGTTTAGTCATCCAATAGAATTATTACAACTGTTAGGGTAATTTTATAATCTTATATTTACCTTTAATTACGCGATTTACCTTTAACTATAGTAAATAAAATTTACCGTAGTTACTATTCACAATGCCCAAAAATAAAAAGTAGCTTATTAACATAATTTGGACCCACTGATTCCAAATATGGAATCCAGTTTTCCAAATTCAATACACAAAAGTTTCAGAAATTAAATTAATATTAATCCCGTTGTCAAAAGAAAACGAGTTTTTCTTTAAAACATTGCAAAAGATTGAATTGATTTATCCTACGAATTCAATGTAGAATCAATGATAATGACATAAATTATATTAAATGGTAAAAATATATTCTATTTATACTTTAAAACCATTCAATATTATAATTTAACCACATAAGATATTACGATGTAAAAGGTTGTTTTTAATTAAAATATAGCCTGTTTTTACTATTCATTAAAATATAAAAGTTATCGGAAAAATATCAAAACTTTATCTAATGTAAATTTTTATATCCTGATTCAAAAGAAGAATTTTATTTTTTCAAATTGAACTTATAAACATTTCAAAAACTATATTTAAAGTGGGTGCGTCATCAAAAGGCGGTAAAACTGCATTTTTTGAAAAATACTTATTTTACCCGAAAAAATTATTTTGTTCTTATACCATGTTCTAGAAATGTGTAAGATGAATAATAATGTTATAAAATTTAAAATTTAGTTAATACTATTCATAACGTCTAGTTCATAATAATATTTTAATAATATATCTTTGTTTAGTAAAACCCGGTATTGCGTACAACACACGCTTTCGAGGAAGGTTGCAATTGCGTGTAATGCAAGCCAAGTCAGGGTTGTGTGTTGTGAAAGAATCCTTCGTTGTTTCGTATAACAGAATCCAACCATATTTCGTTTATACATTGAATATATATATACTCAATTTTGCGTAGAATAACTATTATCAAAATTGTGTGTAACACGATCCAAGAATAGTGTTGCGTATAATGCAAGCTAATACGGTGTTGCGTATAGCGCAAGATAATCTTGGTGTATCATACAATAGAAGATATGGAGGAAATTAAAAAGAATGTATCTTATAAAATCTCAGGTTGTTACATTCTACCCCCCTTAAAATGAATTTCTCCCTCGAAATTCGTCGGGGTTATAAATGGTTTACTACTCGAAAGTTTGTTTAATAGAAACCCACATCGTAAAAAGGAATACCAAAACATGGCTTTAAAAACTAAAGTATGAAATGTAACGGTTTCCCAAATTAACTCATCACTGGGTTTCCACATAGGAGAACATAGGTGAAAATATGGATATGGAAGAAAAATCTAACCATCAAGTTCTGATGGAGAGTGGTAGAGAACATGGCTATGAAAAAGCCAGCAATGACAAAGCCATAAATTTGTGATGATCTAAGGTACCATCTAATTTATCAGATATAAGGGCACTAGGACAACATTTTTGGTTTTCAAGATCATTTCCCTAAAGTTGAAGAATTTGAATTAGAATAAATACTTACTTTATTTTGGTACAATCTCACTGTTGTTCGTGCCTTGAACAATTTCCACTTCATCTCTTAAATAAATAAAGTTTAATTTGTTATTCGTGAAGTGTTAGCAGATCATGTGATAGAATGACGGGTCATTCCATCTATCTCAAACAAAAGGTTAGCAAAAGTTATTAAATCTACATAAGTCAATCTATAGTGAGATAAATCATATATGGTTCCTAAAATGGACTTATACTTCATATATCATACTGCTTAATATAATAAAACTAGTTTCTACTAAACAGGGACTTCCTGTAGGCCAGTAGTAGGCGATAAAGGCCAGTCGCACTTCGGTTGTGGGTTTGATTCCCACAGCCTTGTCCGAAGCGATGGGATGTCGCCCGTCCTGCAGGTTGTCCTTTTTCTAAAACTATATTACTATAACATCCGATCAATAATATCGAAAAAAAGTTTTATCCTAACTTATGTCCAACATAATCCATTCCAATCTTTAGGCTTATCTAAAATACTTCGATCCAAGCTCATAGTATAAAGAAAACTATTACTTTAAATGTCATAAACCAATCATGTGAATACCATCATTTATCCCCCATATATATATATATATTGTTGGTCAAATTCCAATCATGTGAATACCTTAATCATGTATTCTCTTGAAAAAAAAATTAATACCCATTGAACCATAGTGAAAACATGAATGCAGTTAAAAGTTAACACTTTCCAAATACCAAAATCCTCAAAATTCTATATACTCAAACCATGATATCACTTAGTCCTTATATCAATCATGAGATCCTGAATACTGTCAAATATGTCATTTTCTCATTTTCCCTTCATTATGCACATATCAGCTTTTTTTCAAAAATATCTCAATCACTTTCCATGGTTACTGGTACCATAAAATTATTGAAAACCACAGTATACCAATACATAAATATTCCAATATTCCACGATACTATATACAAAATTGTTTTGTAATCCCATTACATAAACACTTAATCATTCCACCACATCGTTATCATATTCAATATCGCCAATGGTGATTGCATGTGACTTCCCTTTGTCCTTTGGCTTAAGTGGTTGCTCATGTCGATCATCACTAACCCTTGGATTAGGGCATTTATTGGCATAATGTCCCATCTCCTTGCACTTGAAACATTGAAGTGAAGTAGGTTCATTCTGTGTATCCCTTCCTTTGTTTGAATCATTAGACATCTTCTTCCCATCATTGCGGCATTCAAATGCCCGATGACCTTCATTTCCACATTTGAAACATTTACTTGTCCCTTTAAGATAATCTCCACCATGCTTCTTTCCACACTTTGAGCACAAGGAAACATTCATCTTCTTTTAACCATTATTCTGAGATTTCTCCTTGAAATCCATCTTTCATTTCTTGTCAAAACGATGAGATGGATAAGTAACACCAACTTACATTTCTACCTTGATAGCACAATGCACAATTTCTTCATAGCTACTGAAGTCTCTTATAGATAATGCCCTTCGAAGACTTGGTTTTAAGCCACTGAAAAATCGATCAACTTTACTTTCAGGTTGGATGATAATGCCAGATGCATACCTTGAAAGTCTTGTAAAATTAACTTCGTATATACCAACAGATTCATCATCCTTCTGCTTCAGCACAAGAAATTCCTTTTCCATCTTTGTTCGAAGAATATGAGGGAAGTACTTACTGAAAAACAAGTTCTTGAACTCGTCCCATTCCATGGACTCAATTTCATCTCTTGGCTTCGTATTCTTGATAATATTCAACCATTGATCAGCTTCACCTTCCAAACGATATACTACTACGATGACTTTATCATGTTCAGAACATTGAAGAACTGAAAATATCTTTTCAGTGGTACTGATCCATTGTTCAGCAACAAGTGGATCGGAAGACCCACTGAAATAAGGTGGATGTTGCCTCATGAAGGACTCAATAGAATATTGTTCCCTTCTATGCTCATTTGGAAGTCGAGAATGATTCATAGCTTTTGTAAGTATAGAAATAAGATTTTTCACTCCATCTCCTATAACATTTGTTTGTTCAGGAGGACAATCATTGCATTGTCCATTGCAGTGATCAACACGGTTCCTTCGGGTTCCAGCCATCATCTAAAACCCAAAAAGAATAGTGTGAGAGGCAAAAATAATGCTAGGGAAAACAACATAATAAAGGGGGAGTACCCTTAATATCTAACATCTTAGGTTAAATTCTAAGATCATTGCCGTAGTTCTAGTACTATATCCTATATGTATACTTATCCTTAGGGACATCCCTAGAAATACCTTAGAAATATCTCTAGGGATCTCACTAATGTTATCACATCCTAGTTTCCAAAGGTTGACTAAACCTTTCCTCTGATACAAACTGTAGAGACCCGAAGCTTGACGTACATGGACATTAAATTACTTTTGCGGAATACTTAGTACATAACAAAAAAACACACACAAGGACCGTAATAGTTTAGTATCTTTGAAAAATCAGAATATAATCTTCTAATCGTGGTGAAAGATCTTCAACATCTCCCATAAAGATCTTCTTTTTTTACCTAAAACCTTTATTTATATCCTGGGGAAAAGAAAACATAAAAGGGTGAGCTCAAATGCTCAGTAAGGGTAAACAAAAGAAATATCAATCACATCATATTCATATGAACATATCTTTTGGAAATCTTAACCTGAAAAAAGAGATCATAATTTCATAACATGGGATAAATAATAGTAGTGAAATGTAATCCCAATAATCATAACTTAAAACATGAAACTTTGTGGCATACACACATAATCATAGAGAATCATTTCTTATTAGTCAAGACTCATTGCCAAGACTATCTTAGTGGACAAAGTCCATTTCTGAACCGAGTCACCCTCGTTTCAGTCCTGTTTCACTGAACTGGTATAACCTACCATTCCCTCCATGTCTATCTCATGAGATATAAAATCTTTACCCAATGAATTTGATGGAGATATAGGTCCCACCCATCTCATAATGATACCATTCTTATGTGTGCCACAAAATCATAAATCATACATCATTGCATAACCCATGTAATAAAAATGGGATTCTTAAACAACATGACATCATAAAACAATTCATATAAGATAAAGAAATTCATAAAAATAAGTCCACCACAACATAATAAAATCAAAGTAATAATAGGGATATAAACATAACCCTATATTATCTTAGATGGAAAATAATTTTGATAAAACACTTGAACTCCATTTTTGAGGAAAATATCCTTTCTACTTCAAAAACACTTTTCCTTTCTTAACATGTCATACAATTATAAAATAAAAGAAGTTGATTAAAAATAAACTTGAAATTTTTTAAAGGAATCTTCTTGGAAATAATGTTTTAAAAATCCATTCATGTCGTATAAGTTAAAGAAACATTCTTCGTACTTTTGTCGGAAAAGTCAAAAAGTACCTCGTACGAAAAACGAAAAAAAATTCCTTTCATATCTTTTACTAAAAACTCACCAAAGGGTAAAATTGGATTTAAACAATTTTAGGTGGATGGAAATAACATTCCATATTGAGTAAACATGGATGTGGATGATAAAATACACCCCAGTAAATACAAAAGTATAAACAATCTCGGATAAAAATGAGATTGTGATATTTCCCTTACCTTAGGTCCGATATGCTTTGTACGTGTCGGAACCTCCTGTATAATGATTTAAATAATGTTATTGACTTATTAAAGAATCATATTCTTTTTATGATATCATATATGGTCATATTCTTATCTTCTTAGAAGTAATATTCCATTTCTACTTGTTATTCGGGTGTTTATAACTTTTTGTTCTTATACGTGTTTTGTCGAATAAATTTTTATTCTTCTCTTTAGGTTATAGAGACGTCATTTACAGAATGGTATTATTGTAACATATATCATATTCATTCATTCAATTCATTTATATAATCATTATTAAATGAAGATCATGTAGAACTAGTCGCATCACATCATGGAGACGGTATTCCGTACGTACGCACGAGTGATGATATCATTCCTATGATCATGAACTTGTGTTGAAGTGTATGTATACTATTTCAGTATCAATATAACTTTATAATAATCATATATAGTTACTCATTACACCATTATACCCATGAAATTAAGGTGGTGGTGGAAAAAAGATTACACCACGGCGTGGAGACAGTATTCCGTACGTACACACGCGCGGTGATTTCCTTTTTCTGTAGGATGGATAGAAGGTTAATTAGAGTTGTTTAATATTTATAATAACATATCAGTATATAAGAAATACTTATGTTATTACTTTTTCATGAAACAACTAAATAATAAGATGTTGAAGAAGAAAGAAATTGAAAAAGATCGGTAATGGATATTACCTCTTTTTGACGCACCATCACTTAACCTCCACTTAAAGAACTAAGGATGGTCTTTGAAGAAGACCAAGACCTCTAGGATGATACTAGGGAAGTGTAGAAGATATTTTTTCAGGGTTTGGCCGAGCTTTAATGCTCAAATTGGTGTGAGAAGGAGAGGGGGGAGGTGCCCTTTTATAAGGGAGGATAGGGGCACCTTAGGAAAATCTCAAAATATTATTTTATTTTAAGGTCAAATTCGGTATATAATGGTTCCAAAGGGTCTTATTTCGAAGATAAAGTGGGTATGGGTCGAAATACTCTCATAAAATAGGATTTATAAAAGTTTAGGTTATTATTTTAACCTTATCAATTAGATTTAACTCTAAGTTAAATAATTTAACTTTTACCGTGTCTTTTTGTTTTCTTACACTATATGATTAATAAACTTACTTTATCAAGCCAAAAGAACCCCAAGTTGTTTATTTTTAATATATATAACCTTATCTAAGTCATTTTGCCGAACCTTAGATTTTTAGGAATAAAATAACAATTAATAATATAATATTTGTTTTAAAAACTAATTTATGTCAATTTTGACACTATTTGGTACATGATTTTTATGAAATTTATAACAGAATGATAAGTTCGAACCAAGTTAATTAAATCAACAATAACATGTAATATTAACCTATAAAATTAATGTAAGTCATAAAAAGTCTCAAATTACATTTATTTGGTCATTTATAACATCAATTATGTCAATATTTCATTAATAAGACAATTACTGCATCATCTTTGTGTCATAATAAATGATAATTATTTAATCCCTAAAAATTCTAAATAAATTCATATGATGTAGATAATTGTATTAGCTTTCCTGAGACTATTCATGTTCGAAGTTTCATGAAGTTTATCACTAGATTAAAATTATTATACTTATAAGATTTAAGAAATTGACATGTTGTCACATTCTTTGGTTTTAATAATTATTAAATTATTTTCATTGAAAAAATTTAATTAAATGAATCTAATCCGACCCTTAGGTGATATGGGTCGACTTTTAGTCATCCAATAGGATTTCTCCAAGTTTTAGGGTAATTTTATATTCTTATATTTACCCTTAATTACTCGATTTACCTTTAACTATAGTAAATAAAATTTACCGTAGTTACTATTCACAATGCCCAAAAATAAAAAGTAGCTTATTAACATAATTTGGACCCACTGATTCCAAATATAGAATCCAGGTTTCCAAATTCAATAAAAAAAAGTTGCAGAAATTAAATTAAAATTATTCCTGTTGTCGAAAGAAAACAGGTTTTTTCTTTAAAACATTGCAAAAGATTGAATTGATTTATCCTACGAATTCAAGGTAGAATCAATGCTAATGAAATACATTATATTAAATGGTAAAAATATATTCTATTTATACTTTAAAACCATTCAATATTATAATTTAACCACATATTATATTACGATGAAAAAATTTGTTTTTAATTAAAATATAGCGTGTTTTTATTATTCATTAAAATATGAAAGTTATCAGAAAAATATCAAAACTTTATTTAATGTAAATTTTTATATCCTGATTCAAAAGAAGAATTTTATTTTTTCAAATTGAACTTATAAACATTTCAAAAACTAGATTTAAAGTGGGTGCGCCATCAAAAGGTGGTAAAACTGCATTTTTTGAAAAATACTTATTTTACCCGAAAAATTTATTTTGTTCTTATACCATGTTATAGAAATGTGTAAGATGAATAATAATGTTATAAAATTAAAAATTTAGTTAATACTATTCATAACGGCTAGTTCATAATAATATTTTAATAATATATCGTTGTTTAGTAAAACCTGGTATTGCGTACAACACACGCTATCGAGGAAGGTTGCAATTGCGTGTAATGCAAGCCAAGTCAGGGTTGCGTGTTGTGAAAGAATCCTTCGTTGTTTCGTATAACAGAATCCAACCATATTTCATTTATACATTGAATATATATATAATCAATGTTGCATAGAATAACTATTATCAAAATTTTGTGTAACAAGATCCAAGAATAGTGTTGCGTATACTACAAGCTAATACGGTGTTGCGTATAGAGAAAGATAATCTTGGTGTGTCGTACAATAGAAGATATGAATGAAATTAAAAATAATGTATCTTATAAAATCTCGGGTTGTTACAGTGGCAGGAAATTTATTTTCTCTATTTTCCTATAATATATGATGTTTAGCCCAAAAAAGTCACAATGTTAAGAAGACTCAAATGAGTTGGATAAAAAGTGACCAAGGGAAAAAACCATTGAATCTAAATGACAAAAATAATTCAACAAAGGTTTCTTCCCTCAGAATAATAATTAACATGATAAAAAAGGAATGCTTCATTATAAGTCATGATTGGGTGGAAGAATATAAAAATAATGAACAAGTATAAATGAATTAAATTTCCTTGATTATTAAATAAAATAACCAACTCTAGATGAAAAGGAGATAAATATAATAAGGAAACCATACTAACTAAAACCTGAATAGATCTATAGAATCATGAAGGATGCAAGCATGAAGAAGATAAAAAAGTTCAACGCATTAAGATTAGTAACATCAATGTTACAATGAAATTAATTCATAGGATGATAAAACTATTTGATACCTACTGATAAAACTAAAGAGCCAATCAAAATCCCATCTATCCTCAAATGTAATCAGTTTTACATCTAGAAAAAATTGGATTCAAGGTGAACCACGTAATGGAGAAGTAGTATAAGGACTTGATGTTAATATGACTAGAGAATGCAACCTGCATGGAGACAATTTCAGTTGGAATAATGATTTCCTCTAATAACACATCACTTGATTTATTTCAACTATTTTTGTGAAACAACAGGTACAAATAATTCATAGAGATGCATTTTTGATAGAAATCAGCTATGTATAAAGGGTTTGGAGAGAATTTCATGAGGGGAAGCTACCAAAATAGTGCAGGCTACTATAGGTGATCCTTTTATTTAAATTTGGAATTTGAACGGCCTCTGAAATATTAGAATATGACGTATGATATCGCTCTCTAAATCACTATATTTATTGTTCTTAATCCGTTTACCACTTGGGAGTATTTTTTTTTACAAATTTAGTTCTACTCGAATTTTATTGATGTGTCTTTTTGAATTTGACTGAAGTTTTATAAAACAGTTTTAAAATTATTGTCTATAACCCCAGTAATGTAAATTTATAGTTATTACAACATTTAATTATATACATGAAAACAATTGATGCTTTGGAAAGAATACCTTATATAAGATGATTAAATATTTGGTCCCCATGTCATTGTCAAGTGTCGATGCTTATGAAACACTATAAAAAACATGTTAATGATGGATGAGTAAATCTGGATAAGATGGATATTAGAGGATATTCTTGACACAGAATAATGAAAAACTCACAATTTTGTGCTTTAAAAAGTTAAAATATAACTTAAATGTTAATATTGAAGTAATGAGATGTGAAGTAACACATCATGGTGTTACTAGGCATGTTGGATACAGTATTTAGTGGTTAATAGATTTTGGATATAGGATGAATATACCTAAGATAAAGTTTTAAATGAAGTGTAGTAAGGATATCTTGTATATTTAATATATTGAAAGACCTTAGAAACTGTAATGAGTATGTCATGGGTGGTTTTACATATTAATAATTTTTTGGAGTGTATTTATAGTGTAAAAGAGTTTCTGTGAGTGTTTGAGGAAGTTTGGATGTGATTCTGTGCTATGTGGTAAATATGGCTAAGTCTATAACTCCTAATTCTAAGAAAACCATTATCATATGGTTGAGAAGTATGTGTTATAAGGTTGGGGAAAACAACATGTAAGGTTCAGACAAGCCACTATAAGGTTGAGGCAACCATCGATGTAAGGTCGAGAAAGAATTCAAAGCTACAATGATCCTTTTGATGGGACTTTAAAATGTTAGGTAAACTAGAGTGTAAGGTTGAGAAATGCACAAATTAGGTTCATACATGTCCTTCTATGGTTTGTTCTAGTTTATTGTAAAGGTTCAAATGTATTATATGGTTCTATCCATGTGAAAATTTTATGATAATTTCATGAATATATATTCCAGTGATAAATTGATTGGGATAATGGTTGTACTAATTTTTGTCGATCAAAACATCATATATTAAATGTGATAAAATCATTGGATTTTGAGAATATGATCTTTAAATTTGGAAAAGATAAGATCAAAGAAATATATGTTTGAGAGATATTCCTTGTCTATAAATTAATATTCCATAATTATATTATTCTACTGAAAATTAAATATTATGATGTGATTGTTGAATATTATTTAACAATAAATCATAAAATGTAGTGTGAACCAAGATTGTTTTAGTGAGAATAAGATATTTGAGTTTATTATAAAATAGATCTTGTTTAGGATAAATTAATAAGATATTATTTATTATGATTCCAAAATTACAGATTAGCAAAATGTTGAAGGTAAAATAAGAAACATCTGATGCTTGTATGTAATTAATCAAGATATCATAAATGAGATGTGATTCAATATCTGTAGACAAAAGTAAGAGCAAGCTGAGATGATATATCATATTTACAAATTCAAGAAATATTTTTACTGGTTTGATGAGAATCTAACTTAGAAGTGAGAAACTATATTATTTTCATATAGTTTTAGAAGAATGATTTTTTTCATATTTTAGTGGAAATATTTTTAAAACAAATATAAGCATCTTGAGGCATTCTTGAAGAATCTAGATGATTTTTTTAACAAAGAATCACGAGAAAGAAAATGATATGAGAAATCATGTCATTTCACAAGTGACAATTGTTCATCATAAAAATAATAATTAGACTGTGGGTGACAACCACATCCAAAAATAGATTAGAAAAAGAAAATAAGTTCATGGAACAAAAAATATGATTGGATTTTATATATTATAAGTATAGAAAATATTCTTTTACGGATCAATATAATTATTATGTTGTGTCTAAGATCAACTAGGGCCATTATGGTTCAATGAAAGGACCATGTGTGTGGAATAACAATTTCAATGATTTAATGAATGTGATATAGTTTTTACCTGGATATTATTAACATTTATTCGACTAAAATCTATTTCATTAGGGGTGTTTCATTATACTTTTATTAGACATTGATGACATACTAATTACTAGTTTGATATTTAAATTAATCAATGAGTTGAAGCCTAATATTTTTGGAAAATTTGAGAGGAATTGTCTCAACAAGATGAATTTTATATTAGGGATTCGGATAGTGAATGACTTATGTTTTGGTAATTTTTATCAAATCAAGTGGGATTAAATATAAATGGTTGATGATTACAAAGAAATTTAAAATGACAAATTGGTGAATTTGTCAGTTGAAATCTCTAAATTCATAGAATTCATGTTTGGGATTATCTTTTTTAATCCTATGAATATGAATAACATAATTACTCAAATATGGATACAAATTATTGAATTAAGTTTGTTATTTGGGAATCCTTAAATATTGTGGGAAATTTACTCAGGTATTAAGGTGGGATTATTTGTTCTCTATGCTTGATTCTCAATGTGTCACTAAAAAAACGTGGAAAATGTAATGCATGAGTCAACTTTCGATCACACTATAGTGAAGAAGATTTAAGAGGGGAATCCCTACAACATGGGAGACCATGTGTCCATCCATGCCCTTAAGAAGGCCTGATCATTAAAGTAAAAGTTACTGAAAGGTTGTTGTGTGTAGTGTTTTAGTCCCGTGAATTTGTTAGATGGTTTTATCATTCAGGGTTAGATTTCTTTTGGAATCTCTCTTGATCTCCAGTTTGGGAATCACTACATAGGTAAGATTTATACCAAAAACAATTTATTAACACAATCATGAAAATTATATAACATTGCAGCATGAACAATCAGAATGTTAGACATCCCTACCGAAGGAAAAGAAAATAAACATAAGCAACATTGTAAAAGAATACAAAAATGAAACATACTATTAATCCATCTACTGCCCCAATCTACCTCCCATGCAAAGAAAAACATGTTGATGCTTCTAGTTCCTTTATGGCCCCCTTTTCTAAATATAATTACCCTCCATCCATAGAAAGAAGTAAAAGGCCTAATTTGCTGATGCAAAAAAGAAAATAAAATAAAAAATAAACTACAACGTACCTGTTTCTTATGATTAAACAAGTAACCACCCAATATATAAGAACCACAATAGCTCATGGGTCCCATCACGTTCCTTCAAGAAAGTGGGAAACAAATCCATGTTTGAAACTGAAATTTTCAAAATGTTGATTCTTATTAATTAAGAATTACTCTTCCCATTAATGGTATATAATCAGTTTGGCTCTAGTTTCAGCTTATCTTTTGAATATTTTTTAAAAAACATTTCGTTATATTTTTTATTTGGTGTTATTCTATCTATTATGGATTGGGTTAGTTTGATTCAAGTTCATTCAATTAAAAAATGATTGGTTATACATGGTTAATGTTAGTTTGGCCTGGGTTTATGAAGTTCAATTCTATTTAGAGAGGTTTGAATTTGGTTTGGTTTTATTTTTTCATTCTATATGGAACCATTTTATTATAAAGTCCAATCAGACCCAAGATACCTAAATAAAAGATAATCAACCTAATAAAAAACCCACTAAATTTGTTATATATAAAATAATAAAAATTCTTTGCATTATAACAATAGACATGGTTTGTGTCAAATCTATAAACATATCCTCTGGGGAAATAGTAGAATTGGTTGATGCTAAAGTAAATAATGAGAAAAATTAGAAACTAAAAACGTTATCTTAAATATATACTATATAGTAAACATATATCACACCGATGGACACCAATGATGTCTATCATGAACCAAAATAGGACACCCTTCAAACAAGAACCTAAGCCAACTTGTGATATAATCTGAAAAATGCTCATGATCACCCTAGGATATAGAAAATCACTAAATAATTAAATATATGATTGTAGGTATGGTTTCACCTAATAATATTAATTAAATACAGAATGTAAATATGATGAGATTCTGGAATAACCCTTCTGAAATTCGAAAGTTCATTCAGACCAAATAAATAATTTCAAAATATGATACATAAGACACATATACAACCATATAAATAAGCTTTTATGAAATTTCTAACATAAAAATGATGGGATAAAAAAGGCGTTGGTCTTGGTTTTTGGAATGTAAATACCAATAATACTATGATACTGAACAAGGTAACTACAATAAGCATGAGGTAGGTGGTCCCTTTAATGTTAAGAAAAATGTTATGTGTAGTGTGTTTTCTACATGTTCATGTGGGGATCTAGTCCATGAAATATGGTTAAGGACTATATGGGTTTTGAATTAAGAGTGGAGTGGGTGGGTATTTTACACATGGTTTGAGGTTTTTAGGGATATTCGGCAACTATGTCACCAACAAGAATCAATGCTAGTTTATATTGGAAAATCCTTATAAGGGACATAGCCTAAGTGGATAAGTCCTTGGGTAGTTAGTATAGCATGTGGTATGCTATGGAAATTCTTTGGGAAATTGTGTGGGAATAGTCTACCTTGAGACACCATAGGAGTGGACTGGTTGATGGGAGTGTTAGTGAAGGTGTGATATATCTCTTTGGCTTGAACTCTCTTTGATACAAACCTAATAGTCTGCTAAGGCATGGGCCTTTGGTGGAAAGACCTATATTGCAAATGTTTGTGGTAATTCCACATTGTTTGAGAATATTTAAGAGTCAAGAAGTGTCTTATGGGAATTGTAACCATCTTAAAATGATTTCCATTGGGGATTGTAATATCAAGGGATGTCTACATATGATTTTTGAGAACATATGATATGGTCATCCTATAATATAAGTATAATTTATAAGTTAATTAGTGTAAAACAGAGGAATTGGGGTTAGTAGACAGATCATAGAATGTAGGCTTCAGGGTTTTAGTGGGTTATGGTTTTAACATGGGCTATATTTGTTAATGTTGGGTTAGGTAAGATGAGTCATGATTTGGCGCACATAGGTCAATTTCCAAGTAGAGATAGGCTTGGACCAGTTTCCAAGTTAGAGAAAAGGCTTAATCTAGTCTAACATTCATTGTTCAATTGCATCCAAAAATGGATAATGGTACTGTGTTCTTGATGTGATTTCATAATTTGAATAGTAGCAACAAGTAATAGGACCAATGGGATAATGTCGGGATGTATATCAGTTCTTTTTGGGAGAATGGATATGGTAGGCCCTTACCATTGTTTGGATGAGGGCTGACACTAAGTTAAGGCACTTCAGAATGCAATTCTTCCTATGGGATGAGAAATGATACATCCCTAGGACCAACAATTCTCCTTTATTGGACGACTTTGTATATATTGAACCTATGAGGAACCTGAATTAATGGAGGAAATTGAGGAGGAAGAAGAAAAATGCAAGAAAAATAAATACATGAGAGGCATTCTCACAACCCCGATGAACACCACCATGTGATGGAAGAAATCAATCCATACCAACCTAAATGATAAAACATTTTCAAAAATTCATACTATATATTTAAAATCACTTGTGAGTATCTCTATGAAAATCAAATCTTCTAGGTTGCTAATGAAAAGGTGGCATGAATCTCCATACCTAAAAATCCGAGAGTTCAACAATAACTTAGCATTTGGGCATTGAAAAAGATCCCACACCAAATCTATATTTCAAAACAATTTGGGCCATGAATGTCCAATAGAAGCCCCTCAACAAATTTGGGAGAAAAATCACTCGAATTTACCACATATTTACCAGGTGTTGATTGATCATTTAATGCATGGAAAACCATGGCACAAAGGAGGAGATGTCCGGGAGGTAGGGGTATGGGAGGCTGCGGCCGGGAGGAGGTGGAGGCAGAGGTGGAGGTGGGGGACATGAGGCAAAGGTTGTGGCCAGGAGGAAAAGGTGGTGGATAGGAGGTAGAGGTTGGGAGGTAGAGGCAAAGGTGGGGGCTGTGAGGTAGAGGTGGAGGTGGATATAGAGGCAAGAAGGCAGAGGGAGGGAGGAGGGGTTGGGAGAGGGAGGCGAGGGCAGGAGGTCGATGTTTGGGATGGGAAGAGAGGGAATAGATTCCAAGTCATGGGGGAGACATGGGGTAGGAAATGAGAATTATGGAAGAGGATCCTGATAAAAAGTGGAAATCGATGTCAGTATACCCATAGTTTGAAAAAGAAGTGAATATTGGTCAAATGATATGGTCTATACCCACATCATTTTTAAACCATGGGTATAGATGCATGGATATAGATCCATTTTCTAGAAGTGGGGTTCATTTTCAATTTATTCATGAATCACATAACCTTCATACAGGGAGAAATTCGTCACTATTGCACCAAATGGAAATCCTAAATCATGTCGATTGTTATCAGCCAAACCATTCTTTTGACACTGAGCTGCCTTGATATATTTTTTAATGGATCTAAAATTATCTTCCATTTTATCAGCAATCTCTATTCCAAATAGAATTCACTCTCCCACTTGATCATATCACATTTAAGATATTAATTTCTTTGAATGGAGGGATTCATAAGGTTCCAAATGAATTCTTGAGTGAAATCTATTATTGTATGACAACTCTAGTATAGGATGTTTTTTATCCCAAACACCTTTTAAATATAATGAAAAATATCTCAATATATACTCTAGGGTTATAATAATTATTTCAGACTTACCATCAATCTGATGATGATAAGATGTTTTGAAAATAAATTCTATATCATGGTCTTCATGAATACATGATAAGAACTATGAATTAATCCTCAGATCATGATATGATACAATGGAATGTGGTACTCTATGCAACCTTACCACTTGCTTAATTTATATCATATAATGTTTATCCATAATAAATTATTATATAATTGCGATGAAGTGTACTGAATATGTTGTGAAATTGACTACCACCCATATAACATGAAACTATTTAGAGTTTTTTGGAAGACCAAAAACAAAATCCCTAGTGATGTTATCCAATTTCCATTCTAGTATGGGTTGTGGATACAACACCCCTACATACTTTCTTCATTCAGCACTAACTTGCTACCATACCAAACATCGATATATAAACTATTCAATATCTCTCTTCATGTGATCCCACCCAAATTATAATTTCAATTTCCAATACATCATCATGCTTATAAGATGAATTAAGAACGAGGAACTATGAGCTTACTCTAATAGATCCTTCTTCAAATCTGTTATAGAAGGAACACAGACATGGCTCTTGAACAATATCATTACATCCACATCAAGGTTAAACATTAGAACATTTCTATCATTCTTTTTAAACTCTACATATTCTTTATAAAACTATTGAAACCTCACATGGATATATGGAGGAAAATTTATTTGCAAAAGAAAATGTTTTCTCATTCTTCTGGGATTTCTAGATCAACCTTTGAAAATTTGAAAAATAGGATCTTTTTTTATCCTTGTCATGAATAAACTAGGTTGGTATTTTTGGATTAAAGCATCAGCCTTATCTTTCCCTTTGCATGTGTGGTAATGTATTGAGAAGTAATAATCCTTTATCAAGTATATTCATCTTCTATGGTAAATTTTTAACTCATGCTATGTGAATATATATTTTAGAAATCTATAATTTGTATATATATTACAATTTTCTCAAAAATGATTATTCCTCCATATATTTAATGAAAAAATTACTACATCTAACCTAAAATCATCCCTTGGGTATTTTTTCTCATTAATCTTCATTTACTACAAGATATTGTATATAACCATGATTTTATTCATAAGAACTGATCTGAATCCATTCATGGATGCATCAATATATATTAAAAATCCTTCTCTACTACATGGTAATGTAATAATTGTGGGATTTTTCTAACATTCACTTTTGTTCCTTGGAAATTTCCTCACACTCATCTCTCCATAATAACTTGACACCCTTCTGAGTAAAGATGGTTAGTGGATGAGATATTAATGAGAAATTATCCACAAATAATTGATAATATCTTGGTAACTGAAGAATTTTACGGACCTCATTTTCTATGGTTGGTCTAGGATTGTATTCAATAGCCTCCCTCTTTGATGGATCTACTACTATACAATTTATTGAAATTTTATTTCCCAAAATAGAATCATTTATCTGAATAAATTAAAAAAATTCAAATTATGCATATATTTTTTTTCATTCCATAGGGTTTTTAGTAAAAATATCAAGTGTTTATAATTCTATTACATTTTATTTTAATATATATGAATATAATATTAATGGACTACCCCAAAAAATTGAGATATTCCATAAAGACTATATTAATTAATCCATGAATATTTAAGGGGAATTAGATAGAAAGAAGGAATAAATATATGTTCTTAGTGTCCATAACTTTTATGAAATTTTTTCTTGGGTATATTACCCTTCTTGACAAACAATTGATGATATCTAGAATCAAGTTTAGTATATGAAAATTAGTGAGATACACATAGTTGATTAAACAAGTCATCCATACAGGGGAGAGGACACTTTTTCGGGATCATGATAGTGTTCAAATACCAATAATAAATTCCAATATGTATTTATCCCTAATTCAACTTCACAAAAAGAACATTTTCTCCCTATGGTGATACATTTGTACTAATGAATCCCTTATCAAGGTTTTCCTAGATTTGATTCCCCAATCACTGTTACTCAATCAAGTCCATTATATAGCGAGTCATTCAAAATGGTTTCAAAAAAGGATTGATTTCTATTAAGAACTAAACATTATTTTTTGGTTGTAGGATATGATAATCTTTTAGAAATGAATCCTAAAATTCCAGAATAATTTTCATATCATCTATGTCAATTTTCTCTCCATGATTTTGATATAAAAAACATTTATAAATGGGAATTAAGATCCATAAAATAGATGTAATCTCCATCAGAAGTTCATAAATATCCTCACATTTATGGAAGATCATAGGTGGTTTAGAAATATCTAACATAACATCCCATCCTCAAACAATTGAGGTTGAAATTGTGTATAGTAATAAAATCCATTCCTATGATGGAATGAAATTAAACCAAAGGAATGATGAAAAGATTTGTAGAAAGAACACTCCAAAAAACATCAACTAGATGGTAATCATAGAATTGGGATGAAATCATTGATCCATTAGATATTTTGAATACTAATTACACATCTAACAATTTTGGTGGAATATTTATACCCTTAACAAATCTTTTAGATATGAAAGAGTGGATACAAACAGAACAAAATAATATATTAACAGTTCTAGAGTCAATAATAAGTGAACCTTTATCCTTTCCATTATCGCACTCATCATAATAAATTTCAAATCCATGAGATTTCCTATATTCAAAAATATTAAGAGGTTTATTGACATCGTTCATCATCACCAGCCCTTGGGTTTGGGCATTTTTAGGATAATTACCATTCTCCTTACACTTGTAGCACAGAATCATGGGAGATTATTTCTATACTGATTTTTCTATATTTTCACTATTAACTAACTTCTTCCCATCACATCGGAAATAAAATTCCGGATGGACTTCCCTTATAGACAGTAAACATTTATTATACCCCTTATGATAATTTCTTCCATGATTTTTCCAACAGTGAGCAAAGAAATGGTTATGTTATTCTCTTAATGGTTTTTAGATTTTCCATTAAACTTTATCTTAATTTTATTTTTAAACCCTTGTAATAGGAGACTCCAACTTCCATTTCATCCTTTATCACACAACACAAAATATAGACCTAGATACTAATATATCTTATGTCCCACACCCTTATAAGACTTGGCTTTAACCCATTGATGATCCTATCAACATTACTTTCAGGTTGGATGATAATTATTGAATAATACCTCACAAGTCAAGTGAAATTATCCTCATATGATCTAAAATATTCATCATCTCTTTGATTCATCTTAAGGATCTATTTACTAATATTGTTATAATGAATATGGGGAAGCAAAATATTAAAAAAAATATGTACTTAAAATCAAACCAATCCATGAATTTAATCTCATCTTGTGGCCTCATGTTCATGATTAGCATCCAGAACAATTATGTTTCATCATCTAACCAATAAAATTCAAGAATAAATTTTCATACTCTGAGTACAGGTGAACTGAGAATATAATATTAGTATTACTGATTCTTTCTAAAAAAAGGTGCATCAAAATATCTACTGAAATATGGAGGATGATTCCTCATGAAGGACTCAACAAAATGTTGTTTTATAGTTTATTCATTTTTAAGTCCATTATGATTCATATATTGAGAATGTTTTATTTCCTTAATATTTTTTTTCATCTGATCCCCCATATCAGCAAGTTTTTCATGAGGACAATCGTTTCATTGACTATCACAATCACTATTAATGATGTTCCTTTGGGATCCAACAGTTAAATAACACCCAAATCATAGAGTATGAAATAGTTATCATAATGAGGAACCACATAATCCTGAGAAGTCATATATTAGATTTCTAAATTATGAAACCTTCATTTTTATAATACACCATAGATTTATCCTAGGTTATTTAAAACAAAACTCTATTTAAATCCTTCATGATTATTCATGATGAGTTTGTTAATTTCAAAAGAAAATCCCCTGGGAGTTTCAAATTAGGTGTACAACAAGTATTTTTTTCAAGTGCATCATTATGCTGAGTCATGATTGACCCAACTTTTCAATGTTTTTACTCCTAAATACATCAATTACAGATAAAATAAAATTTTAGTATCCATATAGGTATGTATTCCAAGAAAATATCTCACAATATCCTTTACCATGATTCCAGGATAAGTTCTTATAATTTTCCTTATTAATTGACTCATAGAAAAACCTATCCGTATGGTTATCACTATAGGTTTATCATCCTATATTCAAATGGTTAAATAAAAATTTTCTATGAGTCAAACTATAGAGACCCTCCCTTTTCATATGATAAAATTACATAACTTTTGCAGAATAATTAAAACATTATATGAATAGATTACCAAAGAACCTATTAGTCTAGTGAATTTTAAAAAATGGAATCATAGTTACTAATACATAAGTGAGATACATTATCCCCCAATAGTTTCTTCTTGAATATCAACCTTATTAGACACATCAAATATAATACATATCTTCATACCCTGTGGAAGGAAACATAAAAAGGAGTGAGCTAAGATGCTCAATATGGCTAAACAAGGGAGATATGTAAGCATAAACATGAGAATATGGGTATGGGAATGTGATAATAACATTATAGTATCATTCCTATCATATCATAAGTTCATAAACACATATTGTGGAATAATGAATGGATGTTCACAAGATGCGAATCATATTGATATAAAGAATATAAAAAATAAACCATAACATGGAAATAAGATATGTAATTGTGGAAGACACATAAGCAAAAAATAATATGATTTACATTGTAGAAAAGGAAATCTTGAATGGTATATCTTAGTATTATGGGTTCACTCCCCATTATATCTCGGTATTCATGGATCACTCCCTCGGCAAAATTAATAGCATGATTTCCATTCCCATACCATATTTGTAGTCAAGATTCACTCTAATGGACATCTTTGTAGATAAGGATCACTCCCAAGACCATCGTAGTCTATCTCGTAAGATATAAATATATATTTAATGCATTAAAGGGAGACAAAGGTCCCATGAATATTATAATGATAGAAAACCTACATGTTCCTAGAGATCATAATATTTAACCACAAAAAACTCATGAAATTAAATGGTTTTTATAAAAAAGTAATCTTATCCTATCCCATGGAAAAAATATATGATTAAAAATAATTTAATCAATGTATAACCTATGAAAATAAGTAGGTTTCATATAAAAATAACCTATGAATGATTAAAAAATTCATAAACATATAACCCTTGAAAGGGCAATAGGATTCATGAATGTTGTTATAATAAAACATTATACATTCAGAGATAGAATTGAACATAAACATGGTTAGTATCCCCAATAAGTAATGAGAAACCCCAAAAGATGTCATATTCTGTGGGAATTAATATTGAAAGATATTTTAAAAACAATTATTCTAAAGATTATCCTTTCTTAGTGAAAAATTATTTTTTAAAAATAAAAATATTGGAAAACCATATTCTTTAAAATAAATGTGAAAAAAATAATGGATGACTTAAGAACATTATGAAAACATTTTTATTTGATAAATTAAAATTAAATCATGAAATAATTTTTTAAAACCACTTATTCGTGAATAATTTGAAATATTATAATGAAATAATTAAAACATTTTGGAGATGGGTTTCGATGAAAATAATTCAAAAAAAATAAAAAATGGTTTGAAAATAATAAAAGTCATATTTTTTAAAAAAAAAATTATATAAAGGTTGTTTTGAAAATAATTTAAAAAATCTTTTAAAACATGAATCATCATTGAAATCCCTTTTTATTGAAAATTAAATTAAATGAAAGGATTTAAAGAATAATAGGAGAAAACATTATTTTAAAAAAAGATGGACTTTTTAATATTTGAATTTCATATTCAAGGAATCTCAATCTTGAGGGTGGGTAAATCCGTACATTCCAAACATTCCTTTTTCACCATAAAATGATTAGAAAAGTGTCTCGACCAGTAAATGGAAAGAATTTACTTTTAGAAAACCATTTTTGTTTAAAAAATTAAAACATGTGTAAAAAAGTCTTTTAATGTTCATTCGATTGTAATAGTATATTTTTTCAAAACCTTTTAAAATAATTATTTTGAAGGAACACAAATTTCCTACATAAGAGAGCGGTAAAGTCAGACATTCATAAAAACACAATCATTACCATTTTATGTACCAACGAGTGGAAATATGATACCATTAGTTTGAGATAACATGTATAACCATAGGGTAAGACAAATCAATTGAGTTTTATAGATATTGACCTTAAAATTTTATTAATGGAATAATAATAATAAATAATCTCAATAAATGATTATATTGTTTCAATCAACTATTACAACATGGTAACATTAAATCATAATACCCATATAAGAAAATGTAATTAAATAGAGACTAAAATATCCTAAAAATTTAGGAGATTCATGATGTAACATGTTAATTTTATGCATACACACCTCATAAAATAACTAAGTTGCATACCAAAACATGTATATAAATGAAAGAAAATTGGTACAAAATTACACTAGCGATGGGTATATTTTGGACCATAAAAACAATTAAAATGACTATTAAATGGATATGAAAATACTGATAAATTTAATTATAATAATCATATAATATATTTTTTTGATTTATAAACACTACATTAAATAAATTATTTGTGAATAAGTCATTTTTCTCAAAGAAAAAAAGTGAGATGGAATTCCCTTACCATGGGTATTGAATTTCCACATACATGCACAAGATGCTTGTATAATAAGTTTATGTTTATAATTAATTTATCACAGAAAAATATTCATATACATAATAACATATATTATATTCTTAGTACCTTTTATGGCCCGTTTATTTACAATTAATTGTAAAAGTATCATTTTGTGTAATATCCACTTTGCCTATCGTACAAATTTTGACTAGATGTTCTTGACCCTCTAACAAAAATCATGATTTAATTATTTAAATAATTTATAAAGGAATTATCTATCATATATATTCAGTATATAGACATTTATAATAATCTATAAAATAATGATATATGAAACGGAATGCATAGTTATTGGAGAAAGTATGTCATACATAGGCATGGACGATGTTTCCATTTTCCGGGTGTGTTAAAAGAAATATAAGAAATGAAATATATATATATGTATATAATACCATTAAAATTTAATTATTATGTAATATATATAATATAATTCTTTTAAAAACATCATTAATAAATTGTGAACGTATCACATCAGATTGGGGAGGTGTTAGTATACACATCCAAAAACAATGTTATCATATTTACACAAAATAGAATGCATGAAGGTAAGATTTATATAATAAATAAAACATATAAATACAACATAAATATCATATATATAATATAAAAAATATTTTCCATCATAATTAAAACCCATAAGAGGCATTAATGGTTAAATTCACAACAATAATTCGTGAGGTGGTTGTTCATTGTACACAAGAATGGTAGTATAGTAAAATATTAGATGGAAGTGTGTATAAGTGAAGGTATAACTAATAACATATACTCATCTTAGTTTATTAAGGATACTAAAGAAATTAATTTCACATTAAATAAGAATAATTGAGGTAGTGTAGAATGAATGTTAATGAAATGAACTTGAGGATGGATGTTAGATATTCTTTGTGTAACTCATCTTAGTTTGCATCAAAAGGATTCCTTGGATGGGTTTCATCCCAAATAGTGGACTCGAGTAGTAAGGGAGGTATTTCAAGAAATAGATTGGGTTGATATTTTACTGTCCTATGTGGGTTGAGATGTGTGAAGAAGGGGGATAGGTGGTGGCCTTTTCTATGGATGGGAGGGTACACATTTGGTTTTTTAAAAAAAATATTACGTATATCTACAATTTTACCTAAACCAAGTAATAAAAAGAAACCAATATAAATTGTAGAACTTTCATGGAGGAAATAAAACCATCCCATTGGTGTTTAAAAAGTTTAGGGGGCATTTCGGTTCTTATGTTTATAGTTTATCTCCTTGTTAAGATTAATTTTTACCTTAATCATTGTAATTAATCATAATCACCATCAATAATATTATTTTTCAAAAATTATTTTTATATTATTGAAATATAACTATAATAAAGTTTATAAACCTTTAGGTCTATTTCTATATGTTCAATTAACTGAATCCGAAAAATTATTTTTAGTTCAAATATCACAGATGTGGCGAAAATATAGGATTTTAAAGTGAGAATGTTCAGAAGGGCATTAGTATTTTATATCAAAAATCAACACAAAAATATTAAAATTACCTAAATTGGTTTAATAAATGTATAATAAATTTTATTTTACATTAATTCCAACATAAAATATTATTTAACTATACAAATAAATGAGATGAAAAAAAATTGAATTAAGATTCAGTATTTTCAACTATATATCCAAAAATGATAGTTCTAAGAAAAATACCAAAAATTATCTATTTGATAATTTCAACGTTTAATATTAAAAATTGAATATTATTTTATAAAATTCGATTTATAAATGTTGCTAAAATACAAAAAAAATAAATATAAGGACATGAAAGAGTATTTAATCATAATATACTTCTTAACATCTCGAGAAATAGAACATTGTGTCCCCATTGAACACACTCATATATTTTTCATATCGGTACAAGTTAGTCATAATATACTTCTAAAATCTATGGATAAAGTAAAATTATGAAAGCTGTGATCTTAGATGCTCAATAAATATTACAATATAGTGGAAACTATCATAATTAATAATAAATATTTAATGCAATGTATAATACTAAAAAGCCTTTTAAACATTAGCTTTATCATAATATAGCAAAGATAAATAAAATAATTCCATTTACTTATTCACATGGATATTCTACAAGTCGAATAATCACATGTATATCAATAGATAATTTCATAATGATGGAATGCATAAAGCCCCATATCAAAACCATATAGTCAAGGCCTCATTCCAAGACTATAGATAATATTTTTTTCATGAACGTGTTCAAGGACACTATTTTGTCTCATTAGACCTACCAATGAATTTTGGATCTATAACGGGCTCAAAAGATCACTTACTAAGTCCAATAAATTCCACATATGAAAAGGATGAAACATAATATAAACTTTCATATTAAAAATAGCATATAAAATGTTAATACTTTAACTATAAACTAAGAATGGTATAAAAATAACACATCCATAGTCAAACATATAACAAAACTTTCAATACAATATGGATGATTTTATCACAGTACATTGACTTCAAATAAGTGTAAAAACCATCAATGGATGTTGACATAGATGAAATAAAAACTATTTGAGAGAAGTATCTCTTTATATTTTGAAATGATTTAAAAGTCACATAATTATAAAAGAAAGAATTTATTTTTAAAATTTTCCTATAAGCTTGTATGGGATGCTTTGAATGTGTTATAACGGTGGAAAATAGCCACACTCTCCATATAAGTTAAAATATATTCTTTCATTAATTTTGTCAAAAAGTTCATAAGGGACCTTGTTTTTAAAATGAAGGAAATATTCCATTATAAGCATTTTATAAAATTTCAAACAAGGGTATAAATGAAACTAACCCATATTATAAGAAATAGTAAAAATGTTTTGAAATAAATTTTTAAGAAACACAGATGTGGATGATAAAGGGGACCCAGTAGATACTTACGTATATACAACCTCGGATAATGAAGAGATTATAGAATTAACTATTACCTTATTCCTATATTCAGTCAAGGGTAGGTTAAAATCTTGTATAATGGTGAAATAATTTTTATAAAATTATAAAATAACCACATACATAAATATTATATCATATATGATCTTCTAATATTTCTTTCTTAATGATGTTTATGTAGTATCATCGTTTCCGGTGTTGACTGATTCATTTTACTTTATATGTTTAGTTACATTAGTCATGTTTTTAATGGATAGGATGTATTTAATTCATATCAAGAATGTTATTAAGTTCATAAACATTATTTTTTATTATAAAATGAAATTTATTCTTGAATGGTTATCATGGGGAATAAACATCATCTCGCTCATGGAGACGATAATCCATACGTATGCACGAGCGACATTATCATTCTATTGATGGTTAAATAGTATGTAATTGGATGGTATTTTATATCTAAATAATCATTATCATATTATATTTAACATTTACATCAATTATTCTCATTACTATACACATATAAATAATGAAGTGTTGAATAACAAACGACACCATGACATAGAGACGGTATGTTGTGCATACACACGTATGGTATCTTTTTCATTGATTAGATGGATATAATATTGAATATGGTTTTATTTTACTTATAATTACATTAAAATATGTCAAAGGTACTAGATTTATTATTTTTCTATTGAATCAACAAAGAAAGAGGATGTGGAAGAAGAAAAGAACATTGTAAGAGGTGATGAAATTATTATCACTTCTTTGAGTGATTCCATTTGATTTGATAAAAAGGTATCCATAGAATTGTTTTCTGATCAATGTAAGGCCTCTAGGTTGACTTGAGGGTTTTTGGGAGGATATTTTATCAGGGGATGGTCGAGATAAATGGCTTTAGAGGTGTTATTTATAATTGAAGGGATGTACCATTTTATAATAGAGGTGAGGGTAACTTTGAGAAAAGTTTGAAATATTAATTTATTATACAATCATATTAGGTTTATAATGGATCAAAAAGGATTTATTTCAAGGATATGGTGGGTCTGGGTTGAAAACCCCTTATCCAATATGTTTTAGATAGGTTTAGGTCACCATATTATCCATATCTGTTAGATTTAACACTTAGTTAAATAATTTAACTTTTACCTTGTATTCTTTTATTATTATAAAAAATGGTTAATAAAAATACTATAAAAATCCAACAGAACCCCAAGTGGTTCAATATTTACATATATATCCTTATCTAAGTCCTTTGGTCGAACAATATATTTTTAGGAATATTATATCAATTAATAATACAGTATTTGTTTTAAAAACTCATATCTGTCAAATTTGACACTATTTAATATTTGGTTATTGTGAAAGTAAAAAAAATCTAGATTACAATGAAAAAAATAAATTAAATCAATACTAAAATGTCATATTACTATATAAAATTAGTTTAATACATCAAAAGTATCAATTTACATTTATTTTGATATTTATATTATTAATTATTTTAATCATTCATTAATAAGGTATTTACGGCATCATTATTGTGTCATTAATAAATTTAATTATTTCATATATAAAAGTTATAAATAAAATACCATTATATAGGAAATATATTTATCTTTCTAATTAATATTTATAGTCGAATTTATCTTATGTATAACCCTATATTAAAAACTATTTAGTTATGAATATTTGAATTTAACACTTTTAGATATTTTTTAAATAAAATAATTATAAATTTCCTAATCTAATCCAAGTGGATATAAGAGGATTATATTTTATTCATAAGGTTTATTTTTGTCTAAAAACACTTATCAAATAGAATTAGGACATGTGTTAGGGTAATTATAATATCATTTTTACCATTAATTTCCCAATTTACTTCTAACTATGGTAAATAAAAATCAAATGTTACTATTCACCAAACATTATTTTCATCTGTTTGAACCTCATTTTACTTACTTATGTAGACCATGTCACTCATAGATTTGAAATTCATTTCACAGAATTGGTAAAAATACGTTTTATGCAAATTTTCAAATGTGTCTAGGATGTGGGTAAAAGAACATAAAATTTTCAATAAAATTTTCTACATCTATTTTTTTTATAAAATTACTCTAATTAATTAAATTAAAATTATATTGGTATTATGTATCTATTTTTACCTAAAATAAATTTAAATAAAATGAAAATTATTTAAATAAAAAATAGGTTTTAAATAATAACACATTATTTTTCACTATTAATCTAAAATTGAATATGTTCAAAAAAAATAAAAAAAATTCACCCTAAGCTTATTTAGATATTCCAAATCCAATAATGAATTCCATTTTGAGAGATTTTTTTTTTAAATTTCAAAAAGTCAGTATTACTATTCATAATGGCAAGTTTGATTGTTTGTGGTGTGCTAGAACTCAATGTTGTGTACATCGAATGCTATTGAATTATTCAAAGGGAAACATGTTGTGGAATCTTGGGGTGTTACAATATGAATATTTTATCTCATTTAAAAGGGTTCAACATAAGGTAGTGTTAACATGATTCATGATAAATCCTTCGATCACTATGATGATGTAATAACATAGGTCACTAAATTATAACTATAAAATATATAGATGAAGATTAACTTGTGTTTTATGTAGTCATTAAACATCTAGATACTTTCGATTATTTCACTTTTCTCTAGATAAATTCATTGTTAAAGAATATATTTTTATATAACCTAAGTCAAATATATAAGAGAATGGTAATATTATCTATATAAGGAATCAAATGGTGCTATTCGAATATAATGTTGATAGAAATTATTATTTGAAAACAAAACCAATTCCATATTGGTATCCCATGAGGATCTAAAATATAAGACACTATTATAGATAATGTCTTCTAGTATGATGATCACCCTCTCTATTTTTCAATCCATTTATATATTATAGTTTGTGCTTAATTTTACTAGTAATCAAATTTCCAATTGAATTTCTTTAAACAATTTGGAGGTGAATTAGGGATCTATATATAATATGATTATATAATGTATTTTGGGAATTATCATGATCTCATATATGTACAATATAATGACATCCTCAACCATATTTTTATTTGGATTAGGAATAATTGTATATATTTTGTTAGTTTTTCAATTACAACTGAGATGAAATTATTTTCTTGAATTATGTGCTGTAGGAAAATAATTAAATCTATTTTTTCACATCCAATTTTCTTATGGAAATTTGAAGAGGTATAATCATAGTCGAAATTTTAATGAATATCTAATTAAATTTATTTACATCTATTACATCATGTCAAAAAAATTATTATATTCATCACATTCTAAGACAAAAATTTATCATCAATTTTCTTAATAAATAATTCTATATTTGTTATTTTATTATTGTTATATTTTAAAACAAATAATCCATCACTAAATTCCTCATAGATAGGGAAACCACATAACAGATCTCGAAATAGAGAGTTCACATGGGAGATAGATAAAACTCACTAATAGTCTCCCAATTATATATAGTCATCCTAATACACCATGATTCTTAATCTAGTGGTTTATCTAACTATATTTATTAAACACTATAAGGTTTCAACATAATTTTGGATAACAAATATTCTCCATTTCATCATTAATCTCAAAAAATCATTGTATAATAGTAATAATTAGATTATATTGGAGAATCCATATTAGAGAGTTTAGAAAGATTCAACTAGAGATAGCCTATTGGGGGTATAATAGTTAAATCAATGGTCGAATCCATAGATGATTCATAATGATGATAATATTTTTGTGTAGAATGAAGGTTGTGATGTCTAACTAATATAAAAAGTAGAATTTGTTTATGTTAAATCATGAAAATACATTGTGAATCCCTCATTAATATTATGGTTTCAAAAATAGTGAGATTGATATACATAATGGAGTTGATTGTGAACCATATCAAGTATGTGATATTGAATTAAATTTTAATGAATTTTATAAAAACTATTTTACCATCGATTCACCCCCAATTATTAGTACCTAACTGGTCCTTGTCCATTTAAGTTAGTATCACATCATTCATGTTCCTTATAGTGATATAAAATTATTTAAATGATTTTTTAATGTTTTAAATAAGGGAATATTCTATGAATTTAATTGTGAATCCTCAATTGGGAAAAAATAAATGTACTTTAGATAACAAAAATAATGGAATTTATACAATGAATTAGAAAAATTAGAAGAAAAATAAATGAAAGGATTCTATTTTAGAATCCAAAAGTAAATTAGTAAAAAACTCTAACTAAAGGTATCTATATTAATATTTTAATTATGATTCTTTAGATGAATTTTATTAAATTTTTGAAGATTATCATGAGTCTGAGAATAATTATCCTTTATATAATTTTAAAAAATAAGTAGTAGTTCTTGTTTTAATTATATCATGGGGAATGTTTTTTATAATGAAAAACTAAAAGAAAAAATTGAATAATTAGGGAATTCCATTGGTTGGAGGTTTTGATAGTTAATTTCTCTCACATAACCGATTGAATTTATATAAAGATAATTTTAATATTATTGTAAAATATGTATCATTTCGGAAGAATAACTTCCCATGTATACTCGTGAGAAATAGGTTTTTGAGATTATTTTTTTAGAATAATTCCATGTACCTAATAATTGTAATAAAAACACTATGAATGTTAAATAATCTCAACTAGAGGATAAGAAAAATATAATAAAATTACCTGAAAAATTATAATATGAATTAAGGAATGAGCATGAATATAAATCAAGAAAATAAAATAAGATTGTTAAGTTAGTCTAGGATTTGTAAATTAGGATAATAACATTCATAAAATTATGTTTATTAAGATTATAATATAATAGAATGATTTTTAATGAGGAAACCAAAAAATTCCATACAATAATATTACACCTTATTATATGAATTTTAATTAAAAATCCTTATATAACATTCCATAACCTTTATCATTTAGGGTCATTGGAAACATTCATATGTAAATACCAATACATTAAAGAATTTAATCACATCCCACTATGTTCTTTACAACAACTACCCATATTGGACATTTTATACATAAAAAACACTTAATATACTGGGGAAATTGATACATAATAAAGGGTGATTTTATTTTCTAATTAAGGGTAAAAAAAGATATCAATGGTCATTTATGAATAAAATGAGCATAAAGTCATGATAATAGAATATTCTCATTTTAAAACCATACCTAACAATTCATAAATTATAATCTCAATTCATAGAGTAATCCATATTTGTTCAAAATACATGTATTATAAATGAATAAATGAAAATGACCCATGAGAGAATAACATTTATGTAATATCATCTCAAATAAAATTTTTATAATGATTTCAAACATCCTAATAATTGAATCATAAGTCAAGGTTACCCACAAATACATTCCTCACATGATAGTATTTGGGTAAACACCTTTGAAAATGCTACGGTCTTGGAATGATCTACCATGTATCCCCTTTTGATCTTGATAAAACATCTTATGTACCCTATTTTATGATTTAAATAACATTATGTGTACCATTTGACCTTAAAAGACATTAATATTTTAAAAATTAATTCATGGTTTATAATGGACTCAAAAATTCCAATAACATAAAATATTCACATGTTTACATAAAAATAATTAAAAAGATTATCATTTCATCCATCGATAAACCATGGAAATGAAAATGGATTTCATCAATATTCCATCATTTTAATAATAAACCATCTATGTTAAGAAGTAATATGGAATTATATAATTATATCTAATGTGATGTCTATGAAACATCAAAGGATGTTATTATATATGAGAAATGCCTTCAAAAGATCACTGGAATAATCATTAAATAAAATACTCTTTTAATTTCCAAATAATTTATTTAAACATTAAAAAAAACCAAAATATTTTGGGAAAAATTTTATTTTAAATGAACTATGGTATCATATAAATGAACCTTCAATGGAAAGAGTAGTAATAGAATTCAAAAAAGCTGTTTATGCCTTGTATGTAAAAAAATTCATTTTACACCCTTTCTAAATGGTTCAATATTTAGAAAATGAAATATAGATTAATTTAGAAAATATTATAAAAAATAAAACATGGTTAATAATTTCATCAATCAATAATTTTAGAGTTGTAAAAAATATTTATATTATTGTAAATAAAATATAGACATGGATATAATATATTCCCAGAAGAAGAGAAAAAAGGTCTATATTCCATAAAACATTTTTCAGGATGTCTGATTACATAAAAAGGGGAAAATGAAAGGCAAATTATTAATTTATAAAAATTAATATATTATAATAATATATAAAATATTTTTTGAGATAATTTTATTATTAATTCATCATCAAAATATTTATGAATAAATAAATTTGTTAAAAATTATGAATGTAACAAAAAACCCATAGTGTGGTGGTAAAATTCAACTACAAATACTTATAGAAAATTATATGAATTGGAACATTAAATAAAATTAATTAATATGGATACATAATATAACACTTATATAGGGTAACATATACACCTAAGAAAAATAAATAGGCATCTAACAACAAACACGTCTCGATGAAAAAATATTAATACAAAGAACCCTTACATCATGTCTAACTTGTATTGTAATCTACCTAAAATAGGGTATAATAAATAAAAAAAATTAAAATTATATAATATTACCATTTTTTTAGTTATAATAACATATATGATCTATCATTTCATTGATGATTTATTTATAATTATTTATTAAAATCAATGTTTGTTGGTGTTAAATATTTAATTTTCCCTATAAGTTTCAATATGTTTTTTGTGTCATTGTAAATTGATCATGGTTTCATAGTATAAAAAATACCAATAATAATATAAATATCAGATATATTCAATATATACATATTAAAAATCACCCATATATGTTTGTGATAGAATAATGAAATACATTTCTCATAGGGATGGTAGCTCTTACTTATGTCGGAACACAATATTCATTTTCCAAGGAAAAGAAGAAACGGAAAATAAATATTATTTTAACATAAACCGATAATTATTATTTATTAAATATAATATATATTTATTAAATCCATTGTTATAAACATCCATGATAGACAGTGATGGAAAATGAATCATATCAATATGTGGAGGCAGTAGTCCACACATATACATGAATGATACATTTATTTCATAATTGATGGAAAGGAGATGGACCATGAATTTTACATCATAATAATTAACATCTCAATATATTGATGAAATTAGAGTAAAAAATTAATTTTTTATACACTTTTTTGATAAGGTGGATGAATAAAAAAATTGAAAGTGCCTAGTAAAGAGTTTTACTTCTTCATTGAAAAACATATATCAGCTTAATCCATATGCCTTTAAAGTATAATATTACGATCAAAAATATAAATATAATACATTGGATGGGATTTAATGATTTTATTAGGGTATGAATTTTTTGATATGTAATAATCAATATTCAGGAAAAATCCAAAAAATGGGGGTCCATTTTATAAGTGAGTGGAGGGGGAATCCTTGGAATTATCTAATGTAATAAATTAATATTAATTAGTTTCAATTTTCATTTGGTTCCAAACAGTTATATAAATCAATTTTCATGTTTGAGTGGTGAAATATTGATTAATTTTAAATATATATTGAACATGAGGTGAAATTTGTCTCATCTGATGATATTTATACATGTGTTGGTGTTATTTTATACATTATCTCTTTCTATTAACCCCATTAACACATTTGAATATTAACTAAATTTCACATTTTTAGTACATTTTAGTTGATATAAATGTTATTATAAAAGTACAGACGACCTACAAGTTGACAATAGTAGATATTCTTGATGATATCACATTCACATGTCCAATGATAGGATTTTGATGAATTTTAATGAATTTAATGATATATTATTTATCCCAAGACACAATTAATATATATTTGATATATTAACATAGTGTGACATTAAATAAAACAATATAATAATTTGTATATAATATAAAATTTTATTAAATCACAATTGATTGATATTTATCTTTAAAATTCTTGGACCATAATAATTCACGAAAATTACATAATGATTAATATTTTTCAAATTTAATATTTTATTTTTATATCTTTTTAAATAGGATTGTGTCAAAATTTCATATGTAATAAAGGTGACTATTATTGAATTAAAATTCAAACATAATATTACATGATTAGAAAATAAAGATATCTTTCAAAAACCCATTTGGAACTGATCATAACCTATTTTTCTGCACATTACAAAATATTCGTGATATTAAAACAAGGGGAGGGAAAAATTTATTTTAATTTACATAAAATAATATTTATGTCATTATCAATGTGACATTAAATTAAAATCATTAAAATATAATATTACTAACTTAAAAATGGAACCTCTTCAAAGATCAAATGGAATATGTTCTGGAGATTTCTAAGAATTATCCCCTTGTTTTATCCGAGTTGTACCAATTGTTCCCTTACCCATGTGACAAAAAATATCTATGGATACTACTTATATGTCCAAAACTAAATGCAGAAAATTTAAAATATATAATCCTTCATATTAAAAATATTTAATCTATTTATTGAGATTACATTTCAAGTATTGGAAAGAATAAATAATAAATGTAGTGCACAAAACATAATTGTGGCAGTTGTTTTGAAAATATTTTTTAAGAATAAAACAATATTTAGTGTTATCTCAAGCCAATAAAACCCATTAAATGGATGCTCAAAATTTGATTTAATATATATTCTATAAATTTAACTAATATAATCCATCGAAAGTGGGTAATTTAATTTCTAAAGATAAAAACACATTCATTCATAATTATTTTTCTAAAAAAGATATCTTTTTTACATTAAAATTAATAACCAATGAACTGGTATCATTAATGTTAATTTATTTTATTAATTTATATTTTAATTTTCATACTAACCATTCACACAGATAAATGGTAACTATGATATTAATTAATAAAAATTCAATAGGATAATGTTGTTCATTTAAAATCAATGTTGTGAGAAAAGAAGGATATAAATATTTGTTGTTTATTTCAAAGTAAATAATTATATAATATTTTGGATTTAAATGAAGTCAATACAATTAGGATGTTCCTAGTTTGTTAAGAATAAAGTATTGACTACAAAATTATCGATTAAAAACTATTCCATCGGGATGACTCTATCTATAATCAAGTAGAAAAAAAATAAACCTTTAATAAAGTGGAAACTGCCATTCTCATCACCATTATTTAATTTTAATGATCCAAACAATTATTAATGTTTTTTTATTTTTTATTATTTTGATATTAAAAAATATTAATATTTTTATTTATAATATTTTTTAAATTAGATTCTTTACTAAATATTTCAATATATTATTATTTTTATTTTTATTTAATAGTAGTTTAATAATTTTAAAAAAATAATTTTCGTGAAGTTATTTTTGTACATTTAAATACGATTTATTAAATTTTTATTACCCTTATATATGATCCATTTTCCTTATTCATTTCTTCATTCACCTTCACAAGAGTTTTATGAGGCCAAGATTTCTATAATTCAACTCTAAAGGTTCCCCGGTGCATGTTTTTTTAATTCTACTATAGAAATATGTAAGTTGTATTATTATCTTTTTACCATTATGAAACTCATTTTGACCCTTTAGTGAGCTATATAAATCTTATGTTACCATACCACAACTTGTTTGTTTTGCATAATTTTTTTAAAAACATTTATTTTCCCTTCAAAAAATTCTATTTTTCTTTACATATCCTTTTCTATACCCGTACACAACCTTCTAATTTTACTTCCACCTTTACATATCTATTATTTTTCTATTACATAGCACATGGAAGCACCCCAATTCAGGGAGTTTAGATTTTTGTTAACCCTTACATAATGTAAGATACATTTATATAGAGCATATTATTTCATTCTAACATTAAATAAACTATATAATGTTTTTATAACCATTATAGAGTATATATATAATAAATCATAAACTTATGTAAATTGAAATTTGACCCTTACTTAAATATGGAAAAACTCAAGTTTACTCAGTTTTCAGGATTTTCTTAATATCATGATTTTATTCATGATTATAATAATGTTTTCAAATTTTAATGACATTATAAATTAATAGGTATGTTATTGATCGTGTGGGAATTATTTCAACATACTATTAAAAAAATTTATAATTAAGAATAAAAATGTTCTTCATTCTCAAAAAATTTAATGTTTGAAACACAAATTATTCAATTTTTTGAATTTTTTCTTTGATTCAATTATTTCTAGAATCTTGATTACGTTAAATATAGATATTCAAACTTAATTTTCTCTTTTTAATGATTTATCCAATATTAATTTTATTATCCCATTATAAAAATGGTATGAATTTTTTAATTTCATTTTTTTTAATATTATAGAATATATTTATGTTATATTGTGGTATATTATTTGACTTGTTGTTATGAAACTCTTTAAAACATTCTAAACATTGTATTTATAATTTATTGAAAATGATAAAATTTTATTAAATTCCGAATTTTCTTCTATGGATAATGTACTTCTCAAATGTGAAATATTGAGATAATGATAGAATTATTTTTAATTTTGATTACCTAACAAATAGATTGATATTTTTGAGTTATTTATTATTATATGTGTCAATCTAGGCATAGAATTAATTATGGTAATGATTCGTGGAACCAAGAATTCCACAACATAATGTCCCCTATAGATTAAAGATAATTTATAATGGAATTAGAGCCTATAAGTAGATACCTTTAGAGGTATAGAAGACTACACTACTCATATAGATCATCATTCTCATACATTTTTCAAACACGATATATTTTTCTATAGGATCTCAAACTCAATCTATCATAATCCACTTCTTCCTTCATTGAGTGGGTACCAAAAATCTTTTATCATTCTCAAACACACTATATTCTCATTCATTCAATGTGTTTGTAATATTCCATAGTAGAACAATGATAAAGCATTAATGATCATATTATTCCATTTTATTCTCATTTGGTATTTACAGATATTAATGTAATGGACTATGTCTTATTTATTTTTTTCATTTTAAAATTCAATGTATTGTTAATCATGTGTTTTATAGCTTTATCATTAAGGCACTCATATCTTTTTATCTAATTTTTTTCTAATACATAAAGGTGAAGGGATTGTTTTGGTATAGGATACAGTTATTGACAAGGAACTAATAAATTAAATCATAATGAGATTGAGGTGGTTGATATTTGGGTACCTTTTGGTACTATTGTCGAATATCATTACCAAGTATCATGTTGTGGTGAAATAACCTAGAATACCCTCTCATAGTGGTATCCGAACCTAATTTGAAAATACCCACAGGGAGTTATTGATCAACATGGGAATGAGTCTATCACCCAGGAATAAAAAAATAGTGGGAATGATTTCTCCCATCCTGATAAAGACAACATGACATATATACATTGGTAAAAAAATAAAAAGTGGAAGAAAAAAAAAGAATACATATATGTCATAACTGAAATATAACAGTTGAATAAAAAACCAAAATAGAGTCTAAAAATATAAAATAGATAATTAAAACAAAAAAATATGGTAAATCTAAAACAAATACTCTATCATCTCAATTTTATAGTATGGGAAAACACCCACCATCTCAACATCAAGCTACCAAAATCCCAGTTGACAGAAATCCTCACTACTGCACTGTAGTGACTTTCATTTCTCTACATTGGAATTCATAAATAGGTTTATGTACCACCAAAGGGGTATACAAGGTGTGATATAATAGGATTCATAGGGTATTAAATAGTATTTCTACATAATTTAATTTAACAATATTCTATGCAATCCCAATATCAATGAAAATATAGTATGCTAAATAGTTTACTAGTTTTCATATCAAAATCCAGAAAAAACAATTCAATTTCTCTATTCTATAAATTTCCCAATAAATATGGTAAATAATTTTTAAATAATTTCATATAAATATATCAAACAGGTATATGAAAACAAAACAATGAATGCATCACAATGACTATCAAATCAATTATTGTATAATAAAAATTGAAGAAGCCAAAAGAAGCCCAAATCATCCAAAAGTACCTGTAACATTATGTCAAGGCAGACATTTGATCAGGATATCATGGAAAATTTTACATAACATATAATATCACCCAAACATATAGCCTCTAGAAATATGGATCCAGTCAAGAGAGAAAAGGAACACCCCCGATAGTGAACTCCCAAAACGTTTGAAATGATCCTTGAATGATGATCCTATAGAGGAGAGAAAATATTAATGATAAAACTCCATGATAGAGGATGTTGCATAATACTATACATTATAAAAAGTTACCCATGAAATGCCACAAGCACTATTTTTTAGATATTTCATCAAACCATTTCATCATATCATGCTTTCAAAACCATTTCACAATGCATTGAAAAACGCATTTCGTTTACAAAAACAATAGGAAAACCATATTTTATCGAAACCCCATCTCAAAACACAGAATCAAAATCATTCATTCAGGTCACTTCATTTAATTTGTTAATATAAAAAACTGATGAAAAGAAGTTCCCCAACAGATGCAATAGATGCAATCAACAACCTCAAAACTCAGGTTATACATGCTTGAAATAGGATCCAACATCAAGGAAGAACTCACAATCGACATAGTGATCCTAAAACTAATCAAGACTTTTTATAACCTATTTAATTTAATACAATGGTCAATTTAGAATAAGAAAAACACATACCATAACAACACATAACAACCCCACCACAATTGACAAATGATTGGGCCCTATAACAAGATCGCAAAATAGATCTACAAAAAAATCAAGAGAAACATCACTATTTGTCAACCGATCTGATAATGTAGAATAAATTAACTAACATGGTCAAATTAAATGATGAATTTTACTGTATTATTCAACTTATGATAGGAAACTGAACTGCAATAGTGATCAATCATAGATCAAATCGATATGGAATGATCATATGTTCCTAAAATCATTATAGAAGAGCTCTAGGTTTAGATTAATGAAGATTCATATTTAATAAGTAAAAAAATAACTAAAAAAACACCCTAAAACCCTATCCATGACATTTACAGGACATATAACCCATTTAATTTTTTTATTACTCATGGCCCACATACACTGAGACACTTTCCATATTTTTTTATTAAAAAATATATTTTTAATATTGCATGGAATGTAACATTTATAAGGAGTTTACTCTCTTCATGCTATTACTAGGTTCATGAAATCATCTCGAAAGAATTTATACATCTTGTAATCCCATTAAAAGATGTGTATTTATCTTGTAGACTACTGAATGTATATACTATTACATGGAAAACCAAACTATGTAGGGTGTTCTCTAAACTCGGTGAGAACCATTTAAAGATTGTAACAAATTTATACCCATACTCCATTAATTCAATTAAACATGCATCCATTAAATGTACCTCATATTTCTCGTGAAATTATTTCCATCCTCAATAGTCCAATGATGAACATAATTAATGATTAAAACCTATAAAGAGAAGGGAAATACCTAAAAGCAGATAATGATATGTCATAAACACTGCTCCATAAGGCTTTCAGTCTCTGGGATGTCATGTGGAGGAATGATGTCTGGTAAATAGGCATGGAAACTATTACCTCATCAATGAATCATACTCCCATGTCTCATGATAATATTTTCCATGAATAAAAAAAAATACTACCAAAAAACTCAACATTCTTCACAAAAAAAATCATTAGAGCTTCAATGATATCAACTGAAAACCTAACAATAGAAACATATGTCTCAATCTCTATCTATTCCAAACTCAAAAGTTGGGAGGGATCATGTTGGTATTTATAGAGATGTGATTTCTGGAAAACATCATGAATATCCATATTTGGATCAAGAAATTCCAAATGATAATAATCTTTCCCAAGCTCCTCCCACCACCATCCATTTTTTTATTATTTTAAATCCACTTTTGCGGTAAGTGGTAACCATAAAAAAGAGAAACCAATTCATGCATACCCCACATCCACAAAACCACCACATTCAAAATAAAATATTTCAACATTACAGTTTCATTTGGAAAAACCCAAAAATAACACCAACTCCACCTTTAACCATGTGTAAACACATCTTGATCCACAAGCAATCAACCATCACATCCTTGAAATAAGAAATACGTATTTGGTCATCAATGATGTCATCATCATCACCAATGTCATCTCATCATCATCATGACTATAATCGATGCCTTCCAACAACACTATCATCATTTCCACTCAAAACTTTCCCATCATCGTCACCTATCATCCTCATCACTAGAACCACTGCATCTGTACCTATAAAACACCATCTTCGTAGACACAAAAACACAAATTGACTACATTTCCATGAAATAAAAAATTGCACATACAAATCAAACAAAGCATAACCATACAAACAAAATAAGAAACCAGGGAAAACAATTACACCACCAGCCGTCGAGAAGAATTGTTCACCAAAGTAGTCACCACCAGAAAAACATTCATGTTGTCATGAAAAACACAACAAACTGAGAACCCCATCTATTAAAATTGATAAGGATAATGAAGGTGGGACAAAACCCGAAATATGAATTGGGATTACACCCTTGGAAGGAACCCGATTAAGAAGGGAAAAATAAAATAGATAAAAAACAAAAATGAAACAGCGGCAGAACCCGAGTAAAGGATTTGGATAGAAACCCTAGGCAGAAGTAGAATATCCCATAATGCTTGGAAATCTTCCTTCTGCCAAAACTCTTTCCCAGAACCACTAAGTATCATGTGCTCTAAATTTGACCTGGAGAAGGGATGAGGAAGGAATTGTTAGATATGAAAGGGGAGGGTAGGGAGAAAACCAAACATATCACATAGATAAGGGATATGAAATAAAGATAGAAATAAAATTTAGAGAGATTGAAACCAGGGTGAGTAAGAGAGAAGAAACAAACTGAAACAAACTGAGTGGAGGATCACCGCTAAGAGAAGCCAAAACCCAAGAAGATGGGAGCCAGGCCGAGGGCCCAGGATAAACTAGGTATGGAGGTTCTAGGCTTCCATCATACCCATGATCCTCAATGACCTCAAAGTTTCCAACATATCATGGATCCAAAATTCATTATTTTACAAGATAACTGTGAATCAACTAATGTTATTTTTTTCATGAAGACATGGTCACCTATGGAAAACTTTAGTGGATTATTTCATTATCCTACATATTATTTATATCAATTATGTGATGTAAATAGATTCCAACTTATATCTTGATCCCTCACATATGACTTCTAACCCAAATTCAGTCTCACAAAAGAATCTTCACCCACATATTTCCAAAAAAATTGTTATCTACATGGGATTTCATACAAATCCTTGAAAAGATAAAAAATTTAATGTCTAATAAATATTTTCATAAAATAAATTATCTAGTCCCAAATCGGTATCTCATGATCCTCCAAATTTCCTGACACAAAAACAGAGCATATCTTCCCAAATATAAATAACATTTCGCATTTGAGCATTGATCTATGGTTGAATAGATGTACTCAACCTTACATGATCCCCTAATTCCTCTTAGGGACTCCACTAGAACCTATAAGTAATCCTAGTATCACTATTTTACATAATTATATAAGGAACCCCTTGTATCCTCATGATCCCTTGGATATACAACATAAATAAATGTTCTACTTTATTTTTGTCCCTAATCAAAATGAAATGAGCTAACGTTTTGGACTGATGAACTAAAAAAAAGATATAATTCCTCCCAGAGAAAATTCGTGATAATAAAATACAAAATTCCATGTATTTCTCATCCAATTTTTAAATTAGCACTCAAATATGCTGGAGGAAATGAGATGGTTTCAAATTTGGAACCTTCATCTGTTGGTAGGAATAACAGCGAGACACATAATCAGCGATTTCATACATCATACAATTTCAAAAAAATCACTATCCCATTTCATAATAAATATTCATAGATCATGGATACAAACCCATAAATAACTATGAATATAAAAAAACCAAGATCATAAATAATTCAAGAATGAAAAACTAATCCCTAAAATAGATAATACCATCATAAGAGAGATACCACCCAAAAAATGTTTCCCCACCAAATAGGTTTTCTTGATTACAACATAACTCATAATTATTATTATTACCCTATAGAATAGACTCATGGGGATATTTTTATAAATGAACACTACTCATAACCATGCCCATAACATCCTCAGGTGTATCTAGAAACATATATAAAAAATTCTCCATATGGTTCCACTCTTCCGTCGATTTGAAAACAGTACCTGATGGTGCTTTTATAATAAGTTATTATATTAAAATATTCCTCTTTCATAGGGTTTATATGATATTGAAGTAAAAACATTTAAGGTACTCCTCCCCTACCTCTGTATAAGATTCTATTCTTTTTGAGAAAATATATAGCCCAAACACTTATGGTTATAAAGCAATATGAACCTATCACAAAAAATATTTTCACAGAAACACGTTAAAGATTGTTAAAATAAAAATGAGATATTTCATGAGTGGGGTAATTAATATAATTTATTAAATGATAAATTTAGGCATATGATACCACATGATCTTCCTATATGACCACACAACCCAATCTAATTCAATATCCATCTGGGAAAACTACATACCCCATAATGAGATCAGGTAATATTAGAATAGGATCCAATGTTAAAATTTGTTTCAAATCAATGAAATAATATTAACACATTACATCCCCATTAAATATCAGCCAATATCTAGTAATAGTAGTTAAATGTGAAACATACTATGTGAAATATTTGAAGAAACGTTGAAAATATCCAGAAAGACCAAGGTTGCTTCATATCTCAAATAAATTCCATGGATCTTCCTTTGACAAGAAAAGCATCACCTTCTAAAAAAATCTAAAAGACATGCTCACAAATCACATGTCCCATGAATATTACTTCATGGATAGAGAAATTTCAATTCAAAATATTTCCATAATAATGGGGACTCCTCATGATTTCTAGAACTGAACCCAAATGGTGCTCGTTCTCAATTGTGGAACTCAATTAATCCATAATATAATTGTCATGTATGAATAAATAGCTTTCATGATACTAATGGAATATATGATTAATTAATGATATATAAAAATTATGATCACTAGTAACACCAAAATATATAACATGATATTCGAAATTCCCATACCTACTCTCAAAGGCCATATTTGGAATATCATACTGTAATACCCCAGGATATCATAGTATGTTATTTTCTTTAAATTCAATAGCTTGCGCTATAGGCAATATTGATTTCAAGGGCACCATGACTTACCAAACTAGTCATTCAAAAGATATTTTGAATAGTGTTAATTGGATTTTGAATTTTATATACTCCATATAAGTTTAACTTATGTATTATGTGTTTCATAGACATATTATAAGAAACAATTCAATATTTTAGATAAAAAATTTATTTTTCAAAAAATAATAATTTTAGAACCTTTTATTGATGAACCCTTTTTAAATCCAATATTTGACCATTTTACATATTCATTTTTACAAAATCAAATTGTTATTTAGAATCAGGAAATCAAAATTTACTTTGGATGAAATTTTGGTATTTTTCTAATAATATTCATTTTTTATGAATAGTGAGGAATAATGTATTTTAATTCAAAACTACCTTTTAATATAATTTATTTATATGGTTATATTATATTTTAAATTGGTTTGGAATTTTAATTAGATTATATTTTCACCCATTAATCCAATGTGGGTCATTGGAATTAATTTCACTTTGAAACTATACAAAAACTAGTGTCAATCTTTTGATAGTTATTGTCTCTTAAAAAATGATTTTTGTTTTGATAACAAGAATTAATTTTAAATTAATTAATGCAGCTTATATGTTTTTAATTCAGTAAAATATACATCATTTTTGAATTCGTAATATCAAATATAGTGTAGGCTGAATTTTTGGTATTTTTCTGAAAAACATCAATTTTTATGAATAGTGAAACCACTAAGTAGTAGTTAAAAATTCAACTTCTTCATTTAAATGGAATTTTAACTCTTCTGTAAATTGAATTTCAAAAATATGAGAAACATGGTTCTTATTGTTATGTAAAATTTGGTTCAATAAAATGATAATAATTTTTGGTGAATAAAAACTTTTGACTTTTATTTACCGCGGTTAAAGGTAAATTGGGTAAATCAAGGTAAAAAGAATATTATAATAATAAAAAATTACCTTAAAACTTGTCCTAACATTATTGGATGAGTCATTTCTGACCATGGGCATCCTTGAGTCTATTTTGGTGCCCCGTGGATCCACTTAATAATGATAATGGATCTTTATTTTAATTAACTTAAAGTAAAGAAAATAATGACATTAACAAATATCTTTTAGTATATTAATTTTTTACATGGGGTTATATAAGTCATTTTTTTACTATAAATAATAATTGGAAAGATAAAACTATTTCATACATTATGGTAATTTTTTTGTTATTTTTATACATCAAATAAAATAAATTATTTATGACACAATAATGATGTATTATTTACCTCATTAATAAATAATTTAAATAATTATAATTATTAATATTAAACTAATATCAAAAACCTATCAAATTCTCATTGGGTGATTTTATTTATACCATGAGTCATATTATCTTCAAAGTTAATTAGTTTTGGACTTTTAGAAACCGAATATCACTATATAATAAAATAATATTTTCACACTTTCCTAAAGAGACCCTCCTCCCACTAATAAAATGACACCACTTAAAACCCATTCCACACACCTCTAAAGCCCCTTGGTTCATCAAAAATCTGAAAAAATAAAATATAAAGATACCCCTATTCCTCCTATAATCCTTACCTTATCCATAAGGAACATCAAGAATTCATTTTTGGTTCAAACCAAAAGAAGTTACCAAAATTAAAGGTAATGTTTTCTCTAAAATAATTTTGTTTTATTTTTTATTTTACTTCTACAATCCCCTAAACACTTTTATTACTTTCTATTATAACAACACCAGTATTAAAAATATACTAGGATGTTTTTATGATATGAATTCAAACTACACTTACACACACCTCCTTCTAATTGGTGAAGAACATACTTTTTCTGTGGATGGAAAACGAACGCCTCACGAAACGATGATTGTTCGATTATCTCCTACCGCCTATCATGGTGGCCATTAAGATGGAACTGTATTTATATATGATATATATATATATATATTATTTATATTTTCTTTATTCTTATTTATTTTCCATTTATATCATTATTTTACGGTTTTCAATATGGGTAAAACACGATAATTTCATTTGAGGAAGTGCGGACTACCGCCCCCTCAAAATGATATGAATCATTAATGACTTATGTGGGATTTATAAAGGATGGAATTAATGATATTATAAATGATATTATATTTTAATTATAATAAACCTATGTATAAATATGTTTTAATTACATTAAACTAAAAAATAGAAATGAAAGTTGCGTTCATGCGTACATACGACTTAGCATCTCCATTAACGGTACATTTCTTTTCTTATCTCCAAATGTTATGTACTGTTATAAATATATATATATATATACTGGATATATAATATATATATGACATCTAAATCATGTATATCATTCTGGAGATAATGGAATTTTGACCACATGGAAAAATTTTAATTATAACAAGTTCATTGTTGACTCAAATTCTGAACATCGATAAAATATCCAATATAAACTCCAATAATTAACAAATTGTTAGAGAAAGGTAATAAGTGATATAAATGGAATAATAAACTTGAAAATTTTTCTTAATCAAGTATAAATTAACTTGTGTTTATTATTCAGTAAGTACAAGGAACATACAAGACAAGTCGAAAATTAGGTAAGGGGTTTCTTATCTCACCTTTGATTCTGTGAGATTTCCATTGTTCGCCACTTATTTATTGGATGTGGTGTACTGTATACTTCCATATGATATATATATATTATCATTATTCTATTTATATTCATGGTCTTTTGTGATTAATTTTGTGGTTATTAACTTTTGGTCACACGACTCGATTGATTACAACGAAGTAAGGGTTTTTCATCTCACTTTTTATTCCCGTGAGATTCATGATATATAGGACACTATTTCATTTTGTGTGGCATATGTACTTTCCATGATTTTATTCATGGTGTAATATAATTTAACTCATGGTTATCTAAATATTCATTGTATGATCCTTATTTCATGGGTTGTATATTTCATAAGTTACTAAATCAGTAAGGGAATTTCAAATTTCAATTTCCACTCATGAGGATTTACGAATACCTCATTGATTATTTTACTCCATGTTATGTGTGGAATCACTATTTAATATTTGTGTAGTAACTTTCACTCCCCTTTATTTGGATATAATTTTGATACACAAAATCACCCCATTGATAAATTCTCAAGTCATCGATATGAACTTGATAAGAGTAATTTTAACTCAATCTCCCTTTATTGAGTTACACATCCTATTCATTGGTGTTGTTTTTACAAGAATATGTGTGAATGTACTCTGATTTATTTACATGGAATATCCAATCATATTGAGTGTATTTATATTTTTCACACATAATTATGGCGTTCGTTTACCCTTAACCTAAGGATACTGTCTTTATAAGAGATTTCATCTCAACTTACATTTCATTGAGTCTTCTTGGTTGTTATACGCCAGTTCACTTATATATGGTGTATATAATGTACTTTGACCTAGTATATCATAAATCCCTTTATTCTCATGATATTATAATGCTTTTATTACCTCAATTATTTCTATTCAAGTGGCTCTCTTTTTATTTGGAACTCAAACTAAAATATCATTTTAAATGTTTTAAATATTTATTATTCTAAATATTTTTGATTAATGTACATTTTTTAAAAATGGTTTTAGGGATTTATTTATATGGAAAATAATGTTTTAAAATTAAAATTCCTTTTAAAAGTTTCAAAGTGGTATGGGGAACTTTGATCCAAAAATATATTTTAAACAACATTTGATAAACAGTGAGACTTTTAAATGTTTTGAAGAAAAAGGGGGATATTTCTCTCAAATAGTTTTGATGATTATTTTTATCTATGTAAATATTCTTTATTATTCTCTATTGAGGTTAATATGTCACAATAAAATCTTCAATATTTTATTGAATGAGTTATTTTTTATTGTGGATGTGATATTTTTATACCATTCATGGTTTGTGGATAAAGTATTGACATTTCGTATTCTAGTTTTTATACAAAAGTTTATGTTATGTTTCAAAATTTTTATATGAGTAATGCATTGAACTTACTAAGTGATGGGTAGATCTTGATATAGCTCCTCGATTCATCGGTAGGTCTCATGAGAGAAACTAATTTCTTGGCACAAGGACTTAACAAAATCTTATTTGTAGTCTTTGCACAAGGCCTTGACTATGTTTTTATGATGTCCGATATTATGAATTTCATCATTATGAGATATATATTGATATTTCATGTGGTTATTTGACTAGTATAATGCCCATGACTATGTTTTATTATTGAATTATTTACTCATCTCATATTCCTATCATAAAGTGTTCATGTTTATTATTTGTAAAGTTGTGTGTTCTTAATTATTCACCATGCCTAATGTTTATGTTATCTTCTGTCGTATTGCTTACTCTTACTGAGAATTTGAGCTCACCCCTTTCCCATGTTTCATTTTTCCAAGATATGAAGAATATAGTTATGAGTGGCTTGTAGGAATAATCTTGGAATCTTGGATGTTTCTAATGGAATAAATTAGTGTTGTTTTACTTATCAAGTTGTAGTGTTGAACTTATGTATGTATCTTGTTTCCATGACTACTAAACTAATCGGTCCTTTGGGACTTGATTCCTTGTAATCATTCAAATGTGTTAAAATAATGCACCGACTCCTAGATTTTGAGGTCGGGGCATTATAGTTGGTATCAAATTAAGTTTAGTACAAATGATGGAAACTATATTTAGATAAAACTTGATTAGAGCACATTACCCTAAGACAGACTTTGAGGATTAGTATAGAATAACTTCCTAAAATCTTGGTAATGTAGATATTTTTTGTATTTTTCAAGTAGTACATCCCTGTCTGGATACGAGCAGGTAGAGGCTACTCTGGCACAGATGTACCTAGGAGTGAAAACTCCAAAAAAGAGTGTCAAGCTCGACCGAGGTATCCTGGAACATGACAACGGGTCTTGCGGCACTCTTGGTTGTGACACTCCTAGGGGATATGCTTAGGATAATTTATATTCTCTTTACAAACTGATTTGAAGTATTTTAATATAATATGAGAATAAATGACCTTGGATAATCATAAGGTGTTTTAAATTGAAAATAAGGTGTCATGATATTCTATAAAAGATTTTATGACTATTATTAATCACAAAATGATTTCTTGTTTTAGTCAATGGCTAGATTCTAGGGAAGTCATAGTATCTTTGAGCATGATGTACAAGGTTTGAACTGTGGTGGAAATGATCAAAAAATGGAATATTAACAAGCGTAAAATATATAATATTCATGATGAATCATTTTTCAAAAAATATGATCAAAAACATATATATAAACCAACTCATTTACTGAACAAGGAAGAGAAAAGTGGTGAATGATAAGAGCTCCAGCAGTTAAGACCATGGAGAAAAGAAAGCTCATTTTCCATCATATAGGAAATTTGTATGGAGACACCGAGGAAGATGTCTTAATGGGAAAAATAAATGCTTTATGTGTGGGAAAGAAGGACATAAATTAAAGAATTGTCAAGGAAAAATGAAATGTACGGTGGAAGAAAATAAAAATGGTCCTAAGAATCCATTTACATTCATTTTCCATAAATGTAGGGGACGTGGACATTACCCAAGTGATTGACCTATTCTATAGGATATCCCCTTTGATAAGGTAGAAGCTATGTTGAAATAAATGGATGGAGAAATGTTTAAAAAGTATTAGTGCTCTTTATTGATGGGATTACTTTGGAAGACTTTTCTACTGTATTTGTAACCCTATAGTTTTTCATGTGAAAATGATATTTGAGGAAGAATTATCTTTCCTCTTTTGTATATAGTTATGAAAAACCATTTGGTTTTATATGATCATTTAGTTTGAGGAAATTACAAATTATTAAATTTTGGAATAAAAATGCATGCTATGAGATAACATTTGCGTTGAAATTATGTTATAGTTATTTTGAGGAATCTATCTCATTTTTGGGAATATTATAAAATTATATAGTTTTTGAAAAAGGTCAACTTGTTGACTGTGTGACAACCAGTTGCGTCAGACAAAGCTGTGGGAATCAAACCCACAACCATAGTGCGATTGGTATTTGTTGCCTACCACTGGGCTGCGCGAAGTCCCTAGTTAGTGTAACTAATTATTTTTAGTTAAATGATTTTATTGATCAATAATAATTTGATTTGGATTCTTAAGTATTATCAAATGGATATCCTTAGTGTAGAAAAATGATTTGGTGATTTAGTGATAAATGTTATATTGGAAGACGTTCACTCTATTGGGAATACTATATGCCTAAGAAAAATAGAATACTATGAGATTTCATTTGAAGAGTAATGGTGTTTTTTACCTACGTTTTTATTGTGGATTTATAGATATTTAGGTTATTTATGGAAATAATTAACCTATCATAGAGAATATGTGATTAGGTTAATTACTTTTAAGTATGTGACCTTAAGAGTAGTCGATATTATTTGGAGATACAATTTAACATGGAAAACTACGTAAGAAAATTCTTCCAAGTTTTTGGTTTCAATATTATTTTGGATTATATTAAAATATTTAATGGAAAATTGTTTATTTAATGATATTTATTTATCTTTGGGTATTGTTGGTTTAATTGTTGAAATTAAGATTAGTATTTCTTTCACTAATGTATTATCCTTTTTGCAGACCATCTGATCTTTTACTAACCATTTTGTTTTTGGTTAATCTCTAAAGAAAAGGGAAATATATAGTTCATCCATTGTAGATTATGTTATTCTCTATAAGTTTATTCCAGCACTTCAGGTGTGACCAAGTCATATTTAATGCTCATCATTTGGAGTGAAAGATGAGTTTGTGGTAATAATTAGTTAAAGGATGAAAATATACTTGTCATGTATATTTTTGTTTTCTTATTCTATGAATAAATTAATTATTAAACTTTAGGGAAGGGATCTTAAAACCAAAAATGTGTTATCATAATTCTCTATGTTTTACTGAACGGATGATATTTTAAATCGTTATAGATTGATGGATTTGAAGCCATCAATTTTACACATGTTTATGATTTATTACCTCAATCACTCCCTATATATATTTACATTTTCCTCTAATAATGTGTCTCTAATTTCCACCACTGTTCTCCTAATCGAGATCATAATTTATTGGTGACTTTTCCATTTGCTTTTCTATCTTATTAAGACTAAATTTTATTAAAACAATTGTTGATATGAGTTTTCCACAAAGGTATTTTTCTATTTTTAAACAATTATTTTCAAAGAACAATTTCAAATTGAAAGGATGTGATTTATTAAAGGAGGGTAGAGTGTAACACCACAAGATTTCATAGTATGTTATTTTCTTTAAATTCAATAGCTTGCGCTACACAGAAAACTGAGTTCGAGTGCACCACGACTTAACAAACTAGTCGTTCAAAAGCGGTTATGAATAGTATTAACTGGATTTTGATTTTCATTTACTCTATATAATTTTAAATTATGTATTATGTGTTTCTTAGACATATTATATGAACAAATTCAATTTTCCAGATAGAAAATGTATTTTTGAAAAAAAATCATTGTTACCACCTTTTAATGGTGAACCCTTTTTAAATACAATATTTGACCCTTTTACATATTAATTTTGTAAAAATAAAATTATTCTATAGAATCGGGACATCAAAATTTACGTTGGATGAAATTTTTGTATTTTTCAAATAATATTCATTATTTATGAGTAGTGAGAAATAATGTATTTTTATTTCAAAACTACCTTTTAATATAATTTTTTATATGGTTAGATTATATTTTAAATTTCTTTTGATGTGTAATTAGATTATATTTTTAACCTTTATTCCAATTTTGGTCATTTTAATTAATTTCACTTTGAGATTATTCATAAACATGTGTCAATCTTTTGTTAGTTATTGTTTCTTAAAAACACACTATTTGTTTTGAAAATAGTAATTAATTTTAAATTAATTAATCCAACATCTATGTTTTGAAATTGGTAAAACATAAGTCATTTTTTAATTCGGAATATAAAATATATCTTAGGCTAAATTTTTGGTATTTTTCTGAAAAACATCAATTTTTGATGAATAGTGAAACCACTAAGTAGTAGTTAAAAATCCGACTTTTTCATTTAAATGAAATTTTACCGCTTCTATGAATTGAATTTATAAAATCCTAGATACATTTTTGTTATTATTAAGTAAAATTTTCTTCAATAATAAGAAAATAATTTTTGTGAATAATAACTTTTGACTTTTATTTACCGCGGTTAAAGGTAAATAAGGTAATTTAAGGTAAAAAGACTATTATAATAATAAACAATTATCTTAAAACTTGTCCTAACATTATTTGATGAGTAATTTATAAACATGGGAATCCTTGGGTCTATTTTGGGACCACATGGATCCACTTATGAATGATAATGACACTTTATTTTAATTATCTTAAAGTTAATACAAAAATGACATTATCAAATATCTTTTAGTATATCAATTTTTACATGATGTTATATAAGTCATCATTTTGACTATAAATAATAATTGTAAATATAAAACGATTTCCTACATTATGGTAATTTTTTTTATAAATTTTATACATCAAATAAATTAAATTATGTATGACACAATAATGATGTAGTATTTACCTCATTAATCAATAATTTAAATAAATATGATTATTAATATTAAACTAATATAAAAAATATTTCCAATTCTTATTAGCTGATTTTATTTTGACCAAGATTCATCGTATATTCTACTTTAATTAGTTTTGGACATTTAGAAACTGAATATCACTATATAATAAAATAATGTTTTCACACATTCCTAAAGAGCCTCTGCACCCCCTTATAAAAGGACACCAATACTAACCCATTCCACACACCATTCAGGCCCCTTGGATCATCCAACCCCTACTAAAGTAATTTTTCAAGATCCCCATATTCATCCTAGAAGCCTTAAATTATCCATAAGGCACTTAAACAATTCCTTTTGGTTCAAACCAAAGGAAGTTACCCAAATTAAAGGTAACACTTTCTCTTAAATTCTTTTGTTTTATTTTGTTTTATTTTGTTTTATTTTGTTTTATTTTGTTTTATTTTACTTCTCTAACCCCCAAAACACTTTTTATTACTTTCTTTTATAACAAAACCAGTATCCACAATATACTAGGATGTTGTTATGAGAATTATTCAAACTACACTTACAGAAACCTCCATCTAATGGGTGATGAACATACTGTTTCTGTGGATGGAAAACTAACGCCTCACGAAATGATGATTGTTCGATTATCTCCTAACGCCTCTCATAGTGGCCATTAATATGGAAATTTATATATATATATATTATGTTTATTTTTTATTTATTCTTCTGTATTTTCCATTTATATCGTTTTTATATGGTTTCCATTACGGGTAAAACACAATAATTTCTTTTGAGGAAGTGCGGACTACGACCTCCTAAAAATGATATGACTCATTAATGCCTTATATTTGATGTATAAAAGATGGAATTATTGATATTATATATGATATTATATTGTATTTATAATATATCTGTGTATAATTATGTTTTAATTTCATTGAAATACAAAATAGAAATGAAAGTTGTGTTTATGCGTACGTACGGCTTATCGTCTCCATTAACGGTACATTTCATTTCAAATCTCCAAATTTTATGTAATGATATAAATAGATAAATAAACTAGATATATAATATATCTATGATATATTAATCATTTATATCATTCTAAAGATAATGGAATTTTTACCACATGGAAAAATTGTAATTATAAGAAGTTCATTTTTTACTCATGTTCCGAACATCAATAAAATATCCAGTATGAACTCAAATAATTAACTAATTGTTATAGATAGTTAATAAGTGATATAAAAGGAATAATATACTTATAATTTTTTTTAATAAAGTATAAATTAACTTATGTTTTTTAGTCAGTAAGAACAAGGTACATACAAGACAAGTCAGACTTGAGGTAAGGGGTTTCTTATCTCACTTTTAATTCTGTGATATTTTCATTGTTCACAACTTATTTATTGGATGTGGTGTATTGTGTACTGCCATATATATATATATATATTATCATTATTATCCTTATATTCATGGTATTCTACAATTCATTTGGTGGTCATTATGTTTTGGTCATATGAATCGATTGAGTACAATGAAGTAAGGGTTTTTCATCTAACTTTTTATTCCCATGAGATTAATGCTATATTGGGAACTATTTCCTTTTGGGTGGCATATGTACTATTAATAATTTTATTATTGGTGTAATATAATTTAATTTATAGGTATTTACATCTTCATTGTATGATCCTTCTTTCATGGTTTGTATGTTTCATAAGTTACCAAATTGGTAAGGGAATTTCAAATTTCAATTTCCACTCATTAGGCTTTACGAATACTTCATTTATTATTTTACACCATGATTATGTGTGGAATAACTATTTATTATTTTTGTAGTAATTTTCACTCCCTTTTCAGTGGATATACTTTTGATACACATAATCCCTTTATTGATAAATTCTCAAGTCATCGATATGAAGATGATAAGAGTAATTTTAACTCAATATCCATTTATTGAGTTAAACATCCAATCCATTGGTGTTGTTTATACAAGAATATGTGTGAATGTACTATAATTGATTTCAACTGAATATACATTCATGTTGAGTGTATTTATATTTTTTTCACATAATTATGTCATTGGTTTATCCTTAACCTAAGCATACAGTCTTTTTAAGAGATTTTATCTCATCTTACATTCCATTGAGTCTTCTTTGTTGTTATACACCAATTCACTTCTATATGGTGTATATAATGTACTTTGACATAGTATTTCTTGAATCCCTTTATTCTCATGATATTATAATGTTTTTATTACTTCAATAATTTGTTTTCAAGTGTCTCTATTTTGGTTAGGAACTCTAACTAAAATATCATTTTAAATGTTTTAATGATTTATTATTCTAATTCTTTATCATCGATGTCCATGTTTTAAAAATGGTTTTAAGGATTTATTTATATGGACATTAAAGTTTTAAAATTGAAATTCCTTTTAAAAGTTTCAAAGTGGTATCAGATACTTTGATTCAAAAATATATTTTAAACAACTTCTTGATAAATAGTGAGACATTTAAATGTTTTCTAGAAAAAGGGGGATATTTATCTCAAATAGTTTTGATGATTATTTTCATATATGTAAATATACTTCATTATTATCTATTGAGGTTAATATTTTACAATACAATCTTCCATATTGTATTGAATGAGTTTTTTTACTATGGATGTGCTATTTTTATACCTTTCATGGTTTGTGGATAATGTATTGACATTTTGTATGCTTGTTTTAATACAAATATTTCTTTTATGTTTCAAAAATTTTCATATGAGGAATGAATTGGACTTAGAAAGTGATGGGTGGAGCCCACTATAGATCTGTGATGCATCGATAGGTCTCATGAGACAAACTATTGTCTTGGCATAAGGCCTTGACAAAATCTTGTTTGTAGTCTTGGTATAAGGCCTTGAATATGTGGTTATGATGTCTGGAATTATGCATTCCATCATTATGAGATTAAATATTAATATTTCATGTGGTTATTCGACTAGTAGAATAGCCAAGACTATGTTTTATTATGGCGTTATTTACTCAGCTCATATTCCTGCCACAAAGTGTTCATATTTATTATTTTTAAAGTCATGTGTTTTCAATTATTCACCGTGCCTAATGTTTATGTTATCTTCCGTTGTATTGATTACTGTTACTAAGAATTTGAGCTCACCCTTTCTCATGTTTCATTTTCCCAGGATATGAAGAAGTTAGTTATTATTGGCTTGTAGGAATAATCATGGAATCTTGGATGTTTCTAATGGAATAAATTAGTGTTTTTACTTTTCCAGTTATAGTGTTGAACTTATGTATGTATCTTGTTTCCAAGACTACTAAACCGATCGGTCCTTCGAGACATTTTTCCTTGTAATCATGAGAACGTATTAAAATAATGCACTGAGTCCTGGATTCTAGGTTTGGGCCGTTACACATACTCCTGAACTATGACCTGATAATAACCCGATAGAAAATAAATCATAGAATATAACATTTTCCTATAAATGATAAAACAAATTCATGGGGAAATGTATATTTATTAATAACCATTGTTTGGATTATATTTTGATAGTCTATGCCCAATCAATGTGAACAAGAACCCTTCATTGGAAGGATCGGTATGGAAACCCCTAAAGGAACACTAGTGAAAACAAAACCCTTTTTCATCAGGTCATCCATCTTAATCTATAGATATTTCAGAATCATTGGTTCTATATTATAATAAGTTATAAAAATATGTTGTGTACCTATAAGAAGTTAAATCATAAACTCTATCTATATATTTTGATGAATCCTAGAGAATTAACCTTGGGAAATTTCATGAAAATCCCTAAGGATAGTGTAAAGATAAAAAAGATAATAAATTTCAACATTATAAATGGATATCATATAAAAAACCCATGATCTCTATGTGGTAAGTCCCTAAATTGATAGACCACAGATGCCACTCTCCTTGAAACTCATTCAAGTTCCTATCATCCACAAAACATGAGACAAACTGTTGAAAACAATCAATGTCAACATGATGAGAACTAATCTAATTCATCCCAATGATGATGTGAAATAAATCCTAATCGAGAATGAGAAAACCCAAGATAGACTCCACATAATCTATCAACAACGTACCATAAGGAAAACAAAATGCATTCCCTTTCATATTCCGAACAGGTATCTGTAAATCAAAAAGAGACATGATCTCCATTAGATGAATAATAATGAAAAAATAGATATAAATTTGTGGGATGAACCAATATCAAATAATTTAATTCCTACTGAATATGCAATAAAAATTATACTTATCACTATCAGTTGGACCATATTTTACTCCAAAAAATATCACTACTAAATGATGGTGTTTCACCCTTGAGGATTATTCTTTCATCCCATTAGTAATTGAAGAATCTTGCAGCAGCGTAGTAACCTTTGTTTCCAATAATTTCTGATCATATCATGGTGTAGACATATCTTGATAGAAAAACTAAAGATGACTATAACACTGAAAACCATTGTAGATATTTATAGATGATGGAAAAGAACATCATGTGAATTTGACCATTTTACACTAACAGTATGTCATAGGAACACCACTAGATGTTGCGGGAGTTGTTTAAGTGTCCTATTGTTGAGAAACACATCCACTATACATATGATTATCCTAGAACATAGATTTTTTTCATGGTGCTCCACTAAATCTTCCAGTAGGTGGAAGAGAAGGGGAATAATATACAAAATGGCCTTCTATATTCATTTCATACTATCATGTCACTAATCATATTCACTTAATATTTCTAAAGAATCATCATAAATATATGTGATTTGATATTGGATCCCAAACCGTGTATCTACTTATGATCCATTTTATGGAAATTCTACCCCTGATGTAAAAGAACTATCTCTATAAACAGATTGGTGACATCGAAACTTGTCAATATCTATATCGTAAAGTGTGTAACTCTACAAAAATCTCCATCATCAGTGAATCTAGAAAAATTGATGGAAGAAAATTTTCATTAAACACTTCCTATATAAGATAAAGTTCTTATCTACTTATATTATGGAATTCCACCATCACTTACTGGGACCCTCATTTTTGAAATCTGTAAAATTCAACTTGATACTATCATGTTTATACAATAATTCATGTATTTTTTCAATTTTATCAATACATTACTCTACCTCTTGATGTTAATCCATAACATTAAATGATGATAGCTTCTCATGTATGAACTCCAGTGATCATTCCATGTCTCTTATAACTACCAGCATTAACTCGAAAATTGTGTTCATTTATTGTGGTACATTTTAATGGAAAATAATAACTTACCTAAAGATAGACTCTATAAAATTATGATCCTTTAGAGTATTTCATGTTTGATAATTATCAGAACCCTCTTGAGGAACATACAGAATACGTCTCATAAGAATACATCTGTACACCCAAACAAAATAAATGATCAGAAAACTTAATAATCATAGTTCAAACTAGAAAACTCATAAGAAAAATAGTGATATACATCATGAGCTCATAAATAGAGACATAAATCCCTACATCCCACGATAAAATGAGTCTTGTCGTAATAATATCTCGCCATACCCTCACTGAAACTAACCTCCCATGTTCTGTAAATCGAATCTCTAATCATCCAAACATCCCAAGACAAGGACTCTATAATATATATCAATATTGGTATCAAACTATAATTGAACCTACCTAATTACCATCTAAAACATGTATCTGACATAGATTCCCAGATACCTGATGTTCATTTCTAATTCCCACAAGATGATGTCTATCTTTCTACATCAGAAACAAATAGAGGGAATGATTTTTCCAAACCTAATGAAAAATGATTATGTCTATAACATGCATTGAGAAAAAAATAGAAGAAAACATAAATAATTATATTTCTTTACTGAAATAAAATAATGTAAGTAAATCAACTTATATGGTAGATAAACTATCTCCAAGAGACAAGTCTATAAAAAAGGACAACAATGAAAAAAAATCAACTCCAATAACTCAATGTGATATTGTGGGGAAACTCCCACATCTCACTGTATGGATACCCAAAACCCAGCAAGAATAAATGCTTTCTGCCTCACTATGAAACCATAAATTTCCATGAATAAAATCATATTACAAGGTCTACGCATATCCAAAGGGGTCAGAAGTGTGTGAGATATTATTCTTTGTAGGGCCTCACCCAAGTTATTGATATCCTATCACTGAACAATAATCCAATCATGCTCATATTTAATGAAAAAATGCCTAATATACAATTTTGATATTTTTTTATTAAAATTGTGGATATATAATTTAATTTCCAATATTTCCATATTTCCAAGTTTATATGTTATATTGGATTGAAATCATTTCATGTACAAATATAAAATACATATGTCAAAACATACCAAATAATGAATCACATATCATATAAAATCCATAGTAGTATAACTAAAATTTTACAACAAAAAATATTCCCAAATACAAAAAAAGAATAGGTAACATCACTCGAAGGATAACACAAAGTAAGGATAGAAAGTAAACTCATACATGATATAGAAAATAAAACATACATCGAGAATCTGGACATATGAATTGATTCTAGAGAGAATAAGAACACCCTTGAATGTGAACCCCCATCAACTCAAAGAAGTCCCTAGAACAGTGGGCCATTGGAGGATAGTAAATACCCATGAACATACCCCGAAAAGTGGACATGTCCAATTAGTACACCTTCTAATAGTATACCCAAGGCTTACCATGGGTTCTATTTTCCAAAAAAATTAATAAAAAAATTATTTATATCAGGAATTGAAAATAATTTTAGGAAACTATTTCTCAATGCTATAAAAAACCAATTTGATTTAGAAAAAACAAATGAAAAAACATATTTTATCAAAATCCCATTTAAACACACAAATAATTTCAGTTTTTCATTCCGCATAATTTTCAAAATAACTTATCAATAATAGGAAAATCTCAGATCACCAACACAAGTTATAGATGGAACCACCTAACTCAAATCTCGGGTCTCACACACCCGCAATGGGATCTATCAAAAAATAATAAATCAGTATGAAAACAGACACCCTAGAACTAATATTCAAATCATAGAAGAAATTATATTTAATAGAAATGTATATAGATAAAATAAAACATAACTTACCTCAAGAATGTAGACCCGTCGTACCACAACAATCAAAGGATTGGTCCCTGGAACCAGATCATGAAAAAGGTATATAAATGTGTCAATTAAAAAAACACTATCTATTAACAAAATTGGGAACACAACACAATGAAACTACCAAAATAAAAGGAAACAAATAATAAGAAAGGATTTCTCACCTGGAGAGATTCAAGAAAACAAAAATGGTGTTTAATCACCAAACCAATCGATCAAAAATGAACAAAGGGTACAAAAATAGCTGGAAAAGATATCAAGGTCCAGAGCAAGGAGCCTTCACATTGAATGAATACACATATCACTGATATGACACCTTAAAACCCCTTTATATAATATTTACATGGTGTGTAAAACATTTACAATTCATGTAATCTTTGAGGCCCACATACAAAAAAAATTCCATCACCTTTATATTATAAACCAATATATTATCATTACATGGAGAGTAACATTTACACATTATATATTCCCTTCACACTGTCTACCAGGTTAAAAATAACTCCACTAAAAAACATATTCTAACTATACTCCTATTACATGAAGTATATATCTCATACATACTAATAAATGTCAATATTATTACCTAAAAACTCAAACCATCTTATCCCTTCTTTGAACAAAGTGATAACTCATCAAACCCAATTACAAATTTCTTCCCACATTAAATTAAAAAAAAACCAAAACCTTAGTATATTGTTTAGAAACTATTCCATATACTAAAGATTCCAAAAATGGAACCAATTAATGGTAAAAACACACAATGTGATGGGAAATACTCAAAACTAAGTAAAATGATGTTACATGTATCCCATTTACCTTTTATAATTTAATTTATCTACCCCTTAAAACCATTCATTTCATAATTCCCTTTTCCATCGAACCAGTATTATTGATTTATTATCAAATAAAACATTATATATTTCTTATTATTTAGATTTTATTGTTTCAACTTCAATTACTTGATTATAGATTTTTTTAATTATCCTAGTGACATTTAAATTCTTGAAATAACATTATAAACATATACATATATCAAATTTAATATTAGAGGTAAATTCATCACACGTCTTCCTATTCTATTTCTTATCATCATGTAACATTATTTATCAATGGAGTTTTCATTTCATTAATTTCATATTTTTTAATGTTTATATTTTCAAAATCATCAACTAATTATCCAAATAAATTTATTTTATTATATTTATTTTTGAAAAACACAAACTGGACCCAATGGAAAATCATTAGATATTGATCTATTTTATGTTATGAATTATGATTATAAGAAATCTACAATCCAATATTCCTTAGTTCTTTTGGAAATCTAGTTTATAAAATATTTATGGTTATCTCATATATTTAATTTTATAAATAAGCAAAAATAGACACCTGATGAAACAAATAATTTTGAAATATATGGTAAACCTATGAATGTAGTAAATTATATTTTAGATTTTAGTGATGTAAATTTAGTTTCTTCATCAAATACCCCACTTGAAATATAAAAATTATTCATGGAAATTGATAAAAAAATAATCATATATATATACGAGGATTTTCTTGTATAAGAATTATTTTTATATTTTATTTCTGAAATATAATGAGTCTATATGTTATATGGTTACATGATTTAAAAAAAATTAGAAAATGATGAAAATATCTTGTCCATAATACTTCCACATAAATTTTGGTCAAGAAAATACTTTGTGTTTTACCATGAATTTGGGATTTAGACCATACCACAATACAAGATGGTAATTATGTTCATAACATGCGTGTTGATGAAATCATAGGTTATCTCATTAAATATGAGATAACTATGAAAATACTATTGGAAAATGATGCTAAATAGGTTGTGAAATGAAAACAACAATGACTCACCTGGGATTTCATATATCATTAAGAAAGTTACCAATACCATGAACATGTATAAGAGAAACAATAGATCCACCTGAAAATTTAGAATGCAATATAAATAACTCAAGGTGACATGTTTAGGTTGTAAAAATAACATATACATCAAACCTGTTTTCCCTTAAAAAAATTATAAATACATGAATTGATCAAAATATCTCTATTTGTCATGAAATAAAGTATTATTGAGGATATGTTTTTTACTTATGAATCAAGAGATGAATGTCCAATGTGTCACATAGCACATGTTATGTATGGAATTGAGGATAATTAAAAAAATTCTCGTTACCCTTCTGATTCTTTTCCTTATTCTTCTAACACTTATACATATAAATTAACTTATATTGATATACCCAATGGAAAAAATGAATTAAAAATGGTTTATGGGTTCTTATTTTAGAATTAAATAAACATATAATGAAACAAAAAACATATTTTTTCCAAAAAAAAATAAACATTAAAAGGATAAAGTTGATTTTATTATAAAATAAGAAATTAACCAAATTTTAAAAATATGGAATTTCAAATTAAATATCTTAAAAATAATCTTTTTATTTTTATCCTTGGGAGAAAATACATATATAAAATTTTTGGTTCTAAAAACCCATTTATAAATCTCTATGATTGTGGTTTTTGAGAACAGTATATTTTTTCCAAAAATTCTATGAACTATAATTTTTTATAGGGAATTTTAGAAAATAAATTTTGTAATTATTTTTTGAAATTTTGAAATTTATTATATGAATGAATCTATGAAAATTCATGTTATGGAAGAACTAATATCATTATTTTTTCTTGTTATATTTCAACTTGGAATTAAATTACAAAAAAATGTTGATTCTGAAATCAGTGTGGGATAATATATATGAACCTATGTTCTGGGTAAAAATATATAGTTTCATAATATCTACAGAAATATGGGAAAACCCATGAATTTAAATAGTATATTAGGAGTGTGCCCTTAATAAATATTTTGGTTAATACTTTGGAATTCAATCATCTCAATTATTATGATGGAAGATATGTCACCTTTGGAGATGATTCAAAATACAAAATTACCAGTCTATGAGAGATTGGTTTATACGAATCAATTCATACTAAATAAGTATTATGTGTATAATAATTAAAATATAATTTTATATATATTAGTCAATAATTTTTTTGAGGTTTTAAAATTAGTTTCAAAAATAATTTTTTCAATGTTTTTAATTATATACATAATGTTTTATTTACTATATCCCTTTAAAAACAGTTTACATTATTTATTTAAAATATATATCATGTAAAACATTTAAGTGTTTATGTGTAAAAGATAATGATTATTGGATTTTGAAATAGTGCCTTGGTGATTATAATATCCATTCCAATTTCAAACTCAAAAACAACACAATAGTATGAGATTTAATTATCTTTTTATAGGTAACATATTTTGTGATCCATGGAATGATGGAAACAATAGAAATTATTCCATTAAACATAAATATTGTTTTCCTCATCTAAATCCACATAAGATGTCTAAATTCATTATTTTTGGACCTACACCTATTATTATAATTAGAGATAAATGGTACAACATTCTAATTAACAATTAATTAATTAGATTTTAATGGATTTTCATATTAGCTCGAATGAATGAGTTTTATAATTTTATAACAAACATTTCTAGGTTTATTAAAAAAAGAAAAGGCTGCAATCACATTTACCTTAGATTTTACCATGGTGGATTATTTGATTATAAATAATTTGATGAGTTTTTTTCTTATCAATGTTATCATTAATAATTTTCCTCTCATATAACACATCAGTAATATGGGGATGTCAAAAAATTAAATAAGGACATATAAGAAATTTTTATGACACTATTTATTGTGTTTTTCCTTCAAAAGTACTTTTGGGAAAAAGTGGTCAATAAATAATATCTTATACTTAACTGTTTCCTTGAAAAAAATTCTTAGGTAAATCCCCTTTTGAGATTTGGAATATAAAATTTTATAATTTCATATTATTTTCAGAATTTGTTTGTAAATTCCATTTCCAAAAAACCAAAGATAATTTAAGAATTTTTTACCTTAAGTCTGGTGATGTAATTTTCCTTGGGAACTCCAAATCCACAAAATCATTTTATTTATTCATTAATATGATGACTACAATATAAGTGACTATTAACATTATATTAGATGAGAATATTCCAAAATCAAATCCATAAACTGATGTCGATGTTGACCAACCTAGATTTACCCATCCATAAACATGATCAGATAAAATGTTTAAGAATCATTTCAATCTCTATTACTTATATCTTAGGCTCAATCCTTACATAATTCAGTTGAGAATTTTATCTCATAATTACTATCTAGGACTCATATTATAATTTTGGTGTTAAATGAGGTTGAACATCTTGCATTCCGTCTAATCTTGAACCACATTCCATTATGAAGCTATTAATAATGAAAATTGGAAAAATTCCACGAAGGAGATGTTGGAATAATTCTAGAGGAACAAAATTTGAAATTTGATATAACTTCTCAATAATCATCCAATTATAGGAACCAAGTGGAGTTTTTTAGCTAAACATGATGTAGAGGTAAATGTTACCCATAATAAGATTCAACATATTGCTAAAGGCTATAATCTATAGAAATAAATTTATCAATATGAAAAAATTTCACCATTTCTGTTATAGAATAAAACCAAGTAATATTATAAATAAGTGATCATTTTAATTTCAAACATTTTAAAATTCATGTTAAAATTGATTTTCTACATGGGTTTATTTATAAAAAAAAATTATCTGAAAAACATTGTTTAGAAAAATACTCTCTTAGACATTGTGATACTATATTTTCATATTCCTATAAATTGTGAAAAACTTGTGTGATAAAAATTTATAAACATTATTTAAACACTCCCACACTAAGATTATTTTCATTAGACACAGTTTTCTGAAAGATCGTATTAAAATGGTTATATTTTTTCTTCACTTTATTTTCAAAAACCTTCAAAATTCTAATATATTCACTAAAACTATTACCCTTGATTAATTTTACTTCATCGATGATGAGATGGGTATGAATAACTTGACATTATTTTCACTTAATATCATAAAAAGAATAATAATTTTTTATTTTTTATTTTATATTTTATATTTTTTTACCAAAAGAGATTTCAAATTTAATATTTCGGGATGACTTTAATTTTTTTATAATTTTTGAAATTTGATGTGAATATAATACTCCAAATAAATCATTCAAGTACAGATAAATATGGTAGAAGTGGTTATGGAGATTATTCTCCAAAATATATATCTCAAAAAGAGTTCATTGGCTTTCTTATACATTTTTCATTATTGGGAATGGTGAATGATCCCTAAATACATAACTAGTTTAATACTACCTTAAAAAATCTTAAAGTTTATTAAAATTATCATTAATAATCATTATAAGTGAAAATTATTTTTCATAATATTTATTCAGTATATAATTTCATTTTTTTAATTTTTTATGGATATTATCAATTTATAGAATCATGATAAATGAATTGATGGGGTTTTATTCTTGATAATACTAAAATGATACTAAAAGTGTTATTTTATCTTTTAATATCATTTATGAAATTTTATTTTATTTCTATTTTTTAAACAATGATAGATTGATATTTTAAAAAATAATATAATATAAAATTTTATTTTAATTAAAAAATTTGTTTTTTAAAAGTATTTTTTTTAAATCCATCTTCTAATATATTACTGGATTTAAAAATAATTATGAAAAACTAACTTTCATATCTATAGAACGATAAATAATGCTTGAAATTTTATTTTTAAATTTTATCACATTATTATCTAATACATCATATATGTTATTTTTGTTAAAATAAAAGGGGGCCCCGATTTATCAACCCCTCCCAAAGTATGAGAAACTATGTTTTTTGGGGATTTTTTATTTCTATACTCTTGATTAATTTTATTTTTACTGAATATTTTTGTGATCGTTAAAAAAGAGGAGATTGTGGTGCTTCCATCGATTATTTTATTTTAATGATCACAAAAATTATTAATGTTTATTTATTATTATTTATTTATTATTATAATACATAAAAAATATTTAAATTACTATATATTTTATATATTTTATATATTTTAATGAATTTAATTTTATATTTAATTTTTAATCATTAATTTTTATTATTTTTATTATTTTAAATATTTTTTTAGATAAATATTTTGAAACATTAATTCTATAAATTTATTTATAAACATTACATAAGTATTGTCAAATATTCTGGACCATTACATAAGTTCTCTTATTATTACCCATGTCTTATTTTACCTTTTTATGATTTTTTAAAATCCACATTTAACAATATAAAACATTTAAGGTACCTTTAAACATTTTCCCTTAATTCTATTTCACCCTTATGTAATTTTTATTATTATGTAGTTATATATAGGAAACTACCAACAACAATTATTTTAGATATGGACTTATTCAATTACCCTTACACTTCTTTTTATTACTCTTACAAAATGTATAAGAAATTTTTCTTACCCTTATGACACATTTTTACCTCGACGTAATCTATTGTTTACCATTACATAACCTATTAATATTACTTCTCCCTTTAAACAAGTATGTTGTTAGCTATATTATTCTCCTGTAAGTACACTAATATTGGTATTTTAAATTATAGATTACCCTTATTTGGTAGAGTCTGCCTTTATGTTTTGTATATTATATCTTTCTACATTTACACTACCTATATAATTTTATGCTTACCTTTATGAAGAATTCATATTATGAAGTCCATAATTAAACAACCTAAAATTTTTCCCTTATGTAAATAAGTAAAACATGACTTTATTCTATTTTCACAATTTTATTTAAATATAGTTTTATACATGATTATAAAAAATGAATAATTTTTTTTATTTATTATAAAATTTATATTAAATTTAAAAATAACATGAGATTAATTTTGACATTTTTTTAATAAAAATTTATTATAATGATTAAATATGTTATTTATTTTCCTATTTTTTTAGAGTATAAAACTAAAAGAATTTTATTTTTTAATATTATGGGGTTTTTAATATTTAATTACTTCTAAAACAACTTTTTTATATAAATTATGTTATTTAAACATGTTTTATTGATTTAATAGAATAATATTTAATGTTTTGTATTGCTACATCTATAAATTTTGAATGATCTTTTGAAATGAAAGTTTTGATTATTATTGAATATATCTATATGAGATTCCTATATAATCTTTGACATACCTTTATGAAATTTATTTAACATCTATAACAAGTGTTTTTAGAATTGATTTAAATTTATTAGATGTCCTTAAATTCAAATGATATTTTTATGGATAATATTCTTCCCTCTTAGATAATTCAGAAATAATAAAACATTTCAATTTAATTGCATTTTTCAGAAAAATTGTTGCCTTGTAGAATTATACCTTGTCAAATGGTTGAAGACTCATTAAAATAATATAGTTCAAGATTCAAATAACTTAGAAAACACTAATTAAATACCATAATGTTTTCTAATTTTTTTTAAAGTAGTTAGAGAATATAAATTGGGTATTTTGGAGGCTTGGAAATCTACCAATTACATTTACAATATATTTCTCACTCATTCTATAATCATTTTCATTTTATCCTCATTGAATAAAGATCCCTTTATCAAAATTCTCTTATTCATTAAAATAGTGTGTGCAAAAATTATTTTTTATTTCTCACACTCTCTCAATTTTAACTCTCCACTGCTACTCATCATATTTCTCTGGGTAATTGACACTAATATTAAAATGTATTATTAACCATATTTCTTCTATTCTGGTGAAAACTCCCATTAATTTATGGGACTAAGATTTACATTTTTTCCAATGAATAGGGACTATTCTTCATAGTGTTTCTAGAATCAATATTAATGATCTACTATCATTGATTATTTTTTCAATCCAAAACCTAAAAATTTAGAAATGGTTTTTATATCCATTTTTACCTGTCAAATCACTAAATCCTCAATAGATTGATGTTTTTTATGTATTTTTTCATTTTTATAAATTTTTTGATCTTCCTGCGACACACAAAAAGTCATATTTACTTCCCACAATTCAATTTATTTATCACATGAATTCATACAATTCATAACTTAAATATTCCTTCATAAATTCTCAATCAATTTATTCTTAAATCACATAATATTTTATTGATTCAGTTTTAATTTTATTTATTCTTTTTCAATTCATTGATTAATTTACTATATTAAAAGTTTTTTAATTTCATTAATGTTTTTAAAATGTGTTTTTATACAAAGAAATATTTTCATTTCAGAATTTTAAAGTTAAATTCACCCCACTAAATCAATTTTATGTCCTTTATATGACCTATAGAAAAATACTCCATGAAAATGGTATTCCATGTCCCTAAAATGTCCATAGTACATATATTGTTTTAGTTTCTAATAATGTTCAAAACCACATTTTGGGTATGTTTGGATTGTGAAAATTACTGGTAAACCTCCCTTATGATCAATGGTTTATGTTAAAATTTATAAGAAGTGATATTCTGTATGATGTTACATATGATGTTTCCAATTGGATCATTTAATAATAAATAGTTTAACAAGTTTAGTCCAAATATTGGATGTTTGGGGTATAACCAATCACACTATTATGACTTAAGAGAAAATTTCCATTGATAATAATATTATAGTTTGGAATCTATAATGGGATATATAAACCACATGGTAGAGAGTAGTCTTATATTCCTATCCTCCTCAACACCATGAGTTTTTGTATTTCAAATTACAAAGGATTTAGTTTTATTATTGGGAGATATCAATTATTATACTGATAATCATAATAGGTTTGTGTGGTTTAATTACATGGTAATGAATTCGTAAAAAAACAGCACCCGAGATTCATAGTCATATCAGTGGTATAAAACTATTCCTTGATCTCTATAGATACCCTACCCAATGTTCAATATTGAAAACGCACTTTTCAATGTCAATTAATCAATGCTTACAAAAACTATAGGAAATGTGTATTTATTATTGATGGTCCCAAGAATTATCATACTATGATTTTTTTAAAAACAATAATTCCCATATGGTCTCTTCCAAAACGTAGCAAGAGTGGATTATTGTCATTAAATTGGTCGAGAAGAATCCTTGGATACAAAATAATCAAATGAAATCTTCAGAAATTTTAATATTTAATGTTCCGCACTTTAAATGGGAAATGAAATTAGTTTCATCATAGGCGTCAGATTAATAGAAATCTTGATTACTCAATAAAAAGGTAACCAAAATAATCAATAAAAGAACACATTAAGATACTCTAAGATAATGAATATATGGTCATTATAAAAAATACTTTATTGGAATTTATTAGAATATATGATACTATGAATATCAACATTTCATCCTCAGTAATATTATTTCATACTCAACTAGATGATATGTATCAACCCCTTTAAATTAACAAGAGTTACTAATAGTTTATGTTAAGGTTAACATAAGATTATAAAAGTAAATAAGGTAATTAATAGAGGATATTCAGTCCATACCAAGGAAAATATAAATTATTTATATCTAATAATGATAATAGAACATGATAACTACACCTTAGATATGAATGTTTCACATGAATTATATCCTAATATCTTCAACTTTTTATCCTATGAGATATTGAAATCTAACTAATATATAGAATAGACTCAGATAGATGATTCTGTAAATTAATAAATTGGAAATTGAATATTAATGATAGGAAAATGTATCAGAGAAATTAGTATCCATAAGAGATGAAACTATAATGTTAACTCACATAATTGATGGTAAAATATATGGTGATGTAAACACATTCTCTACTAAATGTAATTATATAAATACATAATGGTCCTAGTAATAATACCAGTATAATTCTCAAGCCTCATTTTTCATTTCCCATTAGATGAACCCCTTATTCCTCTATATCTATAATGTTGGAAATCTATTTCATTAGAAGTGTCTCATTGAGCCATGAGTACATTTTATTTGAAGAGACTACACAACATCAAGGAGAGGGGTTTGATCTATATAAACTTTGGATATGGACATTATTTCCACATGATTGATAAGTATTATGGGCCACTTTTAATGGTCATATTTTTTCCCATTCATAACATAGTAATGGAAGATATTAGATCTAATCTTTATGGGGGTTGATGAAGTAAAATGTGATTGATGTCATGATCCACCACCACTCCCCATTTTAGGCTCATCATGCATGGGAATATTTTCATGAAATCCTTATTCACATACAATAAAAACATGAGATGAATCAATCATCCCTAATATCTAAGATTAATCTATCAATTTTTTTAGGGATCAATCAATAATGTCTATATTTATGGGATGTTTCAACATGATTATAAAAGGATTATATGTAAGGTAGCATGACCATCAAAAATCATCAGAATTTTAATATGTCATTCTAAAAAATATTATAAGTTAAATTGATGACACCATAAAAATATTATTCAAACTCTAAACCCATATTATTTCCCTAATTATGGTAAAATATACCTCAATAATTCACAAAATACAACTTTTCTTGAGAGAATTACTAATTGAACAAGAAATTCTGGATTTCCACTCAAGAACCTCAAATAGTTTGGTGTGAACTATAGAGACCCAAAAAAACTATATGGTATTTACAAGCAATAAATTGTTACACATCACTATGTTATACTATTTAACCTAAATGAATCAAATATAAATTCATTCACTTCCATCCAAACCTCTCCCACTTGAGTATTGTTTCATCCGAAAAAAGATAAAGGCTATTGTATAATAAATTCATATTGATGGTCCTTAAAATGAATCATACCTAAAAAACCTACCTAACATGAGTTGGGATGAAGCATAATCCTTAATGAATGGATCATATTTTTCTCATCGCTATCTAAAATAGATTTTCAATTATAAGGGGATTTTTTCATGGAAGATTATTTACAACTCTCTCCTTAACATTTTAAAGGGGCCGTTGTGGATGTATTATACAAAATTAAATCAATTAAAGGAGAAGGAAATGATAATAAAATCATTATATTAATTAAATGAAAACCATAATAATTTATAAAGTATTTATTGGGATAATGAAAAATCATAAATATTGGGTAAAATTATTTTTATTAAAAATAAGGTCAAAATAAAATTTTCCCTATAACCCATGGAGAAATATAGCTCATCAAGAAGAATGTTATAAATACACTCACAATCAATATAATCATCACATACAAATGATCCCACCATGGGACTGCATATTCATTGAAAAAAATATAAACCAAAATATATATCTAAAACCATTATCTAATGAAATAACATTGGGTATGTTAGACATAGAGACGTAGTGATCATTCTACTTGGCCTAAAAGGAAATACCAATCCATATGGGATGAAAATTTTTTCTTGAAAAAAACTTACCTCACTGGTAATAGAATTTAAGAATAATTTGTTATCCTAAAAATTTATCACAACCCTAAAACATGAATTACCACAAAATATATTTCTATTTCATGCAATAAAATATGTGAAATAACAACAGTAAAATCAATTTTCAAAAACAAAATATCCAAATATATTTATAAAAATATTAACCATTAGTAAATAAACATGATAGTTCATAAAAATGTATGGAAAATGATTTTATATAGGATGCTCATAACATGATACATTTAATTAGCCTATAAAAATTCTAAATCCAAATTAAAACAAAAATACCATACACATTATTGTGGGACATGGGGGATCACCTATACAATTCTTTTATTATGAAACCTAGGATCATATATCAAAAACATCCAGCCCTTCCATGAAGTACCTTCTAATAACATATACAAGTGAAAACAATTCCGACATAAAAAAACTATTTTTACAAAAAAATGTGATCATAAAAGTTATAATATGATCTTCTAAAGTGTCCCATTGGAAATAATTTTTTATGTAATCAAATCAGTCTAGATTGAAAATAAACATATGAAGATTAAATTTAAATTTTTATAATTTAATTAAATGTTTTAATATAGTTAAATATAAAATAACTTAAAAAGTTATAATTATTTTTCATCCATACATCATGGGATTTACCATAGGGTCACTGAAGTCATTGAATAATGGGATTCATGTAGTAATCCAAATGAACATTTTAAATTTATGTACAGCCTACTATCCATAGTGGTGTACTAGACATGCAATATCCCCTTTACCTATAGTGGTGTCATAACTAAGGTTCATATGCTATGAGGGTGCAATCTGGCATAGTAATTTTAAATGACTTCATTATTATCAAATAAATATTTAATTAATAGTTTCATTTCATCTATCATATGGTAGGAAATATTAATTAATTAATTAAAAAGTACATTAAAAACAAAATTCCTTTCCCATTTTGATGAAAATATTAAAAAAATATATAACATATATAGAAGTCATAAAGTATGGAATAAAATAGTTTAAATCAATTTAAAAAATTAAAAAGTGGGTCTTCAAAAAAATTTATAACACGGAAAAACCTACCATAAAATTATTAAACAACTAGATGATTGTAACACCCCATGCTTCCACGGTACACTTCTCTTTGAATAATACAGTAGCGTTTGTTTTACGCAACTTCGAGTTCTAACACACACCACAACCAATCAAAGTAGCCTTTATGCATAGTAATACCTAATTTTTAAAATTTTATCTTGTCAAATGGACTTAGTTTTTAGATTCGGAATATCGAAATTAGCCTATGTTGAATTTTTGGTATTTTTCTGAGAACTTCCAATTTTTTATGAATAATGAAAAATACTTAAAAATAACTTTTTTAATCAAAATAATTTATAGTGATAAATTATAATATTGAGTGGTTTTAAAGTATAATTAGAATATATTTTTACCATTTTATCCAATTGTTTTCATTAGAATTAATTTCACATTGAAATTGGATATAAATAATTATCAATCTTTTGATATATATTGTTTCTTAAAAACGCGCTATTTGTTGTGGCAGCGGGAATTAGTTATAAAATTATTTAATGAAACTTATATGTTTGGAATTTTGTAAAATAGACATCATTTTTGAATTCGGAATATCAATTATATCTTAGGGTGAAATTTTGGCATTGTTCTGAAAAACTTCAATTTTTGATGAATAGTGAAACCACTAAGTGGTAGTTAAAAACTGATTTTTCGTTTAAATGAAACATTACCACTTCTTTGATTTGATTTTCAAAAATCCGAAATAAATGGTTGTAATTAGGAAGTAAATTGTGGTTCAATGGGATTAAAATAAATTTTTTGGTGAATAGTAACTTTTAAGTTTAATTAATCGTGATTAAAGGTAATTAGTGAAATTTAAGGTAAAAATGATATTATAAAAATATGAAAATACCTTTACCGTTGTCCAAACTCTATTTTATGAGTCATGGACGACCAAGAAAATAAATGGGTCAACTTGGGGACCCCATGGAGCCACTTTGGTAGGAAAATGACATTAAAAACTGTTTATTTAATGTTAAAATAAAAATGTCACAAACATGAGTTGTTTTACTAAAAAAAAATTAAATGGGGTTATACAAGTCATATTTTTGACTATAAATATTAATTAGAAAGATAAAAATATTTCATACATCATGATATGTTTTTTATAATTTTTAGACATTAAATAAAGTAAATTATTCATGACACCATGATGATGCAGCGATTACCTCATTAATTAACGATTTAAATAAAATAAAAATATAATGAAAAATCTAAGACTTAAACTTGTCCAAAGCCTATTGGATGAGTATATATAGAACCCTTATCATCTTATCCTAGAAATATATAAGTTTGGGACCTTTAAAATCTGAAACTAATTATATAATAAAGTAACATTTCATTACTTTCCAATAGTGCCCCTCCTCCGCTCTTATAAAAGGCCCCCACCACTACCACCTTATTCACACCATAAAAGCCTTTTGGCTCGGCCAACCTATGCCCAAATACTCTCTAAACTTCCCTAACTTACTCCTAGAAGCCTCACTTTGGGCATAATTCTTCCCAAGGAATCCTTTGGCTCAAATCAAAAAGAGTTACCCGATTTTAAGGTAATGTCTTCTTTTATGATCTTTTGTTTTATTTTGCTTATCCAACCCCCTAAACTCTATTATTACTTTCTTTTATAACAAAACCAGTATCTAAAAAATACTAGGATTTTGTTATGATAATTATTTGATTTACACTTACACACACCTTCGTCTAATGGTTAAATGACATACTGTTTTTGTGGGTGGCGAAATACTACCTCCCGAAACGATGATTGTTCAATATTCTTTTAACACCTCTAATGGTGGCCATTTTGATGACACTATTTTCATATATGATATATATATTATGTTTATGTTTTCCTTATGCTTTTTTATTTCTCATTTATGGCATACCATTATGATTTCCATTATGGGTAAGCGCGATAATTTCATTTTAGGAAATGCGGACTACCACCCCCTGAAAGTGATTTGATTCGTTAATGCCATATGTGGGACGTATAAAGTATGGAGTAAATGATATTAGATATGATATTATACTGGAATTATAATATACCTTTATATCATTGTGACTTAATTCCATTAAATACGAAAAAGAAATGAAAGTAGCGTTCATGCGTACGTACGGCTTACCGTCTCCATGAACAGTGCATTTCATTTCTTACCTCTAAATGTTATGTAATATTATAAATGAATGTATATACTGTATATATATTATTTATATGATATCTACATAATGAATATAATTATGGATATAATGGATATTTTACCACATGAACAAAGTGTAATTATAAGAAGTTTATTTTTGACTCAAGTACCTAAGATCGACAAAACGACCGTTATTAACTTAAATAATTACATAATGTTCATGACATGGTAATAAGTGATATAAAAGGAATAATGAACTTGAAAAAGGTTCTTATGTAGGTATATATTAACTCTAGTTTGTTAATCAGGAGGTTAAAGAATGGTCGAGTCAATTCGAACACAAGGTAAGGGAATTTCTTAACCCAATTTCCAATATTTGGGTTAATCTCCTACTTTCAAATTATGTCATGATATTATTATGTCCTATCTTGTATTTGTACTTTCTTTATGTGTAGTTATAGTAAATACTCATGATACATCTATTTTATTTTAAAAATGATCTTTGTAAGGACTTTGTCTCAATCTCCTTTCATTGAGGAATATTTGGTTTTATACACAACTTTCATTTATATGATGTATAAACCCCTTTGACTTTTACTTTTATTCAAAAGGAATCTTTTTATACGAAGCATTTTTACTAAACCACAAAAGGAATGTTTTTTCTTACGTATGTGGCGACAACGAATTCTCCGCCTCCGTGACTATTATTTGAGTTTCGGCTTCCTCTATAAGCCATAACTTTCTTTTTAAAAGAAAAATAAATACCATGTTTTACTTTTCTTTTCTTTTGGTATTGAAAATGGTTTTGATGAAGTTTTTATTATATCAATGTGTTGTATTGATATTTTGTGATTGAAGTGTGGAAATCTTATGTTTCCTTTATGCATGTTTTATGTGATACAATTATGTTATGGTTTATGATATGACCTATTCATATGAAGAATGCATTGGACCTAATAAGTGACGTGTGGAGCCCGCTATAGCTCCTCAATGCATCGGTAGGTCTCATGAGACAAACTAGTGTCTTGGCACGAGGCCTTGACAAAATATTATTTGTGGTATTGGCATGAGGCCTTGGATATGTGGTTATTATAGTCTGGCATTATGTATTCCATCATTATGAAAATGGTTATTGATATTGCATGTGATTATTCGACTAGTAGAATATCCATGTGAGTAAGTAAATGGAATTATTTAATTTTATTTTTGCCATATTATGCTGAAGTTCAAGTTTAAAAAGGCTTTTGTTTTAGTTATACATTGCCTTAAATGTTAATGTTTATTTATGAAAGCTTCTGTAATATTGTTATCCTTACTGAGCATCTGAGCTCACCCCTTTCAATGTTTTAATTTTTTTTCCAGGATGTGAAGAATTATTTTAGGATTGACCTGTAGGGATAGTCTGAAGGGGATATGACTATTGAAAATGGAGACTATGTTATTATAGTTTTTCACTTTATGATGTATTGTAACATTTATGAATGTATCTAGTGTTTCCAAGGCTACTAAACTAATCGGTCTTTCGAGACTTGATATTTTGTGATCATGCCAATGTAACACAATAATGCACCGACTCTGGGTAAATGGGGTCGGGGCGTTACAATGATGGTGTAAATCCATAAAAATAGAATCAATAAATCCCTATAATAAATAATTTTTTTTTATTATTTTAGGAAAATTGAACCCTATCTCACCATTGTTTTAAAAAGGGATAAAATTAATATAGAAGAATATATTGGATCTAAATGGTTGAAGAAAATAACTATATTGGTTGCATCATAATTATATAAAGTCATGATTTGAGTTGATGGGGGAATGAATTATGGTCTCGACCTAAGTACATGATGGTTCAAATAAGGTTTTCTCTGGGTATAGTTCTTCAAAAGGTTAAAAACTTCCTTATTTAATTTTATGTAATAAATTAATCATTATTTTATATAAACTTTGCATTGTAGGTCTCAATGTGACATACCATTATCAAAACATGAATCACCTCCCTTAAATCAAGGAATAACAATGTATCCACACTATAGTGTTGCATCTTATATTGGCCTCCCATATCATGGGTTGAATTGTCCTTCCTCTTAACTAAAATTTCACAATGTATTAACCCTTATATTTTTATTTATATATAAATATGGTCATCAAGTGACTTCCCATTTTCTCAACATGATTATTCTCTTTCAGAATATCAACCACATTTTTAAATAAAACATTTACCATTTTATACTAGAAAAACAAGATTTAAGGGTAAAACATTATGCATGGTGACCCTTATATATGGGATATAATAATTTTTTGAATTTTCTAGAAACCCATCCAACACATAAGATTACAACATTACACATAGGAGCTATAAAAGTTTTTAAATGCTTATTTTTAGATTCAACAATCATATTTCAAAATGAAATAAACATTATTTTTGTTTTTGATTTCCTACTCATCATATTTATAAAAATTCTTAGGACCCTTATGTATTAGGGTACCCATACATTAGAGTAAACCCTTATACATTATAGAAAACATGAATGAGAATTTTCTATATATGGTATCCCTAACCACTAGTCAGAAACCAATTCACACTTGTTATTACATGACCTTCCCCCTCACCTAATTTTTTACACTTTCTTGGAAACTTCTATTTGGGGGAGCCCATAATTCATAGACAAACTTATGCACATGTACTGTTACATATGTAAATTTGGTATATTTGAATTCCCCATAAACCTTTCACACCATGATTCACCTTGGCCATGTCTTGATCATCAAAATTCATTAGAAATACTTTTCAAATACATATTTTTTTGTGGTGCTATACTATATTCCCAAAAATGGTATACAACTAAGATAAAACATCAGACCTCACAAAACCGCTCACAAAACATTATTCCCTTGAATCATGAAAAAGTGTTATAAAATACTATATAATTTAACCTTAATCATAGGAAAACCCATGAATCATGTTTCCTTGTATTCAATGAATCACATAGTACCTTTTTTGTGTAATAAATCATATAGTTGATAAAAAATAAAATAAAAATATATTATAAAAAAATAATAAATAATAAATACACTATATAAAACCAATATGGTGGGTGGTATGATTTATTTTTAACTGTAATAAAAACTATAAAATAATATGTTCAACTCTCAAGGAGTATTATAATAATGTACAAAACTAGATTTCAATAAATTCACTGTTTCTGGATTCCATGAGACATCAAGATCACCTCCCATTTTAAGAAGACTATTTTAAAGACTATATGTTAAATTTAATAAAATTGGTATGTGGTTTCCCAATTTTTTTGATGTGAATAAATGATAAAATTGTCTTGGTTAAAATCTATGTTTATCAAAAAAATTGACTGAAATGTGGACATGAAATTATATCTCCCCCCATGGGGTCACTATTACTAAAAATAGAAGGGAATAGAATTATAAAATTTCTATATGAAACAAAAGAAAATACCAAAATATATACACCCATAAATTTTAAAAATTATTGAACAAAGAAATAATAAACCACATGAAAATGCATCTCTGAAAACATAGTATACATAACAAAAGGGGTGGTCGCATATAGAGAATACTGTTAAAACCGTAGAAAACCCCTATTTATCTAACCTAAAATTATACCATGAAATCTTAGAGACTCTTATGACCCAAAATCTCTGAACAGACATAAGTAAAATAAAGGGTTATATAAATAAATATCTAACCAAATTAGAGAAACACATTAGACACAATATCAGGTCTATCTAGGTGTCCAAGTAGTTTGTGAGAAATTATACACACTTTATAATAACCGCAAATGGATTATTACACTATAGTAAGAAACAATTTTTATGCATGATCTTCTAAAATATTTTATATACGTAGAACAAATATTTCTAAAAAGACAACAATAAGTTAATAAAATACCAATTGATAAGATAATAACTGATTAATGAAGGTGTATATAAAGAAATGACCTATAAGGGTAGGATCTAAATAGGTGTCACCAAATATAGTAAAATCATGGTACTAGTATTAGGAAATAGAGATATAAATCATTTATCCTATCAAATATCATCTACAGTAAGGACATATTATAGTCCCTCCTAGCTAGATTCATTTATAGGGACAGGTGTTAATAATTTTCCATGGGAAGGGGGATACGAATTCAAATTTTGGGTCTTGTCCTACCATGTGGTATGTCATAAGTGTTTTAAAAATTCAAGGACTCTAAGCCAAAAAATAATTATAATCCATATTAATAAGTTTTTTTCATATAAATTATATAAAAAGAAAAATAATATCTCTACTAATTAAAAAACATCTACTAAATCATATGTACTTATCATTTGAACACTATAATGGAAGAAACATATCCCAAAACACATATAAAATTGGTAGGTCCTTTTAAACTATTGTAATAATCATGTATTTAATGTATAATATTAGGATTCATGTGGATAAAGATTTAACAGTGCACAAATATAAAATAAAACACAATAAATAAAATGAATTTAGAAAAGATAAATGAAAAAAGGTACACATAATGAAATTATATCAATATTAGGGGTGTTGGTAACGCACCATATCAAATTATAATTATAGTATAGAGGTTAACCAATTGCTTATTATCTTTTTAAAAACCCATTAATAGGCATGGTCAAAAAAATTACATGTTTCTACTAATTGTCAATAAGTTAGATGTTTTTCACTTTTTATTATTTATGAATATTATCATTATGATTACCAAAAATATGGTGGAATAATGTGCATAATTTATTTTAGAAACCTAGTTCCAAAATCTACATATATTAATAATGAGTTCCTCATTGTTTGAAATTATGCATAAAAAAAATACCTTTAGGGAGAATGATATTGATATTTTAAAATAATACAAGATAACCCTTTTCAAATATAAGAGATATAAATAGTTTAGGTAAAATATAATTTTATAAAACATATTGAAAAAAGAATTCATCCTAATTAGGGGATGATTTAATAAAAAAACTCTATAGATAATACATATAGAGTAAATTTAGACAACATTCCAAACATTATAAGAATATTTTTTGGTCTTGAAAAAAAGAATGTTATTTATGTAAAAAATAGTTTAACAAAAATAGTTTTTAAATTAAAAACACATCTCATCCTATAATAAATGTAGTCAACCTGTAACATCAATGAAAATGGAATTTTTCACCAAGGTTATGATTTGATATTAACTTATTACTCATTCTATCTATGTTAAGTGTATTTGACTACATTAGGAAAACTATAAAAGGAAAACTCATGTAAGAATATGTATGCTTTTTTGAATTTTTTATCAAATTACAAAGATATATAGTATTCCCCTTTGGGAACATGTGAGGGAATAACATCATCAATAGTGTTGAGGTAAAAATACTATCAAAAAATGTAATTGCATTTCTACTGAATGAATAATTTGAGGGGAATAAAGCGAATGACTAAAATATCATGGATGAATCTCATGTTAATAAAATTAAAAAAAATTAATTAATCAATCATCTTAGTGGATTTAGATGATATTCAAGATTTTAATTTTTACATCTATGTAGTGCTACAAAATATAAAATTTATAAAAAAATATTATCTTCATAATATTTTAAATAGGTTTTTCTATCAATATAACTAAAATAAAATTTGATACCATTACATAGGATCTTATCATATATTATAAAATATTTCCTCCAAAATCACCGATTTATAGTTCTAAAAATGACATAAGGTTCTATTATTCATTTTAAAATCTATATAGATGACAAGTACCATGAATAGTATTTAAATTAACTTGGCGTAATGATAATTACTAATTATAAATAATTGAGAGCTTCTCCATGTCAACAATCTGAAAAAAATCATCCCAAATTCCACTTATCATCTCATAAAATCAATATGAAAACCCCCATGAAAATTGAACTCGAATGATATACACATTAACATTAATGAGTGCCTAAACCAATGAAAAATAATTAATATAATATTTTAATAATTACTAAAAATACATCAGACCTATAAGGATAAAATAATATAGACCATTGATTTCATAAATTAATGCACCAAATTATTAAACCCAAAATGAAATTTTTTGACAACCAAAATTTGTTAGAGTTGTAATAAGTATGGAAAAATGACATCTAATGGACTCTCCTAAGACAATTTTCCAAAAAACTAATTGTATTTAAATTTATTACAACTTTACTTTTGCATGAGACTAATATTTTGAACCTATCTTGAGTAGGAAACAATATAGAGTCAAATAATAATATGAGAGGAGGGTAATAAGAATAATTATCAAGGATTAAACATGAAGAAAATAAATAAAATAATTATTTTCCTTAAAAATGGATGATGAAATCTTGATATAGTTAAAGGATAGCACAAAGGGTGATAATGGACATTTGAAATGAGGGAGAGGATGAGTGGGGATTGATGGATAGTGTGGTAAAAAATAAATCCAAAATGTTAACTTAATCATAATTTATAAAAATTATATCCAAATGGACACCATACTCCCATCCCCCCACCAAACTTCTAGTTTAATTCTTATGGCTACATATCCTCTAGAAAAAAAAACAAATAACAAATGGACATTGATATTAGTTTCATTTATTCAATGACCAACATACCAACTTCCAAATGTTCTCTTAAATTCACTCATAAATCATCCCATCATTATAATGTTTCATTAAACTAAATAATATAGTAAAAAGTATGCTATATATCTATATATAATCATAAAATACAAAAATCAATCCCATAATAAAAAAAATTATGCATGAAAATAAAATTCAAAATTAGATATTTATCTAAAATTGTAAAGAAATATTTTCCCAATAAATAAAATATGGTTATTGTGATTTAAAACTACCCACCATTGTATTTTTTATACCCAAAATAATTATAATTTATCAAATATATCAAACAACATATAAATCAATGAAATCCCTAATGATACCTAAATTAATACATGTCTTGTAAATCTCACTTTTTCGTTTGGAAAAGAATCCCCAATTCATGACAGTTAAGAGGTTTGGAATGACCAATACACACCATGTATTTGTCCTCCATCTAGCCTCTATCCCACTTGCTAAATTTACTTTTAAAATTAAATAGAACAACCTACAGATGTGGTTACCCGAACTTAGTCAAAAGTGGAATATAAAATTGGATCAAGCAAAATTTATAAGAATCCTTTCCTCACTGAAAATATGGATACTATAGCATTGATGGTTGAAAAGGAAATTTTTTCAAGGTAATAATTTTTGAGATATTTATGACATAGATAGTGGTACCCTTTCAAGATTGTTTCTAATGTATATTGTGTTATTCTTGGGAATTTCTCTACAAAAGATGATTTTTTAGTGATTGATATTATTTTTTTATAAAAATATTTTATGGTTTAAATATTTATAGTTTAATATATCTTAAAAAATTGGTGATATTATTAACTCATTGAAGATTAATATTTTATATATTTATATGAAGCATTAGATTGGGTATTATATTATATTTTGATAACCATTTTGTTTGTATTAGTTTTTAGGAATAATAAGGTTTCATAATTTAAAATAAATTTATTTCAATTAAAAATTTATTATAGTACATATAGAATTAATTATTCATACTTATTAGTTTGAGTAATATAAATATATAAAGGGTGAAAATGATTGAAACACACAACTAGATGATGAAATTGAGTTTTCTGATTAAAATAATGTAAACTAATTATCTTTAGTCATGTTCCTATAATATATTGTAATAGAATTATTCTAATATAGGAAAAGGATTTTGAAAATAAAATTTTTTTCCTACTGTGTTCTATTTTGATGAGTTGATTTTCATGTCCACACCTCAGTGGTTTATGGATTTTTTGGTAATTGACATTTTTTTAATTCATTTTCTTATAATCAATTTTTTCACCCCAAATACATAATTATTTAGGAAGGATATTTGTCTTACTTTTATATATTTTCACATTCCATCAATTTCACCATAATATGAAACATAGTTATGTGTTATTCTAAAATACATGCATATTTCACATTCCTTTTTTAATAGACTTTTCATTATCCATTTTTAGAATGAATGTTTTCAAAAAAGGTATTTTGAATCATTAAAAACATGATCACAAAAATCAAAATAATATTGCATGTATGATGTTTATTAATGTTGGGGGAATGTGATAAACTGTTATTGTAAAACAAAATTATGATATATTGCGTTAATGACATACAAAACTAAGCATAAATGAACCATGAAATAATGTTATATTATGTATGAACATTATAACATTTCAACGGAATTTAATGTTATGAATCAGAGTAACTGAATTGTGATATATATATATATAAAGGTTCTAATTGATATAAATTTATTGAAAATTACTTAATATATAAGGACTAATTTTTTTTATTTTATTTAATGATTCCAAAATAAATTTTGTTTGAAAAAATTATTTCATTTAGTGACATAATATTATAAAAACTTTCTAAACATTAATAAATTTTTGTTTTATAAAAATGATACCATATTCTCAATGATCACATAAAAAAAAATTAGGTATTTTTTTTGTATCTTTTAGAAGGAATAATTTTTTTAGGGAATAGTTAAAAAATACATAAATTTACCATTCATGTATCTATAATGTCAAATATTATTTTCATTATTTTCATATTAATCAGTTAGTAAAGATTAAAAATAATACCATCAATTCCATAGTAATATACATTATTTTTAAATTTTCTTTAAAAACACATATATACATAAAAATTCAATTTTCACGAAATGTTTTTTTCACATTATTTTTGAGTTTCATTTAAAATAATTTTTTCCACTTTTATAAATTGAATTTGTAAAATTTTATTGAATATTTGAGTCAAGAGGTTAATTTTTTTAATTTATCCAAATTATTTTTATTTATTTTGAATACTAATATTGGTAAAAAAATATCACCATGATAAGGGTAAAATAAGAAAAATAAGATTAATACTATGTGATAAGACTTTAAAATCAGAAAAAAAACATCATGTTGTATCATATTATGTGTGTAATTCATCCATTTTCATCAAAAATTCATATAATTTGTGGATTATTAACACATTACAATATTAATAGCCTTAAAAATATTTTATATAATTATTAAACAAAAAATTTCAGTCTCTTTGTTTTAATATATATTAAATATTTTCATATGGATAAAAATATTCCATGTTCAGTTCTAAATGGTTATTTGAAATTATAATGAATTTTTATTATCATGGTAAATTAATTTAGAAATCATAGTGATAGAATCTTTACATAAAATTAATATACAATGCAAAATATTATCTTCTTGATGTAATAAAAAATAATGTAAATGGCTTAAACAATATATTAATATAATTCTATTTAAAAATTTTTACAAGAATTTAATAGATAAATATAATTTCTTAGTGACTTTTTAAAAGATTATATTCCTATAAAATTAGTTAATTTATTCCATTAAATCCTAACTCTGTCAATAGTCTAAGAATGAAAATAATATTATATTATGATAAATAATAATTAATTTAATGGTTCAAATTTTGTAAAAAATATTATTATTGGAAATGTGAATTATATGTGTAATGTAATATAACCCAATTTCCAATTATATGTCACTTTTTCTTTTAATGTAAATTTCATGACACAAATAGTGTCGTACAAATTGATATTGTGATAATAAATTAAGGGGTTAATGTGGTGTTTAACGAAACTGGAAGGGGTGAAAACATCCCCATACCATTTTCATAATTTATTGGATAAGAGGAAGTACACCTATAATCATTATATATTCGAAATATATAATTTCGATACTAGATGATCATAGTAGTTAATTTATATTAATTAACACTATATATAATTCAAATGGTGTACCTACCTTTACTTATAAATTGCATCCTTATCACATCCCATCCATAAACATTTTGAGTACAATAGATCAAAAAATCACTTTAAAATCATTCCATAAAATTTATCCCATCATCCTTTAATTATTTTTTTCACCAATGGACCAAACATATAATTCATAATTTGTAAGACAATGAGGTTATCCATAGAGAAGGAATATGTATTAAATAACATATTTCATGTTTATTTACTCGTCCACCTCATTCAAATATTTTTAAATATTTATGATATAATAAAATAATTCTATATAAAATATTGGCTTTTTTATAGTAAAAACTTTATTCAACATATTATTGAATCTATGGGGAATGAAAGTATCATTTGGGTGTACGTATCGATTGTCACCTCCTCAAGGGGATGTGTTTCATTTTCCATCACTACCTATAATGGATGGTTATATGTTGTCATTTATGGTATTTATATAGATGGAATAAATGGAATAATTATCATTTTTAAATATAATATATCATCTATTTTCATATCATTTAATCCATTGAAAATTTATAACATCCGTCATGGATATGTTTGGATTACTACCTCCATAAAGTAATGTGATTCCTTTCCCAAGTCATACATCCATGAAAGATTAATTTTATATTTAACATAATTTTTTTATTAGGTAACAATTTTTATTCTGGAGATTATGGAATAATAATTAAATTGGCCACCATCAACCATCCCAAACTATTCTATGATTAAGAACTAAAAATCATAAAAATGTATAAAATCAATTTATCTGAATATTTATCAAAATAAAAAATGGAAATAAATGAAAGAAAAATAGTAATAAGAATAATTAAATGACCATGAAAATTTATATTAGTAAATATGGTAACTAATATAATTTTATTAATTTCCATTTAAATGATATATATTGAAAACCTGGAATCTATGTATGAGGTTTATTTACTCAATTTGAATTCATTTATTTATAAAAATTCTCCAATGTTTTTTTATTTTGTGATTATTATTTAATTTTTATATAAATTTTATTATTATATATATAAAATTATTTTATTTGGATTTACATATGTTCACATAATCACATCATATAATGATTATAACATCAAGTGTCGGGATCTTTTCTAGGATATTTATTACCCCAATATCACTTTATGTATAAATGTTCCATGTTGTGCGCTATGTTTTCTTATATGAGTTTCTACGCCAAGAATATGTTTTCAAATATAACATAATGTAATTTATGATAATCTCAAATACTTATCATATTATTTATTTCTATGAAATTTATTTTTAATTTTTTGATACACCAAAAGGATTTAAGCCTCAATATCATTTCTCTTCGAGATTTATTATGTTCAAGGTAAATTTGAGGGAAATTGTAAGATCATGATTTATTGTACCACATATATATTCCACTCCGTTAGTTATTTCTGAGTTTTGTAGTATTTCATTTTATTATCCAAAATATTTTACTAAAGAATATCAAATTAATTTTATTAAGAAAATCATTTCTCATTTCACCTTTAGGTAATAAATATATTATAATCCATATCAACATCCATTTAAATTATTTAATTAATTTTTTATCTAATGGAATTATTTATAAAGTCCTTTTAAAATATATTTTTCATACATAGAAATTGATTAAAAATTAATATTTTAAATGATTCCATGGTAGGTTATTTATAACTTTTTATAAAATGTTAGAAGGGAATAATTGTTTTATCATTTACTAAATGAATGTATTTTTAAAACATCATAACTAATATTTTATTCAAATATAACATTACAAAATTACAATGTTATTTTTAAATAAAATTATTCTCTATTTTCATCAATATTGTATCTAATTGTATCGAATGAAAAGGGTATTTTACATTATTTTAACAAAGTGTTTAAAATGGTGTTTTAATGGTATTTTAAAATATATAAATATCCATTATTTATTCCTCTAATTTAGTGGGAATATGATTTTATGACATTATCCATGTCATTTCTATTGATCGATTATGACTATTTTATAATGTAAGTGTCATGGATCCTATTTCATTTCAAAAGCGAAATAAAGTTATAATGAAATGAAAAGTGTATTTAAATGATTGATGAAGTAAATTAAGTCTTCCATGTGTTATAATCTGGAATCATACATAGAAATTATTTATTCTGTAGGGTAATAAAGATATATATCATTATAGAGGGTGATATTGATATAGATTATATGGTGGTTGGTCCCAATGTGACACTACAACGCATTTTATAATGTTCAATGTCCTTAATGTCAAGAAAGAGGGAGTTAAATAGAGTAGAATGTATAATGGATTTAACTAGGAAAAAGTATTTTTAACATGAATGAACAAAAGTGATGAAGATAATAGTCCAAGATGCCAGTACTTTTTCTCTAGGTTTTATTTGAGATTTAAATGATTCTATTATTCAAGATTAACTACACTTGGATATGGAATATTGATTACTATAACTCTTATAATTGATATATTTTTTTTCTATGTCACCTGACTAATTACACATCTTTTTACTTCTGTAAATTCTCTTATGTAAATATCATTCACTTTGAATATATTCTTGTATCATTATTCACATATTTTTCTGGTTAAATATTTTCAATTGTTAATGAATATGTTAAACTATTCAAATAATTGATACTAAACATTCTAATGTTTACCCCATGCAATGAAGAAAGATGTTACATAAGATAATTTTTAAATGTTTTTATGTGGGAGACGATGAATACATAATACATAATATGAAAATCTATCCATAGTGAAAACAATTATCACAGGAAACATATGTATCATTCATTTAGAGTCTCTCCAAATTCTCTAAATCTTAATAACTAAAAGGGCAGTGGGTATGTATTTGATCAAATATTTCTATTTAATGTTAATTTTATTTAATAATGTTATTTGGTCATGTTTATCTGTATCAATTCTAGAAATATAAGGATTATATTTTTGGTCACTAGATTTGGGAGTGTTGGATACAAGATTTATAGAAACTATGATTATTATAGAATATATTTTCTCTTAAATAGATATTACTTGTAATAAAACAAAAAATTAATGTGAAGTTCAATAATATTGCTAAAGGGATTTGAGATAACAATTATTATATGTAATATATTTTTATATTATTTGTAAAATTCCATTCCTTACTAAATAAATTATTGTTTGAGTTACAAAAGAGGGGATGATTTTATAAAAAACCAACAGCATTAAACATATGATAAATTCAATCTAGTTTCTACACATTATAAAATTAGTTTTTTAAAATATAGTTTTTATGTAAAAACTATGTTTAAGGAAATTTTTTTTTGTCAATATCAATATGAAATCCTCCGTTCAAGAAATACCAGATATTACACTGTTAAATATGGAATTCTAAACCATTGATAAATTTATATCTTGAATAATAACTCATTAAAATTTATCTAAAAGGATGTGAGAACATTAATGAGACATAGAAATGAAAAAATGGCGTATAAATTAATAAGACATGGTTGGAATAAATAATCAATAATATCAAGAATATTCCATATAAAAAACTAATAACATGTGAGGGAATGATAGATTCAATACTATTTTAATAAACCAACTCACAAAGAAAAAAAATACATTTATTGATAGAAGATCATTTTTGGAAAATCTAATAAATTGATGAAAATGCAATGAGAACCATCAAGTTAATCAAATTAAAAAATTAAAACAATAAATAATACATTAAAATTTATATAATATCAGTTATAGTAGTTCATTTAACCACGTAGTCTAGAACAACATAACATATATTAAAAATCTCATCTTCCCTAGTGTATTAACAATTTTTTTGAAAAATAGCTTAAAATCCATTTTATAATCCAATTCATTTTCATGGTTTTACAAAGCCTATTCATGGAAATAATCAATTTATTGTTCATAAAAAATACATAATAATGTTATAGTCAATTGAATCATAGAGATAATAATATGCCAATCATTTAATGTAATCTCACTCAGTGATTAAACTCTTTCAAACATTAAATAGATGGGTATTTCTCCATCCGAACATCTCTTATGAAAGTCCCAATTTACCTAAAATAACCTCTTTGAATCACTATGTAAAATCCCATATGTAATTAACTCTAATGACATAATAAAATCTAATAATTAAAATACCTAAGGAATGACATAGAAGTCATACTATATCAATTCAACCAAATTCATCACATCTCTAAAATAAAATAACACATACTCATCATCTAATGGCCCAATTGCCTTCAAATATTGTTATTATTGATAAATCCCCCTTTCAAGGGAAGAAGGGGGGAACCCACATGAATTCATGGACTTAGGAAAATTGCACTGATTGGAAAAAAAATATTGAAAACGAGACTGAGAACCAGTGTAGACCCTAACAAACATAAAATCATATCGAAGCACTCTAGTGTTTCATGGGAAATTGGCAAGAAAGATTACTATGTAAAAGTACAAGCCCAATTGGATGGCTGACAACATTCCCTCTCAAACAACCGAATCCAAAAAGAATTGCAATGATGAACCTCAATCTTGAAATCCTCCTATAGGAATGTTCCAAGTGATCGATTCTAGATGAACTAACTTCCCACCTTCAGGATCAAAACAAACAAACAAAACAACTTCCACCAAACAAATCCGCATCAAATCAATGCATCGACAACCATAGAGTTCAACAATTCCAACATCAAGAGTTCCAAATCACTAGAAAAGTCTAGAAATACAAACTCTTACACCATGAGACGTTCACTACACTCTGAAGCCACCATCGTAAAATAGACCTTCCACCATCTACAAGAAATCCCCAACCACCTATAGAGGGAACCTGTAGAGGAAAGCATCCAAGGCACGCACAACCATACAATCATCACCTAGGACTATATATCCCTACACCACACCTTATAAGCCTCACCAGTTTTCAGATCTGAGTTGCATAGAAAAAATTACAATGTAGAAGAGGCCTGAAACTGTATCCTAAACAACCATAATCTTAGTCTAAAACCTCATAATAAAATATCAATTTTTATAAAAATGAATAACCATCATAAATCCAAATAATAAAATTCCCCTTAATATCGTTATTAAATTTTTTATAAAACCACATTCACCATGGTTAGGGTCATTACACACATAATCAATCTTCATCTCTCATGCTACATATTTATTTATTTCATGAGTAACGATTTCTTGATCACTACATGGGTCACATACACTAATAACCTGAAGAGTATTCCTCGATCCCCAAATACTGGTGACTAAAACCATGGATATAAGTTAATTATTGGGGAATGATTTACCAACATAGGTTGAGGCATTAATTCAAATGAAATTCAACCATAGGAAAATATTATCCAAAATATGTTATATACCCTAGAGTGGGGGTGGGAGTGAGTCATTGTATGATACATTAAAACAACTACCCCTTCAAATATTTTTTTTATCATCAAAAAACACTCATATTACACTTTCCCATAGAAATACATGACCAAAAATGAAATAATGAATGAGAAATAAAAATTTTAATTAGTTCACCCTCAATGGTCTATGTTAAAGGACTATACACTGATGATGCGTTAATGTAACATATCCACTAAGGATCACTTCCAAAATAAGAGGTTTATTCTAGATAATGATTATGCACTTGATCACTACATTTACAATTTTGAGGGTGAGATCACTACATTTCCAACGGTTACTCCTTATCTCTCTTATGATTGCTCACTAAAGGTGGAAAGGATTAACTTCTTCCTCTTCATTTTACCCCCTCTCCAGAAATGATCCATACACAATTTATGGAATCATAGGTACCTTGATTATCAATAATGAATTCATACTCAATTGTAGGTAGGTTTTTATTGATTTATTTTTTTGGGTTGATTATTCACTCTTATGAAAAACTAAGATGCAACACTTACACTTTTCAAAAAACTAAAATGAACCCCTTTTGTTGTAGACACAACAATTGATTCTATGTTGGAATAATATTCATGTTATGACAACTCTTCCTTTCATTTCATTGAATGTATAATTGAATAAACTATTTCAAATATTTTTGTTGAATACTAATAAACCTAGATATTATTCTACTTTTTTAAAAATCATATAGGATAATTATTCTATTAATATGGAATCAAAGGTAGATATCTCTTTAAAAAAGATTTTAATCTAATACTAGTGTGTGAGACCCTTTTGTTTAACACCTTTTGAAAGGTAATTTCATGTAACCTGTTTTGGGAGATCATGGCATGAGACCCTTTTCTGTGAACCTGGTGTAAAATAATTCTATGTGTCTGATTTCACAATGATCACGAGTTCATGGACCAAGATTTCTTTCACACTTTGAGGGTGTCCCTATTAAGAGACTACATTCACGCTATGTGTGAGATTCGGGTGCAAGTCCTTTTTTAGTGACTATTCTTTCACAAATCCACTCTCACTATTTGTAGAAGTCCCTCTTCAGATCGTGTTCAAAACATAAGCAATGTCAATAGTGTATAATCCTTCATGATATATCTCCATGAAACTTTTTTTCATTATCCCTCTATTAGTCACATTCACATGATATCTTCCAGAACCTTCTTCTTGAATGATGATTCCTATAAATCATTCAAGGAAATGATTTTCAATGTTTAATGATGTGTTAGGTTGTATTTATAGGTGTCAATACACTTCCTTAACAACATAAAAACATAAAACTGTATAACCAAAGGGTATCACGTGCTCTATAAGATCCAGGAATGAAACCCTAGCATGGGTCCCTATTCCATATTTTTGATTTACGAGTCCCTGGTTCACATTTTCATTTGTGGTTTGTGGGAGTACCTGGTCCAATTTCATGCATTGTGTGAGTACCTATGTAAATTCTCTCATTATGAGAGTCACCAATGAAATTAATCATTTTTTATTTGTGTGAGTTCTGGGCTCAAGTGCTGATGAAAATCATGAATGTTTCATGAGATCCCATCATGAGATCCAAAGACAATCATGAGCGTATGAAAGAACCCATTGTGAGATCCAAATAAAATAATGGGCTATATATGAGACCCTATCATGAGACTGAAATAAATTCAAGTTCTTCATTAGATCCCATCAATAGATCAAAATTCAATATTGTGATTGTTAGTGTTTTTTGTATTTAGGTGATTTATGTGATCCATCACTAGTTACAAGGAAAACAATGATCGATGCATGATATCCCATTGTAATATTAAGTCCAACCTTCATGATCCACATGATCATACATTAATGTTAACTCTTCATGTATTATTTAACAAACAACCATTTTTAATAACCAATGTCTTTGTCCAAAAACAAAATAAACCCAAAATCACCATCAAGAGGGATATTTTCCTAAAAATCTCCCCTTTAGGTTTGTTGAAAACACTTCCCATTTTGATACCACATTAAATATTTTTCTATATTCTTCCAAACATTATATTATTTTGATTTTGATTTCAATAATATATTTACTCAACACACACTCAAATCCCACATGAGCCATTCTCAATGTGAAAACAAGTGTAACATGCAATGTAAAGAAATGGGACACTTCATTCTAAAACCAGTCTTCTATTTTTAATCACAAAAAATATACATTGTGAAGTATAATCTTTGATAGATCATATTTAGTGTCTTCATATTTAGAGATAACCCCTATATCATTGCTCCCCCTATCAGCTTCCCTCACTATCAGGATTTTAACTTTTTATCTATTTATATAGCCTTAATTTTGCCCCTCGGTCAACTACCCTAAAGGTTACTTCTTTGTGGTATGCAACATGGTAAGGAACATAGATCATCATATCAGCAGAAAATACATCACACTTCTAGAATAGGGGGTACCATATCAACACATTATCATGTATGTGGAGTCGATTGAACACCAAAATATAGTCGATGGATTTCAAACACTTCTTTAAGAAAGGAATTTTTTAGAATATTTTCAACTTGTTGTTCAGTAGGTACATACACCATTATCACAAGCCCTTGCTCCACCATCCCCTTGATAAAATAGAACTTCATTTCTATGTGATTTGTCCTCAAGTTACGGACTTGATTTTTTTTTCATATTTATAGATCTTGAATTATATTAATGGATTTCGATTAGAGGCATCACTTTGACACCCATATCACCCATATGATGCTTCAACAACAATTACGATGTGCACACTTGAGTGGCCATAATGTATTAATCATCTACAGTTATCAATGAAATGAAATATTGTTTCACCTTTAGGTACATACATATAGGATAATTATTCTATTAATATAGAATCAAAGTCACGTATCTCCTTATAAAATATTTCAATCCAATACTAGTGTGTGAGACCCTTTTGTTTAACCCCATGTGAAAGGTCATTTCATGTAACCTGTTTTGGTAGATCATGGCGTGAGACCCTTTTCTACGAACCTGGTGTAAAATCCTTCTATGTGTCTACATTCACGTTGGTCACAAGTTTAGGGCCCAAGATTTCTTTCATGATTTGAGGGTGTCCCTGGTGAGATAATACATTCACTCTTTGCATGAGATCCGGGTGAAAGTCCATTTTTAGGGACTATGCTTTCACAAATCCACTCTCGCTATTTGCAAAAGACCCTGTTTAGACCATGCTCAAAACATATGCAACGTCAATAGTGTATAATCCTTCATGATATATCTCGATGAATATTTTTTTTCATTATCCCTCTATTAGTCACATTCACATGATATCTCCCAGAACCTTCTTCTCGAATGATTATTCCTATAAATCATTCAAGGAAATAATTTTCAATGTTTAATGATGTGTTAGGTTGTATTTATAGGTGTCAATACACTTCTTTAACAACATAAAAAACATAAAACTATCTAACCCAAGGGTATCAGGTGCTCTATAAGATCCAGGAATGAAACCCTAGTGTGGGTCCCTAGTCCATATTTGTGCTTTGTGAGTCCATGGTTTGCATTTTCATTTGTTGTTTGTGGGAGTACCTGGTCCACTCTCATGCATTGTGTGAGTAACTATGTAAATTCTCTAATTATGAGAGTCACCAATGAAATTAATCATTTTTTATTTGTGTGAGTTCTGGGCTCAAGTACTGATGAAAATCATGAATGTTGCATGAGATCCCATCATGAGATCCAAAGACAATCATGAGCGTACGAAAGAACCCATTGTGAGATCCAAATAAAATAACGGGTTATGTATGAGACCCTATCATGATTCTGAAATAAATTCAAGTTCTTAATTAGATCCCATCAAGAGATAAAAATTCAATATTTTTATTGTTAGTGTTTTTTTTATTCAGGTGATTTATGTAATCCATCACTAGTTACAGGGAAAACAATGGGCGATGCGCAATATCCCATTGTGATATTCAGTCCAACCCTTACGATCCACATGATCATACATTAATTTTAACTCTTGATGTATTATTTAACAACAAGCCTTTTTCAAAAACCAATGGCATTGCCGAAAAACAAAATTAACCCAAAATCGCAATCAAGAGGGATTTTTTCCTAAAAATATCCCCTTTGGGTTTGTTGAAAACACTTCACATTTTGATACCACATTAAATCATTTTCTATATTCTTCCAAACATTATATTATTGTGATTTTTATTTCAATCATATATTTACTCAACACACACTCAAATACCCCGCGAGCCATTCTCAATGTGAAAACAAGAGTAAGATGAAATGTAAAGAAATGGGACACCTCATTCCAAAACCATTTTTCTATTTTTCATCATAAAAAATATACATTGTGATGTATAATCTTTGATAGATCATCTTTAGTATCATCATATTTAGAGATACCCCCTATATCATTGCTCCCCCTATCATCTTCACTTACTATCATGATTTATACTTTTTATCCCTTTTTATAGCCACAATTTCCCCCCTCGGTCGACTACCCTAAAGGTTACTTCTTTGTGGTATGAAACATGGCAGAGAACATAGATCATCATATCAGTAGAAAATAAATCACACTTCTAGAATAGGGGGTACCATATCAACACATTATCATGTTTGTGGAGTCGACTGAACTCCATAATCTAGTCAATGGATTTCAAACACTTCTTTAAGAAATGAATTTTTTAGAATATTTTCAACTTTTTGCTATGTAGGTACATACACCATTATCACAAGCCCTTGCTCCACCATCCCCTTGATCAAATGGCACTTCATTTCTATTTGCTTTGTCCTCAAGTTATGGAATTGATTTTTTTTCATATTTATAGATCTTGAATTATATTAATGGATTTCAATTAGAGGCATCACTTCTACACCTATATCACCCAGATGATGCTTCAACAACAATTACCACGTGCACACTTGAGTGGCCATAATGTATTCATCATCTACAGTTCTCAATTAAATGAAATATTGTTTCACTATTATCCATGAAATACACAATACACCATGATGTAATGACCCACCTAATATTGATTTTCAGTCATCTCCTTATCTGAACCAATATGCATCTATATAGCCTAATAACTCTTATGGTGATTTTCCATTATACATAATACCAAAATCCACCATTACATGGATATAAAAAAAATTCTTTTCAATATAAGATAGTGGTTTAACATGGAATTTCGTCAATAACATTCTAATTGGAATGTGGAAAAACAATAGCAGGTCTTTTATTGTGATGTATATAATACTAACAATTATTTTCCTATAATCTTTGACATTAATTACATTTACATCATCATCGCAATTAAATTTCTTCCATGTATGCACCAGATTCATTATATACTTGGAATTATCCATTCTAAATATAATCAAAATATCTATGGAATATTTAAATTAAGAATGGAATGTGTAATTCATTCCTTGAATTACTTATAAACTAAGGAAAATGTCAGTTCACCCATCATTGTCAATAAAAGTTTTATTTTTAGGAATTACATGGATTGATTGAACAATTAATTATTTTATCCGACAAATATCATGTCATACACATATACTATGACCAATGTCCTTTAATTACTCTCATTTTTGACATGTAGATTGCAATCAACTCCACAGCACCGAAAACTGAGATTCTCAAAAAACTGATCTGGTCTTGAATACCATGCTCTTGTAGCCTAATTCAACCTATATTGCACCTTCTTCATCCAAAAAATATTTTATCATATTTTTTAATAAGAAATCCATCAGGATTTTCAATATAATCATCTTCTTAGAAAACCCCATTCTAAAATACAGACTTGACTTCCACTGAACAAACATTGTTCTTTCTTTGAAATTATTTTCCTATGAATAATATGATTATCTCTATCCATTCAATAGGTGAAAATTTTTTATCAACAACAATACCTTCTAATTTTGAGTACACTGTTCACAGTAATCATTATTTTTTTCGAATCATTGTGAAATCTACAATCATCATGTGGAAAAAGACCCATTTTTGTTCCAATGACATTCTTATTTGCTAGTATAGAAACAAGATCCCATGTATTATTCTTATAAATTTTTCTATTCTCTCATTTTATATCCTTAAACAAGATACATTCTTCAAGTACTTCCACAAAACATTTTGGTTCAACCTGTTTATACAAATATCTCATCATGTAGAGTTTTCATATTTTTTGTTTGGAGTAGCACTATTTTACCACACATTTTTTTATGTCTATCAATTTCATATATTCTCTTGGATAATTGAGAAGATAATGTTTCATATTCATCATCTTAATTTTTAGATCATTCGAAGACACATTGAATTGATTCTTATGAACACATCCATTCTTCTTGGGATTATTTTTCTACATTTTCGATGCAAAATATATTTCCATGTTCCCAAATTCTCCAAAAATAAAAATTGAAAATCAAATTATTTTTTGGAATATTGAGTTCTATGTGGATTCCGATATTTATAGTGTAGTCTTCAATACCTCTTGGATTTGGAACATATATTTTTTTAGTGTCCCATCTTTTAACAACAATAACATCCCTTGTGAGTTTCATTCATGTATGGAAATAATACACTTTTGATTCTCCCTTGGGTTCCCTAAATCTTATAGTTGTGATTCATACCCAATTCAATATTCAATAATTATGTAGAAGCATGTTTTTTATCTTCATGCATCACTTAATTATATATTTTTTATCAATCCCTACACAAGTGGTATCATTATGTTCAATCATTTTTCATTCCTAAAACTCTTTTGACTATTCACTCATACTCTAATTTCTACTTTTACTTTTTTTATTAACATTGTATCTTTCATTGTTGGAATATATAATTTATCTTAATCATTAAAATTCTTTCTCATAATAAAAATGACATCTCCAATCTCATTGATATGTTTGATTTGATATATCTCAGTATTAGTCAAACTAACGATCTATATTTTTTGTTTTCTTAATATTGATTTTTTACTCATAGAACATTTTTTGAGTTTGCAATCATTAATGATTTCAGTTTTTCAATATATTCATTTAGCCCAAACTTATATTATTTCTACTACTACATATATACATTCGCATCATGAACCACATTATTGGATTTATTCATTTTTTTGGATTTCCAAACATCTAATTTCTCATGTGTGCTCCTAATTAAGCATGAATATCAACTATTCCTTAAAATGTTTCTTTATTTTTTTTAAATTTCTTATATTTTCTTGGAGATACTAAAACATACCACCATAACATCTGATTCATCATCTTTGTTGTCATGTAACTATTTAACCCTATGTTCTTTAGAACTATTAATATCATTTGAAATTAGATTCATACTTTTGAAAAATAATTCTTAAATGTTTTCTTAGTAGACACATAGGTATAAGACTTATTCATATGAATTTTGACTTCAACCTCACCATCTTCAGGAATATTATTAGGGATACTCACTATAATATTTCCAACCAGTCTACATCTAAACCAATAAAGTGGGAGTTTCCTTATGAACATTAATTTTCCTCTTTGTATGTTTGATGAACGGAATGACATGAATTCATAAGTATAATCCACTTCATATCCATAATAAATAGTTATCTTCTTCATGGAATTGAATTACACTTTTTAGGACTTCCCCTTTTCCATAGACTCATTTCATCATCTATCATTTTATAAGCAATAAGAGTACTATACAAGATATCAAATTTAATCTCTTTTGGATCATTATGTTTTAATATAGAAAATTTCAGATTTAATAGTGGTGTATGTATTATTATGTTGAAATTGAGAAGGTTTACACCTTCAATAATTTTTCTAAGACCATATATGTCTCCCAAAGTAAAATTCACCTAGTCCAATAATTCATAAACATACTCATTAGGGTCAATTTTGGGATCCTCATACCAATTACATTGAACCTGTAACTTTTCTTCTCTAACATTTTTGCCACCCTCATAAAAATTTACCACATTTTCCCAAATATAATGTTATTACATACATGAAGTCATATTTATATAGATATAATTATATATAGCTCTCCCTAAATAATTTTTTTCTTTAGCATAAACATCTAATTCTCTTCGGTCAACTTATAATAAAGCGACACTATTAATATTGGATTATACTCCATACATATCTACAGTAAATAAATTCATTTCTAATGGTAAAAAGTAGTGCTACATCTAGTTCTTCAACTATTGAAAATTATTACCTTAAAATAACATAATAACTTTATGATTAAAAACCACAATTTCATTTACTAAGATTGAACCATAGAATATTATCATTTTTCTTTGATAATAATTTTTATCCCAACTATTTTAAATAATATAAGGGGGGTTAATCATGGTATGAAATATTAAAACATATACCCCTATGGATCAGGATTCTTCATTAAAGTGAGCATTATTTGAGGTTTTTCAGGAAGGATGATTTTCAAAGAAGAGATGATGAGTTATGGTGTGATAATTTACATATATCGTAGCAAACTACCAAAAAAAGAGAACATAATAATTTATTACAAAGTACATGAAACCACATGTGTACACATTTACACACACACACATGCATGCATGCAGATATATATATATATATATATATATATATATATGAGAATAGTTTAACTAATAGTCATATATGTAAACAAGTTACAAAAATAACAACAGGGTGATCATTATAATAAGTAAACTCCTATACTATGAGGGACTATACACTAATATACATATTTTAGACTGAGTGGTAATATTCTAAGATACAAAGGATAGTGAAACGGTGATGTGTGTCCCAGGGTAGAAAAAAATAGTTTATAAAACCATATTGTATAATATTAAAGGTTTTAAATGTAAAAACTATTATTTACATCCATATGATTAGAAAAGATTTATACAAGTTATTGGTTCCAATTATATTTTCTTATTGGAAAGGGAAGGAAAAATATTCATGGTGCAACACCAATTTATTTTAACCTTATATATTATTAAACAGTATACATTATTATAGATTATACTGAAATAATATATATACCACATGTAGAATTACTAGAAATATAATAATAAAAATGTAACACCCCAGGTAAATAAAGAATATGATATTTTCATATTTATCCATATTTTTTAATAAAGTATTAATATGACTTTAAAGAGGACATTATGGTCGATGGCGTACCCAACACGCAACAACGAGTTTCTTGGTAATCCTACGTTGCACTCTAATAATAAAATAATATTATTTTAAATGGTAGTTAACATGTAGCCGTTGTATTGGCAGGAATGGACAGAAATAACTAAAATATGATTATAAATGTTTTTAAATGTTTTTACATTTATCCAATAAAAGATAAAGGCTTAAAATATGGAAAGAATTCAATTTTAGGCGTATATGCCCTAGTTTTCACTAAAGGTTCACTTATCGCCTTTTGATGGTGAACCGTCATTAAATATAGTTTTGTTCACTCTTATACATTCTTTTAGGACCAAATAAAACTCTTCTTTAGAATCGGGACATCAAAATTTACTTTGTGTAAATTTTTGGTATCTTTCCGATAAAGTTCATTTTTTAATGAATAGTGTAAAATATTGTATTTTAATTCAAAACCTCTTTTTAATCTAATTTATTTATATGATTAGATTATCTTTTTAATTGGTTTTAAAGTGAAAGTAGAATATATTTTTACCATTAAATCCAATAGTGGTCGTTGGAATTAATTTCACTTTGAAATCGGACTTAAACTAGTGTCAATCTTTTGATACTTATTGTTTCATAAAAACACGCTATTTGTCATGACAGCCGGAATTAATTATTAAATTAATTAATGTGACTTATATGTTTTTAATTTTGTAAAATAGACTTCGTTTTTGAATTTTTAATATCAAATATATCTTAGGGTGAATTTTTGGTAATTTTCTGAAAAACATCAATTTTTGATGAATAGTGAAACCACTAAGTGGTACTTATAAAAACTGATTTTCCGTTTAAATGAAATTTTGCCACCTTTGTGTTTTAAATTTCAAAAATCATATATACATGGTTTTCATTAAGAACTAAAATTTGGTTCAATGGGATAAAAATAGTTTTTTGTGGAATAGTAACTTATTAAGTTTTTAATCGCGGTTAGAGGTAATTAGTGTAGTTTTAGGGTAAAAATAATGTTTTAATAATATGAAATGAACGTGAAACATGTCCTAACCTCATTGGATGTGTCATGTCCGACAAAGACAACCAATGGGTCAACTTGGGGACCCCATTAATCCACATTGGTTGGAATATGACATTAATATCTTTTTATTTAAAGTTAAAGTAAAAAATGAGACAAACATGAAATGTTTTACTAGAACAATTTTTACATGGGGTTATAAAAATCATATTTTTGACTATAAATATTCATTGGAAAGATAAAAACATTTCCTACATAATAGTAGTTTTTTTATAATTTTTAGACATTAAATAAGTTAAATTATTTATGACATCATGATGATGCAGCAATGACCTCATTATTTAACGATTTAAAAAAAATGGAAAGATAATGTAATATCTAAGACCTACACATGTCCAAAACATATTAGATGAGTGGATTTAGAACCCTTATCACCTTATCCTCGAAACAAATCAATGTGGGACCTCTTAAATCTGAATACCATTTTCAAATAAAGTAACATTTGCTTACTTTCCAAGAGTGCCCCTCCTCTCCTCTTATAAAAGGCCCCCACCCCTACCTTCTTACCCACACTCCCAAAGCCTTTGGCTCGGCCAAACTCTGCCCATTTTGTCTCTACACTTCCCTCTATTACTCCTTTAAGCCTCACGTTGGGCAGAAGTCTTCCCAAGGAAGCCTTTGAGCTCAAACCAAATGGAGTTACCCGATTTTAAGGTAATGTCTTCACTTGAGTCCTTTTGTTTTATTTTGCTTCTCCAACCCCCTAAACTCTTTTTATTAATTTCTTTTGTAATAAATCCAGTATCATAAATATACTAGGAAGTTGTTATAAGAAATATTCGAGCTACACTTTCACACACCTACATCTAATGGTTAAAGAACATACTGTTTCCGTGGATGGCGAATTTCGGCCTCCCGAAATGATGATTGTTCAACATTCTTTTAACACCTTCAAAGGTGGCCATTAAGATGAAACTCTATTTATATGTGATATATAATATGTTTATGTTTTCCTTAAGATTATTTATTTTTCATTTTGGGCATACCTTTCTGGTTTCCATTATGGGTAAAGGTGATATCTTCATTTAAGGAAGTGCGGACTACCGCCCCCTCAAAGTGATTTGATTCGTTAATACCATATGTGGTACGTATAAAGGATATATTTAATGATATTATATATGATACCATACTGTAATTAAAATACTATTATGTATCATTATGTTTTAATTCCATTAAATATGAAATATAAATGGAAGTAGCGTTCATGCGTACGTACGACTTATCGTCTCCATGAACGGTACATTTCATTTCTTATCTCAAAATGTTGTGTAATATTATAAGTACATATATATAATGGATATATATGTAATATATTACATTAAAATTATGGATATCATTCTGGAATTATAACATATATATATCTCTCTCATTTTGTTTTAATTCCATTAATATGACAAAAAATGAAAGTAGCGTTCATGCGTACGTACGGCCTACCGTCTCCATTAACGGTGCTTTTCGTTTTTTATCTCCAAATGATATGTAATAGTATGAAATGAATATTTACTGGATATATATGATATTTTAATCATTAATACTATTCTGGAAATTATTTACCTATAACTACATGGGCAATCTTTTTTCAAACAAGTTCATTTTTGACTCATGTACCAAACATCGACAAAAACGTCTGATATGAACTAACATTATTAAACAATTATTATAACATTATAATATGTTATATGAACTAAATAATACTCTCTAAAGGATGTACTTAGGCAATTATTAATTGACCAAAGTTTATTATTCAGGAATATAAAGAAACGAACAAGACAAGTTGGACTTGAGGTAAGGGATCCTACTCCTCGCTTTCTTTTTAAGTACACTCTTTTATGACATTCCTTATAAGCTCATATTTCTTGTTATTGGGGTGTTATTTTATATTACTCTTACTGTAATTTTTATGTTCATATTATTAGAGACCCTATTCTCTCTCATCAATCCATTTTGGAAGTTTTGAGTGGCGCCGTTAGGCTGCCGAATTTTCGTAAGAGATCTAACCTCTCTATTTCTCTTTAAGTACTCCCCTTTATGTCAATTCTTTTAAGCTCATATTTTTTATGATGGGGGATGTTATTTAGTATTCCTCTTTCTGTACATTTTGTTTTAATGTGATGAGATACCCTATTTGGTCTCATCAATCCATTTTTGGATGTTTTAAGTGGCGCTGTTAGGCTGCCGAGTTTTCGTAAGTGATTTTTCATCTCACTTTTATTCCCATGAGATTTATGCTACATTTGCCACAATTTCCTTTGAGTGGTGTATGTACTGACCATTATTTTACTCATTGTGTAATATTCTTTCATTTATGAGTATTTACATCAATGATGTTTTGTCCTTATTTCACGGGGCATATGTTTCGAAAGATACCCATGTCGGTAAGGGAACCTTTCACCCTCCTCTTTTTAAAAGACTTATTTTGTTGGGTATTTTAATTTACATATTGTTATGTTGGGATATGTTCTCATATATCCTTATTGATGTAAATTTTACGTCCATGTGATGAGATACCCTTTTTTTATCTCTCATCAACTCATTTTGATGTGACGCCGTTAGGCTGTCAAGGGAACTTCTTAACCCAATTTCGATTTCTTTGGGTTCAACATGTAGTTATTGAATATGTCATCCTTTGAATATGTGTGAATGAACTTTGATTTTTTTACACTTAATATCCACTTATATTTGGTGTATTATTTTTTCACACATAATTATGTAATTGATTTATCCTTAAACCAAGGATACCGTCTTTGTAAGGGAATTTGTCTCAATCTCCTTTCATTGAGGCATATTCTGTTTATACACAATATTCTTTTATATGGTGTATAAACCCCTTTGAATTTTACGTTTATCCAAAAAGAATATTTTTATATGAAGCGTTTTACTAAACGACAAATGGGAATGTTTTTGTCGTACGTATGTGGCGACAACGAATTCTCCGCCGTCGTGACCATTATTTGAGTTTCAGCTTGCCCTACAAGCCGTAACTTCTTTTTAAAAGAAAAATAAATACCATGTTTTACTTTTATTTTATTTTGGTATTGAAAATGGTTTTCATAATGTATTTATATCAATGTGTTGTATTGATATCTTGTTATTGAATGGTGGAAATGTTATGTTTCCTTTATGCATGTTTTATGTGATAAGATTATGTTATGGTTTTTGGGCATTGTTATGAAGATGGGTGGTTCCGTGATAAACTAAGGGCGGGTGAGACCGATATAGCTCTCCAATGCATTGGGTAACACGAAGGAGTGAAACGTTAAGGTTTCTCCGAAGAGATTTAGGGAATATACTGTGATGGGTATTCCAAATGTAACCAAGAGGGTTACTCCCTACGTAAGAATGTTATGAATGCCTCAAGTTACCTTTATGTCTTATGTTTTCTATGATTTATTCATGGTTTGATGAGGTATGTTAAAGTGCCTATGTTTTATGGGTATAGTATGATTTCATTCTTATGTATATATGAACTCATGTTTCCTTTCCATATTTTTATAACCCTTACTGAGATTTTTATGCTCATCCCAAGTTTTTGAAATGTTTTTCACAGGTCAATGGAAATGTACATGATGTGATGATAGTGTCAAGGATGTGTCAATAAAGAATCCATGTTTTATTTTCAATATGTTTCCGTTGATGGAAAGAATTAATACTGTCTTTTATGTAACCATTTTTTTTTAAATGTAGAATGTAATGAATGTTTCATGATCTAATTATCTAAAACTCTAAACCTGAAAATATCCTCAATGTGTAATCTTGTAAAAACTCAAGATTAAGTAAGGTTTACGGCTGGGGCCTTATAGTTGGTATCAAAGGTCGGTTTAGATAACTTTAGAGGTTAGGGTATTCTCTAAGCGCAAGTGACATTACCATAATGGTTAGGATTTCAGAAATAGTCCTGGTTTTAGATAAAGTGAATGAGTAAGTATATCTTAGTGTTTATCTTCCTCATTAGTACATGATGGTTATGTTGATATACTCACACTGACCTTTTTGGTTTTAGTAAATGGCTGGATCTAGCAGGCACCAAAGTGACAATGGGTTTGAAGGAAACTGTGGTGGTTCTCTGATTAAGAGACTGGATGAGATGGGGGATTCAATGAGGAATCTCATGGTTGTTCTAAACCAACTATCAAGGAGTCATGATCAACCAATTGAACCTTGGTATGATCTTTAATGCATCATGTAAAAGATGACCAATCCATGTGTAAGTTCAGGTAATAATTATAAAGGTAACCATTAGAGTTTATATGATCCTTACTTTTGAGGTAATTATGGGTTACTATATGTTATGATTGAAGTGAAAGGCATGAGATAAAATTGAGGTTAAATTATGTTATGGTTATTTTTGATGATTTATCCCTTTTTGGGGAATTATTTGATAATTATATAGTTTTGGAAAAAGTACAACACGTAGACCGTGTGACTACCCGTTGTGTCGGACAAAGTTGCGGGAATCGAACCCACAACCAAAGTGCGACTGGTATTTATCACCTACCACTAGACTACATGAAGTCCCTGGTTAGTTTGACTGATTATTTTTTTTAGTTATATGATTTTATGAATTAAGAGTAAGTTGATTTTGGGTTATTTATGAAAATGATTAACCTATCATGGAGGATATGTGATTAGGTTAATTACTTTTCAATACGAGACTTTAGGAGCAACTGATATTATTTGGAGATAAATGTTATGATTTAACTTGGAAGGCTATGTGACTAAATCCTTAAAATATTTGGGTTTCAATCTTATATTGGTTTACTTTGAAGAATTTTATGGACAAATTGTTTATCGGATGTTCCTCGTTGAACTTTGGGTTTTGTTGGACAAATTTTGGAGATTAAGCATAGATTTTCTTTTTAATGGGTTATCCTTTTCTGGATTATCTGACCTTGTAATAACCTTTCTGGTTTTGGTTTTGGTTAAAGCCTAAAGACATGGTATGTATATAGTTCTCTTTTGTAGATTAGGTGATTCTCTAGAAGTTGATTATAGTACTCTTAATGCGAACAAGTCTCCCTAAATACTCGTCTTTTGGAAAAAAATATGAGTTTGATTAAGGTATCTAGTAAAAGTTGAAAGTCAACATGATAAGTGATTATGTTTCCTTATGAATAAATTCATCAACAAAAAGTAACTTAAAACAAAAACGTTTTCTATTAAACTTTTCCTACTGGGGAACCCAACACCGTTTAACCCATCACAATTTTGTGATTTTCTTATGGTTAACTTTCTCCTAGACATGTTTACTATCACTCTCCCTCAAGAACATGACCCTTTTCTTTTTCTTCCATGTCCATGTTTTTCTACATGGAATCCTAGTATGGGTTAACTCGGGTGACCTCTGTAATTATCTTCCTTTATTTTAAAGTGATTGTTTTACCGACTCTTGTTCCGATGTGGGACTTTCAAGGATGTTTCCAAGCTCAATTTTAAAAATTGCGAGGACGCAATTTCCAAAAGGGGGGAAGGATGTAACACCCCAGGTAAATAAAGAATATGATATTTTCATATTTATCCATATTTTTGAATAAAGTATTAATATGACTTTAAAGGGGACGCTATGCTCAATGGCGTACCCAACACGCAACAACGAGTTTCTTAGTAATCTTATGTTGCACTCTAATAATAAAATAATATTATTTTAAATGGTAGTTAACATGTAGCCGTTGTATTGGCAGGAATGGATAGAAATAACTAAAATATTATTATATATGTTTTTAAATGTTTTTACATTTATCCAATAAAAGATAAAGGCTTAAAATACTGAAAGAATTCAATTTTAGGCGTATATGCCCTAGTTTTCACTAAAGGTTCACTTATTGCCTTTTGATGGAGAACCGTCATTAAATATAGTTTTGTTCACTCTTATAAATTCTTTTTGGACCAAATAAAACTCTCCTTTAGAATCAGGACATCAAAATTTACTTTGTGTAAATTTTTGGTATCTTTCCGATAAAGTTCATTTTTTAATGAATAGTGTAAAATGTTGTATTTTAATTCAAAAACTCTTTTTAATCTAATTTATTTATATGATTAGATTATATTTTTAATTGGTTTTAAAGTGAAATTAGAATATATTTATACCATTAAATCCAATAGTGGTCGTTGGAATTAATTTCACTTTGAAATCGGACATAAACTAGTGTCAATCTTTTGATACTTATTGTTTCATAAAAACACGCTATTTGTCATGACAGCGGGAATTAATTATTAAATTAATTAATGTGACTTATATGTTTTGAATTTTGTAAAATATAATTCATTTTTGAATTCGGAATATCAAATATATCTTAGGGTGAATTTTTGGTAATTTTCTGAAAAACTTCAATTTTTGATGAATAGTGAAACCACTAAGTGGTACTTATAAAAACTCATTTTCCGTTCAAATGAAAATTTTCCACCTTTTTTATTTGAATTTCAAAAATCTGACATAAATGGTTGTCATTATGAAGTAAAATGTGGTTCAATGGGATAATAATATTTTTTTGGTGAATAGTAACTTATTAAGTTTTTAATCGCGGTTAGAGGTAATTAGTGTAGTTTAAGGTAAAAATAATGTTTTAATAATATGAAATAAACTTGAAACATGTCCTAACCTCATTGGATGTGTCATGACCGACCAAGACAACCCATGGGTCAACTTGGGGACCCCATTAATCCACATTGGTTGGAATATGACATTAATATCTTTTTATTTAAAGTTAAAGTAAAAATGAGACAAACATGAAATGTTTTACTAAAACAATTTTTACATGGGGTTATAAAAATAATATTTTTGACTATAAATATTAATTGTAAAGATAAAAACATTTCCTACATCATAGTAGTTTTTTTATAATTTTTATACATTAAATAAATTAAATTATTTATGACATCATGATGATGCAGCGATGAACTCATTATTTAACGATTTAAATAAAATGGAAAGATATTGTAATATCTAAGACCTAAACATGTCCAAAACCTATTGTATTAGTGGATTTCGAACCCTTATCACCTTATCCTAGAAAAACATCAATGTGGGACCTCTTAAATCTGAATACCATTTTCAAATAAAGTAACATTTGCTTACTTTCCAAGAGTGCCCCTCCTCTCCTCTTATAAAAGGCCCCCACCCCTACCTCATTACCCACACTCCCAAAGCCTTTGGCTCGGCCAACCACTGCCCATTTTGTCTCTACACCTCCCTATATTACTCCTTGAAGCCTCACGTTGGGCATAAGTCTTCCCAAGGAAGCCTTTGAGCTCAAACCAAATGGAGTTACCCGATTTTAAGGTAATGTCTTCACTTGAGTCCTTTTGTTTTATTTTGCTTCTCCAACCCCCTAAACTATTTTTATTCATTTATTTTGTAAAAAATCCAGTATCATCAATATACTAGGACGTTTTTATAAGAAATATTCTAGCTACACTTTCACACACCTAAATCTAATGGTTAAAGAACATACTGTTTTCGTGGATGGCGAATTTTGGCCTCCCGAAACAATGATTGTTCAACATTATTTTAACACCTTCAAAGGTAGAAATTAAGATGACACTATATTTATATGTTATATATAATTTGTTTATGTTTTACTTAAGATTCTGTATTTTTCATTTTGGGCATACCTTTATGGTTTCCATTATGGGTAAAGGCGATATCTTCATTTAAGGAAGTGCGGACTACCGCCCCCTCAAAGTGATTTGATTCGTTAATACCATATGTGGTACGTATAAAGGATATATTTAATGATATTATATATGATAGCATACTGTAATTAAAATAATATTATGTATCATTATGTTTTAATTCCATTAAATATGAAATATAAATGGAAGTAGCGTTTGTGCGTACGTACGGCTTACCGTCTCCACGAATGGTACATTTCATTTCTTATCTCAAAATGTTATGTAATATTATAAGTACATATATATAATGGATATATATGTAATATATTACATTAAAATTATGGATATAATTCTGGAATTATAACATATATATATCTCTCTCATTTTGTTTTAATTCCATTAATATGACAAAAAATGAAAGTAGCGTTCATGCGTACGTACGGCCTACCGTCTCCATGAACGGTGCTTTTCGTTTTTTATCTCCAAATGATATGGAATAGTATGAAATGAATATTTACTGGATATATATGATATTTTAATCATTAATACTATTCTGAAAATTATTTACTAATAACTACATGGACAATCTTTTTTCAAACAAGTTCATTTTTGACTCATGTACCAAACATCGACAAAAACGTCTGATATGAACTAACATTATTAAACAATTATTATAAAATTATAATATGTGATATGAACTGAATAATAATCTCTGAAGGAGGTACTTAGGCAATTATTAATTGACCAAAGTTTATTATTCAGGAATATAAAGAAACGAACAAGACAAGTTTTACTTGAGGTAAGGGATCCTACTCCTCTCTTTCTTTTTAAGTACACTCTTTTATGACATTCCTTCTAAGCACATATTTCTTGTTATTGGGATGTTATTTTATATTACTCTTACTGTAATTTTTATGTTCATATGATGAGAGACCCTATTTTCTCTCATCAATCCATTTTGGATGTTTTGAGTGGCGTCGTTAGGCTGCCGAATTTTCGTAAGAGATCTAACCTCTCTCTTTCTCTTTAAGTACTCCCCTTTATGTTACTTCTTTTAAGCTCCTATTTGTTATAATGGGGGATGTTCTTTCATATTCCTCTTGCTGTAAATTTTGTTGTAATGTGATTAGATACCCTATTTGGTCTCATCAATCCATTTTTGGAAGTTTTAAGTGGCACCGTTAGGCTGCCGAGTTTTCGTAAGTGATTTTTCATCTCACTTTTATTCCCGTGAGATTTATGTTAAATTTTGCACAATTTCCTTTGAGTGGTGTATGTACAGACCATTATTTTACTCATTGTGTAATATTCTTTCATTTATGAGTATTTACATCAATGATGTTTTTTCCTTATTTTACGGGGCGTATGTTTCGAAAGATACCCATGTCGGCAAGGGAACCTTTCACCCTCCTCTTTTTAAAAGACTTCTTTTGTTGGGTCTTTTAATTTACATATTGTTATGTTGGGATATATTCTCATATATCCTTATTGATGTAAATTTTATGTCCAAGTGAGGAGATACCCTTTTTTTATCTCTCATCAACTCATTTTGATGTGACGCCGTTAGGCTGTCAAGGGAACTTCTTAACCCAATTTAGATTTCTTTGGGTTCAACACGTAGTTATCGAAGATGTCATCCTTTGAATATGTGTGAATGAACTTTGATTATTTTACACTTAATATCCACTTATATTTGGTGTATTCTTTTGTCACACATAATTATGTAATTGATTTATCCTTAAACCAAGGATACCGTCTTTGTAAGGGACTTCGTCTTAATCTCCTTTCATTGAGGCTTATTCTGTTTTATACACAATCTTCTTTTATATGGTGTATAAACCCCTTTGACTTTTACGTTTATCCAAATAATCTTTTTATATGAAGCGTTTTACTAAATGACAAATGCGAATGTTTTTGTCGTACGTATGTGGCGACAACAAATTCTCCTCCGCCGTGACTATTATTTGAGTTTCGGCTTCCTCTACAAGTCGTACCTTCTTTTTAAAAGAAAAATACATACCATGTTTTACTTTTCTTTTATTTTGGTATTGAAAATGGTTTTCATAATGTATTTATATCAATGTGTTGTATTGATATCTTGTTATTCAATGGTGGAAATGTTAGGTTTCATTTATGCATGTTTTATGTGATAAGATTATGTTATGGTTCTTGGGCATTGTTATGAAGACGGGTGGTTCTGTGATAAACTATGGGCGGGTGAGCCCGATATAGCTCTCCAATGCATTGGGTAACGCGAAGGAGTGAAACGTTAAGGTTTCTCCGAAGATATTTAGGGAATATACTGTGATGGGTATTCCAAACATAACCAAGAGGGTTACTCCCTACGTAAGAATGTTATGAATGCCTCAAGTTACCTTTATGTCTTATGTTTTCTATGATTTATTCATGGTTTGATGAGGTATGTTAAAGTGCCTATGTTTTATGGGTAAATTATGATTTCATTCTTATGTATATATGAACTCATGTTTCCTTTCCATATTTTTATAACCCTTACTGAGCTTTTTAAGCTCATCCCAAGTTTTTGAAATGTTTTTCACAGGTCAAGGGAAAGGTACATGATGTGATGATAGTGTCAAGGATGTGTCAATAAAGAATCCATGTTTTATTTTCAATATGTTTCCGTTGATGGGAAGAATGAATATTGTCTTTTATGTAACCACTTTTTTAAAATGTGGAATGTAATGAAAGTTTCATGATCTAATTCTCTAAAACTCTAAACCTGAAAAGATCCTCAATGTGTAATCTTGTAAAAACTCAAGATTAAGTAAGGTTTAAGGCCGGGGCCTTATAAAAAATCTGTATTTGGGAATAATTAAACAAAAACTACTATCATACTCAATAACATACGTAACAATAAATATAAATGATCCAATATGAAATAATAATTCTTTTACAATAATAAAATGATTCAAACTTACACAGAAACATTTTTTAATCATTTATAATGATAAATCTTATAAAAATTAATACCCTATGTAAAAAGTTATGTTATATTATTTCCATTTTGGAACAATAGTGGAATAGAATAACAACTCATTGACACAGAGTGAGTAATAATTCATTGAATATAAAAATACTAGTATGATTTTCTTCAAATTATTACATGGATATCCAATACTTTGAACTAGGTACCGATTAGGTAATAATTCATTTACACTATTAGTCATAATGAATGCATATCAATTCCAACACTTATAAGGTTAATGTTGAATAAAGTTATTATTTTAATGCTTCAAGTTGAAATTAATGTTTTTAAAATGGTATAAACCATTCAAAATAATAAATAATTATGTAAAATAATCTCTAAAAAAAGTTTATAATTTTAAAACTGTTAACATATGATTATTTTACTATGAAAAATAAATATGTTTTCACTGGTACACTTTTTTGTTTTATTTTAATAATAAATAATATCTCATTATGGTATATTGATTCATATTTCCCATTGATTATATTTTTATGAAATAATGTAATAAGTAAAAAACATAAAAAAATCTAAAAATTATTTATAGTTCATGAAAAATAAATAATTTTTCTTTAAAATAATTAAATTTTACTTATGAATATCCCTGTTATGAAAATTAAATGTGGTTAAGAAAAATAATATGTATTACCATCAATAAATGTGAATTATTACCTTTCCACCAGTTTGAATCTTTACCAATGCAATGTATGGATCAATGATTAATATGACATTTATAATAAAGTGAAAATTAATTATCATTTTTTTAAAACATAGTAAAATTTAATGAAATGCATTTCTCAGTACCTCATGTTGACCGTACAAAATAATATTATTCAGGATCATCATGTTTCCACAAAGGGATATGTATGGATTCATGGCCTTAGATACATAATTTCTATTCTAAAACCTATAAAACAAATCAAAATATTCCAAACAATTAACACATATAAATTAATATTTGAAAATGGTTATTCGAATAATGGAATGTTCCTATGAACCTGAAACCTCATAATGATGGTAATGTAACATGAAAAATATATTTTAACGACTATTCAATGAATAAATATTAATTTGATAAATTTAATATTAAATAAAAAAATTAGAAACATGTTTCTGAAATTCTCATATAAATGTTTTTATATAGATTTATTTTTAACTAATATATTACACTTTATGAAAAAACATTAAAATACATTGACCTTGTGAAATAAAATAACATAATAAAAACCATTATGTCATGTTTTTAAAAAAATAATATTTTAATAATATTTAAAAAAACATGTGAATGGAATGTCTTAGCTATAGCTGAGATGTGCATTCAATGACTTGATACCATCTACCATAACAATACCCACGACATTGGAATCTAAAAATTAAATTATCTTACTCAAACGACTACCAAATATCACTTAATGTTTGTTCAAAAATATTTTATAAAATTAATATATTATTAAATGAATCACTAAAAGAAATAATAATAAAACATGATAATCACATATTCAAATGTTTTCCATAATCCTCCTTCAAATAAAGATGATCAATGAATAAACTAAAAAAATCATTTTCTCGCTAATTGATCTTTAAAAATGATAGTACCCTTAAATAAAAAACATCCAAATATGTTCCCATCAAACTAGTTAAATATGTGTTGAAAAAATTGATTTCCATTTAGTTGAGTGAAGGGCATTAAATATAGTTGAAGGTTAATTCACCATGTACAGGTTAATCCTCCATTCCATTTGAGGAGAAATATAAAAAATTGAAGGATAAGGGAAGATTAAACAAAGGTAGTAGGATTACCATATAATTTTTTCAAGAAACAAAATCCCAAGATTCCATTAATTATTATTGGTTAGAGGAATGACTAGTGGAACCAAAATTTATACTTAGGAGGAACTTATATATGGTATGAGAAATATGAGATCCAATAAATAATAGATTGGGTAAATAAGAGGAGGTAATTGTGAAAAAACATGACTTGCTGAATTAGAAGTATACATTGGCCTTCCAGGTTCCGATTAATGTGTTTTTGGGTAGCAAGTGACACTACCAGGACACACAAAACCCTGTTAGATAGACTATGTACTCAATATTAAACCATCCTAAATGTGGGGAAAAAATTTGTTTAAAAAACATAATGTACCACGTATAACAATAAAAAACCCATAATATTCAAACAGACCCACAAGAAACACTATAAAACTAAAAAATAATTCTTATATACCCATATACCAATACCGATTCTAGAATAATGAATCATTAGTAAAACACAACCAAAACATTAAAATAATCAATGTTCAATTCACTAAATTTCTATGTTAAACTAAAATTCCATTTATTTTAGAAAATTAATGTCTTGGGATGTTACATACTCAAAACCATATCACTAATAATTTAAGGGAATTCTATGTTGACACTAACCCATGATTTACTATCCCACACAACCCTACACTTTCTGATAATTGGCTTAAAGAATCCACATTTACCTAGATTCACCAGAATTAAATTAAAAGTAAATCTAAAATTACTATAAATAAAAAAAATCTAGATGATATTCTAATAATAATATTTTATCCTAAATGTATCATGATGCCCATATATTAATAAATTAAATTCATAATAAAAAAACTGAAAATGATAATAAAATATCAACTTATAATCAAAATGATCCTATGGGCCTTCGGGTCATAAATTGTGGGTCAGTCGGGCCTTGTGATTTGGGCCTATGGGTCATGTATGGGTTCCCCTTCAACCCTTAAAAGGGAAATTAACCATAATAAAATAAAAAATAAGGCCTTTGGGACATTTGGAAATTACTATTAAAATAATTAGAATCACTACTAGATACTTCAAAATTCTATCTCCAAAAATCCACTCCAATATAATTGTTTTCCTAAAAACTATCATTAAAACAACCCTAGTAGTAATAGTATTACAAGGAATAATATTAATCAAGGGAAAAATAATTTTTTATTTCCATAGAAGTAATTTTTCTTAATAAAGTTATCATTTATAGGGATTTATAGAGATATATTTTACCAATTCAACATTTTATTTAAAATTTATTTTCAGAAAAACCAAATTCTTTATAATTAATTGCATTTAAAAAAAGAATTTATAAAAAACTTTTCCCAATTATTATTTAAAAAAGATACACCATTATCTTCCCAGACTAATATAATCCCTCCACATATTCCCCTTTTAACATACAATATACATATTAGATGCATTGTTTTAAAAGAACTCTTAATAAATCTAAAAATTGTTTCATATTGGTAAATATTCTAATATTATATAGTTATCAATGAACGTTAAACATTATCCAGAGCATACATCATAAAATTATTTATATCAAATAATATATAGGGTTACATATATAGTATCATTTTTAGTAGAATTATCAGAAATAATATTTATCACATTCTAAAATAGACAATAATACTAAAAAGGATGATGGTTCGATATTAAATTCCTATAACAAATTTTGAAAAAAAATCAGAATAGAATATGTATCATGATAATATATAAAATTTATTTATCAATGATAGAATACAATAAATATTTTATATCATGATCAATATAGAATATATATATATATATATTTAATTATTATCCATAGAATCCAGATTACATGAAATTCTATATTACATTGTTGAAAAATGAGCTAATCATTAGGATTAAAAAAGGTACACAAGACACTAAAATTAATGAATTGGATAACATTAAAAAACATATATAGTATAATATAATTTAAATTATTTGATATTATTTTATTAATTAAGTATCTTCATACCTTTTAATTATCTTAAATAAGATACACATGTCCAAATGATCTTGTAGAATATGTGATGCATGATTCTATAATTTCATTCGCACTCAATAAATCTATATACAATTCTTTATTTTCACAATATCATATTTTATTTTTTTCAAGGGGATCCTCATCAATCCTATAATGAATCTTTCTTACCCAAACAACCCCTAGTAACTTGATCTTCCACAAAAAAGTTGTTCTTCATTAATATATATGTGTTACTTCTCATGTTTTGATAGTCCAAATCACTATCTAATTACACAACATTATAGTTATAAAATGATATATAATAATAATCATGAATATATGGTCTATAATTGTTTCACATTTATATATACCCTATAAAAGTTCCCAAATCCAATGGGACTCGAGACATGCACTATAAATATGAGATTATCACTATGCAATGATTTACTAACAAACATTGAAAAGTTAATTAATGAACAATTCTAAACAAAGAACTAGAATGAATCATTTATAAGCTGGTCATTACAATGATATATAAATAAAAATTGACCACCTCAATCGGTTAATAATAAAATAATCAATTATATATCTATATAAATATAACGAAAAAATTATACCATTCTACATATAAAATTATGAAACAGTTATACACTACTCAACAAACTCAATATAATTTAATAGAATTAGTGGAATTTTGATATTGATCCTTCAAATATTGACACCGTGTGTTATCCATGTAGATCTTGAAGATAAAATCATTCACCAATTTCCATCATGATTATAAAAAAACCCAAAGACATATATATAACTACCACAAAAATGATTAGTATTTAATTTCGTATTGAATATCCATAATGTGATTGAGATTATATATTCTCCTCAGGGATCTAATAATGTGTCTCATCATAATAATAAATGATCATTTTAATAAATTCCCACGTATGCAAAGTAAATAGTATAGCATAAAGGTTCTATTCAAAAAAATAACGATAAAAATAGAATGTTGTTGAATGTATTTTTTCGTAACCCCAAAATATAAATATATTCCAATATTGAAGATACATAATTTGGGCCTTGTGAAATATATATAATGTTACATATCCATGGAAACTCAGACTCAAGTTTCAGTGTATAGAACGAGTTAGAGAAATAAACCCATCCTAAAGAATGGGGATGCAGTCTAAAAATGTAAACATATTATATTATCATTCTCTAGAAAGGGTGAAGGTGTATATAAGAGTTAAGTGACTAAAATACCTTCTTATTATAAGTTTTTTGGGTTATATAGATGTATATATGAAACACATATCCCATTCATAACATTAATTCAATTTTCAATGTACCACTATATATTTTAAATGATAAATATCCATAAATATTACCAGTCTAAATTTTTAAAAATTATAATAAGAAAATATGGAACTCTAGAGAAATTTAATCATAATTAATATCAGGTTACATTACATAAACTAAAATAATTATACATGCTTTAATATTAAATATAAGTATTAACTATTTTAATCATATAATGAGATTTAATGTCACACATAATAATGAAATAATTTATGGTATATCTAAATCTTATAGAACTTTATCCCACATATGATAGGCTATGATATAATATTTCCTTTATGAGATTGCAATGATAAATCATACCATCCCTATGATATATATTGATAAAAAATATAGGATAACAAAAAGTCAGGACAAAAAGATTCACTTATTACATTGATATCACCTTATGTTACCTTGGGATAAATTATATAATATTTCATGTATAGTTCTTATAATAAATAATTCATTAACATTGAAACACAAATAATCATAATTTCCTAAAAATAAATAGACATAAATATTCATTTTTCGAATAAGGTTCTTTTATAAAAAAGAATATGATTTTCACATTAAGTATTATTAATAGAAATGAAACTCATTAGGAAATTATTAATACCTAAAATTCAATTCAAATGATGTTTTTACGATTATAAATTGAATACCAACCCATAGGTACACATTTATGTGTTATTTATATTAATTAAATATCTCAATAACGTATATATTTGAACCTTGGAAATTTGATTTTGAGGGGGTTTATGTGTTTAGTTTTTCCACACTCATCTTTAAGGATTATCAAAGGGTTATAGACAAATGGAGACAATTTATATTAATTATAATATTAATGTCTATTGGAGGGTGTAAATAGTTATATTCATGGAAAATAGTGGATTTTTTAACTTGTGGAAGATGATTGTGATTTCATATATTCTCCACTCATGTTGAGCATCTATCTAGTAAATGTTTCTCTACTAGATTGGTTTCCCATCATCTTGGAGTCATGTAATTGTATGTATGGAACAATCTAGGTGATTGATGCTTATTTAGTGTCATGGAATTGATGATGTTTAAATGGAATAATGTGTGTGAGATGGAATTATTAGAGAGTAATGGTTATTATATTCCCGAAAATTCCATCATATCAATTCATTAGAAAGTAATAATGATTAGGAGATATCTTATAGGATATATATTTATAAAAGTACCAATTTAGTACAAAATGGTGCATGAACTAGACCTAAATGAATTATCTTGGTCATTCCACTTATATTAGTGTTATTTCATGTTCCATACATGAGTGAATATTCTATATTTATGGTTGTAGTGAAAATAGAGTTTTCAAAATAATATATATATGAGGAAGTTATGTCACACATAAAGTAGAGAAAAAAATAAAAAAATGGTGATAAATTGTCAACAATTAAGATAGTATAGTATATAAAATAATGAATCATAATAGGATATTAGGGATATAATTTGGCAGAATATTTATCAATAAACCCTATGTGAAGGATACTTATTTAAATTAAATATTAGTGTATAGAATTCGTGACAGGTATTTTTGATATAATTAATTATAATAGTGCTTAAATATCATTTTTCAAAATTTGAAACACCTAATTTTTATTCAATGATATAGAAGAAACATTGAAAACATTTAACTGAGGGTTCATCCATCCTATGTAATGTGTGGAAGAAGAGTTGATAAATGTTATCAAGATGAATTAGTGTGGTTACCTCTGAATATTATTACAAATGTTTTGAAGATACTATAATGTGTCCATATCCCAATAATTTAATGCAATATAAAAGTAATGATTGTTGTATTCCATTATAGTATCACAACTATATGTCTTCAGTCCTTAGAATAACCCTCATTAGTGAATCAGGTAAAATCATTGGTACATGATTTTAATTATAAAATTGCATTAAGGTGTATTTTTATCATATGAAAAATAGTTTTACATGTTCTAGGAAACAAATGAATAAGTTCAAAAAAAATGAAAATAAAAACATCACACCCCAATTCACCACTAGATTTCTAGAGTGTCATAGGTTGCAAAAATTGGAATCACATTTATCTTTTTAATATTAAATTTGTTAATTAAATCGTATAAGAATTTTGAACATCATGAATTCTAGTGGGAATAATCTATTAAAATTATGTTGTTATTATATTTATAAGAATAGTATGGGGTCACATTTTTATCAATTGGGTGCATGTTTTCTCTACTACTATACATGTTATTAAATTTTGGGTTGTATAAAAAATTTCCACAACTGAATAAGGAAAGATGTTACTCGATGATGATGAAAAATTATATAATTTCATTCAGATATCTATCAAATTATACCTATATGATGTTGCTGAGATGCACTAGAACCATGTATATATGGGTAAATTTGGTAAATATATAAGATGGGTTATCATGGTAATGAAGCCTAAACATTATATAATTTAATATAAGAATGATGATCAATTTTTTTGAATATGAATATTTTGATACATTCATTAACTCAATAGTTGTAGTTATTTTAGAAATTTAAGAAATTGATAATGAAAATAATGTTGTTCTAATTTTAATTAAAATTATTTGAGGTTTTCCGCTCTCCACTATTTGTAAGTTTCAACACTAGAAGAGTGGATGTTGGTTGAAATTTAACAAGTTGAATTGTAATATAGTCTATGATTGTATGAAATGCATATCATTAATAAAGGAATATATACACCCTCAAATAATGAAATGGATTGAAATATATATAACATATTTAATTATATAAAGGTGTGGATGAAGAATAATTTGAAATTAATGGATTAAATTCTCTAGTTGAGAGAAATACTAAAAGGTAAATGACATATTAGAATGAAATTTACCATTATATTTATTCAGGTGAATGAATTTATAATAGATTATATGATGGTCCTCAATGGGATTTGATAGAGATAGTGGTCAATAAGTTTGTATATAGAGGCCATGAAAGAGGTTTCATTTTGAAAGAGGCATAAAATTGAAAAACAAATCAAAACATACGCTTTATAGGATGAGATTACTGGGAAATAACGAATATGATAATGAGGAAGTTTTAAAGGGTATTGATAGTGAATATAATTATGATATAAAATATTTAAAAATGGATATATAAGGAATGAAATAAACTGTAGTGTATGGGTTATCACAAGGTATAACCCTAGTGGGTTTTGAAGATCCCTAAATTCAAACCAAGAAAAACAAAAAAAATTGATACTATATTAAGAGAGTATTATAACAATGTATATTGGCATGATTTATAGAAAGATGGAATATAGAAGGGGTTTTAAATAATCATCTGGTCATGAAAACATAGAATCATTAATAGAGTCGAATCCCATGATTTATAAATAATATAATATTATTGGAGATCCTAATTCATGTTTATCGTATAAAAGATATTAGAGTATTATCTCTTAAATAGGAATGAGTTATTTCGGAAAGAAATCATGATTCAGAATAAATAATGTGTGATTTCATGAATTTTTTTTATTTTTGAATGATTCATAATAGATAATTAATGAATTCGAAAAATGATGTTTTAAATATGTTGAAAATTTATAAAATAATTAAGGACCATATCTCTTGTTATACAATGAATTGGTATTAATATTGATACATTAAAAGCATAAACATTGATATATTATTATGATGAGATAAAGAGTTTTATTTTTTTTGTTTCAATAAAGAGACAATAATTATATGGAGAAATTTAGATCTAATAAATGGAAATTATATAGTTGGAACCATTTCTCAGTCTACGATTGCTAATAAAAATTTGAGTAAATTTTTAATTTTTTATAGATGTTGAGGAATGAAGGGGAAATGATCATTTCTATTGAGATATTTATGGATTTCATGGCCACACCACATCCTAATATAAATAAGTGATGATATATTTAAGTTAGGAAATACCAATATGAAATCAATAAAGAATTATTTGATATCCTTCATTTATGAGAAGAAATTATTTTATGGATATTGAATTAATTTCTCCAATTTTGTTAAAAAAAATACCCATATAGAGTGGAAATAAAGATACCTGTAATTGATGTCAAATGAATAAAAATACAATAAAACCAAACATGATTCTCTTTTGAAATAGATACTCCCAATTAGGAGTGGAAATTTACTATGATTATTGTAATAGTTTTGAAAAGAAATAAGAGTGTCTATAATATACCTAAATTCTTTTGTATATTTCATGGAAGTAAGAGAGGAAAAAAGTAATGGATAATCATTGTAAATGGATCCCAATTATACAAAAAATAATTTAAATGAATATCTAATAGATGTTTCCCATCTCATATGACTATAAATTATAAAATCCTAAAATTTATAAAGTGAATATTTTATGGAAAAGTGTGTTATTTTAATTATTGGTCATTGAAAATTGATGTACATTGAAATATAATATTAAAGGGATATTAGATTGAGAAGAAGGATTTTCTATATGCAGATAACCTCTGATAAAACCTCTTAAGTTTGAGTCATAACAGTGACTCCATAATTAATGGTTCATTCAATGAAAAAATGTTTCATGACCAAAGGCAAGGTTATGAAGCCAGTCATGAAATTAAGGAGGAGAAATTATAATCCATATTAGTCATATATCAAATAAGATACTTTTAACATAATAGTTAATGATGGAAGAACATATATCATTAGAGTTATGGACATATTTACTAACATCACATTGAAGAATTATCTAAAATAAATCTAGAGATTATATTTAAAATCTATAGTTAGATCATGAAAGGACATGATGTTATTTTATATAGGGAAACATGGCATAAAATTTATATTGGTTGAAGAAGAAATGGGGATCCAATCTAATTTACCGAGTTTAAAAAAATATATGTGGTCCAATTAATCAATATAGAAAATGATGGGAGATATATTTCATCATATTTCTAAGTGATTATAGAAAAAAGGAATGTGTTATGTTCATATGAATAAATACATTAACATTGGGTCTGAGGCCTGAATTATTAACAAGTTCAAATTTATAAAAATAAAAAAAATGAACACGTGAAAGTAAATAAAAATAAAAATATAATCATAACGAATTAGGTATTCAAAAATAAATTTGATGAAAATTTAAATGTGATCTCAAATATTTTTTTCAAAATGGACATTCAAAAATTTAAGATGTTATTATTGAGGAAATTTCTACACAATGAATGGACATCATTCCTTCAGAATATCTATGGGAATAAATATTCCAATATTTTTAAAAGTAAATTATATGTATGATAAAATAATGTTATTGAATTGATTTATTTAGGAAGAGACCTATATTGTTCAACTGGTGGACTTCTTGGTTGGAAATGATGAAATTAAGTTTTTGAAATTAAATTATTCCATATAAAATTTAAATAAAACACATCAATATTGGTATGATAAAATATATATATAAATAAATAATAAGAAATTAAAGGGGTGTGTGGTGTTTGATATGAACATATACATGAGATAATTCATATAATAATAGTCTTCAGTGATGGTCTATGTGGATGATATGATATATTTTGGGAGAAAGAATAATTTTTTGCTGGGATTTTCTATTTTCAACTTTTCAACATTTTACATCATTATGATTGGAAACATTTTTTATTTATAGAGACATTGGATGCTTAAATAGTGTTACCCCATTGTCCCTAAAACTAAGTATTCAAGAGATATTTTGATGAAATTGAACATGCACGATTCAAATGTATTTCCACCAATTATTTCATTAAGAAATAATCATGGGTAGCATGTGGATGGGAAATATATGGACCCCACAATGTATAAAAGGATAATTGGATGCTTTCAGTAATTTAAATAAACTCAACCATATATCATTTTTTAAATATGTTTTTATGATCATTTCCTATGTATTATAGGGGAAAAAATTCTAATTACTGATAAGTGATTCATGAGATACATCCTTGGTACTCAAAAATGTGGATTTATCTTTGATTAATCAAAGAATAATGAGTCATAAAATTTTAATCATGTTTCTAGGGTGGTTGTTTGGTTAATAAAAAAATCATAAGTACTGGTACCTTCTCTATTGGATGTTAATGTGTGTTATGGTTGAGAAGAAAAGTCCTGAATATATATTATTAAGATTTTAGTGGATGAATATATGAAAATGACAAAGAAAGAACATAATGATACCAATAAAAGAAAAATTTAGATGAAATTAGTAATGATGTAAAAAATTATTCTGTAATTCTTATTGAAACAATAGAAAAATTGATCTGATGATAAATATAGTACCAGACTCTCATAAAAATCATATTGAGAGCAGTTATAATTATTTTATAAAGAATGGGTAGTTGATTGAATAATTAATGTTTGGAATGTTGGAACTTCAAATCAAGTGAGATACATATTTAGTAAATAATTTCTACATCAATGGTTGATAAAAATTGGTTCAACCATAGTGTTTAACAACCTACCATTACCGGATGAGTTCATGATAATTCCCCTCTCCACATTTCTTTCCAATTCTTTATATTAAATTTTCATTGTATGTAGGTACCTGGAATTGGGATTATTCTCAAATGGATTGAATTAGTGTGATGATAGGGAGATTTATAGTTTGTGTAACTGATGATATTACCTCATCAAGGAAAGAATATGTCATCGATCTTATAGGAGGCATGATTCATATGAAATGTAGGGATGGAGTTTGATTGAGCTAGAAGATATGGGGAGTTTTAGTAATTATAGTTAGATGATCCATGAGTATTTACTATTTTAAAATTTATTTGAACATAAATAAATATACACAATGTTATATATTGATTGACTATACATTCACATACACCTGGTAGAAGAAAATCATGTGAGATGATCCAAATTTGTCATTGGATTTACAACCGACCTCATGTGGTAGAATATTGAAACTATTTTTGAGGCAGCCTAAGAATTACACAAAATAAATCTACACCATTTTATATGAGTATTCAATACATATCATAAAAATATGTGTCATTTAACCATAAGGTTTTAGTGTTTGTGGTGATTATATACACAATCAACTTATTTCAAGAATAATCTTTAAGATTTTTTAAGATGTTCTTATTACATAGAATAGTTATTATCCCATAAATATTAAATTCCATAAAAACATAGGGAAATATAATCATTAGAATGTGTGAGCTCTTATAATCTATAAGGATAAATGTATGGTATATTATTCAATGATCATATGTGAGTATAATATATTAATATGGTTATGTGAACATGATAATATCTAATTAGAATCATATCAAAAAATTCAATGATAATTAATAATGAATCATGGAAAAGATTAATCGTAACCAATGAGAGAATTTTTTAGAGTGAGGAACAATAAAAAATGAATCATGATTCGTGAAATCATATTATAATCATGTGACAAAAAAATTTATAATACACCTAATCACACTACTAGATATTTAGGTTATAGCCAGAGTTTGAAACTGTGGATAGAAGCCCAAAAACATTGGCTATATGTTATTTCCATGGTTCCATGGAACATTGATATTATTGGTGTGGATATTGAGTAAGACCTATATCCATAGTTTCAAACTGTGGTTATACGGCAATAGCCACATGTCAAACATTAGCTAAAGGCTTATAGCCACAGTTCAAACAGCAGGTATAGGGCTATATCGACGGTTTGAAACCGTTCGTGGAGGCCTATAGCCATGGTTTCAAACCATGGAAAGTGGCCTCTAGACAAGGATTAAAACTATGGCTATAGGCCTTCCAATTTCATAAGAAAACACCCCCACAACCCCCACTCCCCCTGTATCCCCTCCCTTCCCCATGGATAGACCCCCTTAGAAACCCCCCCCCCCTTTGAACACCCCCAATATCCCCATGTATAGACCCCAAATGAAACCCCATTGGACATCCCCTCCCTATAGACACTCCTGAGACACCCCTATACATTCCCCCTTGGACACTCGTTAGACACACACCCCCCCATAAACACCCCTAGGACGCCCCCCACTAGACACCCCCCATGACACCCCCTGGGAACCCCCCTATACACCCACTGAAGATCCTATAGACACTCCCCTTGGACAACCCCCTTGGACACCCCTCCTCTCCAGGCACCCCATGGACACCCCCTCCCCCCTAGACACCCCATACACCCCCCACAGGACACCCCCACCACTTAACACCCCATGGACCCCCACCCCACCCCAAGGACACCTCATTGGATAGACCCTAGAAAACCCATGGAAACCCCCAGGAAAATCCATACACATCCCTTAGACAACCCCTCCTAGAAACCCAACCTACACCCCTGACCTAAAGACCCCCCTGACACCCCCTCCCCCTGCACCCCCCCCCCCCATGGACCACCCGTGGGAAGGCCGGGCATAGCCTCTGGAATGTCCCTGGACAACCCCTCATAGACCCACTACACCCCTTCCCTATAGACCTCCTACACCCCATCCCCCTAGACACGCCCTGGACAGCCCCTAGACAACCCCCTGGACAATCCCCTCGGAAAATCTTCATAGAAACCCCACCCTCCCCCTCCCCCTTACTCTCTAGACCCTCTACCCCTGCCCCTACGACAGCCCCAGGACACCCCATGGATTGCCCCTAGAAAAAACCTGGACGACCCATGGACACCCGCATGACATCCCCTGGACAACCCCTCAATGACACCGAACTTTCAGCCACCCCCCTGCACCCCACCAATATTTCCCACTTCTGGTCGCACCCCACCAATATCTCCCACATCTGGTCCCCCACCAATAAACCCCCTTGTGCTATAGCTGCACCCTCCCTCTTACTCTTGAGACCCCTTGCACCCCCTCCCCCTGCTCCCCCACCAATATCCACCGCTGTCCGGTCCCCAACCCTCCCCTCTTAGACACCCCAATGCACCACACCTACACCCTCCTCTTTCCCTGCAGACCCTAATTCACCCCTCCTGGACCCCCTCCTAGACGGCCCCACATGGACCCCCCCTTGCACCTCACCTGCATACCCCCTCCTGGAAAACCCTCCCAGACACCCCCTTTCACCATCCCCCTACCCTAAAGTCCCCCCTTCAACCCACCCCTCATGGACACCCCCTCCTAGACACCCCCTCCTAGACACCCCACCTACACCCTCCCACCCAACCTTGCACCCTCCCCCTCCCTCCCATGCACCCTCCCCCATAAAAAACCATATAAAACCCCTGGACACCCCTCGAGACACCCCACATGCACCCTCCCCCTTCCCTATAGACCCCCCATCATGGACAACCCCTACTAGACACCTCCCATGGAATCTACCCCTGCATTTATAGACCCTATGGAACCATACCCTATCCTGTAGACCCCCCTACACCCTCCTCCGGTCATGCATACCCCCTACACCCCTACCCCCCCCCCCCCCCCACCAGTACCCCTATCTATGTCCCCACCCAAGACACTACCCCTACCCAGCAGATCCCCCTGCACCCCCACCCAACATGTATCCCCCTACAAGGTCCCCACCAACACGTCAGTTTTCCCAGATCATTTAGGGGGCCATAGGATTCAATATCTTTTTTTTCACGTTGATTAATTCCAAAATCTATTCCATGTGGAACTATAATAAATTTTAGTCATCATCTAGTGGTGTTCATTGAGTCTACCAGTGTTAAATGGTCAATCCCACTATGAATATGTTGGTAATAGAAGGTGTATATGGTCGACAGGTGGTGCGACATATTAAAAAAAACAAAAAAGTAGGACAACACTTTTGGTCTAACAATCCATATTTGATAGGTAAAGGTGAAAGAACCAGTGGCCTGGAATTGGAGAACTACACTTATGGGGATCATTTTTTTTAAGTTAAAATACTCGATCAATTTTCAACTAGTCATCCACTCCCCCTGAAACCCCTCCATTCCCCCTAAAAACCCCCCTCCACTCCCCCCTAGATAGCCCCACCCCTCCCTGGATAGACCCCCCCCAGACAGACCCCCCACACCCTTGCAGACCCACTTGAGTCAGTCCTTAGTGACATAAAGATCATATTGCAATGGATTGGAAATGAAATATTGAGTTATAGTTGTTTGTTGTGGGATATTAGGTTTCCTTGTGAGGGAATAAAATTGTGCAGGGAAAACAATGATCACACCACAATTATCCCACGGCGCATGAAATTCAATTATAATAGAAAAAATGCAGTTGTGTCACGGAGAGATAAATGCACTAAATCGTGGTCACGTTGCGGACAGATGATTGCACCGAAATGTGGTCACGTCATGGAGTAGTTTAAGGTGAAAATTAAATACCCCTTAGGAGTTGATGTTTGAGAGGTAATGTCGTAATGGATTTTGATAACACTTCAATAACCTTGAGAGTCATGTAATTGGGAGAGAACAAATTTTTGGAAACTATCTTATCACACCACACCCCCCTTGCAGACCCCCTTGCACCCCCCATACTTCCCTTCTAGACACCTCGTCCCACTTGAACACCCCTCCCTCCTGGACAACCCCCTCCCTCCTGGATAGAATGGAATGGGGGTTCAGCGTATGCATCCATTTCCATAGAGGATTTCATAGGATTCATAGATGCAAAGTGTCTTCTATATTTTAGTTTCTTTGGGTGAAAATTCACATTCTGCAACATCTTGAATGGAAGTACGAGAACATGGAGTAGGTTGGATTTATGTTTTTTCAACATCTAAGGAATTGACACATACTCACAGATATCAATTAATAATAACACAAGTGATCATTCATACCACTCCCTGTTCATAGTGAAACTGAATAAGGATGAAATAACTATAATGAAATTCATCTAATCAAGGAATTGGATGAGGATGGAGGTATTTAGTCATCTTGTATAGGTTTTTCTCTTATTGTGTGGGTCTAAAAAATAACTTACAACATTTAAGGAAATAAATTCTAAGATATATGGAAGGTAGAACGAGTAGGTAAAATATCTTGGAGGGTATCAACAAATACATAGAAATTATAAAGGATATGCATCCTGCTATCTAGGATGATGGAATCTTTAAAAATCTGGTGAGAAAAAACTACACTAACAGAAATTATCCTAGAAATGGAAAGATATCGGAGGGAAAAATCATAGAACCTTTGGCTTAACGATGGTGATAGGGACTTATCATTCTTCAAGGCCTAAGTGTAGGAGAGGAAGGAGGTCAGGTAAATAAAAAAAATTGGATGAAAAATATTATATAATAAAAGTTGGAATGGTTGGGAAATTGAAAATAGATCATTTTATAGAGATAATTTCAAGAGACACCAGACCCATCATTGCAAGTTATCTCACCCCTACTATCACCTTGCACCCTATGCCACACCCCCTTGCAACCACCTTCCCCCTTGAACCCCATCGATACCATCCCCCAGCCCTGCAGACCCCCAATTCACCACCACCCCTACCCCATCAATTTTTTCCACCCCCCATGCACCCTCTACCACACTCCCCCCCCCCCTCTTCACATTGCACCCATCCAGTACCCTCCCCCTTACCTATAGACCCCCCTACACCCCATCCCCTTCCATTACCCCCCCCCCCTCCCCACTACTCTCTTGAACCCCTACCCTATAGACCCCCTACAACACAACCCCCACCCCCTACCAGTTTTCCCTTCCCCCACATCCCCCTTGAACCCCTTCCCCACTCTCACAAACCCTCTACCCATTGCACCCACCCAACACCCTCCACACTCCCCCTTCCCTAAAGATCCCCCACCTGCACCACCCCCACCCCCTTCCAGTTTTCCATCCCCCACTGCCCCCTTGCACCCCCAACCCCAATGGACCCCTTCCCCCCACCCCTTTCACCACATATACACCCCCCCTCCACCCTTCCCTGCATACCCCCTACAGACCACCACCTTCCATACAAACCTCCCCCCTAAATGTAGTCCTCCCCTTACCCTGAAGATGACCCCCTGCCCTATAGACGACCCCTACCCTATAGACCGCCCCCTTCCCCAGCAACTCTGCCCTCCCCCTCCCCCTCCCCCTACCCTGCCGACATCCCCCTGCCCTATATACTCCTACTGCAGACCACCCCTTCCCTTCAGACCTCCCCCTTCACCCTTTCCACTCCCCACTACCAACCTCCCCATCCCCCTCCCCCTCCCCACTACCCCTCCCCCATACCCAGGAGACCTCCCACTGACCTACATACCCCCTACAGACCAACCCCTGGCCCTACAGACCTTCACCATCCCACCTACCCACAAACCCCATCCCTACTCCCCCTACCCCCATGTAATAAATAAGTCTAATAGATATTGTAAATGGTGCATGATTAAGGGTGAGTTATAATAAATGGGCTATATATATTCAAAATATATGGATTTATGGTGTGACTATGGTAAAAAGTCACATCTATTTGTCGTTGGAAAACAATATGGGTGATCTAAAAGAGATACCTTTAATAAGATGATGAAGATATATTACTAATCATAATTGGTAATAGGCCTTTACAAAAATAATAATTTTTTATTTGGATCAAAATAATGTTTTAATGATTTATTTGACTCGATATGTTTTTTTAAACAACCACATTAAATTTCAAAATCCAAATCAGGAGTTTCTTGCTTGAATAATGAAGAAAAATTGAAGTAGAGCCTAATCAAATGTTTAAGAGGTGTAAAATCTATATTTGAACGTTTCAATGGTATTAAACCATCATTGAAGATAAAAAATTTGTATAATACCACATTTAGTGTGTTATGGGACTACCAAGAATATTAAGATAGCTCTAGTGGAGAAATAGTGACATTCTGTATTACGTGTTTATTTATTTATATAATATCATGTGTAATAAGATAAATATGTTCAGGATATTGAGAAGATTTTGGGAGAGAGAAAAATAGATTACAAATTATTTTTTCCCTATGTTCTTGATTATTTCAAAATATGATTTTAGTGGAGTTAGCGATGGGAAATTAATAGCAATTTAGTCTTATATGAATAAAACAAAGTTCCATTGTGTAGAAGATAAAAATAAAATCATTTGGTTTCCAAAGTTTTCACAAATGATTGATACCAATTGACATAATATTTTTATGTATCTGAGATTTTAAAAAGAGAGATCAATTATCTTTTATTTAATAATATTAGGGACATCAAAAACATTATATTTTTGTATAAAAATCTGGTTTCCAACAATGAACTCTATCTTTGTTGGGTTATAAAATTTCTAAATGAATCAATGGTAACTATTAAATTCACATAAATAATACTATTGATTGAAAATTCCTATAGAGAGAAGAAATTTCCATAGGTCAGGAATAATGAAAGGATAAATCTATTATTCTTAAAGGTATGATAATAATTTGATTTATTTTAATAAATGAAGATTATTAATGGAAGCATTAACTATAGAATGAACCACTCCTTAGTGAATTTGGATAATCCATAATGGATATTGAAATGTATAACGTGGTTTTGTATTGAGTGTTTTAACCAGAGTTCCAAAATTTTAATTTTATCTTTGGGAAATGAATATTATCTCTATGATATGACTATGTTGAACAAGTAATGGTGGATAGCGATGAGGGAAGTGTGAAAAATGAAAAATTCCTTATGTGCATAAGGTTCATTTTTAAAAAGTAAAACTTCTAAAGGATAAGAGAAAAAAAGGATTCATCCATAGATATACAGAAGATCTAGAATTTTCCCCAATGAGGTAATGACAAGGCACAACTAAAACTAGAATTTAGTGGTGAATGAGGAACACAACGCTAGTAAAATGTGGTTCTTTGATGATTAAATAAGAACATAGTAATATTTGGAACTAAAAATAATTCATGAACTAGTGGTTTTGGTATATCATAGTACAATTTGACTTGAAATGTGGTATATATATCATATAGAGTGATGAAATAGTGGATGTATTCACTAAATACTAACGTGGGACTCATAAATATCGTATCAATAGAGGGGAAGACCACCTCATGGAGGATATGAAACATGCTCATAGTAGATATAAAATGGACATTTTTTTTCACAGTTTCATGGTAAAACTCATGGATGTAGTGTTTTATTTAAATGATTTTTAAATTAGTTGAATCATGATCATTTTTGAGTACATAGTCGAAGGAATAAATATGAATAAAATATTCATAAATCTCTTTGTGTAGAAATATTTAAAGAATTTATGTGAATTAAATGAATATTTTTGACCATACTATAACCTTGTACAATCCATTCCATCCATATCTTATTATTCACTTCGTGGTGACATGGCCATTATGGGAAATTCCATCTTAAAATCCTAACGACACATAAAGGGTGTCTTGATTCAAGAAATCATTATAATAAAAAGAGGGAAACCCCCTACATGGATATAAAAATGGTCATGTAATATGTGTGCTTTATGACAAACTATTACATAATGTAAAAGGAAAAAATCAATGCAATACTATCATGAAAGGTATACCACTATATGTTTTCGTAGTTAGAGAACATCCATTGGAGGTGTTTTATTACAAAACAACGACTTAATTATCAAAAGAAATAATTATATTAAATAAAAAATATTAATGAATGTCAATTTAATATTACATGCATAATTATGAAGGAAACTAAATAAAATTTAAAACATTCTTTATTTAAGGAGGCTAGAAGAGGGACAATACCTCAACCTCAAGGTGCATTTTCTTTTGAAGATGACAACTCGAATCTTCCTTTATTCCTATTTCATGCATATGAAACTTCACATATATATATGGACACCTAGCCCTTATGTACATATTTTCATTTCCAAATACGCTCAAGGTTGTCCATAGATATATGTTTAAACTTGCACATACCCCTTTACACTTACTCCTGTATACATTTTTCATGTCTATATATAATCCCACCTAGACCCTGTATATATATTCATACGGCCATTAGTGAACATGTATAAAGGGGGAACATATATATGTATATTCTTACCTATGCATACACTTGTAATACTTCATCAATAGTGACTCAAATCCACCTCCATGAAATCCAAAATGCATGAAAAAAATTATAAGGAACCTAAAAATTAAAAAATCCCTAATTTAAATTGGGCTAAAGAATAAAAATGGAATAAACCTTACCCAAATCTGATGTTGAACTCACTATCTATGATGGTGGTGGTTAGAACCAGCCTCACCATAGGAATACACCTTTAATAAAATAGTGGGAAAAGAAATGAGATATAAACACTTATTATATATATGTGATCAGTGTATCAACTATACCTAATAAACGAATCATGAATCCACAACCAAAAATAAACAAATAATATATGAATCTATATCCTTCCCTTACACACCCCCAACCAACACCATCATCCCACCCCTATTCATACACCCTCCCCTTCCACTTCCCCTACAAACCCCTTCCTCATCCCCCCTGCCACTGCTGACCCCCTACCCCACCCCCACCCCCATCCTTCCCCACAGACCCCCCTGGCACGCTGCTGACTCCCCTGGACTTGCACACCCACATGCACCCTCCCCTACACTTTAGACCCCCATGCCCCTACCCAATCCCCATACAGACCCCCCTTCCATTTCTACCACCCCTTCCCCCAATGACCCCTACCCCTGCAAACCAAACTACACCCCCATGCCCCCACATTCATTGGACAACCCCCACTCCCTTTGAGGTATCCCCCCACCCTACACAACCCCCACCCTACAAATCCCCCTAGACAACCCCCCTACTACATCCTCCCTCCCTCCCCATGGACCCCCCCCCCCCACTCCCCCTACCGCCCCTTCCCAATCCCTAGATATGCCCCCCACCCCCTATCCCCCCTTCTTAATTGTGACCCACTTTCATCCTATTAGATGAAATATGCTAGATATGGCCTCTTCAGTCCCATTAAGAGTACTCCAATTAAATTTTTTAGCTAGATGGGGGGAGAATAAAAATTCATTTCTTATGTTTCTAACAACTTTCTATCACTATTATATTTCCATATTTCCTCTTCTTATAAATACCAGATCAACCAAATCCCACTAAATCCCTCTTACATTCCCTAAGATACTTTAATACCATAACATCCTTGATTACTACTATCATGAAAGTGGTTAAGAAAAATATATAAAAGGTTGAACAATATAGGGAATACAGAATAGAAACTCATTGTGAAAAGAATGTTTAAGAATCATTTGGGATAAAATGGAAAACATTTGTAAAAAACTATATAAAATCCCATCAAAATTTGGGCTGGGAAACATTTGAAAATTGTAAGGAAATAATAGAAATAAAATAAATTTCAATACCTTTTACCAATTTCCAGACCAATTGAGTAATATTAGTCAAATACGGCTCGCACTGGGCACTCCTATTCAAAATTTTCCCTAAAATTTGAATTTAGACATTGCAATACCTTTCAAATTTTTGGAAAATTTCACATATTAATGAGAAAGCAAGCTTGAATACAAGGATAAAACAAAATATCCAATAAACCTACTGGATAAAATCGTTGACCATTTGGTCTCTGGAGGAAGGAATAGGGAGGAGAAACATCAATGGTGAGGATTATTCACTATGGGAGAGGGTCGAGGGTGGGCAGGGAACATCGAGCGTGAGGGGGAGATGATGCTGTGAAATACCATTTACAGGGTAGTGCAGCATCGACATCAGGGAGGAGTGTGCAGAGAGTAGTTCCACATCGAGTGTTTGAGGAGTCAGATCAGGGGAGAAGAGGAGGAGAGTGTCACAGACAGTGGGGAGTGGGAGCCTGATATATCTAAAAAAAACATAGCTACATATTTTTTTTAATCATGGATATAAATTATTATATAGCCACAGTTTTAATATAACTATGGCTATAAACATGGATATAGCCATGGACCTATAAAATCATGGCTATAGATCTATGGATACATCCCGATATCCTATTAGAGTCATATGAAATTATTTTCCTAGAAAATATTCAATTATCTAACTATCATAATATAAATATTCATATATTTTATTGGTTTTACTCCCCATTCTATCATTTTGGTATTCATAAAACACTCTCAAAACTATCTTGGTGGATATATTAACATAAATGAATATTTTTTACTCCCTATTTTATTTTATTCAATCTCATGAGAGATCAATATTTACTCAATGTATTGTAGGGATATATAATTTAAGGAAGACCAACCATATACCAAAAAAATTAAATCGGCGTTCTATAAGATCATAAACAATTCATCAACTCACCCGATCGTAAAAAATTAAAATGACAATGTTTTTTATAAATATTTCATCATCATAGAATATATTTCGACTAGAGAATGGAAGTGGATGGTATTTTAATAACATTCCTTTTTCCATCATAACATATTTAACTTGTGGGAAATTAAAAGGTTTCGGAGAACTATACATACATATTCATCATCATAATCCATCCAAATAAAGATAAATTTTGATATCATATAAATATTTCCCCAATGAGTCATATAAATATTTAATGTACTCTAACATAGAAGAAAAAGATCATTAAAAGTGAATTTGAAAATTACTCTGAATACAAGGAAAATATTATTTTTATAATGTATCATTAAAAATAACAATTTCTAAAATATATAGATAATTTTTTTACTTTATGAAAAATAATTTAATGTTGTTATATATTCCTCAAAGAAAATTATATTCATATAGGTTAGAAAAAACATTCATTCAATATTCTTTGAAATATAAATTTTTTTACAGTATAGTAAAATGAAAAAAGTGAATCAGATATAAAATATATGAATATATTAAATCTAATTATTTGTAAATAAATTAAAATTTAGTTTAAATAATATTATTATGTCTTTTATTCAAATAAAAAATATTTTACATACCATTTTTAAGAACATGGATGTGGAAGAAAAATATCATCTATTAAAGTGGAAATATGGTCCTCTTTTTTAAATATATTTTTCAAAATAATATTATAAACCAATGAGTGGAAAATGGGTTCAATAAATTTAAAATATTTTTTTTCAAGAAAAGGATAATAAAATATATTTTTTAAATTTATAAGGACCATATAATTCTCCTCATTGGAAATTTTGTATAGAATTTCTCGAAGAGAGATGATATTGTAAAATAAACCCTTACCTCGGGCCCAATGTCTCTTAATATAAATTGAAAACTCATACACAATAAATATAGTTTTATGAAACATATATTACATAAAAATATAAATATATATAAAAATATATATCATTTCCTGCTTATTTCCAATTACATTTTTTGTAAAAATTAATCATTAAAATAATTTTTTTGGATGAAAAAAGTCTCGTTTTCTATCAATGTTTCGGTTTGATGGTTCTGGCCCTTGAATATTGGTAATGGTTTAATCATACTTAAAATCGTAATAATTTTTCAACTATATTATTTGTTAAAAATAATGAATATTATCATAATAATACTAATTTATAAAAAAATAATGGATTAAATCACAACATAGAGATGATTATCCAAACATACACATTGGTGGTGTTTTCAAAAATAAATTTATTGAATAATAGATAAATAGATAATAATTAACCATTATAGAAATATTATTATGTCATAAATATGATATATATTAATTTAATATATATTTGTTTCCATCCATGTAAATATTAAATAAAAAACAAATAATATAGCTTTATAGAGGTTTTAGGACACGCGTATGTATAAGCATATTTATTATTTTTAAATAAATTGAATAGAGATTCAAATTGACTATAAGATAATTAAACAACATATAAAATTATTAAATATAAATATTACAGCCTATTGATATTATTAAAGAATATTTTTGTGTTCCCTAATAAGAATTAATCTTAAAAATGATTAGTAAGAAAAAATTATTCTTCATTGGATATAATCCATTAAAAAAAACCTAATCATTTATTGTATTTTTATATTAGGATGAATAGTTAATATTGTTCATGGATAAAGATTTTGGAAGATTATTTGAGTATATCATGGTTTGGATTAATGGATAATATGTTATAGAGAATGTAAGAGAGGATGTGAACTTATATAAGTAAGGGGAGTGGAAAGCATTTATTTTTAAAAATTTTAAAATAAAATAACGTCATTCTCATTGGAATGTGGATCCAAAGTGACTCAAATTATAATATTTAATTATATACGATCTAAATAAATTCATATAATAAATTTTTAAAAAACTTATATGTCATATTAACCATTTTCTATTTACTTTAACCCCTTGTTAATCATTTTAACCATTACTAAGGAAATAAGAATTTTACCATTATTTTTATACATTCTAACCAAAAATAAATTTGAAATTATATCCTAATATATAAAATTCTAATTCCAATTTTTTTTGGATTTTACAGAATTCAATTACAAAAATTTGAACAAATTAATTCCATTACTTGGTCTTAAAATATATAAAAACATTTTAGAATAAATTCATTTGTAATCATGAAATTAAATTTAATGAAATTTCATGAGTAGTAAAAAGAGATAAATGATAAAACATTTCATTGAAAATATTATCCTTATCAATTAACTATACCAATTAATAAGTATTGAATGATTTAATTTATTATTATGAAAAAAATATCTTTTGAAAAAAGGTTTTCTTATTTAAAGTATTTTTTTTATTTTCAAATGATTTTATTTAAATTTTTAACCAATATATAACCAATTAATTAATGTAAAAAATGTCAAAAAAATATATATTAATTCTGTGAATTCATTTCTAAATTTCACATTTCTATAGAAAGAATTATAAAAATGGATTTTTTGAAACTTTTCTTTAGGAACAATAATATTTCACATGTGGTTAGTAATAGTTTTTGAAATTTATATCAAAATTCATTACCTTACAAATTTCATTGTATTGAAATTTATATTTAATATTCTTATATATTGATGGAATAATTATTAAAAATTTATTGATCAAATCTAATTTATTTATGAAAACTACATTATAAAATATCAGGGTGTCAAATTATATCCCCTTACAAGAATTTTACACTTTAATTTGATTAAATTCAATGAAAAATATTTGGGATACCTATGTATCATCACATCCTTGTATTCCAATGTATTGTCCATGAAAATTTTCATTCCCCCCAAAAATTGACCAACATATTGGTCTTTTGCTTGAAAATTTATCTCTTTGATTCATAATTTCCATCGGTTTCTCCTCCTATGATTGATCATTATCAAATGGTATGACCAGTAAGTTTGATATATGTGAAGGATCATGTTTTTAATTTATGTTATGCGATAGATAAATAAATCAGTATCTTTTAAGTGGATTACTGTAAGTTCAAATCGATAATCTACCTTCCGTATATAATTAATCAACTCTAGGGGTCGAATATATTTTTTGTTCTTAGCATGCTCTTATTTAAAAATATGCGTATATTATTCCAATGATATATTCTTATAAATTCTACGATACAAGACTCAATATCTAGATATCATAAGTTAATTTCAAGATAACGCTCTAGTCAACTCTTAGGTGTCTTGATGTGGTTCACAATAGATATTCCCTTCTACACAATTTCCCCTAATATCACTTTTATAATAGCTTTTTCCCTAAAACTTGATTCCAACACGTTAGTGTACTTTACTTCAACAATAGTGGGATTTATAAGGAACAATTTGAATTCTCAAACAGTTGTAATTTCTTAGATATTTCAGGACTACATATGTGTTAATCCAAAAAAACATTTAAAACCCATCATACAATACCTCACCATATATTATTTTATAATAGTCATCATTATATTCTAACCATCTATTTTATAATGATATGTGGTGATAAAGTTCAAATCATTATTCAATAAGATTAGGGAAACATAGGGTTTTTATTAAATAAAATTGAACATGGTACTCCATGTAACAATTCCAGTTAAATATTTTATATAATAAAATAATGATAAAGTGATAAATATTAATTGATTGAAAATAAATGTTCTAACTTCATTAGTTGATATAATATAACCCAAATAAAATCATGGATATTACATGTTTTTGGGATTATTATAATTAAATCCATGGTGATGTCTTCCCATTTACATATGGTTATGGGTAATTGTCATTTTTTATATTGTTATAGTTACTAGGCCTTAAGATGATGACATACTGGGAATCTAGATACATACTCCAAAATATTAATTTTTCATTTTTTCTCACTATAAAATGATTTCATATGTCTATAAATATTCATAATTCTAATATGGAAAGATATTTATAAACTATGAGATTAATATAATATCTCTTAATTGATATCTAGTATTGAATAGAACCAAACTGTGTTCCCAAACCTTATTAATAAATCACAATCTCCATTTTAATTGGATAAATTCCTCACATTCTTCTATAGTTCCCCATTTTAAATTTATACCATATTAATCCTCACATGGATTTATAGTTTATCAATCTACATAGAATGAAGTTATGTTTCCACATTTATCTTGATTTCATTATCTATTTTCTAAAAATCCATTAGTTTTGTTTTTATTATAATCATTAAGATAGACAATCCAGAATAGAAATTATTTATAAGAGAAGTAGCTACCATCTTTTCCTTCAATGGGTGGTAATTTATAGTGCATAAAAAGTAATTATTTAACTCTAACTATTTCCCATAGAAGATATAAATCAAATTATATTTGAATATATACCTCATGATTTTATGATCCATATATATATATATATATATCACATATTTAACAGTAAATATAATACATAGATAATATTAATGAAAATATTATGACAGGAATCTCTAAATCAAGTGTCAAATAATTTTTCCAAATAATTTTCAATGTGTGGGAAGAATATGATATCACCGCATAATTTTTCAAGAGGACACAAATCCATACCTTAATTGATGAATAATTAATAATCAAAACAAATGTTCCACTACATGTTAGTTTGAGCATAGTTTCACTAACCCTACATCATCACTTCATTGAAATTTTCTATAGATTTATAAAACCATTGGAAATAGGTTCCCATTCATGTCCACATTTTTATTAAGTAAGATATTAATTAAAAAAATTATAAAAAATAATTGATAGTATGATAAAAACATAATGAAACGATGGATATCAGTTCTGATGGTCATTTTGGATTATTTATCAAACAAACTCATCTTTTAAGAATCCACTAATATACACTTAATTGATTTTATTAGACACAAGAAATAATACTTATGTTGATATAATTTTGAATTTAAAAATATGACATATAGATCCTCCTTTATCAAGGTCTTTGACCTAGTCCATAAATTATCATCATGATCTTTCATTCCCATTTTATTCATAATAATATCATCTAAAAAGATTACCTCCAACTGAATTATCTAATCTTTAATGACCCATTTTATTAATTACATTATGATATAAATGGTATGAGTACCTCCAAATGGAATCACTATAAATTCATATTGACCATACCACATCCTAAAGGATTCTATGTGTATATCCTAATTGGTGAACTTCAATTGATGATATTCATAATAAATATCAATCTTTAGAAAATATTTAGTTCCCCATGATCAATCAATAAGATCAAAAATACGAGATAAATTATAATTGTTATTAATAGTGATATTAATTTTTTTGGGGATAATAATTGAAAATATGCATTGAACCACCATAATTCCATACAAAAATAAAAGGATTTATAGCTAGTGACTCACTAGGGATTATGAATCCCTCTGAAAGATTCTATATTATCATCTATATTAATTATTGTATCTCAATCAGTGAAATTAAATATGGATTCATTTAAATAGTTTTGGCTAAGGTAAGAGTACTACTGAAAACTAAACATCAAGGTTTTGGGGATGATATGGAATATCTCTAGAAAATACATTAGTATAATCCTATACAATTGTCTTGTCTACAACTTTTTGTTCCCACATAAATATTTTAGAAAAATATCCCTTATGAATTATTAGTATAACATATACCATTAGTGTTGTTTCTATTGAAAATCAATATTCTTACATGTATTAAAAGGTGATCTTATGTTTATTTGGAATATCAATTGTGAATAACCATATTCTAAAATTTATATGTGATCAATATAAAGATAGAGAACATATTCCTAGAATGACTTCAAATTAAACTATAGGGTGAATAAAAAGATATACAGGAATGGAATTTCGATAAAAATCTACTAGAGAGGTGGTATAAAATGGATATTTTATCTTCAAACTATTTGAATATGTTCTCTCTAAATTAACATCTAATCATTATTATCATTCAATGATACCTTTTGAAAATTTATTATATAGAATTTATTAGGTAGATCTTTAGTTTAATAATACATTATAAATTCTATAGTGGATTTTATGATTACATTTCCCCATTTTATACACATGACCATCTTTAGTATTTTTGATCGTATAAGCATTAAATTTTTTTATTCAATTATGATATTTCAAATCATAATTGTCCTTATTTAATCATTCATTCATGCACTTATTTTTCTATTTTACATTCCCCTTGTAATTATATCATTTTTGTTTTGGTATCACGTTCAATTGATGTTTTTTTCTATTTATTTCTTTCAATTTCTTCATGAAACATCCCCAATATTCATTTTCCTATTAACCATATTTTCCATAAAAAACCATTTTCCCAACCACATAATCATATTGTCCCAGTGGTTCCTTCCACACTTTTATCATGGAGGAAAATTACTTTTCTTTCATCTCTTGGTGGTATTATTATATATTTTTGAAATTATATCTATAACTTATTATCAACAAAACCATGATAATAATGAGTCTCTCATCACGATTTTTATATTGAGAGCACATCAAGTTATTTTTTCATTGTTATCAATTAATTTTGTATCCATTGATATTTTATAACATATTTTTATGCCAATAATTAAATTATAATCATTTATTTCAGGTTATATGATACAACCTAAAGCATACCATGGACATATTATGAAATTACCCTCAATAAAACAATATGAATCATCATACATACATTTTAGTTAATGAAATTTCCTCTCCATCATAGTGTGATGATTCAAATGAAAATAAGTATTGAAATATATCTTCTTAAACTCTTCCCATGTACTGGATTCAATTTCCTCAACTTACCTCATATTCATTATAAGAGTCCACCATGTCATAGTTTCACCTTCTAAATGATACATAGATAAAACATCATCTTAATTTATTGAGAAAAGGAAAAAAGAGAATATGTATTCCATATAATAAACCCATTTCCCATTAATATGTGGATTGGATGAACCAATTACACATGATAGAAATTGTCCCAAAAAATCTCAATGGTGAGTTATTCATCACATTGGATATTTTGATATTAATAATGACTTAGGTTACCATTCACAACATGAGACGGTTGGGTTACCATAAAAAAAGATATAAAACACTATCTCTCGTTTGTTTTTTCACATGGGGAACTCTATTTCATTGGTCATCGCATTCATTGTCCAGACGTTCCCTTCCTGGTCCATCCATTGACTGAAACCAATAAACATACTGTGAGTGTCAAAAATTATTAATTTGTTTAAGAAATTATATGATTATTAAAATATTTCATTGGATTACCAAAAATTAAAAAAAAAATTTAAAAGGTGGTTCCTCAATTAAAGACCAAGGCACAATTTGTTAAACAAGAAAGAAAAGGAGCTACAAAAGTCTAAATGATGAAATCTTATTACAAACTTTATTAAAAAACAGAATCAAATCACAAGGAAGATCATCTGGCGAGGTAATATCCTGATTAACCCCCTTGTTGGAAAGGCTATAAGCACCTTGTTCTCTTTATGGAAAGCATGTGTGGCAATGAAGTTAAGATCTGTGAGCGAGGCAAGACAATTCATCCATCCAGAGGTGAGCGGCCAGGCAAGGTGCACTACCCCCCTCTATATAGCTAGGATTACAGTGGTTGAATCACTTTCAATCCATAGATTTTTCCAACCTTTTTTATTGGAAAAATCAATAGCATGAATCACTCCCAGCATTTCCACCTTCATAGCCAAGGCCTTACCACATCCGCCGAAGAAACAGTCATGGGACCTGCCAATATAGTCTCTAAAGATGGAACCACAACCTGCCAGACCCAGATTTCTTCTCGAGGCACTATCGACAATGACTTTGATCCATCCCAGAAGTAGAGCTTTCCAGAAGACTTCAAAGGTGCGCTGAGGCTGCCTGTAAGATATCACAATCCTAAAACAACGAAGGATCTCAAAATATCCAACAGAGTTGTCGCAATGAGCTTTCTGAAGAGAGGCAACATCCTTGATGGCAATAAGAATATGCGTTTTACCTGCATTGAGACTAAATGAGCAATTATTATAAAGAAAATTATTTCTATCATACCAGATCACATGCAAGAGTTCCCCCACCGTAGCCAGAAAAAGGTTTTTAATTCGCAATGATGAGTCCCAATTAACACAGAGTTGTAATTGAGAGTTGATACCATAATGAAGAGACTATCTACAACCAAAAATTTCAAGACTGTAATTCTAAAGAGTTTCAGCTGTAGCACAAGACAAAAATAAATGATTAGCATCTTCACGGTGTTGGTTGCACAGATGACATCTAGAGCAAAGAGGGATCCCAAAAGATTTAATGCACACATCAGTGGGGACTCTATTATGAACAATATTCCAAATAAGATTAAATCTGGAGAGCTTGATCCAAGTTTTGTTGAAATATTTCAACTAGCTAAGGCTAGAATCAGAATTACTGAAATTGTTTTTATAGAAGCTTTTTGAATCAAGGACTCCATCAAAAGAAGGATCCCAAATGAGAAAATCATCAGTGTTGGAGAAAGGATAATTTTCAATGATATTACTAATATAATTAGGAAGATTTATTTCATGGGAGTAAACGACATCCCTAATAGTAGATTTTGTTGTGCCAGGGGGAGTGTTGGAAGTCAGCAAGGAAATTAAGGTGACACTCGTCCAATTATCCAACAAGAAGTTCATTGAAAAGTTAGCGCTAATTGTCCATAAAGATTTGTTCATGATTTTAGTGTATGAGTGTCTAATGGAAGGACATATGGAAGACATGATTGATGTTATTAATATTTTCATGACTTATTATATAATCCCTTTACAGATTTTATATGAAATGTGCATAATTTCTGTGAAATATTAATGTTTCAATATTAAGTATAATTTTTGAGCATTTTTAGAAGTAGTCCAATTGAGTCAGTTTACTATTTTAATAATAACTATCACTATACGGATCTAAATTGTATGTTTCCTGTTTTTTAGGATTCTACTTTAAATATATAACATTTCATTAGAATGTACCATGAGCCAATTCTTCCATTTGAAGGGTCATATGGTTCTCACAAACAAGACCTAAGAATCTGTGAAGAAACTGGACTATTCATGAATATTTATTTACTGGGCTCAATCCAAAAGTCCAAATACCTTAATTCTCCTCCCAAGTTCGGAGTACGTTTCAAGGAGTCCATTATAAAAATTTCAGAACCCACTCACAAATACAAGGGGCCCAAACGAAGCTCTAAAATCCTGCCCACCATTCTGGCCGATAATTAAAATCAGTATAGTATGCATGACATATCTCACGATATAAGCATACAATAGAGATAATATTTTTCAGTGTGAAAGAGGAGATATAGGTGGCGGACTTTGTTTAAGAAACCATTCGGATTTTAAGGCATCTTCATATTAAAAAACCCATTCACATTCTGGACTTCAAAAAGACTGGATTGAAATCGACAGTTTTACATTGTTTAATCAACCGGTCATAACTTTTGATCCTTAAGTCCAAATAACTCAACATTTTAGAGTAGTCGGAACACATTATTTTCTAAAAATATTAATAAGTAGAGTGCTCGATATTAGGCTGTCTTGATGTCCATATCTGTGATCCAAGTGGAGGGGTATTTCTGGAATGTAAACAGTCCACCACCTTGGGCTATAAATACATCCCCTCCCCTCCTTTCAAAAGGGTTGGCATTTCAGAAGAGAGGAGATCATATTGGCATGACCAAATCCTTTCAAAAGTATTAGGAGGATCTTCCATACTCAAGTTTTCACTTGAGAGACCTTTCCTCCTCTCTTTGTTTTTACTTAATTTCGTGTTCTTCGTTTTTGTAATTTTGTAAGTCTCTTTCTTTGTAATTCTGTTTTAATGCAAGTTACTTCTTCAATATCTCTTATTCTAATCCACCTTCTGTAGTTTAATATTTATGATCTTAAAATAGTTTAAATATAGTTGAATCCTTTTCCCTTCTTCTTCTTCCTCATTCAATCAAAAGTTTGTTTTTAATTATCATCATTGTTCATGTGTGTGTCGACGTACCACTCTTTTCTTATCCCTTTCTTTTTCTTCTATTCTTAATTTATCATCATAATTATTATAAACAAAATATTAAACACCCAAATTGCTGAGTAAATATCTCATTGGGTTGAGTCAAAATTTAGGGATGTTAAGTGATTGAGAGTATTTACTCGATTAGTATTCGTTAATTTAACATTGTGTATGTTGGACTTAATATGTCATGGATTAATGACATATTTTGTTTATCATGTGGTTTCCATGGATTATTGGAACCATAAATACACTACCATAAACAAGTAATGATTGATATTAGAGTCCTAGTTAAGTTAAGGCTTGGATTAAATCTTTAACACTTAGGAATTCTAATCGGCGTCAACTTGTGAAGTGGGTGTTTATTTAAATGCAATATAAATCAAAGCTCAAAGATATCACAAGATTAACTCCATAATAATGAACTCAACCCAATATTTATCAATTTGTTAAATCAATTATAGTCAATCAATAATTTCAATTAAGCTCTGCAAAAAAACCCCCCTAATCAAAATACAATCAACTAAAAACAAACGACTATTACAAAGTATCATCGCCGAGGATTCGACTCGAGTGCTGCTATACACATTAGTAGAGCACCGGAACTTTGACCAGTCGATAGGCGACAATCGGCTGTTCATTTCAAATGGCGATGTTTCCGGGGATGGTGCTTTATGTAGTCATTAGTTTCTGGTTATTGTAAAAAAACAAAAAAAAACAAAAGTTTAAAAAATTTGAAAAAAACACACAAAGAAAAACTCGTCTTCCTCTTAAAAATCATAAAATGAAAAAAATACAAAAAATTATAAGTCATGCTTACTCATAATCGAGTTTTGAAATTTTATACAACCATTTTGGGGAGTTAACATACATGTTTTCATCTCAAAAATTTTGTATTTTCATTATGAGTTTGGATAAATAATTTTGTGTCAAAACCAACAAATTTTGAATGTTCAATTTTTGATTTGGAAAATGATTTTCCCCAACCATGAGAATAAACATTTTCTTTCATGGAAAGTCCACCTATGGCCATCTTTTCAAAATGTGTGTTTTTACCCCCATTTTTGATTCTTGAGTTTGTGGACCTTCGAGCTGAATTTTCTACCTTAGTGTGCATTAATATGATAGAGGCATTTTCTGAACCACATGAGAATCACAATAGCCAAATAGCCTCCCAATTCCCTTACATTAATCCTCCTTTTGAATGCCCCTTCGATCCTATGAAAACCTTTTCTTTGATAGCCACATTAAAATCCCAATACCTTTTTCCCACCCAATATCAACATGGATTTTCATTGCATAATTTTTTGAAATTTAAGTGTGGGGGGGAATGGATTTCATTTTTGGGTATCATTTCCTTACTTTCTGGTTAGTTATTATCCGCTTGAGGGAAAGCATCCATTTTAGTGTGGGGGGGGGAGGTTTTTATTCAGTGGGATTTTGGAATGTATTGTACAAATGATATTGAAAAGTGTTCAAAAAAAAATTCAAAAAAATCAAAATCAAAAAAAAAATTAAATAAAAAATGAAAAAAATGGGTTGTGTCTTGGGTAGGTCAAAAATCACTCTTCCTCAACCTTTGATCCTGTTATAACTATTACAATTAGTGTCGTGAGGAGATCAAACATGGGTTGGGATATGAGTGTGAGATCTGTCTTAAGGTTAACTTTTGAAAAAACAAAGAAAAAAAAAGAAAAAAACGAACACTTGCATTATATTCTTATATCATTGGGAGAAGTTTGGTGGTTTGTAAATATTTCATCTTCTCATCCCCTTCATATTTTCTTCCTCTATTGTGTCTTTCTTCACACAATCATTCCCTTGTAAATATGTTTTTTCATTTCCTTCCATGTTTTATTTCAAAAAAATGTGCATTGTTTTTCTATGTTGGTATTTTAACCCTCCTATTATTTCTCTTGGACATTATATTCCTACCATCCCATAGCCATAGAAAAACCCCTTCAAAATACCACTTTATTTTTGAGCAATTTGGATAGGGAGTGGAAGCTGAGAGCTCTTACAAACTCTATGATTTTCAATTTTCGTTGGTGAAAGAGTGGACATCCACAAATGAATTTTATCATCTTGAGAGGTGTGAGTTTTTAGTGTCCACATTTTCCATTTCGAAATTTGAGCATGAAAAAATGAATTAGTTTTGGAACATTGTTTCTGTAACAACTTGTGGTGGATTTCAAAATGGATGAGTGAAATAGTCTAAACCTCCCCAGATTGGAGAAAACAAAATTTTAATATTTGTTGGTGAGTGAAAATGATTTTGTCATGTTTTTATATTTATTGCAAATGAGGACATGCACCAAACTAGGTGTGGGTTAGTTGATGTTATTAATGTTTTCATGACTTATTATATACTCCCTTTACTGATTTTATATTAAATATGCATAATTTTTGTGAAATATTAATGTTTCAATATTAAGTATAATTTGTGAGCATTTTTAGAAGTAGTCCAATTGAGTCAGTTTACTTTTTTAATAATAACTATCACTATATAGATCCAAATTATATGGTTCTTGTTTTTTAGGATTCTAATTTAAATATGAAACATTTCAGTAGAAGTTACTATGAGCCAATTCTGCCATTTTAAGGGTCATAAGGTCCTCACAAACAAGGCCAAAGAATCTATGAAGAAACTGGACTATTCATGGAGATTGATTTTCTGGGCTCAATCCAGAATTCCAAATACCTTAATTCTCCTCCCATGTTCTGAGTACATTTCATGGAGTCCATGATAAAAATTCCAGAACCCAATCACAAATAAAATGGGCCCAAATGAAGATTTAAAATCCAGCCCACCATTCTGGCCCAGAATTAAAAGCAGTATAGTATGGATGACATATCTTCTAATGTAAGCATACAATAGAGCTGAGATTTTTCAGTGTGGAAGAGGAGATATATTTGGCCGAATCTGTTGAAGAAACCATTCGGATTTGAATGCATCATCATATTCAAAAACCCTTTCACATTCTGGACTTCAAAAAGACTGGATTGAAATGGACAGTTTTACATTGTTTAATCAACCGGCCATAAATTTTGATCCTTAAGTTCAAATGACTCAAAATTTTGAGAGTAGTCGAATAAATTTATTGTCTACAGCTTTAAAGAAGGATAGTTCTCGAGATTCGGCTTTCTTGATGTCTATATTTGCGATCCAAGTGAAGGGGTATTTCTGGAATGTAAACAGTCCACCACCTTGGGCTATAAATACATCCCCTCCTATCCTTTCAAAAGGGATGGAATTTCAGAAGAGAGGAGATCATATTGGAACGACCAAAGTCTTTCCAAAAGCTTGGGAGGATCTTCCATACTCATGTTTTCACTTGAGAGACCTTTCCTCCTCTCTTTGTTTTCACTTAATTTCGTGTTCTTCGTTTTTGTAATTTTGTAAGTCTCTTTCTTTGTAGTTATGATTTAATGTAGGTTACTTCTTCAATATCTCTTATTATCATCAACCTTCTGTAGTTTAATATTTATGATCTTAAAATAGTTTAAATATAGTTGAATCCCCTTCCCTTATTTTTCTTCCTTATTTAATCGAATGTTTGTTGTTAATTATCATCATTGTTCATGTGTGTGTCGACGTACCACTCTTTTCTTATCCCTTTTTTTCTTCTATTCTTAATTTATCATCATAATTATTATAACAATAATATTAAACACCCAAATGTCTGAGTAAATATCTCATAGGGATGAGTCAAAATTTAGGGATGTTAAGTGATTGAGAGTATTTGCTCGATGAGTATTCGTTAATTTAGTATTGTGTATGTTGGACTTAATATGTCATGGATTAATGACATCTTTTGTTTAGCATGTGGTTTCCATGGATTATTGGAACCATAAATACACTACCATAAACAAGTACTGATTGATATTAGAATCCTAGTTAAGTTAAGGTTTGGATTAAAGCTTCAACACTTAGGAATTCTAATCGACGTCAACTTGTGAAGTGGGTGTTAATTTAAATGCAGTATAAATCAAACCTCAAGGATATCACAAGCTTAACTCCATAATAATGAACTCATCCCAATATTTATCAATTTGTTAAATCAATTATAGTCAATAAATCATTTCAATTAAGCTCTGAAAACAAACCCCCCTAATCAAAATACAATCAACTAAAAACAAAAGACTATTACAAAGTATCATCGTGGAGGATTCGACCCGAGTGCTGCTATACACATTAGCAGAGCACCGGAAATCTGACCAGTTGATAGGCGAAAATCGGCCATCCATTTCAATGAAGTAGCTCAGATTACCGTTATTAAGCTTGGTAATGAATCTTTTCTTAAGAAAGGCATAGGAATCAGTGTTTCTATGAATCAGCTTCCAAGCCATCTTATGCTAGAGAGAGTTGTTAAAAAACATAATATTTTTGACACAAAGACCACCCTTGTCCAGAGGTTTACAACTAGTGCACCAACGAGTGGTGACAAGATTTATTTCAATCGTACTACCTTTCCAAACCAAATTTTTTTTGTAAGTGTTGATTTTCTTAAGAATACAAGTAGGCCAATTGTAAACCATCAACGAATAGGCCATTTTGGAAATAATAGTAGATTTAACAAGACAAATTCTACTATCCATAGAGAGTGATTTACCCTTCCAGGTTGAAATTTGATTTGTAATTTTGTCGAAAATACTGTGAAATTAGGTAGATTTGGGTCTCCCCCAAAAAAATAGGAACACCAAGATAAGAGGAGGGGAAAGGGCCCTCCATGATACCTGAGTAGTTAATGATACAACTATTTCTATTGGGGGAAAAATTCTTCCCAAAGAACACAAAATATTTTTTACCAACTTATAGCTTGTCCCAAAAATCCTCAAAATGATCCAGATCACTTTTGAAATTTTGAATGTTCCTTATATCACCTTTTAAGAACAAAATAATATCATCAACATATAAAAGATGTGTAGGAACATTTATATTACGAGATGCCTGAATGGGGTTGATCTTTTTTCGATTCACAACACTCATGAGAAGTTTACATAAATAGTCCTTGGGAATGGAAAATAGTATAGCAGAAATAGGATCACCTTGCCTTACCACTTTGGTGCATTTAAAGAATCATTTGGGAGCCCCATTGACCAATACAGAAATGGAGGCCGAGTTAAATAAGGACCGTATCCTATCAGTAAAAAATAATTGAACCCAAAGCTTTTGAGAACCATTAAGATGAAACCCCAATACTTAGTGTCAAAATCCTTCCTAATGTCTAGTTTAATAGCAATACTGCCTCCCCTAGAGACTTTATTAAGCATTTTAGTGCATTCTGAAGCAAGGCAGATACAATATTGAACAGATATACCTTTAATAAAGCCAAATTGGTTCCAAGAAACAATTTTATCATATATTGATGTGAGTCTGTTGGAAATGAGAATGGAGATAATTTTATAAATGGTGTTGATGAGGGAAATAGGTCAAAAAAGGCCAATCTCCGCCAAATTTTACACCATCGGAATAAGAGTAAGAAATTGAGCATTTATCCCATGCAGGAGAGTACCAGTGGAAAAAAAAATATTTATCCAGTTTGCAAACATCAACCTGAATTATTTCCCAAAATTTTTAAAAAAACCATTATTAAATCCATCAGGACCCAGGGCACTATCTGGGTTGAGGCTAAAAATAGTGTCCTTGATTTCATGATCCAGGGGTATGCTTAAGAGATAGTCATTGTCATCCGCCGTAAACATATTTGGTATGATGTCAGGAATAAGTTCTTTTCAAGTCTTTGAACCATTAAAAAATTATGAAAATAATCAACAACATGACTAGAAATGGAATCTGCAGATTCAAGAAGGGTATCATAAACTCTAAGAAAGGAAATATGCCTACAAACTTTTCTGATTTTTTGAAGGGAATTGTAGAACTTGGTCTTCCTATCTCCATCAGAAATCCATTTGGTTTTGAAAATTTGTTTATGTATGTTATCATTGAGTTTTAGAAGGGATTTGAGCTTCAAGGATGTTGTAATTTCAGCTTGAGGATCAAGAGAGAAATCAGAGCATGTGTTAGAGCATTGAATGCAAATGAGGTCATTCTCCAGGGAGGATATTTCCTTGTCAAGCTGTTTTGTTTTAGAGCTACACCAACCCTTGAGACATTGTATAAGGAATTTAAATTTAGTAATACAAGCAAAATCATCATTTTTATGACTCATGTCATCCCAAAATTCTTTAATCATGTTAGAACATTCAGGATCCTCAGCCCAAGCATTGTTAAATTTAAAAGGAATAGGAAATTTCAAACCTGTGGTGGAAAGAATGATGAGAATGGGGTGATGGTCGGAATTGATCTTGGGCAAGACCAAAAATAAAAAAACATATTTTCACTCAAGTTTCATTAATATCATCTCAAATAACTATGTATTATTATAGTTTTTTCATTAATTCTATCCTCTCACTCACCATAATTATTCATAATGAAATTGTAAATAAATGATATTATATCCCATGTGAGTGTCAAATTTGGTTTCCTTTTAGGCCTCTTTATCTTGAATTATTTGGAGATAGATATGAACCAAAAATATATATTTCAGGGGTTTTTCCACTAGGTGAATCAATGCCAAATCCTAAATCAAAATATTTATATCCGGATAGGGATTTAAATTCATAAGAAACCATGGAAACCCTACATTACTGAAATATGAAGAATTTATCATATACGTAAACATATCACCAGGTTTTCACCATATTTTTCTAATCATAATATCTAAAAAAGAGAAAATATTCTATAATAGAAAGGTTAGAAAACTATGTATTACAAAAATAAAGTACATCATTTTAGATGAATATTAAATACATCTCATAATAAAAAATTCCCCATAACTATAATGGTTAATTTATTTGAGTAATACATTAGTAAAAAAATTATGTAATGAAATATCTTAAACTTATTCCACAATGGTTTATTATTATATCATCATTCTTATATCATTATTTAAATAATTCTTTAAAACCATTTGAAATTGAAAAATAAGAATTGAAGATCATATGTTATTGATATGGGTAAACATTGGATATCTCAATAAAATATCATAATTGAATATAATATAACCCTAATCATAAGAGAACATGATCATAACTTACAAAAGTTATATTAACTCAGCCATTGATTATAAATCATGAATCATCACATATTAGTTTGTTATAACCAAATAAAAAATTCATAACAGTGTAGAATCGTAAACAATTAATGATTATCCAAGAAAGTAAACAATATTCATAAGATTTATTTTATACACATAGGCATTGAAAATATTTTTTTTAAGGACACCTTTAAATACAATCATATTAATTATTTTTTCATAGTATATAATGTTCATTTTCCATTCAATATTTTTTTTATTCTTGGTTAACACCTAAGACTATCATTATGGATGATGACCCTTACAAAACTAGGTACACTCCCAATTCTATTATGTATTATCTCATGGGATACTAATATTTTCTTAGAACATTGGAGAACAATATAAATTTGGGCCCACCTATCATTTAATAAAAACAAAACATAAGTATACTAGTAGATAATAAATACATTCATTTTTTGATCATATCATAACCAATGGTTGAAAATTAAGTTTTATAAAAAATTTATCATAAAATAATTATAACAGACTATATAAATGGAATATATCGCAGTATAAAAACATTCCTTATTTTATTATAGATTTATTAAATTTTGGGAATGTGATAAGATTCATAGAATCATCTTTAAAACATAATAATCTTAATCCATCCAAATAAATTAATTGGATAGTAACATAAAAACATATTCCCAAAAAAATCTAGAAAATATTTAATGGATATAAACATAGATGAAAAATATATTTGAAAGATCATTGGAAAATTTCATTGAAAACATGGAAAATATCATTTTCTTTTAGTATCATTAATAATTAAAAATTACTCTAATATTTAGAAATTGTATTTCATTGAATATAATAATGAAAAAATAAAACCAAGTATTATTTATGATGAAAATTGAAATTTTGTTATAAACTATTCATAACAAATATAATAAAATAAAACATTCTTTTTACAATTTTGTAAAAAGAAAAAAATGGAGCTGTATATAAATAAAATCAACAGATTAACTATTATAATTTGTAAATAACATATAGGTAGGAAAATATAATCTTCATCAATTATTTATGTGTAGATAAAAACATTCATAAAACATTTTTTTGAACATGTTTATAGTAAAATAACTTCATTGAACTAATAGTAAATAAGATCAGCGTTTAATAAAAAAATTAACAATCATTTTATGTATCAAGGGGATGAAAATTTCAAGCAGGCATGAAAAATATAGAAATAAAAATTAAATAGGGATATTTATTGTTTTAAAGGATAATGATCATATAATTTCCCTCAAAGGATGTTTATATTATAAGATCCTAAAACGAAATGTGATTTTAACATACATCTTTAACCCAGGTCCTATCTTTCTTTGAATGCATTCAAACATTCTATATAATAAATATTTACTTGTTATAAATCTATTCCAAATATATATATATATATATATATATTATTGTATATCATTATATTATAACATCCTATCACCCTTTTATTTACAATTATCCATTAACATAATTATTCAGATGCACACTTATGCATTTTACATGTATTTTTTGATTAGATGGTTCTAGTACATGATCATTCGAAATAATTTCATTATGAAAAAGAATATAAATAATTTAATTAGTATATTATTTATTAATTATACGAAATTTTATAAATAATTCATTAAATTAGGAGATTTAAAATGAATTACATCCCTTCATGGAGATTTTAGTGTGTACGTTTTCAAGTGGGATGTTCTCTCTTTTCCATATATTGAACGAAAGAAAATTATATGAAAATTCACCATCAAAATATATTAATTCAATAATATATTTAATATATATATATATATATTCAAGTATATATTTATTACTATTCATTTAAAAAGGATGTGAACAATGAATAACATTACTTTTTGGTGGTGGTTTTCCACACTTATGCATGACTAATGTAATCATTTTCTATTAGATGGTATGAAGATAAAAACAATTATTCTCTTAAATTATAAAAATTATAATAAATTAAAAATTCGAATTACATAAGTTTATGATTTTTATAGATCACTCATATGAGTATAAGGATGTGAAAAACATGAATAATAATGGTAAGAACATATACCTCTTCACCTAGTGTGCACCTTGGAAAAGTACCATAAGGCCTCATTAATGTATAAATTTGGAAAACTAGAAACTCAATGTATTTTTATTATGATGTTGGAATTTAATTTTTGGATATATTTATCATGATAAATGGATTGAGTGATATAGATAATAGTGGGGATGTGTTCCCTTTTTATATGTGAGGGATGTTTCACGCATACAATTAATAATAATATTCCATTATAATAAAGTAACTCCAACGGAAATTTGACTCTAAAATTGAAAAGTTTAAAAATGGGATGATATACGATCTATCTCAGTTATAAAAATTTATTTTTACATGTTTTTAGGACATTTTAACACATAAATATTTTGTTTAACCCCCTATTAATCCATATAACCTTTACCATGGAAACAGGATTTTTACAGTTGTAATTATCCATACCGAAAAAAATTAATTTTAAATCTTAACCAAATTTTTATCATGTTTTAAAAAAATATGGAATCAATATTATAATATTAAATTAATATAATCTTTAGAAAATAATTTTATTATCTATGAATGAAAATCATAAAACTGGTTTTTAGAAGAAAACAAATTAATTTTTGGGATTTAAACATAATTTAATCCAATTACATTACAATTAAAGAACATTATATTAATATGTAAATATTTTATTTGATATATAATATAAAAATTTGATTAAAATAATTCATAAATAGAGAATAATTTAATTAATCATGATAAAAACATATTATGCATATGAAAAAAATTTTAAAAAAATTCTTTCTTTCCATTCAAATGAATTTATTTTAATTTTAAAAACTTTATTTACAATGAATTTAATTAATACATCTTTAAAATATATCTATTCATTATTTTAATACCATAAATTAATTTTTATATTAAAAACATATATTATAAAAAATAATGTTTATAAAAAAATTCAAACCCATTCTTAATAAATAATTGTATTTACATTGTGAATTTGAAATTATTTTTTACAATTATTTGTCATTTAGAAACAATATAATATACCTAATTTTATAATGTAAAATAATTATTCATATATTTTAATGGTTACATTATTCAAAATCTGTCAAAAATAATGAATTTATTAAAGAAAAATATTTTTGAAAAATCCCAGGGTGTTATAATGATGATCTGAGATAGAGGATGAATATGTGTTATATTTTATGTCAGTCATTTTCTTGTATATTATAATATTTTCATGAAAAATGAATATATAGAAATTGTATTTTTATTTATTTTGTAGGAATTACAAACAAATCATGAAATGGAAATATTTCCACTCAATTTGATGATAATTTATGCTAATCAATGTTTGTCCTTAATGTCAGGTATCATGTTAGTCAGTCATCAGTGAAAATGAGTGTGTCTGGTATTTTGGTTTTGAGTGATTTTTAGATAGGCTCAAGCCTATTGATTCTTGCTTGTTTGACACTATGAATGTTATATTGCAGGAACAACATTCTACATAAGTCATGGTGCACTAGGTTGTATGGAGGTTGAGGGGTTCCTATAAATACCAACATGACCCATTATTTTAAAATCACAATTATTTGGATATGGATTAAATTATCTCTTTTCACATAAGGTTTAGTTGAAAAATATAACATCGTGAATTGATGTTTATAATTTTCTTATGCACAATCATATATGAGGTGATTAATTTTTGAGTGATAATTGAATAAACTTACATGAGTGAGGGTACTTATACTAAAATATAAATTAATTTATCGAAGTGTGAAGTTAATAGGATGAGACCAACTTGGTAAAACATATATTATACAATTTATTTTAATTATCCACTCTTGATAAAGTATAATAGAATGAAGTTGATAAAATGAAGTGATATGGATAATGATATATGAGAAAATATATGTTAGTAAACTTCCATTGAAGACAATTTGGTGAATTTAAGAGTTATAGTATGGAATTACTATTGGTTAATATTTTTATTATGGATTACATTTTTCTTTATTCTATATTCCTGATGATGAAAATCACTCAATGCTTTCAATTTTATGTAGATGAAACCATTATATAGAAAAACTAGGGGGACATCAATCTGATGAAGAGAACAAATAATTGTTAATTTAAGTGATGCATTAGACAATGTGAAATTATACCGGAATCAAATTTAAAAGGAATTGAGATAGGAAAATATACTATAAATATAGATATGTATGAATTTAAATTGTAATGATTAGTGTATTCTTGTAAATTTGCTTGAATCCTTTTCTATTCCCAATAGACTAGCCCAAAGCGTTGTTCCATATAAAATCATTCAAAAAAAATTCATTTATGTATTAGTATTTATATAGATGTGAAACTAAATATGATAGTAATAATTCATTTTTACCAATATAGTATCAGTTTCAAATATAACAAGATGAAATATTTCATAACCTAACACACAAATACCCTCTCAGGGTGATTTAGGCTACAATAGAGAATGAAAATTATGTTTTACATTACATGTTTGATATCATGAAATCATGTTATATTATTAAAAATTCAAATCATTAAAAAAATTAAACTCAATACAGAATAAATAATCTAGTATTTATATCTTTATGTTTTCATTAAAAAACAACTTAGATTTGAAAACTAAATATTCTTTTGAAACACATCACATATTACCATTAGTATATCCAATGAATTACATCTTCTATGATAAAAATCTTATCAATAGTTATATTCTAATAATTAATGTATATCATAATCTACATTTTGTGAAAATAAATGATATTTTTAATAAATCATGAAAAATTGCATATAATATTAAGGGTTGGTTTAAAATGGTCATAATATAACAAATTATTTTTGGTAGGATCATATCCTATGCATGTAGGGGAATTTAAGGTGTCATGAATATGGAGACACCATTATTGTTCTACCATCCATATATAATCAGATAATATTACTAGGATCAAGTTCATATAAAAATTAACTCAATTATTTTTATAATGAAATAAGAATATATCTATTTCAGAAAGCAAGGAACGTTGGAAATGTAACACTCTTAACAAAATATATATATTCTCTATGAAGAAAAATAACTATAATTCACCGAATCTTATACATGAAATACATTATCACAATCCATTTTCTTCAAATATCACATTCATGAATTTAAATTGATAGATTTAATATAATTTCATTACAATTTATAAAATTGAATAAATATTATTCAATATAGTGTTTAAAAATAACATGATTTAAATCATTAATTGATACTTCCAAAATTTGTGCATAATTTTTTTATAAATATTTACTAAAAAATGGTATTAATACTATAGGTATGCCCAATAAATTCATTTAAATAGTTGAGACCCCTAATCATAACTATAAGAGTTCTTTCTGAATCAAAACTCCACCAAATCATACTAAAAAACTGTAAAATATATCTTAGGGAATATTAGAATATATCAGTACATAAATAAGTCCAAATATATCTATAAATAAAATAAATGATAGATATTTTTTTTGTAGAACATGGGGAATAATTCATAATATCTTCTAAAATTCACAGTAGCCTAATTCCACAATATAAAAATAATGTTAACCTAATAATTGATCCTTAAAATTATGAAATACCACAACATTATTTTTCTTCAAATTTTATCCCATCACAAAATCTATATATAGGTATAAAAATTCATGTTAGGTCATCTATTGGATGTAATAATGGAAATCATTAAATTTATAGTTTACTTCACTATGTCAAGGTGAAATCCAATAATAACAAATTGAATACATGTAATAAATAAAATTTAAAAACAATGAATTAAATTGCCTAGAAAATAATATTACATATTATTTGAAATAGAATACCATATTTGGGTTCTATTGACTACAGGGGGTTATTAAAAGTGATAGAGATACTAAATAGAATCTGTTTGAGTCCCCTTTAGACTAATTTTTAAAAATGGTAGCAAATGAAAAATAAGTAGGGGTAAATAATGGATCGACAATTATTCATTACCTATTATTTATTTAGCTATGTATATTCAAATAGCCACTAATATTTCTAAATTTATGGTGGTACCACCACCTACCTTCACCCGAACCCACGATTTTTTAACTATTCCCTAGTATACATAAAAGAACATATGAATTCATTCTCGATTGGTAATATTCCAATATCAATTAGAAAATGAAGAAAATCCCAAAACAGGGATGTGAAATTAAATTTACACCGCATTAAATTCATTTAATTAAAATTTAAGTCTATTATTACTTTAAGCACATATCATCATTGATATGTTTTAGGATAAATACTTTTGTTATTTTATTTGACTGAAAAAAATAATTTTTTTTGATTTGTTTTTATTAAAAATAAAACAAATGAAAATAATGTTTGGGATTTATTTATGATGAATATTTAGAGTAATTATTATTCAATATGTTACCATTCTCACGTGATATGTTCTATTTTATTCTCATTGAATGAATGATATCTATTTTTTTCAATTTAACATCCAACAGAATTTTGAAATATTGAGTAACACTACTCCATAACCATAAGTTATTATTTTTATTCGTTCTATAATTTATAGAAATCCATTGACTATATTCTCATCAAGAGGTTCACCACTATAGTTGGATTGAATTATTCAATATTAAGGAAATCAATAATAAAACATGGTAATGTACATCATGTTTCATATTATTTGACTAAATATTTCATATTCACATGCTAGAAAATTATAATATTAATACCATGGTTAAAAATTATGATGTAATGAAAAATAATATATCATTTATCGTTATTCACCATTTCCCAAACCAATATTAGTAAACATAATATAACCTTAAAATTTACAAGACTTCACTATTCAATAATAATGATCCAGATATTCCAAATATTTATGTTCACTGTTATTAAAAAAATTATCTATATTTTACTTCAATCAAGGTGAAAAGGAGAATGTTACGATTTAAAATGTGAAATGTTATTCAATGTAACAAGTGGGTTATATGTTAAAAACATGACCACATAATATAAATCATCAAGTACTGGAATATAAATTCTCTAAAGTAATAATTAATATCATATTAGATTACTACGTCCATTTATTAGTTTTATTGGAAATTAAATCTTGTTTTCATTAGAAATGAAGTTAATTATCTAAATATAATATTGATATATCTTTTATCAAAACATTTTCATAGATTTAATGTGTTCATAGACAAACATAATTAAAAAAAATGTCAATAATTTATTAAATATTTTTTACATCCAATTATATTCAACATCAACTATAATAAGTTCATTTGGGGAATCAGAACACAAGTTATATCATTTTTTTCTAAAGGGGGATCAAGTATTTTATCCCAATATATTTTCTATTATAGGATCTAATTGCGCAATATAAATTTGGATTCAACACTTAGTGACATTTGATATAATTTATTCTTTTATTAATGGTATAAAAAATGGAAGTGTTCTTTTTCTAATGTGAGAAAATATATTATATTATATATCCATATATGGGTTTTAATGAATATTCCAAAAATATAAAAATATCAATTTTAATGAATTTTTTTAATAATGATTAAAAAACTAGTTTTTTGAATAAGGCTTAAATTATGGGTTTCAAGAGAATATAAAAATAATAAATGAAAAAATAAGATTTAAAATAATAAATAAATAAATACATGATCACACCACTACATATAATATTTTCACTAGTGGGAAAATGTATATATCTAAATCATTATAAAATTACAATACATTTTGTGAATAAGTTTCGCAATTTAATCTAAAAAATTAATTTATCATGAATCCCCTAAAATTTTAATGGTCTTTATTTCCACTTATTTTATTTTTAGAATGTCCTCAAATTATAGTTTTAACCCATTCCTTATCATTCAACATAAATTCCAGGGAAATTTGAACACTCAAATTAATAGAATACTATATTTATAATGTCACACACATCCTTTATAAAATTTAATTATTCCACATACATTCATGAATTATCAATTGTTATTTCAAAATTATTCATAATTTGTTCATAATTAGGGCTTCCACAGGGGGTTTTTTGGGGCTTATGGGATGGTTGGAGACTATGATATAAATAAAAATATCAAGGAAGAGGTTTTATGTCAAATAAAAATAAAAATAAAATAATAAATACACAATATTTCATACCTCACTAAACTAACTTATAAATAAAATTACACACATAAATCCCCTTCTGATTTTCCTAAATAAAAAATGAAAAATAATGAATAAAGTAATGAAAGAATGAAATTTTTTCAATAAAACATTTTTCAGAAGAATAGTTTATTTTATAAATTATGATTCGTATCCTTTGATTTTTAATTGGGTTCATCAGTAATATGAATATTCATAATTAAAGGATCAATCTATTTTTATATTTTTTAAAAAATAAATAAAATATTATCTATATTAATGTTTTGAATAATAATAGGTTAACAGGAAAAATAACAATGACATGTGAGTTATTTTCCTCTATTTTATAATCAAGAAAACATAAAGCACATTATATCCATCCATATGGGTCACATTTTTATGTATCCCCATTGGAAAACATATTAACCTCCGTATTTATGTTGATATATAACCATTAAATGTACTAAAAGAGAGGACAAAAGAAAAAATTAACATTAAATTTGGTTTATCATATAACTAGATTCATTACATATATGGAAATAATGGATGATATTTTCTAGGTATGTATCTGGGATATTTTAGTGATTATTTATTAAAATGTTCCTCAATAATTCTATAACTAACAATGATATTGTGAATTTATTTGAAGAGAATAATAGGAAGTTTTAACTTCCAAATAATGTCTAAATTTCTCACAATAGTTAAGGATATTAGAAATGAATATGAAAATAATGTGCTAAAAAACCTCCCATTAACCATAAAATGATATTTTACAATTGATTAAGGTCATGAAATTACACCATATTCCATAAATTAAAAATACATTTTAAAATTTAATATCATTGTTATGGATCACATATAAAAAATAATATAGATAATTGATTTGTAAAAATTTCATCTTCCACAACAAATACTGGATATTAAAAAATGATTTAATATAATCATTTAGTTAATTTTTTTAAACCAAGCCTTAAAATATTAAAACATTATAAAATAGAGATAATAAACTTAGAAATTATTTGTCCTACCACAAAAAAAATCAACGGATTATAATTAATTTAATTCCTAAATTATATAACAATATAAAATGGGGAAGGAATATAATAATAAAATGATATGTTTGATAGAAAGATACAAACTAATAGTTTTTGTTCTAATGTTTATAAGTTTCTAAATATCTTGATTGATTATTTATAATAATAACTAAATGAAAAGTAGGCAACAAAAATTTAAATTGAAAATTAAAAATAATGTAAAGATAAAATAAAAAAAAATGAAAGGTTCAAATTGGTATACGGTCAATATTTATCTTATCTATACCTATATATCTATTGTGTACTATCCATAATATAAAGGTGGATGTGGAATCCCTCATTTGAAACAAAACACATTATAATCAATAAATTTATTTTAACTATATTTTTCCTTGATGTATGAATATTTTTTGTATAATAGTATTTCCACATCCTAATTATTATCCTTTTGTTTGAATTGTTGAGTCAATGAAACATATGGATATTTCTTTTGATATTTAAATTTAGGATTACAATCATTATTTATTCTAATACGTGTTTAATTAATTAGTTTCTTCAATTATTAATTCTATATGATCCTCCTTCCTCTCTTTCAGATCAAGATATTTTAGTATTTTCAATACATATATTCTAAGTATAACCACGGTAATACTAAAACAAAAATGAGAAAACATGGTGAATTAGTTATTATTTATAATTGAGATGTAACAAATGAATCTTACAATGTTTTATCTCATATTAATTTTTTAAATTGGATATCTTGTCAATCAATGTAGAATATGGATTCTAAATGGATTTTTTGGGATAGGGATTATCATCAATTGTGTACTCAACCTCTTATATTTTATTTTCTTAAATGGGAGGATATTTATAATTTATTAGATGTTATTTTACAATTTTTATAAAAAATATAGAATGTTCAATGATAGAAAATATTTTTCTAACTACATGCTTATTTTTTTTATAAGAAATATTTTCTTGAACCATCCAATGAGAAAATAAATTTCCCCATATAAATAATTTTACTAGAAAACTACACTAAATTTTTTTTGAATAAATCTCATAGTTCTGATTAATATGGAGAAATGACCTGACACACAATGATCTTGAATTTAATTTATTATTTTATTTTATTTTATTCATAATTTTTTTTAATTTATTATTATAGAGTTTGGGGTTTAAAAGTTATAATAATTTATAGGTTTTTCTCATCGTAATGAAGTGTTTTTAAAACAATGTTAATAGTGAATGAATAATGTTACAAAAATTCTTAGAGCCTTTCACAATACATAGATAGTTTCTCAAAATACGGTACTAAAATAAAGTAGGATGGATGTCCTCATCCAATGGGATTTTTTTTTGTATATGATTTACTAAACACTGCAGAAAACCATGCGACCTTCCATATTTCAATAAATTTTATTTTCATGTTCTATATAACTAATTTTCGCATCCACCATCATTCACCCGGTTTATTCAAGCCTCCCATCTTGGAATAGGAGATATAACTTATAATACTTTATAAATTATTTCATATCCAGATCATTTTCCAATAATATCTATATTGAAATCATCTCCTCTTCACTCAATTATAATATATTTTAACATTTTAGAATTTTTTCTAAGTTCAACTTCATCATTTGATTCCTAGAATAATTTGGATAGTGATAGGGGTTTAAGGTGGGTTCCAATACAACATTTATTTTTTGGGTCTTTATTGGGTCTCAATAAATATGTTTTTAGGATTATCCATCAATGTATAAGAATTTTATTTCTATTTTCATTAAACAATGGAATTTATTTCTATATTTTTCTAATATATGACTTTTTGGATTGTGAATGATGTATTACAATTCATGGTTTATAAAATTAGAATTTATTAGGTAGTTTTATTGAGTTTTATTTATTTTTTTGGATAAATTCAAAAATACTACAGAGGGTATTTTTTGGATTATAATTCAAAAGTGGGTGATATAATGCCATGCGTTTTTCAAATATGTTAAAATATTTTGTTTAATGAAAATTTAAATTTATAAGATATTAGGCTCGACATGGGTAAATATTTTGATAATTTGAAACATTTTTTAATTATTTAAATGAAAAATATTTTAATTTTAAAATTTAATTTAGTTTAGATATAATAAATTATTTTTAATAAAATTATTTTAAATGGGTTTTCAATCAATATAGAAATTAATTGGATTTATATGCCCATTTTAATGATTCCTTGTATGGATACTTTGAATAGTTTTAGAATGATGTGGGTGTATGAGAACCTCTTAAACCACATTTTTTTGAATTTTATGGATTTTTTGAAGAGTATAATGATTTTAATTTCATGCAGTCAGAATGTTATGTTAAGTATTTTTCATACTAGGGAATTGGTGGTGTGGTGATATGTATAATTATGTTTTCACATTGATCAAGAAACGTACTTAATTACTCACCTACTGTTGTTTAACATTCATTATGTCACCATGAATTAAGTGAGAGGTTTAGAATTATGAAACACTAGTAAGTCTAAAAAAACTAGTGTCCCCTATTAATGTGTTATGATTATCAGAGATTTCCCTTAAATTGAATCTTGATGTTGGATAGTTTGGTGTCTTGTGTTTAAATACAATAAAGTCCAACAAGTTGATATTCATTGGGTAAATTCTAGGATTATCTCACATTGGGACATAGTGTGTTATCAATGATACTAAAATAATCTATTGTTTAAATTATTATTCATTCCCTAGATTGAACGACTTACAAGGAACCACGTATTATATTTAACAGATTTTGAATACTAATTTACTTTTGAGGGAGTGATTTAGTGTTATATATTTATATCCATTTTTTTGGAATTTCTTTATAATAGCTGTAATTATTTTAAAATATTATATATCATATTAGTAGTTAAATGTTTATTATAAATGGTTTACTTGATAATGTATGCTTAGTCCTAGAGAATTCTTTAATTGATATTGATTCCATTAAGAAAAGAAATGAGAATTGAATAAATGGTTATAAATATGATAAGGTTGCCGAAAATATAGATATATCATTATATTTAAACACATTAAAAGTATATTTTCAAAATAATTTCCAATCTGAATAATTGTAATTTCATTTTAAGGGGAAAATGTTTCTCTTCGGTGAAATCCTATTGATCAAGATTTTTTAACACCGTTCATATACAAATTACTGTATATAGATCTTATGGACTTGTTTTTAGAAGACATGGATTTGGATATCCTATAATTGTATAACATGGTATAATGTTTGGCATGGGTTATAGACTAAGACTGATGGTTTGAAGGAGGATGAATGTTTGGGTTAAGGTTTTGATATCATTTTTTGACACATTGTATTAGCTTCTTGGTTTAGATTCGGTATTAAATTTATTTTTTATATGATTCAATACTCATCTTAAATTGGTTAATTTATTTCGTTTTTTATTCATGTTGTGCAGTATAAATTTATGTGTTCATTTATATATCTAAGGTGAAATAATTCCCATTTGTTAGTTTCTAATAAAATGACACTAGTTTCTAGCATGATGTGATCAGGAATGCACCTAGAGTCTATTTTGAGTTACCTTGATTGATCATTCCATGAGTGGCTTGTATTATATCATGAAAACATTGTATCATATAATGTTGTCTAACTATATGGGGTGAGTTTGAGATGTTTGTAGATTATGACAATCTTGAAAAATCATGAGATTGATATGGAGAATGGAGACACCAGCTATTTATGGCCTCCATCCCTAATATTAAATACATGGTTAAGAGGTGTGTTTTGATTTTTAGTTAATTTTTAAAATAATTGGTGGAGTTTAAAATTTTTATAATCTAAATTTTCTCCTTGATGATTTCATAAATGATTTCTTGGATCAAGATGAGTCTTATAGAAGAATATATTGAATTAACCAGGGTTGGTCATTAGTCACTCATGGTAGGGTACACCATTGGTACCCCATCTGAAATGGTTTTTTAACCATTAAATAGATTGCTTCAATATTATTAAATAATTTACTAGGCAGTGTCATGAAACTATGAACCATGTTATTTGTTAACTAAAAATAATAGTTTTCCTACCTTTCTTTATGAAATAATACCATTTATATGTTCCTCTAGTGTGATGTTACCTAAGTTGTTCATTTTAGTATATTAATATTATAAATGGTAGTTTTTTGGATATTTATAATAGGTTGTTTTGTGTTACATGTTGTTGATTTGTTTTATAATTTAACTCTGAATTTATAAATTTAGTTTATTTAATTATATTAAATTATATTGAAATACTTTTACTCTCATTTCTAACGATATTGTTATAAATTCATTTTCTATGAAAGAGGTGTTTTGGGGGTATTTTTGGATATGTAAAATAATTATAATTATAAATGGGATAGTTAAATTTTTTTGGGAATGTTTTAATTGATTAATGTTTTAAAAATAAGTATTTGAATATATTTTTTTAGGAGAATGGGGTTTGAGACATATTAAATTTTTAGTTCATTTTATAAAGTATGATTGTTTTTAGAAAGGAACATTTGTTTGAAATAATTTTTCTAGGTTTTGTTCACATTAGTGAAAAATTTTATGAATTATTTTTTTTATTATATAAAATTTATAATATGCTTTAATTTTAAAATTTGTTCTTTGTAAAATTTTAAATGCACTGAGTTGTTTTATTGTCTTTTTGGAAAATTAGTACGGGGCATACAAATTTAATGAAGGTTATTATATATGGCTTGGTTCAATTAAATTTGTAAGATCGTGAATTTTTTGGGAGATTTATTTTTCTCATATTCAGGCACTCTTTTCTATGGTTTTGTTAATACCTTGGATGATGAATGGTTGTGTTTATGAGAAATTTGGTAGTTTTTAATGGGTGTTTTGGTGGTGTATTGTTGGAACACTCTATTCCTAAACCATGAACCTAGACTATTAGACTATGGTACCATGATATAGTGGATTTTTCAATATTGGATTATGATTCTTAAAACAGTTTTCCCACATATGAGTAACCATGAACCACTAAAAGTGAGGAGAAAAATTAAGGAGCATTATTTATCAACCAAAGTATCGCAGCCACATAAACAGTGTTATTGGGTTTTATATTGATGAGAATTTTTTTAAATTATTTATCCTTTTAGTTATTATATATAAATTCCTTATTTTAGGAGAACCCATTTCCATACAATTTTTGAATCTCTCATGTGGATTACACGCCTCCTTAAACACCATCACTAATTTATCAAATATCAGTTTTATGGATCCTATTTCCATTTGAAATTTTTTTTATTCTCCATTTGGATTCCTCTCTCCCCCGTCTTTCTTTCTTGATAAAGAAGAAGTATTTTTACTCCATTTGTTTTAGTTATTATCTAGGTTTTTGTGCATATTGATTTGTTTGATATGGATTATAGATTTTGGTCATAAAACATCCCCACCATTGTGGTTTTTACTATTACACTTATATTTTTTGATTTAGAGTTTGGAGAACATCCATAAACAACATTGAGGTTGTAATTATAATTTCCAATTCCCATATTATTGATCATAATTGTGTTTATGTAATTTTTAAAATTCCAATTGACACATTAGTAAATTTATTATTGGAATCGAATTAATCCATCTATTAATGGGATTATTAATTTATCCAATTACTAGGATAATGATATTGGTCAATTAATTGGATTGTTAAATTGGTTAATTATTTTGATTATGAGTTGAGTTATAATTAGAATTAAGGTTTTGTTGTCCAAACTGTGATAGTCTAATAAATTATATGATTAAATTTGAAAAATTATATAATGGTGAATTGTTCATATTACTCCAAGTGATTAATGTGAAAACTATATTTGTTGTGAAAAAATGACATTGGGCACCATGATAGGAATTTTTAATTGTATGGTTAATAATGATTATCCTATGTGATTATTATAAATGTTATATATGTTTTATTTATTGATCAATGGTCTTTGTGATGAGGAATGATGTTCAAAATACACACAAGGGTGCTAGACATGACATTAAAGGACCTAATTGATGCAAAAAAATATTATTGTAAGGGAAATGAACTAATTCACCAAATAACCATGAGCTGTGGGATTGATAGTGATGCTCTAAATACCCATGGGTTGCTAGACATGATATTCTGGGCCCAATAAATCACAATAGGACTTTAGTTTCAAGTTTCTGTGATATGAAAACGGAATTAAATTCATAATTAATTCCATGAAATGATATATTGTGATTCCCTATGAAATATGTTTTAGAATATTGGATTATCTATATCTAGTACTGTTGTTCCATGTGTCTTCATGAAACTTTTCATTTATGTGGTTAAATAAATAAAAATATACAATGAATAAAAATATTTTCTTTATTATAGAAATATAATATTTATAAAAAAAATAGATAATTATACAATAGTTATTATTTTAGACGCCATTGGTGGTGGACTACTGAGTTGTAATAATAACCTTGTTGTGCTACTGGACTAGTAACCGAATAGATTTCCTGTTTGTAGGGAAGGATATGGGATAGAACACTATTATAGAAGGATGAGTTGGGATGGAGCCTGGATGATGGAATGAGACATGGTGTTAGGAACCACTTGGGAGATTCAATGTGTCATTATATTGTTGTTTCATTTGACACATGACATAAATATGGAATGAAATATCTAAATAATCAATATAGATATTGTTTTCCTTTATAGTTTAATTATGTGATACTATTTTGTATTGTTTATTTAATTATTATAGTATTGTTTATTATCATGTGGATGATGGTTATTTATTTCCACTATTGTTACTCTTTAGTAATGAGGTTATTGTCTCCCCATGATGTAAATTTTATTCCATCACTTCTAGTCAATAGCATCTAGAATACAGTGATGCATGCCTGAGGTTATGAAACCAACTGGCTGGGGGAACCAGCATGTGGAACTTGGGTTAGGACATTGAAAATGTGGGTTCAATGGGTTTTCATTTCATCAATATTATCATACTATTTTGGAAAGGTATATTGGATTCTAGGATTAGTCGGTCAATATTAATTAGTTTATTCATTTGAGTATCTAACCCATGTATGCAGGAAAACCCAAATACCTAGGATGAGATTTTGGTTATTTATGTTTTCGATTACAATTGGATGTTATTTCATCGTGGGTGATGTAATTGTTGTGTGATATTGTTCTTTTATGATATTTCTCTTCATGGATATGTATGTCATGTGATTTTATATTTTATACACCATTCATTCCACTAAGTATTATTATATGACATGAATAATTTTAGTCAAACATATAAATTAATGTTTTAGTTAAGTTGTTTAAAGGAAAAAAATTTCATTTCATTTTAATTTTTAATGAAAAATGTGTCTACTATGAAATTGAAACAATTTTTAAATGATTCTAAATGTGGTAAACTAAAATGGATAAATTGGTTTTCTAATGATATTCTTTGAGATATGAAAATGTTTTACCCTATCTTTACCATGACCTTGATAAGGGATGGTTGAGCATAGTGATGATTCCTCGGTTTGGACTATGTGGCGAGATAAGGGGGATGATGTGTTGATGATTTATGTGATTGTAACATCCCCAAATGATATAGGGTTAAATGACTAACAGATATGACTCATGTCAACAAGGTGCACCTTCCTTTTCGGGAGCCTGTCTTATTAGAACTTCATAGTTAAGCGTGCTTGGCCTGGAGTAGTGATCAGGATGGGTGACCTTCTGGGAAGTTTCCTAGGATGTGTGTGAGTGAGGACAAAGCACACTAGAAAGGACATGTGTTGGCCTATGAGGACTATCATTAGTCAGATGACCCGTTCAAGCATGTGGGTGGACCCTAGGGTGGGCCCCACGCGTCTGCAGGGAAACTGGAGGTACCTGGTGAGCCAGGACCCGACAGCCATGTTAATGCGGGGTGGTTGTGCCGTCACCAGGACTCGGTCCTCACATTTAGTATCAGAGGAGAAACCCATCCTTAAGTGCGTGGTGCACTGCCTGGGTTGAGATGTAGGGCCCACAACGAGGGCGTTGTGCTCTAAAGGGGGGGTGATTGTAACATCCCCAAATGATACAGGGTTAAATGACTAACTGATATGACTCATTTCAACAAGGTGCACCTTCCTTTTCGAGAGCCTGTCTGATTAGAACTCCAAAGTTAAGCGTGCTTGGCCTGGAGTAGTGATCAGGATGGGTGACCCTCTGGGAAGTTTCCCATGATGTGTGTGAGTGAGGACAAATCACACTAGAAAGGATATGTGTTGGCATGTGGGGACTGTCATTAGTCAGATGACCCATTCAGGCATGTGGGTGGACCCTGGGGTGGGCCCACGTGTCTGCGGGGCAACTGGAGGTACCTGGTGAGCCCGGACCCGAAGGCCATGTTAAGGCGGGGTGGCTGTGCTGTCCCCGGGACCCGGTTGTCACAGTGATCCCCTGTTTTTAATGTGTGTTGTTGTTTTGTTATGTTTCCTCATAATTATTTTTGGAATTATATAGATATTCCACCATGATGATGCTTGATTGTAAAATTATAGGTGGATATGGATGGAGATGATCTTCCAGTAGTGGAACCTTAGGCTTTAGTAGTTCCAGGCGAGGGAGTGGGATATAAATTTCATGATAACATTCTTATCATTATGAAATTCATATTAAGGTACCCAAGAAAGATCATGAATAGTATCTCATAATTGATATGGGAGTTACATATTTATCACCCTCAAACATTAATTGAAGATGGTGGATTGGAGGTAGTTGAGTTATTATTTTAGTAATTCTAGACAATGATAGGCCACCTAGAGACTCCTGATGAGTAGTTATTCAAACTAACTTATTATATGTTACCGGGTTAGGAAATGTGTTTTTGGGATATCCTGAATACAGATAGACAATTAGAGAATATGGAGTGGAAGGACTTTCTAGAAAATTTCATAGAGAACTTTTACCCAAAGACAGTTCAACAATAGAGGAAAGATGATTTTATAAGGTTTACCAATGGGAGTATCTCCAGGAAAGACAAAGTTGGTTGCATGAAAAATTTTCAGTGATTTTATCCATCATTGGAAGGATATGGGTATATTAAAACTAAATGTTTCCATGATGGTTGTAAAAGAGAGATTATTTCCCAGTATAATATCATTAGGCATTAGAAGTTGTTAGAGGTGGTGAATCAAGATCAAATATTTGAGGGGAACATGATGTGGCATCCTGTTGTGGATAACTAGGTTCAGATGGATAACTAAGAGGTACATATTCTGAGAGTGGTAAAAATGATTCAAGAATGTCAACCATGGAGATAGAAATAAGAATGTGTTGAGTGAGGTATCATTTACTCAAAACATTACCTGAGTGCTATTCCACCAGTGCGGTGAGCAGAGTAACCTTTTATGAATGTTCCCCCAACCCATAAAGAATGCACATATTTCAAATTTATGGGACATCAATAATTTTATTACAAGAACCCTTGACTGGTGAGTAATTATGGAGGAGTTTGGAAGAATCAGATTGTTAAACGTGGGTTTTCTACCCCATATTAGATGGATTGTTTGAGTTCTACTTGCCATGGAAGCAAGGACTATAAATGTGGTGCTTTTGTGAATGAGTGCCTATATGGATAGAGTTTTGAAGCTCATGGAACTCAGACTGTATCATAGGGAATTTGGATGAAATTTTCTTATTGTTCATGTCTAACTAGTGGATAACAAGGTTGGACCATCTAAGGTTATAATTATATTATTGTAGCATCTAAAAATTCAAGTAAATTCTTTGATACCCGATCCTATAAATATTTTATATCCTCAAAACATGTGGAAGGGTTGAGTTAGATGATGGAGATTTTTATTGGGGTTATGATGATCAAATAACCATTGGGAGTATAGTAGAAGGAAAAATGTTCATGAAAATGGTGTTCTATCTAGGTTGGGGTATACTTTTCTTTTCATATCTACAAACATAATATGTCAATATTTGACAGGATTTTGGGTAATGATTTTTTAGTATCATATTGAGGCCACATAGAATTTTACCTCTTGAGAGTGACTTTTACATATCCTAGGGGTGGAAATTATTTTCATCATGGATACTTGGATATGAAGGTAGGACAAGAAGGGACAAGTAATTATAAACTAGGGGATCTCACTAACATGTTTTAAAGTCTTCTCCAAGATGACCGGGGGAGAAAATCATGTTTTCTTCCCACCAATAGTGGACTAGAATCAAGATGTGTTTCTAAGAACTTCTCAGTGATTCCACCTAAGAAAGATGTTGGCATTATGATTGAGCTCTTTCCTGGAGAAGATCCAATTACTATTACACCATATATAATGGAACATTAGAGATTCAAGAAATCAAAACACAGTAGGAAGAGTTGTGGGATAAGGGATTTATCTAAACGAGTATACCACTATAGTTTCTCCGGTCTAGTTTTATAAGAAGGGTGAAAAATTGTGGAACTTATGATTTTGTTATCAGATGATGATAAAGATAAAAATGAGTAATGAATATCCTCTCCCATGTATCAACAAAATCATTGACCAGTTTAGAGGAGGTTGTGTGTTAGTTAGTATTGACTTGAGATCATTGTATCATCCGTTGAAATTTGGACCTTCTAATTTACCTTATACTGCTTTCAGTAGAAGTAATAGCCTTTATGAGTTTTTATTGATGCCATTCTGGTTGGAAAATGCACTAGCTCTGTTTATGGAATTTATGAAAAAAATATTGCACTTGTAACAAGAAAATATTGTTTGTTTTTGTGGATGAAATCATGGTATCATATAAGACTCCGAACTATCATTCCTAACATCTTTACATTGTCCTTAGTACAATAATACGATAAAAATAGTTATATTCCAAGATATCTATGTGTCAAATATGTAATTACCTTGTATATTTTTTGTTTCACATCGTCTAAGGGGAAGGTTTGTTAGTTTACCTAGAAAATGTTCAGAAAATGGTTTATTGGGAGAGGCCCATGACTGTTTTTTACATCTGAAGATTTCAAGGGATACCGAGACTCTATCAGAGGTTCATCCATTAGTATTAATACTTGGAATCCCCACATTTTGGGTTTTACAATAAGGGTATAATGTTTTTATGGTCTTAAGAATATGAGAATCCCTTCTTTTAATTGAATTATCATTTGACTACTGTGCTGATATTAATCCCACCAGAGCCAGGTGAGGAATATACAATGTTTTATGATGCTTCAGGGGTTATACATGGAGTACTATTGATGTAGGAATATCAATTTATTTCATATGGGTCATGTTATTTGTGTAAACATGAATGAAAATACCCTATACATGACCCAAAGTTGTTTGAAGTGGTTAATGCCTTGATGTCCCAGAGACATTTACTCTTGGGTAAAAAATTTACAGTTCGTATTGATCAGAAGAGATAGATGTTTATTTTTATCAATGATAAATGAATCTTTAATATGGTACATTGGTTGAGTATTTGAAATATTTCAATTTTTATTTATAATATCCTTTAGGGAAGGGAAACAGTGTTTCTGAATCATTGAGCAAAAAAAATAAAACTAAGAATGTTCATGTGTCTAGTTCTAAGTGGAAGATGATTACTTTGATAGATGAAATGCATGTTATCATTCTGGAGTGCAAGAAGAATATGAACCATGAATCTAATTTAGTTGAGTCTATAAATTTGAGATAGGTTAGGGAGAGGTAGTATGATGATCTAGAGTGTTTTTCTGTGAGGGAATTCTTTGATGGTGGGGAGTCACCTTCAGATTGAATCATTCAAGATGATAGAATCATATACAAGGATTTTTCTAGTTTCACCTATGAGTATTCATGACTATTGGATTCATAAATTTCATTCCTAAAAGTGGTCACTACATCAGAGCTTGAAAAAAATTTACCATGACCTCTGTTGATTTTTTTGGTGACCATAAATGAAAAAGGATATTTTAGTGTTCGTGAAATGATGATACAACTTTCAACAGGTCAAGGCCACGCATGAATTACCTGGTGGTTTTTTAAACCATTTCCAATCCTGGAATTGAAGTGAGATGACGTTACAATGGGATTTAGGATGGGTCTCTTAAGGATTCTTCATAATAATGATGCAATTTCTGTGATTGTGGTATGATTGATTAATGTTCCCATTTCATTCTTAATCAATATATTTTTTTAGTGGACCAATGATATAATTTTACATTTAATAGATTTCTTTTATTAATTTGGTTCTATAGAGTATTGTTTCATACCGTGACTCATGTTTAACTTATCACATTTTGAGAGGATTATTGAAGGCTGTTGGTATGCTGGTATCACTCGGTAAGGCTTTACACCTATTAATAAGTGGTCAGTATAATATTTATATAGATCGTTTTCTAGATATGATTCATGACTATGTCATAAACACATTAGTTCGTAGGGGAAACCCATATATCTCATTGAGTTCTCTTATAATTACAGTTATGAGGATAGTATTTATATTCAACCATTTGAGACTCTTTAGGGTAGGGTATACAAATTAATTCTCTGCTGGATGGAGTCTGGTGAGTAAAAAAATTTGTGACCAAGTCCAATGATATAGAAGTCATATCAAGTTCATTTAATTTGTAAATGTATTTCTATATCTTATAGTAGATAGAAAAATAAAATAAATTTACATCAATTCCCCCATGAGTTAAAAATGGGTGATTGTGTATTCTTTCATGTGTTTCCTAGATTGGGTAACTCTAAGATTCAGAAGGAGGTACAGATGATGACCGAGATTGTTGTAATATGTGATATTTTGGAGAGAATCGGGCTAGGGGTGTACAGAATGGAACTCTAATAGAGGTATTTATCTATGCATGATGTATTATATATGTTAACGTTTCAGTAGTATCACCCTAACCCTTCTCTTGTGATCGATATTGATGATGTTGAGTTTGATACCCATGCATCCATTATAGAGTATCTAATATGCATGATCGATCATAGTGTAATAGTGATTAGGGAAAATATTGTTCTAGTTGTACATGTGTGGTGAAAACATTATCATGTTATGGAAGAAACATGCAAGTGAAAATAAAATATGTAGTCTTAGTGGCCAAATATTTTTCCTCAAAATCATAGAGATTCTTGGGGGCACAGATTGAGGTAGGACTGTTATAAAGTGGATAGATTATAAGATCCCAATATTTTCAAGTGATTTCTCAGGGTCTATTTCAGGTTAAATTTCTTCATGTTTCTGTTATACATTGGTCAAGGTATGTATTATTAACGTTCAGCTAACATTTGGTTGTTTTTTGGGGGGGTGGGCATGGCCTGGTTTGCAATGGGTTTTCAAAAACCATTCACTAGCCTATCATATCATGAAACCTTTAGATAGTGGGAGTTTCATAGTTTTTGCATAGTCTTTCAATAAATTATCCCTCTTTGGATTAACCATAAACCCCCTAAATTTATTCATGTGGTTAAAGAACACTATTTTTCGAACTCTCTGTGTTTTCCTTGGAAATTATTTGATCGGGTTTTATTTCTAGGAAAATATTAATTTTAACTCTGAAACCATAGGTTATTACCCACAAATGACCTACTACGACATAACACAATTTCCTATGATTTTTGAACCTCCTATGGTGGATTCTAAACCTCCTCGAACTCCATTGTTGGATCTATGTTTCATTCTAACGATTATCTCCCTGTTGGTAAGTAATTTATTCCTAGTTGGAATTTTTCTCCCTCTCATCACTCTTTTTGGATGAAGAGGAATGTGTTTTGCTCTGATATAGAGGTCTTATATGTATGTTTCCATGGATTATAATATACTAGGATTTGATATGAGGTTTTGGTCTTAGATCAACCAAGATGCATTGGTTTTCACCATTTCACATGATTTTGGATATTTTTGGATTTGTGAACTTCCATGGACAACCTTAATATAGGTGGTATAATTTGAAATTCCCATGGACTTGATTATAACTTCTTGTATACAATTTGAGATATTTTTATTTCCCTTAATTTTTTTTGGAATTTATCTAATCGATATAATAATGGGATTATGAAATTTTTTAATATATGGTATTTTAAAATTGGTCAACTAATTGGATTTTTAAATTGGATGATTACTTTTATTATGAATTTTTTGATAATGGGATTTAAGGGATGGTTTTTAACACAGGATGGGTTAATGGTTTTTATGAATAAATGTTCATAAATGGTTTAATGGTGAATTGTTCTTATTAATCCATGTGATTAAAGTAAAAAAACGTGTTTTTTGTGATAAATTGAAATGGTGCACCACTATTGGAATGTTTGATAATAATTTTAATAATGAATAAACTTTATTATTATGATATAGGTGAAATATTAGTCATTGGTTGATAAATTAGGTGTGGGATAAGGTATAATCCTACAAATACCCTTGGGGAAGCTAGACATGATGTTCCAGGTCTAATGAATGAATGTGAATATTATTGTACGGTACATGGACTAATTCTCCAAATAAAAATTAGGTTTGGGTTAGAGATTAATGATCCAAATACCCATGAGGTTTTATACATGATGTTCTAGGACCATAAACGTAGAATCGGATCTAAGATCCATGTAGACATGAAATGAAAATGTGACTAAATTCATAATGACCACCATGAAATAATTTGTTGTGATTACCTTTCAAATACGGTTAATACTTTTACACGGGTAGAATCTTGTATTTTAGTTCTTTGTAACATTTTGAACATGAGTATTTATGAGAACAAATAAATAATAATTTAATTTTATTGAAATTGAATACATTATTATTTTATATTATTATTTATAGTACATAATACAATATTATAGACTATATTTTATTGTATATGCCATTTGTGTTGGCCTACTGAGTTGTACTCACACCCTACGCATTATTCTTGATATGTACTTGAATAGATTTCATGCCTACATGATAGGATAAGTAAAGAACCCTATTTTATATGGATGAGGTGGGATAGATCGTTGATTAGGGAACTAGACATGGTGTCGAGACCTATGTAGGATTGTTAGTGTATCTTCATTTTTCGATTTCATTTGATACATGACACATATATTCTATAAAATATATACAACTTTGGTTTGAATATTTTTTTCTTTTTTTGGTTCATTCTATGGTACTTCTCGATATTGGTTGTGGCATTGTTCTGGAGTTGTTTATTATCATTTGGATATTAATTATTTATTTTAGGTGATGTTCTTATTCAACAAAGTGGTTATATTCTACCCATGATTTATATATTAGAACACCTATTTTAGTTGGAAGCATCTAGAATATGGTGAGGTGTGCTTGAGTTCATGTGACCAAACAGATGTTGGAACTGTCATGTGTCCCCTAGGGTAAGATGTTACAAAATTTTAATGTATTTTGTTTATAATTGCATGTCGTGGTTGGTTTTTTAGAAAAATGGGATAATGGGGTACATGTTTCTAACGATATAGAGTATTCCTCTAATAAATTATTGGATGAAAGGTGGGTGTTCTTTCATTATGATTATATTTTGGATTCATTTACTCATTTTCTGTGTGTTTCTTCATTTTATATCAATTGTAACTATATTTAGGATCGATCAATGTATATGAATTACATCAATCACATTGAATCTATCTAGTAATTCTTAAATCGGAGTGGGGTTTTTATTGTTTTGAGATGTATTTTAGTTTATGTGGGTGGGATATTTTATTAAATGAAAAAGTATTTTTTTGAGCTCAATTTTTAAGGGTTAATTGAAGAGGGCCACTAATTTCATATTAACAAGAAGAGGAAACTTGTGTACTTATAGCAGGGTGATCTTAGGAATTCCCTATTATATTTTTTGAAATATTTAAAATAACTACGCATGTTTTTTCATATATTATATATTTATATATTTTATAAGATAGGTAATTATAATTAAAAATATAAGGTGTATTTTGTTTATTGGGATTTTTTTAGTTTCTGTGAGAATATAACATGGATTGTATTGTGATAATTATTATGGAATTTGGGTCTGAATTTGAATTTTTGGTTTACCTATTCATTTTTTATGAGTTTCATCACATGAGGGTTTTACTATGTGGTTATTGATGTTGGATGAATTAGTGTTTAGCCATGGGAGACCCTTACATGTATAGATTAGTGACTAGAACCATTGTTGACTTTGGGATTTTTTTAAAATAGTAGTTCTAGTTTGGACATTGTTAAATCACAATGTGATGGTATTTGGGATTTGGGTTCTTACATTATTGATCTAGAACCATGACACAAATTAACTACTTAATCTATTTCTTGTTGAGGTGTGGTTTTTAGTTACTCTTCATGGGATTTGTGGTTGATATGTGTGTTGAGAATGTTGAATGTTTTTTATAGATATGAGTTCTCTATGGGTTGTTTGTTAATACTAATGAAATAATATTCTATCTCAATTTTCAATGGTTTGGTTACGATAATGGATTCTAGTGTGGTCTTTGATAATGTCCATAGTTGTTTTTTTGGCATGTGTTTCTCTAGTGGTGAATTCTTATTTTCCTCATTATTTGAAGTAATCATAAATGATGGGGAGACCCATGATTGTTATCTGAATTCATTAAATATCATGTCTCCTGATGATTAATGAATTTTTTTCAGTGATGTTTTAGGTAATGAAGGATTCATATTATATTTTATATAGGTTTAATAAAATACAGATATCTCTTACATACGATCATTTCCAAATAATTTCCCTTCCTACAGACATCAAACATTAAGGTGTATATTTATCTTCAGTATCATATTTCAAACTTATTTTTGACATTATAAGGGCTTATAGAAACAAGGTGGGGGAAATTATCAAACATTTATCATTATATTTTAATTTTTTGTTATTATTTTTGTTTGAATTTGTTCTAGAGTTTTTGGTTCATATCTATGAATTTTGCGTGGGTTTTTCTTCTGTCAATATTTTAATGCAACATTATTCAAATCTCTTATGAATTCTGTGTTATTTTTTAAAGAATCTATGTGAGAAATGAATGATTTTCACAAATATTCTACTAATAATTCATAAAAAACGCATTGGTTTGATGTTATTTTCATTTTTTAACCACACTGTTATCATATATTTTAATGAACTATGATGCCTAATCTTGTGGCCTACTTTCTTATAACAAAATTTTATTTCCTATTATATCCCTCCACCCTTTAACCTAGTTTTCCCTCCCCCGTCACTTATTTGGTTTTATTGATCCTCCCATATCTGAGAGGGATATCATTATTCCTATCATATTTAATATATTTCATCTCTGCCTCATTTAAAATCATAAATATGAAGATAAACACTTCATTATTTTAAATATTTACTTCTTTTTTCCAATTAATGTCATTCTATCTCAATTCCACTTATTCATAAAAATTATAATTCTATACAATAATGGATAAGTTTTTATGGTGGATTTTAATCCATTGTATTCATTGTTAATTATTTCATGGATCTCCACGGGGCTTATTTGATCATTCCCCATTAAAGGTGAAGTCATCTGAAATGTATTACATTAATCCTGGGAATGGGTTTTTTTCTTTATTTATTTAACAATATGTTTTGGGATTTTGTTTTCAAATTTCGTATATATGAAATTAGAAAATTGTGTGGTAGTTTTATTTTGTTTTATAAAATAATGTGATTAATTCACAATTGTATTAAAGGATTTTTGTGAGGCTTCAATATTAAGATGTGCAGTTGCAAGACATGTGTTTGTAAAAATATTGATATGAGTTTTTTTTAAGTCAATTGAATATTTAAAAACTATTTTGAACTTATTGTTTTGGTAATTAGAAAATAGAAGTTTTGTTTTTTTGAATAGATTCCAATGAATGGGATTTATATATTATTTTTTTTAGGCTATAGTAATTTTTTTATAAATTAATGTTTTGAAATGGTATTTTCTATAACATGAAATGGACATTGAATATATATCCCATTCAGATTATTTTCATTTTGGTACATTTAAATAATTTTCAAATGAGGTCTCTGTGTGAGAATATCTTGAGCCTTTCTTGACTATGAATGATTTGGACCATACATGAGGTTAAATTTTCTATATTATATTTTATATCATTGAAAAGGGGAGGTAGTTTCTTACATAAGAATTATAGGGGACATGGGGAATATATTTATTTCTTCACATTGATCATTTATATTTATTTATATATATCCTCATATTATTTACCATTCATTGTATTATTATGAGTATGTGAGGAGAAATAAAAGATTTACAATTCCAAGAAGAAGCATAAAAGAGAAAAAATTCTTGTGGAAGATAACATGAAAAAGAAATTTACAATTTTCAATACCAATCACCACATCCACAGAGAGGCATAATAAAATAACACATCCATGAAGAGAATTACATGGTTATTTTTAGAGTAAAAAAGACACAAAACCCCATGATTATATAATCTCCTAATGAATATTGTGTAACAATGTCACCAGCTACATAGTATATCTATAGTGCTATAACGATTAGTTACTATATGTATTTTGAGAAATAATATCGATGTCATCGAAGTATATAATGATATAGTAAACTTTTAAAAATCATTTTAATGGTAGTTCCATATCATTTTGATTAGCTGGCTCTGTTATAGTTCAGTTAGAGTTATTACAATCCCCAAAAAATATATCATGTGACTTTATCCCCCAACACCTTGAAAAAGAGAACATTATCCATATTTCCCCCAATTACCTAACCATATAGTTTAAACTATGAGAGTTGTGACATCGAGTATAGTATGGGATACCAATAATTATACCATAATCATATAATTATTAGATACATGATTCTTATAGGGATCACTACGTACTAATATAGTGGTTGACAATAACATTATCATATTTAGTTATACACAACTATTGTACCCATGTTTTGTGATAGGACTTGTGGTGGCTTCATCTAATTGTTTTTAATGGGAATGTTATGTGGATTACTTTGGGATAAAATATATAATTGAATGTTTATCCATGTTTATTAATGCCTAGGAATATCAGACCCTAGTTACTAGTGTGTTAATAATTCTTCTATATTACTGTATACAATACCATTGTTTTTTCCCATGCTATATTGTTTCTATAGAAATATGTTTCCTATTTAATTTCATATTTAAATTTATTTCCATTTAAGGTGGTGTCTACGTTCTTATTTTGATATAATTCTATATATAGTGGTACTAAAAATGTCTTTAAAAATTGTTATATAATTTTAATGAATAACATGCCTTTAGATAATGACATTAGATAGTTATTTTCATTATGGATGAATAATACTGTTATTATTTTTTAGAGTTATTATTTATATTTATTGAATTGAAATGGAAATTTATTTAATACATATGAATGTTAAAATGGATTTCGACACACACAAATAATGCAGAGTCTAAAAAAAATTTATATACCTATTATTAATTTAGTTAGAGTGTTAACATAATGTTTTATCCTAGAAATAGTTGCTCAAAAATTTATACATCCAATTTGAAAATAAGGAAAATGGTCTATTGTGGGTTATGTGATTTTGAACAGTAAATTTCAATACTAAAGAAATGAAAAGCGATTGAAAAATATATAATAGATAGGTTATTGGGTTTGTTGTTGGTCTCTAATAGAAATGTTATTGTAGTCCATAATGTTTATTTATTACCCTCTATTATAATTCATATGTCCAAAATTACTAGACATAAATTCTAAACATCTTACAGAGAAGTGTATTGTGAAGATTGATCTATTAATGATTGCTTCTTCAATAATATATCTTCTCATGTATATAAATATTTAGTAAACCAACATAAATTTTTAAAGGAGCATAAAAATTGAGTGATAGTGTTCCATTTAATTCATAATGTCATTCACTATGCTCACACCAATACTATTGATTCATAGAAAATCACCACCTGATACACACTTCTAATTTAAGACAAACACAAATTGTTGAATGAGATCATAGATTAACTCCCTAAATAATTGTCGTGAATTGGTGTGAATAATTAAAAATAATTAAAATCATAGAATTAAACTGTCACTAAGAACTAAAAAAGTAGAAGAAAATATATTTTAATCAATAAAGTACATGGACACATGAATTTCAAGAGAAAACCTTCCCTTCCTCGGTTTCTATGTGATAGAACCTATATAAAATTGCTAAAAATGGTTGGAGAGGAATAAGTATTTATAAAATGTAAAATATAATATAATATGAGAAAGATGTATCATCAAAATTCTATGGTAAGATTTTATAAAAATTTATATGGTAAAACTATCACTTGTACAATGCTCCATTTATTCCATGTATAGATGCATAGTTTACTCAATCTACATCACCAGTCAAAACTACGAAATCATATCCTTTAAAATATATAAATAACCCTTTTTCTTAAAATATTCAAATACCTATTGGAATAATATCTTCTTGGAAATACATAGATTTCAATAAATATTTATGATTGAAATATCCTACATTATCAGATTCACATGGTATATTCATGTTTACCATACATATGTTTATATATAAACCCAATTTTCTTGTTCAATGGGTAGTAATGTTTCATGAATCATATACATGACCTTCAATTTTTCATCTAGGTTATTCCATAAAAATTACCCTATACTTAGACAAATTATGTGTTATAATTGAATGGACCTACTATGAGTTTTATCTGAGTACACGATAATGAAGTGATTCTATCGGTGGATTATTTACACTAGATAAATTTTCTACAAAATTAAATCAGTGTCCATTCATCTTACCTATGGATTTTTGTAATTTCTAGTCATGGTTGATCTTGAAAAACCTTCCAAATCAATTTTCCAATTTTTGTTGATAATCCCCCTGATGTTTGACCATGTAGAATTTAATATATTATTATATAAAATCATCAAACTTGGTAGTTCATATCAATGTTTGATCAATTAAATATTCATGTGGTTGATTAGTTACAAAAAATATAGAGGAGAAATTATTTGGTTAGTTAATTGATCAGCCAAATAGTAAACAATTGACCATTAAGTCAAGTGACCTCAAGAACACAAATCCTTATAGAGTAATTATTTTACCATATAACAAAAATGATTTAATTATATTAGACTTAAAATACCAAAACAAATAGTCCTCAAAACATCCATGATTTAATGTCGGATTTATCATAGAACAAAAAAATTAAAATAAATAATTAAAACACATGATTTAAGAAATTTTATCACTAAATCTCAACATTTTCATATAATCAAAACATGTGACAATTACTATGTATTTTAAAAAAATCATGATATTAAAATAATGAACATACTCAATTACATATAATGATTTCCCAGATATTAATTTCCATACTATTTAAACATTAGACTCAAGAAGTTAGAATTTCAAATATATTACAAAATAAATTTGAAATATTTAACTAATGTGAGACCCTATTTTAAAACCATGTTTTACAACCATATAAATCCACATTAATGGTCATGATTATAATATCTTCATTCAATAAATTAGATTAATTCTGACATATTTCAGAACCATATAAACACTTATACATTAGTTCGGGAAATATTTAACTCAATATTCATAATTGATTTTTAGGATAGATTTTTATCAATAGAATTTCATATATGTTTTACCATTGTATTGATAAATTGATTCTTCTACAGAAATATTTTAATATATATCATTATATGATGAGGGATTAATGAGGTTTATCATATGGCTCCATTATTGGAAGTATTATAATGTAAAAATATTTATGAGGAATGAAATTTATTAGCGTGATGTATAATGAATTATTATAAATATTGTAAAAGAACAGTCCCCCCTACAATTCTCTTCCATTAACTCAAATTCTCATTTTTTTAATAATCCATGAATATCTCACACCATTTAGGAATTAATTAGTAGAAAACATTCACCTCTATGTATACCATTAGATGTTCTAAAAACATTTTTCCTCATTTTTAAAATGGATTTTTATTGATGTCATAGAGGTGCTTTTAAATTTATTAAGTTTGAGTAAGATCATTCTTTCATCTAGTTAGGAAATATTTCTCCTTTTATTTGACATTTATATGGCCTGCGTGACTATACTACACCTGAAATAATTATTTCCCAATCTACCTATCCAAAATTTACTTCAATGTTTCCAGAACATAAGGACAAATTTTATTCAAAACATCCTCTAAAACCCAATAAATCTCAATACATTGTCCATTCCCCATAGAATTTCCCTAACATCATAAATTTCTTCCATCATTCCCACTATTTTGTTTTTCTTTTTTTGATTTTTAGGTTTTAAATTTCTCTTTATATTCATATTCGTTAGATAAAGTGAGGGATATTTTATATTAAAAATGTGGTTGACTTTAATTTTCATCCATGAATGTTAATAACAATATATTCCCATTCATCCCATTTGGATTTTCAACCATGAAAATTAATATAATTTCAAAAAATATTATTATTAATTTTAAAAATATTTTTCTAAATAGATTTCTCATATCATTTTTTCCCTTATCCCACATGTAAATTTTACTTCTATCATGAAAATGTATTTGGGGAACTATGTATATGGATTTAGGTATATTTTTTAAACCAACAAAGTCATTAATCATTGATATTTTTTATATAACTTGAATGTCATGGTAAGATTGAAAATTATATTATATAATATAAGTGTTAAAATAAAAAATTAAATCAATTATTTATAGAATATAGGCAATGAATGGTCTAGTGTTTTGAATAGATTCATCATTGTGTTCTAGTAATTCATGAATATACTATTTAACTAATATAATAGGGAATTTTAATGATGGTATAAAGATTTACTTGGAGTCCCCACATATATATGACTAAAATATATATATCAGTATGAAATGAAATGAATTTTATAAATTAGTGGGATTTTCTTAAAATTATACAATATAGTATTTAAAAAATAATCATTTCACCATTCACATAAGGTGATATAATGGGTCAAATATGTTTCATAATATTATTCTAAAATTATTGATTTAAATTTATTAGATATTATGTTTAGAGGATTTAAAATTATATTATAACTCAAAAGACACACAAAAATATTTTACATGTTACAATAATTATGGGAAAAAAAATCATGAATAAAAAAGGTTCCCTTCACGACGCAAAAATGATATAGTTTTCTTAATTTGATAAAATTTGTTTTTAATTATTTCAATTACATAATAAATTAAAATAATAATTAATGATAGATACAGTTAAAACCATGCGTTATTCATTATTAAGAAGGTTATGGGTTTGGGATCTCCCCCAATTTTTCTTAGGGTATGTTGCATTGCATCATCATCAATATATTTCTATTAATATTAAATGATATTTTGTTTCTTTATTTCAAAACCTATGGAACAATAAATGGTTTAAATGAGTTACTAGTAATGGATCTACTTATCTATAATTAATTTTACATAGAATCAACATCATACTTGGAATTAATGACTTTATACAGTGTCTAGGACAGATGAAATTTTTTGGAATTAACTAGTAACAAGAGTCTCTAATCATTTCATTATAGATTTTACTAATTTTAAATCACTATATCGCAATTTATTCAATATATTAATATTTAAATTTTATCTATTTTCCTTCTTCATCCATGTCTATATTTACATTATAAATATGGAAATATTTAATATGTTCTATTTATATAGGAATACGATAATGATCATTGGAAATAAATATGTAGGGGCTCATTATTGTGGGTGTATTGAAGGAAATCCAGTAAATCCAAATGGTATATTCCAACCATTGTCTCTAATGCTTCATGTTTTTTACATTATTTTATAAAATTAAATTGATTTCTCTATTAGAAACTTTATCATTGTGATTATCATTTTGATAATAGGTTGTTTAAATTTTATGATTAATCCAATAATTAGTTAGTATATACTCTATTATTATTTTGGGAAAAAGAGTACCTTCGACCACAATGATTCATTTAGGTACCCCAAACTGATATAAAATATTATATAATAATAATATAGGAATCCTTGGAATAATAAGTATTTATGGCTATGTCTTCTACCAATTAATAAATATTATCAATGAAAATTATAATTTATGACCTACCACATGAATTTTGAAGGGGTCAAATAAATTATATTCCCCTGATATCAATAATATCATTACATGTGATGTGATTCTAGGTAATTTCTTTCTACATTTAATATTTTCAATAAATTTCTTATTTCTCAGGTTTTTTTACACAAATATTTTATATATTTTGAAAATGTGGGCCAATAAAATTTAGATTAAATCAAAAACTAGAATATCCATTGATGTGCAGTGTGGAATCTGAAGATAGTTTATTACTAATTTCAAAATTCCACTCAATTTCACATATTGAAAAACAACTTATTATAAAATTATCATTGATAATTTATAGAATATATGGTATTTCACAATTATAAAATGTTGATAATTATATATATAAATATGTATAATTTTTAATTTATTGGGAAATTTAATGAAATGGTGGCTAGAAAGATTCTATATAATTTACCATATTCACATAATTAGGAACATATCCTTTATCCAAATAAAATTATTCTCCTAGTATGTAGTAATTTAGTGGGTCTTGATGTAGAATTATATTTATATCTATGTTGTGTAAACAAGTCATTTGATTTACAACATGATATTTAGTTATTTTCTTGTCCCTAATCACCTAGAAAAACATTGATGACATGAATGTCAATTAGATTCCCCTTACCAGTTTTTTAGCTTCAATCATTAAATATCTAATTGATTTAAAGTAATAAAAGTCATCAATATTAATTCCCAAAAATATGACATACATTTATATAAGAAACCTACTATATTGACTCCCTTTTAAGTGGATATATTGATTAGATGGGTTGGATCAAGTGATATAAAATAATAAGAAATTAATTTTGGTTTCCCATCAACCTGTTATAAATAAACTACATAAATATCAAGGTTGTATGAATCAAAAATACTTTCAAAGGGTTTCTACTAGTTTTTTTGATGTATATCTGGTTTGTTGATTAAATTTTTCTTATTTACATAATTTTATTCTCTATATTCATCACTGAAACCAAAATTTGATATATTATAGAATAATTTTAATAGAGGAATATGTAATATACTATTATAATTGATAAACCTCCTATAAAATCCTAAATGTTTGGGAAATGATCATACATGGTACGAATATGATGGGAAATAAAAAATATTTATCTCATGAATTTTTTCCTAATCTACCTCATAATATTTAATAGAGATGACCCCTTTAAAATAAATCATATTTCCACCATCATGTTGTACATATCATAATTTATGTAATATTTTTAGTTAATGTTTAGAAAAATTGTAGATTTTGTAAACATTATTTTAGCGAACCACAAAAAAAGTGAAACCATCCACGAATATCTCTATGGAGTCCTCAATGTGGTATGATAATATAATTACCGTCCAAATATTGAAAAAAATATGGTGAATTACATATCCATAATGAAATCCATTTAAATATTATTGTTCTAAAGGTTTATTAGATTTTTTTCTTCTGTTTATTCTCATGAAGACAATGGAAATTAGGGTATAAAAAAGGAAATGAAACATAAGTTATCATCTTTGATAAAAAATTAGTCATAACATGATAAAATAATCATAAATTTTGAAATATGGATACAAAATAAAAATGATACATTCATATGAATAAAACTAATTTTTATCACTAATGAATCAATAAACATATTGTTATGGTTTTTCATTGGTGTGTCATAAACAAGTAATTTGTAGAGATTAAATTCATTACCCAATTATGTATAGAATTATCAATGTTTATAAATAACATGTTTTAATTCATGTGATCCACATCAATATGAAAAAATACATCATTTTCTCATTGATAATAATGAACGTTTCTTATGAAAACTCATTGAGTAATAAGTTCATAATGTCATCAACATTTTACCATTTCTAACCAATGAGAATGGAATGAGATATTCATACATAGAAAACCCCCATTAAAGAATTAAAATTAAATTTATATGAATACCACTAAATAACTATTGGTTTTTTTATTCATAACAAATAATAGTGGCATAATTGTAAAGACCTAGAATTTCCATGTAATGTTATTAAAAAATGTGAATTTTACGAGTCTGTGAAAATTGACGGTGTGTGATTCCAAGGCCCAGAGTGCCCGGAATGAATTTATGAACTTTTTATCATTTACGTTCAGTAAATGTGTGAGCTGGTTTTTCTAACATTTGAACTGGTGCTCATAATTGAAATCTGAGGGCGCCTTTGAAATCGCAGCGTCGGTTTTCTCTTAAAGAGACTTTCACCTCAACGGCAGATGGTCGAGGGTGAAAGTTAGTTTTTGGGTTTTTCGTGTAAGTATAAAATAAAAATAAAAGTGTGTGATATTTTTATTTTTATTTGAAACACCCATGTGGGTGTTGGGATGTCGGGTCCACTGGAACTAAACCTCCATGTGTATGTTGAGAGGTGGGGACCACGATACCTTAACCTCCCATGAGAGGTTATGGGGGTGGGGACCTCCCTAACCTAACCTCCCATGAGAGGTTAAGGTGGTGGGGACCACCCAAGGAAAAAACCTCCCAAGCCCCCCCGCATTAATGTGGAGGAGCCTCTTGACTTCCTCTATATTAATTGTGCCAACACACATAATTTTAATATGCCAACCCTCCTTTAATTAATATTTCGGCCAACCTCATCAATTAATTATGTGGAGCCAACTTAATTAATCCTATATGAATTATATGCCAACGAAATAAATAGCCAACATATTTTATATGTTTGGCTATTTATTTTTTGGCAATGTTTTTGCAAAGGAGGATTGAGAGGAAGAAGCTCTTGGGAGAAATCCCTTCAACGAAGAATGCATTCTTCCATGAAGAATGATCCACCGATTCAGAACGCTCCACCAATGAAGAACACCGACCTCGACTTCGACCATCTTCCTCAGGAATTATTCTGATGTGGGACATCCTCATATATGGAGAAATGATGACCCTACCAACTTCTTGCACCAAAGTCATCAAGCTAAATAGGTAGGGGTTTATTTGCGTGATAATTCATCCCATGTACTCCCTTTTTTTCTTTTGCGGGTTGGGAACAAACATTGCAGAAGATTATGGTTTCACGTTCATACATTTTTCTTTGTGAACCACTTTCTACCACTCTAAACATGGAGGGTGCAGGCCAAACAAACATGGACCAACCCCCTGTCGTTATTTTATGGTGTATTCTTCGAAATGAAGGAAGGTGACAATGATGATAGAGGCCACGGTGCAGCAACCTGCGGCCTCTCCGCGCTGCCCCGACCGACCTGTGGCCTCGCCATGACACCCAGCCATCTACTGAGATGCTCCGCCATCCAAGCCAAGCCACGCCGCCATCTGTTCCAAGTCGCGCCATCGTCCGAGCCAAGCCACACCGCTGAGTTGAGCCACACCGCCCTCCTGACAGAACCGCCGCCGAACAGCGGCTGGTCCGTGCCCTCACGGCAGGACCACTCACTCGCTGCTGGTCTGCCACCCTCATGGGCCGATCCACCTAGAGGGCTGGGATGAACCCAGAGGGTCGTGTCGGGTCGACCCAAACTGGGTCGGCCCAGGCCAGGTCAGTCCGACTGGGTCCGAATGGACCTAGGCCCACTACGACCCATTTACGCTCTTTTGGCCATATCTTTGGCACCAGACGTCCGTTTTACAAACTGTTAGCAGTACTAGAAATATTGGAACTATATGGTCCCTTGGAGTATACTCAAATGAATTTTTGGTTTTAGATGGTAAATGGTCTGTTTGGATCGAGGATGAATCCAACCGGGCCTCTGGGACTAAAAGGATATTGACTAACAGATCAAGCATCTCATTGATGTGTCATCTGTTGCCTTGACACCCCTATGACATGGAAAACATTGAGATACTACTTCGTGGGAATTCGTGACAGTCGTAGAATCGAGCTGTAGCTCATGGAGAGGATCCTCCCAGAGACGAGTGGTCATAGTGCATAGACCTAGTAGTTGGATGAGACCTGAGGACTACTTACCGATTCAACTCGAAGTGACTCGACTAGCCTAGTGGGGAGCGCCATAGTGTTGCGGAAAACCCGCAGTGGGGAGTGCCTTGGTGTCATGGTTGAACCATGGTACTCGATAGGAGTATTACCTCAGTAGGCTACGAAGGGGAGCACCTTGGTGACGCAGCAGACCCACGGTGGGGAGCGCCTTGGTGAGGCAGAAGACCCACAGTACTCGACAGGAGGATTACCTCAACAGTCAAAGGTTAGTTGGAAATTCCTTGGTGTCACGGCAGGCCCACTGTAGTCGATAGAGGAGGAATTCTCAAGCATCCATGGTTTTAACAATGTCACTGGGGATGCTACTTGATACTACCCATAGAATAAAATCTTGGTTTGATCTGATTAAGTTTTTCTATGTTTTCATCATGATTGAGATGGATTACATGATAACTTATGTACATGTATGGGCATATACCTAAGTAGGGTTATCTGTTGATTTCATACTTTGTGGTTTATCCTTGGTGGATTTTGTGTGACCTTAAGGGTCTCAGGGTCCCTACTGAGTATCGTTATACTCACCCGTGCACATACTATACCAGCACCTTGTTGTGTTGGATGCAGACGATGGACATCACTGACTGTGGATGAGGGTCCTATGACTGGATGGTCCTTGGAGGTGGACCATACGGCATGTCGGTACACAGAGGAGACGGGTGGACCTGGAGTGATGAGGAGGTGATCTTTACCTACCCTTCCACTAGGAACCTCAGAGGAAGATCCAATATCTATCTTTTCTCATTTTTAGGTGTATTGTATTTTAGTTGTACATGTACTTTCTAGTTGGGATTGTATTCTAGCCCCTTTTACTTAGTGCACTCACTCTACTTAAAATTTAGATTACTTGTGGTTCAATATTGATGTGTTCTTGGTTACGTGTGCTTACAAGTTATAAAGGAAGTGTATTCCTAGTTTCAGAGAATACCACTTTGGTGCTAGTCGCCAACCGCTGGCCTATGGAAGGAGGGCTTGGGGTTGTCACGACACGAGCCCCGAAGGACGGGTCTTGAAAAATTGGTATCAGAGGAGTCGGTTCTACCACATAACATAGGACTCTAATATTTCTTTTTAATGGCAATAGTTTAATGTGTAGTAAGTGTGGTTATCAATTTAGGGAACCCAGTATTAGTGCGGCAGCAGACGTATCCATACACCAGGACCTTGACTTCTGATTTCCAAACCAGTGCATGAAAACACTGATTACGTGTGTATTTACCAGAGTTTTACTTTGTTATCTCTTGAGTCAGATCACCAGGTATAACTTATTTACTGTTTCATCTCACCAGGTATAAATTTAGACCGTTTCATGCCTGTTTCTTCTCAGGATACCTCTATGCAGATAGCCATCCATTGTTCTGGGAGTTGTGTGTTCTGATATCCCACCGAGCGACGAGGCCTTGGTGCAGGGCCCTTTTCCAATAGAGGCACTAGCGGTACCACTCCCCTTTGGGACACCGATGAAACCAACCCCAACAGCAGACGATGCACGCCACTTGAGCATGTTTCATGAGTTCCAGCGCCAGAGGCCACCTAGGTTTAGGGGAGAGACAGACCTGCAGGCGGCTGATGATTGGCTGGAGGCTCTGGTGAGAGTGTTCCGACTCATAGGGACACCATTCGATATCATGGTGTTCCTTACTTCCATCTTTCTATAGGAAGTAGTAGGTAGATGGTGGATCTTGATGCTCTAGGTTCACGATGAGGTGACACTTCTCTAGGAATACTTCGAGAGCCTGTTTCGGGTAGAGTTTATTCCACTGACTCATCGTGCAGTGCGCATAGAGGAACTACTTCATCTGCAGAAGAGCATCATGACTATATCTTAGTACCCAGAAAGGATCACTGACCTCTCATGCTACACCATAGATATGGTCCAGGACCCATTCATCAGGGCTCGTACGTTCGAGCAAGGGCTTAGGCGAGAGATCATGGCTTCAAAGATCTCACTCACCATCCCGATGTAGGCAGGGGTGTTAGAGAGAGCCCTCTTAGTGGAGATTTTTCTTGATGAGTAGCCAGCAGTGGAGAGACCCACTATCAGTCATCACATAGCATATTCTTCTACAGCAGGCAATAGACAGATGTCACAGAGGTCCAAGAGGACCAGACCAATAGGTGGATGACCGCATGATTTAGAGTCGGTTGTGCGGGGCACCGAGGTGGATCCATACATGCCATGAGTGGGCAGTGGTTCCCATGCTGCGGTCAGGGTAACCTGGCTCGTGACTGTCTGACTCGTCGTACAGATGGTCATCAGACGGTCGAAGGACCGCTCAGGTAGAGAAAACGGTTTGAACGAGGTGGTCCGTAGGGAGTAGGCACACATGGAAGAGGAGATGGTCGTGCAGCTAGTGGTGGGAGACGATTAGAGATATTACTGCCACCAACACCATGAGGTCCACCCTAACCATAGGGAGCATGTGGATAGGGGGGATATCAGCTCCAGGCAGTTTAGGCTTACGATCACGACACTCCGGAGATGATACGAGGTATGATTTGTGTCTATTACACCTTAGTTGCAGTACTTATAGACACAGGTTCAAGTCATTCTTTCATTGACACTTCCCTCATTCGGATCTCGGAGATTCCGATGGAGCTGTTGGTTCGATCCTTGTGGGTATAGACTCTTACGTGAGCAGATTCAAATATTACACACTAGTGACTGCAATGCGAGCTTATTCTAGGATCTGAGAGCTTCGGTTGGGATCTACGAGTAGCAATTTCAAGGCCTTACGACATCATCTTGGGTATGGACTAGTTATCTACATTCCCTGCACATATTGACTATATTAGGCGCAAAGTGCAGTGTGTCCATATGGATGTGACCTTGTTTACCTTTATTGGAAAGAAGGGAGCCTTTGCAGTGCTGGATGGACTAACCCAGAGGAGGGTGCAACCGATCACTCATGAGTTGGATAGCCTTACCCTCAGAGATGTTTATTTGGAGAGTTCGAGCTATCCTATAGTAGTGGACTAGTATGAAGATGTTTTACTTGATGAAGTCCCAGGTCTACCTCCTCGCAGAGAGGTGGAATTTTACTTTGACTTGTACCCCGGGATGGCATAGATATCTGAACCAACGTATCTGATGGCTCATGTGGGGCTTTGTGAGCTACAGGTAGAGTTAGAGGACTTGCAGGGAAAGGGATTCATCCGGCCCATTGTTTCTCTTTGGGTAGCACCGATTCTATTCGCCAAGAAGGAGGATGGAAGCTTGAGGATTTGTGTTGATTATCGTCACCTGAACCAGGTGACCATAAAGAATAAGTACCCTCTCTCGAGGATTGATGACCTCTTTGATCAACTTAAGGGAGCATGGTGGTTCTTGACGATATAACTAAGATCAGGCCATCTCTAGCTCGGGGTACGAGATGAGGATGTGTGGAAGAAGGCCTTCAGGTGTTGGTACAGCCATTACAAGTTCTTTTTTGTGCCATTTGGCATGACCAATGCTCCAATAGTGTTCATGGGACTCATAAAAAAGATCTTTCAGCCATACCTTGATCCCACTATGGTGGTCTTCTTCAACGACGTTCTGATCTACTCAACTATTAAATATGAGCATGCCTATCATTTGTAGGTAGTACTTGAAACACTCCGAGAGCACCGGATTTATGGTAATCTATTGAAGTTCCAGTTTTGGATCTGAGAGGTTCACTTTCTAGGAAAAGTCATATCGGAGGCTAGATTTGCAGTGGATCCAGTGAAGATTGATGCGGTACTTTCTTGGGAGCCACCTAGGAGTGTGATGGAGGTTCAGAGTTTCTTGGGTTTGGGTGGATATTATCGGAGGTTTGTGCAATATTTATCCCAAGTTGCATCACCACTATCATCCTTGATGAAGAAGTGGAAACTCTTAGTTTATTCAGAGAAATGCCAGTGGAGTTTTCAAGAGCTAAGGAAGAGGCTGACTAGTGCCACCATCTTGAGGATTCCAGAGGAGGGTATTGGGTACGTAGTTTACTAAGATGCATCAGGGACCGGGATCGGATGTGTCCTGATACAGAAGTGATCAGTGATCGCATATGGTTATCGACATATGAGACAACACGAGTAGAATTATGCTACACATGACCTGGAGTTAGCAGCAGTGGTCTTCGCCTTGAAGTTGTTTCATAACTATCTTATGGGTGAACATTTTATAGTGTACTCTGATCACATGATTTTCAAGTATATCTTCTCTTATAAGGACCTGAACCTAAGACAATCATGATTTCTTGATTTCCTCCAGGACTATGACTTCGATATATTCTATACTATTGGGAGGAAAACGTTGTAGAAGATGCACTCAGCAGGAGGTATGGTATATAGCTGCTAGGTGAGGCGACAAAGTAGTTAGATACTTTATAGATATCCTTTGTGGATAGATACAGAGCATCCTTTTTGCAGTATCTTATAGTCACTTCCCCACTTCTTCAGCGAGTTAGGGAGGCACAACGTGGGTACGGTGACTGTGAGGCTCAACGTGCACAGATATCCATAGGGCATGCACCTGATGGATTTTGTGAAGGTGGGGAGCACATCATCCTCTTTAGAGGATGTACTGTTGTACCAATGTCCCTTTAGGATTATGTGTTGAGTGAGTTCTATACTTCCCCTATAGTGGTACATCCAGGAGTAGAAAAAATGTACATGATCTTTGATGACTGCACTAGTTGTCGGGAATGAAGAAATCATTTGCAAAGTTTGTCTCTCAATGCCTCACTTGTCAGCAAGTGAAGGAAAATCATCAGGTACCAGAAGGTTTGGTTCAGACTTTAGAGGTCCCAGAGTGGAAGTGGGATGGTATATCCATGGACTTCATGAAAATAATTCCACGTACATCCAGATGTCATGACTCGATTTGGTTGATCATCGACCGAATCACCAAGTCGACCCACTTCCTACCGATCAGAGATCAGGATTCAGTAGAGAGATTTGGACGCATCTAGGTGCAAGAGATTGTACAAATACATGAATTAAACTCGACTATTGTCTCTGACTGTGATGCACATTTTAAATTCTGGCTATGAAATGGGTTGCATGAGGCTTTCGAAATGCAGATTCATTTGAGAACCGCCCTCCATCCTTAGACTGATGGCCAGACCGAGCAGACAATTCCGAACCTTGAGGACATGCTGCATTCTTGTGTCCTCAACTTTGGTTGTATCTAGGAGGATCACTTTCCTTTGGTGGAGTTTGTGTACAAAAACATCTATCACTCCACCATTAGGATGGCACATTTCGAGGTGTTGTGTGGGAGACCTTTCAGATCACCTTTATGCTGAACCGACCAAGGGGATTCCGCACTCATGGGACCAGAGATGGTTCAGGATACCATAGAGAAGGTGCAGATCATCCATGAGTGGATGAATACTACACAGAGTAGGCAGAAGTCATATGCCGATAGGAGATGGACACCTCTAGAATTCGAGGATGGAGACCACGTCTTTCTACGGGTCTCACCTCGATGAGGTTTGTGGAGATTTCACCAAGGAGGAAAGTTATCTCTCATATTCATCGTAACATTTCAGGTCCTCAATGGAGTTGGAGAGGTGGAATATCGCTTAGCTCTTCCACCTTAGTTGCACCGGGTGCACGACGTCTTCCACGTATCCCATCTGAGGAGATACGTGAACAAACCTTCTCACATCATCGACTTTGTCGAGCTGGACGCCGATGATGGTGCAACATTTACGGAGGTTCTAGTAGAGATTATGGATCGACAAGAGTGGGTCCTTCATGGACGGTCGATACCTCTGGTGCACATTTTCTAGCAATACGGGAACCTCTAGGAGAGCACATTAGAGTGGGAGGCTCAGATGCGGGCTCAGTACTCCCACATGTTTACCTAGTTTGAGTTGTGGGTTACAGGGGTATAGAGCCCTGAGGTGGGGAGAATGTAAAGAACCAGAATTTCCATGTAATATTTTTTAAGAAATGGAAATTTTACGAGTCTGAGAAAATTGACGGTGTGTGATTCCGAGGCCCGGAGTGCCCAGAATGAATTTCTGATCATTGTTTTTGGTAAGTTCAGTAAACGTGCGAGCATGTTTTTATAACTATTGAACTGGTGCTTAGAATTGAAGTCTGAGGGCACCGTTGAACTATTAGTGTCAGTTTTAACTTAAGGAGACTTTAACCTCGATGACAGTTGGTTTATTATGAAATATAGTTTTTACTTTTTTCATGTAAGAATAAAATAAAAATAAAAGTGTGTTACTTTATTATTTTTATTTGCAACACCCATGTGGTTGGTGGGAGGTGGGGTCCACCAGAACTAAACCTCCATGTGGAAGTTGATAGGTGGGGACCACCAGACCTTATCCTCCCTTGAGAGGTTACGGTGGTGGGAAGCACCCAAAACTAACCTCCCATGAGAGGTTATGGTGGTGGGGACCACCCGAGGCCAAAACCTCTCAACCCCCCTCATTAACGTGGAGGAGCCTCTTGAAATCCTCCACATTAATTGTGCCAATGCACATACCTTTAATATTCCAACCCTCCTTTAATTAATTTTTATGCCAACCTCATTAATTAATTAAGTGGAGAAAACTTAATTAATCTTATTTGAATTTAATGCTACAAAATAAATAGCCAACAAATTTTATTTGGTTGGCTATTCATTTGTTGGTTTTGTTTTGGAAATGGAGGATTGGTAGGAAGGAGATCATGGGATAAATAACATCAATGAAAAGTTCGTTCTTCCATGAAGAATGCTCCACCGATGAAAAATGTTCCACTGACGAAGAATGTTGACCTCGACATCGACCTTCTACCTTGGGACATCTTCCGACATGGGACGTCCTCATCTACGGCGAATCGATGATCGTACTAACTTCTTATGACAACATCATCATGAAAATGAGTTAGGGGTTTATTTTAGTGAAAAATATTTCCATGTACTCCCTTCTATTATTGTGCGGGTTGGGAACAAACATTACAGAAGATTATGATTTCACGTTCATGATTTGTTCTTTGTGAACCACTTGCTACCACTCTAAACGTGGAATGTGAGGGACAAAGAAACACTGCCTGACCCCCCCCCCCCAACATTATTTTTGGTTTATTCCTCAAAATGGAGGAAGATGATGAATCTGATGGAGGAAACAACACCGCCACCCGTGGCCTCAACACACCGCCCTGCCCGACCCGCTGCCTCGATGTGGTGCCTCGGCCGACCTGCGGCCTTGCCGCACCACCACGGAAAACCCGCGGCCTCTCCGTACTGCCCTGGCCGACCCGAGGCCTCACTTCACTACCCCATACGACCCACCACCCACCGTGATAAGCTGCACTGTCGTCCGAGCCGAGTCGTGCCATCATCCAAGCCGAGCTGCGCCGTTGATCCGAGCAGCTCTGCCCTCCTGACTGAACCACCGCCGAACCGTGGTAGGTCATCCTACCTGTGTTCAGTCCACACCCTCACGGCTGGATCATGCCCTCATGGCCAGTCTTCCACACTCGCAGCCATTCCACCACCCTCGTGGCCCTCGCGAGCCAGGAAAACCAACGGCTGGGGCTGGACCCAGTGGGTCGGGCCAAACCTAATGGGCCTGGCCGCCCAGAGGGCCGGGTTGGACCCAGCGAGTTAGGCCAGACCCAGTTGGTTAGGCCAGGTCGACCCACACCAGGTCGGCCCATGTCGGGTCGGGCCAGGTCAGTCCGACTGGGTCCAACTAGTCTTGGGCCCACTACGACCTATTTACACTCCATCAGCCATATCTTTGGCACCAGATGTCCGTTTGATGAACCGTCAGCGACGCTAGAAATATTGGAGAGAGATAGTACCTTTAATTATACTCCACTGGAGTCTGGGTTTGAGATGGGAAATGGTCAGGTTGGATCGAGCACGAATCCAATCGGGCCCCGGGACTAAAAAGCTAATAACTCACAGACCGGGCATCCGATTGACGCGTCGTCTATTGTGTTGAGACCCCAATGAAGTGGCAGACCTTTTATATTCTTCTTCGTGAGACTTCATGATAGTTGGTTAATTGACCAGTAGCTCATGGAGCGAATCCTCCCAGAGACGAGTGAGAATAGTGAGGAGACCTAGCAGCTGGCTGAGACCTGAAAACTAGAGACCGATTCAACTCAGAGTGACTCGACTATCCCAGTGGGGAGAGACTTGGTGACGCAGAAGACCCATAGTAAGGAGCACCTTGGGGTCATGACAGACCCACAATACTCTATAGGAGGAGTACCTCACCAGGATACGAGGGGGAGTGCCTTGGTGACGCGGCAGACCCACAGTGGGGAGTGCCTTTGTGACGCGGCAGACCCACAAAACTCGACAGGAGGGGTACCTCAGTAGTCCATGGTTAGTGGGAAGCACCTTGGTGTCACATCAGACCCACTGTACTTGATAGAGGAGGAGTTCTCCAGTAGCCAAGGTTTTGATAGTGTGACTAGGGATGTTACTTGATACTACCCCTATAATAAAATCTTGGTTTGACCTGAGTTAGTTTTTCTGTGTTTTCCTCATGATTGAGATTGATTACTTTATAACTTAGGTATATGTATGGGCATATACCTAAGTAGGGTTATATGTTGATTTCAAACTTTTTGGTTTATCTTTGGTGGATTTTGTGAGATCTTGAGGGTCTCAGGGTCCCTACTGAGTATCGTTATACTCACCCCTACATGGGCTATGCCCGCTCCTTGTTGTGTTGGATGAAGATGACAGATAACGCTTACTATGGATGAGGGTACCATGACTGGAGGGTGCTCGGAGGTGGACCATACGGAGTGTCAGTATGCATAGGAGATGGTTGGTTGTGGAGTGCTGAGGAGGCGATATATACCTACCCTTCATGTAGGAACCTCGGAGGATGATCCATTAGCTATCTTTTCTCTTTCTTCAGTTGTATTGTATTTCATTTGTACTTGTACTTTCCAGTTGGGATTGTATTCTAGACCCTTTTACTTACTGAAATCACTCTATTTACAGTTTATTTTACTTTGGTTCCTATCTTGATGTGTGCTTGGTTACGTGTGCTTACAGGTTATAAATGCAATGTTTTACCAGTTGTGGGGAATACACCTTGGGTGCTAGTCCCCAGCCCCTGGCCTATGGAAGGTGGACATGGGGTAGTCACAGAATGGGCCCCGAGGGCCGGGTAGTGACAATAAAAATAAATGAATGATTTCAAAAACATATGGAGTATAAAAATAGCATTATGGAATGTGTATAATGAGAGAAAATTACAATATCTTATTGATATATAAACATTTGGATAGTAATGGAATAATAATAAGTTCATTTGGAAAAAATGAAATTTAAATTAGAGGACATAAAAATGGAGTTAATTGGATAAAAATATGATGAAGAGAATCAATAACCTTCAATTATAAAATTTTAATGCTTGGGGATAGTTTCTATGAACCACAATAACACCTAGGTATGGATATAGAGTCTGTAAATGTTGGGGTCATCATTCTTAATAGGTGAGGACAAAATGAAATGGGATTGAGAGGTTGTTATTTATCAAAACATTGGGAGGATTATTTATTAATATCTAAATATATAATTATAAATTTTTCTTTTGGAAAATTAAAAACCATTGTCTTAATCATTGTTTTTATTCATATTTTGTCAAATTATGATGGTGGTTTTTTCAATATTTTATTTTTAGAAACAAAAATAAATATTTTATATTACTTTAGGCATGTGATGACAATTTTTCCACAATGTAATGTTTTTAAAATAATATGTTCTCTTATAGATTTTAGAATGTTATTTATTGGCATGGAAATTAATTTTAGTTCAAAAATATACAATAAATTAATAAAGATATTTTTTAGAGAATTTTTAATTAGTATCACTCAATATAGAATTATTGAATATTTATAAAACCCTAAAACATAGTGAAATCATAAAATAGTATTTTCAATATTCACAAAAAAATAAATTAGATTAAACAATTCATAAAATTTTCATGTAACCTAATCTTGATGTCATGATTTGAAATACAATATTATTTTATGAATTTGTTTAAAAAAATTATCATAATGTTATCAATTAAAAAAACTTTATATATTGAATAAAATTATTTTTTATGACATAATAAAAAAATTTACCATTATAAATATAACCTCTAACATTATAAAATTATATTATCATTTATAATTAAATTACTAATTTTTTATTATATTATTTCCTAAAAATAAATATTTTCAAAATCACTAAATTTATCTTGAAACTATATGAATTTTCTAAAAATTCAAACATATTTTATTTGTTTCTAAATTTATATTTATCATATTCCTATTGTATTGAATTTTATTTTGTATATTATAATTATAATGAAAATGGAATTGATGAAACCAATTTTTTATTTCTGAAATTTAATTTACAATTTTATAATTATATGTACTAGATTCATAACACCTTATTACACTATAATAAACCCAATGAGTATGATATTTGATAGTGGAGCATTAATGAGGTTCTATAATTATCACTGAAAATTAGGTGATCTCCACTAACATGAAATTCAAACAAAGTCATTTGCAATTGAACTGTACATTCTGATTATCTACATGGTATTAGTCAAGGAGGAAATCATGTGTGTTAAACCCCTATCGTATTCTAATATATGTGTTTCAAAAGGTAGGTTCATAATGGATGACACCATCATTTATATCTTTTACTTCAACTATCATTTTTCATTACCCATAATAGAGACTAATTATAACAGTAACATTATAAAAATGGTAACAATTAGAAATTTTCATATTGAACAGTTGTCATATTGAACAATATAATGGTTACCATCAGATCATAATAGTCATGTTCCCCTTTATAGTATATATATACTCCACCATTCTCACAATTGAAAATCCTTTAATTCAATTACAAATATTGTAATCTTCCTTTGATAATAGAAATCATATTCTAAATTTTTTTATTTCATTTTACTTTTTTTATAATGGGTGTTATTTTAGTTGGTGCATATTTTTATACGGATTTTACATTAGTGTGTGAATTATTTTATTTTTTATATCTGCTTGTATTGTATCTAGATGTTATGGTCAATAATAATTAATCATGTCTAATATTATTATGTTATAAAATTGTACATCGGTATTATCATCATTAAATTGTAATTGAAAATTAAGAGATATGGGTAACATAATGGTTTTTTCATGGATGTTACATCCCCTCAATCATATGAAATTTCAACATGGAATTTTTTTTCTTATTCCAAAAATGATGGTATTTCTAATTCATCATTTTTTTAGGATCCGGAGTCACTTTATCACACTTTTTATTTCCTTGAAATAATTTCACCAGTTATGTTATCTTATTCTCCAACACATGATACCATTCTTCCATAATCAAGATTATTCCATGTTCATATGATATAATAGGATCCAATTTTATTCCAATTGTGTCTAGTGTATTTGTTATTTATAACATAAAAATTATTCAAATAGGCTCATGGAATACATCCTCAGAATTTGAATGATATTGTGGTTTTGATACCAGATAAGAAACTTCTCAAACATGCCCTATAATCTCAAATTATCCAACATAACAGGGAATATTTTTCCCCTTCTATTAAAAAATCATAACCCCTTCCCATTGTAATATAATTAGGAATACATGTTCCCTAACATGAATATCTATGTCCTTCATTTTATTGTAATCATAACTATTTTTTCGACTATGGGAATCCTTTATATGTTATGAAATTGCAATAATATTTGGTATAGTATATTTTAAAATCTATTCTCTCAAAAAATTTATTTCTCTAACTTTATCATTGTATATTAGAGTTTCTAATATTTTCCTATAGTACGATTCATATAGATACATTTTATTACTCTTGTGAAAACTGATATCATAATAGATTTCCTATTGTTTAAGTTGTTCATACTAACTCCATTTAAAATAAAAATATATCCTTTAATATATCTTTTATTTTTTGTGTATTTTTCTTTGGATTACCATTAGATTGTGGATGATATGTTGTGATAATTTTTAATTCTATATTTGAATCCTTTTAAAGGGTCCTATATAACATAAAATTATATCATGGATCATAGTATGAGGATATTGAAAATGGTTCCCCATAATGTCTCACATATTTTTGAATATATAGAAATATATGGTGTTTTGGGGAGAAATACTCTCACATTGTAATACAATTCGTTTAATTTTTTATATTATAAATTACCATCCATAGAGTATTGCTTCATTGGATGTCTTGAGAAGTATAGTAACAAAGTATATAGTCATGTTGATAGACTTACATATTGGTATGTGTAATGGTTTCAACAATTCATTGAGTAGTTGTTTCTTTGAATTCTTTAGATGACGTACCAATAATCGTGTAGTATAATAACCATTATTTGATTTCACATTATACCAAATATAATGATATATGAAATAAATAAAACATTTTTTTCTCCTCAAATAAATAGGAATGCAATAATTTTATCTTAATCTATTTTTAATTTAATTAACATTATATATGATGGTATTTATAGTCTTTTACGAAACCTCATTACATCATATCAATAAAAATTTCACTTAGAAAGGTTCCTATTTTTACATCTACAACATTATATTATGGCATTGGACATTCTAATTTTGTATTCATGATCATATAAAATAATAAAGCCAAGGTAATAATTCAGGATATTATATTTTATAACCCATCCCTTATGTATTCCATTCTTATATTTATGAGGTCGTTTATCAATGGGTCTCTAATAATCCTTGTTAATGAAAAAATATCAATATATTTCATACACAATGCATTAGTGTCTTTTTGATCTATTTTAGGTGGTTAACGGATAGAAAAATCAAATTAGGTAAAATATTTAAACCACAACCTTTGTCTCATTTTATGTTCCATTTTTGTGAATATATACTTTATACTATTCTAGATGGGGTATATATTACATGTCTCTCCATAAAAATTGTGTCTACCTATATTTAATTCAATGATAACAATAGCATTTATCATATCATTAGTTGGACAGTTCCAATCATTATAAATTAACTAACATGATGATTAGAAAACCACATTTTAATTTTTAGGAGTATACATCCATGTATCATTAAAAATACAATACTATAAATGTAAAATCTATCCACAATAGAGAGAAGTTTTAGAACAATTTCACTAACCAATAACATTTTGTAGTTCATGGAATCTATTTTCACTAACCTTTATCATGATAAACAAAATCCCATTCATGGATCACTTTTGTAGTGAATAATAATTCCATGAAATGTTTTCGACAAAGAATCATGAATATCTTGAGATACACAGGGAAATGGAAATAATTTTTTTGTAAGATGTTTCCACTCCTCAATGTTTATTAATATTTTAGGATTTATTGATATTCATTCCATAGTCAAGACCTATCATAGTAATGTGCCTTGTTGTATCTTGAAATCACATTTCAAATAATTTCCATTAATAATTTTTTCTTATAATTTGTTAAATAAACATTAAATAGTCCACAATACCTGATGAATATTTGATTATTTCATAATATTTTCAATAAAGGACACAATAAATTTTTCAAGGTAGTACCTAATGACTATTCATCAATTACATAAATCTGGAAGGATAATTAAGGGAATAAAGAAAAACTAATAATGTCCCTATATTAATTATATTGAAGTATTTTGGATAAATTACTTCTTTAACCTTAAAAAATGTTACATTGATCATATGCCAATCGAAGGGAGGAACTGAACTCCACGAATCTAATCGAATAAATAATCATCATTTTAATGATGTTACTCTTTATTTAATATTAACCCATGAAATTATATTTAATTAGTTCATTAAAACATTAATCCATATTTCTTTATTATAAATATATTATATTCTCAAAAGGGAGACACTCAGGACTGTATAAAAAACCTTTTTGGAATATCTTGATGTTTATTCTTTATATCCTCTAACTACACGTATTCCATACTATTTGGAGTATTCGATATTATCTTAGATACATGTATGGGTTTAGTTAATAAATATACCTGTCATTATGGGTAAGGTAAAGGGATGTCTTCTGGAAATACATCAATATGTTTTTAAACTGTGGGTACATGTCATATTTTTATACTTTCTAGATCATACTAGTCTTCACCAATCATTACCTAGAAGAAGGAAATAATATGAGGTACTTAACAAGATTTAGACACTAATACTTCTCATTTGATGATAAATTGAGTGGTTCCCTTTAAGACAGTATAATTTTCTATGATTATATAGTTTATCAAGGAATTATTATTTAAAAAACAAAAAATACCATGTATTATATTAAATTCGATAATTCTAATGACCACATGGTTTGAAAATATATTGAAAACACAAATTATTTTATCCAATTATTTTTTGATTCATGATTAAATCCTCTATGAGGTTTACCTAATAACTCATCCTTGGGTACTTTGGGGTTTAACTTGAAGTTCATTATAAGAATAAACAAAACAAAACAATGAATTGAACCAGAATCAATCAATGTACATGATATGATTGTGTGTATCAAGAGTCTACTCAATAAAAAAAAATTGTCAACAAAAACCTGATTTTGTGATTTCAAAATTATTTCCTTCCTCACTTGGCCTATACTAGAGTTGACAGTGGATTCCCTCTATTGTCTTCTGATTTGGAAATTAATTATATCAATTTTTTTTATACCATTACATGAAGTTTTGAACAATGTGTTTTACTTGTACCATCTTTGATTTTACTTGGAATTTAGTTATTGAGGACTTACAAATTTTTTATTGATTCAAACTATATAGATATATCTTCCACTAATGAAGCATGATTTAATTCCATACAAAAAATTACATGAATTCCTCTTGCCTCAATTTCTTCAAATGTGTTATTTTTTTTATTTCCATTTATTCTACACTCAAAATAATTTCTAAACTATATATATAACCTTTGTATATTATACTCCAATATACGATACTATTTTTCATTTCCATACTTTATTTACACTTCGAGAGAAACCTGTATGTATTTCACATGACTCCTAATATCTCATATTGCATGACCATTCTCAAATTGAGTACCTATACCATCAATGAATTAATTGATATTCCCTTCAAAATCAATAAAAAATCCTAAAACATATTATTCATTACATGTAATGGTCATCTTATAGGTCTATAGTGATTGATTTTTAATTTTCATCAATCTAAGAATTCCCTCCCCATATTGGTTTAGAGGGTAAATGGAATTTAACTATTAAAAAAGAATATTTGAAGTCATACCATTACATGGAATCTATGAAATGACATGGATTAATGTTTTTGATTAGTGTACAATAGTTATTATAATATATCTCTAAGAAATATACTACCCATAAACTATTTTTAAACTGATAATAATTGAGTAAAAATTATCATTTCTATTGTTTTGATTCATTACTATGTGATCAGTGGATCAGATGCTCCAATAAAAAAATTTTTTCATTGAAATAGGAAGGATTCAACGTCTTTTTATTCATTCCCAGATATATTTTTACACTACAAATGGTTTATATTAATATTCATAACATGATATAACTGATTCAGCTTTTTCATGATGTTTTTTACTCCAAGACCCCCATATTCAAAGGGTCATCATCACACTTCCCTTTTCATCATTTATAGACATGGGACCTCGTAATTTCTGTCATTTTTAAATGAAAAAACAAATATGATAATTTTTTTACTGATAATATTTATTTTAATGGAATGAATGATCATAAAATTTTCTAATATCATTCTTCTAGGTTGATACACAAAAATCATTTAAAATATTTCATTCTATATATATCCTTCATAATGGATTTAAAAAAATGTTAATAATTGAAACATATCCCACCTGAGGGTTTAAACATAGTTTTATGACTAGCCCACATTATTTTTCAACCTATGATGATCTTGTTAATACAAAATGCACCCTTTTTATGATTTCTACCCCTATTTACAACTATTATAGATCCATATCCACATATTTTTTCTTGATGAGGATTTTATTGAAGGGATTAAAAAAATTATACATCACTAATATTATGTGTCATCATATTATATATAGACTTATAGTTTGGGTTATTATTAATGTTATCTTAACATAATATCCACAAATAACTAAACATTACCTTGATACAAACTATTTTTTCATTGCTTTTTAATACATGATCATGGTCATAATTCCGTGAAGAAATATTAAAATAATAGTTTCTATGTATCTTTTTACGATTAGTGTCTAATAAATTGGAAAATAATAAATTATATAAATTAGGTAAACCTGAATATAAAAATTATTTAATCTTCTTGAATTAATTTATTATTATTACATCATTGTTCACCAAACATCAAGTGATTTCCTAGGGGGATACATCCATAATAACGAGTGACCATAAATCCCAAAAGGGGATGAACAATGGAGATAGACACTAAATAATTATCATGGATAAAACATTATTTATAACATCCAATGATAAAAAAATTTATGGAAACGATCCTATAATAAAATAATTATATATTCATATCCATGTTACTAAGGATCATCACTATGGTTTTAAATAAAATATCATGGTTAGTCACTAAGGAATCATAAAGAGGTCATCTCTGTGGTTTAATTTCCTTACCCAATCAATTGGATCGATATATGAGTGAACCCTCTATATGTATTAAGACATGTGAGACATATTAATCAAAATAAATTATTTATCATTAACATCAAGGAAAATATTATTATTATAAAAAATACTTGAGAATATATTTTCTGAAATACATTAAAATTTCATTATTTTTAACCCATGAAGTTATAACATAGATTAAATAAAACTAAATAAATAATAAATGATGAATAAGTAAAAATATAGAAATATCATTCATTAAAAAAAATTAATATTCATAACAAACAAATGGATCAATTGAAAATCCAAAGATGATTTCTGCAACGTAATGGGTGTAGATAGTGGTTTATAAAACCAGCATACTGAGGTAGGATGGAATTATATAATTTATATAAAAACATGTATAAAATAATTAAATTTTCATTAATAAATGATAATATATTAAATATAAAATGAAATGTGTAATTAAAAATGATGTACTTCAAAATAAACTAAGAGGAAAAGAATACCTTGCCTTTTGGGACTTCTTAAAGCCCGAGGAGAGTACTTTGCGACCACTAAAACTCCTTATGATGTATCTATAAAAGGAAAATGAGTGAAAAAATAATATTAATGGATTTGGGTTGAATCAAATGGTATTTAGAGGTGGGTATTTTTCCTAAATATGAGAGTATTTTTTATAAATTTCTAAATATAGGCCCTGAAAATCAAGGTTATTGATAATTGAAAACCATTACTGTAAGAACCTGGTTCTTCTCTTTGAGGTACAAGCTTCCTCTTTTCTCTTTTCCTTAAGTGTTTTTAAAAAAATATGGAAAATGGGGAAAATCCTAAATTTTGGAACTACACGCCGTGTACTTTTCCACACGTCGTGTACTTATGGCCGTGTTGGGATGAGTACATAGGGCGTGTAGCCATGTCGGCGAAAAAGGGTGTAGGAACCGACTACACACCATGTAGTGGTCTTTTACAGGCCGTGTAGCCAGTCGGTAGTCCAAAACAGTAAGGCGGTAGAGTAGCCGCCAACTGGGCGGCAGTACACACCATGTAATCAAGAGTACATGTTGTGTACTCATGTCGGCAGGCGAACAGTGCCGCACTGGTGGGAAGCTTCCATAGGAACAGTTAAGTGAAAAGAGTACATGTCGTTTACTTGGAAGTACATGCCATGTACTTTGTTTTTTCGGCTTAAAACAGGAAGTAGCCTCCTCATTTGGAAGAGGAGGCATTTGAGCCATTTTCGACCCAAAGGAGGCGGTCGGACCTTTGAAGATACGTCGGGTGTTCGTCTGGAATCTGATTCCACTTCTGACGATCTCGTTGGAACCGCGCGGGTGATCCCTTTATTCTCTTTAAGCCGTTCTTACCAATTTATTCCTGAGGGAAAGATATTTACATTTGAATGGGTTTTGTTCTTCATCAGATCTACGCCATTCTTGGGTGTTTTTGAAGTCGGTGTTTGAGTATAACATTCATTGGCGTTTAAGGTAGGTGGCTTGGTGTTTAGTTTTCCAACTGCCGTGTGTTTTGTGCATTTTTGTTCCATGAACCCATGTTGGGGTGTCGTGTGGATGAGGTCGTTGATATATTTAATGCCTAGAATTGCATAGGTGATTAAATTTTGATAATAAAATGCTGGTTTGGATCGTTTCTTGGATCCTGAACCACCCTGGGGGTGTGTTCCACTGTTTAGCCGTTTGGCCAGGATACCCGAGGGTATGAATTTAAAGTTGTAATTGTAGAATTTCCTTGAGAGGAATTTCTTGTTACTGATTGTTTGCCTATTGGGCATGGCCCAGTTACCTATTTATCCTGAGGTCATTGTTGTGATTAGCCTGAGGGCACTGCACTGTTTAGCCTAAGGGGTGTAGTTATTTCGCCTGAGGGAAACCTTTCATGCCTGAGGGCTTGACTTCTGTGCCTGAGGGTGACACTTTCTACGCCTAAGGGAAAATTTTGTTACGCCTGAGGGCTATACCTGAGGGTAGGATTCTGCTTACCTGAGGGTAAGGTTTTGTTTGTCTGAGGGTGTGGACTGTTTACTTACACTACTAGAAAATGGGTTTATACCCACAGTTTTTCACAAAACCGTGGGTATAGGACACCCATATACCCACAGTTTCCAATATTTAATGGATTAAATGAATCATAAAATGGAAATTTAATTGTTAAGTTAGTTACTTTCAGTACTGCTTACTTTATTTCATTTTTCTATTGCACATTGTTGTTGCGTGCTTACACGCAGTTGGGAACGGGCCTTTGGTGGGTACCTACTGGGAATTTATTTCTCACACCCTGTTTGGGTCACGCTTTTCAGCCCAAACAGATTACGTTGATGTAGGTGTGGACATGGCCAAGAGTCCCTATACAGGTACATGATTGTTGTTGAGGAATAGTAGGGCATGGGACTGAGCCTAGGCTCACGGTGCTGCTGCCAGCTGTTTTCCCTTGTTTTACTGTACTCTAATTTTGGTTGTACTGTATTGATGTATAACATGTTCTGTCTGTTTTCTTTGAACTTGAGAATTGTAGCATCATCATGTATATGCTGTTGGTTATCCACTTCTGTTGTTTATTTCAGTTGTGTATGATTTACTGCTTCCACTATTTGTTGTATGTTTATTGTGTATTCTTCTGCGCTACACTTTGACAAATGAAGGCATAGTTTACCCACTATCAGACCTGCACCCTCGCTGCTAGTCGGCAGCCTCTGGTGTTTGAGGAAATGCGCTTGAGGTCACGTGGAAAACCGGGTTCGGGGCACCCGTTGAGTGGCACCCGGAACCGGGATGTTACAAAGTGGTATCAGAGGGTTTTTTACTTACTATTTGGATCCATAGTCAGGGATAGGACAAACGGTAGCTGGTAATAAGCTGTGCCCAGGCGTAGCTAACCCATGTACAGGGAAAAGCCACTCTACCTCGTATTTTGCAATTCTTCTGATTTTGCAAATTTTATAGTTGATATGATTTCACCATTGGGTGACGCACTTGTATTGTATTGTTTATAGTTTAGTTATGGGCTCTATTTAGTTGCAACCCGATGAGATAAGGGTATTCCATCTCATGAATCATGTAGGCACATGCTAGAATCACATGCCATGCATAGTTTCCATGACATGTTGGTGCATTAGAAAATTGCAAGTTGTTGTGATAGTAGTTGTGCTAGAAAATCATGCTATTGTGATATCTGCACTGATAAAAATATCTGCTATTTGATAGGGTAATTTTTGTGTAAGTCTGTTTATGGAATGGACGCCAAACTTTGGTTTTTGGGGAGTATGGGCCCCCTCTGACCAGAATTTGGTGGATCATTGATTGTTTATTGGTTATAACACAGATAAGATGTCAAACTTTGATTCGTGGGGAGTATGGTCCCTCACGGGTCAGAATTTGACACTTAGGTGTTGGTTTTCGGTATTTTCTGGGTTCCGGAGAAGTTTCTGAGGCATATTGTTCGAAAACCCAGTATACACGCCGTGTAGTATTTTTCCACATGTCGTGTATGGTATTCTGTTCGGGAAGAAAATGAACTTTTTAAGTACACTCTGTGTACTCTTAGTACACACCATGTAGTCTATTCCCGTATCTCAAATCGTGTGGGCGGTGACACGGGGTAGGGATGTGCTTGGGAAAAAAACTCTTTGTACCAGATACACACGACCTGTAGTTTTGACCCGGAGTCCGGCAGTGTAACTAACAACACGGGTCGGAGAACTCCTTCACAGAACACGTCGTGTCAATTATGAACACGACGTGTACTGTGGCCTGGGGACTCGGTCGTGTAACTAACAACACGGGTCGATGTCACCATTCCTTGAACACGTTGTGCACCTTTGGGGACATGTCGTGTAGTCTTGTCCGAGGACAGACCGTGTGGACTTAGCCGTGTGACTGGGGAATCTGGGTGGTGTACACGACATGTGCGGGTGTAACACGCCAGGTAGTTTCAAGCTGGGTAGTCAGCGATGTCACAAATGACACGGGAAGTTGGAAAATAACACCATACACGTTGTGTATATTATATACACGCCATGTAGTTTGTTCAAATGGGAGTCGTGTGGCTTAGCCGTGTAGAAGGACCCGGGAAGGGGAACGGAAGTCAAGTACACGCCGTGTAGTAATTGTACACGCCATGTAGTCTTGTTTTGCAAATTTTGAATGCCTTATTCCTCCTGTTCCCTTTTGGGTTTCTTCACTTTCAGTCTTTGATGAATCTTGTTCTAAGGAATGTTTTTGACCCTATAGTGTCATGCCGCCTAGACGACCACGTGTTGTTCACCAGGAGAGCGCAAACGAGTATACTCCAGAGATGGTGGGCCACGGGCTACCAGCTGATCCTCCAGCAGATCCAGATGCGGCACTAGCTGCTATACCATACACAGGCACGAAGGCGCAGTTCAGTGAATGCTTATTGCGGTTCATGCAGACCTTTCAGGGAGAACTGCAAGCTATCACATCCATGGCCGAGCTGACATGTATCTTCGAGTAGCTGTATCCACCAACGTTCTCAGGGGATGGCGGACCATAGGCTACAGAGTCTTGGTTGGGTCGATGCAGACTATTTTCGAGCATCTTGAGATGCCTCCAGGGTGGAGGGTCAAGCTCGCGACAAACATGTTGCGTGATTCTTCCAAGAGGTGGTGGGATGTTACCACCCAGTCATAGCATCACAGGGACATGGCGTGGGAAGACTTTTAGGCAGTCTTCTAGGAATTTTTCTTCCCGGAGATGCTGAGATAAGATAGAGCTCGAGAGTTCATGAATTTGCAGTAGGGAGCTATGTCAGTGATGGACTATTCTAATCGTTTTACGGAGCTTCAGTGCTTTGCACCCGTGCTAGTGGGTGATGAGATGTTGAGAGCCAGAGGTTTTGAGGATGGTCTTTGGTATGACATTCGTGCACCGGTGAATGTCTTCAGGTTGCCTACTGTACACGCTATTGTGAAACAGGTGTTGATCACAGAGAGGAACCTACGAGAATATAGATGTGTGGACCAGGGTGGTTCAGCACCAGTTACTGGTACTTTTTCTGCTAGCAAGAGGTAGAGACAGATGGACTTCTCTCAGGGTGGCAGTACCATCCAGGAAACTTCTTCAGGTGGCCCAGTCAGGTGCTACCAGTGTGGTAGAGAGGAGCACAAGAGACCGTAGTGTCCACGAGACCTAGTGGAGTGCCGAGCTTGCAGCAAGATGGGTCATCTGCAGTGATTCTGCAGGGAATTTCTACTGGTGGCTAGTGAGAGGGGTTCTGTGCAGACTCCATATGAGGGAACAGGACCAGCAGCTTCTTAGAAGTCTGGGAACTGGAATATGTCTGGGTGTGCAGGCAGAGATGGTGGTCGTGGACGTGGTAGCCAAACACCAGGATCTCAGAGGCAACAGGGCGGGACATCTCAGGGTAGCCAGGCTGTGTCTCAGGTCCACGACACTGGGCAGAAATATGCGGTGCAACAGACCAAGAAAGAGCAGGATCTCGGACCTTCTACAGTCATATGTACTATTCTAGTAGCTTCTGTCGTATCTTCTGTACTTTTAGATACGGGTGCTACACATAGTTTCATATCTGTACTCATTGTGGAGAGCCTTGGGCTCTTTGTTTCTTTATCTTTGGTTATCGTGATGCTAGACACTCCATTGGGGACTAGAATGGCTGGTGTACATCAGTGCAAGGAGTGCCCCCTTGAGGTTGGTGGGGGTCACTTCCTTTGGTACCTCTATGTCCTAGAGATGAAAATCTATGAAATAATTCTCAGGATGAACTATTTGGTTCCCTTTCGAGCCTTTCTAGACTACTATCATCGTAGGATGCATTTCACGTCACCAGAGGGCGGAGAGATTCTATACAAGGGCGAATGGGATTTTCAGGCGAGTCGAGCTGGACCAGAGCATCATGGGCGAGGTGGAGTCACAGCCCAGATTTTGAGCTTATATCTGAATGACCCGGGGACTTGTCAGACGGATTTCCCTCCTGTTGTCGATCGTTTCAGGGATTTCTTCCCAGACAACTTTTCGGGTCTACCTCCGGAGAGAGGTGGATTTCTCCATTGAGCTTGTTCCAGGAGCAGCACCGGTGTCCATTCCTTCTTATAGGATGGCTACACCTGAGTTGCAGGAGCTCAAGAGGCAGTTGGAGGAGCTGTAGTAAAAGGGATTTATCTGACCTAGTACTTATCCTTGGGGTTCGCCGGTCCTTTTTGCGAAGAAGGTGGACGAAACCCTTAGACTTTGTGTGGATTATCGGAAGCTGAACCAGTTGACGATTAAGAACAGATATCCCTTACCAAGGATTGATGAGCTTTTTGATCAGCTTCGTGGAGCACGAGTGTTCTCTAATATTGACCTGAGATCAGGATATCATTAGTTGCATGTGAGACCATCTGATATACCTCTCACAACTTTCAGGATTAGGAATGGTCTATATGAGTATACGGTTATGCCGTTCGGACTCAAAAACATGCCAGCGGTTTTCATGGCTCTGATGAATCGTGTGTTCCATTCGTATCTTGATTCTTTTGTGGTAGTATTCATGGACGACATCTTGGTGTACTCTCACACTCGACACGACCATGCCACCCATCTTGAGATCGTATTGAGTAAACTGAGAGAGCGTCGGTTATATGTTAAGCTCTCAAAGTGCAACTTTTAGATGGACCATATTCACTTCTTAGGTCATATCATCTCTGAGGGAATAGTTTTAGTAGACCCAGATAAGGTGAGAGTAGTAGTTTCCTGGGAGCAGCCTAAGAACGTGTTTGAGATACGGAGTTTCTTAGGGATGGATGGTTACTATGGATGATTCATACAGGACTTCTCCCGCTTAGCAGCACCGTTGATGGGTATGACTAAGAAGGGTGTGAAGTTCGTTTGGTCAGAAGATTGTGAGATAGATTTTCAGGACCTAAAAGGAAATTTGACATCAGCACCAGTCCTAATACTCCCAGAGCAGGGGAAGAGCTATACAGTTTACTGTGACACATAAGGTATTGGACTTGGAGTAGTGTTGATGCAGGGTGATCGAGTTGTTGCGTACTGGTCTCGAGAGTTGAGGCCACATGAGAGGAATTACCTGACGCATGATCTCGAGTTGGCAGCAGTTGTTCATGTGTTGCGCTGTTGGAGACATTATCTATTGGTGGAGCATTTTGTGGTTTTCACCGACCACAAAAGCCTCAAGTACATATTTACACAGCGTGACCTGAATCTGAGGCAACGAAGGTGGGTCGAGTACCTATAGTCCTTCGATTTTGTGCTTGCCTATACACCTGGTAAAGGTAATGCAATAGCTAATGCACTGAGCAGGAAGACTCAGATACAGGAAGTGCAGGAGGCTAGTGGTGAGTGGGAGCTCATGGCCTTGTTCTCTGAGATGCATCTGGAGGTGCACGATAGTCAGGGGCAGACTTATCTTTCATCTTTAGCTGTGACTTCTACCCTCCTGGACAGAGTGAGGATGAGGCAGCTATCGGATCCAGAAGGACTAGTTCTACGGGAGTTGGAGGCATGTGAGGACCCTCCTCCTGGTTAGACGATAGGCGATGATGAGGTTTTGTGTTTCCATGTATGAGTATGGGTTCTAGGGTATATATGCGAGGAGCTGATGCGAGAGTTTCATGCTTCAACTTGGGCAGTTCATCCCGGGGTTACCAAGATGTACCGTGACTTGATACGTCAGTACTGGTGGCCGGGTATGAAGAGAGATGTAGCTGGTTTCGTTATGATATGTTCCATCTGTCAGCAGGTGAAGGTGGAGCATCAGAGAACATATGGAATATTATAGCAGTTACCCATTCTGGAGTGGAAATGGGATGATGTCGCGATGGATTTCGTGACTGGGTTGCCAAGGTCACCTCTTGGCAATGATGCCATGTGGGTTGTTTTGGACAGAATCACAAAGGTAGCTCACTTCTTTCCGATCAAGGAGACCTTCAGTTTTGACGAGCTCAGAGGGATATATATCCGAGAGGTCGTACGTCTTCATGGGGTCCCTCGTTCTATCGTTTCAGATAGGGACACCCGCTTTACGTCTCGTTTCTGGAAGAGTTTTTAGAGGGCACTGGGTACATGGGTGCTTCTGAGCACAGCATACCACCCTCAGACGGATGGCCAGTCAGAGTGTATGATACAGGTGATAGAGGACATGCTGTGAGAATGTGTCCTAGACTTTGGGGGCTCTTGGGAGAAGCATATACCCTTGGTCGAGTAACCTATAACAATAGATTTCAGGTGACTATTGAGATGGCACCATACGAGGCATTATACGGTAGGTCGTTCCGATCACCTTTGTGCTGGTTAGAGGTAGGTGAGGCAGCTTTGCTGGGACCATGTGTGGTGCAAGAGACTTCTGAGCATGTCCAGTTGATTCAGAAGTGGATAGCAACTCCGCAGTCTTTTCAGAAGTCATATGCTGATCACCGCAGACGACCTTTGGAGTTCGTGGTCGAGGATCAGGTTTTCTTGCATGTTTCGCTGAGGCTGGGACACAAGCGGATCAGGAGACAAGGTAAGATTTCACCGAGGTATGTGGGTCCATTAGAGATTCTGGAGAGAGTCGGGCTGGTTTCTTATCGGTTGCGGTTACCACAGCGGTACCGAGCCATGCACGACGTCTTCCTCGTATCTCAGTTGCATCGCTATCATTCAGACTTGTCTCACGTTTTTCAGCTCGAGGAGGTTGAGTTGGAGGCAGATGTGTCCTTTAAGGAGCATCTGATTCGTATCATTGACAGGAGCATGAAGGTTCTCTAAGGCCGGTCAGTTCCTCTCGTATGGGTGCTATGGAAGTATGGACGAGTGCAGGACGAGACTTGGGAGCGGGAGGCCGACGTACGTGCTCAGTGGTCGGATTTGTTCACGGCTATATCTTCTCCACCCTTGGAAGAGAAATTCGGGGACGAATTGCTATAAGGGGGAAAGTTTTTAAGAACTCGGTTCTTCTCTTTAAGGTACGAGCTTCCTCTTTTCTCTTTTCCTTAAGTGTTTTTTAAAAAATATGGAAAATGGGGAAAAATCCTAAATTTTGGAACTACACGCCGTGTACTTTTCCACACGTCGTGTACTTATAGCCATGTTGGGATGAGTACATAGGGCGTGTAGCCATGTCGGCAACAAAGGGTGTAGGAACCGACTACACGTTGTGTTGTGGTCTTTTACATGCCGTGTAGTCAGTCGGCATGCCAAAATAGTAAGGCGGTGTAGTATCCACCAGCTGGGTGGTAGTACACACCATGTACTCAGGAGTACATGTTGTGTACTAATGTTGGCAGGCGAATAGTGTTGCGCTGGCGGTAAGCCACTAGAGGAACAGTTAAATGAAAGGAGTACACGTCGTGTACTTGGAAGTACAAGCCGTGTACTTTGTTTTTTCATCTTAAAATAGGAAGTAGCCTCCTCATTTGTAAGAGGAGGCATTTGAGCCATTTTGGAGCCAAAGGAGGATGTCGGACCTTTGAAGATCCACTGGGTGTTCGTCTGGAATTCGATTCCTCTTCGAACGATCTCGTTGAAACCGCACGGGTAAGCCCTTTCTTCTCCTTAAGTCGTTGTTACCAATTCTTTCCTGAGGGAAAGTTATTTACATTTGAATGGGTTTTTTTCTTCATCAGATCTACGTTGTTCTTGGTCGTTTCTGGAGTCGGCGTTCAGGTATAACGTTCGTTGGCATTTAAGGTAGGTGGCTTAGTGTTTATTTTTTCGACTGCCGTGTGTTTTGTGCATTTTTGTGCCACGAACCCATGTTGGGGTGTCGTGTGGATGATGTCGTTGATATATTTAATTCCTATAATTTCATAGGTGATTAAATTTTGATAATAAAATGTTTTTTGAGATCGTTTCTTTGATCTGGAACCACCCCGGGGGTGTGTTCCACTATTTAGCCGTTTGGCCAGGATACCTGAAGGTATGCCTTTAAAGTAGTAATTGTAGAATTTCCTTGATAGGAATTGCTTATTACTACTTGTTTACCTGTTGGGCATGGTCTAGTTACCTATTTAGCCTGAGGGCATTGTTGTGATTAGCCTAAGGGAACTGCACTGTTCAGATTGAGGGCTATAGTTATTTCTCCTGAGGGCAACCTTTTGTGTCTGAGGGCTTGACTTCTGTGCCTGAGGGCGACACTTTCTATTCCTGAGGGAAAATTCTGTTACGCCTGAGGGCTATACCTGAGTGTAGGATTCGACTTACCTGAGGGTAAGGTTTTGTTTGTCTGAGAAAGTGTACTGTTTACTTAGGAATGCACTGTGGTGATTTCTAATATTTAATAGATTAAATTAATCATAAAATGTAAATTTAATTGTTAATTTAGTTACTTTTAGTACTACTTACTTTATTGCATTTTTCTATTGCACACTGTTGTTTCATGCATACACGCAGTTGGGAACAAGCCTTTGGTGGGTGCCTACTGGGAATTTATTTCTCACACACTGTTTGGGTCACACTTTTTGGCCCAAACAGATAACGTTGCTGCAGGTGTGGATAGGGGAAAAAGTCCTTATACAGGTACATGATTGCTACAGAGGAATAGGAGGGCATAGGACCGAGCCTAGGCTCGTGATGCTGCTGCCAGCTGTTTTGCTTTGTTTTGATGTACTCTGCTTTTGGTTATACTGTATTGATGTATAACATGTTCTGGCTGTTTTCATAGAACTTGAGACTTGTAGCATCATCATGTATATATTGTTGGTTATCCACTACTATTGTTTATTTCAGTTGTGTATGATTTACTACTTCCGCTATTTTTTGTATGTTTGTTGTGCATTCCGCTGCACTACACATTGATAAATGAGGGCATAGTTTCCCCACTATCAGACCTGGGCCCTCGCTTCTAGTCGGCAGCCTCTGGCATTTGGGAAAATACGCTTGAGGTCACGTGGCGAACTGGGTTCGGGGCACCCGTTGAGTGGCACCCGGAACCGGGACGTTACAATTACATTACCCAATTTTTGGGATGATGTATTATGAAGTTAAAATAAATTAACAATTTTAAATTTTATAAACTAAAAATCAATAATATATATATTTTTTAGTGTGAATATGATATTTGAAAATATTATTATTTCTAAATCATAATTTCTATTTTTAGACATCATAATGTTATTTTCAGTTTTGAAAATTGAATTCATTCATTAAAAAATGTATTAAAATATGAATGTTTTTAATTTTTTTAGTTAGTTTTATTAATCATTACATCATTATTACATATTTATGAACTCATTAAATTTACAAAAACCTAAATCTATATTCTCACTATTCACTATAAAATGAAGAATATTAAAATATTATGAAAATTACACCCTCATATAATATAATTTTTTCGAATTCAAATATTATATTTATTTTATCAGAATACATACCCACATATGATAAGTTATTGGTAACATAAAAATAATTACATTTTGTAAAAATTATTCTTTATAACCTAGTCAACTTTTTTCCACCTAAAAAATTCCCTAGGAAATTATAAAAATAAATATTCATTATTATTTCAACAAATAAAAATCTATAATAATATTTCATAAAACAAATTAATTATAAAACCCCATGTTGTCATAATCTTTTATATCTTATCTAAATGTATATTTAGTTTTTATTTTTAACCAAAAGTGTATAAAACATATCATTATAATAATGATATATATTTCTTTAAATAAAATAATTATAATAATGGAATTAAAGACACCATTATGTAATTTATCGAAAGAAAATTAATCTTTTATAACACTATTACTTAGATACATAACCTCTTGTTACACTATCATATATCCTAAGGGTAAAGTGCACAATTATGTTACTTTCATGGTGTGGATCAAAAAAACATCAACCTAGTGGTGATCTCCACTTACAGGAACATCTCCAATCGTCAGTTCTAACCAAGACTTTCTTGTTAAGGATCCTATTGGGAATTGATAATAGAGAATCCTAGTAACTATACCTCCAACCCATATTCTGATAAATGTGATACGTATTTCATGATCTTTTTGGTTGAACCATCATTTCCCCCTATGAATTAATTATATTTTTTCATTTCCCTTTATAAAAATTTAATTATAATGGTGAATTTATAAAAATGGTTATAAATCATAAACATATAATTGACCAATGGATATACTATGCAATGGTTAAGTAATAGTTAGGCCCTAAAGGTTCACTTCTCATATTATAACCTATATATAATCAACTATTCTCATACCTCAACATTTTATAATTAAATAGAAATTTTTTTATAACTCACATGATAAAAAATATCATATTCCTAACACTTTTATTTATATCATCTATTTTTTCAATAGGAGATATCATATTTGGAGAATTCAATACTATAGAGTTTACATTAGATTGTGAATTTTTCTATCTTTTATCTCCCTATATTTCATCTATAAGTTTTTTTATTCTTTAATTAATGATAAGAAATTCCCTTATGGAATTTAATTGAATTTATATTTCATCATAATAAAATATTCACTATTATATAGGATATCATAATAATATTAAAGAATTATTTGGGCCATTACAAACTCTATGGGGTGTTCTCATTCATGATAATTAATGAATTTCGTAGTTTAATTAATGGATGGCCTCTAAAAATTTATGTTATAATTCAATGGAATCTTATATTGGAATATATTTAATATAGATTGTTCTAGAGGGAAGATCAGATCTTGTAATTTCACTATGTTATCCTTCAACACTACTATGGGAAGTACACTAGATGAGTTTTTATGTTGCATCACCAGTATTATGTGTTTATTATCTCCTATCATCAAATATTTAAAAATTGAGTGGGTCATAAAACTAATGGATGTAACTAAATCACCTAAATATTCTAAAATGGTGATTGAAACATGTATGTAATGGATATATAGTTTCCAAATATATTAACATTTCATGGGTATTTAATTTGTGACTATAAATGATACAATTCATCCAAAATTATTATATTAAATCCATTTGAGAATCCAAATTTTAGTGAAGAGTTTATTAAAAAAATATGCCATCAATTTTAATTTTCTTGACTACATTAAAAATGTGAATATAAATCTACCCTTTTGGAATGTTTGTAGAATTTTTTTAAAGTTATTCTTCTAGTTTATTAATGTACTAGATCATTATATTTGGAAAATTATGCGGTGGATCATTCTTTCCCATTAACTATCTATTCATTAGGTCCCTATTCTATTCATTAATGGAACAAATTTTCCCCCATCATCTATAAATTCTTCTCTCTTATTTTAGTAATGATTATGTTCTTTAGAAAAAATTAATTCCATATTTTTCCCATATTTCTACATATCAAAATCATCATAGATGAGATAGGTTAAATTAGTGTTTGATCACCTTAAAATTATTTATAAACTTCATGGTTATTTTTTGTTTTATAACTATGGTGGTATTGAGGTGAATCTCTATGAATCTAATTATTTTTATTTAACTCAAATATTCATTCATATTTAAAATTATTTATTCTAGAAGATTTCTCAAATTTTTATACAATGCTTTTAGAGTGTCCCTTATTTTTAAAATTTTAGTACTAATCTAATCCCCAATTAATTTTTTTTACTGATAGTGGTGTATATCTAGATATATATTAATTTGGTTTCTTTTTCTAAAAATAGGGTGGCACTTTTTTGAGGGAATGAAGATTTTAATGTTGTTTGCAGAGATTTGGATTGGTGGTGGGTTCTGGAATATTGATCATGATTGAGTTGGGGTTGTTATTGAAACTTATTATAATTTAGTGTATATCTTGATTCTTCTAAATGTTATATCTATATTATAAAATTTTATTCTTTATCCATCCATGGTTATATTGGAACTTTTTTTCACTCATAAATGTTATAGAACACTCTATTCCATACACATCAACACTATGATAAGTTAAATGGTTAGGTGATAAGAATAACCTATAAATTATAGTCGATTAATGTCATTTATTTTCTTGATTTATATTCATATGTCTCATTAAATAGATAAATTTCATGCATAGTTTTTATGAATTTTTGTGAATCATATGTTCTTACCTCATGAAACCAATTGATCTGTTGCCTCCTCTATGAAAATTTTAATAGTTTTGATCAATATTATCCAAAAATCCCATGTATTATGTAAGATAATTTTTAATCCATGTTCCTCTAAATGATTCATCGAAAATATATTTTTCACTATCAACTTTGTATTGATAAAATAAAAAATGTATGTGGTTATATTCTATAACATGTGTGTAAAAATAGAAGATAGATTTTAAAATATCTCCCAGTACTATTAAATAATTACTCCAGTCAGTTGGAAAATGATATAAATATCCTTAATTATTTTTTTATACATATGGTGAATTATGATTATTTTTATGAAGAATATATATATTATATCCCAATTATGAACTTCACCATGTTGAATGTTTAAAAACAATTGTTTAGTATCCCATTCAAGTGACTGGTAAAATTACCACAAAAATAGTTTCTCCCCATCCATTCCATGGGGCCTCAAAATGGAGATGAAAATTTTGAATGATTATATGTGTTTTTTAGATTCTTCAATTATAAGAACATTAAACACATGAAAAAAATGAATGATATTTTTTTTATATTCACTGTAATTTATTAATAATGATATAACTATAATATTATCTCGGGTAGAAAATTGAGGTTCATAGAGGCATCTAATTCATTGTTTTGGATTTACAAACATGTATTCAGGTGTGAACACAAGATTAATCACTCATGAATATAACGTAGACATCATTGATTTTTTTATAAATTTATGTTTATTATTTTATTAAATTTTATTTCTATTTAATTATCAATATCAAATAATGGTTTATTTTGTGTTCTTGTCATGAAATGTCCTAATTAGTTACATATGGAACAACATACATCAAAATGATTTTAGGATTTGTCACACAATGTCAATGGGATATGGAAAATTACATATTAATTTGAATGGATAAATATATTTACTGTGTTATCCATTGGATCTATCATAGAGAGGATTTCCTAGAATGTTATCATATCACATTCAATAAAAGATAAAATTAATTGTTTCAGGTTTGTTATTTTTAAATAAAATTAAAAAATTAAGTAATAAAAAGTCATTGAAAATTGTAGTTAACAAATCTGAGGTTTTATGGGTCATGTATCTAGTTTTTTTTACTATTATAGTATATAACATTGTTTTACTTCCCACTATATTAATGTATTAATTCTGGATTACTATATAGATTTATATAAAAACAATAAGATGAGTGGGATTGTGGATATTTAGCTAACTGTTATTACCTGATGGTAATCCTCCAGTCTTGTGTGTATGTAAATTCATAAAACCACTCTTAAATCATGTAGGAATAAACCAATTGGGATTTTAAGTTCCTAGGTTATATAAAAGGTATTTGTTCCCTTACACTTGTGCTACTGATTTATTGAATCTCGCCCCTAATGGAACCTAACACTTCAATAAAATTTGTACTAATAGGTGGGAGATTATTTATAATAATCCAAATTATTATTATGTATTTTTATCAAATCCTCTATTATAATTTATTTTATTGAATTAAATATATTCCATTAAAAATCAATTAATAAGGAAATTTATTTTAATCATTAAAGAATGATTAATCAAGCATCAAATGAAAGAACCTTTATTCCCCAATATCATAGAGATAAACCCTCTATGAGAAGGGTGAATTAGATGGGTGGAGAAGATGAATTAATTAAAAAAAATCTTGTAAATGAAAAAATTGATGTAGAGGAATATTCCTAAAGGAAATTTTTTAGGCTAGTATAACATAAATATTTCATTTTTATATTAAAAATTCATCACCTTTTTAGGAACATATATTCTCTCATCCATGTCTTTGACAAAACCAAAGAATACCATACTTTTGAATTTACAAAGTACCATTATATTTTGTGGCCATAATTTATTATCTCAATTTGATATTCCAGGAATCAGAGAGGTTTCATTATTTAATTTGAATTTATATTTCCATAATTTTCTTATCTATGAAAAAGAATCATATTGATTACATCTTGTATAAAATGATGGGATAAATGTTAGGATCAATGTGAAGAAGAGTTTCATGGAACCAATAAATTACAGTCAATTTTCAGTCCATCAAAATACATGGAATTTTTTTATGTCTCTAAAAACCCATATATCAAGACATTATTATCAAATACAAATATTAAATTTATTTAGATGAAGATTCCATATATAAAAATACTAAACAAGAAATAACAATAATGGTTTAGAGTGTTTGGATATTATATATAAAAGATTTTTTTTTTTGAATCATATTATACATATCCCAAAAATATATCCTCAAATAGTAATTCTCTTAGGCATACCCTGTTTAATCCTTTTTTCATCACCAGAGTAAGGAAACATAAGAATGGGTGAGCTCAGATTGTTAGAAAGTATAAAAATAGGATATATCAATCCATTATTGTATAAATAATAAGATATTAATGATGTTATGTTATATTGAAAATAATTTTTTATGTTTATAACAAACATATCATATATTATAAACAAGATTTTTGTCCAAATAATTATCATTTTAGAGAATATAGGCCATAATAGCCAGAAATCACCAAAAACTAGTCATGATCCAAAATATCATGTAATATAAGTGCGGAAACATCATAAATATTGGAAACCATTTCAAATTTTAATTCCAAATACTAAGACCATCAACATAGAGGATCCGGAAACTCCAATTCCCCATATTGGATCAGGTCACACATGATTCCTATAGTGGATCAAGCCCATCGAATTGTTCCCCATCATTATCTAATGAGATATAAATTGTTACATAATTAATTTGAGGTAGATATAGGTCTCAACCATCACATAGTGAAATAATAAATATATATTCCAAATTTTCATAAAACATTCTTCACATTATATACAATAAAAATAGATGGGTTTTATAAAAATTTCATCATATAAATACATGTGGAAAATTGGATGTCCAAAATCATTTCACTTTCTCATTATAATATATCACATGGTAAGGGAATGAAATTAATGAATATATTTCCATCTCAATCAAGACCATAAACCATCAAAATAATGTATAGGGATGGAATCATATTACCATTTCACAGGAAGATATCTTAGATGGAAAATAATTTTCAAAGATTATTTAAAACAATTATTGAGGAAAATATCCTTTCAAATTGAAAATATAAAATTTTAATAAAAATTTTCCAACCATATCCACATTGAAAAAAATTATTAAGAGATATATAATTCTAAAAAAATACATTTTATTTGAAAATGTTATAAAATAATAATTTGAAAAAAGTTATTTTTTTAGAAAACATGGATTTCTATAAAATTAAATTTTTCACAAAAGAGATACATAATGTAGATTTTCTATATAAATAATTCCAAAAAATTTTATGTACCTGTTAGTAGGAAAGATTATTTATTACATAAAAATAACTATTATAACAATTATATAAGGGAATTAATGTTTTTCTTGAGATATGGATCTTAATATTTTATTGTATTAATAAATAATCAAGATAAATGATGAGAATAAAATGTATAATCATTACCATTTTGTAACATTTAATCCTAAGCCTCATGAAAGAATAATATTAAATGAAACATATAATCAAATAAAAATAATAAAATTTATTATTTTAAATATCAATTGGAATTTTTATACACCGCATTGAATAATAGAGATTCTTGATATTAACTATGTCTCAAATAAGGGAAATATAAATAAAAATCCTTTATGACATTGTAAATTTATGAACTGTGTACCCTGTTAAAGAGGGATATAAAAATTGATATTTAGTTAACCATAATATTATAAATAATAATCTTAAAATACATTCATGGGTAGTATATACATCAAATAAAGTAAATTTTTAGTGAATCTGAAATGTGTCATGGAAAATTAAAGTGATATAGAAAACCCCAAATAATTTGTAATAATGTGAATTATATCTTCCATAAAAATTATAATTATCAAATAAAACATTGAATAACATGATAATAGTGTGGTACATAATATGATATATCTAGAATAATTAAATAATATAGAGAATTTATGTAATTGGTGAATAAGTAATATATCCCTTATAAGTAAATGTGAGACGAGAAACCCTTGCAGCACACATCAATTTAGTTTTTCATACTTCAACCTCGTCATGAATATAACCTCCTTGAAGGACCTCTTATGGAACATGGAATTTGTATTTTGTTGACACAAGTAACACATGGATCCATGAAGAGTTGAGGGTATATGGTTTTATTATGATTTGGATGGGTTCATGTCTTGTAAAGAGATAGGGGGTGTGTGGTGATATTTTTAACATGGGGATGGGAGGTTTTATATGGTTAAATAATGATTATTTTATATTTAATTCCAATAAAGATTATGTAGCATTAATTCCAATGAATATGGAAATTAAATAATGTTTTATATGCTCTTTATATTCAAGAAAAACATAAATAAAAAATATTTATGTTTATTTTTTTAGATATTTGATGCTTTTACCATTTAATATTAACCAATTACATTATATTACCTATACAACAATAATTTTTTTGCAATGGTAAATATTTTACTCCTATAAATTAAAATAAATATAAAAACTAATTTTAACCTCCTAATTACAAATATGCAATAAATTTTTTATTTTTTAAAAAAATTACAAAAAATTACATTTAAAATTAACCTATCAAAAGGAAGTTGTAAATATTTTTTTTAGAAAAGAGTTTTTTATGCCAAAAAATCACTTCTAAAAAATAAGGTATAAATAATATATAAATGTGACAAATTAAACTATATCTAACTAGAAATTATTTCTGTTAAAATTAGATCAATTTAAATTACGTCATTACTATAAAATAAATAAAGTGTCTGTTTTATTAAAATCAATATTTTTTAATATAAACTATTCAATTTAACTTTACATTAAATTATAAAAAAATTAACCTATAAAAATTTTCACATGATGAATATAAAAATGATGTTCAATTTATCAATTAAATTTTATACAAGTGTAAATAATTATTTATAATTTTTTCTCACAGATAGAAATAAATTTTTTTTCAATAAAACATATAATTAATGAATAAATTAAATTTACTAAAAAATATTTGTTTATTCACAAATAATTTTTTAATACATTTACAATTATTTGGAAAATTATATATTTTATAGCATGGTAAATATTATTCATTATCTATAATTTAACAGATATGTTATCATGGTTATGTTAAAATAATAATAATTTTGAGTTTTTTAAGCATGATGTTCGATGAAAAGTATTATATATTATAAATTAAATTTATATAAAAATATATAATCAATAAAATCATTTTTCTTTACAATTTACACCCTGTAAAATGAATTTCACCCTTGAAATTCATCACTTGGATATAAAAAAATGAGGATACCTCTTCCTTATCACATCCTTAGGTTCCCAGAAAGCTTCTTAAAAGACTTGGTTTCAACACAAAACATTAACCATGTGAATGGTGTTGTTTCATAGAAAATTATATATATTTTATAGAATTAATACATTTTATTATTCATGTCAAATATATTTCTCTAGTAGTATGACATTTGAGTTTATTACATGTAAAGGATCAGTTAGGTACTTTCATAGGGTAGATACATGGAACACATCCTAAACATGAGTGGGATTCAGAGGAAGAACCAAATGATAAGCTACTATATGGATTTGATACATTATTTCATAGGTAGTGATATACCAAAGGATTATTTTTTAATTCTTTCACCCATAGTGAAATTCATATAAATTACAAATCGCCATCATCAAACTCTATGTATGGTGGACAATTATTAGTGTAACATTTCATTTTATTTTTTGTTGTACTTATGTGTTATTAAATTCCAGTAACCTTCTCATTAATCCCATCAACCCGCTCAGGTATGAACAATTGTCTTTCTATATATTATTCATAATACATTGTAGTTCTACATTTCTTTCAATAATGTGTTTTTTAGGATGTATATATGTTCTTTAGTGAAATATATTATTGAAAGAAAACATAAATAGAAGGAGGACATGATCTTAATAACTTTATAATTCATAGAAATATATTATAATTTATCATTTAGAGTTTAAAATATTTTCTAATACTTACCATCTTTCTATGGATGATTCAAAATGATGAATCTCAACTCTATATCAAAATCATGTTGGCAGTTTCACCAAAACTTCATGGTAAATAAAGGGAATATGAGATTATATAAATTTGTAATATATGGGAAACATACAATGATATTATATTTTGTAATGTATAAATTAACAAATATTGTACTAATATAATGAGTATTCCCTTAACATCATTTCTCCCAAAAAACCTCCAACATAATACCACATTTATTTTCACTTATGATATCACTCCTACATCATTTATTTGAGTTTTGTATTATTTAACCTTATTTTTACAACTACTAAAACATCATTTTTAATCAATTTTTTATCATAATTAATGATAATTTAATACCATACCTATAACGTCCCGAGCTGAAATGTCACAGAACATTTATCAGATCCTGATTGATCACATGGTCTCAAGCGCATCATTCCAAATTCTATAGGTTTCCTTCTAGAAGTGATGGCCTTGGGTATGTCTTTGGGGAGATTATGCCCTTTTAGAAGAGTTTAACACAATGGTAATAGTCATATGTTAAATATTGGAAGTATTAAATCAATCAGATAATAGATAACATCTAATAATAGACATATAAAGCAATGCCATAAGGAATTTGATATATGATGATGCCCATGGAATATGTCCACAAAGGGTCCAAAATAGATATACAAGAAATACTATAATACATCTATAAAAATACCAAAAACCCAAAAATACTTATCTCCAAATATAATAATGACCCTCATCTCAGTCATGTGGTCCCCTAATCATAATAATTAATCATGAATGCAAGAACTCGTTGTAACATACCAAGTAAGTAATGAATAATAGATATTTTTATCTATGTCTATTAATGAATTAGATAGTGTTTTAGAGGCTTAAAATGAAAATAAATCCAATCTTAAGCATGGAATACACTAATATTTTTAAAAAATTTATTTACTGCCTTTTGATGGAAAACCATTTTTAAATCTATCTTTTGACAATTTTATAAGCTATGTTTGTCAAAATAAACTTATTATTTATGATTGGGACATCAAAATTTACTTTGTGTGAATTTTTGGTATTTTTCTGACAATGTTCATTTTTTAATGAATAATGAAAAATACTGCATTTTACATCAAAATGGCTTCTTAATCTAATTTATTTATATGATTAGATTATCTTTTGAATTGGTCTTAATGTTTAATCTGAATATATTTTTACCATTTAATCCAATTGTGGTCATTAGAATCAATTTCACTTTGAAATTAGACTTAAACTGGTGTCAATCTTTTGATACTTATTGTTTCATAAAAACACGCTATTTGTAATAACATCGGGAATTAATTATTAAATTAATTAATGTGACTTATATGTTTCGAATTTTGTAAAATAGACTTCATTTTTGAATTTGGAATACCAAATGTAGCTTAGGGTGAATTTTTGGTAATTTTCTGAAAAACATCAATTTTTTATGAATAGTGAAACCACTAAGTGGTACTTATAAAAACTGATTTTCCGTTTAAATGAAATTTTTCCATCTTTTTGTGTTTTGAATTTCAAAAATCCGACATACATGGTTTTCATTAAGAAGTAAAATGTGGTTCAATGAGATTAAAATAATTTTTTGGTGAATAGTAACTTATTAAGTTTTTAATCGCGATTAGTGGTAATTAGTGTAGTTTAAGGTAAAAATAATGCTTTAATAAAATGAGATGAGCTTGACACATATCCTACCCTCATTGGTTGTGTCATGTCCGACCAAGACAAGCCATGGGTCAACTTGGGGACCCCATGGAGCCACTTTGGTTGGGAAATGACATAAATGACTTTTTATTTAATGTAAAAGTAAAAATGACACAAACATAATATGTTTTACGAAAACAATTATTACATGGGGTTATAAAGATCAGATTTTTGATTATAAATAGTAATTGGAAATATAAAAATATTTCCTACATCATAGTATTTCTTTTATAATTTTTAGACTTTAAATAAATTAAATTATTTATGACATCATGATGATGCAGCGATGACCTCATTATTTAACGATTTAAATAAAATGGAAAGTTAATGTAAAATATAAAACCTACACATGGAAAAAACCAATTGGATGAGTGGATTTATAACCCTTATCACCTTATCCTTGAATTATATCAATGTGGGATCTTTTGGATCCTAAACGTTTTTTAAAATAAAGTAACTTATCTTTACTTTCCAAGAGTGCCCCTCCTCTCCTCTTATAAAAGGCCCCCACCTCTACCTCATTACCCACACTCCCAAAGCCTTTGGCTCGGCCATCCCCTGCCCATTTACTCTCTCCACATCCCTCTCCTCATGCTCAAGGATTCCCTTTGGGCAGAATCCTTCCAAAGGAAGCCTTTAGGCTCAAATCAAAAGAAGTTACACTTTTAAAGGTAATTCATTCTCTCATGTTCATTTATTTTATTTCGCTTCTCCAACCCCCCTAAACTCTTTTTATTTACATATTTTGTAACAACACCAGTATCTTCAATATACTAGTATGTTTTTATAAGATTTATTCGAGCTACACTCTCACACAACTACATCAAATTGTTAAAGAACATACGGTTTCCGTGGATGGTGAAATTCTGCCTCCCGAAACGATGATTGTTCAATACTCATTTAACACCTTTATAGGTGGCCATTATGATGTCACTATTTTTATATATGATATATAATATGTTTATTCTTTCCTTAAGCTTCTGTATTTTTCATTTATGGAATACCGTTATTGTTTCCATTATGGGTAAACACGGTATCTTCATTTTAGGAAGTGCGGACTACCGCCCCCTGAAAGTGATTTGATTCGTTAATACCATATGTGGGATGTGTAAAGGATAAAGTTAATGATATTATATATGTTATTATACTGTAATTATAATATACTCTTATATCATTATGATTCCATTCCAGAAAATACGAAATAGAAATGGAACTAGCGTTCATGCATACGTACGGCTTACCGTCTCCATGAACGGTGCATTTCATTTCTTACCTCTAAATGATTATGTAATATTATAAATGCTTGCATTTACTGGATATATATGACATATATGATATCTACATCATGAATACCATTCTGGATATAATGGGTACATGAACAACATGTAATTATAAAGGGCTTATTTTGGACTCAAGTACCAATGATCGTTAAAACGACCATTATTAACTTAAATAATTACATAGTGTTCATGACATGGAAATAAGTGATATAAAAGGAATAATGAACTTGAAAAAGGTTCTTAAACAAGTATAAATTAACTCAAGTTTATTATTTAGGACATTAAAGAACGATCGAGTCAAGTTGGACCTGAGGTATGGGACTTCGTCTCAATCTCCTTTCATTGAGGCATATTTTGTTTTATAAAAAACCTTCTTTTATATGGTGTATAAACCACTTTGACTTTTACATTTATCCAAAAGGAATATTTTTTATACGAAGCGTTTACTAAATGACAAAAGGGAATGTTTTTGTCATACGTAAGCGGTGACAACGACTTCTCCGCCGCCGTGACCGTTATTTGAGTTTCGGCTTCCTCTACAAGCCATACCTTCTTTTTAAAAGAGAAATAAATACCATGTTTTACTTTTATTTTATTTTGGTATTGAAAATGGTTTTCATAATGTCTTTATATCAATGTGTTGTATTGATATCTTGTGATTGAAAGGTGTAAATGTTATGTTTCCTTTATGCATGTTTTATGTGATACGATTATGTTGAGGTTCTTGGGCATTATTATGAAGACGGGTGGTTCTGTGATAAACTAAGGGCGGGTGATCCCGATATAGCTCTCCAATGCATTGGGTAACATGAAGGAGTGAAATGTTAAGGTTTATCCGAAGAGATTTAGGGAATATACTGTGATGGGTATTCCAAACATAACCAAGAGGGTTACTCCCTACGTAAGAATGTTATGAATGCCTCAAGTTACCTTTATGTCTTATGATTTCTATGATTTATTCAGGATTTGATGAGGTATGTTAAAGTGCTTATGTTTTATGGGTAATGTATGATCTCATCTTTATGTATATATGTACCCATGTTTCCTTTCCATATTTTTATATCCCTTACTGAGCTTTTTAGGATCATCCCAAGTTTTTTTAAATGTTTTTCACTGGTCAAGGGAAAGGTACATGATATGATGATAGTGTCAAGGAAGTGTCAAGAAATAATCCATGTTTTATTTTAAATGTGTTTCCATTTGTGGGAATGAATAATACTATCTTTATGTAACCACTTTGTTTATATGTGGAATGTAATGCAATTTTTATGCTCTAATTCTCTAAAACTCTAAATCCGAAAAGATCCTTAATGTGTAATCTTGTAATAACTCAAGATTAAGTAAGGTTTAAGGCTGGGGCCTTATATTTGGTATCAGAGGTCGATTTAGATAACTTTAGGAGTTATAATTATATTAAATGATTATCCAAAAATATTTTTTTTGAAATGATATAGCAATTAAAGATTACCATGTTGCTTCATCTAAGACATGTTTGTTCAGAATGGTTTTCCGTAGAGGAAACAGGGAAGCAGTGCTAGGAAGGCATACAGAAGGAAATAACCTTCCGAATCCACATCCTGAGATGGTTGGAATTGGAACTAAACAGTTTGTTGCAGTAATGGCACAGTTGACTCAGGCTATAAATGGTGGTGGTATCCATGCACGAGATCAGTCAGATCAACCGCAGAGGAACATTTCAGTGGTGGAACATTTCATGAGGCAACATCCCCCATCATTCAGAGGATCATCTGACCCTGTGCTAGCTGAAGGGTGGATTAAAGAACTGGAGAATATTTTCGATGTCATGGGGTGTTAAGACAATCAAAAGGTTAGTCTTTCCATTTACCGTTTGGAGGGTGAGGCGGATCAGTGGTGGTCGATGGTTAAAAATATCAGGGACGCTGATGAGATTGATTCTCTCGACTGGGATGAATTCAATGGTATGTTTCTTGAGAATTATTTCCCTAAGGCTGTTCGACATAGGATGGAAAAGAAATTCTTGGAATTGAGGAAAGAGGAAGACTCAGTGGCTACCTATGAAGAAAGGTTCACTCGATTGGAAAGGTATGCTCCAAATTTTATCTGAGACCTTGATAGTAAAATCAATCATTTTTACTCAGGATTAAAGCCAAAATATCGAAGGGAATTAGCTTCTCGTGAGTTTAAAAGTTATGAAAAGCTTGTTCGATGTGCTGAGAGGGTGGAAATGGAGTTTTCCGATGATCAAATGTTCTATAACAACCAACAGAAGAAGAGACCAAGGTGGCAGGAGAAAGGTAAGAATTCTTCAAAAAAGTCTGATGGTAAGAAAACTATGTTTACAGTTTGTGATAAATGTGGCAAAAGGCATGCTAGGGAATGTCTTCTGAATTCTGGAAAGTGCTACTGATGTGGTAAGATTGGACATAAGGCTCATGATTGCACTGAAATGGATCAAGGTTAAGGAAAGACCAAATTTTATTTACAGTTAGTAAAATGTTATAAGTGCAATGAGATGGGTCACTATGCAAATGAGTGTCTGAAAAAGAGCTTGAGTGATGTAAAGCAGTTAGACTACAAGCAGAAAGGGGTGGTGAAATCCTTTGCAACTACTTCAGCAGATGTCGTGCCATCAAATGAAGTTGTATCAGGTACTTTGTTTATTTTTTCAGATTATGCCAGTGTGTTGTTTGATTCGGGGTCTACACATTCTTTCATCTCTGAAACCTTTTTTAGTAAAATGGGAATACCATCTCAAGAAATGACTCCTGAACTTTTGGTAAAAACACCTGGGGGGAATGTTGAGGCAAAAAGAATTTATAATAATCTTCCTATCCTTATCTGTGGAAAGAACCTACTTGTAAACCTTATTGTTCTACCTCTACTAGAGTTTGATGTTATCCTGGGTATGGATTTGCTCTCTATTTACCATGCTAGGATTGACTGTAGAGCTAAAGAAGTTTCTTTTCAGAAAGACTTTCAGTTTTTTTACAAGAATGAACCCTTACTGTTGATAACTTATCAAGAGGCCAAGAAACTTGTAAAAGATGGAAATGAATGTTACCTTGCACACATCATTGAAAATAAAGGAACTGTTCAGATTAATGATGTGCCAGTGGTAAATGAGTATCCTGATGTTTTTCCTGATGAGTTGCCTGGAATAATACCAGATCAGGAAGTTGAATTTACTGTAGACTTAGTTCCTGATGCTAATCCAATTTCAAAACCCCCTTATCGAATGGCTCAAATTGAACTTTTAGAGTTGAAGGAGAAATTGCAAGATTTATTAGATAAAGGTTTCATTCGACCTAGCACATCACCATGGGGTGCTCCTGTCTTGTTTGTTAAAAAGAAAGATGGTTCTATGATACTTTGAATTGATTATAGAGCCTTGAATAACATCACTGTTAAGAGCAAATATCCTTTTCCTCATATCGATGATTTGTTTGATCATCTCTAGGGAGCTCAGTTTTTTTCAAAGATTGACCTGAGATCGGGGTACCATCAGCTGAAGGTAAAGGAGGCAGATATTCCGAAGACTGTGTTCCGTACGAGATATGGCCCTTATGAATTTGTAGTTATGCCTTTTGGGATAACCAATGCACCTGCTGTATTCATGGACTTAATGAATAGAATTTTCCATGAATTCTTGGATAAGTTTGTGGTGGTTTTCATTGATGATATTTTGGTGTTTTGTAAAAGTAAAGAGGAGCATGAAATTCATTTAAGGGTCATTTTGTAAACCTTAAAAGAAAAGAAATTGTATGGGAAATTCATAAAATGTGAGTTTTGGTTGCAACAAATTTCTTTCCTTGGTCACATTGTTTCTAAAGATGGGATAACTTTTGATCCTGCAAAAACAAAGGTTGTTGAAGAATGGCCAAGAACCAAAAATGTAACTGAGATTCATAGCTTCCTTGGTTTGGCAGGCTATTACCGAAGGTTTGTTAGAAATTTTTCACGGTTATCTAGTCCAATGACTAAGCTAACTCGGAAGGGTGTCAAGTTTATCTAGACAAAAGAATGTGATGATTGTTTTCATGAATTGAAAAGAAGATTGGTAAATGCTCTAGTTTTGGCACTACCTTCTAGGAATGGTGAGTTTGTTATCTACAGCGATGCTTCATTGAAAGGACTTGGTTGCGTCCTAATGCAGAATGATCAGGTAATTGCTTATGCTTCACAATAGTTGAAAACTCATGAGGTAAATTACCCTACACATGATTTGGAATTAGCTGCTGTTGTTTTTGCTTTAAAAATTTGGAGGCATCATTTGTATGGAGTAAAGTGTGAAATATATACTGATCACAATAGTTTAAAGCATATATTCACTCAGAAAGAGTTGAATATGAGACAAAGGTGATGGCTAGAATTAATCAAGGATTATGATTGTACAATTCATTACCATCCAGGAAAAGCAAATAAAGTGGCTGATGCTTTGAGTCGAAAAAGTAATGCTTCATTAGCAATGTTGCATTTGGAACGTGATCCTTTGGTTAAGGATTTGATGAACTTTGGCATAGAATTTGTTAGTGCAGGATGTTCTTCTGTTTTTTTTCAGGTATCAGTGAGATCATCTCTATCAGATAGAATCAAGCAAGCACAGAAGCAAGACAGTGAGTTGTAGAAAAAGGTAGAGCTGGTTCAGAAAGGTATATTTCCTGAATTCAACATTGATAATGGTTGTGTTTTGAGATTTGGGAAGAGATTGTGTGTGCCTTGTGATTCATAGTTGAAGAGAGAGTTTTTATGTGAAGCTCATAGTTCTCCTTTTTCAGTTCATCCTGGCAGTACTAATATGTATAGAGATCTGCGGGAGTATTACTGGTGGGATGGAATGAAAAGGGATATTGCTGATTTTACTGTGAAGTGTTTGACATGTCAACAGGTTAAAGCAGAGTGGCAGTTACCTAAAGGGATGCTTCAGCCTTTACCAGTGCCAGAGTGGAAATGGGAAAACATATCCATGGACTTTGTTGTGGGATTACCAAAGACATCTCGAGGTAATAACGCAATCTGGGTTATTGTTGATCACTTGACTAAATCTGCTCATTTCCTTGCTATACGAGATACTTTTTCCCTATATCAACTTTCCCGTTTGTATCTTAAAGAGGTAGTCAGGTTACATGGAGTTCCTCTCTCCATTGTATCTGACCGTGATCCCAGATTCACTTCTAACTTTTGGAAAGGCCTTCAGAAGTTGTTGGGTACTGAATTAAATTTTAGTACAGCTTTTCATCCTCAATCAGATGGGCAGTCAGAACGAACAATTCAGACCTTGGAGGATATGCTATGTTCTTTATCTATGGATTATCAGGGAAGTTGGGACCAACATCTTTCTTTGGTTGAATTTTCATATAATAACAGTTTTCATTCCAGTATACAGATGGCTCCATTTGAGGCATTATATGGGAAGCGGTGTCGAACTCCAGCTTTCTAGGATGAAGTGGGTGAAAGGAAGTTGATGGGACTAGAATTGGTAGAAGAGATGGCAGAAAAAGTTCAGCTGATTCAGAAGCACATGAGAACAGCTCAGAGTAGGCAGAAGAGTTATGCAGACAACAGGAGGAAGGATCTATCTTTTGAGGTAGGTGATCATGTTTTTCTCAAAGTATCACCATGGAAAAGTGTGATGTGATTTGGTAAGAAAGAAAAGATGAATCCAAGGTTCATTGGACCATATGAAATTTTGGAAAGAGTTGGATCAGTTGCTTACCAAGTAGCTTTACCTCTGAGTTTATCTCAGGTACACAATGTTTTTCACGTTTTGATGTTGAGAAAGTATATGCCAGATCCATCTCATGTTTTCAGTCTAGAGGTAGTTCAGCTGGAAGAGAACCTATCTTATGAGGAACAACCGGTCCAGATTCTTGACCACATGGAGCAAGTGTTATGGAATAAGGTTATTAAGCAGGTAAAGGTTTTGTGGAAAAACCACATGATGGAAGAGGCAACATGGGAATCTGAAAATGCAATGAGGGATAAGTACCCCCATTTATTTGATAAGTAAATAAATTGCGGGGACACAATTTTCTAAAGGGGGGAAGGATGTAACATCCCAAGTAAGTAATGAATAATAGATATTTTTATCTTTGTCTATTAATGAATTAGATAGTGTTTTAGAGGCTTAAAATGAAAATAAATCCAATCTTAAGCATGGAATACACTAATATTTTTAAAAGATTGTTTTACTGCCTTTTGATGGAAAACCATATTTAAATCTATCTTTTGACAATTTTATAAGCTATGTGTGTAAAAATAAACTTATTCTTTATGATTGGGACATCAAAATTTACTTTGTGTGAATTTTTGGTATTTTTCTGACAGTGTTCATTTTTTAATGAATAGTGAAAAATACTGCATTTTACATCAAAACTGCTTCTTAATCTAATTTATTTATATGATTATATTATATTTTGAATTGGTATGAATTTTTAATATGAACATATTTTTACCATTTAATCCAATGGTGGTCATTGGAATCAATTTCACTTTGAAATTAGACTTAAACTGGTGTCAATCTTTTGATACTTATTGTTTCATAAAAACACACTATTTGTAATAACAGCGGGAATTAATTATTAAATTAATTAATGTGACTTATATGTTTTGAATTTTGTAAAATAGACTTCATTTTTGAATTCGGAATATCAAATGTAGCTTAGGGTGAATTTTTGGTAATTTTTTGAAAAACTTCAATTTTTGATGAATAGTGAAACCACTAAGTGGTACTTATAAAAACTGATTTTCCGTTTAAATGAAATTTTTCCATCATTTTGTTTTGAATTTCAAAAATCAGACATACATGGTTTTCATTAAGAATTAAAATGTGGTTCAATGAGATTAAAATAATTTTTTTGTGAATAGTAACTTATTAAGTTTTTAATCGCGATTAGTGGTAATTAGTGTAGTTTAAGGTAAAAATAATGCTTTAATAAACTGAGATAAGATTGACACATGTCCTACCCTCATTGGTTGTGTCATGGCCGACCAAGAAAATCCATGGGTCATCTTGGGGACCCCATGGAGCCACTTTGGTTGGGAAATGACATAAATAACTTTTTATTTAATGTAAAAGTAAAAATGACACAAACATAATATGTTTTACGAAAACAATTATTACATGGGGTTATAAAGATCAGATTTTTGATTATAAATAGTCATTGGAAATCTAAAAAGATTTAATACATCATAGTATTTCTTTTATAATTTTTAGACTTTCAATAAATTAAATTATTTATGACATCATGATGATGCAGCGATGACCTCATTATTTAACGATTTAAATAAAATGGAAAGTTAATGTAAAATCTAAAACCTACACATGGAAAAAACCAATTGGATGAGTGGATTTCGAACCCTTATCACCGTATCCTCTAATTATATCAATTTTGTACCTTTTGGTTCCGAAACCTTTTTTAAAATAAAGTAACTTATCTTTACTTTCCAAGAGTGCCCCTCCTCTCCTCTTATAAAAGGCCCCCACCTCTACCTCATTACCCACACTCCCAAAGCCTTTGGCTCGGCCATCCCCCGCCCATTTACTCTCTCCAAATCCCTCTCCTCATCCTAGAGGATTCCCTTTGGGCAGAATCCTTTAAAAGGAAGACTTTAGGCTCAAATCAAAAGTAGTTACACTTTTAAAGGTAATTCATTCTCTCATGTTCATTTGTTTTATTTTGCTTCTCCAACCCCCCTAAAATCTTTTTATTTACTTCTTTTGTAACAACACCAGTATATTCAATATACTAGGATGTTGTTATAAGATTTATTTGAGCTAAACTCTCACACAACTACATCAAATGGTTAAAGAATATACGGTTTCCGTGGATGGCGAAATTCTGCCTCCCGAAATGATGATTGTTCAATACTCATTTAACACCTTCAAAGGTGGCCATTATGATGTCACTATTTTTATATATGATATATAATATGTTTATTCTTTCCTTAAGCTTCTTTATTTTTCATTTATGGCATACCGTTATTGTTTCCATTATGGGTAAACACGATATCTTCATTTTAGGAAGTGCGGACTACCGCCCCCTGAAAGTGATTTGATTCGTTAATACCATATGTGGGATGTGTAAAGGATAAAGTTAATGATATTATATATGTTATTATACTGGAATTATAATATACTCTTATATCATTATGATTCCATTCCAGAAATACGAAATAGAAATGGAAGTAGTGTTCATGCGTACGTACGGCTTACCGTCTCCATGAACGGTGCATTTCATTTCATACCTCTAAATGATTATGTAATATTATAAATGCATTCATGTACTGGATATATATGACATATATGATATCTACATCATGAATACCATTCTGGATATAATGGGTACATGAAAAACATGTAATTATAAAGGGATTATTTTTGACTCAGGTACCAATGATCGTTAAAACGACCGTTATTAACTTAAATAATTACATAGTGTTCATGACATGGAAATAAGTGATATAAAAGGAATAATGAACTTGAAAAAGGTTCTTAAACAAGTAGAAATTAACTCGAGTTTATTATTCAGGACATTAAAGAACGATCGAGTCAAGTCGGACCCGAGGTATGGGACTTCGTCTCAATCTCCTTTCATTGAGGCATATTTTGTTTTATACAAAAACTTATTTTATATGGTGTATAAACCACTTTGACTTTTACATTTATCCAAAAGGAATCTTTTTTATACGAAGAGTTTACTAAACGACAAAAGGGAATGTTTTTGTCGTACGTATATGGCGACAACGACTTCTCCGCCGCCGCGACCGTTATTTGAGTTTCGACTTCCTCTACAAGCCATACCTTCTTTTTAAAAGAAAAATAAATACCATGTTTTACTTTTCTTTTATTTTGGTATTGAAAATGGTTTTCATAATGTCTTTATATCAATGTGTTTTATTTATATCTTGTGATTGAAAGGTGGAAATGTTATGTTTCCTTTATGCATGTTTTATGTGATACGATTATGTTGAGGTTCTTGGGAATTATTATGAAGACAGGTGGTTCCATGATAAACTAAGGGCGGGTGAGCCCGATATAGCTCTCCAATGCATTGGGTAACATGAAGGAGTGAAATGTTAAGGTTTCTCCGAATAGATTTAGGGAATATACTGTGATGGGTATTCCAAACGTAACCAAGAGTGTTACTCCCTACGTAAGAATGTTATGCATGCCTCAAGTTACCTTTATGTCTTATGATTTCTATGATTTATTCATGATTTGATGAGGTATGTTAAAGTGCTTATGTTTTATGGGTAAAGTATGATCTCATCTTTATGTATATATGTACCCATGTTTCCTTTCCATATTTTTATATCCCTTACTGAGCTTTTTATGCTCATCCCAAGTTTTTTTAAATGTTTTTCACAGGTCAAGGGAAAGGTACGTGATATGATGATAGTGTCAAGGAAGTGTCAGGAAATAATCCATGTTTTATTTTAAATGTGTTTCCATTGATGGTAATGAAGAATAATATCTTTATGTAACCACTTTGTTTATATGTGGAATGTAATGCAAGTTTTATGATCTAATTCTCTAAAACTCTAAACCCGAAAAGATCCTCAATGTGTAATCTTGTAATAACTCAAGATTAAGTAAGGTTTAAGGCTGGGGCCTTATACTCGTCTTTTCATATGAGGTAATAATCCTTTTCTTTTCAATTTAAAACTTTTGTTTTGGGATTATGTATCTACCCCTTGTGATCATGGGTGTTTTTTCGGTGTCAACGGCTTGTTCAAATCTTGGAATAGATTTTTGGGAAGAAAATGGCATGGAACATGGTTTTAGCATAGCCTATGCATGGTTAAGATAACTATACAAGGCGAGGTACTAGCTTCCACAAGGTTTGAGAAACTGTGTGGTAGAGGCCACATGAACATGTTACTGTCTGAAAACATTGGGGGTTTTTAATATACAATTTCACATGGTTGCCGCACTATTAGTCAGACTATGTAGGGTAATCATGTGATCTTTCCCTTTCATGTAGTGAGCTACGCACAGTTTCCACATGGTTTGGGAAGCTGTAGGAGTCTGCTGTGGGAGTTTTTTTGAATTATTTATTGAAAAACTAAAATTATTTTAAACCATTTTTGGGTTTCTTCTTAAATAAAATCCCCCTCTCCATGGAGCTCTCCCCTTCAGCACCTAAGGTAGTGATAAATACCTACTCTCCATTTGACATTTATTTTAATCATGGCTTGTATTGGTAGATCCATATCAAAAAGGAATATATTCCCTTTTAGCCATTCTTGATTCATTGGAAGAACAACTCTACAATTTGATATTAGGATCATATTCCCTAATATTCCATTAGTAATTTTTTCATCATATTTTCCCTATACTAGGATGAATCAGGACTTGATACTATATGATATCTCTACTACTGAGTAGAGTTAAGGGGTTTATACATTCTTTTGGATTTTTGTGATCTTTTCAGGAATTCATCCATTTCTCCAACTATCAGATTTCCGACATGACCTCATTTTTTGAACAGGTTGCTTTTAGTAGCTGTATTCAGACCTATTGAGGATGCATATAGGATTTGTTTAGGTGTTTTGACACCTATTACATGATTCAAGTACATCAATGGGATGTGCCTTTACAAATTCTTTATTTATTAATGTTTAAACAACCCAAGTGGTGTATAATTGTAATTTCTTAGTTCGTGGAATCATATTGATGAATTTATGGTTGTGAATAACCTGCATTGGAGATGTACTACCTCCTTTATTTATTTTTTATTGTGATTCCATTCATATATTGAAAGTTTGGCTTAAATAAAATGATTTATATTGGTTGGTATACCCATACGAATTGATTAATTCCATGTTCAATGGTTTATTTGGGAGGGTATTCCTATACACTTGTAAATTAAAAATGTTTAGCATGAGTTGGTACAATCATGGCTTGTGCATATTTATGTGAGTTGGTATTCTCACATGGAATGAAAATTTTAAATTGAATGTTTTGAATGAATGGTTTTATAGATTCCATGGACCGCTCTCTGTAGATCTGGAACACAGTAGTCGATTCCTTGGGTTGACTCTACCTCTCAAGTCTGGATTCTAAGGGATTCCTCGAGCCTTTCTACCCTGTGGATCTGAATTTCTTGGACTTGTGTATGAAATGTTAGTCCAGATGGTCCTAGGACTCCTACCAATTCCCAAATCGAGTTTCCCTTGAGACACTCATGGGACTCGATGTGGATTCCATGGACGTGTTCATTGGATCTAGCCCTTTATGGTAAAGATTTATTTCCTGAATTCCCTTTTATGTGATACATTGAATCCAGACCTTAGGTTCTACACTAATTTATATTTTCTTATCACGGGGAGTTGATATAGATAGATGTACAATGTGTTTGTGTGACTTGTCTCATTTTTTTATAGCTTCCTTGTTAGTAGATGACTCTTATTGCAGTTATCATTGAGCGTTGTTTAGTTTTAATTATTGTATTAGATGTTTGAAACATGCTTTCACATTACATTATTACTTTGTTAGAACATTCTATCAATTATATATTTTTATTAGAAAGATATTTTCCTAAGTGGTCGCCTACTGGGATGTTTATCTCACATGCTACATGGGACACATTTGGGACCCAAACATATTGCATGGTTGTAGGTGATGATAGGGGAATGTTTCCTAATACAAGTTATTGATTTTGGATTTGGATTAGGGTAGCATATGACCAAGATGAGGTTTTTGATGCCACATGTAGTTTTTCATATTTTATTCTTTTTGGGATACTTTTATTTTATTATATTTTCTTATACTTTCATTTGAGGCTTTCTAGATACATGTATTATCAGAATCATTTTGTATAAGATACACTTATGATTATAGATTTTTAATCTTATCATGTCGGGATTTTAGTTTTCTGCTGTTAATTTTTCTTATGTTATTTAATATGTTATACTTCTGTTGTGATACTCTAGTAATGAAGGCATAGTCTCCCCACTGAATCACTTAGGCCCCCACTACTATTCAGTATCTTTTGGAGTTTGTGGAGATATTCTTGATTACATGTGACCAACTGGGATCAGGTCACTTTAGAGTCGAATCCAGGACTGGGACGATACAAATTGGTATCAGAGTTTGTTTTCATTCTGGTTTGCCTTACTATTCGGAAACATTATATAGGGATATGAAAGAAATGGAGTTTTTTAAAAATCATTACATGGGATTAACTACTCCATATACAGGAAAATTCCAAATTTCATCGAATGGATTTCTGTTATACTATATTTTTATGTTTATAGTTACACTAATTTTATCGTTAGGTGACGTACATGATTTATGAGGTTACTATTGAGGCAATCAAGGGATCTATTTTAGTTGAAACTTGTTCAGATGAGAATATTCCATATCATGTTTCATAATTTAACATATAATAAATCAAAATCCATGCATTTTTTCATTCCATTTAAGATTAATTAGTAATTTCATGTTGTTGTGATATTTTATATGATGCTCGTGCCTATTGTTCTATTAGATGGGGTGTAATAGATAAAGGAGTGATGTCATCATTCAATACATACGGATTATGGGCCCTTATTGATTGGAAAATTATGCACTAATGGAATACAAGTTCTAGAATGAATATGACATATATGGATTATTTGGGCATCAAATCATTATTCATGAGGTGTTATGGGCCCTCAAGGATCAGAACATGGTGGATCGTCGATTAAATCATTTGAGTAAATTTTTGTAAAATGAAATGAATAAAATGAAAAATAGAGGCTTGACCTAGAGCCTAATTTTGAGTCTTAAAGAGGTTTAGTTTCTAGAGGTCCATTCTTTGTTCCTCAGAAGTCAGATCTTTATGAACGGGCTATCTGTTGACTTGAATTTTAGGAGGGCTTTGATGTATCCTCTACTTTGGAGTTCTGTGGTTAGATGTTGTTATATTTTAAGGCATGTGGACCCCCTTTAGTGGTATTCTGTGAGGGAGCTGATGACCAAAAATCATATATGGTGGGCCATAGTCAACCGATCGATCCCCCTCTCATACTAGTTGTGGGACTAGCTGTTGATTCAAATATAGGTGTTGAGGCACAATTTCATGAGGGTTTCTTTTGTTACATGCCGACCTTCCAAGGAGTACCATAGCAGGTTATATTTATGGCTGAGCTGACACAGTTGTTCCAGTAGCTACATCCTCCAACTTTTCTAGGGGATGGTGGTCTAGAGGATGAAGATATATGGATTGAGACCACATTAGAAATTTTTAAGCATTTGGAGATTCCTCCTAAGGGGAGCATAAATCTCTAAACATATATACTATGTGGAGAGGTGAAGCACTGGAGCAATGTTTTGAACCAGGATGATGAGTTTTGATACATGGGTTAGGCTGATTTGAAAACTAGTATCTACAACTACTTTTACCCCTAGATTATATGAGAATAGAGGGCTAGCGAGTTCATGTGTCTAGGGAAGGGCACGATGACAGTTATGGAAAATTTAGAATTATTTTTAGAACTACAACATTTTTCACCGATGTATTGTACTATTGAGTTGTTGGGGAGAGATATTTTGAGGAAGGTCTCATATATGTTACCAAATTTGAGGTCAATGTGTTCAGGATGAATTTTATCATAGAGATTTTGAATCACATTCTAATCACAGAATTGAACCCGAGGGATGCTAGGAGTACAGAAAAAGGGTCTTATTTCTTACGCCAGTGGATCTATGACTTATTGAAGGAATCACCAATTTAAGGCTTCTCACAACATGATTGTCTGTTAGTTAGTGGGTGCAGGTAGCTTTGTGTATTTCCATCAGTTTAGTAGGTGAGGACACATGAAGAATCATTATGAATATGACCTAGTTAAGTGTATAGAATGTAGTTTGTTGGGGCAGAAGAATTTGTTTTTCATGAACTTTGGTCCAACTATGATTTGTTGGGGTTTATATCCAACACCACATTTAGGAGTAGGTTCTTCAATTCCATGTCAGGATGGTAGATGGAGCAGTATAGGCTGAACATGTCATGGTTGTGGCGGTTTTGGATATAGTGGAAAGTCACTATGAGTTCATAGAAAGAAGGGTTTTTCTTGTCATGGTGGACATGCAGTGTCATAGGGCTATGGTACCGGGACGACATACGATGTGCAAAAGAACTAACATGGGTAGGATCTCAGGCTATCTACGGTGAGAGGTAAGAACATAATAGATTCTACTATTTCATCATTTATTTTCGATATAGTTTTTTCATATAGTTTATATCTTCATTGGTGGGTAAAATCCTTGGGTAAATGGTTTTGTTTTTTGAGATTATTTTGATTCTATATAAACCACTAGGAGTTAGAAAGGCTGATGTGCACTAGTTTATGGAGTGTCCCCTTATGGTTGGAGGGTGTCACATAGTCTAGGATATTTATGACCTCATGACGATAGGTTTTGAAGTCATTATCATGATGGACTGGTTAGTATCTTATCAAGTGTATGGTTACTGCTATCGCTGAAGGGTGATGTTCACATCAATAGAGGGTGTGGTGTTAAAACATAAGGGTGAATGGGATGTCCAGGAGAGATGAGATGGACCCAACCATCATGGGCTGGGAGGTATGACAGCCCGGTCTTCATGTTTATTTTTGGATGATCAGTAAGTGAGTCATGTAGACTTCCATCTAGATGTTGAATGTGTCATGGACATTGTTCTCAATTTATATTCTAGTATACCTTTATATAGAGTGGTGGAATTCTCTACCAAGCTAGTTCCATTAGCATCATTGGTATCAATTTTTTCATTAGAAGATGTCTACGATGGAGTTCCAAGAGATCAATAGGTAGCTAAAGGATTTGGTGGTGATGGAGTTTATTCAATATAGATATTATCTATGTGGTTATCCAGGCATTTTTGTGAAAAATGTGGATGGTTCCCTTTGGAATCTCATGGAAAATTGGGAACTGAACCAACTGATGGTTAAAAACTGACATCCCTTACCATGGATTGATGACCTGTATGATCATCTTTCGGGAGCTCAAATATTCTCAAAGATCGAATCGAGGTCTGGACATCACCAGGTGCATGTTCAGCATGGAGACATAAAATATACATTCTTCAATAGTAGGTATGGTCCATATGAGTATTAGGTTATAATGTTTGGTCTCATGAATGTGCAATATGTTTGCATGGCTTTAACAAACCTTGTGTTCCATCTTAACCTGGATTCTTCTAGGGTCATTTTCTTGGATGGTATCTTTGTGCATTATAGAAATCAACATGACCATTCCATCCATCTTAAGGTCGTTTTGAATACACTATGAGAGAATCATTTATATGGTAATCTCAAAAGATCCCCATTCAGATGAACTAAATTCAATTATTGGGTCACATCATAACAGATACAGGAGTGTCAGCAGACCTAGAGAAGGTGAGATAAGTAGATTCCCTGGAATATCACAAGAAATTTTTTGAAATATAGAGTTTCTTAGGGATAGCCAGTTACTACACATAATTCATACATGGATTCTCATGCTTAGCAGTGCCATTTATGGGATTGATTAAAAAGGGCATGAAGTTCATGTGGTCAGATTCTTGTGAGACAACCATTGAGGAGCTAAAAGGGAGGTTGACATCCAAACCTGTCCTGGAACTTATAGAGAAGGGAATGAGTTACACAATTTACTATAATACTCTGGGTATTGGGTAGGGGTAGTGTTCATGTAGGGGGATTGATTTGTGGCATACAGGTATCAGCAGATGGCGCAACATGAGAGGAATTACCTGACACATGATCCTCAATTAGCTACAGTTGTTCATGTCTTGCGGTGTTGGAGGAACTATTTACCAGGAATTTTTTTTTTATAAATGGAACACATAAGAAAAATATATATATTTGTGAAGTGTGATCTGAATCTGAGTTAGCGATGGTGGAGGGAGTATTTATAGTCCTTTGACATCGAGATTGTCTATAGGCCTAGTAGTGGTAATGCAGTGGTCGATGCATTGAGCATGAGGACTCATGCACATGTAGTGTAGAATGGTTGTTGAAAGTGGAATCTTATGGTATTTTTTCTAAGATGCATCAAGAGTTGCATGACTGAATTCGGCAGACATATCTTTCATCCTTAGTAGCAACCCCTACCCTACTAGACAAAGTTAGGATGAGGTAGCTATTAGAATCAAAGACCAAGTTCTACAGGAGTGTGTGGTAGGTGAGAACCCTCCTTATGGTTAGATGGTAGGACATGATGAGATCTTACACCTCTGAGGATGTCTTTTTGTCCAAGTTGATATACATGAGTAGTTGATGTGGGAGATTCATGCTTCAGCTTGGGCAGTGCATCCTGATGTCACCAAGCTATATTGTGAACGGTGTCGTTAGTATAGGTTTACATGTATCAAATATTATGGTAGGTGTATTTTTTACGATGTATCGTACCTATCAGCAGGTGAATGAGGAACATATGTGTCCATCTATGATTTTATAGTAGTAACCTATTCTGGAGATGAAATGAGATGATGTCCCGATGAATTTTGAAACATGTTTTCTGAGGCCTCCTAGAGGAAACTATGTTGTGTGGGTTGTTATTGGTAGGCTTATGATGGTTTCACATTGCTTTCCAATCACAGAGACCTTCAATCTTGATTATCTTAGAAGTTTGTATAATTGAGAGGTAGTGAGACTACATGGGGTCCTACACACTATCGTTTCAGATAGGGACACCCACATTACATCTCATTACTGGAAGTGTTTTCAGATAGAACTAGGAAGATAGTTGATTCAGTGCACATCGTACCACCAACATACTGATGGTCCGATAGAGAGTAAGATATAGGTGCTAGAGTACATGTATCGATCATTCATCTTGGATTTTTGGGGCTCTTGAGAGAGTCATATTTCCATTGTTTAGTTCACCAACAATACTGATTATCAGGAGACTATATAGATGGATCAATATGAGGCATTATACCATAGGCCATGTCATTCTCCCATGTGATGGTTAGAAGATCTAGATGTAGCTTTATAGTGATCATGTCTCATAAATGAGGCTTCAGAATAGGTCCAGTTGATTTAGAGGTGGAAGGATATATCAAAGTGTTTTCATAAGTCTTAGGTCGATCGCCGTATATGACCTCTAGAGTTTGAGGTCGGGGATTGGGTTCTCATTCCTGTCTAACCGAGGATGTCCCATAGGTGGATCAGGAGACAGGGTAAACATTCACCATGATATATCTGGTTGTTCAAGATTCTGTAGGGATTTGGGTCGGTTTCCTTTCAATTTAGAAAAATCAAAAGTACAGAGAAATATAATATTTTTTCCATGTATCTCACCTATTCCACAATCACTTAGACCCATCTCAAGGTTTACAACTTGAGGAGGTTGAGCTTCAGGTTGAAGATTCCATTGAGGAGCATCCAATGTTTATTTTATATAGGAGCATTAAGGTTATCATCATATGTTTAGTTCCTCTAGTATGGGTGTTATCACAGAACAACCGTTTATAGGATGATACATGGAACGATAGGCCAATATATGTGATCAGCGGCCAGAGTTTTTTTAAGAAGAATCATGACCATCATTTAGAGAGAAATATGGGGATGAATTGATATAATGGGGGAAGATTATAAGAAAACGAGTATTCATATACAGTACTAATCCTTTTTCTTTTAGTTAAAATGAATTTTTTATAGTTGTACATGTGTACTTCTTGTGATCCCGATTATTTTGGAGCTGTATGGGGCGTGTCTGAAGCTCATAACTGAGTCTTTTGTGGAAAATGGAAAGGTTCATGGTTTGTGCAAGGCCTTTTCATGGTTGAGTTAAAAACATTAAAGTTGTGATAGTATCTCACATATGGTTTGAAAAATCATGTAGTAGACGCCACACATCCATGAGGATATTCGATGATGTTTTAGGATTTTAGTAGGCGGTTTGGCAAGGTTACAACACAGTTAGTTAGGCCATGTGGGGTAACCATACGATAAGACCCATGGAGGTAATGAGCTTCACATGGTTTCCGTAAAGTTTCTGAAACCGTGTTGGTAAACAATGAAATCATTATGTGTGATTTTTTAAAACAATTAAAAATATAAACTTATTTTCACCCATTTATTGGGTTTCTTTTTCAATGCACAACCCCCTCTCTGGGGATCACTCCCCTTTAGAGACTAAGGTAAGGATCCATCCCTACTCTATGTCCGACCCCAATTTTGATCGTGGATCATCCCATTTGATTTATATCATTAATGCCTATACTCCATTTTACCCATTCTTCATTCTTCAAAACAACGGTTTCACTATCTTATTTTACGCTCATATTCCCTAATATTCTTTTTGTTGTTTATTCTTTAAAAATATGCTAAAGGAGAACTAATTAGGAATTGATACTAGATGAGCTATCTACTACTGAGCCGAGGTAGGTGGTCTATATAGTCTTTATTCTTTTAGTGTCATTTTTCGGCATTCGAGATTTTCTCCGCCCGTCAGACATTTTGGTGTGGCCACTTTTTTCAGAGATTTTCTTTTAGTAGCTATAATCAGACCTAGTGAGGATGCTTTTAGGTTCCTTTTAGGATTTCTGGAAGTTAATAATTTATTCAAGTACACTGATGGGGTGTTCCTTATTGAAATTCCTTATTTATGCATGTTTTAACCACCCACAGGGTGTGTACTTATGATGTTTTAGTTAGGGGATGCTCGTTGATACCTTTATGGTCTTGAATAGCCTACTTCAGAGATTTACTACCTCCTTTCCATAATATGCCTTCTGATTCAATGCCTATTTTGATATTTTGGCTTGAAATAAATTGATTATATGGGTGGGTATACCCATAATGATTGATTAATGGCATGTTAAATGGTTTATATGGTAGTGTTGGACTATATTATTGTAAATGAAGAATGGTTACCGTGAGTGGGTACACTCATGGCTAGTGCATATTTAAGTGTGTTACTATACATATATTGAATTAAATATTTAAATAGAAATTTTTGAATTAATGGTTTGTTAGATGACATGGACTGATCTCCAAGGATCTTGAATGCGGCAGTGAATGCCTTGGGTTGACTCTACCCCTCGTGTCTTGAATCCATGGGATGTCTAGATCCTTGGTTCCCTATGGATCCGAAATGCTTTTAATTGTGTATGAAATGTCGGTGCACATGGTCCAAGGACCCCAACCTATTCCTAGATTGAGTTTCAACTGGGACGTGAATGGGACTCGATATGGATTCCTTGGACGAGTTCATTGGATTCTTCCTTTCATGGTCTTGAAATTTTTCTAGGATTCCCTGGTATGTGACACCTTGGATCCAACCATTGGGGTCTTCAATTATTTATATATCATGGTCATGGGTAACTTGATATAGATTGATGTACAACATGGCCTTGTGACTTGTTATCTTTGTTTTTAGCTTCCTTGTTAGGAGATGACTCTTATTTTATATAGCCTTGAGGGTTTTTAGTTTTACTTATTTGTGTATACATATTCCATGGGAATTCACATAACATTATATGTTTTTTGACATTTTCTATCACTTGTATATGGATATAATAACTTTACTGACCAAGGTGGATGCTTATTTGGATGTGTATCTCACACCTTGTTTTGGGATCTTAGGGGACCTAAACAGATTACATGGTTGCATGTGATGACAGTTGAATGAACCTTGGTATAGGTTATTAATTGTGGATTTGGAGAAGGGGATAATAGGACCAAGCTGGGGCTGGTTATGCTACATTCACTGTTAGGACTTTTGTTCTTTTTGGGATACTTGTATTTTATTTCATTTTCATGAACCTTATTTAGATTTTTTCTCACAACATGTATTATCAGCATCATTTTGAATATGAGATACTACTGGATATGGATATTTAATCGTCTATTGTCATGTTGTTAGTTGATTATTGATTATTTCACTTCCTCTATTTATTATGTTTGAATTCAGCTGTGAAACTCTGGTAATGAGGGAATAGTGTTCCCACTGATATATCAAGGTCGTCGTTGCTAGTCAGTAGCCACTGGAATTTGGGGAGATGCGATTGAGGTCATGTGACCAACCAGGCTCGGGGCACTATTGAGGGGCGTCAGTTCTTGGGACATTAAAAGAACTTTCCATTAGGTGGTTTCCATTATCAATACATTCTTCCATGAAATCATTATAGGTACAAATGGTGGACAGAGTTGACTATGACATAAAATCACAATTGTACACCACCTAGGATGTATAATTCATTCCAGTTCATTAATATATAATAATAATTGTGTGTTGGTACTAATAAAATATTCAAAAGAAGTTCTAAAATTAAACAACCTATAAAGGTCCAGGTTCAGATGGACACCCATCCTATACTACCTTTTTCAGCCTTAACTGAGAGTAATTTAAAACAAATTCAATCTAGATTCAATTATAAATATGAATTAGGAAATGGAACACATCCCAACATCAACTGGGATGATATATTCCCAATAGAGGCCTTAATAGGTCATCGATAGGTATATGACTATAATGGAATCCATGTTTGTGCTTTGTCTTGGTAGAGATGTAATATGAATAATTTCATTAATGAATCAATTAATAACCCAAGCCCAACCTTAGAGTTCCTTTTTTTTAATCTCGGTATAACTCTAGTAATAACCTAAACTAAACACCTTATATGACCATTTGTGGAGATCCTTGTTAGAACCTCGGTATCGCTCATGGTGTGGTATAACATCATCTCAATTTGATTCTTTGTTTGGCGGTCCACCAATTGTCCCACTGTCTCACTCCTCAAATATATTGAAGTATTCCCTTGAGTCCATTCATGTAAAATCATATGTATTCCATGTAACACTCATGTGTATAATTGTCATCCCTATGATTTTTTCCATTGCAGTGAACTAGGGTATCAAAATGTCACTCACCCATAATTAAGGATGTATCCAAATGGTTACATCCATGGAATTTTATATAAACACATGTATCATCCAAGGAATAAAACACACATTAATCTAAAAATATTTAATTATTTCAAGTTTATCACCTTTATAATTTCAATTTAGGTTCACCTCAAATGTTCGCGGAAGCATGGGATATCATAGAAGGTGTACCCACACAATTATCTCATGTGGGAGTTTCATTTTCACAAGAAAGTTAATATCATGATAAAAAATTTATGGTAATATCTAGCTAAAAGTTATTCCATTCCCTTACTTTACACTATTAAAATTACAATTATAATTCATCATTTAACATCCCATGACTTGGAGAAAATGAAATAGTTAAAAGGTAACTAGTTTGTTGGCCACTGATGGTTGTGTAATTAATTAATCAAATAACCCATGGGGTAGGTTATATTCAAGGTCCTTAATATTTTGGAATTTATAAATGGGTCTCATTAATTACTTAGGTCATCCCTATCTATTTTAAACATGGAATAATTTCCATTTCAAGGGTGTCTCATGGAAAATTAGATATATGAAAAATTGTAATATATATAAAAACACCCTAAAATTATGTAAAAAACATGATTCTTCATATTGTTGATCTGTAGTATAGTTTTAATCTATTATCATCACCTATTTTGTTTCTCAGATTGGAATAAAAACAATGTACTGGAGAAAATTATGAAAATATGGCATATAAGATTGCACCTATACAATTAGGATAATTTTATGTAAAAATATTAAAAAAATAAATGGATTACATATCATTAGGAATCCAAATAGATGATCATCAGTCAAAAATATGTTAGGATGTTAATATGTGTAAAATACTATCAATAAGCTATTAAGAGATCACTAATAGTTTCTGCTATCCATGCATGGAGGAGAATGAATTATATTTCGATTTATAGAACTTTAATGGGAAAATGTTACAATTTCATTAAAAAAAATAGGGCCAAATTTTTGGCTAAAACATTTTCCAAGTCATGTTCTAACCATGAACCTTTTACTATAAGGAGGGGATCTTCGCAAGGTTAGTGTGTATAATTTTAAAAACCATACAAAGACCAATTCATAACCCATTTTTAAATGAAACAATTCGTCTTCTGGGAAATTATCCACCATCTCCAAGGTTTGAAAACCTATAATAGGTCCTCTTATCCTCTACCAAGTTTTCAAATGGTTAGTAGTAACTTTGTATCTTGTCCCAAATGGTTTCTACAAACCATGTGACATGACTTATTTCCCAACAAAGCATGTTTTCGAGATCCAAACAATCCCCAAACACCCTGATAACCCCATAACCTCCATTATACTATCCTTAGTCCATAATTAATCTATTAAACCAAAATTAAAGATATTAGAAACACATAAAAAGAACAAGGTTCTTACAAAATTCCCCCCATAAATAAATTCATTTATGAATTTCCCTTCCTTGGGTGGTGGAGCATAAATTGTAAAAACTCATGACACTGTTCTCATACATCGACCTCCTTCTCCCAAATTCTCATCTAGTACATGGTCTTTCATTCAGATAAGATTTACTATAAGAACTCCACATCCTCATTAAACCTTCTTTATATGATAAAAATACAAAAATATTTAGTTCCTCAAATAGTGAATTTTGGCATCCTGCCTTTTATTATATAACATTTCATTAAATTTTATAAATAGACGATCTTTAAAATCTAATTTCTTTTAAATCAGGAAAAATATACATGAAAGAATTAAAAATTCTTCTAATCAACTTTTATGGATTCATAAAATGTTCTTAATAAGTACAATTACTGCATCTCATAACCTGGAGACATACATCAAAATAAAGGGTGATCAGAATACCTACTGAGGAGAGCATTGGAAATAGTTTACTTCAGATATCAATAAGAACATGATGAAAAAAATTAAGACATGGGAAATAGAAGTAGTGGCATATAATTATGAAAGGCAATTGAATAAAAAATTAATATTTGGATAAAAAAATTAATTTATACATTCTTAAACATATCCCCAAGGTTCCTCCCCAAGGTGTCATAAAAATCACTAATGTTATTCACCAAGGTATCATGATACTTGTCATATCTAGAGACTAAATTAATTACCAAATTCATTGGATCACTATCTAGGGGAACCCTTAATATGTATTTATTTTTATGTTAACCACATATATTATAATAAAACATTTCATAAATAACCCAAATTGAATAAATGAAATGGGTTTCCCATCAAACTTTGGACGTTTTAAATGTTCTTAAAAAACTGAATGTTATGTCTTTTAAAAGCCTTGGAAACAAATTAGGGTTTAATGTATGTTAATTATAGAATAAAATATATCAATTATTTTTATTTATGAATACCAATAGAAACAAAATTGGTTTGGAAATTCATATAAATAAAATAAGTGAATTTCGCGAGAAAAATAGAGATAGATTTTGAGAAAACAATTCTGCAGCATAATGAATATACAACATGGTTTTAGAAAATAATGAAAAGATAGGGGATAAGGATCACCCACTCATAAATAACTCATAATAAATTATGTGTAAATAATAAAAATAAATAAGATCTTGGTATGGATATTTCAATTATATACCACATGAAAAGGAAACGTGAATGATAAGATGCGATTTATTTTACAAAGAATTCAGCAGCCTAACGACATTGCTTAAAATTCATCAAAATTAGATGATAAGAGTGGAGAGTTTCTCTCATAATTTTTGAAATACAATGGACATAAATAAGGACAGAGAATAACTTACCCCATTATAAGAATATAGAAACTAGATGGCATAACAAAAAGGAATCCATGACTTAAAAGAGGATGGTGAAAGTTCACTTACCATGAAGAGTAACTTAGAAAGCATTACGGTTGGGACCTTGGGGGAATTAGGGAATCATCGGAGGACTCCTTGGGATGTTAAAAGGCAATATATTCTTTGATGATGAATTTAGTATTAATGTAATGAAGGAATATGTTGGTATTTATAAAAAATGGGAGGGGATATTTTATTCATTTTCATGGGACACTTAATCGGTGGTATTTTCAAAACCATGGGATTCCCATGGTATTTTACAATGTTATTGGATAGTTGGTACAAAAAATAACATATCTTACTGTTAAAAAGTCATCCATAATTATTACATCATTAATGATGTCATTAATCACACCGAAACTCAAAACTGTATTCTTGTTATTCACCAAAAAACAAAACATTTTATAAAAATCTCATAAATTCACCCTAACCTAATATCAATTCTCTAAATAAAAAAATGAACTCCATTTTATAGAAAATAATTTTCTAATTATGAGATATATTTTTTAATTAAAAAAAATATTTACCCAAAAAATACTCTAATACATAACTAATAATTTTTGAAATAGTTATTTAAATATGATATTATATCACGACACCATTCAAGATTCATAAATTATATTTATACATTCTTATGTAAGGTTACTATTCCACTGGTAACATAAAAATTCGTAAGGGTAATATAAATATTCATACTTTACTATTCACTAAAAGTTTAGTTGATCGTATTAGAATCTAAATTTCTTATAGATCACTACTGTAGAAGATAATTTTTTGAAAATCATTTTACATTATTATTTATTTAATGTATTAAAAAATATTTTGAAATACACATTTTTTAAAAAAAAATCAATAATATAGAACTTAATTAAATTCATCCTATATTTATCCGGACATATGAAATACACAAATTTTACTATAACAATAAAAAATCAATTTTATTTATACAAAAGGATCAAAAAAAGTATCTAAGGGCTCAATACATAAACCCTAATATCACTTGAATAGGACCTAAGAGTACGATTTTCAATAGTTATAGAATCTTGGGGTGGCTCAGACAACATTGCCCAAGTGGTGATTTATGTCTGCTTGAAATTCTCCCTTAGGTGATTCTGTTCAAGCTTTACATGTTGAAACGCGTCTTGGGATTGGTCTAGAGCGAAGCCTAGTGATGAAACCTCCTTCCCATACTCTGAATGATGGGATTCGTAAGGCCCGAGTCTACTAGATAAGTCCATCAACTCTTATTTCTGTATTAATTATCCATGATCACTTGTATTTATAAACAATATTCAAAATGATAAGAATTTAGTTTCCAATAGTAATATTGACCAATATTAATATATTAGTAAAATCCCAGTGGAATTATTTTAATTATTATCACTTCTTTAATTAGAGGATATAGTTTTGTTGTGTATAAATTAAAATAATACACAAAATAAAAAATGTATATTTTTCAAATTTTCAAGTCTTTACATTCTTCATCCTCTTATGAAATTGTATCCCAAAAATTTCAACTCGTACCCTCTAAAGTGATAAGGTTTGTGTACTTATGCCTCATAGAGTCCTCTAGTTACCACATGGATTCTTTACATTTGTGGTTCCTCTACAACACCTTAACAAGGGTGTATTCTTGATGCATAGAACCTTGTCTCTGCAATCCAATAACTCCACTGGATGCTATTCATAAGAGAAGTCATGTTACAGTTGTACCAACTATGGATTTAGTATATGTGAAAGGTCAGGTATGTAGTTCCTCAATAGGGATATATGGAAGAAATCCTTAACTTGTTCTATATTTGGAGTTTGTGAAAAATGATAGGGAATTGTTCCTACACGATCAAGGATTTCATAGGGGCCAATGTACCTAGGGATGGGCTTCCATTTCTTCCAAAACATCAGGAATCTCTTCCAAGGTGAAATATTTAGGATGACATTGTCACCAACATCAAACTCCATGTCCCTTCGATGATTGATAGCATCTCTCTTTTTCCGACTCTAAGCATCCTTAATGTGATGATGGATGGCATATACATTTTCTATCATATCTTTCACAAGATCAGGCCTAATAGGCATTCTCTCAAAATCTTATTCCCTACAAGTTATATTTCAACATAACAACCCATATATATCTTCATAGGGTTCTATATGAATGCTTTATTAGATTTATTTATTTTAAGAGAACTCAAAAAATTGGGGATGTTGATACCATACACCTCTTAATTACATTGAGCATGTTTTCAGTATGTCCTCAAGTGTTTGAATTGTCCTTTCAGATTGGCCATCAGTTTGGGGGTGATAGGCCATACAAAAATACAATTAGGTACTCAGATCATGTGAATTTCTTCTCTATAATTTTGATGTGAACCTTGGATAATGATCAGATATGATAGAAAGTGGAACTCCATGCAGCCTTACCACTTCTTTTACGTAAATCCTGGAAATTTTATCAAGAGATAAATCTTCCCAAATAGAGATAAAATGGGTAGTCTAGGTGAGATGGTCCATAATAACCCATATTTCATTTTTTACTTTGGAAGATCATGGGATAATAGTGACAAATTCCATTATGATATAGTCCCACTTCTTTGCTGGTATGGGTAGTGGTTATAATACCACTTTAGGAAGTATTCACTCTGCCTTCCCATGATGACATACCAGGCACCTTGATGTGCAGTCAGAAATCTCTCTTTTTATATTATCCCACTAATAATGAACATGAAGGACTCTATACATTTTTATTCTTCCTAGATGTATAGAGAATGTAGATCTATGAGCTACAACCATCTTCTCCTTCTTTATTTCCGGAATAGATGGAACACATAGTCTTGTATGAAATTTCAGTACATCTTATTGATCAATATTGAACTCATGAAACATCCCATACTTCATAACCTCATACTACTTTGGTAAAAAAGGATATTATTTATGAGATTTCTTGATCGTCTCTAGTAATGAAGTTGAGAAATCATTTGGGTTAGGGTTAATGATGTCACTTCCCTTATAATTCCCATTTCTAGCTTTACTATGTCACTGATCAGAGGATCTCTTTGAATCCTCATCATGGAAATAAAAACTGGGTCTTTCTTTCTTAATGCATCAGTAACATTGTTTTCTTTTCCAAGATGAAAATGAATTGAATAATCATAGTCTTTATGAAGTTCCAACTATCTCCTTTATCTCATGTTCAATTCCTTTTGTGTGAAAATATAATTCAAACATTGATGGTCTATGTATATATCACATTTCACCCCATAAAGATAGTACCTCCATATCATCAGATCAAAAACAACCACAGCCAGCTCTAGATCATGCATATGATAGTTCTTCTCAAGTGTCTTTAACTATCGAGATGCATAAGAAATGACTTTTACATTTTAATGAAGATGTACCCAATCCTTTTCAGATATGAATCACTAAAAATAAAAAATCCTTATCCACTTGAGGGCAGAGTTAACATGAGTACAGTAACCAATCTCTTCTTCATCTCTGGGAAACGTTCATCACACTTCTTCTAGATTAATATGACCCATTTTTTAGTTAACATGGTTAATATATTGGAATGTCGTGAATAGTTTTTCACAAACCTCTTATAATATCACGCTAATCCATGGAAACTATGAATATCTATTATTTTTTCGGATGTGGACACTCTTATACAACCTTTGTCTTTCTACAGTCAACTTTGATTCATTAATTGGTAACAATGTTCCCCAGGAATGAAAATTTTAGTAACCATAACTCACATTTGTTGAAATTTCTAGAAATCATCTTTTTCCATAGAGTTTAAAAAATAACCCGGAGATGATCCTCATGCTCATCATGGATTTTATAATATATAATAATTTCATAAATAAAAAAACCACCAAGTTAACAATATAGTATTTAAAGACTCTATTCCTCAAATCTATAAAAATAGCTGGATCATTTTTTAGTCTAAAGGGAATGAAAACAATATCATAATTCCTATATCTTGATTAGAATGTAGTTTTTGGAATATCTTCCATCTTCCCCAATAATTGATGATAACCAGATTAGTGATCAATATTAGACAAGATTTGATCCACATGATATTGGTCAAGTAATTCAGAAATTATTGGAAAAGGTTATTTGTTCTTCACTGTGATCCCATTTAGTTCTCTATAATCAATGTATAACTGCATTGATCCTTCATTCTTCTTTACAAGGAGAAAAGGTTCTCCCCAAGAATTCACACATGGATGGATAAATCTCTTCTCCAATATATTTAAGAGTTGTTCTTTAATGCCTCCACCTATAAATTTTTCATTCTATATAGGATCTTTGATATCGAATGAGATTCAGGTATGGTTTAATGGAGAATTTTACCTCTTTTTCTAGGGGAGGTCTGAGTAACTTCTCAAGGAAATATGTCAATGAATTTATATATGATGGGGAAATTTTATATCCATATACTCTCATATAATTCTTCTTCTTAACCAATCAACTCTATGAAGAATGATATATGAGGTTCTTATAGACAAATATTGGGTTTGGATATCTCATATTTGAAGTTTAATGTAGGTTTTCCATTCAAGACTACTGATATTTAATTGCTTCAATATTTGGTCTTGGAATTATACTATGACAACCAGTCCATCCCTAGTATAATACGGAATTTTAGCATGGGAATGACTACAATATATGCGATAAGATTGTGTTCACTAATATAAATACTAGATTTTATAGACACTGACAATGCTTGGATAATCCCACCAGGAGTCTTGAGTGATAACTCTACTTTTAACAATTCAGGGGTTGAATCTAAATTATTTTCAATCATGGAGGAAACAAAAGAATACGTAGAACAATAATCCAACTATGAAATTTATATATTTGAGAGACCAATATGATTAAATGCCACCACATCATTCAAAGCTTCAACATCCGTAGTCATGATAGCAAAATCCTGACATTTCTCCATGGACCTTTACTGAGGATGATGGTGGTTCCCCTCTACTACCCTTATATTTGGATAGTGATTAGAAAAGTTCCTAAGTTTTACACACTTATAACATTGTACATAAGGTAAGTAAGGCCCCAAATTACCTTTCTCTATAGTGTCTGCAAGTAGTGGCTTCACATCACTATGACAATTCCACCCAATAAGGCCATCTCTTCAACAATTGTAGCATTTCCCGCTCATAATCAGGCAATTATTCAGTAGATCAACTGAATATTGGTGGTCTTTGACACATTATAGAATCAATAGAATGTTGTTCCCTTGGCGGTGAGATTAGTCTCTCATCTTGATTCAAGTTATTTACCCTAACTTGAGTGAATTGGTTCATCATTCTCATAAAGTTTTCCATTCCATCTTTTATCGGAGGGCTGTGAATGCATGGTCTATTGCAGTCACAATTTACACAGTTCCTGATATTACCTACCATTTTCTGAAAAAATAACACCTTATATAGAGGCTTATTTCATTTATGAATATTTTAACTGTAAAGGATTTTTTGTCTTAAAACTTCATGCTTAAACAATTACATTTATCTTTAAATCCTTCATAATGATTCATAAAAATCATTTGATTAACCAAACATATCCCTGAAAGTGTCAAACTAGTAGTGTAGAAAGCCTCGTTGTCATGTACCGGGATACCCTGGGTCAAGCATAAAACTCCAAGTCGGTTTTTTCACTCCTAGGTACATTTGTGCTAGGGACAAATCCAAAGGTTCTTATCTAGATAGGGATTTATTTGTTCGGAACCCACTTACATAATATTTCACAAAAAAAAATATTTCCTATATTTAAACTTTTATATAGAGTTATTCCTAATTTTTCATAGCTTAAATTCTATGAATTACTAAAATATCCTTTAATACCAACTATGGGATCTATCCTTTTATTACATAACTTTTCATTACGTTTTACAAACAGATGATCTTTAAAGTCTACTGTCTTGGAAATTTGGAACAATATAAATGTAAAAATTAAAAATTATACTAATACACTTGTAGGCCTTCATAATAGTTTAATACTAAGTAAAATTATTTCATCTCATGACCTGGATACATACATCAATGGAAAATGTTTGTAGAAGGCCCTGTAAGGGAAACATGGGAACCAGTTTACTTCTGATATCAATAAGAACGTGATGAAAAACATAAAGATCAGAGAAGGGAAAGTAGAGGCAAATCATAATGAAAAAAACATTAAACATAACATGAGTATGTGGATACAAATTTTAATTTATACATTCTTGAACATATCACCAAGGTTCATCACCAATGTGTTATTAAAATTTCCAAGGTTATTCACTAAGGTATCGTGAAACTGGTCATCTCTAGAGATTAAAATATTCACCCAATGCATTAGAGCACTGTTAAGGAACACCATTAATATTTATTTATTTTCATGTTACCCACATATATTATAGTAACACATTTAATAAAAAACAAAATAGAATAAAATAATTGGGTTTCACTTTAAAATAGTGACGTTTTAAAAGTGCTTAAAATATGATCATTATGTCTTTTATAAAACATGGATAAGGAATGATGGATTCATGTATGTACATTCCAGAATAAAATATATCATTTTTGTGTCCTTTTTATTACCCATAGAATCTAAATTTGTTTGGTAATTCACATAAATAAAATAATATAATTTTTTAGGAAAAGAGAGATAGATTTTTAGAGAAAAACTTTACAACATAACAACTATACAACATGGTTTTACAAAATATTGAAACAGAGGGGACAAGGGTCACCCAATCATAAATAACTCATAATAAAGTATGGTGATAAAATAAATAGAAATAAGATCATGGTATGAATATTTTAATTATATACCACATGAAAATGAAACATGAAAGAGAAGATGCAATTTCATTTATAAAAAATTCAGTAGCATAACGATGTCACTCAAAATTCATAAAAATAATTTGATGAGAGTAGATAGGGTCTCACATAATTGGGATGTAAAATGGATAGAAATAAGTACATATAATTACATACCCTAACAACATAATATGGAAACTAGAAGGCATAACAAAAAAGAAGTCATGACTTAAAAGAGGAGGGTGAAAGGTTCTCTTATCTAGAATATTAACATCGAAAGAATGATGGTTGGGACCTTGGTTGGAATGAGGGAACATTGGGAGGACTCCTTGGGAGGTAAAAATACCCTATATTTGTTGATGATGAATTTTTTATTAATGGAACGAAGGAATGGATTGGTATTTATAGCATAAGTGATGGAATATTTTATTAATTTACAAGGGACATCTCATCGGTGGTATTTTCAATACCATGTTCTTTACCATGGTATTTGACAAAGGTATTTGAAAACGGAGACAAATAATAACATATATTACTATTCAAAAGTCTTCCAGAATTGTTATAGAATCATTATATTATTAATGATGTCATTAATCATACCGAAACTCATAATTGTATTTTTACTATTCACCAAAAAACAAAAAAAATATAAAATTCTCATAAATCCACCCTAATATAATATTGATGATCTGAATTAAAAAATGACCTCCATTTTATGAAAATAATTTTCTAATTATGGGATATTTAGTTTTTATGTAAAAGCACAATTTACCCGAAAAAACTATCAATACTTAACTAATAATTTCTGAAACATTTATTTAATTATGTTGTTATATCACATCACCATTCAAGATGCCTAAATTATATTTATAATTTCTTAAGTGAGGTTACTATTCCATTGGTCACATTAATATTCATAAGGGTAATACTACTATTCATACTTTAATATTCACTAAAATTTAGGTTGATCGTATTATACAATAAATTTATTACAGATCGCAACTGTAGAAGAAGATTTTTTAATAATAATTTCACGTTATTATTTATTTTAATTATACAAAAAAAATTTAAAATTCCCTTTTTTCCCAAATTTCATCAATAATATTGAACTTCTATAAATTCGACATATATTTATCCGTACATTTGGAAATCAAAAATTTTTACCATAAGAATAAATAATAATTTTATTTATTTCGAAGGATTACACATTGAAACTAATGCCTTGTTACAGAACCCCTTATTACACATTCATAGGACATACAATTAAGGTTTTGTATAGTGATGGAATCTTTGGGAGGCTCTGACAACACTTCCCGAGTGGTGATTTCTATTAGCAAGAACGTTTCCCATAGGAGAATTGGTTCATGCTTTACATGTTGAAGCTCAGCTTGGGATCGTTCTAGATCAAATCCAAGAGATAGAACCTCCTTCCCAAGATCCAATAGATGGGATTCATATATCACGAGTCTATAGGACGCAAACATCAACTCTTCTTTCTGTATTAATTAACCATGATCACTTGTATTTATAAACAATAATCAAAACAATAAGAATTTGTTTTCCAATCGTCATATTGACCAATAGTAATATTATATTCAAAACCCACTCATATTACTTTAATTATACTCACATCATTAATTTAAGGATATTGTTTTGTTGAGTATAAAATAAAATAATTCAACAATTCATGGAACAAATATTAGTCAAAAGTTTGGGTCGTTACATGCAACTACTTGTAACTCTTCCTCCCCAAAAAGAAAATCAATAGATTTTTCTAAATGATAACATAGAAACATATATATGTGGAAGAATTCATTAATATATCGGTACCTTAGAAAAAACTAAAATAGATTGTATATAGGCCTAAATAAATATGAAATATAAAATAACTTGATATATCACGTTGGGAGCATACATTGTCTATTAATCCACTTGTGTCCCATCCATAGTGAGACACATAAAATACAAGACTCACAACCATAAACTTTAGAGGTCTTATATAAGGACATGACCTTAAAACATACATAATCATGATTTAGGTTAATAATTTACATTGAGGATATTTTCAGGTTTATATTTTTCAAGAATTTGGTCCTAACTATTACATTTCTTTTCAAAAATGACAATGTATAAACTTCTATTCTATTTACATTTTTTTCACAAAACAAAAACTCTTGAAAAAAAGATTCATGTCTAGTTCTATGTTTAAGATAGCTTGAATTTTACTTGAACCCATCCTTGACCCTATTCCACATTATGTCCTTTGAAAAACATTTCAAAAACATGGGATGAGCATAAAAAGCTCAATAAGGGATACACAAAGAAGGAAAACTGTTAGTTTCTCAAAACAATAAGTAAACCATGAATAATATAACATATGTAATACTTTTAACCTTTATGAAGTAATAAATACTCTTTAATGAATAAAATATCACTATTTACCCTTTTGAAACCAAAATATTACCATAAAACGCATATAAAGAACACATAACATATAAAAGTAATTTGGGACATAAACATTCTTAAATGGGATAACCATACAGTTGACTTCCACACATATCACTAAATAGAATAGCATACGGAAAGCTTCTATACCCAATGCATTTGAGGTAATAATGTAGCCTCCTTTTCTAGTTTATCACGACACCACCCATCATTTAGTTTATCATGTTACCACTCCTAAAATTTCCAAGTACCATTATAAAATCATAACACATAAAACCAATATAAAAGAATGATAAAATTTACACATTTCAATCCCAAAATATCAATTTATTATATTGACATAAATTAATCCTTCATGAAAACTATTTTCAATACCAAAATACATAAAAGAGTATATGGTATATATTTTCCTTGAAAAAAACATTATGACTTGTTAAGGAAGAAAAAGAACAAATAATACTCGCGGTGGAGGAATGGTCATTGTCACTGTTTACCTAAAAAGAAACATTTCATTTTGTATTTTAGTAAAATGCTTCGCAGAACAAGATTCATTTTGAGTTAATGTAAATTTCAAAGGGGTTTATACAGAATATAAAGGAAAGTTGTGTATTAATGAAAATATTCCTCAATTAAAGGAGATTGAGATGAAGTCCCTTACCTCATCTCTGACTTGACTAGATCATTCTTTAATATCATGTATAATAAACTAAAGTTAATTTATACTTGAATATGAACCTTTTTCAAGTTTATTATTCCTTATATGTCACTTACTACCATGTTATAAACATTATGTAATCATTTAAGTTAATAACATTCGTTTTGTCGATAATTAGTACTTGAGTTAAAAATGGTCTTTTTATAATTACATGTTGTTCATGTGGTAAAAATTTCATTATATCCAGAATGATATTCATTATTTACATATCATATATATTATATATATTTAGAATATACATGTATTTATAATATTACATAACATTGTTAGGTAAGAAATGAAGTGCATCATTCATGGATACAATAAGCCGTACATATGCATGAACTCTACTTTCATTTCTATTTCACATTTTAATATAATTAAAACATAATGATAAATAGTTATATTATAATTATTGTATAATAGCATATATTATACCATTAACTATATCCATTATATATCCCACATATGGCATTAACGAGCCATATCACTTTGAGGGGGCGGTAGTCCGCACTTCCTCAAATGAAATTATCGCGTTTACCCATAATGGAAACAATAAATGTATGTTATAAAATTAAAATACAGAAGAATAAAGTAAACATAAACCTAATATCTGTCATATATAAATATAGTTTCATCTTAATGTCCACCATGATAGGAGGTAGGAGATAATCGAACAATCATTATTTCGTGAGGCATTAGGTTGTCATCCACAGAAATAGTATGTTCTTCACCCATTAGATAGAGGTGTGTGTAAGTGTAGTTTGAATATTTATCATAAAAACACCCTAATATATTGAAGATACCATTGTTGTTATAAAATAATTGAATAATAATAGTTTGGGGGTTGGAGAAGAAAAATAAAAGAAAACAATTTAATAGAAAATGTTACCTTTAATTTGCATAACTCCCTTTGTTTTGAACCAAAACGGTTGGTTGAATTGCCTTCTTCCTAAGGTAAGGTTTCTTGGTGGAAGAGAGGGATTTAGGGAGCATAATTTGGCAGAGTTTGGACAAGACAGAATGCTTCAGAGATAAGAGAAATTGGTTAGAAATGGTCTTCTTTTATAAGGGGGAGAAGGGGCTCTTCAGGAAAGTGTGAAAATATTATTTTATTATATAATGATATTCAGTTTCTAAAGGTCCATAAATAATTTTATTATAATATAATATGATTCATGGTTGAAATAAAAAACATTCAATAATAATTGGGCAGGTTTTGGATTTATTTTAATATTTATAATCTTATTTATTTAAATGACTTATTAATGAGGTAAACACTGCATCATTATTGTGTCATAAATAATTTAATTTATTTGATGTTTAAATATTATAAAAACAATACAAAGATGTAGGAAATATTTTTATCTTCCAAATGAATATTTATAGTCAAAAATATTAATTATATAACACTATATGAAAATTAATTTTCTAAAAGATTGTTTTGTTTATGTCATTTTTTCCTTTACTTTAAATTAATTAATCTAAAGTGTCATTATCATTCATAAGTAGATCCATGAGGTCCCACAATTGACCCAAGGATGCCCATGGTTTGACATTACTCATCAAATAAGGTTAGGTCAAGTTTTAAGGTAATTTTGAATAATTATAATATCCTTTTTACCTTGAATTACCATATTTACCTTTAACCACGGTAAATAAAAGTCAAAAGTTACTATTCAACAAAAATTATTTTCATCTTATTGAACCATATTTTACTTACTAATAACAACCATGTATGTCAGATTTTCTAAATTCAATTAACAGAAGTGGTAAAATTTCAATTAAATGAAAAATTCGGTTTTTTGACTACTACTAAGTGGTTTCACTCTTCATCAAAAATTGATATTTTTTATAAAAATACCAAAAATTTATTCTAAGATATATTTGATATTCCAAATTCAAAAATGATGTCTATTTTTCCAAATTCAAAACATAGAATTTTCATTAATTAATTTAAAATTAATTCTCGTTGTTAAAACAAATAGCGTGTTTTTAAGAAACAATAATTATCAAAACATTGACACTTGTTTATGTCCAATTTAAATGTGAAATTAATTACAATGACCAATATTGGATTAAATGGTAAAAATATATTCTAATTATAATTTAAAACAAATAAAAAATATAATCTAACCATATAAATAAATTAGACTAAAACACAGTTTTAAATTAAAATACAAAAATTTTCACAATTCATTAAAAATGAAATTTATCGGGAAAATTCCAAAAATTTACACAAATTAAATGATGATGTCCCCATTATAAAGAATTATTTTATTTTGTCAAATAGAATGTATTAATGTGACCAAAACTATATTTAAATAGGTTTCTCCATGAAAAGGCAGTAAATTGACCATTTAATGTAAATTATGCTTAAAATTAGATTCATTCACATTTTAAGACCATTAAAATTTATTGGATAAAATTAAATAAATTTAAAAAACATGTATAATCATATTGTAGTTATTTTTTTTCATTCCCTCCAATACAATGGCCAGGAGTGAGCTTCCATTTTAAATAATAATTTTATATAATTAGTTTGCAACATATGATTTCAAAGAAACTTGTTGTTGCGTAACAGGTATGCTATCGAACATAGAAACCCCTTTAAAGATAAATTAATATTTAATTAAAAAATATTAATAAATATGAAAATATTTTATTCTTCATTTACCTGGGATGTTACATCATTCCCCCCTTTTGGAAATTGTGTCCTCACAGTTTTAATTCACTTATCAAAATAAGTGGGGGTATTTATCCCCCATAGCATTTTCAGATTCCCACGTTGCCTCATCAAAAATATGGTTTTTCCACAAAACCTTTACATAGTGAATTACATTATTATACAACACTTTCTCTCTTTGGGAATGAATCTTGAATGATTTTTTTCATAAGTGAGATTCTCTTCTAACTAAACTACCTTTGGGCTCAAAACATGTGATGGATCTTTTATATACTTTCTCAATATCGAAACATGAAAGACATTGTGAACCTGGGATAAACATGGAGGTAAATCCATTATGTAAGAAACTGAGCCAACTTTCTCCAGGATTTCATAAGGTCCAATGAACCTCGGACTCCAATTTCCCTTCTTACCAAAACGCATCACGCTTTTCCATGGAGAAACATTGAGAAAGATATGATCACCTACCTCAAAAGAAAGATCCTTCCTTTGTTTATCTACATAACCTTCCTATCTGCTCTGAGCTGTTCTCATGTACTTCTGAATCAACTAAACTTTTTCTACCATCTCTTTTACCAATTATGGTCCCAACAGTATCCTTTCACCTACTTCATCCCAAAAAGCTATAGTTCGACAACGCTTTCCATATTATTCCTCAAATGGATCCATCTGTATACTGGAATGGAAATTGTTATTATATGAGCATTCAACCAAAGAACGATGTTTGTCACAACTTCCCTGGTAATACAGTGAACAAACACGTAGCATATCCTCTAAGGTATGAATTATTCATTTTGACTGCCCATGTGAATGATGATGAAAAGCTGTACTAAAATTTAATTCAGTACCCAACAACTTCTCAAGGACTTTACAAAATTTATAACTAAACCTAGGATCACGATTAGATATAATGGATAGGGGAAATCCATTCAACCTAACTATCACTTTAACATAAAACCGAGAAAGTTGATCTAGAGACAATGTATCTTGAATAGGAAGGAAATGAGCAGATTTATTCAATCAATCAACTATAACCCATATTGCATTATTACCTCCATATTTATTCTGTAATCCCACCAAAAATTCCATGGATATATATTCCCATTTCCAATATGGAATTGGTAATGACTGAAGAATCTCTATCGGTAACTACTACTATGTTTTAACCTACTGACAAGTCAAACACTTCCTAGTAAAATCAGAAATATCTCTTTTCATTCCATCCCACCAGTAATACTCTCGAAGATCTATGTACATCTTAGTACAACCAAGATGAACTGATAAAGGAGAACTATGAGCTTCATATAACAACTTATTCTTCAACTGTGAATCATAAGGTACACATAATCTCTTCCCAAACCTCAAAACACAATCATTATCAATGTTAAATTCAGGAAACTTTCCCTTATGAACCAAATCTACCTTTTTCCGCAACTCGCTATCTTCTTTCTGTGCTTTCTTTATTCTGTCTGATAGATATTATTTTACTAACACCTGAAACAAAACAAAATAATTTTCTGCACCAATAACTTCTATGCCAAATTTCATCAAATAAAAACCAAAGGACATCATTCCAAATGTAGCATGGTTAATGAGACATTACTTTTTCGACTCAAAGCATTAGCCACTTTATTTTATTCTCCCTGATAGTAATGGATCGTGCAATCATAGTCCTTGATTAATTCTATCCATATCCTCTGTCTCATGTTCAATTCTTTCTGATTTAATATATATGTTAAACTTTTGTGGTCATAATATATTTCACATTTTACTCCATACAAATGATGCCTCCATGTTTTTAAAGGAAAAACAACAGCAACTAATTCCAAATCATGTTCATAGTAATTTAACTCATGAGGTTTCAACTGATGTGAAACATAATCAATTACCTGATCATTCTGCATAAGGACACATCCAAGTCCTTTCAATGAAGCATCAATATAAATAACAAACTCACCATTTCTAGAAGGTAGTTTCAAAACTGGAGCATTCACCAATTTCCTTTTCAATTCATGAAAACAATCATCACATTCTATTGTCCAAATGAACTTAACACCTTTTCAAGTTAGCTTAATCATTGGACTAGATAACCAGGAAAAATTATCAAGAAACCTCCGGTAATAACCTACCAAACCCAGAAAACTACAGATCTCGATTATATTTGTGGGTATTGTACATTCTTCAAAAACATTTTTTTTGTAGGATCAAGAGTTATTCCATTTTTTGAAACAATGTGACCAAGGAAACAAATTTGTTGTAACCAAAACTCACACTTTCTGAATTTCCCATAAAGATTCTTTTCTTTTAAGGTTTTCAAGGAAACCCTTAAATGACTTTCATTCTCCAATTTTCTTTTAGAATAACCCAAAATATCACCAATAAACACAACCACCATTTATCACCTGAATCAACTCAACCATCACTGTAGTAAATTTTACAATTTTGATTCCGACCATCTCAATTTGCTTATTTGGAAGGTTGTCTTCCTCCTGATGTCATCCCAACATAGTTTTCATGTTTCCTCTATAGAAAACCATTCTGAACACAGAAATATCTTAGGTGAAGCAAGATGGTAATTTTTAAATTCTATATCATTTCAATATTACCAGAAATTAATTTATGGACAATTATTTAACAATACCATGACTCCTAAAGTTGTCTAAACCGACCTTGGATACCAACTATAAAGACCCGACCTTAAAACATACATAATAATGAATTAGGTTAATAATGCACATTGAGGATATTTTCAGGTTTAGAGTTTTAGAGAATTAGTTCATAACTATTACATTTCTTTTCAAGAATTACAATGTAGAAACTTCTACTCTATTTTGATTTTTTCACAACACAAAAACACTTGATAAAAGGAGTCATGTCTAGTTCCATGTTTAAGATAGCATGACTATTCCTTTATCCCATACTTGACCCTATTCCACATTATGTCGTGTGAAAAACATTTCAAAAATATGGGATGAGCATAAAAATCTCTATAAAGGATACACAAAGAAGGAAAATTGTTAGTTTTTCAAAACAACATGTAAACCATGAATACTTTAACATACGTAATACTTTTCACCTTTATGAATTGTAAATAATCTTCACTGAATAAAATATTACTACTTACCCTTTTTAACCAAAATATTACCATAAAACCCATATAAAGAACACATAACATATAAAGGTAACATGGGACATAAACATACTTAAATGGAATAAACATACGGTCGACCTCTACACATATCACTAATTGGAATAGCCATACGTCTGACTTCCATACCCAATGAATTGGATGTTACAACATTACCACCCATCCTGGATTATCACAACATCACCCATCATTTGGTTTATCAAGTAACCACCCATCAAATGTCCATGTACCATTATAAAATCAAGACACATAAAACCAATATAAAGGAATGAAAATATTTCCACATTTCAATCAAAAAATATCATTTAAATATATAGACATAAAATAATCTTTTATCAAAGTCATTTTCAATACCAAAATACATTTAAGAGTATATGGTATTTATTTTCCTTGAAAAAAACATTACGTCTTGTTAAGGAAGTTAAAGAACAAATAATACTCACGGTGGGAGAAAGGTCATTGTCACCGCTTATGTAAAAAGAAACATTCCTTTTTATTATTTATTAAAAAAATTCATACAAAAAGATTCCTTTTGAATAAAAGTAAAATTCAATGGGGTTTATACATTGCATTAAATAAATTTGTGTATTAATGAAAATATTACTCAATAAAAGGATATTGAGACAATGTCCCTTACCTTGTGTCCGACTTGACTCGATCTTCCAATGACCCTAAGGCCTCCATTTTTTATTAATTATTGATAATCCACCTTTAAAGGGGTGAATTGGAACCCTTACAAGGACCGATGGCGTAAGTATTACATGGCCCGTAGGCCTTAGAGGAACTCAATACCCATAGGCTTCAAACATTACATACAACCCAGACTAACTACTTGGAACTTCTCCTCCCTAGCATCTTCATCGTGAAATCAGCTATCCAAATTTGCATGGCTATTCGTCTAGGAATTATCATGCATGTATAGGCTTTTCCCGATGGCAGGTGTCATCCCCTTTCATTCTTGCAATCTTTTTTAGCTTCTGTTGTGGTGAAAACTCTTTGCTCATCCTCCATGTAGAGCCTGTTCCTTGTAGGTTTTCTAGTTTTCATCTACACATAAAGGTGGTCCAAAGGCCTTGAGGTGGCCCTAAGGCCTTACTAACCTGAAGGCCTGGGTTTCCCTAAGGCCATAAAGGACTCAGGGACCAAATTGGTGGCCCGAAGGCCCAAACAGGGGCATATTCTCGACTGCTACAGTGCCAAAAAGTGACTACTACAGTTCTCACTATAGTACCTACTACATTACTGCACAGTTCCCACTACAGTACCTGCTACAGTACCTGCTATAGTAACCAGGAAATTCTGCCTCCGCCTGGATTTGATCCCTAGTCGCTTGGATGCACTTATGGAGTCCTTACCAACCGGGCTAAGGCTCATGTGCACTTGACTCGATCATTCTTTAATCTCTAGAATAATAAACTAAATTAATTTCTACTTGATTAAGAACCTTTTTCAAGTTTATTATTCCTTTTATATTACTTATTACCACGTTATAAATATTATGTAATCATTTAAGTTAATAACATTCGTTTTGTCTATATTTGGTACTTGAGTCAAAAATGGACTTCTTATAATTACATGTTGTTCATGTGGTCAAAATTTCATTATATCCAGAATGATATTCATTATTTATATATCATATATATAATATATATTCATTATATATATGTAATTATAATATTACATAACATTTGTATGTAAGAAATGAAATTTACCGTTCATGGAGACGGTAAGTTGTACGTACGCATGGACACTTCTTTTATTTATATTTTGCATTTTAATAGAATTAAAACCTAATGATACATAGTTATATAATAATTCCAGTATAATCTCATATATAATACCATTAACTCTATCTTTTATACATCCCACATATGGCATTAACGAGTCATATCACTTTGAGTGGGCGGTAGTCCGCACTTCCTCAAATGAAATTATCGTGTTTACCCATAATGGAATCTATAAACGTATGATATAAAAGAAAAATACAGAAGTATAAAGAAAACATAAAAAAAATATATATCATATATATATATATATATTCATCTTAATGGCCACCATGATAGGTGGTAGAAGATAATCGAACAATCATCGTTTTGGGAGGCGTTAGTTTTCCATCCATAGAAACAGTATATTCTTTACCCATTAGATAGAGGTGTGTGTATGTGTAGTTTGAATACTTCTCATAAAAAAAATCCGAGTATATTTAGGATATTGTTGTTTTCATAAAATAAAGTAATAAAAAGATTTTAGGGGTTGGAGATGTAAAATAAAAGAAAACAATTTAAGAGAAACTGTTACCTTTAATTTGGGTAACTCCATTTGGTTTGAACCAAAATGGTTTGTGGAAGTTCCTCCTTCCTTAGGTGAGGCTTCTAGGTGGAATAGAGGGATTTAGGGAGCTTAATTATGCAGATTTTGGATGATCCAAAAGGCTTTACAGGTGTAAAGAATTGGTTAGAAATGGTCTCCTTTTATAAGGGGGAGGAGGGGCTCTTTAGGAAAGTCTGAAAATATTATTTTATTATATAATGATATTTGGTTTCTAAAGGTCCAAAAATAATTACAGTCAAATATAAGAAGACTCATGATTGAAATAAAATCATCCTATAATAATTGGATAGGTTTTGGATGTTATTTAAATATTTATATTCTTATTTATTTAAATGATTTATTAATGAGGTAAACACTGCATCATTATTGTGTCATAAACAATTTAATTTATTCGATGTCTAAAAATTATAAAAAAATACCATGATTTAGGAAATATTTTTATATTTATAATGAATATTTATAGTCAAAATTATTACTTATATAACACCATATTAAAATTAATTTACTAATTTTTTTTGTTTATGTCATTTTTTCCTTTACTTTAAATTAATTAATCTAAAGTGTCTTTATCATTCATAAGTGGCTCCATGGGGTCCCAAAATCGACCCAAGGATTACCACGGTTTTAAATTACTCATCCAATAAGTTTAGTACAAGTCTTAAGGTAATTTTGAATAATTATAATATCATTTTTACCTTTAATTACCATATTAATCTTTAACCGTGGTAAATAAAAGTCAAAAGTTACTATTCGCCAAAAATTATTTTCATCTTATTGAACCAAATTTTAATTAATAATAACAACCATGTATGTCGGATTTTCGAAATTAAATTCTCAGAAGTGTTAAAATTTCATTTAAATGAAAATTTTGGTTTTTTTAACTACTACTAAGTGGTTTCACTATTCAACAAAAATTTAAGTTTTTTCAGAAAAATACCCAAATTTCAGCCTAATCTATATTTGATATTCCAAATTAAAAAATTATTTCTGTTTTTTCAAATTAAAATCATAGAATTTTCATTAATTAATTTAAAATTAATTCTCGTTGTTAAAACAAATAGCGTGTTTTCAAGAAACAATAACTATCAAAAGATTAACACTTGTTTATGTCCAATTTAAGGTGAAATTAATTCTAATGACCAATACTGGATTAAATGGTAAAAATATATTCTAATTATAATTTAAAACCAATTAAAAATACAATCTATCCACATAAATAAATTATATTAAAACACATTTTTGAATTAAAATACAATATCTTTCACTATTCATTAAAAATGAACTTTATCAGAAAAAATACAAAAAATTACACAAAGTAAATTTTGATGTCCCCATTCTAAAAAAGGATTTTATTTGGTCAAATATAATGTATTAAAGTTACCAAAACTATATTTAAATAGGGTTCTCCATTAAAATGTGGTAAATTGACAATTTAATGTAAATTATGCTTAAAATTAGATTCATTCACATTTTAAGCCTCTAACTTTTATTGGATAAAAGAAAATACATTTAACAAACATGTATAATCATATTGTAGCTAGTTTTCTTCATTCCCACCAATACAATGTCTACGAGATAACTTCCAATTAAAATAATAATATTATATTATTAGTGTGCAACTTAAGATTTCAAAGAAACACGTTCTTGCGTATCAGGTACACAATCGAAAATAGCAACCCATTTAAAGTAAAATTAATATTTAATTCATAAATATTAATAAATATTTTAATATATTATTATTCATTTACCTGGGATGTTACATCTTCGATTGATGTTTTCATAACCTTTTAGTCTATACTGTGTAGTAGCCATCCACTTTTAAATCAATTGTTTATTATCTATAGTGTCCTGCACTTGATGAGGTCCAAGAATAGATATCTCTCCTATCTCTAACTGTCACAGGGGTGATCAGAATGTCCTACCATACAATGCCTCATAAGGATCCATATTTTTTTCATGAAATATATTTTTTTAGGAGATCTCAACCTTGGGTATGTGCCTCTCCCAAGAATCCCCAAAATCTTAGACATAATCCCATTGCATGTCCTCACACACCTTTATCAAGAATTCTAATTATCCATCAGTCTGAGGGTTGTATGTTGTGCTCAGAATAACATGTGTAACCAACTTCTTTTATAAACCATTCTAGAACCATGATTCAAATAGGGAATCCCTATCTGAAATGATAGTATGAGGGACCCCATTAAGGAACATAATCTCACAGATATATAACCCCTGATGCTCATCTATGAAACTGGTCACTTTCACATGTAAAAACCAAGAATCCTTTTTAAGACTGTCAATAACAACCCAAAATGAATAATTGACTCACAAAGATCTTGATAACCCGATCATGAAATCCATCACAATACTATCTCATTTCCACTAAGGAATGGATAGTTTTGGTAATAAACCAGTTATTCACTAGTGCTCCGCCTTCACCTACTAATAGGTGGAACACCACATGATAGAAAAATACTATATATTTTTTCTTACCTGACCAACTATATGGGAAACATAAATCATGTTGTATCTTGGTGATGTTGTATCAAAATTCCTCAGATAAATCATTAAAATACCACAACATCTCTTTATCCATGTCTTCTAAAAATAATACTCAACTATATATATGCATAATTTCATCCTCACATACATACCAACCAGGAGAAGGGTCCTCACCTGCTACACTCTCCCATAGGACTAGGCCATCATAATATGATAGATGCATCATCCAAACTATACCTATAAGGGTATAGGATAAAACTAAGGATGATATAAATGTATGCCTATGAATTTCATTCAACTCTAAGTGCATCTCAGATAACAATTCCATAATATTCCACTCACAATTGGAATCTTGAATTTCCTATATTTATAACCTATTACATAGTGTATCAACAACTACATTTCCATTACTAGGAATCTATTAATGATCGAGGATAAAAGAATATAGGTATTCATCGCACCATCATATTCATAGATTCATAACAAGATGATCAAAAATATAATTAAGGATTTTTTGGTTCGTGAACAACAAAACATTCCCTCCCAGTAAGCAGTGTCTCTTATAGTGGAATTCATGTACTATAGAAGCTAATTTTAGATCACCTTCCTGGTATTTCCTCTCATGCATCATCAACAGAAGAGACTTGTATTCCATGAAACTCTCTACTATCTTCAAAATACCTCCAAGCCCAATAACTGTTGTACCTCATTAAAAAGTGTAACTTGTGTCTATTTCTGAAAAAACAATCATGTGTTTTGAATTCAATCACCCTTTCATCTTGTAAAAGGCATACTTGAATGTATAAGACAATAAAAAAAGATATAATTTATTGTATATAATTTATTGGGTACTTATATTGGTGAGAAATATGATATAAAGATATTATAATAACAAGAAAACCCCATGAAACTTGATATTACAAATAATTTCTTAGGTTGTTCATAGGAAACTATAGTTCTCATCTTCTATAGGTCAACGGATTCTCCTGTCACTAAGATAATGTTACCCATGATTTGAATCTAAACCATCCAAAATTTTTCTTTGTGATATTATCATATAAATTTTGGTATCTCAGTATATCTAGTATGATCTCAATATATTGGTAATTGTCTTTTTGATTTGAGAATGATCCCAGATATCATTCAAGAACACCATGAAAACTAAATCTACATAAGGATGGAAAACTTCATTCATCGGTACTAAGAAAACACTTGGGATGTTCATGAGACCAAACAACATTACCAAAAAATCATATAGATAATACATGATACCAAATTTTGTGAGAGGTATGTATGATGTTATAATATGTACATGATGATAATGTGATGTCAAAAAAATCTTTACAAATATTCAAGATCCTCAGAACAAGTGGAAGGGGTCCTCAATCCAAAAAAGTGGATATTAGTTCTTAACCATAAATTGGATCCACTTCTGGTAATCCACACATTTCTTAATATTATATTGCACCATTTTTAGAGAAAGGACAGGGAAACCCCATAGAGAAGTACAGGGTCATAAAACCCATTTTCCAATAAATAAAATAGAATCCTTTTGATGGCATATGTATCAATAGTATCTATCCAATATGGAGGAACACATATTGGTGCAACTCCTGGAACATGATCGATAGGGAACTCTAACTATATCACTAGATGTAGTTTCGAAATGTTATTCGGGAAAACATTCCTGAAATGATCAACCATTGGAGGAAAATATACCTATTGTGTTCCCTAATCATGCAGCTATAAAATCACAATATGGGATATCATACCATCAAGAAAATTACTCTCATGTCCAGCTCAGATCCCCCAAACAACCCATTCACCCTTGTGAATATAATATCCACACTCAGGTGATGTGTAGGTGGCACTTTGGAAATAATAATAAATTATTTCCTAAATGGAAACCGAATTGTCCATTTTGATAATGGTGTCAAAACCTATCATCTTGAGGTAAATTAGGTTACATATGAAGTGAAACTCACCATTCTTGTGGGGAAACCCCATATACTAACGTACATGATCTGTTTGATTTTCAGACAGTGTATTTATCATCATAAAGCCATAAGAACACTGAATGTATACCCTAAGGCTCTTCAAAATGGGAAAAAATATAATGTTATGAGAGGATTCTATATAGAAAAGGGAAAATGATAAATTAGAGGCTACTAGAATATTACCTCCCTCAGTAGAAGGTCTGGGATTATTCTTCTTTGGTGTCTGTTTCACTTCATATACCTATCCTAATCATTGACACTATGATACAACATTTCTACCCAAAGTAGATATTCACTACATCAACTATAAATATAGGGTATGAATACCACTTTTATGTCCACCACCTCGTCATAATTGTCTACGAGTACTTCATCTTCTTACCTAATGATAAGATGTTTTCCCTACTCCTACAATTGGAGTCAGTGTATACCTACTCTCATTGGAAGGTGGATGAAAATTTCGACAAAATCACTATTGATGGCCCATTTACCACATGATCAACACTCAACTATGTCTCTTTCTCACTGTGGTATCATATTTCATGACCTATAGAAATAGTGGTACCTCACCTGCTACCTGAGTATATTCCTTATCACCCAATACCACAACATGGAATCTCTATTAATCTATTTCTCCTTCTAGTCGATTTTGTACCAGATCTCGGAAGTGATCCACCTTGGATCACGCAACCAACATCTCTTAGGTTAGGATATATGATATATTCCAGACTCACTATTCTAGAAATGGTAGTCAACTAAGATAAATTCACCTATAATTAGATGTCATACCTTAGGAATTCCTCAAATGTCATCATTTTAGAAGACTCATCACCCATCAAAATGGTTCGAAGAATTGGGGTTCTGTAAAACATTTCGAATAATTCATAACTGATAAAACTACATATTACACGTTAATGAAATCTCAGGCTCTACCATCCCTAAACATTTCAGTATACAATTAGTCATTTATATCAGCATGAAAATCCATTCAATTTATATCCTGATGACATTCTTTTTGAGTAATGGTATCCCATCATCTCTTGGAAGAATCACATAAAATATAAGTAGAGCGGTTTATCCTCCTCTTGAGTTGTGTTTGAAGACTATATTTGATAGATATCCTATGCTCTATCAATGATTCTACAACATTTGGTCTTTCATTCCCTAAAGAATTTGGTGGATGCTGATGCTAAAACTCATGCATCAACTCTGCTATGGTCGATGAAAATTTCGGTGACCCCTAAACATTTTCCTTGAAATGCATTATGAATTCATGGAATTGGGCCAAAAAATGTTTTTTGGTATAATACCTAGTTCCACGATAATAAACACGTGAGTATATTTTTGTAGCACTTTCCCTATCACCTCTGAAGCATGGTTGTCTCCACCCTTCCTAATATGTAACTAGAGGACTTCGTAGTGGAATATCTCTAAAAATGTAATGTTCCCACCTCCAAACATCATTCAAAAATGATTAAAAAGGAAAAAAATTATGTAGCATTTTTACAAGTCTTACTATATAAGAATATAACCTCGTTTTTTCTCCTAGAGTTAGATCTGGGGGACATAAAAGACATTAGTAAATACAAGATACTTCCTACTACCCACTATTACAATCAAGTCTAGGTCAGTTTCCCTGTAATATGAAATTCAATTTCTTTTTAATTTAAATTTATTTCACATATCCTTTGGAAGTCATTGGATTAGATGGTTCACAACATCAGATTCATAAGGGACCACACTCCACATGAACCAAATATGGAATCAACCCAGTTCACATAATAACATGTTCTATCCTATGTAACTCTTTGTCTATGAATCAATGTGCCACAATTGGATTATTAGAGTGTGAATTGAAACCTATTAATGAACTAAAAACATAGATAATGACAAGAAATCATTTTACCAACATTTTTTCCAATTAACTATATAATCATTTATGTAACAGTACAAATATCAATCATATCACATATCACAACATCATGATATCATGAAATGCATCATATATTACATGAAATAACTCATATAATGTGACTTTTAAAAATTTCGTAAAAAGATTCATGAGATGGAAAACCCTCATCCCATTGAGTTTCAAAAAATAAACCCCACAATTATATCAATAAACAAATCAAAATTTATGTGTATCACCCAATGGTGGAATTAAACTTACTATAATAGTCAAAATATCAAAAACATTAATTTCAATTTGAGGGAATTTGGATTTTTCAAATACATAGGTTTTCTACTCCAATGCGATACTCATTTCCAAATTCTATTTTCATCCTAATCCCATTTATATTGTCTCCAAATATAAAGGACGAATGAACCCATCTGATACTACTTTACAACATCCCAAATCCATGTTTCATTGAATGGAATTCCAAGCCCACATGGCCATTTGGCCTCCAACACATCTCATCAAATACTATATGCTACTAAATATCAGTGAGGACCTTGGGTGTTTCTATGGGAAGACCATTCCCTCTTACCAGACAGTAAGAGATCAGTAATAGTCATACAATCGTTAGAAGAATAAATAAATCAATTAGATAACAGATAAAACCCAAATATAGATCTATAAAACAATATTATAAGTAATATCACATATAATTATAAGAATTTAATATGTCTAGAAATCATACCATATAGTTTTACAGGCAATGGTATAATTCATGTATCAAAATACCAAAAGGCCAGAAACATTTATCTAAAGCTAGAATCATGAGAATCAACTCATTTATTTTCTTCCCTGATCGGACGAACCAATCAAAATCTTATATTAGGGCTCTCACCCTAATCCATATTAGTAGACATAAAATAATCTCAGGTACCAAAGGATTCCCTACTAGGGTGTGAGATAAAATCCTAGTGTGCCACAAACAATAGTGTCTAATTCCATCAAATGGGTGACTATTTAATAATAAAAGTGAATGGGTAGTAATATAATTCATAAAAGTAGTTTTAAAAGTAAAAAAAAAAAATAAGCCTAGGATCGCATGGAATCCCATCCTCTTCTACCACCTTTGGCCTTAGCCGGAATGTCTCTGAACAAATAGTTAGTCCTATTTCAATTTATAAATATGTCTCAGGACCAACTGCATAGACTAGTATCCCCTGTAATGATATTTTTCAAGATATTAGAAATTGTGTGATAAACAAGGAATAATAATATCACCATATTGAAGCGTGTATTTTTGATAGGCATAAATTTTGTATAAATCATTAAAAGAATTAATCAATTAATTACAATATCTTTTCATTGGAATAATATATTTTGAATGCAGGTATGTCTCCTTGAATAACATAAACTGAAAACCCTAAAATCCCATCCATGGAGATCCTCATCATATCCCATGTACCTCTCTAGGTGTGATATAACATCATCGCCATTTGAGTCCATTCATGGTGATTGAATAAGGGATCTGAAGTCTCACTCGTATAGTATATAGAACCATACATCTAATTCCAACCTTTTTAAACAATACAAAGTCTAAGTATCAATTGGGTATATAAAAGTCACCCCCTATGTCCATCCTTGGCATTCCATGAGGGATTCCAACTGTCACTTGGATGTTTGTAAGACTATTTCAAAATGAGTACATCCATGGAATTCGTAAATGAACCCATGAATCACCTAATCAATTTAAATAACATTCAATCAATAACACATAATTATTGAAAAGTTCATCACTATGAGCATGTCAATATAACCTCACCTAAAATGGTGTCTCAAGTGTTGGCTAAGCATAGAAGGATTTTCCTCTTAATTATCTAATCTAGACATTTCATTATATGAAGAAAATCATGATTAATAAAGAAACATATTGGCCATTTCCTAGGGACATGGTCTTCCATTCTATTATGTTAATCAATTCATTTTAAAATTACAATTCATAATTTATAATATAATGCCTCTCACAATTGATAAATTAACATTACATCACTTTTTCAGAATTCATAAAACATTTCACAAATAGATTCCCAAAGACCATAGTAGATTAGTGACTTTGGAAACATGGAAACATAAACACTGGTACATGAGAGAGCTACTTTATCTTCCCCTAAGTCCTCCAAGACAAGAACCCTCATACACATATAATAAAAGAAATATATCAATAATATTTAGGGAAGGAAAAAATGGTGGTGTGCTCAAATGCTCAGAAAGGGTGAATAAAGGATATATGTAAGAATAAACATGATAATAGGGTTATGATAACATGATCGTGAATGTAGATGATCATGCCTTACATATAAATAATCATATACATGAATAATGTTATAAATAATAGAAGTTCAAAAGAGTTGAATCATAAGTAAATAAATAACATAGGAATTGAAATCATAACCAATGAATCATACATGTAATTTTTGTAAAAAAATAATCATATATAATGATTTCCACAATAGTCAAAGAATCATATCCAAGGACATAATAGTGGAAAATGTATTTTACTAAACTAGGTCCACACCCCATTATATGTAACACCCCAGGTAAATAAAGAATATGACATTTTTGTATTTATCCATTTTTGTGAATAAAATATTAATATGGCTTTAAAGGGGACGCTATGCTCGATGGCGTACCCAATACGCAACAACGAGTTTCTTGGGAATCTTACGTTGCACTCTAATAATAAAATAATAATATTTCAAATGGTAGTTAACATGTAGCCGTTGTATTGGCGGGAATGGATATAAATAACTAAAATATGATTATATATGTTTTATAAATGTTTTTACATTTATACAATAAAAGATAAAGGCTTAAAATACGGAAAGAATTCAATTTTAGGTGTATATGCCCTAGTTTTCACTAAAGGTTCACTTATCACCTTTTAATGGAGAACCGTCATTAAATATAGTTTTCTTCACTCTTAAACATTCTTTTGGGCCAAATAAAACTCTTATTAAGAATCGAGACATCAAATTTTACTTTGTGTAATTTTTTGGTATTTTTCCGATAAAGTTCATTTTTTTTAATGAATAGTGTAAAATGTTGTATTTTAATTCAAAACCACTTTTTAATCTAATTTATTTATATGATTAGATAATATTTTGAATTGTTTTTAAAGTGAAATTAGAAAATGTTTTTACCATTAAATCCGATAGTGGTCGTTGAAATTAAATTCACTTTGAAATCAGACTTAAACTAGTGTCAATCTTTTGATACTTATTGTTTTATAAAAACACGCTATTTGCTCTGGCAGCGGGAATTAATTATTAAATTAATTAATGTGACTTATATGATTTGAATTTTGTAAAAAAGACTTCATTTTTGAATTCAGAGTATCAAATATAGCTTAGGGTGAATTTTTGGTAATTTTCTGAAAAACTTCAATTTTTGATGAATAGTGAAACCACTAAGTGATAATCAAGCAAACTGATTTTTCAGTTAAATGAAAGTTTACCACTAATGTGTATTGAATTTTGAAAATCCGACATACATGGTTGTCATTAAGAAGTAAAATGTGGTTCAATGAGATTATAATAATTTTTTGGTGAATAGTAACTTATTAAGTTTTTAATCGCGATTAGTGGTAATTAGTGTAGTTTAAGGTATAATTAATACTTTAATAATATGAAATGACCTAGACACATGTCCCAACCCTATTGGTTGTGTCATGGCCGACCAAGACAAGCCATGGACTAACTTGGGTACCCCATGGATCCACTTTTGTTGGGAAATAACATAAAATACTTTTTATTTAATGTTAAAGTGAAAATGACACTAACATAGTATGTTTTACTAAAACAATTTTTAAGTGGGGTTATACAAGTCCAAATTTTGATTATAAATAGTCATTGGAAATATAAAAATATTTCCTATATCATAGTATTTTTTTTATAATTTTTAGACATTAAAGAAATTAAATTATTTATGACATAATAATGATGCAGCGATGACATCATTATTTGACAATTTAATTAAAATGGAAAGATAATGAAAAATCTACAATATACACATGGAAAAAACCAATTGGATGAGTGGATTTCGATGACTTATCACCTTATCCACGAATTCTATCAATGTGGGACCCTTTAAAACCGAAAATCATTTTCAAATAAAGTAATATTTCTTTGCTTTCCAAAAGTGCCCCTCCTCTCCTCTTATAAAAGGCCCCCACCTCCACCTTATTTCACACACTTCAAAAGCCTTTGGCTCGGCCAACCCCTGCCCATTTGCTCTCTCCACATCCCTCTCCTAATCCTAGAGGATCCCCTTTGGGCAGAATCCTTTCAAAGGAAGCCTTTAGGCTCAAATCAAAAGGAGATTACACTTTTAAAGGTAATTCATTCTCTCTTGTTCATTTGTTTTATTTTGTTTCTCCAAACCTCTAATCTCTTTTTATTTACTTCTTTTGTAACAACACCAGTATCTTAAATATACTAGGATGTTGTTACAAGATTTATTTGAGCTACACTCTCACACAACTACATCAAATGGTTAAAGAACATACGGTTTCCGTGGATGGTGAAATTCTGCCTCCCGAAACGATGATTGTTCAATACTCATTTAACACCTTCAAAGGTGGCCATTATGATGTCACTATTTTTATATATGATATATAGTATGTTTATGTTTTCCTTAAGATTATGTTTTTTACATTTTGGTCAAACCTTTATGGTTCCCATTATGGGTAAACACGATATCTTCATTTAAGGAAGTGCGGACTACCGCCCCCTCAAAGTGATTTGATTCGTTAAATACCATATGTGGGACATATAAAGGATGGAACTATGATATTAAATATGATATTATACTGGAATTATAATATAACTTTATATCATTATTATTCCATTCTATAAAATACGAATAGAAATGAAAGTAGCGTTCATGCGTACGTACGGCTTACCGTCTCCATGAACGGTGCATTTCATTTCTTACCTCTAAATGATTATGTAATGTTATAAATGCATGAATGTACTGGATATATATGACATATATTATATCTACAACATGAATACAATTCTGGATATAATAAACATTTGGCCACATGAACAACATGTAATTGAAAGAAGACCACTTTCGACTTAAAAACCAGATATCGGCAAAACAAATATTATTAACTTAAATGATTACATAATGTTCACAACATGTCAATAATTGATATAAAAGGAATAATGAACTTGTAAAAGGTTCTTAAGCAAATAGAAATTAACTCAAGTTTATTATTCAGGACGTTAAAGAACGATCGAGTCAAGTCGGACCCGAGGTAAGGGATCCTACAACTCTCTTTCTTTTTAAGTACACTCTTTTATGTAATTTCTTTTAAGCTCATCTTTCTTATGATTGGGGTGTTATTTTATATTACTCCTACTGTAATTTTTATGTTCATGTGATGAGAGACCCTATTCTCTCTCATCAATCCTTTTGGATGTTTTATGTGGTGCCGTTAGGCTGCCGAGTTTTCGTAAGGGATTTTTCATCTCACTTTTATTCCCGTGAGATTTATGCTACATTTGCCACAAATTCCATTGAGTGGTGTATGTACTGCCCATTATTCTACTCTTTGTGTAATATACTTTCGTTTATGAGTATTTACATCAATGATCTATTGTCCTTCTTTCATGGGGTGTATGTTTTGAAAGATACCCAAGTCGGTAAGGGAACCTTTCACCCTCCTCTTTTTTAAAAGACTTCTTTTGTTGGGTCTTTTGATTTACATATTGTTATGTTGGGATATGTTCTCATATATCCTTATTGATTTAAATTTTATGTCCAAGTGATGAGATACACTTTTTATCTCTCATCAACTCATTTTGATGTGATGCCGTTAGGCTGTCAAGGGAACTTTTTAACCCAATTTCGATTTCTTTGGGTTCAACATGTAGTCATTGAACATGTCATCCATTGAATATGTGTGAATGACCTTTTATTGTTTTACACTTAATATCCACTTATATTGGGTGTATATATATTTGTCACACATATTTTTGAGATTTCTTTGTCCTTAATTTAAGGATACCTTCTTTATAAGGGATTTCATCACATTTGACATTTCTATTGAGGGTTCATTGTTGTTATGCACCAATTCACTCTTATATGGTGTATATACTGTCCGTTGGAGTATTATATCATGAATCCATTTATTCTCATGATATTATAAAGTTCTGACTAAATGTTATTCCTCAATTATTGTATTCAAGTGTCTCTAATTTTGGTAAAACCCCTTTAACCAAAATATCGTTTTAAATGTTTTAATTATTTGTTCTTATTAATATCCATGTTTTCAAAATGGTTTTAAGGATTTATTTATATGGATATTAATGGTTTTAAATTTTAAGCTTCAAGGTGGTATGGGACACTTTGATTCAAAAATCATTTTATTAAATGTTTTAAATGGTTTTGGAAATGGTTTCTTTTTGGATTCATTATTTCAAAATACTAAAATGTTATATTGTGTTTGAAATGTGGAAATGTTTTGTTTCCTTTATGCATGTTTTATGTGATACGTTTATGTTATGGTTCTTGGGCATTGTTATGAAAACGGGTGGTTCCGTGATAAACTAAGGGCGGGTGAGCCCGATATAGCTCTCCAATGCATTGGGTAACGCGAAGGAGTGAAACGTTAAGGTTTCTCCGAAGAGATTTAGGGAATATACTGTGATGGGTATTCCAAACGTAACCAAGAGGGTTACTCCCTACGTAAGAATGTTATGAATGCCTCAAGTTACCTTTATGTCTTATGATTTCTATGATTTATTCATGTTTTTATGAGGTAGGTTAAAGTGCCTATGTTTTATGGGTAAAATATGATTTCGTCTACATGAACTCATGTTTCCTTTCCATATTTTTATGTCCCTTACTGAGCTTTTTATGCTCACCCCAAGTTTCTGAAATGTTTTTCAGGTCAAGGGGAAAGGTACATGATAAGACGGTAGAGTCAAGGATGTGTTAAGAGAGAATCCATGTTTTATTTTAAATATGTTCTCGTTGATGGGAAGAATGAATATTGTCATTTATGTAATCCACTTTGTTTAAATGTGGAATGTAATGCAAGTTTCATGATCTAATTCTCTAAAACTCTAAACCTGAAAAGATCCTCAATGTGTAATCTTGTATTAACTCAAGATTAAGTAAGTTTTAAGGCTGGGGCCTTATAGTTGGTATCAAAGGTCGGTTTAGATAACTTTAGAGGTTAGGGTATTCCTTAAGCATAAGTGACATTACCATAATGGTTAGGATTTCAGAAAGAGTCCTAGTTTTAGATAAAGTGAATGAGTAAGTGCATCTTAGTGTTTATCTTCCTCATTAGTACATGATGGTTTTGTTGATATACTCACACTGACCTTTTTGGTTTTAGTAAATGGCTGGATCTAGCAGGCACCAAAGTAACAGTGGATGTGAAGGAAACTGTGATAGTTTTTTGAGCAAGCAACTGAATGATATGGGAGATGCAATGAGAACTCTTCTGATTATCCTCAACCAACTATCTGGAGTCATGATTGACCACCTAAACCTTGGAGTTTTCTCTAAGGCATCATATATGCAAGAAACAAATCCCTACGGAAGTGTAGGTAATAATCATAAAGGTATGTGTGTTCAAAAACCTATGTTTCAGAGATGTGGAAAGAAACACCTAGGAAAATGTTTCAAAGGGACAGAAATATGCTATAGATGTGGAAATGAAGGTCATAAAGCAAGAACCTGTAATGGAAAAAGGAAGCATCCCGTTGACTCGAGGAAAGGGAAAGAAGTTCTTTCTGAGGGATCAATTGAATGTTTTAAATGTGGTGTGCATGGTCATTATGCAAACACATGTTCTATGAAGAAGTATCGTGAATGGGGTCACCAAGAGCGTACAAATGTTCGTTTACCAATACCTAATGCCATTCCTATTGAGGATGAAGAAACTGACAATGACCAATCAAAGGTATGTACTATTTCATGACTGTTGTTTTCCTATTTTGAAATCTTAGGATATGATTCATAATTTTGTTTGTAGGAAAGAGGTATTTCGGAATAGGTTGGAAAGGAATGGATAATGGATCATGAAGAATGTTGAATGAGTAAGATGTCAACATATAAGGGCTTCAAGAGTTATGGTGAAATTCTTAAGAGTATTATGTCTCTTTTGATGATGGGGATACATTAGAAGACTTTTTATATTATGTGTAACCCTGATGTTTAATATAGGAAAATTTTATTCAAGGAATAGTTACCTTTTCTTTTGTGGACATAGTTATAAAGAACCATTTGGGTTTATATGATCCTTACTTTTTAGGTAATTATGGGTTACTCTATGATATGATGGAAAAGGAAAGGAATGAGATAAACTTGAGGTTAAAATATGTTATGAATATTTTTGAAGATTTTATCTCGTTTTGGGGAATGTTTTGAGAATTATATAGTTTTGGAAAAAGGACAACACGCGGACCGTGTGACAACCCATCGTGTCGGACAAAGCTGCGGGAATCGAACCCACAACCAAAGTGCGACTGATATTTATCGCCTACCACTGGACTACGTGAAGTCCCTGGTTAGTTTGATTGATTCTTTCAAGTTATATGATTTTATGAATTAAGAGTAAGTTGATTTTGGGTTATTTATGAAAATGATTAACCTATCATGGATGATATGTGATTAGGTTAATTACTTTTCAATACGAGACTTTAGGAGCAACTGATGTTGTTTGGAGATAAATGTTACGATTTAACTTGGAAGACTATGTGACTAAATCTTTCAAATATTTGGGTTTCGATCTTATATTGGTTTAATTTGAATAATTTTATGGACAAATTGTTTATCGAATGATCCTTGTTGAACATTGGGTTTTGTTTGACAAATTTTGGATGTTAAGAATAGATTTTATTTTTATAAAGGGTTATCCTTTTCTGGATTATCCGATCTTGTACTAGCCTTTTTGGTTTTGTTTTTGGTTAAAGTCTAAGGACATGGGAAGTATATAGCTCTCTTTTGTGGATTAGGTGATTCTCTAGAAGTTGATTATGGTACTCTTAATGCGAACAAGTCTCCCTAAATACTCGTCTTTTGGAAAAAATATGAGTTTGATTAAGGAATCTAGTAAAAGTTGAAGGTCAACATGATAAGTGATTATGTTTCCTTATGAATAAAATTCCTCAATAAAAAGTAACTTAAAACAAAAATGTTGTCTATTAACTTTTCCTACTAGGGAATCGAATACCGTTTAACCCATCACAAGTTTGTGATTTTCTCGTGGTTAACTTTCTCCTAAACATGTTTTCTAACACTCTCCATCAGAACATGACCCTTTGTTTTTTCCTCCATGTCCATATTTTCATACTTGGAGTCCTAGTATGGGTTAACTCGGGTGACCTTTGTACTTATCTTTCTTTATTTTAAAGTGATTGTTTTACCAACTCTTGTTCCGATGTGGGACTTTCAAGGATGTTTCCAAGTCCAATTTTAAAATTGCGTGGACGCAATTCCCAAAAGGGGGGAAGGATGTAACACCCCAGGTAAATAAAGAATATGACATTTTTGTATTTATCCATTTTTGTGAATAAAATATTAATATGGCTTTAAAGGGGACGCTATGCTCGATGGCGTACCCAATACGCAACAACGAGTTTCTTGGGAATCTTACGTTGCACTCTAATAATAAAATAATAATATTTCAAATGGTAGTTAACATGTAGCCGTTGTATTGGCGGGAATGGATATAAATAACTAAAATATGATTATATATGTTTTATAAATGTTTTTACATTTATACAATAAAAGATAAAGGCTTAAAATACGGAAAGAATTCAATTTTAGGTGTATATGCCCTAGTTTTCACTAAAGGTTCACTTATCACCTTTTAATGGAGAACCGTCATTAAATATAGTTTTCTTCACTCTTAAACATTCTTTTGGGCCAAATAAAACTCTTATTAAGAATCGAGACATCAAATTTTACTTTGTGTAATTTTTTGGTATTTTTCCGATAAAGTTCATTTTTTTTAATGAATAGTGTAAAATGTTGTATTTTAATTCAAAACCACTTTTTAATCTAATTTATTTATATGATTAGATAATATTTTGAATTGTTTTTAAAGTGAAATTAGAAAATGTTTTTACCATTAAATCCGATAGTGGTCGTTGAAATTAAATTCACTTTGAAATCAGACTTAAACTAGTGTCAATCTTTTGATACTTATTGTTTTATAAAAACACGCTATTTGCTCTGGCAGCGGGAATTAATTATTAAATTAATTAATGTGACTTATATGATTTGAATTTTGTAAAAAAGACTTCATTTTTGAATTCAGAGTATCAAATATAGCTTAGGGTGAATTTTTGGTAATTTTCTGAAAAACTTCAATTTTTGATGAATAGTGAAACCACTAAGTGATAATCAAGCAAACTGATTTTTCAGTTAAATGAAAGTTTACCACTAATGTGTATTGAATTTTGAAAATCCGACATACATGGTTGTCATTAAGAAGTAAAATGTGGTTCAATGAGATTATAATAATTTTTTGGTGAATAGTAACTTATTAAGTTTTTAATCGCGATTAGTGGTAATTAGTGTAGTTTAAGGTATAATTAATACTTTAATAATATGAAATGACCTAGACACATGTCCCAACCCTATTGGTTGTGTCATGGCCGACCAAGACAAGCCATGGACTAACTTGGGTACCCCATGGATCCACTTTTGTTGGGAAATAACATAAAATACTTTTTATTTAATGTTAAAGTGAAAATGACACTAACATAGTATGTTTTACTAAAACAATTTTTAAGTGGGGTTATACAAGTCCAAATTTTGATTATAAATAGTCATTGGAAATATAAAAATATTTCCTATATCATAGTATTTTTTTTATAATTTTTAGACATTAAAGAAATTAAATTATTTATGACATAATAATGATGCAGCGATGACATCATTATTTGACAATTTAATTAAAATGGAAAGATAATGAAAAATCTACAATATACACATGGAAAAAACCAATTGGATGAGTGGATTTCGATGCCTTATCACCTTATCCACGAATTCTATCAATGTGGGACCCTTTAAAACCGAAAAGCATTTTCAAATAAAGTAATATTTCTTTGCTTTCCAAAAGTGCCCCTCCTCTCCTCTTATAAAAGGCCCCCACCTCCACCTTATTTCACACACTTCAAAAGCCTTTGGCTCGGCCAACCCCTGCCCATTTGCTCTCTCCACATCCCTCTCCTAATCCTAGAGGATCCCCTTTGGGAATAATCCTTTCAAAGGAAGCCTTTAGGCTCAAATCAAAAGGAGATTACACTTTTAAAGGTAATTCATTCTCTCTTGTTCATTTGTTTTATTTTGTTTCTCCAAACCTCTAATCTCTTTTTATTTACTTCTTTTGTAACAACACCAGTATCTTCAATATACTAGGATGTTGTTACAAGATTTATTTGAGCTACACTCTCACACAACTACATCAAATGGTTAAAGAACATACGGTTTCCGTGGATGGTGAAATTCTGCCTCCCGAAACGATGATTGTTCAATACTCATTTAACACCTTCAAAGGTGGCCATTATGATGTCACTATTTTTATATATGATATATAGTATGTTTATGTTTTCCTTAAGATTATGTTTTTTACATTTTGGTCAAACCTTTATGGTTCCCATTATGGGTAAACACGATATCTTCATTTAAGGAAGTGCGGACTACCGCCCCCTCAAAGTGATTTGATTCGTTAAATACCATATGTGGGACATATAAAGGATGGAACTATGATATTAAATATGATATTATACTGGAATTATAATATACCTTTATATCATTATTATTCCATTCTATAAAATACGAATAGAAATGAAAGTAGCGTTCATGCGTACGTACGGCTTACCGTCTCCATGAACGGTGCATTTCATTTCTTACCTCTAAATGATTATGTAATGTTATAAATGCATGAATGTACTGGATATATATGACATATATTATATCTACAACATGAATACAATTCTGGATATAATAAACATTTGGCCACATGAACAACATGTAATTGAAAGAAGACCACTTTCGACTTAAAAACCAGATATCGGCAAAACAAATATTATTAACTTAAATGATTACATAATGTTCACAACATGTCAATAATTGATATAAAAGGAATAATGAACTTGTAAAAGGTTCTTAAGCAAATAGAAATTAACTCAAGTTTATTATTCAGGACGTTAAAGAACGATCGAGTCAAGTCGGACCCGAGGTAAGGGATCCTACAACTCTCTTTCTTTTTAAGTACACTCTTTTATGTAATTTCTTTTAAGCTCATCTTTCTTATGATTGGGGTGTTATTTTATATTACTCCTACTGTAATTTTTATGTTCATGTGATGAGAGACCCTATTCTCTCTCATCAATCCTTTTGGATGTTTTATGTGGTGCCGTTAGGCTGCCGAGTTTTCGTAAGGGATTTTTCATCTCACTTTTATTCCCGTGAGATTTATGCTACATTTGCCACAAATTCCATTGAGTGGTGTATGTACTGCCCATTATTCTACTCTTTGTGTAATATACTTTCGTTTATGAGTATTTACATCAATGATCTATTGTCCTTCTTTCATGGGGTGTATGTTTTGAAAGATACCCAAGTCGGTAAGGGAACCTTTCACCCTCCTCTTTTTTAAAAGACTTCTTTTGTTGGGTCTTTTGATTTACATATTGTTATGTTGGGATATGTTCTCATATATCCTTATTGATTTAAATTTTATGTCCAAGTGATGAGATACACTTTTTATCTCTCATCAACTCATTTTGATGTGATGCCGTTAGGCTGTCAAGGGAACTTTTTAACCCAATTTCGATTTCTTTGGGTTCAACATGTAGTCATTGAACATGTCATCCATTGAATATGTGTGAATGACCTTTTATTGTTTTACACTTAATATCCACTTATATTGGGTGTATATATATTTGTCACACATATTTTTGAGATTTCTTTGTCCTTAATTTAAGGATACCTTCTTTATAAGGGATTTCATCACATTTGACATTTCTATTGAGGGTTCATTGTTGTTATGCACCAATTCACTCTTATATGGTGTATATACTGTCCGTTGGAGTATTATATCATGAATCCATTTATTCTCATGATATTATAAAGTTCTGACTAAATGTTATTCCTCAATTATTGTATTCAAGTGTCTCTAATTTTGGTAAAACCCCTTTAACCAAAATATCGTTTTAAATGTTTTAATTATTTGTTCTTATTAATATCCATGTTTTCAAAATGGTTTTAAGGATTTATTTATATGGATATTAATGGTTTTAAATTTTAAGCTTCAAGGTGGTATGGGACACTTTGATTCAAAAATCATTTTATTAAATGTTTTAAATGGTTTTGGAAATGGTTTCTTTTTGGATTCATTATTTCAAAATACTAAAATGTTATATTGTGTTTGAAATGTGGAAATGTTTTGTTTCCTTTATGCATGTTTTATGTGATACGTTTATGTTATGGTTCTTGGGCATTGTTATGAAAACGGGTGGTTCCGTGATAAACTAAGGGCGGGTGAGCCCGATATAGCTCTCCAATGCATTGGGTAACGCGAAGGAGTGAAACGTTAAGGTTTCTCCGAAGAGATTTAGGGAATATACTGTGATGGGTATTCCAAACGTAACCAAGAGGGTTACTCCCTACGTAAGAATGTTATGAATGCCTCAAGTTACCTTTATGTCTTATGATTTCTATGATTTATTCATGTTTTTATGAGGTAGGTTAAAGTGCCTATGTTTTATGGGTAAAATATGATTTCGTCTACATGAACTCATGTTTCCTTTCCATATTTTTATGTCCCTTACTGAGCTTTTTATGCTCACCCCAAGTTTCTGAAATGTTTTTCAGGTCAAGGGGAAAGGTACATGATAAGACGGTAGAGTCAAGGATGTGTTAAGAGAGAATCCATGTTTTATTTTAAATATGTTCTCGTTGATGGGAAGAATGAATATTGTCATTTATGTAATCCACTTTGTTTAAATGTGGAATGTAATGCAAGTTTCATGATCTAATTCTCTAAAACTCTAAACCTGAAAAGATCCTCAATGTGTAATCTTGTATTAACTCAAGATTAAGTAAGTTTTAAGGCTGGGGCCTTATATTATATCCCTATATTACCGAATGGAGTTCATTCATCATTCCATCCCTGTATTACTGAATTGAGTTCACTCCTTATTCAAGCCCTGTAACAATGAACTGATCTCATTTCTCGTTCTAGCTATCTCTATTTCATGAGATATAAATATTTAACCAATTAATTAGAGGGAGTTATAGGTTCCATCCATATCATAATGAAATCATAAATACTTTTACCACAAAATCATAAATAAAAATATCATAACCTCTGAAATTACATGGGTATAATAAACATTTAATCATATCATAACCTATGGAAAAATATACAGGTTTCATAAACATTTCATCAATGTTAAAACTCATGAAAATAATCATTATTCCAAACCATATAACCTATGAAAATAAGAGGATTTCAAAATTATATAACCTATGAATGTGAAACAAATTTTATAAGCATATAACATGTGAATGAGAAATAGATTTCATAAACATATAAACTGTGAATGTGAAACGGGATTCAAAATGAACATGAAATTATGTATAACCCAATCAGAGAAATAATATGAATGTTACCTTTATATTATCTTCTGTAAAGGCATTATTAGCATCAATATATGTTATATTTTGTATAAAACCATTTTTGAAATACCATTCAAAAATATTTATTATGGAAAATATCCTTCATTATTTGAAAATTTATTTTTAATTCATAAAACCAATTGAAAATAATTCCCATAAAAATAAATTAAAAACGTATAAATATTACATGAAATATTTTTTAAACCTTTTCCATAAAAACAAATAGAGTTACATTTAAATAAAATTTAAAAACTCTTTTCTTTTAAAACAAATTGAAAAATGTACATGAAATATTGAATTTTTTTATAACCATATCTTTCAAAATAACATTGAAAACATTTATAGAAATATTTAAAAGGATTCAAAACCCATTTCCTTGAAAATAATATTGAAACATGTAAAAAATCATAAATTTTTTTTGAAAACCATTTTATTGAATATAACATGGAAAACTTTTAATGAAATGTTGAAAGATTTCTGAAATGTTTCTTATATAAAATCTTAGGAAACAATCTTGAAACCAATTTGAAAAAAATTTACTTTGTAAATTAATTTTAAAAATATTTCTTAAACACTAACCATTTAAACATGAAATGGACGATTCATAGAAATGATGGTGGGTAAATCCTTACATGTCGTATGAGGTAAAAATAATATACCTTTTTCATGGTTAAAAGGTATGAAAAATGCCTTGTTTGAAAGTGAAAAAAATATTACACTGAAATTGTTGGTAAATTAAAAATGGTTAAAATTTATTTTTAATGATTATAGTAGAATGATAGATTAGTCTTCGAAACCCATCTTAGAAAACATGGTTTTGAAAGAATATTGATTTTATATTGCTGAGATATGTAAATTCAGGATTTTTTAAAAACCCTTTCTTACTATATTTTGTTCCAAAGAGTTTAAATATTATAAAAATATATTATAATATCAATAATAAACATTTTAGAATAAAATTCATGAGTTTTCTTGAGATTTTGATCATAATATTTCATTACAGGAATCATAGACATAAATATTATAAAAAAGAAATGATATTGATTCAATAAATGTAATTTTTTATAAATATTTTACCTAATAATATTTTATATATATTACCATATATAGTTTGATTATGACCTTATATTACTCGCTTGATTACAATCCTATGAAAAATTTTCACTTCGGGTAATATTCGATTCGTTCTCAACATGTGTTTTAAGTTATTATTTCTTTTGTCCCTATAATTATATCCTGATTTCGTGAATTTAAAACATGATATAAATATTGTGTATATTCAATATATGTTTAGTATACTAATATATATAATATAGATGTATAGAAATTGAATACAGCATTGATGGAGATGGTATGCCATACGTATGAATGAATGATGCATCTGTTTTGTTAACGTTTTGAAAGAAAGTAAGTAAATAAAATATATCTATAATATTTTAATAATTGTATATATAATTATTTTAGTAGAATTATTGTATCATATATGTGATATCATTTCAGTAAACCCATCCTTAATATAGTCCAAGTAGTGTGTGAAAAAATCAAATTACATTGAGGGGGATGTAGTCCACACATCCTCAAATGAAATTATCATATTTACACCAAATGGAAATTATAATGATATTTGTTTTTAAAGCATAAAATAATATTATGGAAATAATTAATATAATATATAAAAAATATAAACTTATTTTCCTTTATAATTTTGACCAATACATGCTGTAATGGAAAAAACTTATCTTTTAGTGAGGAAGTAGTTCACCGTACACATGAACAATATGTTCATTTCCCATTAGAAGGATATGAGTGTAATTATAAGTATAAATATTAGAATAAAAAATATAATTATATTTAGGACATGTATCTTTGGTATAATCATGGATAAAGACGAATTTATGTATTGGAGAAATAAAATTAATGAAATGATCTTGAGGGAGGGTGTCACTTCATAATCAGGTATCTCCTTTTGGTTTTCACCAAAGGGATTCCTTGGAAGGATTTATAAACAAATAGATTATTATTAAAATAAGGGATTGTTGTTGGGAGGATATTTAAGTAGAATTTTGAATATCCTATATTGTTTATGATCCATGAAGAAGTGGGAGGAGTGGAGGCCTTTCTATAGTGGAGGAGGAGTGGTTGTCTTGTAATATTTTGAAAAAGGAATTCCATGCACATTTTTCACATCTCAAGTGGATCCAATAATGGAAAAAATGTAATAATGGGAGTATAGGTTAGAAATATGGAAAGTATATGGATATTTTAAATGTTTAAATGTTGTTTTGTGTCTTAAATTTATGGTTTTGTACTTAGTTAAGCATGAATTTACCTTAATGGATACAACTTGTTTTAAATTCATATGGTAATATTTTTTTTAAAAAACAAGGTTGGGTATATTAGATATTACAAATTATGATGAATACAAATATGAAATAATGATTTCTAAATACAAATAAAAAAGTGGCATAAAATAGTTTAAAATCAATCACACAGTGGAGAGGTTACTCTCTGTTTTTAAAGTGAAAATGACAAAAAGTAATCTATATTTTTATATCCAATATCAATGTGTAATTGGTTCTAATGAACTAAAAATTTTTAAATGATAAATATATTATTTTATATCACTTTTAACCAATTTAAAATATAATTTAACATTATAAATAAATTAGATGAAAAATAATATTTCAATTAAACTTCTGTATTTTTAACTATTCATTTAAAAATGAAACCATAAAAAAAATTTCAAAAAAATCACCCAAACCTAACGTTTATGTTATATTTAAAATAGTATATTTATTTCAGCATAATAAATATATAAAATTTCATAAATTTGGATTTAAAATGGGATCTTCAATAAAACGTGGTAAAAAAACCATTATAAAATTATTGGATTCAATGAAATTTTTTGTTTATTCTTATCTTATGTCCATCAAATCCATTGGATGATTATAAGAAATATTTGATTCAATATATAACATTAGTATTATAATAATATCATGCACTAAATATTATTAATTTAATTTAATATAGTAAAATATGTATGTGACCATAATAATAATAATAGTTCCCTTTATATTAAATCATTTTTCATATTCATTTATAATAAATTTTTAAACATCATATTATTCTTATATTTTTGTAAACCAAATATTTTCATAAATTAGTTATTAGTATTCATTTGATTTAATTTTAAATCTATGTTATAACTTGTTATATGAATTAATAATATTTTAACAATATATTATTATTTGGTAAACCTTGGGCATGCATGTTATGAAAGACATCAAAGAAAGTAAATATTTTGTGTAACTCAATCTATCCTCTATGTTCCATATAGGGAAATATAAAATTTATTTTTCATGTAGTGAAAAATTAACTTATTATTGTGTATAATGCAAGAAAACAATTACTATAAAATGAACTTTTTTTAAGGTTTAATGAAATAAAATATATCAATAATATTTAATTAAATAACAAATATTAATTCAAAAATAATAGGGAGTTTCATTCTTCCCCCATTAAAATGAATTTCACCATTGATATATTTCTAGGATATCAAAGGTTTAATAAATGAATTGTTCATTCATTGAATCCCACATTGTAAAAATGAATACTAAAACATCCCTTTAAATGGGAAAGGTGGAACCATAATGTAACCCAACGTAACATATGATAGGGTGTACACATAAGAGAATGAATTTTGGTAATTAAGGTTGTAGATGGAGGAAAAATTTAATTATTTATAGGGAGTGAATGCGGTCATGATCCAAAAACAAGTAAATGATCAAAGAAATGTTAAGGGCCTAAATGTAAAAAATATATAATGATTTAAAGGCTATCAGTTAAACAAAAATTTATGTATTAGGACTACACATTTTTTATAATCAATATCCTAATTCTTAGTACTTATTTTATTGAAGAATAATATATGGAAATATACATCCTTGATTTATTTCCAAGAAAAAAATAATTCATTATTTGTGCTTTTTATCTATTTCTAATTCTTCCATTACATTAAAATATATATGTATGGAAATTAAATTTGATACCTGATGTACTAACATACACTTTTAGCTAATATAAAGGCCCATAAAAATGAATATTATAACTATTTTTTAATAAATATTTTTCAAAATCAATAAGGGTAATACATTAATCATTAATCATAAAAATTAACTCTACTTGTTTATAATTATTAAAAAAAATACACAATGACCAAGACATCTCATAGGCTAGTGGTAAGCGTGAAACCATTATTGTCCTTAGGTAGGTTTATGACCTATTAACATACCAAACATGATTGGTTTTCACCAAACATACATGACATCCTTTTCAAAACCCCCAATATTATAATTTCTAAAATAAATATAATGGACATCCTTGAAATGAGGTTAATAACTAAATAACATTTTAATCAATGTTTTCAAAACAATCTTAATAAAAAAATTGCCTCTACTATGTCTAAATAAAAATTTTAATGAATGGTTAACCTTATAACCCTTATAAAAGATAATATTTTAAAAATTTAGAAATAATTTCAGGAAATAAGCATAATATTGATTCCTAAAATAACTGAATGTTTCTCAAGGGTGTCACATTACAAACTTGTTAATACCTTCATTAATTATTAAATTGGAACATTTTAATGTCCTAAATTACCATAAATACTTATTGAAAAAAATAATGTTTCCTTATTTAAAAATATTAAATATATTCCTTAAATCAAAAAAAATATTGAAAACATTGATAATGATAGCATAAACCACCAATAAAAATGTCCATTTTTTAGTTCAAAGGTAATTTTTACCATCCAACTAACATGCTCATATCCCACATATCATTATCTGGATAACATTATTGTATCATTAGAAACATATTAACAATATCTTTCACTTAATTATTTGTTTTCCATAGACATCACATTTCAATTAAATCACTTTTTTATTCCCTCAAAACAATTAAACATGATCATATTAATCCATAGTGAAAAATATAAACTGAAAAATACTATTATATTTCACCATTAATATAACATAATTTGTGAATAAAAATTAAAAACATTAATTATTCCAATACATCCTTAATCCATTAACAATGTTACCTCATTTTATTAAACAATACCTCTTTTTTCACATCTAGTTTGTTTTCTCTTCATTATCTAAAATTTAACTATTACAAACAACATATTTCTGATTATCATTAGGCTATTTTATCCTTGGAGATTGAATTTCAAAATGACCATTTATTAAGACTTTTAAAAACTAAAAATTAGATGATTTCTTAAGGAGGCCAATATTTTCATCCATTTTTAACTGAACTCTTCATTTTTATCTTACAGTCAATTGCTTGTTTCCATTATTTTATATAGTCAAAACATCTTATTATTCCTCTAAGACATTTACGTATTTTAATCTTTCCATATTAATGACAAAAAAGAAACAAAATCTTCTTTCATCGAAGGTCTCCATTACCTGAACTCTTTCTAAACTCCTTCATTATCTACCTAGGTGAGATCAATACTTGGTTAAGATAAATATTAGTAATCATATTCCTTGAAAACAAATTAGTCATGATCACAAAAGCCATAAATCCAATGATCATCCCATTTTACTAATCATCAATATATTTTCCATCACATTAATAAAAAAAAGAGTTCTTTCTAGTTCCCTACATTGACTAAAAAAATGAAGAATTAAGTAAAAAAAATTATTCATACTGAGGAATCACATAATCATGAAATCCACATATATGTTGTCTAAATTATGAGACATTCCAAAATCCCTTGCAGTATAGGTTTATCATATGTTATTAACAGAAATATTATATTTAAATCCATCATGGTTTTTTGTGATGATTATGTGATCTTCCAAAGAATATCCCCCATGTGTTTCAAACCAGGTGTGTAACAAGACCAGTTTTCATGTACCAGATTGCCTTGAGTTTGGCCTGGAACAACTTGTCGGAGTTTTTAGACATTGGTATATCTGTTTTAGATATACATACAATTATAGTATAAAAATATGTATGATTCCAAGGAAAACACTCATTCTATCCTCTACCAAAATTCTAGGACATTATACTAAATACCGACTCATCCTTATAATTATCCTTATAAAAACCCAATAAATGTCCTTAGAAATTTACATAGAGATATTGATAAAGTATTCTCAGTCTAGATTCAACAGTTTAACGAAAACATTTTTATGATACCAAGTATAGAGACCCACTCTTTTAATAGATTAACATTACATAACTTTTGGAGAACACATAAATAAATATTGAAACATATGCTAAAAGATGATATTAGTTTATTTCCTTTGGAAACATTGAAATGTAAACACTGGAACATGTTCAGGATACATTATATCCCAATATGATCTAGATGAAAATAACCCCTCATTGACATATCATTTATGAAATATATCATGATAACCTGGGGTATGAAACATAACATTCAGTGATCATGGAAGTTCATCAAGGGGAAAAAGGGAGACATTTAAGCATAAAAATTCGCATAGTTATATGGGAATATGATCATTAAAATAGAAGATCATAAACTACATATCAAATTTCATATAAATGAATCATTTCTTAAATTTGGGAAATTCATAAGACATGAATCATATGGAAATAAAAAACATAATCTATGGAATCATAACATAGTAATAATTCATTGAATTATGGAATAAACATAATAATATAAGGTCATTTACATTAAATTCATAGAATCTATTCTAAGGCCATTACAATGGATAAATTCATTTATGGAACAAGTTTCAAACCCCATTCCAGTCTCTATTAATTAATGAAGATCAATCCTTATTCCTACTTTATATTACTGAACTATGTTCACTCCTCATTCCAGCCCTATAGGACTGGACTGAGTTAATTTCTCATTTCTTCCATGTCTATCTTAAGATTGATAAATATTTAACCAATTCATTTGATGAAGATACAGGTCCGACCAATATCATAATGAAATAATACAAACATGTCCCTCAAAAATCATAAATAATCATATCATAACCCACAAAATGAAATGGGAATCATAAACATGTAATCATATCCTAACCTATGAAAAAATATATAGGTTTTATAATCCTTTCCTCAATGATATAACCTATGAAAAGATGTTTGTTTAAAAATCATATAACCCCAAAAAATAAGTGGGTTTCAAAATAATATAACATGTGAAAGAGAAACAGATTTCATAAACATATATCTCGTGAATGAGAAATCGATACCATAAACATATAACCTGTGAAAGAAAAATGGGTTACATAGAGTCCATAACATTATGCATAACCCAATCAAGGAATCAATATTAATATAACCTTTAGATCATTTCCTATAAATTCACGATTAGCATTTAAAATTTTTATCTTACATTGAAAATAATTTTCAAATATCTTTTAAGAACATTTCTTGATGAAATTTACTTTCTTCCTTGAAAAAGGATATTTAATGTGTAAAATTATTTTAAAAACATTTAATTATAATATAAAATGAAATAATATAAATAATACATGAAATCATTTTTGAATAATTTTTCTCTTAAAAACATATAGAATAATCTTCAAATGATTTTAAAAAATTGTTTCCTTAACAACCCTTTGAATACTTTAAAGTAATTCATGAAAATGGTTTGAAAAAAATTTAACTTAATATAAAATTTAAATCATGTAATGATTTATTTAAAACCTTTTGAACATAATTTATTTTATAATAAATTTTAAATAATGTATTTAATTATTGAAAATGTTTCAAAAACTATTTATTTTAAAATAATGTTGAAAAGTTATTATGAAAGGTTGAAAATGTTTAAAAACTTTATGTACTTGAAAACATATAAAAGAAGGTTTAAACATTTTGTAAAAAAATTCCCTTGAAAATTAATTTTTTAAACATTTTATTAAAATTTAACCATTTATACAAGGAATTGAAGCTTTATAGAAATGAAGGTGGGTAAATCAGTATATGCTGTATGAGTAAAAACAAATTTGCAAGGTAAAAAGATTAAATAAATTTCTTATTCGGAAAGAGTCAGTAGGAATCCAGTGAAAAAATTGATAAAACATAAAAGGTGTAAACCATTATTATAATTATTAATGTAGTATAGTATATTATACATGGAAACCCTTTTTAGAGACACATTGTTTTCAAGGAAGAAAAATTTATGACCTAATAGAGATGTAAATTCAGAAATTCGTATATAAAACATTCTTAACAATATTATGTACTAAAGAGTGCGAAAATGTTACCAATATATGAATATATCCGGACAAAATATATGACAATAAAAAAATTATGTGTTCTTGATATATGGATCAGAATATTTCATCAAATTAGTCCTAATCCTAAACAGTACTGAAAAGCGATGAGATTTTGTCAATAAACTATTACTACTTGATAACATTGAAAAATACTCTAAATTTATGAAAATTAAATTAAACGAAGCATAAAATATCTTGAATATAAATATATTCATGATATAATATACCAAAGGTAATATATATACATCATGGGAAGATATAGGTTGATGACTTGGTATGTGTGTCAAAGAATGAAAATTGAGAAAAAATCATTCTTACTGTTTTGGTAACATTTGAAATATAGTCACCATTAAAAAAATATAATCAAATGGTAATTTAAATGCCAATAAATATAAGTTTAATCTACAGATAACACATCCATGGGAAGTGTAAAATCCACATAAAAGGAATGGCTGATGAATAAAGCACAAATCTCAAGGAAATAAAAAGTGAGTGATAACTCCCTTACCTTGTCTCTCGAATCTCATGGTACTCATACATGATTCCTATATAATAAATGTAAGTTTATTATAGATTTTAAAATAGAATAATATTCATATATCTAATACTATTTGGATTATTATGACAACATATTTCCCACTTGTTATCAAACCTGTGTTAAGGTTTCACTTCGGGTAATATCCACAATGATATTCGCATGTGTCATAATTTGTTATATATTTGGTCCCTATAAATATATCATGATTTAAATAATTTAAACCATGAAATAAATACATTTTATTTTTTTTATATGTGTAGTATAATAATCAATAGAATATAGAATTATGAAAATGGAATACATCGTTCACAGAAATGGTAGGTCGTGGGTATGCATGAATAGTGGTTCTGTTTTGTGGTTGTATTGAAACAATAAATGTAAATGATATATATATATATATATATATATATATATAATTTTCTAGTAGAATTATTATATAATATATATCATTAATGTTAACTAAACCTATCCTTAATACATTACATATAGTATCTGAATGAATCACATCAATTGGATGGGGAGGATGTCCACACTCACTCAAATGAAATTATTATATTTACACCAAATGGAATGTTTAATGATATTTTGGGTAAAATGATTAAATAAGATTAAATAAAAAATAATCATAATATATAACATATATAACCATATTTTCCATAATAATTCCCACTATTATAGGATGTAATGTAAAATTTAACAATCATCATCTAGTGAGGTAATAGTTCACCGTAAACATAAATATTATGTTCGTTACCCATTACATAGATGTTCAGGTAAGTATTGGTCAAAACTTAGTATAAAAATATAATTATATTTATTATACTATGGTTATATAAAATTCATTTAATAATATGAATTTTGGTGGTGGATAAATAAAATAAATGAAATGATCTCATGGGAGGGTGTTACCTATTAATCAAGTAACTCCTTTTGGTTTTCACCAAAGGGTTCCATTGAATAAATTGTGAACAAAGGGAGGATACATAGAGTATTGGAGGGTTTTTTGGAGGATATTTGAGTAGATATTTTTTGAACATATGTGGTTTGAGAGGTGTGAAGAAGTGGTATGATAGGAGCTCTTTTTATAGATGAGGAGAAGTGAAACTCTTCTAATATTTGAAAAATGGAATTCAATACACATTATTCCCATGTAAATTTGATCCCATAATATAAATATTAGTTACAAGCATGTATATGGTATAAATATTTCCATCCAATGTCTCTTGGGAAAGTCTATAGGTCTTTTTGGGTCTTATTTTTAATGTTTATTCTTTAGTGAAACTTAATTTTACCTTAAGTGATGTAATTAATTTTACTTACATTTACTAATACAATTGTTCTAAAACTAATTTGACCATATAATAAATTATAAATTATGATCATTATGAATATTAAATCCATTTTCCCAAATTTATATTACATAAGTGGCTGAAATTAATTTAAAATTAAACTTGTTGACATGACGACAATGCAAGTTTATAAAGTAAAAAATGATAAAAAGTTTGGTATGTTATTATATCCAATTTTAATGTGAAATTGGTTCCAATGAAATAAATTTGATTAAATTATAAAAATATTATCTAATTAAACTTTGAACCCAATTTAAAATATAATTTAACATTATATATAAATTAAATTAAAAAGAAGTATTAAATTAAAATTCTGTATTATTATCTATTAATTAAAAGATGAAACCTTATAGAAAAATACAAAAAATAATTATTCTAACATAATTTTTATGTTCAAATTTCAAATATGAAGTTTATTTTGAAAAATTATTTCTATAATAGTTCTATTTTTTTCAATGTTTTCTCCATTAAAATGCACTTAAAATACTATTATAAAAATATTCATTTTTAGTATAAAATTTGGTTTGTTATTATTTTATGTATATAAAATGCATTAGATTAATAAAAAAATTATTATTTAATATATAAAATATATATTAAAATAGTATCATTGACTAATTAATACAAATTTAATTTTTCAGGGTAAAACAGCTTTCTGACCATAAAAACAATAATATTCCCCTTTATATTCAATCAATTTTTAAATTCAATTATATCTAATTATTAACCTATGAATTCATATTATAGTTTTTTAAACCATATATTTTAATAAATTAGTTAATGCTATTAATTAATTGTAATTTAACACCAAGGATATTTATATACATATTAAATAATAATATTTTAATAATATATTATTGTTCTGTTAATCTCTTCCTTGCGTGGTACACAATCTATATGGTAATGTCATTGTGGCGTATAGCACAAGCTAACCTTGGTGTTTCATGTAGAGTAATATAAAATTTATTTTCAATTTATTGAATTATTTACTTGCTTTTGTATATAAATGAAGCAAAAATATTAATTTAAAATAAAATAATCTATTATTATAATTTTATGAAATGAAAAATATGAATATAAAAAAAATTTAAGAATAATAATTCCCAAATTTCTATGTGTTACATATGATCCTAAGGATGGAGGATAAAATCACACATAGTCATTAAATAGTTTATAAAACACCCATGGTGGTCTGTTTAATTAAACATCTCACCTAATGGGAGGGTTCAATACAAGGTCCTTAACCTTTAAGCATTTCTCAATGGGACTCTTTATTTACATAGGTCATGCCTATGAATTTAAATCATGTAATGAATTCCATTTCAAGTTAATCACCTAGATAATCAATTGCGTGACACAAACACTTGTATATAAACAATAGTAAATTAATTAAATATCATGAGACCCCCTACCATAAGACTTTAATATAGTATTCATTCAATTTTAGCATGTGATTCGACTCATTTAATGTAAAAGTGAATAATGGATGAAAATCCATAAAATTGAGCTCATTATCTTGCACCTAAATAAACATAAGGATTAAAATTATTATGGAGAATGAAACAAAAGTAATCGAGTACATAATAGTAGGAATCTAATGAGATTATTAGTGCTCGAATCAGTGTTTAGATGAAGAATTGAGGGTAAAGGATAGCAATATGCCTTCAAGGGAGAACCAAAAAATTTTACTCTCCCATGACAGAGGAGAACAAATTATATTTATGGGTCTAAATTTTTGAATGAAAAAATAGTCAATTTTCTTAAAAAATAATGGGCCACATGGTTTGGTTGTGCGGTTTCCCCATCCATGTGCCAATATTGATCTCTTCAATATAAATAGCGACACCTCAGATGTTTTTATTGCATGATTTTCCAAAAAATTCATAGACCGTGTCTCAACCCACTATAAAAACAAAAAAGGCCATTTCATGGTAATGCACTTCCTTCCACATAGTTTTTAAAACCATGTGGGCTCATCATTTCGTCTTCCCAGATCACACATATTTTGTATTAATCATGAGAGCTATCCCCCACATTTTTTATAAACATTTCTACCTGCCTTATTTCATCCAAAATGATTTTCTGTTGGGATCCATATAAGCCACAAACACCCCTAATACCCACATAACACCAAATTGTACTCAAATTTTGCTATAATTAAGCTTCTAAACCAAAATGAAAGATAATTGTTCCCCATAAAAAAATTATGTTGTTACATTTCCAACATATATAATTTATTAATAAATAAAATTTAATATGTTTATATAATAATTTTTTACGATTTTATTTTAATAAAAAAATATATTATTTTTAAAATAATAACTATATAATTTTTTAGTAATTCAAATTAATTTTATCCAAATAAATATAATTACTTAAATGTGTGAAATAATTAATTTAAAATATTTTAATTTAGACAAATGTTGGTGGGAATATGTAGCAATCATGATTATTTAAAAAAATATAATCTAATTCATACTTATAACACTTCATCTGTATGTTACCATGACATTTTATAGTAATTTTAGTGAAATTGATGTAGTGATCTTTAAAGACATCTTCAGACAACAACTTTTGTGATAAAAAAACACCATCAATCTCAAAATATCATATTCAATGTGACCCAATAATACATTATAAAATCTAAAAGAGAATTTTAATCCTAGATGACCTAAATCAACAATTAAAATAATGTAAGGAATGAAACATTAAAACTCTTAATAGTCACCATGTTATTGGATATCTCAAAATCCAAATAATTATCATGTAGATATTGGAATTTTTTAAAAAAACACATATTATAATACCCTCTACCTAGGTTCTACTACACATTGATAAGTCCAAGGGTGATATTAGTGAAATTACTTCATTTGGATTGGAAATAATAGTCTTGATTTAAAATATAAAACAAAATTTACCAAGATAAATGATCAATGGAGATAGAAAGAAACAAACCACTTCATACATTTGACATTTTTGGTAAATAGTGTAGAGACCCGTATCCTGACGTACATTGACTTTACATTACTTTTGCGGAATACTTAGTATATAACAAAAACACATACACAAGGATCGTAATAGTTTAGTGTCTTTGGAAACTCGGAACGTAATCTTCTAAACGTGGTGAAAGATCTTCAATATATCCCATAAAGATCTTCCCCTTTTTTTACCGAAAACCTTTCTTTATATCCTGGGGAAAAGAAAACATAAAAGGGTGAGCTCAAATGCTCAGTAAGGGTAAACAAAAGAAATATCAATCACATAATTTTCATAAGAACATAACATTTTTGGAAATCTTAACCTGCAAAAGAGAGCATAATTTCATAACATGGGATAAATCATAGTAGTGAAAATGAAACCCTTACTTAAAACATTACTCATTGTGGCATACACACATAATCATAGAGAATCATTTCTTGTTAGTCAAGACTCATTGCCAAGACTATCTTAGTGGACAAAGTCCCTTTCTGAATCGAGTAATCCTCGTTTCAGTCCTGTTTCACTGAACCGGTATAACCTACCATTCCAGCCATGTCTATCTCATGATATATAAAATCTTTACCCAATGCATTGGAGGGAGATATAGGTCCCACCCATCTCTTAATGATACCATTCTTATGTGTGCCACAAAATCATAAATCATACATCATTTCATAACCCATGTAATAAAAATGGGATTCTTAAACAACATGACATCATAAAACCATTCATATAAGATAAAGGAATTCATAAACATAATTCCATCACAACATAGTCAAATCAATGTAAAAATATGGATAGAAACAGAACCCTTTATTATCTTAGATGGAAAATACTTTTGATAAAACACTTGAAATGAATTCTTGAGGAAAATATCCTTTCTTCTTTAAAATCAATTTCTTTTCACAAAACATCATGCAATTTTAAAAGAAAGATATTTTATTGAAAATAGTCATGAAATCTTTTAGAGGAAGCTTCATGAAAATAAGGCTTTATAAAACAGTATAAATCCGTTCATGCCGTATAAGTTAAAAAAAACATTCTTCGTACTTTTGTCGGAAAAGTCAAAAAGTACCTCGTATAAAAAAACGACAAAAGATTCCTTTCATACATATTACTAAAAACTCACCGAACGGTAAAAATGGATTTAAAAAAATTGTAGGTGGATGGAAATAATATTACATATTGATGAAACATGGATTTGGATGATAAAATACACCCCAGTAAATACTTACGAATAAACAATCTCGGATAAAAATGAGATTGTGATATTTCCCTTACCTTAGGTCCGATTTGCTTTGTTTGTGTCCGAAGCTCCTGTATAATGGTTTAAATAATGTTATTGACTTATTCCAGAATCATATTCATTGTTATGATATCATATATGGTTCACTTATGACATTATATTACCCGTTCTTTTGTAAATTCCATGTTAAAGAAGCGTTTTGGGTAAAATCGTTTCATTTATCTTAGGTGTTTTGACTTGTTGTTCTTGACATCATTATTACTTATATCATGATTTACTTACTTCCAGAATATAAAATATGATTTATATATCATATATATTCAGTATATATATATAATAGATAGATAAATAAAATGAAAAACACCGTTCATGGAGACGGTAGTCCGTACATACGCATGAACGTTGTTTTACTTTCCTTATTGTCTTGAAATGGAAGTAAGTAGATGACATACATATATATATATATATACATAAATCCAGTAGCTTTATAATGTCATATATTCATTATTATTTCTTATATATATACTTTATAATCATTCTTAAATGGTTAACATGGAGAATGAATCTCATCGCGTCGTGGAGACGGTAGTCCGTACGTACGCACGAGCGATGATATCATTTCTATAAATATTGAATTGAATTGAAGTGGATTATACAATATATCAGAATAAATATGATGTTTTAATAACTATGTATAGTTATTCTTTACACCATTATACCCATCCATGTAAGGTGGTGGTGGAAAATAGATTACACCACGGCGTGGAGACGGTATTCCGTACGTACGCACGCGCGGTGATTTCTTTTTCCGTAGGATGGATAGATGGTGAAATAGGGTTGTTTCATACTTATAATAACATATCAGTATATGAGTGATACTGATGTTATTACTTCATAACGAAACAACCTAAGAAGAAGAAGTGGAAGAAGAAATAAAGATGAAAGAATTGGTAACGGTAATTACCTCTTCTTTGAAGTGCCTCTTTGAGACCTCCTCTTAGGGCACTAGAATTGGTCTTTGAGGAAGACCAGAACCTCTAGTACTATTCTAGGGAAGTGGAGAGGAGAAAATGGCAGGGGTTGGCCGAGCTTGAGTGCTCAAATTGGTGTGAGGAGGAGGGGGAGAAGGTGTCCTTTTATAGGGGAGGAGAGGGGCACCTTAGGAATAACTAAAAACATTATTTTATATTAAAGTCAAAATCGGTTTATAATGGTTCCAAAGGGTCTTATTTCGAAGATAAGGTGGGGAAGGGTCGAAATCCTCTCATCCAATAGAATTTGGACAAGTTTAGGTTCCTATTTTAACCTTATCATTTAGATTTAACATTAAGTTAAATAATTTAACTTTTACCATGTCTTTTTGTTTTCTTTCACTATATGGTTAATACACTTACTATAACATGCCAAACGAACCCCAAATTGTTTATTATTAATATATATATCCTTATCTAAGTCATTTGGCCGAACCTTAGATTTTTAGGAATAAAATAACAATTAATAATATAATATTTGATTTAAAAACTATTTTGTGTCAATTTTGACACTATTTGATATATGACTTTTGTGAAAGTCATAACAGAATTAAATGTTCGAACCAAGTTGATTAAATCAACACTAATATATCATATTAACCTAGAAAATTAGTGGAATTCATAAAAAGTCTCAAATTACATTTATTTTGGTGTTTATAAGATCAATTATGTCAATATTTCATTAATAAGATAATTACTGCATCATCTTTGTGTCATAAATAAATTAATTTATTTGGTGTCTAAAAATTACAAATAAAATACCATCATGTAGGAAATCTTTTTAGCTTTCTAATGAATATTTACAATCGAATTTATCTTATGTATAACCCCATATTAAAAATGATTTACTTATTAAACTTTGATTTTATCTATTTTAACCCTTCTTTAAATAAATTAATAATAAATGTCCTAATCTAATCCAAGTGGGCCTAAATGGTCATATTTTATTCCTAAGTTTGTTTTTGGTCGAATTACACTTGTCCAATAGAATTAGGACATGTGTTAGGGTAATAGTAATATCATATTTACCCTTAGTTACCCTATTTACTATTAACCGCGGTAAAAAAAAGTAAAAAGTTACTATTCACCAAAAAATTATTTTCATCTCATTGAACCACATTTTAGTCCTTGATATTAACCGTGTCTCTCGGATTTTCGAAATTCCATTCACAGAAGCGGCAAAATTAAGTTTTATGAAAAATTCAGTTTTTAACCTACCACTTAGTAGTTTCACTATTCATCAAAAATTGATGTTTTTCAGAACAATGCCAAAATTTCATCCTAAGCTATATTTCATATTCCGAATTCAAAAATGAAGTCTATTTTACCAAATTCATAACATAAAAGTTGCATTAATTAATTTTATAATTAAATCCCGCTGTTAAAACAAATAGCGTGTTTTTAAGAAACAATATCTATCAAAAGATTGACACTTGTTTATGTCTAGTTTAAATGTGAAACTACAACCAATGACCAACATTGTATTAAATTGTAAAAATATATTCTAAATATACTTTAAAACCACTCAAATTAATAATTTATCACTATTAATTATTTCGATTAAAAAAGTTGTTTTTAATTATAATTTAGTAATTTTTCACTATTCATCAGAATATGAAAGTTATCCGAAAAGTACCAAAATTTCACCTTAGGCTAAATTCGATACTCCGAATCCAAGAATGAAGTTCATTTTGAAAAATAAGATTTACAGAATTTTAAAAAGTGGTTATTACTATTCATAACGGCTAGTTTTAATAATATTTTAATATCACATCGTTGTTTAGTGAAACTCGTTATTGCGTACTACACACGCTATCGAGGAAGGTCGCGATTGCGTGTAATGCAAGGCAAGTCAAGGATGCGTGTTGTGCAAGATCCTTTTGGTGTAGCGTACAACACAAGACATTAATAAAATTAAAAAGAATATTTTTTTATAAAATCTGGGGCTGTTACATTCTACCCCCCTTAAAATGAATTTCGCCCTCGAAATTCGTCGGGGTTATAAATGGTTTACTATTTGAAAGTTTCTTTAATAGAAACCCACATCGTAAAAGGGAATACCAAAACTTGGCTTTAAAAACTAAAGTATGAAATGTAACGATTACCCAAATAAACTAATCACTGGGTTTCCACATAGGTGAAAATATGGATATGGAAGAGAAATCTAACCATCATGTTCTAATGGAGGGTGGTAGAGAACATGGCTATGGAAAATCCAGTAATCACAAATCCATAAATTTGTGACGATCTAAGGTACCATCTGATTCATCAGGTATAAGATCACTAGGACAACATTTTTGGTTTTCAAGATCATTTCCCTAAAGTTGAAAATTTGAATTAGAATAAATACTTACTTTATTTTGATACAATATCACTGTTGTTCGTGCCTTGAACAATTTCCACTTCATCTCTTAAATAAATGAAGTTGAATTTGTTATTCGTGAAGTGTTAGCAGATCATGTGATAGAATGACGGGTCATTCCATCTGTCTCAAACAAAAGGTAAGCAAAAGTTATTAAATATACATAAGTCATTCTATATTGAGATTAATCATATATAGTTCCTAAAATGGACTTATACTTCATATATCATACTGCTTAATATAATAAAACTAGTTTCTACTAAACAGGGACTTCCTGTAGGCCAGTGGTAGGCGATAAAGGCCAGTCGCACTTTGGTTGTGGGTTCGATTCCTACAGCCTTGTCCGAAGCGATGGGTTGTCGCCCGTCCTGCATGTTGTCCCTTTTTCTAAAACTACGTTACTATAACATCCCATCAATAATATCGAAAATCTTCTATCCTTAAACAATACTAACTTATGTCCAACATAATCCAGTCTAATCTTTAGGCTTATACATAATACTGCAGTCCACTCTCATAACATAGTGAAAACAATTACCAGAGATTTAATACTGTCGTTGATCCCCACATATCATAAGATATGTCTTGTTGGTCACATTCAAAGTCCTTAATCGTGTATTCTCTTGAATACCTTAGTGAAAACATGAGTGCAGTTAAAAGTTAACACTTTCCACATACCAAAATCCTCAAAATTATATATACTCAAACCATGATATCACTTAGTCCTTATATCAATCATGAGCTCATGAATACTGTCAAATATTTCATTTTCTCATTTTCCCTTCATTATGCGCATATCATCTTTTTTCCAAAAATACCTCAATCACTTAGAATACCACATTAGACCAATACATAAATATTCCAATACACCATAAAAGTACCTCAACAACATTATTCTTGAATACCAATACATAAACACTTCAGTCCATCCACTTCAATGACTGTCCTGGAATAAGTCCTTCCTTGATTTAGAAGTATCTTTTTAGGTCAGGGCATTGAGTTGGGTAATGCCCATGTTCTCCACAAATAAGACATTGAACTCCATAACAATCTGTCACTCTATGACCCTTTTCTCCACACAGATAACATCGGTCCCTCCATTTGAGGTATTCCTCAAGGTTCTTCTTCCCTTCTTTAGAAATCTCAATCTTCCTTTCTTTATGCTCCTCAACATGCGAACATGCATAATAGTTTATCTTCCTCTTCTTTGATGAATTAGTCATACCACTAAATTTCACCTTGTTAATCATATATCGCGATGACTGATTCGGCATAATCACAATATCTTTATCTCTAGGCATCAAACAATTTTGTTGCTCATAGTCACCAATTTGTCCAATGTATTCAATGTTAACCGAATTCCTTCTGGTTCCCTCCATTAACTAAAACACAAAAAGAATTTTGTGAGAGGCTAAATCGTGCTAGGGAAGACAACATAGTAAAGGGGGAGCACCCTCAATATCTAACATCTTAGGTTAAATTCTAAGATCGTTACCGTAGTTCTAGGACTATATCCTATACGTATACTTATCCTTAGGGACATCCTTAGACATACCTTAGAAATATCTCTAGGGATCTCACTAACGTTTTCGCATCCTAGTTTCCAAAGGTTGACTAAACCTTTCCTCTGATACCAACTGTAGAGACCCGTATCCTGACGTGCATTGACTTTACATTACTTTTGCGGAATACTTAGTACATAACAAAAACACATACACAAGGATCGTAATAGTTTAGTGTCTTTGGAAACTCGGAACGTAATCTTCTAAACGTGGTGAAAGATCTTCAATATATCCCATAAAGATCTTCCCCTTTTTTTTACCGAAAACCTTTCTTTATATCCTGGGGAAAAGAAAACATAAAAGGGTGAGCTCAAATGCTCAGTAAGGGTAAACAAAAGAAATATCAATCACATAATTTTCATAAGAACATAACATTTTTGGAAATCTTAACCTGCAAAAGAGAGCATAATTTCATAACATGGGATAAATCATAGTAGTGAAAATGAAACCCTTACTTAAAACATTACTCATTGTGGCATACACACATAATCATAGAGAATCATTTCTTGTTAGTCAAGACTCATTGCCAAGACTATCTTAGTGGACAAAGTCCCTTTCTGAATCGAGTAATCCTCGTTTCAGTCCTGTTTCACTAAACCGGTATAACCTACCATTCCAGCCATGTCTATCTCATGAGATATAAAATCTTTACCCAATGCATTGGAGGGAGATATAGGTCCCACCCATCTCTTAATGATACCATTCTTATGTGTGCCACAAAATCATAAATCATACATCATTTCATAACCCATGTAATAAAAATGGGATTCTTAAACAACATGACATCATAAAACCATTCATATAAGATAAAGGAATTCATAAACATAATTCCATCACAACATAGTCAAATCAATGTAAAAATATGGATAGAAACAGAACCCTTTATTATCTTAGATGGAAAATACTTTTGATAAAACACTTGAAATGAATTCTTGAGGAAAATATCCTTTCTTCTTTAAAATCAATTTCTTTTCACAAAACATCATGAAATTTTAAAAGAAAGATATTTTATTGAAAATAGTCATGAAATCTTTTAGAGGAAGCTTCATGAAAATAAGGCTTTATAAAACAGTATAAATCCGTTCAGGCCGTATAAGTTAAAAAAAACATTCTTCGTACTTTTGTCGGAAAAGTCAAAAAGTACCTCGTATAAAAAAAACGACAAAAGATTCCTTTCATACATATTACTAAAAACTCACCGAACGGTAAAAATGGATTTAAAAAAATTGTAGGTGGATGGAAATAATATTACATATTGATGAAACATGGATTTGGATGATAAAATACACCCCAGTAAATACTTACGAATAAACAATCTCGGATAAAAATGAGATTGTGATATTTCCCTTACCTTAGGTCCGATTTGCTTTGTTTGTGTCCGAAGCTCCTGTATAATGGTTTAAATAATGTTATTGACTTATTCCAGAATCATATTCATTGTTATGATATCATATATGGTTCACTTATGATATTATATTACCCGTTCTTTTGTAAATTCCATGTTAAAGAAGCGTTTTGGGTAAAATCGTTTCATTTATCTTAGGTGTTTTGACTTGTTGTTCTTGACATCATTATTACTTATATCATGATTTACTTACTTCCAGAATATAAAATATGATTTATATATCATATATATTCAGTATATATATATAATAGATAGATAAATAAAATGAAAAACACCGTTCATGGAGACGGTAGTCCGTACGTACGCATGAACGTTGTTTTACTTTCCTTATTGTCTTGAAATGGAAGTAAGTAGATGACATACATATATATATATACATAAATCCAGTAGCTTTATAATGTCATATATTCATTATTATTTCTTATATATATACTTTATAATCATTCTTAAATGGTTAACATGGAGAATGAATCTCATCGCGTCGTGGAGACGGTAGTCCGTACGTACGCACGAGCGATGATATCATTTCTATAAATATTGAATTGAATTGAAGTGGATTATACAATATATCAGAATCAATATGATGTTTTAATAACTATGTATAGTTATTCTTTACACCATTATACCCATCCATGTAAGGTGGTGGTGGAAAATAGATTACACCACGGCGTGGAGACGGTATTCCGTACGTACGCACGCGCGGTGATTTCTTTTTCCGTAGGATGGATAGATGGTGAAATAGGGTTGTTTCATACTTATAATAACATATCAGTATATGAGTGATACTGATGTTATTACTTCATAACGAAACAACCTAAGAAGAAGAAGTGGAAGAAGAAATAAAGATGAAAGAATTGGTAACGGTAATTACCTCTTCTTTGAAGTGCCTCTTTGAGACCTCCTCTTAGGGCACTAGAATTGGTCTTTGAGGAAGACCAGAACCTCTAGGACTATTCTAGGGAAGTGGAGAGGAGAAAATGGCAGGGGTTGGCCGAGCTTGAGTGCTCAAATTGGTGTGAGGAGGAGGGGGAGAAGGTGTCCTTTTATAGGGGAGGAGAGGGGCACCTTAGGAATAACTAAAAACATTATTTTATATTAAAGTCAAAATCGGTTTATAATGGTTCCAAAGGGTCTTATTTCGAAGATAAGGTGGGGAAGGGTCGAAATCCTCTCATCCAATAGAATTTGGACAAGTTTAGGTTCCTATTTTAACCTTATCATTTAGATTTAACATTAAGTTAAATAATTTAACTTTTACCATGTCTTTTTGTTTTCTTTCACTATATGGTTAATACACTTACTATAACATGCCAAACGAACCCCAAATTGTTTATTATTAATATATATATCCTTAGCTAAGTCATTTGGCCGAACCTTAGATTTTTAGGAATAAAATAACAATTAATAATATAATATTTGATTTAAAAACTATTTTGTGTCAATTTTGACACTATTTGATATATGACTTTTGTGAAAGTCATAACAGAATTAAATGTTCGAACCAAGTTGATTAAATCAACACTAATATATCATATTAACCTAGAAAATTAGTGGAATTCATAAAAAGTCTCAAATTACATTTATTTTGGTGTTTATAACATCAATTATGTCAATATTTCATTAATAAGATAATTACTGCATCATCTTTGTGTCATAAATAAATTAATTTATTTGATGTCTAAAAATTACAAATAAAATACCATCATGTAGGAAATCTTTTTAGCTTTCTAATGAATATTTACAATCGAATTTATCTTATGTATAACCCCATATTAAAAATGATTTACTTATTAAACTTTGATTTTATCTATTTTAACCCTTCTTTAAATAAATTAATAATAAATGTCCTAATCTAATCCAAGTGGGCCTAAATGGTCATATTTTATTCCTAAGATTGTTTTTGGTCGAATTACACTTGTCCAATAGAATTAGGACATGTGTTAGGGTAATAGTAATATCATATTTACCCTTAGTTACCCTATTTACTATTAACCGCGGTAAAAAAAAGTAAAAAGTTACTATTCACCAAAAAATTATTTTCATCTCATTGAACCACATTTTAGTCCTTGATATTAACCGTGTCTCTCGGATTTTCGAAATTCCATTCACAGAAGCGGCAAAATTAAGTTTTATGAAAAATTCAGTTTTTAACCTACCACTTAGTAGTTTCACTATTCATCAAAAATTGATGTTTTTCAGAACAATGCCAAAATTTCATCCTAAGCTATATTTCATATTCCGAATTCAAAAATGAAGTCTATTTTACCAAATTAATAACATAAAAGTTGCATTAATTAATTTTATAATTAAATCCCGCTGTTAAAACAAATAGCGTGTTTTTAAGAAACAATATCTATCAAAAGATTGACACTTGTTTATGTCTAGTTTAAATGTGAAACTACAACCAATGACCAACATTGTATTAAATTGTAAAAATATATTCTAAATATACTTTAAAACCACTCAAATTAATAATTTATCACTATTAATTATTTCGATTAAAAAAGTTGTTTTTAATTATAATTTAGTAATTTTTCACTATTCATCAGAATATGAAAGTTATCCGAAAAGTACCAAAATTTCACCTTAGGCTAAATTCGATACTCCGAATCCAAGAATGAAGTTCATTTTGAAAAATAAGATTTACAGAATTTTAAAAAGTGGTTATTACTATTCATAACGGCTAGTTTTAATAATATTTTAATATCACATCGTTGTTTAGTGAAACTCGTTATTGCGTACTACACACGCTATCGAGGAAGGTCGCGATTGCGTGTAATGCAAGGCAAGTCAAGGATGCGTGTTGTGCAAGATCCTTTTGGTGTAGCGTACAACACAAGACATTAATAAAATTAAAAAGAATATTTTTTTATAAAATCTTGGGATGTTACAAATAGTCTGACAGTATTCATCATTGTAAACAATAAGAATCACTCAAACTATAATTGATATCATTTTAGGAAGAATTATATGACACAACATTTCATGTGAGAGAAAAAACAAAAATTTAAAACCTAATATTTATTATATAGTATATAAGAGACTAATAATATTATTTACAAATGGAATAATTGTTATTTAGTAAAAATTAATTAAATATTATTTTTTGGGAATTTTAATTTAAGATAAAAAGAAAAATAAATTAAATAATTTATTTTATCAATATATAGATAAATTATTTTTTATGTTATATTACCAATTTTAGTGCTACCATAATTTTTTAAAGTTTCATATCGTTTTTCGTAAAAACTTATCAATGAAAGAGTTTATATTTTTTTATAATCCACCTTATTTTTAGGTTAAATGTGAGTTTTCATCTAAAAAATTATCATTACTGATCAAATATCTATCCAATTTTTGTGGGAATTTATCATAAAATCAACATGGTATCTTAATAATAACCAATACCTAAACAACTTACAAAAACATGAAGCAGGATTAAGTAAGACCATGCAACTAATGATCATTTAATTTATTACAAAAATGTATCAATGATAAATTGATACATCACTATCAAACCATTCTTAATTCATCATCTAAATACATGATTATAAAGAGATAAATTAAAATTACAATCTAAAAAATTAATAAGTAAATATAAATAATTATTTGAATAAATTCATATTAAAAGTATTCTTATGCTATATAATTTTTATAAAAATTAATAGATTAATAACTAAATCCATTGATCTGATGCTTCAACTATAAAAAAAGAGTCTACCTTCCCCATACCCCAATCATTAAATATTTTTTTAACCCTCTTTTAGAGTGGTTATAGTAATTGAATATCCTGGGCGGATAAAGTTAAATTTTTCATTAAAAATATTGTAGAAGAAATAACCAAAATACAATTATGATTTTTCATTACCTACTCAAATAATATTCAGGATATTAAAATATCCCACATCAAACCTTGACTACATAAATCCTCTTGGGAACACTTCTACTATGATTTTAATATTGCATACAAGATCACTGATTTCCTTAAAGACTCTAACTTTTAAAATGTTCTTAATTGAAATATATGATACCTGCTCTACAAGATCAAAATATTCCTTAGTTTATGAAAAAATAAATTCAATGTATACCATATAATGATTCCACAATTATTAATAACCTCCCTAATGAATTGGGGTTATTATTCTAATCCTTATCTCATTCCATGATTTTTTTTTCTGGTATTTATTCTCATGAAAAAAAAGATTTATTGTTTGTCTTTCACACGTTCCTTTTAATATAACATGAATAGTGGTACATTGTCATAGAATACGACTATTACTATAGGGATCCACTTGAATTTACCCTAACAAAACATATGGATCACAAAACTAGTCCAATGCGAGAAATAAGCATATTTTTATAATTTTAAAGTCTTCTTGTATATTCATCTACATATAATATACAATTCAAAATGAATTTTTTTTGAAAAATTGGTCAATCAAAAGAAATTTTTTTCAATAATGAACTATAAGTATCCACTAATATGAAAATTATGAATTACTTATCATAAAAACCCCACATTTTAGACTCTTATAACTACTCAAGATAGTGAATGAATGATAAAAAACCCATATACTAACCATGTTAATCACAATTATTAGTTTGTGATCGCTTTATTCTAATATGCGTATTTTCATGGAATATTTATCATATGAAATGTTAGTTCCAAAAATATTCTCCAATTCATCAAAAAAAAAATTATTTTTATTCTCTCAGAATATTATTTATTTTTCATTTACGTTCCATAATATTATTTTAATCATATGTGGTCTTCAATATTTGATATTTAATATCAACCCCCCCCCCCCCAATAACATCTAGTCTTCCATATTTATTTTTCCACAGATTAAAATTTCAAAACAATATAAATTAATTATTATTATTTATTTTCATATTAATTTCTAAATTAATTCCAAAAATAAAATATCCTTAATGAATATTAATTTGATAAAAAATAATTTTAAATTTACCAAACTATCTTAAAAAATATTTAACTAATTTGCGTGCATAAAATTATTTCAATATAAACTTTGTTTTTTGACTTAACTACTTGTTTCAATTCCCCCAGAAATAATCATCGGACTCCTTAATAATTGATCATCTAAAATATTGGTCATGTAAAATATAAAGCAGAAGCCAATATTTGTTCTCTTTTTTATCACTGCATTCTTAATGATTATTATCCACACTATATATTCATTATTACATGTCATTCATGAGGTCTATTCAATTAATATCAACTTATACTATCATTTAGTTCTCATTAATACCCACCATTAAAATAAATAAATATAATCAGAATGGAATATTTAAAAAATATTTCTAATGAATAACCAATACAATGGTTAAACTAATCTAGATGTGTTTCTATATTATCACCCAATATGTTAACTATTATTAATTATGAGTAATATCTATGTAATTTATGATGTTAAGGGTTGTAATATTTTTATTTAAAAAATATTGATGCTATAATTAAGATTATTTCCAATAAATTATCAAAAACATTATATTTATACATTACAGTAAAGGATTGTAAAACCATGATCTTTTTTGAGGTTCATTATTCTCATTTTCATGCACTTATTAACCTTTTATTTATTATAACTTGGTTTGTTTTTACATTGGGTTTTTTTGAGTGAATTTGGGTAAATTTGGATTCCCTAGGGGATATTCATGGTTGGTTAATGGTTACGGAAAACTCTATAGTTTCCCCCAAGAAATTGTACACACCTTTTAGGATCCACATGAGGTAGTTTGTAGTTTATCAAAACCAAGTGGCCACCAAACCCAAGCTGTGAACCTAGGGATATTGGGGGTTTTCACAATTGGCAAATATTTTCTCAAAGTGTTCACCACTAAAAAGATATAGTTTACCTCATGAGTATGGGTGAACGATTATGGAACATGGTTTGGAAAACTATGCACCCCACCTATGAAGTTATTCATAATAAAATAATTAAAAATCCCTCATTATTCGTTCAGTTTATCCTTGAATCAACATAACCTAATGTACCATTATTTTGGAGGCTCTTGAGAGCATTCCAAGGATCCTAGAACCCCTTTCTTTAAAAATCGATGACCTGGTGGAAGGAATTGGAACTTCTTGGGTATGTGATGTCATTCTCATTTATGTTACTCTCTCTCTCATGTTTATTTACCTTTTTAAAGGAATGGGTTTCTAGTTTTATTTATTGCATTGAAACGGGTTTTTATGGATCTTTTTTCATTAGATATCATCCCTAAGATTTGATCATAGATATCCTATACTATTCTCATTCTAATCATTAAACACCCACTTGAGGGTCATGATTTGGTGAGATTTTATCCACAATCTTGAGGTAGGTGGTATAATTTCTTTTCCCATAGTCCTGTTATGATTAAAATTTTTTGGATTCACCTTTTCTTTTCCACATTAGGAAATTGTAATTTAAGTTATATTAATGAATTGATTTTCCCATGTTATTATGAGAACCTTCATAGATCTTGTTTGTCCAATTAGAGATAATGATACTGACTTGATGAAACACCATGGGGATTCAAAACATCATTGAAAGATAATATTGTAATGTGAAAAGTTGAATTATGGGTGTATGGAATTGAATTAAATCGTTGATCCTTGGTTCAAAAATGTGGTTATGAAATTGAATGAATAATAGATAATGGAAATGATCAATCAATGGGATTATGAATTTGTTGAATATTGGGTTATTGAAATGATTGATAGAAGGGTTATAAATGTGGAACCAAGATATTTGAAATTTTTGAATAATTTTAACACTATGTTTTGGGTCAAGGACTACTGCTCCAAATACCGAAAAGGTTCCAAACTGTGGATCTACTCCCTTGAGTTATACACACACACACACAGATATATATACATATATTGTTATTGAAAAAATAGTTTTTTGGGGGGGGACTATTACTCCAAGTACCCATGGGGTCCATAAAGCTACTCTAGGCCCCGCTGAGTTATATATATTGGTTTTCATGTAATTAATTAGTCGTAGTATCGTGACTACTACTTCAAATACCAACAGGGTAACAAACTACTCCACTAGGCCCCCAATGTATGAATGTGAAACTGTAATTAAATGAATAATGAAAAACTATGATAAAATGGATTGTGATATTCATATAAAGTATGGTTCAGAATCCAGCATGGGAAAAAGTATGTATGATTGTTTTAGGTGTCACTGTAAACCCAGCGACCAATATAGTGAATTACTGAATATTTAATGTGAAAAAAATTTAATTTAAAAAAAATTATTTAGTGTTTATAAAATTTCATATACTATTATAGACTGTATATTGCCTTAGATTCTGTTGGTGGTGTCCAGTTGAGTTGTACTCACACCATTCTGGTGTTTCTTGATTGGTACCCAAATAGGATTCACTTTTACTGGACAAGATAAGGGAAATAATACTATGTTAGATGATTTTTTATGGACTTAGGAATGTGAATGGATAAGGGAACAAAATATGATATCAGGACACACATAAATTTTTTTATTTTTTATTTAGTTTGGTTTTTCTATAGACATGTGGCCCAAATATGACATTACATATTTGTTTTTTGGTTTTTTATATTGTTTTCCATTTAAAGATTCATCATGCGATATTTGGTATTATATCGGTATGGGTATTATATTTCTTATTAGTTTTTATAATTTCTCATTTTTTAATGAATTATATTTTTTTCTTATTTGATAAGGTGGGTATAGTCTACACAAAATTTATATTAGACCCTCTCTTCTAGTCGGCAACCTCCAACGTATGGGGAGGCATGCTTGAGGACACATAATGAACTGAATTAGGGAAAAAGTATGTGGAAATCAGGTTGGTACATCATAAAGTTGTATTAAAGGAGATTTTATTTTCTTTTTATTTTTATACTATATTGTAATGGTATAATTGTGTCAAGGTTGTGTTGGGCCTTTGTGACACCCCGATATTTTTATGAAATATTTTCATTAAAAAGATTTAATTCTTCAATTACATTATTTACACACAATTGTTAGTTTAAATGAACCATGAGATTCCATATTAAATAATTACCATTTTATCCCAGCAGTTAGGTTTGTGGGAATATATTAAACTAACTTAATAAAATGTCGCGTGAAGTCATTAGCTACCAATTATTTATGAAAAATATAAATCAATTATATAATTATATTTCTTTTAATTACTATTAGGAAATGAAGGTAATGAAATATATATGTTCTATACAAAATGAAATATTTTTTGTATTCATCCAATTGATATTTTTGACATAGTAAATGAATAATACCTATTTGATGTAAAAAAACCTATATTTTTAGAAGGATAATTTTTACCACCCCTTAATGATAGACCATTTCAAAATTAAGATTTTGAAACATTAATAATTTTTATATGGAAAAAATATGTTCTTTATAAGTGGGATATAAAAATTTACTTTGGTTTATTTTTTATTATTTTTCTGATAACATTCGGATTTTAATGAATAGTATAAAACAATAAATTATAATTGAAAATAACTTTTTTTTAAAAAATTATATCGTTAAATTGTAATATTGAATGGATATATGGTATAAGTCAAATATTTTTTATCATTCAATATAATTTATATAAATGGAATTAATTTTACATTAAATTTATATGTAAAAACAATTTAATCTTTTGCAACGTTTTAACTTTTAATAACTCATTCTCTATTTTAGACAATTGGAATAATTTTAAATAATTATTAAATATTTTTAGTTTTTAATTTTGAAAAATAGATTCAATATTTTGAATTAGTTGGTCTAAGTTATGTAATTATCAGAATTCTATTTTTGGTTATTATGAATACTAACCATGGTAATTTTTATTAATACAGTAAAATGGTAAATTGTGTAATTAAGGGATATAATACAACAATAAAATTACACTAAAAATTATCTTAATATAATTGTATGAGTGTTTTTCTATCTAAATCAACATTTTTTCTAAATGGTATCCTTTATAAGACACTTGAATAATATTAGGATATTTAGTTATTGTAATTTAAAGAAAATATTTAATATGCCTTACTAAAATTTTAATAACAATATCATTTTTAATATAAGGTTATGCAGATTATAAATTAAATTATATATAATCATTTGAAATAGAATTTCTTTTTCGTTATCATGGTAATTTATTTATAATTTTTAGAAAATAAATAATTTCCTTAAAGACATATACATTGATGGTGTAAAAATTAATTAACTTATGATAAATCAATAAAAAAATAAATTAAAATGATAATAACCATAAAGAGTACCAAACACTTAAAAACCCATTATTAGTATATTATATATAGACTAGAACCATACAACGGACATGTTTGGGACCATTTGGAGACCTGTAGAAGATATTGTGACAAATATATTATTTTATTTAAAGTGATATTAATGTTATAAAACTCATAATTTAATAATTAAAACATTTTATGTGTTGGATTTTCCAAAAATATAAATTCAACTTAAAATATTCTAATAAAATCTACTAGATTTATGTTTACAATAGTATTTTATTTTTAATTTTTATTCAAAAAAATTGAATATTAAATAATTACTCCAAATTGATGTACTAGTTATTTTATTAACAGAGGTGACAAATATTTTGTATTAAAAAATACCAAATAAATAAAATTTGAACTAATTAATATGTATAATTAATATTATAGATGACCATTACGACTTAATAATATAATAAAATAGTATGTTTTATGTTATCTTATTATATTAATATTTTTAAAAATCAATGAATTGAGTAGTGTCAAAATTAACACTATTGATTGTTAATCATAATAATATTTTATTAAATTAATTAAAAAATCATAAACCATTCAAATAAATATATAATAATTTTCATATGGTATAATTTTTTTGATGTATTTATTAATCATCTAATGACATTAAATATGTTAATATTTCTCCCTTTTAATATTGAAGTGTTTTTAACTTTATTAAAGTGAAATAGAATATCTAAGTGTTAATTAAAATGATAATATTTAAATTGACATAAACACTTGTCTAAAATATATTGGTTGATGATACTACATCCCTATCTCATCTCATCTAATAAATAGTTATATTTTGAGGTTTTTAATGGGGTTTTATTTTATTTTAAATTAATATTTTTGGAGATTCCAAATCTACCCATCACCAAAATTATAAAAAGTCACATCCTCCCTCATCTATTCACTTCACTTTGATCCTTCGAGCTTGACCGTACCCTTCCCTTTTCACTTATCAATTTTTCTAGTTACATTCTAGTGGTTCTGGTCTTAATTAAATATCAAATATATTGCTCTAAGAATATATTTAGAGGAGGTTTTGGTCTTATTAAAAGATCAGCTCTAATTCTCTACCTAGAGATTTGGAGGATGCACATCGAAGAAGAGGTAACCTCATATACCGATTCTTTCAAGCATATTTCTTATGTACTTAATATTCATTATTTTTTTCATTATAATGTAATAAATCTAGTATCACTTATATACTGAGTGTTATTATAATTATGAAACAACCATATTCCGCCTTCTATTCATCTTACAAAAAACGAAATCACCAAGCGTGTGTATGTACGACTTAGGATCTCTATGCCATGGTGTATTCTATTTTTCACCACCACTATAAATGGAGGGGTATAATGATGGAAATAATAACTATATATGATTATTATAACATTATATTAATTCTAATATATCGTACACCATCTAATTCAATAAAATTCAATAAATATTTGAATGATATCATCGCTGATGCGCACATATGGATTACGATCTCCACAATGAGATGTGATTATTTCTATAAGATCATCATTAAATCATGAGTATATAAATGTAAATAATGACTAAATATGGCTTATATTATGTTAAAATAATTTTCAATGACATAACTATGACATATGAATTAGAACTAGAACTTATTCAACCAAACATGCATAATCCAATAAAGCAATTAATACCCAAATAAAAGGTAATAATGAATTGTTGTTAACAATTGGATGACAATATGATCATATAATATATCCTAAAAATAACTATAATTATGAAATAAGTCCATGAAATTATATAAATTATTATACTGTAGTTTCATATACATACAATGGAAATCAGACTGATGGTAAGCAATAATTTCTCAATCTCATTACTATCCCAGATTGTTTATACATAAGTATTTAGTATGGTATATATAATCCACATCAATGATTCCTAAATATTCAATATTATTATAAAACTTTGTAAATTAAATTTTTCCCATTTTTTAATTTTTATTAAATAGTATGAAAGTAATATTTTGAAGTTATTTGATATGAGGTAATTTGTGACTTTTTCGACAAATGTATGAGGAGAATTTTTTTTAAAATTATACTGTATAAGCCGGTATTTACATCTTCATAATACCCTATTTAGAGGAATATTCCTCTACATGATTTCAATTTTATTTTCAAATAAATTATTTTCTTTTAAAATATTTTACCATTTTTAGAAAAGAAATCTCTTTGGATGAATAAATAATATTTTCCTTAAGAATTTTGTTCAAGTGTTATATAAAAGTGTCTTTCAATCTAATATGGTATTCATTAGTACAGTTATGTTTTCAAGAATACTATTCCAATTATTCCTATTGTTTGTTTTTTATGATGAACATCTATTTATGAAATTCATTTGTTTATATGGATTATGTTATGATGGAATGATATTTATGAAACCCATTTTTTCCTATGGTTATACTATGATGAATGATTTATGTTTTTTGGATAACATAAGAATTATTTCATTATTATATAGATGGGACCTATATATCCCTCAAATTCATTGGTTAAATATTTATATATCATGATATTGAGAGTTCTGGAATGGGAAATGGTGTTGGTTGCGTAATATAGGGATAGAACGAGGAGTGAGCTCGGTTTAGTAATTGACTTTGTCATCTATGATAGTCTTGGAAATGATACATTACAAATATGAAATGATTTTATATGATTGTGTGTATGACAAAAACATCATTTTTTATGTTATGACTTTCAGAATTATGTTCATTGATTCTTATAAACAGTCCTTATTTATCACATGGAATGATATCATGATCTTACATATGCAGCATAATATTTTCCAATGTTATGTTCTTATATATTATGATTTTGATATGACTGATATATCCCTTTTTTACCCTTACTATGAATATGATCTCACCCATTCATATATTTTTTCTCATGTCATGAAGACGGGTATTAAGTAATATATGTCAAAAGGGGGTCTAGTTATAGAGAAATAAGTTGGAAAAATGAAGATGTCTTTTGAACCAGTTGTATATGTTTCCAATTTTTTGAAGAAACTATATCTATATTGTCATGTCATATCATAATTATAATTTGAGTGAATATTCATTAACTATTATGTAATAGAGATTTTTTAAAAGTATGGGTTGTTATAGTTGGTATCATAGGAAAGGTATAGTTAACCAGTAGAAAATAGGATAATAAATCCTTAAGAAGATCCCTAAGGATATGTTGATGTATTGGATAAAATACTAGTGTTTTTGAAACGTTCATCAATAACCTAATATAAAACCTAAAGTGTGAAAATTTTTAATTTTCTTCTTGATTTTTTGGTTTTCCCATTATGATTAGTGTTCTCAAAATATGCATCTTGGTTTTAGTCAATGGATAGAACTATAAGTAACTATGTTAATGCTGAATGTGACATGAAATACAATGTTTTTCCTCATTAGAAAAAAATGATATGAGATATAGAATGAAAAATCATATAGTTATTCTCACACAACATTCTAAATCAATGAATCATGTATGAATTCCAAATAAGCCAACGAGGGAAAAATATTTCATTGAGTACTTCATGACGCAACGTCCACCATCTATTAGCGAGTCTTATGATCCATTAGTGGTTGAATAATGGATCAGTACCAATGAAAAGATATTTGTAGTTATAATATTTTCTGAACCTTCTTAATTAATCATAAGATTTGATTATTTGTAAAGTGAAGTTGATCAGTGGTGTAACCATATCAATAATATGAGGAAAATAGATAAAACTGAATCCATGGAATGGGATGAGTTCAAGAGAATATTATTCAATAAGTATTTCCCTTATTTTATTAAAACAAATATGTATATGGAGTTCCATGAACATTACAAAAAGGATGATGAATCTCTTAGTACCTATGAAGTAAATTTTACAAGACTTCAAAGGTACTCTTCTGGAATTATTATCTAACCAGAGAGTAAAATTGATCTATACTTTATGGGATTAAAACCATGTCTGTAAATGTCATTATCCTTAAGGGACTTCAATAGCTATGAGGAAATAATTATATGTGATATGATGTTTGAGATGGAGATTGGAGCAACCCATCAGTCTTATGGGTTTGATTAGAAGTGAAAAATGAAATTCAAGGGAAAATCTAAAGACCACATTGAAAAGAAGATGGGTTTTATCTTTTCTTAAATGTATGGAAGGAAATATGGAGGAAATTGTCTTCAAGGGACTAGCAAATTTTTTATGTGTGGAAAAGAAGGCCATCATAATGTTTAATTCTTATGCGATGGGAAAAATATTTCTAATGATGCGAATAGAGAAAAGGCTACACATAATGAACCTCATGTACATCAATGTTACTTGTGAATAGAAATGGGGAATTATTCCAAACAATTCCCTAACCCAAGGGATATTGATGATGATTGATTCTAGAAAACTCTTAAGGCCAAAGACAAATGAAAGTCACAAAAAATAACTATCGACCATGTGGAGCATGATAATGAAGTTGTGAAAGGTACACTTACCATCCACTCTAAAGTAAAAAATATGTTATTTGATTCTAGATCCACCCAATTATATAATTCTAACATATTTTCTAATTTTATTGATGTATTACCTCCAAAATTAGATTTTGAGATAGCTTTGATAAATCCTAATGGCACAATGATCGCAAAAAAATGTGTATAATTATTTTTTGATTGAATATTTTGGGAGAGTAATTCCTAAAAATCTTATGATCCTTACAATAGTGTAATTTTAGGTGATTCATGGAATGGATTGGACTTATCTATTTGGAGCTCATATCAATTTCCAATAAAGGGTAGTCACACTTCAGATTCCTAATCAATAAATGATCATATATCGATTCAAAAATGAGTATGACCTTCGAGTGAAATTTTCATCCATATTATGGGACTTGATCCTTATAAATGAAGGTTATCTATCTCAAATGGTTAGGGAGAAACTCACAACTAAGATTAGAACCAAGGTACTAGAGTTTGATTATATATTTATAGAATAATAACTAGGTCTTCCACCAAATCATGAAGTTTAGTTTTCAATAGATATCATATCAGGTGTTATTACTATTTCAGAGACACCGTATAGAATGTCCCCAATTGAGCTGTAGGATTTGAAGAAGCAACTACACGTGAATATTAGCAAATGGTTCATACGCCCTTGTGTGTCACCTTGTGGTGTACCTATTCTGTTTTTTATGAAAAAATATTGATCAATGACACACTGCAATGACTATCAAGAACCTAACAACATCACATTCATGGAATGTGATCCTCTCCCCCATATTGATGACTTATTAGAAAAACTACACGAACTCAGTACCTTTCAATGATTGATCAGTGTTCAGTATATCATCAATTAAGGTTCAAGAAAGAGTATATATGAATTACGGCACTTCATACATGGTATGGTCACTCTGAATTTATAATGATTCCTTTAGATCTTACTAATTCTCCCGTTATCTTCATGTATCTAACGAATATAGTCTTTAAAGACTATCATGATCAGTTTTTTGTAGTCTTTATAGATGATATATGAATATTTTACATGTGAACGAAATAACATTGATATCTCTTGAGAATTATACTGAAGACCGGGATAAATGAGAATCTTTATGAAATACTTAAATAGTTTGAATTTTTAATTCATAAAGATTTATTTTTTAGGTCACATAATCTCAAAAGAGGAAATATCATTAGATCTAACAAAAACAAAAGTTACTAAAAGTTTGTTGAGACCAACATTGGTAACTGATATGTGATGTCTTCATGGTTTTGCTGGATATTATCGAAATTTTGTGAAATAATTTTTATTATTATCTAATCCACTCCCCAATTTGACTCGAAAATTATTGAAGTTTGTGTAGATAGAGGAATGTGAAGTGAATTTTAAAGGGCTCAAAATAATGTTACCAATTAACCTGTTCTTAGACTTCCTTGTAGTGGAAAAAATATTCTGATATATAGTGATGGATCTAAAAAAGGTCTGGGATTTGTTCTCATATAAAAAGATATGGTGATAGAATATGCCTAATTACAGATGAAAATCCATCAGAAAAATAACCAAACATGTTATTTAGAGTTAGGGGTGGAATTTTTTTTACTAAATATATAGAGGAATTATCATTAAGGTGAATGGTGTTATATATATACTTATTATAAAATCTTAAATTATATTTTCGCACAAAATGAGCTTAATATACATCAAAGTAGATGTATGGAGTTGAATAAAGATTATGTCTTCTCAATACATTACCTCCCTGGGAATGTGAACAAGGTGGCGGCTGATTTTAGTCAAAAGGACAATGCAATCCTATCAATGATGAGGATCACAAAGATCCAATATTTATGGATTTTCAAAGGATATATCTTGAATTTTAAATGGATGGGGAGAAATATTAACTTTCTAAAATAAATTTTCAACCATCAATACAAGTGAATATTAAGGAACTGTAGAAGGATTGAGTAGAGATACAAAATAAGGTGACAAATGTTCCTGAATTCATCCTTTATTGTGATGGAATAATAAGGTTTTAGAACTAGTTTTATATTCCTCCAACACTAAAATTAAATAAGGTATTATTGGATTAGTATCATTTTTATTCAATCTATATTTATCATGGAAGCACAAAGAGTAATGGGATCTGAAAGAGTATTTCTATGAGGACAATAGGAAATGAGAGGTTTTCAAATATGACTCTCAGTGATTGGTTTTCCAGCATGTTAAGGATGAGATATAGAATTATAAGGGGATGTTACAACCATTACCCATAAAAGAATTTAAATGGAATCAAATTCACTACGGAAATTTCCATTGGACATCCCAAAAAAACTAAATTTTATAATGCTATATATTTTACAGTTGATTGCCATTTGTTGTAACACCCCGAGATTTCATGAAAAATATTCTTTTAAATTTCATTAATGTCTTGTGTTATACGCTACACCAGAAGGAGCTTGCACAACACGCATCCTTGACTTGCTTTTCATTACACGCAATCAAAACCTTCCACGATAGCGTGTGTTGTACGCAATACCGAGTTTCTCTAAACAAATGATATGTGATTAAAATATTATTAAAACTAGCCGTTATGAATAGTAATAACCACTTTTTGAAATTTTAGAAATTTTATTTTTCAAAATGGACTTCATTTTTGGATTTGTAATATCGAAATTATCTTAGGGTGAAATTTTGGTACTTTTTGGATAACTTTCATTTTTTGATGAATAGTGAAAATTACTAAATTTTAATTAAAAACAACCTTTTTAATCGAAATAATTAATAGTGATAAATTATTAATTTGAGTGGTTTTAAATTATATTTAGAATATATTTTTACAATTTAATACAATGTTGGTCATTGGATGTAATTTCACATTTAAACCAGACATAATCAAGTGTCAATCTTTTGATAGTTATTATCTCTTAAGAACACGATATTTGTTTTGACGACGGGAATTAATTTTTAAATTAATTAATGCAACTGATATGTTTTGAATTTGGTAAAATAGAAATCATTTTTTATTTCATAATATCAAATATATCTTAGGTCTAATTTTTGGTATTTTTCCGAAAACTTTCAATTTTTGATGAATAGTGAAACCACTAAGTGGTAGTTAAAAAAAACTGAATTTTTCATAAAACTTAATTTTACCGCTTCTGTGAGTGGAATTTCAAAAATCCAAGAAACATGGTTGATGTCAGTAAGTAAAATGTGGTTCAATGAGATGAAAATAATTTTTGGTGAATAGTAACTTTTTACTTTTTTTTACCACGGTTAAAAGTAAATAGGGTAATTAAGGTTACAAATGATATTATTATTACCCTAACACATGTCCTAATTCTATTGGATAAGTTTAATTCGACCAAAAACAAGATTAGGAATAAAATATGACCATTTAGGCCCACTTGGATTAGATTAGGACATTTATTATTAATTTATTTAAAGAAGGGTTAAAATAGTTAAAATGAATGTTTAATAAGAAAATCATTTTTAATATAGGTTTATACATAAGATAAATTAGACTATAAATATTCATTATAAATATAAAAATATTTCCTACATAATGATATTTTATTTGTAATTTTTAGACATTAAATAAGTTAATTTATTTATGACACAAAGATGATGCATCAATTATCTTATTAATGAAATATTGACATAATTGATGTTATAAATACCCAAATAAATGTAATTTGATAATTTTTATGAATTACACTAATTTTATAGGTTAATATGACATTTTATTATATATTTAATTAAATATTTTAGGACTAATCATTCTGTTATGATTTTCACAAAAATCAATTATTAAATAGTGTCAAAATTGACATAAAATAGTTTTTAAAACAAATATTATTTTATTAATTGATATTTTATTCCTAAAAATCTAATTTTCGGCCAAATGACTTAGATAACGCTATATATATTAATAATAAACAACTTGGGGTTCGTTTGGCTTGTTATTGTAAGTTTATTAACCTTATAGTGTAAGAACACAAAAAGACACGGTAAAAGTAAAATTATATAACTTAAAGTTAAATATAAATGATAAGGTTAAAATAGGAACCTAAACATGTCTAAATTCTATTGGATGAGAGTATTTTGACCCATCCCCACCTTATCTTCTAAATAAATCAATTTTGATCTATTTAAAACCGAATTTGGATTTATAATAAAAGAATATTTTTAGTTTTTCCAAAAGAGCCCCTCTCCTCCCTTATAAAAGGGCACCTCCTCCCTCTCTTCCTCACACCACTTTGAGCCTTAAAGCTCGTCCAATCCCTGCCCAATTCTCTTCTCCACTTCCCTAGAAACATCCTAGAGGTCATGGTCTTCTTCAAAGACCAATTTTAGTGCCCTAAGAGGAGGACTCAAAGAGGCGCTTCAAAGAAGAGGTAATGTCTGTTACCAATTCTTTCAACTTTATTTCTTCTTCCACTTCTTCTTCTTAGTTTGTTTCATTATGAAGTAATAACATCAGTATCACTCATATACTGATATGTTATTATAATTATTAAACAACCCTATTTCACCATCTATCCATCCTACGGAAAATGAGATCACCACGTGTGCGTACGTACGGAATACCGTCTCCACGACGCGATGAGATTCATTCTCCATGATTAACCATACGAGAATGATCATAAAGTTTATATAATGAATAATAATGGAATATATGAAATAATAATGCTACTGTATTTATGTATATATATATATATATGTATATCATCTATTTAGTTTCATTCAATTCAATAAGGAAACGAAAACAGCATTCATGCGTACGTACAACCTATTGTCTCCATGAATGGTGTATTTCATTCCTTTTATTGATCTATAATATATATATATTTATATGATTAATATATGTTATATATAAATAATTTTTTACATTCTGGAATTATGTAAATTAGGATATAAGTAATAATATCAAGAAATTACAAGTTGAAACACACACGATAAATGGAATGATTTTACCCAAAACGCTGCTTTAACAAGGAATTTACAAAACAACGGGTAATATAAAGTCCTAAGTGAAACATATATGATATCATAACAATGAATATGATTCTGTAATAAGTCAATGACATTATTTAAATCATTATACAGGAGGTTTGGATACGTACGAATCATATCGGACCTAAGGTAAGGGATAATTTTGCAAATCTCATTTTTATCCGAGATTGCTTATTCGTAAGTATTTACTGGGGCTATTTATATCATGTCTATGATTTATAAAAGTGTTTTCATGTATTTATAAAGTCCTTTTTACCCATTTTTGACTTTTACTACATGGTATGTATGGAATCTTTCTCTTATTTACGTTATGAAGTACTTTTTTGACTTTACCGACAAAAGTACAAGGAGGGTGTTATTTTTAACTTATACAGCGTGAATGGATTTTTACGGTTTTATAAATCCTTGTTTTCATGAAGCTTCCTCCAAAATATTTCATGACTATTTTAAACAAAATCCTTTTCTTTTAAAATTGCATGACATTTTGTGAAAAGAAAATGATTTTGAAGAAAAAAGTATATTTTCCTCAAGAATTCATTTCAAGTGTTTTATCAAAACTATTTTTCATCTAAGATGACATTATTTCATATGTGTATGTTTCAAGTATCATGTCTCTAAGATTTACATGGTTTCACTTTTCTTATTATGAAATGATATCCATTTATTTTATATGGACTATGTGATAATGGGATGATGTTTATGAAACCCTTTTTATTTATTGGGTTATTATGAATGATGTATGTTTATTTTGTGGCACAAGTAAGAATGATTTCATTATGAGATGGTTGGGACCTATATCTCCCTCCAATGCATTGGGTAAAGATTTTATATCTCATGAGATAGACATGGCTGGAATGGTAAGTTAATCCGGTTCAGTATTACAGGACTGGAACGAGGAGTGAACTCGATTCAGAAAGGGACTTTGTCCACTAAGATGGTCTTGGCAGCAATTCCTTGGCTACTATGGAAATAATTACATGTGCTTAATGGATGCCACAATTAAATGTTTTATTCGGATGTTATTTTATCATTGTTAATGTTTCTTTATGATCTATGCCTTACACACTTCCATGTTTTATGTCATTGCTAAATCTATTGATGTTTAACCATTATGTTCATGTTTTTAAGTTAAAATTTATATGGTATGTTTTATTTTATCCATGCTTACCCTTACTGAGCATTTGATCTCACCCTTTTTATGTTTTCTTTTCCCCAGGATATAAAGAAAGTTTTTAGGTAAAAAAAAGGGAAGATCTTTATGGGAGATGTTGAAGATCTTTCACCACAATTAGAAGATTACATTCCATGTTTCCAAATACACTAAACTATTACGGTCCTTGTGTGTCTATTTTTGTTATGTATTAAGTTTTCCGCAAAATTAATGTAATGTTCATGTATGTCAAGCTTCGGGTCTCTACAGTTGGTATCAGAGGAAAGGTTTAGTCAACCTTTGGAAACTAGGATGCGAAAACGTTAGTGAAATCCCTAAAGATATTTCTAAGGTATGTTTAGGGATGTCCCTAAGGATAAGTATAAATATAAGATATAGTCCTAGAACTATGGTAATGATCTTAGAATTTAACCTAAGATGTTAGATATTGAGGGTACTCCCCCTTTACTATGTTGTTTTCTCTAGCATGATTTTTTCCTCTCACAGAATTATTTTTGTGTTTTAGTCAATGGAGAGAACCAGAAGGAATTCTGTTAATATTGAATCCAATGGGAAAATTGGTGACTATGAGCAACAAAATTGTGTAATGCCTAGAGAGAAAGATATTGTGATTATGCGTAATCAGTCATCGTGATATATGATTAACAAGGTGAAATTTAGTGGTATGCCTAATTCATCAAATAAGAGGAAGATAGACTATTATGCATGTTCGCATGTTGAGGAGCATAAAGAAAGGAAGATTGAGATTTCTAAAGAAGGGAAGAAGAACCTTGAGGAATACCTCAAATGGAGGGACCGATGTTATCTGTGTGGAGAAAAGGGTCATAGAGTGACAGACTGTTATGGAGTTCAATGTATTATTTGTGGAGAACATGGGCATTACCCAAATCAATGCCCTGACCTAAAAAGTTACTTCTAAATCAAAGAAGGACTTATTCCAGGACAATCATTGAAGAGGATGGATTAAAGTGTTTATGTATTGGTATTCAAGAATAATGTTGTTGAGGTACTTTTATTGTGTATTAGAATATTTTAGTATTAGTCTATTGTGGTTCTCAATAATTTTATGGTACCGGTAACCATGAAAAGTGATTCAAATATTTTGGACAGCAGATGATATGCGCATAATGAAGGGATAAGGAGAAAATTAAATGTTTGACAGTATTCATGAACTCATGATTGATATAAGGACTAAGTGATATCATGGTTTGAGTATATAGAATTTTGAGGATTTTGGTATGTGGAAAGTGTTAACTTTTAACTGCATTCATGTTTTCACTATGGTTCAATGGGTATTCATTTTTTTTCAAGAGAATACATGATTAAGGCCTTCTAATGTTTGGAATGTGACCAATAAGACTTATGTCATGATATATGGGGATCAACAATGGTATTAACATGCTAGTTGTATGAACTCTTTTGTAATCGTTTTCACTATAATATGAGATTAGACAGCATTATTTTGGATAAGCCTAAAGATTGGAATGGATTATGTTGGACATAAGTTTGTATTGTTTAAGGATAGAAGTTTTTTTTCAATATTATTTATGGGATGTTATAGTAATGTAGTTTTAGAAAAAGGACAACCTACAGGATGGGCGACAGCCCATCGCGTTGGACAAGGTTGTGGGAATCGAACCCACAACTGAAGTGCGACTGGCCTTTATCGCCTACCACTAGCCTACAGGAAGTCCCTGTTTAGTAGAAACTAGTTTTATTATATTAATCAGTATGATACATGAAGTATAAGTCCATTTTAGGAACCATATATGATTAATCTCACTATAGATGGACTTATGTATTTTTGATAACTTTTATAACCTTTTGTTTGAGACAGATGGAATGACCTATCATTCTATCACATGAGCTGCTAACACTTCACGAATGACAAATTCAACTTCATTTATTTAAGAGATGAAGTGGAAATTGTTCAAGGCACGAACAACAGTGAGATTATAATAAAGTAAGTATTTCATCTAATTAAAATTCTTTAACTTTAGGGAAATGATCTTGAAAACCAAAAATGTTGTCCTAGTGCCCTTATATCTGATAAATCAGATGGTACCTTAAATCATCACAAATCTATGGCTTTGTGATTGATGGCTTTTTCATAGCCATGTTCTCTACCACTCTCCATCAGAACTTGATGGTTATATTTTTCTTCCATATCCATATTTTCACTTATGTTCTCCTACGTGGAAACCTAGTGATGAGCTGATTTGGGTAACTGTTACATTTCATACTTTAGTTTTTAAAGCCAAGTTTTGGTATCCCTTTTTACAATGTGGGTTTCTATTAAACTAACTTTTGTTTAGTAAACCATTTATAACCCCAACGAATTTCGAGGGAGAAATTCATTTTAAGGGTGGTAGAATGTAACACCCCGAGATTTTATGAAAAATATTCTTTTAAATTTTATTAATGTCTTGTGTTGTACGCTACAACAAAAGGAGCTTGCACAACACGCATCCTTGACTTGCCTTTCATTACACGCAATTGCAACCTTCCACGATAGCGTGTGTTGTACGCAATACCGAGTTTCGCTAAACAAACGATATGTGATTAAAATATTATTAAAACTAGCCATTATGAATAGTAATAACCACTTTTTGAAATTTTAGAAATTTTATTTTTCAAAATGGACTTCATTTTTGGATTTGGAATATCAAAATTATCTTAGGGTGAAATTTTGGTACTTTTCGGATAACTTTGATTTTCTGATGAATAGTGAAAATTACAAAATTTTAATTAAAAACAACCTTTTTAATTGAAATAATTAATAGTAATAAATTATTAATTTGAGTGGTTTTAAATTATATTTAGAATATATTTTTACAATTTAATACAATTTTGGTCATTGGATGTAATTTCACATTTAAACCAGACATAAACAAGTGTCAATCTTTTGATAGTTATTATCTCTTAAGAACACGCTATTTGTTTTGACGATGAGAATTAATTTTTAAATTAATTAATTCAACTGATATGTTTTGAATTTGGTAAAATAGAAATCATGTTTGAGTTCATAATATCAAATATAGCTTAGGACTAATTTTTGGTATTTTTCTAAAAACTTTCAATTTTTGATGAATAGTGAAACCACTAAGTTGTAGTTAAAAAAACTGAATTTTTCATAAAACTTAATTTTACCGCTTCTGTGAGTGGAATTTCAAAAATCCGAGAGACATGGTTGATGTCAGTAAGTAAAATGTGGTTCAATGAGATGAAAATAATTTTTGGTGAATAGTAACTTTTTACTTTTATTTACCACGGTTAAAAGTAAATAGGGTAATTAATGATAAAATTGATATTATTATTACCCTAACACATTTCCTAATTCTATTGGATAAGTGTAATTCGACCAAAAACAACCTTAGGAATAAAATATGACCATTTAGGCCCACTTGGATTAGATTAGGACATTTATTATTAATTTATTTAAAGAAGGGTTAAAATAGTTAAAATGAATGTTTAATAAGAAAATCATTTTTAATATAGGGTTATACATAAGATAAATTCGACTATAAATATTCATTAGAAATATAAAAATATTTACTACATAATGATATTTTATTTGTAATTTTTAGACTTTAAATAAGTTAATTTATTTATGACACAAAGATGATGCAGTAATTATCTTATTAATGAAATATTGACATAATTGATGTTATAAATAGCCAAATAAATGTAATTTGAGAATTTTTATGAATTCCACTAATTTTATAGGTTAATATGACATGTTATTATGGATTTAATTAAATTTTTTTGAGCTAATAATTCTTTTATTATTTTCAAAAAAATCAATTATTAAATAGTGTCAAAACTGACATAAAAGAGTTTTTAAAACAAATATTATATTATTAATTGTAATTTTATTCCTAAAAATATAAAGTTCAGCCAAATGACTTAGATAACGCTATATATATTAATAATAAATAACTTGGTGTTCGTTTGGCTTGTTATAGTAAGTTTATTAACCTTATAGTGTAAGAACACAAAAAGACAAGGTAAAAGTAAAATTATCTAACTTAAAGTTAAATATAAATGATAAGGTTAAAATAGGAACTTCAACTTGTCTAAATTATATTGGATGAGAGGATTTCGACCCATCACCACCTTAGCTTCGAAATAAATAAATTTGGAGCTATTTAAAACCAAATTTGGCTTTATAATATAATTATATTTTTAGTTTTTCCAAAAAGAGCCCCTCTCCTCCCTTATAAAAGGGCACCTCCTCCCTCTCTTCCTCACACCACTTTGAGCCTTCAAGCTCGAATAATACCTTCCAAATTCTCTTCCCCACTTCCCTAGAAACATTCTAGAGGTCCTGGTCTTCTTCAAAGACCAATTTTAGTGCCCTAAGAGGAGGACTCAAAGAGGCGCTTCAAAGAAGAGGTAATGTCTGTTACCAATTCTTTCAACTTTATTTCTTCTTCCACTTATTCTTATTAGGTTGTTTCATTATGAAGTAATAAAATAAGTATCACTCATATACTAATATGTTATTTTAAGTATTAAACAACCCTATTTCACCATCTATCCATCCTACGGAAAACAAAATCATCACGCCTGCGTACGTACGGAATACCGTCTCCATGACGCGATGAGATTCATTCTCCATGATTAACCATACGAGAATGATCATAAAGTTTATATAATGAATAATAATGCAATATATGAAATAATAATGCTAATGGATTTATTTATATATATATATATATATATATGTATGTCATCTATTTATTTTCATTCAATTCAATAAGGAAACGAAAACAGCGTTCACGCGTACGTACGGCCTACCGTCTCCATGGATAGTGTATTTCATTCCTTTTATCGATCTATAATATATATATGTATAATATGAATATATATTATATATAAATCATGTTTTACATTCTGGAATTATTTAAATTACAATATAAGTAATAATATCAAGAAACGACAAGTCGAAACACATACGATAAATGGAATGATTTTACCCAAAACGCTGCTTTAACATGGAATTTACAAAACAACGGGTAATATAAAGTCATAAGTGAAACATATATGATATCATAACAATGAATATGATTCTGTAATAAGTCAATGACATTATTTAAATCATTATACAGGAGGTTCGGATACGTACGAAGCATATCGGACCTAAGGTAAGGGATAATTTTGCAAATCTCATTTTTATCCGAGATTGCTTATTCGTAAGTATTTACTGGGGATGTTTATATCATTTCCATGTTTTATAAAAGTGTTTTCATGCATTTATAAAGTCCTTTTTACCCATTTTTGACTTTTACTACATGGTATGTATGGAATCATTCTCTTATTTACGTTACGAGGTACTTTTTTGACTTTTCCGACAAAAGTACGAGGAGAATCTTATTTTTAACTTATACGGCGTGAACGGATTTTTACGGTTTTATAAAGCCTTGTTTTCATGAAGCTTCCTCCAAAATATTTCATGACTATTTTCAACAAAATCCTTTTCTTTTAAAATTGCATGACATTTTGTGAAAAGAAAATGATTTTGAAGAAAAAAGAATATTTTCCTCAAGAATTCATTTCAAGTGTTTTATCAAAACTATTTTTCATCTAAGATGACATTATTTCATATGTGTATGTTTCAAGTATCATGTCTCTATGATTTACATGGTTTCACTTTTCTTATTATGAAATGATATCCATTTCTTTTATATGGATTATGTGATAATGGGATGATGTTTATGAAACCCTTTTTATTTATTGGGTTATTATGAATGATGTATGTTTATTTTGTGGCACAAGTAAGAATGATTTAATTATGAGATGGGTGGGACCTATATCTCTCTCAAATTCATTGGGTAAAGATTTTATATCTCATGAGATAGACATGACTGGAACAGTAAGTTAATCCAGTTCAGTATTACAGGACTGGAACGAGGAGTGAACTCGATTCCGAAAGGGACTTTTTCCACTAAGATGGTCTTGGCAGCAATGCCTTGGCTACTATGGAAATCATTACATGTGCTTAATGGATGCCACAATTAAAAGATTTATTCCCATGCTATTTTATCATTCTTAATTTTTCTTTATGATCTATGCCTTATACACTTCCATGTTTTATGTCATTTCTCAAGCTTTTGATGTTTAACCATTATGTTCATGTTTTTAAGTTCAAATGTATATGGTATGTTTTATTTTATCCATGTTTACCCTTACTAAGCATTTGAGCTCACCCTTTTTATGTTTTCTTTTCCCTAGGATATAAAGAAAGTTTTTAGGTAAAAAAAATGGGAAGATATTTATGGGATATGTTAAAGATATTTCACCACAATTTGAAGATTATGTTCCAAGTTTCCAAAGACACTAAACTATTACGGTCCTTGTGTGTCTGTTTTTGTTATGTATTAAATTTTCCGCAAAATTAATGTAATGTTCATGTACGTCAAGCTTTGGGTCTCTACATTTGGAGTCTGAACACTTCATTGTTATTAGTGATTATTTATCTCTTGATCATATTTCTAGGATATATGTGAAGGATGTGGAATTATTACATGTAGTACCCCATCCCATTATATCTGATTGGTATCTGAGGTTTACCAAAAATTTCTGGTGATGTCCTCCGAAGGCATTGGATACTAAGTTACATTTGAGCACTTTTTATAATCCTCAGATGGATTTTCAGTCTGAGAGGACAATTAAAACTATGGAATATATGTTGAGACAATTATCTATGGATTTAAATGGATTTTGGGTTCAAATACTAAATTTTGTTGAATTTAATTACAATATTATCATTCACTCTAGTATTAAGATAGATCCTTATGAAGCCCTCTATTTAAATAAGAAAAATCTCCAACTTCATAGAATTAAGTTGGGGAATAAAATCTATTAAGAGATAATCTTGTTGATAAAATGGTGTAATTGGTAAGATCTATTCAACAACACTTAAGTGAATCTTAGAGCCGACAAAAATTTATGTTGGAAATAGAAGAAATGTCCTAGTGTTTGAAGTGGGTGAAAACTTGTTTCTATAAATATCTTCCTGGAAGAGTGTAATGAGATTTGGAATGAAAGGAAAGAAAATCCCTAGGTATATTAGACCTTTTGAAATTTTGGATCGTGTTGAGAAGGTAGAGTTCGGATTGGAACTTTCACATTGTCTTTATAATGTCCAAGATGTGTTCCATGTATCTATTATATGAATTTATTTAACTAATCCTTCACATGTACTAAACTCAGAAGTGATACTACTAGAAAAAGTTCTTTTTTATGAAGAACAACTAATAGAGATTCAAGATCATAGTGAAAATGTCCTGCAAAACTAGACCAATCACATGGTTAAAGATTTGTGGTGAAACCACCAGTTTAATGAAGCTGTATGGGAACTCATGGATATTATGAGGTTGAGATGTCCTCATTTGGTTCTATCCCAATGAAAAATTTCATGGGTAGAATTTAGTTTAAGGGTGTAGAATAGAAAACCAGGATGTTTTTATGAAATATTTTATCCAAATAATTTTAATTACTCAATAACATTTATTGCACATAGTTGTGAGTGTAAATGGACCATAGGATACCTTATTATAAAATGTGAAATTTAACATTTTTGTTAGGTTAGTGGGAATAAATAAAAATAAATTATGAAAATGTATGGTGAAGTCATTCGCTTCAAATTATTTATGAAAAATATAAATCAATTATATATTATTATTATTGTGAATTACAATTAGAAAATAAAATTAATGAAATATTTTTTATATTTAATAAAATATTTTTTATATTCATCCAATAGATATTTTTGTAATAGGGTATGAATAAACAATATTTGATGTATAAAACCGAATATTTTTAAAATAGAAAATTTAATCTCCTTTTAATGGTGAACCCTTTTTAAATTAACATTTTGATAAATTAATAATTATTATATGAAAAAAACTTGTTATTTTGAATCAGGATACAATTTTTTTTCTTTATATTAATTTTTTATATTTTTCTAATAACATTCTCATTTTTTATGAATAGTAAAAATACACGAAATATTAATTAAGAACAACTTTTATCCATAAAAATTTAATATGGTTAAATTATAACATTCAATTGTTTTAAATTATAAATTGAATAATTGTTTATAATTAAATTTAATGTATATCATTTGTATTATTTTTATGTTTAATTCAGATTTAATAATAATTCAATCTTTTGCAATGTTTTTTCTTTTGAAAACTAATTCTCTCATTCGGACAACAAGAATAATTTTAAATGAATTAATATAACTTTAATGTTTTTAATTTTGAAAAATTGACTCTATATATTGAATCATTAGGTCCAAATTATTTAAATAGATTTATTTTATTTTTGGACCCTATTAATTGACACTTCAGTAATTTTGATTAATATTGTAAAAGGGTAATTAAGGTAATTAAGGACAACAATACTATTATAAAATTACCCTATCACTTTTAAAAATATACTTGGATGAGTTGGATTCAATCTAAATAATCCTTGGGATGTAATGGTGTCATTTAGAAGCCACTTGGATAAGATTAGGACATTTAGTTTATTTAATTGAATGAAAATTTTAATTAAGCCTTACACAATTTTTTAAAACAATATCATTTTTAATATAATGTCACATAGAATATAAAATCGAATATTGATTCTAATTTTAATTGTAAAATTTTTTTATACATCTTGAATTTTTTTATAATTTTTAGGAATTCAATTATTACATTAAATATTTATACTTTGATGGTGTAAAAAATAATTAATTTATGAGAAATCACTAAACAATTTTATTAAAATGATAATAGCTATAAAAGCACCCAAAAACATGAAAAAATAATATTTTTTGAGTATATCACGACCATTACCATCCATGTGTCATGTTATTGACCTTTTCAATCCTTATAGGATAGATTTGGGAACTTTTATTATTTTATTTAAAATTATAATAATGTTGTCACAATCATAATTTAATAAGTATTACATTTTCAATGTTTGATTTTCCAGAAGATAAATTTTACAAACAATGATAATATTAAATATAGTAGATTTATATTTATAATACTATAGTATTTTTAATTTTTATTCATCAAATAATTATATTAAATAATTACAAAAATTTGATGTCATAATTATTTTATTAATAGAGATAAAAATAAATGATATTAAAAATATTAAAATAAATATAATTTGGACTTATCATTATGTATATTGAATTATATATATAACCTACACCTATTATGAAAATAATGAAATACTATTTTCAAATTTAACTTATTATCTTAATATTTAAAAAAACAATGAATTGAATAGTTTCAAAATTAACCCTATTGATTGTTGATCAAAATAATGTATTAATAAATTATATAAAAAATCATAAAACGTTTTAATAAATATATAAATTTTTGGATATGATAGGAAATGTTATAAAGTATTTATATATGTTCTAATTTACATCACAAATTTAAATACAACAACCTTTTTATATTGAAATACTTGTTATCTTAATAAAAATTAAATATAATAAGTAACTATTAATAAAAATGAGAATGATTAAATTGACATAAATACTTCTATAAAATTTATTGGTTGATGATATTACAACCCTAACACATATAATATTCGAAATTGGGACATTTCCTAGGTTTTTGGATGGGATTTTATTTTATTATAAATTAATATTTTTGAAGATCCCAAAAGGGACTCTCACCTCAACTTAAAAATTGGAACCCACTCTATCATATATTCACTTCACATTGAGCCTTCTAGAACTCCCCTAACCTACCCTTTTCCCTAATCAAATTCCATTGTTACATTCTAGAGGTTTTGGGATTCTACAAAGAAAAACACTAGTGCTCTATGAGGAGATTTAGAGAAAGCACGTCGAAGAAGAGGTAACCTCCGATACTGATTCATTCAATCTTATTTCTTCTTATACTTCATATTCATGATTTTTTATTTATAATTTAATAATTACATTTTAACATATAAAATGATATGTCATTATAATTATGAAATAACCATATTCCACCTTCTATATATCCTACAAAAAAACGAAATCACCACGCCTGTGTATATAGAGCTTAACATCTCCACGCTGTGGTGTAATCTTTTTTTCACCACCACCTTACATGTAATGGTATAATGATGAAAATAATAACTATATATTATTATTATTACATAATATTAATTTTTAAATATTATACACCAACCAATTCAATACCATTCAACAAAAATGGGAATAATATCATCGCTCATGTGTACATACAACCTACTGTCACCACGATGCAATGTGATTCATTTTACCTAATCCTTATTAAATAATGATTATATAAATGTAAATAATGAATAAATATGGTATATATTAAGTTAATATAAGTTTATAATGATAAAATTATGACTTATGTAGGATAACCTGAACTTATTCTACACAACAGGCATAAGAAAATAAAGTAGTTAACAATAAAATAACAAGTAATATTGAAATGTTGTTAATGAAGACACAAGAAAAAGATTATATATTATATCAAAAAATGACTTTGATTCTGAAATAAGTGAACAAAATTATTCTAATCATTAGGTAGGAGGTTCAGATACATACAAAGTAAATCTGGCCTAAGGTAAGGAATAATTTCCCAATATCATTATTATCAGAGATTGTTTATATGTAAGTATTTACTAGGGTTTATTTATTATCCACATCCATGTTTCATAAATATTTATTATTATTCTAAAATTTAATAATGTAAATGTTTCCAATTGGTTAATTTTTATTAAATCATATGAAAGGAATCATTTTAAATTTTTTATATAAGGCACTTTTTGACATTTCTAGCAAAAGTACAAGGAGAATGATTTTCAAAATTATATGGCATGAAAATATTTTTACATATTCCTACCACCTTATTTCCATGAATATTATTCTAAATTATTTCATGTTTTTTTATATAAATTTTTTTCTTTTAAAATTTTGTTGCATTTTGGTAAAAGAGAATGATATTGAAGAAGAAAGTACATTTCCATGTTAAATTAATTTGAAGTGTTTTGTCAATATTATTTACCATCTATGATGGAATTAATTAATAGGATTTTTTAACTATAATATCCCTTGAATTTTTATGGTTTTTTCTATAATGAACATCAATTTATTAAATCAATTTTTTATATAGATTATGTTTTGACGTAATGATTGTTACGATCCATGTATTTATAGAATAATAAATTTTCATATCTATTAATATTCATTATTTGGATAAGAAGTTTATATTAGAGGGGATTTTTTTTCTGATAGAAAACTCTACACACAATAACAGGTTTCTATGAAATATTATGTTGCTCACAACGTTGAGTTATAACAAAAAATAATATATTATTATTATTATTATTTTAAAATGGTAATTAACACCTAGCCATTGGAAAGGAGGGAATAAATATTATCAAATAAATTATGAAAATATTATTCATACAAGATAAAATAATGATTATTTGTTTACAAAAATTTATTAGAAATGGAAATAAAAACCAATTGAATATGAGAGATGAGTTTTTATAAAAAAAATTAAAAGAGATTAATTGTGTTTATAAAGTATTATCACTATTTATAGATTTTAATATATGTTATATATTCAATTTAATATTTTAATTTCATCATATATTTATTCCAAATATTATTTCAGAACAAATTCAATTTTTAGGATAAAAGAAGTAATTTTTTGAAATTGAGTTTTACCTCCATTTGATGAAGAACTCTTTTTAAATTTAATTTTTGACACATTTATAAGTTATATATGAAAAAATAAAAAACTTATTTAGATTTGGGACATTCAAATTTACTTTGGATAAATTTTATATTTATTTCGGAAAACTATCATGTTTTAATTAATATAAAAAATACGTAAAATCTTAATTGAAAACAAATTTTTCCATTGAAATAATTTATATGGTCGAATCATATAATATAATAATTATTAATTATAAATATATAATATTTATATCATTTAATCCAATTTTGGTCATTAGAATTAATTTCACATTGAAATTCGACCTATACACATGTCAATCTGTTGGTAGTTTTTACTACTTAAAAACACGCATTCTAGTTTTGACAGTGGGAATTGATTTTAAATTAATTACTAAAATTTATGTGATTTTAATTTTTAAAAATATATTCCATATTTGGAATCATAGGGTCCAAATTGAGTAAATAGGAACCATTTAATTTTGGAAACTATGAATTGTAACTTTAGAAATAATTTTTAATTGCCATGGTGAAATACTAAATTAGGTAAATAAGGGTAAAATAATAATATTATAATAAGTTAAAAATAACCTAAAACATGTCATAATATAATTAGTTGATATATTTCAGAGCCTGAGAATCTTTAGGTAATACTTTTGAAATTTGGGAGCCACTTGTGTGTTAAAATGACATTTTATGATTTTTAATTTAAAGAGAAGGGAAATAAAATATAAACATGTATCTTTTAATAAAAAAAATTATATGGTGTTATATAAGTGATATATTATACTATAAATAGTCATTATAAATATTATAAGATTTAATAAATCATTATATTATATTTATTATTTTTAGACATTATATAAATAAATTTAATTACGACACAATGATGATACAGTGATTTGTTCACTAATAACGGATTAAATAAATGATATTATAAATATTAAAATAATTTTATTTGAATTTTTTTGATTCCATCAAAAAAACTCTGGATTATATGGACCAATAATATTTTAATTAATATCATGGGTTCCATGAAATCATGTTTTTATAACTTTATGAAAAAATCAATTACTAAATAATGTCAAAATTGATATAAATGAGTTTTTAAAACAAATAATATTTTATTAAATGATATAATAGTTATAAAAATATAAGATTCTTTAAAATGTCTTATATAATGTATAAATTGTCATTAATGATCCACTTATCATTCTCTTGAAATTTTATAGTAACTATTGTAACCATATATTATGAAAATATATGAAGATATGGTTTGAGTTAAAGTTTTTAACTAAAGGGTAATGCAAAAAAGATAAGTTTATTTTTTGACATAATGTTATCTAAAACATATTGGTTGAAAGGGTTTAGACCCAAATTCATTTTATATTTAAAATAAATGAAGTTGAGGCAATTTGAAACCGAAAATCAATTTATAATAAAATATTATTACAAGGGTTTCCTAAAGTGCTCCTACTCGTCATATAAAAAGCCACCACCTCTAACAAATTACTAACACCCCTAAATCCCCTTGTATCTTACAACATATGATCAAATAAGATCTCAAAATTACTCCATTACTCATTGAATCATTACCTAGGTCATATGTCAATTTAAGGAATCCTTTTGGTTCAAATCAAATTAAGTTACCCGAGTTTGAGGTAACATCTTCTCTCAAGATCCTTTCATTTATTTTCCTTCTCCACTACCTATGATATTATTGTAGTTTGATTAAAAAAATTAAACAAAATCTAATATGTTTTTTAGATGCATTATAACTACAATTACACACACCTCCCTATAATGGATACAAACATATTGTTTCTGTATATGATGAACTAATGCCTTATGAAATGATGATTGTTCAATAATCCCCTAACACCTCTCATGGTGTCCATTAGGATGGCGCTATATTTATATATGATATATATTATATTTATATTGTCTCCATTCTTCTGTATGTTTTTATTTAAAGCTTACATTTATGATTTTAATAATGTGTAAATACAAAAATTTCATTTGAGGAATGGTGGACTACCTCTCCCTCAAAGTGATATAACTAGTTCAAGCCATACATAGAATGTATAAATGATAGAATTTATAAAATTATATTGAATATATAAAATATTTTATTATACTGGAATTATAATAAATATATTTATCATTTAGTTTTCATTCCTTTAATATAATAAATAAATGAATGAAGCGTTCATGCATTTGTACGATATACCATCTCCAAGAACAATGTTTATGATTTATTATCTACAAATTTAATGGACTATTATAAATAAATATATACAGGATATATATGGTACTTAAATCTTGAATTATATTTTCGCGATGATGTACTTTTGACTTAATGGAAAATTAATATCAACACAAGTTCATTTTCGACTCATGTGCCGAATATCAACAAAATAGCCGATATGAACATAAATAATTATATAATTTTTATCAAATGATAATTAGTAATATAAAATGAATAATAAACTTGAAAATGGTTTTGAACCAAGTAAAAATTAACTTATGTTTATTATTAAAAAAGAATAAGGAACATATGTGACGATTTGGACTCATGTTACGTGAATCTACAACCCATATCTTTTTAAGAAAACCTTAAATGTTATGCCTTCTTAATTTATATTTTCATATTTTTGAATTTTACATTTCATTTCCCCAAAACTATGCATATAATTTAAGAATAATTAGAGACCCTCTTTTTATCTCATTCAACTAATTTTATGGATTTTTAAGTAACACTGTTAGGATGTCTAACTTTCGTAAGGGATCTTCTTAACTCAATTTCCATTATTTGGGTAAATCTTCTACTTCATGACTATTTCATTATATGATTATTTTAGAAATGCATCTTGATATCTTATCTAGTAATTATACATGGTTTATGTGTACTAATAGTGAATACACATAATCTACCTACTTTGTTTAGAAGTATATTTTTGTAAGGAAATTTCTAAACTCAATTTCCACTCATTGGATTTTATAAATACACCGTTGATTATATTATGCCATTATCATGTGTGGAATCACTTTTTATTTATTTATGTTTTAATTAAAACATCACTTTGTGTAGGTATATTGTTTCAACACATAATCACCCCATTGATAAAAACTTACATCATTGATCTAAACATTGTATGGGAAATCATAACTCAATATTCATTCCTTGATTTAAATATACATGTCATTTGTTTTTTTTAATATTTTTGAATGGCCTATTATTGTTTTACAAATAATATACTCTTATATGTTTTGTATTAATATTTTTCACACGTATTTGTTTGTTTAATTTATCATTAATCTAATGATACAATCTTTATAGGGGACTTCATCTCAGTCTCCTTTAATTGAGGAAAATTTTCATGTTATACATCACCTTTTTTTATGGTGTAAAAATATACTTTGAAATTTAATTTCATTGAAAGGGAATATATTTTCTACAAGGTTTTTTACTAAATGAAAAAATTTGGGTTTCATTTTAACATACACGGTGACAATGACCTTTCCGTCACTACTGGCATTATTTGAAATTTGGATTTCTTAATAATCTATAATGATTATAAAAGAAAAATTAAATACCTTATTCCTTTTTAGGTATTTTGGTATTGAAATTTTTTTTGATAATGGATTTATGTATTATGATTGCAATGTGGAAATATATTTTTCCTTCAGGCTTGTTCACGTGTTATGGTTATGTTGTGGTTCTTAATAATTCCTTATGTATATGGGTGGTTTTGTGATAAACTGATTGTGGGTGTTCCCGTGATAGATCTCCAATTTATTGGGTAACAGTACATAGGTAAACATTAATTTTTCTCCTAATAAATTTAAGTAATGTACTTTGATGGGTATTCCAAATATTACCATGAATTTTAGTCCCAATGTGGCTATGAAAACTATAACATATGTATGTTATTGATGCCACAAGTTAACTTTTTGATTAATGATTTTTATGAGTTATTCAAAAATATTATGATTTACTAAGTTATACTAGATATTGTATACTTTATGAGTGAAAAGTATGATTTCATTGATTTTTATATATTCATGGAATAATGTTTTCTTTATTTATTTTGTAACCCATACTGAGATTTTAATGCTCATCCAATGTTTTTGGAATGTTTTTCACAAGGTAAATTGAAGGGTAAGAGAAACAAAGATTTAAAGATGGTTTTTATTAAGAAATGAATTATTTATTTATTTAAGTTTCTTTATTTTTGTAAAAAATTTGATATAGTAGAAGTGTCTACATTATAATTTTTGATATGTAATGTAATAGTAATGGCCTAATTCTCTAAAAGTCTAAAAATAAAAATATACATAATGTGAATTCATGACATATCAAAATATTATTTATCATTTAAGTTATGGGCCTTATAATTTCTATCAAAGTAATTTATCAGACAAATTTATGAATTATGATTTTTAGTTAAATAAATGGTTACCTTATATGTCTATTATTTATGTTAAATTCTTTTTTATATCTTTTTTAGATTAAGGACTTTTGGTTAAAAATTGAAAGTGGGGGATCTCAAACTACATTCATATCTCTTCCTAATGACAAGCTTGTAATAATTATTTTAAAGTCACATCCAGAGGATTCTGAAACATTTTCTAACAAACAACTCACTTGCAAGATATTTTTGGAGATATCAAACAACATCGATATACCTAGATACCATCATGGATCATGGCTTGTATTTAATCAAATATATTTTCTCAATATTAAAATATTTTCAAGAAAGGTAAATATTATCATTTAATTTTTATATATTTTACCTTATCACAAGATTTTGATGCATATTATGATTTTGCAAAAGGTGATGAGGAAGGAGACCCCTGAGCAACCTATTTATATTTTATTTTAATATAAATTCTTTCAGGACATAATTATTGTATTTTAAAAGGATCATTGATTGAATGTTTCAACTCAACCTTTGTCCAGCTATTTTATAAAAATATTATTTTATCTGATGTTTTGAAATTCTATTTCATACATGATTATTTTTTGAATATATTTTTATGTGATCCCCTTTATGGCTCATGTTGTAAAAGTTTTATTTTGATAAATAAGAAAATTATTTTTAAGGATATCTAAATAAATTTTGTGATTCATGGACCATCTATTTACATGAGAATGATGATGATGAACCCAGGTTGACACCATGATCAAGGTATGATTTTCCTTCTATTAGGAATAATTTTAATTTATCAAATGGAGGAGAAAAATATGTCAATATATATAAGACTTCAGGTATTTAGATGTATAGTCATTATGAGTTGGGATAAAAATTAGAGGTATAATACAACCATTGAGGTTAAAACATGTTATGGTTATTTAATTGTTTTATAAAAAGGTAGAACATAAAATATGGGTGAAAACCCATCCCATATGACAAGGTCACATGAATCAATCCAACAAGTGAAGGGAGTTAATGGCGCACCTCATTCCACATTTCTACGTGAATACCCCAGTTAATATGACATATTCATTTTAGTTAAATTATTCTATTGATCAAGAATAATTTTAATTTTTCTAATTATGTTTTTTCAAATCGATATCCAATGTATAGGAAAATGATTTGGTGTTTGTTTTATAAATTTTATTTTGGAAGATATAAACTCTATTGGAAACACTATATGCCTTGGGAAAATAGAATACTATGGAATTTTATTTGTGGAGTAATGTTTTATTTATATTATGAAATAATATATGTTTTTATTATAGACATATAGTGATTTGGGTTATTTATGTAAATGATTAACCTAACATGGAGAACCAATTATTAGGTTAGTTACTATTAAGTATGATACATAATGATAAGTCTATGTTATTTGGTGATAAATGTTAAAATTTATCACGGAAGACTATGGGATAAAATACTTCTAAATTTTGGGTTTCTATTTTTCTTTGGATTATTATTTTTGATGAATTATAATCAAATTATTTGATTAATGGTATTTATTGAACAATGAAATATTTATTGGATATTAAGAGTAGTATTTATATATATAAGGGATTATTCTTTTCACGATATTATTTGATCTTTTACTAACCATTTTGGTTTGGGTAATATCTAAAGACAAGGGAAATATATGGTTCATATTTTGTGGACTATGTTATTCTCTAGAAGTTGATTCCTGCAGTACAAGTGTGACCAAATCATTTTGAATACTCATCATTGGAGGAAAATTTGTGTTTGTGGTATATACTTATTAATGGATGGAACACTTCTTTTTTGGTAATAATTTTTCCTTATGTTCTTTTTAAACTACATAAAAAATTCCTCAACTTTATAAAAAGGATCTTAAAACAAAAAAAATTTCTTTTCTTTTCCTATTGGGGAAATCAATTATTGTTTAACCCATCACAAGTTTATAGTGTTCTGGTTGTTAACTTTTCGTGAACATATTTTCTATCACTCTCCATCAGAACATGATGGTTAGTTTTTCATCCATATCAATGTCTTCCATCATGGAATCCTACTATGTTTTATCTCGGGGGACTTGTGTACTTCTCTTTATCTATTTTAAAGTGATTGTTTTATTGACTCTTTTTGAGATATGGGATTTTCAATGAATTTTCAGATCCCAATTTAAAAATGATAGGACCCAATTTCCAAAAGGGGGAATGATTTAATGACCCAGCTATTTATAGAATAATACATTATCATATTTATTAAAAACACACATTCTGGTTTTGGAAATGGGAATTAATTTTAAATTAATTACTCCAATTTCTATTTTTTGAATTTGGAAAATTTGATTCCATATTTGGAATCATAAGGCCCAAATTTTATAAATATTTTCTTTTTATTTTTGGACCTTATTAATAGTAACAACAACAATTATTTTTAATTACAATGGTTAAATGGTAAATAAGGTAAATACAGGTAAAACATTAATATTATAATAATATAAAAATATACTAAAACATGTCCTAATCATATTAGATGATATATTTCTGACCATTGTGCTTTTTTAGGCCAAAAGTTTTTTATTTTTGGGGCATTTGGTTGGGAAAATGACATTTTATATTTTAATTTAAAGAAAAGGGAAATATAACATAAACATGTATCTTTTAATAAAATAATTTTTATATGGGGTTATATATGTGATGTATTAGACAATAAACAGTCATTAGAAATCTAAAATTATTTCCTGAATCATGATATCATATTTATAATTTTTTAAAATTAAATAAATTTATATATTTATGACACAATGATGATGTAGTGATTTCATCATTAATAATGGATTCAAATAAAATATATTATAAATATTTAAATAATTGGAATTTGATTATTTTGAATCAATACACGAAATTTATGGACAATGCATAAATATTAGATTTTATTTAATTCCTTTGGGTCAAAGGAGTCTAGTTGATATAACATTTTGATAAATCAATTACTAAATTGTGACAAAATTGACATAAATGAGTTTTAAACCAAATACTATTTTATTAAATTGTATAATAGTCTTAAAAATATAAAAATAGACCAAATGACTTATATAATGTTATAAATTTGATTAATTATCCATTTATGGTTCTCTTGGAATTTTATAGTAACTATAGTAACCATATAATAGGAAAATACAAGATGATATGGTAAGAGTTAATGTTTTTCACTATGGGGTAAAACTAAAAGATAAGGTTAGTTTTCTGACCTAATATTGAATAAAAAATTTCTTTACAGTTTTTAGACCCAAAATCATCTTATCTTTTAAATAAATTTGTTTGGGACCATTTAAACCTGAAAATAAATTTATAATAAAATAATATTTCATGACTTTCCTAAAATGCCCCTATCCTCTCTTATAAAAGGATACCACCTCTACCCACTTACTCAAACCTCTCAATAACCTTTGATCATAAAAATGTTACTCAAGTAATCTCCCAATGTCCATCCCTTATTCCTATAATCCATACCATTGGTAAAAGAAAATTCAGGGAATCCTTTTTGCTCAAATCAATTTAAGTCACCCGATTTAGAGGTAACGTCTTCTCTCAAGTTCCATTCTTTATTTTCCTAATAAAATAACTATTATCTTATAATTGTCTCATTACATAAAAACCCAGTATCCTACAAGTACTAAAATGTTTTTATGACATGTATTTGAACAACAATTACTCACACATCCTTCTAATGGATACGAACATATTGTTTCTATGTATGGTGAACTAATGCCTCATGAAATGATGATATTTCAATTTTTCACTACAACATCTCATGGTGGATATTATGATTGAACTGTAAATATATATAATATATATTATATTTATATTTTCATTGTTCTTAAATATTTTTTACAACATTTTATTATGATTTTTATAATGTGTAAATATCTTAATTTCGTTTGATGGAGTGTGGACTACCGCCCCCACAAAGTGATATGACTCATTCATGCCGCAAAGAGAATGTATAAAGGACAGAGTTAATGATTGTATATAAAATTTATAAAATATGATATTTTTCAAGAATTATAATATACTTATGTATCATTTATATTTCATTACTTTAATATATCAAATAAATGAAAGTAGTGTCCATTCATACGTACGGCATACCATCTCCATGAATAATGCATTCATTTTATTATCTGAAAATGTTATTGAATATTATAAATACATATATAATATATATATATATGGTACTTAAATAATGAATAATATTATAGTAATGATGGAATATTGACTACATGGGAAATCTATATCAAAACAAGTCCATTTTCAACTCAAGTACCGAATATCGACAAAACGACCAATATGAACATAAATAATTACGTAATTTATATAACAAGATTATATGTAACATAAAATGAATTATAAATTTAAAAAAGGTTCTAAACCATGTATAAATTAGCTTTATTTTATTATTCATGAAGAACAAGGAACATACGTGGTGATTTGGACTCAAGGTAAGGGAATCTATCACCCTTCTCTTTTCAAGAACTTATTTAAAGTTATGGATTTTTAATTTTTGTTTTCATATGTTGGGAATTTTCATTTCATATCCCCATTATTTTATATATTATTTCAAAAAATTTAGAGGCCCCTTTTATCTCAATAAACTCATTTTATGAATGATTATGTAACGTGTTAGGATGCCGATCTTTCGTTATGGATCTTTTTAACCCAATTTAAATTGTTTGGGTTAATCTTCAACTTCTTGATTACGCCATTCTATGATTATATAAGAAATTAATAGTAATATATTAACTAGTATTTAAACATCATTTATGTGTATTTTATTTAATACACATAATCAACCTAATTTTTTACAAAAAAAATATATTTTTATGGAATTTTTATACTTAATTTTCACTCATTTGGTTTTACGAATAATTATTTGATTATATTATTCGATGATTATTTGTGGAATCACTATTTATTTTTATGTCATAATTTACACTTCCCTTTGTGTGGATATACTATAGAAACACATAATCACCCCATTGGTAAATTCTTATATAATTTAAATTATTTTTTAAGGGAAATTTTAACTCAATCTCCATTCATTGAAATAAATATCTGCATCATTGGTTTTGTTCATCCAAGAATATTTGTGAATGGTCACTAATTGTTTAAAATTTTATATCCACTTATATTTTGTTTATTTATATTTTTCACACATATTTAGGTTTTTGATTTATCCTTAATATAATGATACTATATTTGTAATGGACATAGTGAAAATCTCGTTTCATTGAGGCATATTTTGATGTTATAAACCACATTAATTTATACGGTGTATAAACCCCTTTGAATTTTTATTGAATTCAAATGGAATTTTTTTCAACAAATCATTTTACAAAAGTATACAAAGAAAGTTTCATTTTAATGTACGTGGGAACAAAAAACTGTCCACCACCATGAGCATTATTTGATATTTTTCTTCCTTAAGAAGTCGTAATTTTTTTAATAGGAAAAGTAAAAACCATATTCCTTTTTAAGTAATTTGGTATTGAAAATTGTGTTGAGAATGGATTGAAGACTTATGATTGGTGTGTGGAAATTTATTTTTCCATTATGCTTTTTCATGTGTAATGATTTTTTTTGGTTCTAGGGCATTGCATATGTATATGGGTAGTTCCATGATAAACCGAGGGAAGGGGAGACCGTGATAGCTCTCCAATGCATTAGATAATATGATAGAGGTAAACATTAAATTTTATCCTAATAGATATAGGGAATATACAGTGATGGGTATTCTAAACATTACCATGAGGGTTACTCCCTATGTGGATGTGAAAGGAACAGTGTGTGTATGTTAAGGATTCTACATGTTACCTTTATTATTTATAATTTCTATGAGTTATTCATAAATATTATGATTTCCTAAGGTATATTAAAGATCATATGATTTATGAGTGAAAACTATGATTTCATTTATTTGTATCTATTCATGGAATAATGTTTTTGTTCTGTATATTATAACCCTTACTGAAACTTGTATGCCCATCCCATGTTTTGGAAATATTTTCCAAATGGTATAAGGAAGGGTACGTGAAATGAATAATTCAAGAATATTATCATCAAGAATGAAATTATTTTATTATTTATAGATTTTGTTTCTAAATAGTTAGAGTAAAAGTCACTACATTGTAATTTTTGAGATGCAATGAAATGGTTATGGCATAATTCACTAAAAAATGAATCTTGAAAAGATCCTCAAGGTGAATTTTTTACAAAACAAAATATTATATAACATTTTTTGATAGGGACTTATAATGATGTCTAAGAAACCCATTTTAATCCTTGGGTTCTGCTATAATGAATGATTTATGTTTTATGTGGCACACATTAGAATGATTTAATTATGAGATGGGTGGGACCTATATCTACATTTAATGCACTGGTTAAATATTTATATCTCATGAGATAAAAATGGTTGGAATGGTAAATGATATTTCTTCCAAAATATAGGGTTTTAATTATGAGTGAACTCTGATCAATAATAGACAATATCCTCTTTTTTGGTATTAGAAATGATATTTGACTAATATTAAATGATTTTCTAAGATTATGTGCATTCCAAAAAAATTCATGTCTTATGTAATGCCTTTTGGGATTATGTTCATTTATTATTATGAACATTCATGATTTATCCAATGGTATGATATCATGGTCTTACATATGCATGATAATATTTTGAAATGTTATTTAATTATGTCTTATGATTATGATATGCCTAATATATCCCTTTTTTACCTTTACTGGGCATCTGAGCTCACCCTTAAATATGTTTCTTTTCTCCAGGTCATGAAGAAGGGTATTATTTAAGAAATATCAAAATGGGGTCTAGTTTTGGAGAAATAAGTGTGAGACAATGAAGATGTCTTATGAATCATTTATTTAGGAATCTCAGTTTCTAATGGAACTATACATAAAGGGTTCTACTTTATCATTATTATATTTTGGTAATGAATATGATTCAACATTGAAGTAATATCAATGTATGTAAATTATGGGTCATTATATCTTTGTTCATGTGCTCATGGGTGGGAGTATCTTACCAATGTTCAAGGGAAAAATGAGAACCCATGGGGATTGTGGTTAAGTATATTGGATGTTACAATTTAATGTTATTTCATGTCAAGTGATTCACCTGTGGTGTGATGTTATTATTTTCCAAGATTTTCTTCATGGATGGTATTCTAGGATAGTTTATTATACATTCATAATTCTAAAAACTTAGGATAACATGTTACATGTATCCTTCTAGGCCCGTAAGGGAAAAAATATTTTGGTGGTGATGTCAAAATTATAATCCTTTTATTTTTTTGAATAAAAAAAATTAAATGGTTCCAAATAAAGAACTCATAATTGTTAATGATGTTAAAAATTATAAATAAATAAAATATTTTTCGAATCAAATACATGAATTATTGATGTGTTTTCCCAATATATTCCATAACCCAAGTGAGGGGTTGTTTTGGGTAGTTATAGTGCTTCAGTATGACCGTATGGTGGAGTATCTAGGATTAATTTTTATATAATTATGCGATTACCTCTTTCGTAAATGTGATTATTATGTATTACATTTCATATAATGTGTGTTTTTAATTTTAGACACATTCCTTGATTATGATGTTTGATGATACAGTGACAAAAAGATATAGCTGAAATATTCCCCCAATAGTGGATCCAGAGGCTCTGATTGTTCAAGGTGAAGGAGATAGTGAGAAGTTCCATGATAAAATTAATTCCTTTATGATGTTTAGGGTTATATTTCCATGGTGTAATATACATAATATGTCTAACCTGACACAATAGTTCTAGTTACTGCACCTATAAATCGAAAATGGAGTAGGTGGACACAAAGTAGGTGAGTTGTGGATTCTATCAATCAAGATGATCTTTGACAACCTAGAGACTCCAATATGTCAGATAAATTATTATGTGACCTATATATTGCATGGATCAGTGAATCACTGGTGGGATTTTAAGATCCCGGTTTTAGCTATAAAAGACTTTGGAATATTCTTGATGTTATTCCAAAGAAGCGCCTTCATACAGTGTGCGATTCCGAGCTCCGGCGTGGCCGGAATTAAATTTTCAGTGCGTTCACATTGGGAATGAAAAATAAATGGGATAACACCTAAACGGTGTTCCAGATCAAAAATATGAGTGTACGGATGGGTCCAAAATGGGGTGTTTACCCTAGGAACGACATAAAACATGTTGGCGCGGGGCGTTTGGACCCCTCGCTCGTTATCGGAACGTGAAACGGATAAATTAAATAATTATTTTATTCATTTAATAGATTAACTCAAGTAACTCTTAAGCAATTGTTCGGATGGGAAAACTGAGGACACTATTGAGTTTGGAGCGTGTCGTTTACCCTAGGAGGGGTATAAGTTTTGCGGGCGCAGCCCTTCTATGGAAAATGTCACCAAGGGAGTTTTCATAATTTAGCGGCCTCGGTCGTTAAATTTTATAAATTTGGAACGGAGGATCGAATTAAAATTCCAAGACCACCATTGTGCTCGGGAGGAGTTTTTTACCCTAGGGGAGACTTAACCTCGACCCTGCTGAGGGTTCAAGTACGGGACCGACGGTCAGGGGTTTAAGTGTTTTCTATTTAAACACCACCCCCACCCTCTTCTTCCCCCTTCTTCCCTGGCGCAAACCCTCCCAACGATGAAGGACGAACTCCTCTCCTCTCCTCCATCACTCCGGCAAGGCGGCGACGGCTCTGACGGATCATCGGTGAAGTGTCGGGCAAAGCCCATCGAGGTAGGCTCGCATTTTATCATTTTAATTCTCGTAGTCTTCTTAAAATTTATTTAATTGCATCGAATTGTTCTCTGGTCATCGATCGAAGCCCATAATTGATTAGAACTCGTTCTAATCTTTCCAACGCATGCTTCGGATTGAAAATCCAAGTCCCAATGTGTCTGGGGTGGTCCGTTGAAGTTTCCGATGATTTTTGAGTTTTTCCAGCCGGATTTAGGGGTTCTGGCGGTGGTCCGGCAAGCGGTAGATAGGCGGAAGGTGGTGGTGCTCCGGGCTCTAGGCGTCGATGGCGCTCTGGGCTCCAGGCGGCAGGCGGCGCTCTGGCTTCAGGCGGCAGGCGGCGGGCATAGCTCGGGGCACCGACGGGAGACTGGGGTCACGGCGCGTGACCCCGTAGGGGAAACAAAGACCCGCCCTCAGTGGGTCTTCACGTGGAAAGACGACCAGACCCACAAGGTTGGTCCGCAGATGGACCGTGGGTCAGTGTCGGGCCGGTCGGCGGGGGCGGCCGGTCCAGGCCGGTCCTGCCCAAGGGGTTTCGTCCCCTCTGATTTCGGACACCCGTATCTTCCACTACGGGTGTCCGTTTTGCATGCCGTCTACGGCAGTGTGAACCTCAGCTTGAGGCGTAGAATATGAGATGGTTTCGAGGGTTTTAACTCCGAATATGGGGGGCCTCTATGGCATGACGCGTATGTTATTTGGATTGACATTTTTCTAGGGGTTCGTGTTTTGAGAAGCGCAGACATATCCGATGTCTATTTTGAGCGCCGTTAGCGGCATTGTGACCCTGGCGTCAAGACGAAGATTGCCAAGGGGTTTTTGGGCGTCGAAGCCAGAGTTAAGGCATGGGCCCCATGGCCCGTCTTTTAAGCTACAAGCAGCGTTTATCAACTTTTTAATCGGACGTCCGTTTGGGCTGTGTGAGGAGTCGATTCTGGGTGTTTTTCCGAGGGTATTGCAATGGCGCAATATGCCCGCTTTAATTACGCATGATGGTGCGGGCCCCACGAGGGATGTTTTGGGAGTTGGCGGTGATTTCTATCTTTATCACCGGGTGTCCGTTTTGGACAAGTGGTTAGTAAATCTTGTGTACTTTTTTGAGAGGATCAAAACGGTGTGATCCTTTTGTAGCGCTTTGAGACTGGGATGCGGGTCCCACGTAGCACCGCTCGTGTGTGGCATGGTGAGGTGCATCTTTTTCTCTGGATATCCGTTCCACTCAAGTGAGCAGTCAATTTGACCTGTTTTCCCAAGGGGATCGAAATGGTTCAATGCACCCGATGATTTTTGGGGCTGAGGCTCGGGATCACGGGACATCATTCGGGCATAAAGCGGTGTTGGTGACCTTTCCGTTGGATATCTGTTTAAGGCGAGTAAATAGCCTATCTCACATGTTTTTACACGAGGATTACAACAGTATAATCTATTTGGATTTGAGAATTCTCTTTCGAGATCTCATTAAATGAGGAAGCATGAAAGGTGCTTTGGTCGTGATTCTTACTATGGTGTTTGTAGGGAACCCTTGATGTGTGATCACGTTCACTCCTGTGAGAGTGAAGCTGATGCTTAAAGAGATGTGGTTGGCTATGCTAGGGTTGTGGAGGAAGCAGGTTGGAAAACTGTGTTTACACCTTTTTTCATTGACTTTGGGTGTCGTGTGCACGATAGACTTGGGCTGACAATGTGGCATACTCTGGGAGTATTCAGGAATTCTTGGAGGTACATGTTGTAGTACCTAAGAATGTTTGTGTGCTTGGTTTGGAGATAGGATCGCACGTCGTGTGGGCCCCATGTGCATGTCATGTTCTACTTTATGCACCTTGACCTCTCGTGACGCAGAGGGTCCTTCAGTTCATGATGGTTTAAACTAGCAGGGTTGATTGGTTACCCCTGGTTCTGTTCTCGACGTTTTGATCCGAAAAATTATTTGGGTTCTCTTTTCTCTTTAGTTGTTTGGGCTTTCAGTATCACGTCCCTTTGAGTTCCCTGGTAGGGTTTGGTGGATTCGGTGTGACCAATACTTTATGCGGGCACCGATTCTCTACCCAAAAGTTTGTTTCCAGTAGGGATGGCTAGAACAGTTTCGGGTTTACCCTCCAGTAGAGACTGGGTAGTGGGTTGCTCATTGACCTCATCGGGTTTACCCTCCAGTAGTGACTAGGCAGTGGTTTTCTCATCGACTTCTTCAGTTTTACCCTCCAGCAGAGACCGGGCAGTGGGTTGCTCATCGGCTTCTTTGGGTTTACCCTCCAGTAGAGACTGGGTAGTGGGTTTCACATCGACTTCTTCGGGTTTACCCTTCAGTAGAGACTGGTCAATGGTTTACTCATCGACTTCTTCAGGTTTACCCTCCAGCAGAGACTGGGTAGTGGGTTGCTCATCGACATCTTCGGGTATACCCTCCAGCAGAGACTGGGAAGTGGGTTTCTCATCGTCCTCTTCAGGTTTACCCTCTAGCAGAGACTGGGCAGTGGGTTGCTCATTGACTTCTTAGGGTTTACTATCCAGCGGGGATGGGCAGTAGGTTACCCGAAGACTTCTCTCAGACTCAGTCTATACTACTAGGATATTCTATGGCTTTTTCTGTGACTACTAGAGAGGGACCCTTGGTTGAACGAGTCAGTGTTGTGACATATTTGACTTTGAGAAGACCTCTCGACTGTGTGACAGTGACGAGGTGTGGCTTGACGCACCCCCATAACTCTCAAGTACGAGGGGTGCTTTCCCCATCGAGATGTGTCCTTGTGACCTGACCTAAAACCGTGCGGGTGGGTCAGTGCTACCCAAATCGGATAGTGTCAAGGTGCGGTGATTTGAGCCCCTTGACATGCAATTCGGGGCAGGTGTGTGGGTATTGGGCATCAATGTTGTTTACTTCTGGGATTGTTGGCTACTCACTTTCTTGGGTTGAACTATGGGACGGAGATCCCCTTATGATCTTGTTTGGGTTTCTTGACAGAGCATATATGTATGTATACCTTTTTCTAGTACCCACTTCTTGGGTTTTGGATACTCTCCTTCGAGGAGAGGCGAAGGCATGCGGGGTATACCATGTGCTTTCCGTGTCTAGCTTCTCGTGGTTGGATTAGCCTACTCTCCTATTATAGGTAGAGAAGAATCGATGAGAATTTCATCTTTTCACTGTTCCTAGCTCCTTGTGCTTGGATGAGTGTACTCCCTTCCTCTTTTTGGGTTGATCTATACTCTTTACTGCACTCTCAAGTTATACTCCTTTAGTTTTCCCTGTTTGATCTACTACTCACCTCTTCAGTACCTCCTTTTTTTGATCCCTTGAGCCTTCGGGGAATCCTAATAAGAATTTTTATACTCACCCCTGCTTGGGATTTTCCCGCACTTGGTGTGCCCTTGCAGACGACGGATAAGTTGGTCGTGTTGTCAGAGGATCTTAGGAGTTTGGGAGTATGGACCTCGTGCAGTTTTCGTGGTCGGGTTCTAGGTGTGGGAATCTCCTAGTTGTTTTACTTTTGTTTACATGTTGTTGGGTTGTGGCACTTTTCTAGTTGGGTGCATGTTTTTCCCTTTTCTTTTCAGTTTACCTTCAGTACTTACCTTGAACTGTTTAGAGGTTGATGCAATTTTTTGTTTATTTATAGCAGTTTGTACTTTACTTTTCCTTTTACTCTGCACCTCTGCATTGAGTGGGCTACGTGTGTGTGTACAGGTACTCAGGAAAAGGCCTCCCCGATTTCTTTAGCCTTCGGCACTTGTCTCCAGCCCCTGGCCTATGGTTTCCGGCTTGGGGTAGTTGCGGCTCGAGCCTGGGTAGGGTCAGGTCATGAGAAAGTGGTATCAGAGGTGGTTCATTCCTTAGTACTTTGTTCGAACGTCCCTAAAAAGGAATTGGTTTGGATTTAGGGAAACAGTGTTGACATGTCTCGAGAGTGGCTCTCAGGTGAGGGAGTCCAGTGATGGTGCGGCGGCCGACGTATCCATTCACCAGGACCCTGATAACCCGTTTGTTGACTCAGCATGCTGAGACACTCATTTCAGGGAAATTGGTTTGTTCATCACATAGGATTGAGTCTTTGACTGCCCTTCTTGATTCAGCTCCCCATTTTTGATACGATTGTATACATATATGCTCATTTGATCGTGGCACTCCTTGATAACATTCAGGATGTCTCTGCGAAGACAGCCAGCCATGATACCAGCATAGGTTCGTGATGATGACCTAGTGAGCTACGAGGCCTTAGTCCAGGACCCATCACGTGAGTCCCTTTCTCCGGGTGGGCTGGTAGCGGCACCCCCACCTGTTGTGTAGCAGATAGCTTCAATAGAGGAGATTGAGCTTGAGCGTAGGTTGAGCGCGCTCCGTGAGTTCCAGCGACAGAGACCGCTGGGGTTCAGTGCTGATCCAGACCCTCAGGTAGTAGAGGTTTGTCTTGATACATTGGTTCTCCTCTTCAGACTAGTGAAGAATCCAGCAGATCATATGGTGGCTTTGGCTGCCAGCCTTTTCCACGAAGCAGCTGGGCGTCGGTGTAGTCTGATGACTCAGTTTCTTGACGAGTCGTCGCTTTCGTGGGGCGACGTTCAGCTGCTGTTTCGTGAGGATTTTTACCCCTCCAACTTATTCTCCATTCGGATCCAGGATCTCCAGCAGTTTCGGCAGGGAGTTATGACGGTGAATAAGTATGCGACTAGTTTCACAGACCGTGCATGCTTTTGTCCGGACTCGGTCCATGACGAAAACTTCCAAGCGTGGAAGTTCAAGTAGGGTCTTCGTAGAGAGATTCGTATTGTCGTAGTACCCTTTGGAATTTCCACATATGTCGAGGTGCTAGAGTAGGTGCTGGTGACAAAGATATTCCTGTCATGCTCTACAGTTGGTGGTGGCAGCAGGCTCGATAGAGTCGAGACGTCTGCCGCAGCTAGCGGGCGTCAGGTGACAGAACCTCAATGTAGGTGGATTTACGATAACCAGAGTCATGGGCGTGGGAATACACCATAGTGGCATCGTAAGGCACCAGTGCATCCTAGAGAGAGTATGTGTTATGTTTGCAATGGGTGAGGTCACTTGGCGTGAGACTGCCCGACCAGGCACGCTAAGAATATTGGGCGGGTAGCAGGTGCACCACCACGACAAAGGTAGTGTCTTGATCGGAGTAATGCTCAGAGAGGTGGTGCTGGCGGAGGATTTGGGGGAGCTGGAAGTGGGGGATGACATTACAAGGTCTTCCCATCTCCACCAGGTAGTCCACGTTAGGCTCTGGGAGATGACAGTTGGGACCACAGACAGCCACGATCTTTGGATGTCTACGATCCTGCAGAGCATGAGGTGGCTAGAGGTACACTTTACGACTCTTCTACTTTTGCAGTAGAATTGTAAGACTCTCTGTGTGAAATTACTTTCTCCCTGCTCCTTGATTGAGGTGTTACTAGTGTGACACGAGGCATCGGTGTAACCATGTGTCAAAATGTAGAAGGCATTGGAACTTTTTCCATTAGTCGATGGTGTCGACTCCATCGCTTTCCGAGCGTGTAACAGAGTCTTGGTCGTGGAACATCGACTATGAAATCTTGCATGACCAAAAATCCATGGGTGTTTCACCATATTGATATCCTAAAGGAGAGAATCATCGGGCTTTATCCCTGGTCCAAACGATGATTCCAGTCACGGCATGCGATGTTGGGGTTTGGTCGGGGAGGTGAGCTACCCCCGAGGGTCTTCGAGCTGTTTGAGACCGTGCGAAGGTATAGCGAGGTTCCCTACCACCTTTACCTAACCCCAAAGGTGGGAGTAGGTGAATGGCGTCTCCCACATGACTCACCCAAGAAAAAGTGTGCATGCTCCTATGCATGTCATCGGCAAGGTAAGGCCTCGAGTGAATAAATCAAATCCTTTGGTCTGTGTACGGTGGAACAGTATTGTACATGAGTTATTCTGGGTACGGAAGATCTAGGTGCGGGCTTAGTACCCTGAGTTGTTCCCTGGTTTTTCTTTTCGGGGATGAAAATCTTGAAGGAGGGAATGATGTAAGAACCCATTTTTTCTATAAAAGACTTTGTAATATTCTTGATGTTATTCCAGAGCAGCGCCTTCAGACAGTGTGCGATTCTGAGCCCCGGTGTGGCCGGAATTAAATTTTTAGTGTGTTCACACTGGGAACGCCAAATAAATGGGTTAAATCCTAAACAGTGTTCCAGATCATAAATCTGAGTGTACGGATGGGTCCGAAATGGGGTGTTTACCCTAGGAAGGACATAAAACATGTCGATGCTGGGCGTTTTGACCCCTCACTCGTTATCAGAACGTGAAATGGATAAATTAAATAATTATTTTATTAATTTAATGGATTAACTCAAGTATCTATTAAATGATTGCTCGGATGGGAAAATCGAGGGCACAGTTGATTTCGGAGCATGTCTTTTACCCTAGTAGGGGTATAAGTTTCGCGGGCGCGGCCCTTCTATGGAAAATGTCACCAGGGGTGTTTTCGTAATTTAGAAACCTCGGTCGTTAAATTTTATAACATTTGAATGGAGGCTCGGATTAAAATCCCAATACTACCATTGTGCTTGAATGGAGGTTTTTACCCTAGGGCAGGCATAACCTCGGCCCTGCTGAGGGTTCGGGTATGGGACCGACGGGCGGGGGTTTAACTGTTTTCTATTTAAACACCACCCCCACCCTCTTCTCCCCCATTCTTCCCTGGCGCAAACCCTCCCAATGAAGAAGTAGGAACTCCTCTCTTCTCATCCATCCCTCCAGAAAGGTGGTGATGGCTCCGGCGGATCGTCGGTAAAGCGTCAGGCAACGTCCATTGAGGTAGGCTCGCGTTTTATCGTTTTAATTCTCGCGGTCTTCATCAAATTGGTTTAATTTCATCGAATTGTTGTCTGATCATCGAGAGAAGCCCATAATAGAGTATAACTCGTTCTAATCTTTTCAACTCATGCTACGGATTGAAAATCCAAGTCCCAACGAGTCTGGGGTGGTCCATTGAAGTTCCCGGTGGTTTTTGAGTTTTTCCGGCCGGATTTAGGGGTTCCGGTGGCGGTCTGGCGATCGGAAGCCAGGAGGAAGGCGGTGGCACTCCGGGCACAAGGCGGTGGCAGCGCTTCGGGATCCAGGAAGCAGGCAGCGCTCCGGGTTCAGCCGGCAGGCGGCGGGCGCAGCTCACGGCGCGGATGGGAGGACCAGTATCGCGGCACGCGACCCCGGTGGGGAAACAAAGACCTGCCCTCGGCGGATCTTCATGCGGAAAGACTACCAGCCCCATGAGGGCCGGCAGAGGCTGGAACACGGGTCAGTGTCGGGCCACGCGGTAGAGCCGCGGGCTAGCACTACAAGCCGGGCCGGCCCAGGCCAGGCGGACCGGCCGGTCCAGGCCGGTACAGCACAAGGGTTTTCGTCCCCTCTGATTTCAGACACCCATATATTCCACTACGGGTGTCCGTTTTTCATGCCGTCTATGGAAGTGTGAACCTCGGCTTGAGGCGTAGAATATGAGATGTTTTTGGGGGTTTTAACACCCGATATTGGGGCCTCGGTGGCACGATGTGTACATTAAGTGGATTAACGTTTTTCCTGGGGTTCGTGTTTTGAGTGGCGCAGACACATCCGATGTCCGTTTTGAGCATCGTCGGAAGAGTTGTGACCCTGGTGTCAAGATGAAGATTGCCAAGGGGTTTTCAGGCGTCGACGCTGGAGTTGAGACGTGGGTCCCACGGCCCGTCTTTTAACCTGTGAGCAGCTTTTATCAAGTTTTTCCTCGCAAGTCCGTTCGGGGCGTGTGAGCAGTCAATTCAGGGTGTTTTTCTGAGGGCAATGCAATGGCGCAATCTTCCCGATTTAATTCATCATGGTGGTGCGGGCCCCACAAGGTCCATTTTGGTAGTTGGTGGTGATTTCGATCTTTATCACCGTGTGTCCGTTTTGGACAAGTGGTTAGTCAATCTTGTGTACTTTTTTGAGAGGATCACAATGGTATGATCCGTTTGTAGCACTTCGGGACCGGGATGTGGGTCCCATGCAGCACCGCTCGTGTGAGGCATGGCGAGACACATCTCTTTCTCTGGATATCCCTTCCACTCAAGTGAGCAGTCAATTTGACATGCTTTCCCAAGGGGATCTAAATGGTGTGATGTGCCCGACGATTTTCAGGGCTGAGGGTAGGGATCACGGGACGTCGTTCGGTCGTAAAGCGGTGTTGGAGACTTTTCAGTCAGATAACCATTGTTGGCAACTAAATTGTCTATATCTCATGTTTTTTCCCAAGGATTATAATGGTATGATCTGTTCGTATGTGTAGAGTCTATTTCAGGATCTCATTTAATGAGGAAGCATGAAAGGTTCTCCGGTGGTGATTCTTCCTGTGGTGTTTGTAGGGAACCCATGATGTGTGATCGAGTTCACTCCAGTGAGAGTGAAGTTGATGTTTAAAGATATGTGGTTGTCCATTCTATGGTCGTAGAGGAATCAGTTTGGTAAAACTGTGTTTAAGCCTTTTTGTGTTGACTTTGGTTGTTGTGTGCATGATAGTCTTGGGCTGACAATGTTGCATCCTCTTGGAGTATTCGGGGATGCTTGGAGGTACATGTTATATTACCTGAGAACATTTGTGTGCTTGGTTTGGAGACAGGACCGCACATCGTGTGGGCCCCATGTGCGTGTCGTGTTCTGATTTACACACCTTTGACCTCTCGTGACGCAGAGGGTCCTTCTGCTCATGATGGATTAAACCAGCAGGGTTGAGTGGTTACCCCTGGTTCTGTTCTCCACGTTTTGATCAACATAATTATTTGGGTTCCATTTTCTCTTTAACCGTGTGGGATTTCATTATCATGTCCCTTCGAGTTACCTGGTAGGGTTTGGTGGATTCAGTGTGACCAATACTTTACGCGGGCACCAATTCTCTACCCAGGAGGTTGTTTCCAGTAGGGATGGACAGAACAGTTTTGAGTTTACCCTATAGCAGAGACTGGGCAGTGGGTTTCTCATCAACTTCTTCGGGTTTACCCTCCAGTAGAGACTGGGAAGTGGGTTTCCCATCAACTTATCTTATTTTTCCCTCCAGTAAAGACTGGGCAGTGGGTTGCTCGTTGACTTCTTCGGGTTTACCATTCCAGTAGAGACTGGTCAGTGGGTTGCTCGTCGACTTCTTCGGGTTTACCCTCCAGCAGATATTGGGCAGTGGGTGGCTCATCGGCTTCTTCGGTTTTACCCTCCAGCAGAGACTGGGTAGTGAGTTACTCATCGACTTCTTCAGGTTTACCCTCCAGCAGATATTGGGCAGTGGGTTTCTCATCGTCCTCTTCGGGTTTACCCTCCAGCAGAGACTGGGCAGTGGGTTGCTCATTGACTTCATAGGGTTTACCCTCCAGCGGGTCTAGGCAGTGGGTTACCCGATGACTTCTCTCAAACTCAGTCCTTTCAACTAGGATAGTCTGTGGATTTTCTCCGTGACTATCAGAGTGGGACACTTGGTTATACGGGTCAGTGTTGTGACAGCTTTGACTTTGAGAAGACCTCTCAACTATGTGATAGTAACGAGGTGTGGTTTGACGCTCCCCCAGAACTCTCAATTGTGAGGGTCACTTTCCCCACCGAGATGTGTCCTTGTGATGTGACCTAAAACCGTGTGGGAGAAGCAGTGCTGCCCAAAGCGGATAGTGTAAGGTGTGGTGATTTGATCCCCTTGACTTGTAGTTCAGGGAAGGCGTGCGGGTATTGGGCATCGATGGTGTTTACTTTTGGGGTTGTTGGCTACTCACTTTCTGGGGCTAAGCTACAGGACGGAGATCCCCTTACGATCTTGTTCGGGTTTCTTAACAGAGTATATATGTATGTATACCTTATTCTAGTACCCACTTCTTGGGTTTTGGCTACTCTCCTTCTAGGAGAGGCGAAGATGCGCAGGGTATGCCACGTGATTCCTGTGTCTATCTTCTCGTGGTTGGACGAGTATACTCTCATGCTATAGGTAGCAAAGGCTCGATGAGAAGTTCATATTCTCACCATTTCTAGCTCCTTGTGTTTGGACAAGTCTACTCCCTTCCTCTTGTTAGGTTGAGTTGTACTCTTTACTACACTCTCATGTTATACTCTTTTACTTTTACCTATTCGATCTACTGCTCACCACTTTAGTATCTCCTTTGTTTCTCCCTCAACCCTTCGGGGAATCCTACTGAGTATTTTTATACTCACCCCTTCTTGGGATTTTCCCACACTTGGAGTGCCCTTACAGACGACGGACAGGTTGGTCGTGACGTTAGAGGATCTTATGAGTTCGGGATCTTGGACCGCGTGTAGTGGTCATAGTCGGGTTCCAGGTGTAGGACTCTCCCAGTAGTTTTACTTTTTTTTACATGTTGCCGGGTTGTGGAACTTTTCTAGTTGGGCGCATGTTTTTCCCATTTATTTTAAGTTTACCTTCACCACTTACCTTGTACTGTTTAGAGGTCGATGCACTTTGTGGTTTATTTATATCAGTTAGTACTTTACTTTTCCTTTTACTCTGCACTTCTGCATTGAGTGGGCTGCGTGTGTGTGTACAGGTACTCAAGCAAAGGCCTCCCCAAGTTTTTTAGCCTTTGGCGCTTGTCGCCAGCCCCTGGCCTTTGGAGGTGGGCTTAGGGTAGTTGCGGCTTGAGCCCGAGTAGGGTCGGGTCGTGACAGAGATGTTCAAAATTTGGATAAGAAATTGGAGAACATGGTGTGATGGTACATTCAAGATAATTTCAATGAACAGTTTTATCCATATACACTCTAGTGTGATATATAATTAGTGTTAATGATGTTTAACAAATAGAGTATGTATTTGATGTTCTATGATGGTATCTTCACCAACATGTATCGATTTTCCCCTGTACTAGTACGGGATGAGTTAACTTTAAATAAATATCTTCATGATGGTCTTAATATTGTGATTATGTCCCTGGTGAACATCATTTAGATGTGGAATTTTAATGAGGTGGTGAATTAGGATATTAATTATGAGGATAACATAAAAAAGGATTCTAGAGAAATATATGTAGTTTTAGTTGGATGACTAAAAGGTACATCTTATGCCAATAGGAAATGTTTCTGCGAGAAAATCAACCCGGGAAATTAAAAAAAGAGTTGTTAGGGATAAGGATCAATCACCTAGATATGTAGTGTATTATACATCCAATAGTGATGTTGGTTGGGTCACATTCATATAAATTGTCCATAAACACCATTAAATTGTTGATCCTATCAATGGTTGTGTTACTTGTGGTGGTTTTGTACCAACCACCAACTGTTCTATAATGAAGGATGATCTAGGATGAATCAGAGTACTGGAAGGTGCATTCTATACTATATCGGCCGAGAAGATGGAATTATTTTGGATGGTGTGGTTTCAGTAGTATACAAGGTACAACATGTAATGTGCTACTTTATCATCCATGTTGTGAATCTTTTGGGACATATACTACAAGTTGGAACATAGGGACATGGAAAATCCATGTAATTCATCCAAAAATTGCTGATAATGAAGCCAGATCATCGATAGTTAGAGGTACTATTCTCATATTTTATATGATTGTAAGTGATTTATTTAAAATATTAACCTAACATTCATTTATATATTCTCATTTTGTGAATGTTTTGAGTATGACATTGGTTTTTTTAGAAATTTTATGATCATCAACACATCTTTGGGAATATTGTCATGTGATATCTTTTTATGTAAGGGGTGATCTCTCAAGGATGGGAAGTTTCATTTCTATTGGTATATTTACATACATTACATGTTAGTTTTTGACTTTATTTTTGGTATTGATTAGTTGGTGTCATATCCAGACCACAAAGATTATTTCCTTATGAGAGTGACCTTAATGTTTCATCAGGGTAACAATTATGCTCATTGTGGAGAATGAGATATCTATGAAGGCTATGTAGGGACAATTCATTAGAAATTGGTGGATCTCAGCACCTACAATTAAAGTATTATTTTGGATTATGGGGATGTGAAACCATGTTCCATTCCACCCATAGTGTCATGGTTTCAAGGTGTAGTTCATAATGACTTTTCTGGGATACCACTTCAGTGGGATGTTCATGATATAATTGAACTCATTCCTAGAGATGAAACTATTTTTATTCCAACATTGATGATATAAAAATATTATAATTAAGAGTATTAGAATAATATAGAGTAATTGATTAATAATTGATTTATCCACCACATTACATCTACTTACGGTTCATTGGTTTTATTTACAAAGAAGGATGATAAGAATTTTCATGTATGTTTTTATTTTTGGAAGTTAAACTGAATTACAATGAAGAACCAATATACTCTTTCACATATTTATTATCTCATTTACCTATTGAGATTATTGTTGTTTCTTATCCATGATTTTCATGATGTTGGGGTATCATCAATAGAGAGATCATCATTTTGATATACCACCGGCTTCTTTTAGAAGAATGTACATCTTATATGAGTTTTTCATGATGATTTTATGAATGAAGAACACTTTAAATATGTTTATGGAATTTATTAATTGATTATTACACCTATAACTATATTATATTAAGGTTTTTTTGAGGATGAAAACTTGGGGTACTACAAGTCCCACAACGATCATGCCCAACATCTTGGAACCAACTTGTTTAAATTGTGAGACATTTACTAAATTCCAAGATATCAATGTGTTGATTATTGATTTACATGGTACCTTTCTAGGTCTACATCATCTCTAATGAAGTGTGTCAACAGACCTAGAGAAAGTGTAGGGTGTGGATTACTCAAAGCAGCCCAATTTTTTTTTGATATCTATAGATTTTTGGAATTGGCAGGTTATTTTCAATTGTTTATCTAAGACTTTTCCCATTTCAAAGAACCACATTCTATCATAAAAAAAAGTGTATCAGGTTTGAATGGTTACGATCTTGTGATAATTCATTTTAGTTTTTGAAGAATCATTTGACTACCACACCGACCATGATCCCGCCTATGTTGGTTGAGGAGTATACCATGCTTTGTGATGCATTTGTGATTATACATGGAGTAGTATTGATGGAGGGAATCGAGTTATGAAATTTGAGTCATAATATTTGAGGCCACATGAATGAAATTATCCTATGAATGTTCTTGAGTTAGAAACAGTGATTTAAGACATATTTTTTTGGAAAACAAATATATTGTGTGAAATGTGTGTTATTTATACCGGGGAAATTTTTTAAATGTACTATTTTGTATTGTGAGATTTGAAACTCATGCTGAGAATATGGTCAGAGTATAGTATGTCATTTAATTTCAGCTTTTTTGTACACTGGGGAAGGGAAATAGTGTTGTTGATTCACTGAGTATGATCCCATAGAACCAGGTAGTTCAATCTTATAGTTCCTAGTGGAAGATTATGACCATTATGGATGAGATTCATATGTTGGATCAAAAGGGCTTAGAGCATACGAACCTCGTATCGATATCAGTGTTGTCCAAACTTCTGACATAGATATGAGAGAGGAAGTATTGGGATTTAGAGTTTTATTATTTGAGGTAAATCCTCGAAGGTGGGGAGTCACCTTTGGATTAGACTATATATGAGGATGAGATCATCTACACCTGGGTCCATGTAGTTGTGCTTACTTTTATGAGTTAGGAGCTAATGAATGGGTTTCATTCTTAAAAGTAGGAAGTGCATCATGGTTTGAACAAAATGTATGATAACTTATATTGATAGTATTTTTATGTGGGAATGGAAAAGGAGATTGTAGGTTTCTTGATATAATGTTACACATGTACGTATGTGAAGGAAGAGAATCAATGATATAGTGATTTCTTATTTTCATTTACCATTATATAATGGATGTAGGACAAATTTACCATGAAATTTGTTGTGGGTATTCAGTGTATATCATAGAAGAATTATAATATTTGGGAGATTGTGGACCAACTGACTGCGGAATCTCATTTAATGCCTATCCACAAGACTCTTATCATAAACCGGTTGGGTGAGAAATATTATTGGGTGATATTAAAGTTTCACAAGGTTCTAGGGAGTATAGTTTAAAACCATGAATTTTAGATTACATAACGCTTTTTAAAAGTCTTATAGAGGGAGTTGGGTACCTAGGAATTTCTAATTAGGTATTCCCACCCAAATATAAATAAGAAATCAGAGTGCACTATCCACATTCAGGAGGACATGCCGAGAGAAAGCATCCTTTATTTTTGTGTGTGTTGGGAGAAGAACATAAAAACATTGAGTTTTACTATAACAATAGTTATCAATATACTATCAATCTGTGTGAGGAACGTTTTTGGTAATCGATGATGATTTCATTTTTGTTCGAAGGAGGTAGGATAGTCTAAGTTATTAGTATATAGACTTGTGTATGAGACATCATAGGAGGATTAGATGATTTAGAAACATGTAATATGACTCCGATTAGGCAGAATTCATATGATAATCTATGTCATAAACCCCTTAAGTTTATACTGGGTGATCAATTATTACAATGGGTATTAATATGATTAAGAAAATATAGACATCATAAGAATAGAATGTTGCTACCCAGGTTTGTTTTACATTTTGAAATTATGGTGAGAATTAATATGGTTTTGTATGAATTTTCTCTTCCAAAGAGGTATAGTTCTATGCATTATGTTATTTATGTTTCATATATTCTAAAATATCTCCCCAAAACATCTTAGCTGATCGGTGATTAGGATGTTGAGCTTGAGTTGATGTGTCATTTGAGGAGAATTCAATTAATGTTGTGGTTCCTATGAGATAGTGTTTCAAGGAATGATAGTGATGATAGTCTGAGTGTGGTTGCATAATAGCCATCTTTAAGAGGAATCATGGTTCAGGGATGTATATATTCAGGCTCAATGACATGAAATTTTCAATTATGAGGGTTAGTGATTCTTGGGAGTACAGCTCGAGGATGAGATATTATATGGTGGGGGGATTGTAAGACCCCAATCATTCTAGAGATGCCTCATTACCATTTTTGGTTAGTATCTTACACATTTCATGATTATACCTTAATTAGGTTTTGATTTTGGTTTGTTTTTTTATGAATTTGGATATATTTGGAAGCCCATGGGGAATTTCATCATTGGAAGATGGTTAGGTAAAACCATTCCATTTTCCAAAGGAAACTGTGTTCCCCTTTTGGAGCCACAGGAGGTGGCATACAGTTTAACCAAATAGTGTGGCCAGCCACCCCAAAAAGTTCCCCCCATGACAATGGAGGGTTGCATGGTTGGCACATAGTTTGTGAAATGGTGCACCTCTTTGGATAAACTGTGCACCCACTATGTAGGTACACATGTTTAATGCACCTAGTTTGGAAATCCAAGTGCTTCCTCCTAGGAAACCATGAATGTGAATACTAAACTACCGACGACTAAAAAATAATAATAGAGAACATAGTTTTTATTCCCAATAACCATTTCTTGACCCAACTCAATTTTCTATGATTTTGGTTGATATTTAGAGGTTTAGAAGGCTCCTTTAAACCCTTTATTAGTGAATCGATCATTCGGTTAAAGGAATTGACACCTCCTGAGTATGTGGTCTCTTCCTCATTTGGTTTTAGGTATCTCTCATAATTTATTCCCTTTTAAAAATGAATGTTTTTATTTAATTATATATAATTTAGATCTAGGTTTTTTGGATTGCTTTTATTTGGTTCTTGGAACCATGTTTTGATCCCAGATCTCTTTCATCAATGTGATTTTCATCATTCTACACCGAATTGAGTTTTATGACATAGTGAGCAGTCAGTCATAGTATTAAGGTAGGTGGTGTAATTTATTTTTCCAATATTCATTGATATGATTCATATGTTTTAGTTGTATTATTTCTTTTCCATGTTTTCCAATTTAAATTTAGATTTAATTAAAAATTGCTTTTACCATGTTATTGTGGGACCCTTCACGGATCGCGTTGGAACCATTGAGGATGTTTAGACTATATTGAAAAAAAACATGGGGCATTCCAAATATCATTTATGGATCATATTGAAATGAGAAGAGAAGAATAATATGTGTATGTAGTGGAATTATATCCTTCATTCATGGTTGATAAATTAGATTATGGATTTTTTTGTGTAATGGATTATGAAAATGATTGATAAATAGGATTATGAAATGTGATAAAAATGGATAGTGGAAATGGTTGATAAATGAATTATGAATGTGGAACGATGATATGTGATATTTTTGGGTGACATCAATAATTATTTTTGGTTCTTCGAATGTTTCTCAAAACACTCATCTGGTGAAATACTTATGCTCTAGGCCCCCTGATATATATATATATATATATATTTCCTATAAACACTGAGTTTTGGTTTGGGAAATACTACTCCAAATACCCATGGGATTTGAGATAGATACTCTTGTTCCATGAGTTATATATATATATATATATATATATATATATATATATATATTCATGTGATCATTGAGTTTTGGGATATGTGTTGCTGTTTCAAATACACATGGTGTGAAAGAAGTATTCTCTTGGATCCCAATTTAGGAATGTGAAATTGAAATTGAAATTAATAATGGAAACACATTATTTAATGGTACTCTTATAGTGTATGGTTCAGCCTCCGACACATTCCAAAGTAGGTATGATTGATTCCAATGTAAACATTAAGCCAGAGGCCTATTTTGTTAATTAATGAATATTATATTTGATATTTTATAGTTTATAATTTTTATTTATTATTTATACCACTACATACACAATTATAGAGTAGATATTTTTTTAAATGGCATTGGTCAGGGCAAAATGAGTTGTGTTCACACTCTAATCAAGTTTCATGGTCGATAACCTGAGAGAAATCATGTTTTTAGGACATGATTAAGGAAAGATATTGATGTAATATGGCTACATTTATATTCAAGATAGAGCATGGTGGGGGAACCATACATGATGTCAATACCCATAAGAAATATTACTGTTTGTATTTATTTTGGGATTTATTTAATCCCTTGAAACTAGTATGATATGAAATATTTTATGATTTGGTTTTGGATTTTACTTTCATGTAACAGATACATAACGTGATGTTTGGTCTTATATTGGATTTTATATTGGTTTTTAATTTTTAACATATGGATATTATTTTATTGATTTTCTAAATTGTGATACTTTTATAATGTTTTTATAGTCTCCTTGCATTAAATATTAGTTCCTAATAGTTATTTGTATGCCTTTGGAATGCAGGGAGGTGTGCCGAAGTTCATATTACGACTGGGATTAGGGAACTAGTATATGGCTCCGATGTCGCGGCATCAGAAGGATGGTATCCTCACTCACTCCCCATTGAAATAGTCAGACTTATAAATTATTTAGGGTATTATGATATTTTCAACCATATTATAGTTTATAATAGTGTTTTTATTATACCCCTATTATATTTTTAACAAAAAATTTTATATTCACAGTAAAAAAATTTATTTCTTGGAGATAGTGTTGAATATTAATCTATAAAAAACAAAGAATTTATTTTCACAAATGTTTTTATATAATGTTCCATTATTACAGTCTATGATTTATACATAGTAATTAAATAACAAAAGATCCCAAAATATGATATTTTGGACCTCAATCTAATCAAAAAACCACTCTTCATACCAATAGCAAGATTTTAATTATGATCATGAGTATACATTTTGAGATAAGTGCTAAAGGATTTCAAGATTGTAAAGTGGATTAATAAAAGTGTAATTAATTTATATATTATGATTATAAGGTTTTTATACCATGGTAATATATAATATATAGTCATTGTAAACATGGATCTCTCAAAAATAAAATGTATATATAATCTTCAATTAAAATAAAACACATTTCAATGGTTTCCACTAGAATTAAAATTATATAATTATTTATCAATCATGGATTTATTCCATAAAAAAATTGAATATAGATAAATATAAAAAAATGGTTCATAGTCTCCTCAAGAAATTAATTTGATGATTTGAAAATAGTTCATGGCATTTGATTCCATAATCAGTTTCCTTATTCACAAATTTTCCTAAACATTTTATATGAAACTAATTTCATTAAAAATAAATTTAATCCAAATTTAATATTGTTAAAATAATTTATCAGGTTTTTTATTGTATAAAACTAAGTATAGTAATAAAAATTTGATCTTATAAGTATTTATTATGTCAAAAAATTTTAAAAATAAAATAAATTTAAAAATAAAAACATAGAAAGTTCCTCAAAAGATACATGTTTTATATTCTTGAAAATTGAATAATGAAATTTATCATGTTAATTAAATTCTATATGAATGAATAAGAATATTATCTATTCAGAAAATAAATAAAAAATTTATAGAAATTTCCAACCAAATTCCCTCATTTGATGAAATATTAGAGGAGTGTGAGCTCCTCTACTATTGTGTACAACATATGTCCAAAATATTTCCTAAAACATTGTCAATGAAAAGTTAAATTTTTATAGTTTAGATTTATATATAGAACCATACACTAGTGGAAATACGGGCTTTAACGTCGTCGTAATAACGTCGGTTTTTTAAAAACCGACGCGAATAGTATATGCGGGGAATTTTTGGCGTCGGTTTTACACAAAACCGACGCCAAAAATAATTATGTTTTTTTTTCGCGTCGGTTTTTCTAAAAACCGACGCGGAAAACCTCTTAAAACAGGATTTTCCGCGTCGGTTTTTCTAAAAACCGACGCGGAAAATCATGTTTTAATCGGTTTTCCGCGTCGGTTTGTAGAAAAACCGACGCGGAAAACCTCTTCGACTATATTTTCCGCGTCGGTTTTCATGAAAACCGACGCCGAAACTCATAAAAAAAATATATTTCGCGTCGGTTTTAATGAAAACCGACGCGAAAAGTCTTTTAAAAATATTCACGGACAGAAACCCTCATTTTGTTCGTCCGTCGAAATCGAGTTCCGCTGCGGCGCTTCGGACTCCCGACGACCTTCGAACTTGATTTGCGATCTTGAACGGCCATTGTTGAAGGTTTTTTGTCGTCTGCACGATTTTGGGTATGTGTTCTTCCTATTTATCTCTTGTTTCATATCCCATTGTTTATTTCTTTATCAATAACCCTATTTTGCGTGATTTGGATTATTGGTTAGATTTTAGTTGTAATTTATCATTATTTTTTGTTTGTATTATCATTGTTGGTGTAGATTTGATATTGTTTGTTTTTGGAAGTAATTATACCGGTCGCAGTTTGGATTTAACATCTCAATTCGGGTTGAATAATTATGTAAGATTTTATATTATGTTGGATTTTAAATAATTATGTAAGATTTTATTTTATTTTATTTCAAACTAGATTAAAAGGGGCTTTAATTAAAAGTTAGAAATTTTGTAAGGTGAGTAGTGGCCTAATTAGTATTTGTATACTCATGTTTATCTACATTTCAGTTTTAGGATCTTATCCAGTTCTTTTTCCCTCTTAGGATGCATTCTGTTTCAGTTTGGGTTAGTGATTAGTGGGGACTTGAGCTCAGTTATTGTTTTACTTATCAAATTATCCCAAGTGTGCCTATTATAGGTTTTTTACGGATTTATTTAAATAGAATATGTGTAAATTTTTTCCATTTAAATGATGTTTTTACTACTTAAAATTATGGTTAAAAGTGTATTGAATTACTTTTGTGAGGACTAGGTGATTTAGGAGATGAAGTGTATTGAGGGAATTAGTTTATATCTATTTATAGTTATTCTTTATATTATTTCTACTGATTCAAATTTTGTGTTGATGTATAACCTATGGATAGGTCATTTCAGATTTCTGATAGAAATATGATGTTAATTACACTATGATTAATGGGTGAAATCATACCTAGTGATTGTTTTAGATGCCTATAATGCTTATTGTTAGTCTATGAGGATTAGGTACTCCCCTCAAGTATGTCATGGTCTAGTTTAGGTGTTTAATGGATAGATATCTTGGGTTGGTTCATGAAAATGGTATCAAAACCAAGATTTTTCAGAGGGTTTGGGTTTCCAAGTTCCCTTTGTTATTTGGCATTATAATGTTATTATGGATATAGGTTATAAAAAATCTAGTGCTACACATTGGGAAAAGTGTCATAATATCTTTTCCATTTGAATCCTTGAGTGTTTATGTAATTCTAGGATTTATTGTTGGATTTTGATATTGATTTTGATTGGTTTTATGTGTTTGATATAAAAATGATGATTGAATTACCAATGATGTGTAATCTATTTGGGGGTTCACTTAATATTGGGGTGATGGTGGATGAAGATTTGTAGCTATAGGTCTATCCCCCATTGTTAGGCCAACCATATGGAGCCCTTTTGAATAGTTTTAATGACTCTTCAAATCCCACAAGTAGTTTTGTTAATCGAGTTCCACATGTGTGTTTTAATACACATTGTTTTAAATAAGGATAGTTATTGCACTATTTTTCACATTAATTTTTCCATGATTCATTCATGTTACATCAAATGAATAAAAAAATAAATATAGTGTGATCAATAGTAGTCATAGTGAGAAATCATATTATCTTGTATGTCATTCATATAATATTTATATCATGGAACTTTATTTTCAAAAAATGAAACCTTTGATTTAACCATTTTGTCCTTGTATTTCAATATAACACACATGTATATAATATTAAAATTAACTGTTTACTATATTTGTAAACGTGTTTCATATTTGATGTCTTTTATCTGATTATCAATAGTTTTTATGGAATATGTTTTTGTTTACAATTTATCTGATAGATATTTAAATGTTTTTATGTTTTAATATATTCATCAATTATATTGTGATATCAGGTATTAATGGATCATAATTGGATTTATCTACGAAGAACTACTAGTGAATATGAAAGAGGAGTTGACAATTTTTTGGAATTTGCTAAACGGCATAATCAAAATATTGATTTGATTTTCTGTCCATGTGTGAAGTGTGTAAATATGAGAAAGTTAAACTTCAGAGAAATCAAAGATCATCTCATTTGTTATGGTTTTAGCCTTAATTATACACGTTGGATCTTGCATGGTGAAAGAACTGAAAATTCAACATCCAATGTTGATGACGATATTCATAATGAGGCAGAGGATCGTATTGAAGAATTAATTCATGATTTAGGTGTTGAAACCATCGAAAAAACACCAACTGTTGAACGATTGTATGGAGATTCTGAGAAACCATTATTCCCAGGTTGCAGTAAATATACAGTGTTATCAGCAGTTTTGAGATTAGTTAACTTAAAAGCAAAAAATGGGTGGAGTGATAAAAGTTTCTCCAGTTTACTTGAGCTTTTAAAAGAGCTTCTTCCAGAAGGCAATGGGCTTCCAGATTCCAATTATGAGGCGAAGAAAATATTATGCCCAATGGGATTGGGGTATAAAAAGATACATGCTTGCCCCAATGATTGTGTACTATATAGGAAAGAAAATGAACATTTATCAAGTTGTCCTACATGTGGAACATCGCGCTATAAGATGGATGAGAAAGTCAACTCAGATTCATTTTCAGGTGATGTCATGTAACGTTATGAAAAATCAATTTTTTTACTTTCCAATGATATCATCCAATATTTTTTTCAAACAATTCTGATAATTCAATTCTGGTTTATTTTTAGGTACCAAAATCAAAACTCCATCTAAAGCATTTTGGTACCTTCCAATTATTCCTCGTTTGAAGCGTCTATTTGCAAATTCAAATGATGCAAAAAGGTTAAGATGGCATTCAGATGAGCGCATTTCTGATGGTAACTTACGTCACCCGGCCGATTCACCACAGTGGAAGAGTTTTGATAAAAAATTTCATGATTTTGGAAGTGAAGTTAGAAATCTCAGAATGGGATTGTGTACTGATGGAATGAATCCATATCGGAGCCTCAGTAGCCAACATAGTTCATGGCCTGTTTTGCTGGTACTTTACAACTTGTCCCCACATCTATGTATGAAGAAAAAATATGTTATGATGAGCTTGATGATTTCTGGACCAAAACAACCAGGAAATGATATTGATGTGTATCTTACACCATTGATTGAGGATTTAAAACTGCTATGGGAGAAAGGTGTTACAGTTTTCGATGCATACAAGAAAGAGTATTTTCTTTTGCGTGCTATGATAATGTTCACTATAAACGACTTTCCTGCGTATGGAAACTTATCTGGATATAGTGTTAAGGGACATAAAGCATGTCCAATTTGTGAAGAACAAACTTCATATTATCAATTGCAGAATGGAAGAAAGACAGTGTACATGGGACATCGAAGATTTTTGCGAATTGATCATCCTTATCGTAGATTGAGAAAAGCATTTAACGGTTTACAAGAATACAACCTCCCCCCTCAACCATTGTCAGCTGAAGAATATTATGACAGAGTGAAAGATATTGATTCAACATTCGGAAAGAGAAAAAGTTCTGGTTTACAAAAACATATCTGGAAGAAGCAGTCTATTTTTTTCAAACTACCTTATTGGAGATTTTTAGAGATAAAACATAACATTGATGTTATGCATGTTGAGAAAAACATATGTGATAGTTTGATTGGAACTTTGTTAGACATAAAAGGAAAGACAAAAGATGGATTACATGCTAGATTGGACTTGATGTTAATGCGAATACGTTTGGAGTTAGCTCCCGCTGTGAAAGGAAAAAGAACATATTTACCTCCGGCTTGTCACACATTAAGCAAGATTGAAAAGATGAATTTTTGTCAGTGTCTTCATGGTATTAAAGTACCCAGCGGTTTTTCTTCAAATGTGAGTAATTTTGTGTCATTGAAGGATTGTAAATTAATAGGTATGAAATCACATGATTGTCATGTGTTAATGCAACAAATTCTACCAGTAGCAGTGCGTGGTATATTACCGAAAGCTGTCAGGAAGACAATCATCAGGTTATGTAATTTCTTTAAATCCATTTGTAGCAAAGTCGTTGATCCAAATTTGTTAGATTTGTTGGAGAATGAAGCAACTCTTATTCTTTGTCAACTAGAAATGTATTTCCCACCCACATTTTTTGACATAATGGTTCATCTATTGGTTCATTTGGTGCGTGAGATAAGAATGTGTGGGCCTGTTTATTTAAGATGGATGTATCCTTTTGAAAGATATATGAAAATTTTGAAAGGATATGTTAAAAATCCTTATCGACCAGAGGCCTCTATTGTTCAAAAATATGTATCAGAAGAGGTGATTGAGTTCTGTACTGATTATTTGAATGAAGTGGAGCATATTGGTCTCCCTCTATCTCGACATATGACAGTTGACAGAGAAGGTAGAGGGGTTCGAGGCTTAAAGGTAAAGTTCATTCCACGTGATGAAGTGATGCAAGCACATTTATACATTTTGAACAACACAGATGAGGTTCAACCATATATATCCTCACATATTGCTGAATTAAAGTTACGATATCAGAAAAGAAATGAAAAGTGGTTGATGATTGAGCATAAGAAGACATTTGTTTCATGGTTTAAAGAGAAAGTCACCTCAGATATATCTGTATCAGAAACATTGAAGTGGTTATCAGGGGGACCATCTTTTAATGTGATCACTTGGTCTGGTTTTGATATCAATGGCTACACATTTTACACAAAAAACCTGGATGACAAGAGTACCGTTCAGAATAGTGGTGTGATGGTATTCGCTGAAGCAGTGCATTTTTCGAGTGCCAAAGATAAAAACCCAATTTCTGCATCAACATCATATTTTGGAGTTATTGAAGACATATGGGAAATTGATTATATTAAATTTCGAGTCACTATTTTTAAGTGCAATTGGGTTGATAGTAATAGTGGCGTGAAACATGATGAATATGGGTTTAAACTGGTTGATTTGAAAAGATTTAATCACAATGAGGAACCATTTATCTTGGCGACACATGCAAAACAAGTATTTTATGTCATTGATCCGTCGAATGATCAGTGGTCAGTTGTTTTGCAAGGGAAAAGATATCATTTGGGTGATGATGATGATTCTGATGATGCTAGTGATTTACATGAGCGTTATTCATCTATTATGCAATTTTCAGATGATTACAATGAATATAAGACAGACATAGTGCATGCAGTACGTACCGATCATGATGAAGGGACGTGGGAAAACACTAAATTAGTCTCCTAATTTTTCTGGTAAATATTTATATTTTGTGTCTATTTTTAAAACTTACAAATGCATGCCTCTATTTTTACATATTTATTTTTCATTTCCTTGTTTCTAATTATTCAGTTTTCTAATGATATGCAGGTACCCAAAATTTCATTACACTTTCTAGTAGCAATGTCAAATACAGATAGAGATGAGCAGTTACCGAGGTATATCTATTTTGACATATTATTAAATATTCAGTAATATACATATTTAATGAAATAAAACTGTTAATTTATTAAAAAAAATTGCAGGACTACTGATGCGTCCTCGGCGGAGGAGACTTCTCCAGTTACTACTGAAAAATCAAGTTCTCTAGTTGGTAAACGTGGTATTACACGTTTACCAAAACTATCACTCGCTCGTGATGATAACAAATTACACATCCGTTTTGATGATAATAATAATGCAGTTGGCCCAAATGCAGTTCAGTTTGTCAGTTATATAGCGATGCAGAGCCGTTGCAGGATTAGTATTTTATATCCTGATTGGAAGTCAGTGGACAGGACGGCGAAGCAACAGCTTTGGGAGGCCGTGACGGTAAAATATCTTTATTTATTTATTTTATCTCATTTTTTTAATATTATATAGTTTAAATGACATATTTTATTTTTTCAATTACAGATGACATTCAATTTTGAGGAAACCAAAGAAATTAGGAAAAGACATCTCTCTTTAGCGGCGGTTCGATGGAGAGATTTTAAAAACAAACTGACGAAAGATTATGTTTTTGGAAAGAGAAGGTTTGAAAGCCCATGTCTTAAGTATCCATATATAGATGAAGAAACATGGAAGCGATTTGTTGACAGTCGTCAGGAAGAGAAATTTCAGGTATTGTAATTGTTTTATATTTTAAAATTTATGCTATATTTTCCTTATTACTAATGTGTTTATTTTTATGTAACAGGCCTCCAGAAGATCTCATCAGGAGATCCAGTTGAAAAACGTATACCCTCATACTTTATCACGTGGAGGATACTCGTATTTGGAGCAGAAAATTATTGAAGAAAAATTTGAAGCATTAAGAGCTCGATCAAGTAGTGGTTCAGAAGAGGTCCAGTATGGTCCTCCATCTCCTCCCACTCGCCATGAGAAATGGAAACGAGCAAGAAGAAAAAAAAATGAACAATATCTTACAGACGAAGCTCATCAAGTGGCTGATAGAATTGTAAGTAAATATTAATTCTTTGTTAACAATTTTCCTTTTTTATAATTTATAAACACTAATATAAATTTTTTATTTTTCATTTCAGGATGAACTTCAGGAGAAAGAGACACAGGGCTCTTTTATCCCTGAGGGTAGGATGGATATCCTAGCCACTGCTTTGGGAAAGACTGAACACCCCGGCCGTGTTAGAGGATATCAGGCGGGTGTTAGTATTCGGAAGGTTTTTGGTAAGAGTAAGCAACCAAGAGACCCGGAAATTGAATCCTTAAAAGAAGAGCTGCAGGATATGAAACGGTCTATGGGTGATCAAATTCAAGCAGCAGTACAGAAGGCTTTATTAGAACACTTGGCAAGACAGTCACAGTCTGCTCATCCTTCCGAGGTATATTATTTACTGTTAACAATTTTTCTTTTCTATAAATTATAAACACTGATATAACTTTTTCATTTTTCAACATTCTCAGCCTACTCACTCAGACTATCATGCCTCATATGCTTACCCAACACCGTCTGGGCAGCCTTCCGAGGTATATTATTTAATGTCATCAATTTGTCTATTTTATAAATTATAAACACTGATATAACTTTTTCATTTTTCAACATTCTCAGCCAACTCACCCGGACTACCCTGCCTCATCTGCTTACCCTGCCCCGTCTGCGCAACCATTTGAGGTATATTATTTAATTTAATTTTTAATCAATTTTTCTATGTTAAAAATTTTAAACACTAATATACCCTTTTCATTTTTCTGACTTCTCAGCCTGCTCACCCTGACTACCCTGCCCCACCTGCTAACTTTGAGCCTCCACCTCCTCCATCGGATCAAACCTTATATTGTGAGTTGTTTGCGGGAGATCCTCATGTACATATTGTTGCGTTAGGACAAGTGTATTTTTTGGGGGACTCGGTACATCATCAGCCTATGCAGATGGGTCAGGTTAGAGTATCAGTACTTTTTATTATAGATCCTACTGCTCTACTACCATTTCCTACTGCGGAGATCACCAGTGTTGGGGAATGCATGGGCCATTTTTTACTTTGGCCAACTGCACTTCTTCGTTATATTTCACATGAGGTATGAGTTTTTTTAACTAGTAATTAGAAATGATTCCAAATTACTTATAATGTTTTCTGACATTTAACTTATATAGGAATATCTGAAAGCAAAAGAAACTGTACAAATGCAGCAAAATGTTCAAAAACAGTCGGCTGTAGATACTTCTGATATTTCTTCTGGGTTGAAAAGATTATCTCAGTGCTCTTCTTCCTTGAATTTTATCTATGAGTTTCGGATGACGCCCGATATATGTGGAAGAAATTATAAATTGAGAATATTGAAAGAAGATATCATGAATTTAGTTAATTTTGAAGAGATCGGGCTGAATGTGGTGCAGTTGTTTTCCATGTAAGTAAATTGACGTCTGAATTGCTATTTCTTTACTAAAATATTGTTATGTCATTGACTAACTATGTTTTCTTTTTAAATTAGGTATCTATACAGGATTCTTTTACAAAATGAAACTACAAGCATTTATAGCTTTATAGATCCAGAGTACATTTCCTCGGAAGTCAAACATGTGAAAAATGATGACAAAGTTAAATATATATCCGAGAGATTATCACAAACAGAGATTCAGTGCTGGTTTTTGCCATTTGTTGATAAGTAAGAATATCAACATAATTTTGAACTCATGATCATTATAATGTCATTAATTATGAACTTTTTGTATTATAGGGGGCATTGGATGTTAGGTGTATTTTGCCCAAATGAATGCACCTTATATTGGTTTTGCTCTTTATTAGGAAAAGTGCGTAAAACGTTTTCCAACTTATTAAACAGGTAAGTTGTTTTTTTATTTTTAGAAGTTTGTTATGTTTAATTTTAATTGTTTACACAAGTTTTATTAGTTCTTATATAAAACAATGCAGTTCATGGAAACATTTTACAAATGAAAAGAAACCAACGAAAATCAAATATGTGGAAGTACAGGTAATTAGTTTTTATATTTTTGTTATATATTGGGTTTCATTATTAGTTAAATGTTTTATAACTGCAGTGTCATCGTCAAAATGGAAGCGTTGAATGTGGTTATTATATTCTACGATTTATGTACGAGATAATCACAACTGGGGAAACTACTGATTTTCATAAGGTTAGTTGTATTAACTTTTTTATATATTTTCATCCACTTTCTTCTATTTATTAATTTCATATCATTCAATATTATTGTAGGTATTCAATGATTCACAGTCATATTCTCAATCTGATATGATTCATATTCAATCTACTTTTGCGGACTATTTGTTAAGTCTGATTAAGATTTGAGGTATGTATACTAATATTTATAAATAATATTATATATGGGTTTAAAAAACTAACTCTTATGATATATTAGGTGTTTGAACCTACTAATAATCAAATGAATGCTTCAACAATAACAAACAATGATCATGTCATATATTTCAGGTACGTGTATTTTAATTCTGATTTACTGAGTTTTCTCAAGTGCCTCTGCAAAAACTGTTTTATTGAATCTACTAATAATCAAATGAATCCTTCAACAATAACCAACAATAAGCATGTCGTATATTTCAGGTACGTGTATTTTAATTCAGAATTAGTTATTATATTTCTTTTCATTGTTATTTCTTAAAATCATTTGTCTGTACAGTGACAAATCTGTAGGGTGGTACTTGGATCATGAACATAGAGATTCGTATAGCGAAATAACATTCACAAACACTAAAAATTGTCTCCCTTGAATGCACAGAAATATCTTCTAGGCCTTTTTATTTTTTATGCAAATAAATATCGAAAAATGATTGCCGAGAAGCATATCACATAATACCTGAAACAACGCTTAGTGGGTTTGCACAAAGATAAAATAGAAGGCGTCAATTTTTAAGGTATGTTTCTTTATGTATCTTCAATCTGCATTTGATTTCAATTTTCTAACCTATTTTTTGCACTCAAATTTATTTCTCTGTTATTCCATAACTTAAACAAATAACAATAGTGAATAGGTAATGCACGTCTATACAGAGCAAATATAAAAACCTGAGGTTGGGGGTGGTGGGGATTCTATGGTGAAAAGACACCCCCAACATCTTCAGTGGGGGAGGTGAGGAAGAGGTTGCATCGGCTGAGTGTTCCTGGAATTTTGATCATTTCATTTTGGTAATTTACTTTGTGAAAAAATGAATGATTCAAATAAATTACACATTTTCATTTAATGTTTATTCATTGCACTAATAACTTGGATTGATTTTTTCACTCGTTTCATTACTGTTTTGACAGGATTGGTGCTATCTATGGGAGGAAACTTACAATGATTGATACTGAGTATGGTTAGATTAAGAAAATGCACCATGTAGGTACGTGTATTTTAATTCTGCTTTACTTTGAGTTTTCTGAAGTACTTCTGTTAAAGCTGTTTAATTGTTTTTGTATACTTCGTTATTTTTTTTCAGGGTTCCGATTTGTTTGGAGGAGAAAATATATGTATTTTATTTAAAAAAAAAAAAAATTTACGGCGTCGGTTATTTTAAAAACCGACGCCGAATAATTTTAAAAAAAAATTATTTACGGCGTCGGTTTTTTTAAAAACCGACGCCGAAAGGGTTTTCCGCGTCGGTTTTTAGAAAAACCGACGCGGAAAACTCGGTTGAAAGCGGGTTTCCGCGTCGGTTTTTAGAAAAACCGACGCGGAAAATCCGGTTGAATGCGGTTTTCTGCGTCGGTTTTTCTAAAAACCGACGCGGAAAATCCTGTTCCAATCGGTTTTCCGCGTCGGTTTTTCTAAAAACCGACGCGGAAAACCTATTCGAATATATTTTCCGCGTCGGTTTTTTAATGAACCGACGCGGAAAATAATGTCTACATGTAGCTTCGGCGTCGGTTTTATAAAAAACCGACGCCGAAGCTCATAAGCGAATTATTTTTCGCGTCGGTTTCTATGAACCGACGCGAAAACGCTATTTTTAACGTCGCCTATAAAGACGTCGGTTTATAACCGACGTTAAAAATAAAAAAAAACCGACGCGAAAAAGTGTTTTTGCACTAGTGATAATAGAATAATTATTTATGGTAAATGGGAATTCTTATATTTAAAACAGTTTAATTAAAATCAATATGAAACATTATTTTGAATGAAATAGTTGTTCTCTAAGATAGAAGTCTCATTATTAAATTGAGATTTCATATGCCACTCTGACTATATCCATGTAATATCTAGAGTTATAAAGGGATACTATTACTATTAATTATATCACATGGATACTAATCCTCGTTTTATTCCTATATTTTTATAGATTAAAATTCACATAGTTTATTTTTTGATAATCCTTGCGTTCTAGGTCCATATGTAAACGACAACATTTTTCATAGATAATCTCATAGTGTATCATTCAATGTATGGTTTTCAAGATATTATATAAGCTTAAAAGATATCTTGAAACCATTTACACAAGTATTTACTTATAAGAATAGCGGTCTCTTATAAAATTACCTTAATATCCACATTTGAAACAATAAAATGTAAACTAGTCTATGATTGATAATGGAAAATGTTTCATGGTTTACTCCATTTTCCCCATTAAATCATTCATGTTATAATTAAAACAGGGATTAAATTAGTTAGTTATGATTTACCTTTTCATTACAATTCTAAAAAATATGTCAATCAAATAAAATGCCTAAAATATATATCATTTAAAAATATTAGTGGCCTTTGTTTCAAATTATTTTCAATTAAAATCTAATGATAATATAATATATGAATATTTAAAACATATATAATATACGTCCATTAAATCACCACTCCTTACTTTAATGTATTGAAATATATTTAGTGGAATTTATTAACCTTATTTACTCTTTCAAATATTTCTGTAAAATTACATTTATACAAATTTTTGTAAAAAAATAATTGGGTTATTCAAATAGAATTCCATTATAAATTTTGAATTATAAGTATTTTAAATTAGTTCTAAAACATCAGCATTGGCCTCTATAATTTAAGGGGATAAAAAATGTAAATTTAATTTTTCAATATTTGGTTGGAATATTCTAATATGTTTCTCATATTGATTTTCCATTAAATTGGATAATCCCATGTATAAAAAATTAATTCATAATTGTGTTTTAAAACATGGTTTTATTTTAGATATATGTTACCATTTTAGGATATAAGAAAATATACCTTATTTATAATCCATGCTACCATTAATTTTACTAGTGAAGGCTTATACATGGATAATATAATCAATATGTTATTTTTACGTGTTTTTTGTATCTACTATATAGGTTAACCTAAATATATGATTATATTTATTATTTTTATATCTTATTTGTTCCAAAATATCCTAGTAAAACCATTGTAATTGACATATAAATGTAACCAACATTGTAATTTCTTTTTCTTTCTAAATTACACACCAAAGGGTATATCATAAATGAAAATATTTTATTATATTACTAGTTGATGTTATCTATATTTATATAAATAAAAAATAATTATTTAAACTTGTTTTTGGTAGTGGTGTATTGATTTGATTCTATATCCAATGTTCATGAATCATTAGAGATTACTTTTTTTCTCCCCTAAATTATTTATATTGTAATTTCTCTTTCATATTGAATCGATTTTTAAAGATTAACTTAAATGAGTTCTTTGAATATAGTTGTTTGATGATATGTGAATTTAATCCGTTTATATAAAAATCATCAATGGATTTCACGAAATAACTATCAATAATAAATTAAATATTACTTATATGTATTTATAAAATTGGTATGTAAATAATACCTAATTCCCTAATGAATATTATTATGAATCCTGCATGTATTAAAAATTATCTAACAACTTCAACACACATTTTTCATGTTAATTAATTGATAAATACAATTTTATATTTTTCAAACTAAATCATATTATCTCCAATTAAATTTAAAAAAAATATCCTTTATCAATCATTAAATAGAATCTATAAATTTTTAACATATGAATATTTTCAACTCATTATTTTTTAAAAATCCCTCATATGAAGAAAATTTCTATATGAAATTAAAAAAATTGTAAAATCAACAAGGAATTATTTTCATCAATTTTTAGTTAAATTGGGGAAAATGATTATGATGAATATTTGAAATTTGTTTTGTTAGTTGAGAAATCCAAATGGAATCATCCTACTATTAATGATTCTATTAGGATATGTTATTATTTATTTTATCGGTCTGTCAGTGAAATAGACATATAAAAACTATAATAAAATTCTTATACAATGAACCAATCAGATGTACCTAACTCTCATTCATGATTTTGGTAGAAATACAGTGTAGAAAAATTATATTATATTGGAACCCTCTTTATTTTTTATTATAAATGAAAAAACTCCATCTTTTTTAATTAGAATAGAATTTAATTTGTTTTTATGATTCTTGTAAATGGGTAGTCTATATATTTTAGAAACTATTGTAATGTGGTTGGACAATAAAGAATAAAAAAATTAAATTATTTTGACATATAACAACAATAAATTTAATTTTTTGACTACATCCAACACTATTTGATTGAGTAACTATTAAGGTTTATTAATAGGTTTTATATAATCATCAATAAGAATTATATATATTGATTTTAGATTTAATCTAAATCATGCATAATAATACCCAGCATATTTCTCAAAAAATTTCTCTCAAAGTTTAAATTAATATTTTTTAGTGATGAGTAGAAATATTTCTATAAATTATCACTACTAGATTTTATCCTTCTGTTAAATATAGATTCATTAAATCTTCTTAGAGTTGTTTTTGAATGATTAAAGATAAAATTATAGTTTATTTAGTTACTACAATGGAATTAATTTCTTGTATAGAAGATAATATATAATCATTTTCATTATTTATTATACAAAAAATAAATAAATAATCAGAGGTTTCCTCATAGATATAAATTATCATAGTATTTTCATTGTAAATTCAATTTTTTAATAAAATTTAACAATCCCATTTTTTTATCCAAATTAAAATTTCATTATAATGAACTACCTTCCACATATGAATTAAATTAATCAGAATGAAAATGTTACAAAAGTTATTTCTCTTCATGTGAGTATTTCATGGAATCAATGATATTTATGTGTAAAATGGTTTTAAAAATTAAACATTCAATATACATTTATAGATATGGATTATTATCCATGTTTCATCAAGAGTAGTATTTGAAAAATTATGAATTACTAGGTTGTTATTTAATATTCATCAATGTTAATCATATAAATATTACATGGGAAGGTAAAATAATTCACTCTTAGGAAGGAAAATTCATGGACTACAACTAGGAAAAAATTGATCTATTTTAATTTTGGAAAAAAACATATTGGTTTGAGTTACTATTTCTATAAAAAATATTAGAAATAATGATATATTAAATTAATTGAAATATATAGATATCACAATGAATATGCTAAAGAAAATGATCTATATTTTTTGGGAACATAAAACATTAATAAATCTTGATACATTGTAGGTTATTATTAGATAATTAATTCTAAAAAATATATATCCTGAAATTTACTATCTTATTACCTTCAATACTCCATTTTTTGTATCATTTTTTCCTGAGGAAATTATCATACATTCATGATTTTTTGGAAAAATAAAATACAGAAATATTTATTTCATCATTTTTAAAAGATTCCATATTTTAATCGTAGACAGAATCCTCATAAATCTTATTTTATTAAACCATTCATATAAAATATTTAAATAACATATTTTCTTTTTTCCCTTTATGTGTTTTGATTGTATAATTATTTAATAAAAATCTTTTATGATATATTCTTTTTAATCATTACCATAATGGTGGGATATGGTTCCTTAGAATATAGTTTAAGGGTAATACGAAATAATTTACTATTTAATTTTGTTACCAAAATCATATTTGTATTTGGGTTTGAAATCGGTTGGTTTTGGATTTTTCATTCATTTTTGGTTAATAATTTTTCCAATATTCTTAAATGTCTAATTATTTCCATCATATCGGTTTTCAACTCATCAATGATCGTATTTCTATGGTTATCAATTTTTTGTTGGGAACATCATAATGGTTTGTTATCAAAATTTATTATATTGGAATAGTGGTTATTTGAATATTTTTCAATTATATAGTTATTTTATGGGTTTTTGGATTGGTGGAGGTGGATGATATTATTTATATAATGATATTATCCTTACTTATTTAGCATCCAAACTCATAATATTCTTGGATATAAATTCTCTATACAATGTAGGATTATTGAAGTGTTATTTTATGTTATATAGCTTCATAACATTCGGTTTCCAGAACATCATCACTGTGATTAGTACAAATATTTTTAGAATAACAAACATCATTTTCCCTTATTTTTATCAATTTATCACTATATTTTTAAAAGTAACCATAATTACTAATGTGGTATGTTTTAAAAGATTAAATTCATGAAAATTTATATCAGTGGATATTAAATTAGTCAATCCTTTAATTTTCATACCTATTTTACCAAATTATAATGAATTCCAAGTTATATTCTCAATCTATCTATTGCCTTTAGTTGGTGATTAATTAATCAATTCTCCTCTAGATGTGGCATCTATAAAGTTCATATCAGTATCATATGATCTTTTATAGTTGAAAACTATGAAGGTATTCTCTTTTTGGATTGATTTTGATAACTTTCACAATAATTCTTGAATCTCAAATATTACATGTGTAAGGTTTCTCCACATTCTTGCATTATTGCATCATCATTTTTATAAAAGGGTATGAATATTTAGTTCTAAATGAATATTTTATAATAATAATTTTTTAATTAATATTACTGGTTTATTTCTATTTGGGGTAGGTTTTATATCCATTCCATTTTTACACTATCAAGGGGGAGGTTTAATTTTCTTCATTTTACTTTCCCATTACCATTTTTCATAGATTTAATTATTATAAACCATTGAAAGTTATTTAATCATCTAATTTTTATTTTATCCTATATGGTTATAATAACATAGCTAGTTCATTTTAAAAATAAATTTTATTTTATATTGTTAATCTTGAATTAAATTTAAAATCATTATATTCATTATATGGAAATAGTTTAATTCTTACAATATTTTACTACATATATTATATTATTTAATTCCAAAAATGATTAAGAAATTATTGAAATTCATTTTAACAAAATGGACTCAATTTGTTATATAATTTTTAACACGTTATCATAAAATTTATTATTACGAAATTTTATAAAAAGTTGACATTTTGGTGAATGGTAGAAAATATAAAAAAATTTAGAATAATGTTTTTTTATGTATTTAAAAAATAATTTCCTATTTTAGATTGAATTTAAAAATAAATATGATTTTTGAAGTATTGTATGATCGAATAAATTTAATTGGAATCAATATTATAGATTAATTTCTTATGATACAATTTTTATGCTTAAAAAAACATTTTTCTAAGAAAGGGTTTTTTGTAACATTTTATAGGATTATTTTAAATTTATTTTCTATCACTTATTGAAATTGAATTTGATAATATTTAATTGTTATTTTTTATCATCATTTACATGATTGGTAATGAATCAAAATTCATTTTTAGATATCTTTAGTAGAAACATTAGTAAAGAAATTAGTTACCACGGTAAGATTTTAATTCATCTAATAAGGTTAAAAAAATATTTTTGTGTAGAGATGATGTAAAAACACTTTTAAATTATTTTTTTAGCCATATGTATACCCTATAATATCTATACATGATATATTCTTAATTTATGTTCCATTTTTACATTATTATAATATTAAAATATTTTTATCTTTTAATAAATTAGATTTTTGTCCTCTCCCTCACAAGTATAACAGAAAATCCTCTCTTCATTTCACCCACTTAAATAGACAAAAATTTATATCTATACATTATCAAAGTACATATTAACAACCATCACCATGTCCTAGTGGTCATTTTTTTACCTCATTACTAACCAACAAAGTATAATGATATAAATATAATTCCGTTGTCCAAAGAAGAGGTATAGTTGTCAATTGATATTTTTAATTTTATTTTTTCATCCAAATCATTCAAATATTTTCATTCACAAAAAAATAATAACATTTTTCTATTAAATATATTTTAATATTATTATTTTTAGGTAATATAAATATTCTATCTACATAACAATCAAATAAAAAATACAGACATAACTCATCTGTATGTTCAGACAACTTCGTTGTGAGATGATCTATATATTTTTTTCACCACCACCTCTTATGTATCATCATCATAATGAATAATAATTATGTAATATGATATATGTGAAATAAATTTCATTTTGGAATTGTAAAAAAATATTCTAACTCTTTCTTGAATATCCCTAAAAAATTAAAACATCACTTGTGTTTACGTCAATATTTCCTCCCCGCAAACTTGTGTATTTAATTTATCACTACCACCACACATGTATTTTTAATATTGTTGGATTTAATGAAAAATTATAAAATGTATTATAAAATTATCATTCTAGGAATATAATGTAACACATAACTCCTTTCAATCATTATTTTATAAATATAAATGGTAATCATTTATACGTATGAAATTCCTTCTCCATGATGGTATCATAAGTCATTTTTCAAAACTATCCTACATAGTAGATTATGAAGGATAATTGAATTAAAAAAACTATAGTTATAATATGATAAATAATTCATAAATGATATTACCATCATCTATTTTCCAATTTCATTTAACTAAAGTAATTTTGGGTAAATGAATCAACAAACATCATAACACCTGATGAAATCATAATCAATTAGTTGATTATGATTTACATTTATATAAGTGAAAAAAGTATAATAAACCTAATTTTTTTTAATAAAAAGGTATATAATTAATATTTATATTTTATTTATGATGATAAAGAATTTATATGACAAGAAGAACATAAGGAAAGGGGAAATTTAGTATAAAACAACGTTTAAATAGATTTGATTATTTATTTTCTAAATATTATTCTTAAATGTATATATTTTTATATTTATTATATGGAAGTAATTATATGGACTTATATAAATTTTGAATAACATTTTAGTCCTCTTTTGAAATTATTTAATTTTTTCAAGTGTAATTTATTTATTTATTTTATAAAGAATGTTTTTTTACAAAAAGGAAAAGGGATTATATATTTAAACATAAAATATATGAGTAAAAATTCTCATTATCATGAATTTTATTATGTAACAATATTACTCTCCATTGTATAATTTATTTTCTAAATAATAGTTTATTTCCAATTTTTTTAGAATTATTTAATGAATGATTTCAATGAAAATGGGATTCATCTTTATTTATTTGATTCCATAATGAACCTCTACATATTATATGAATGAAATTATTCATTACATATAGTTATTTAAATTAATTATTTTTGTGTGTGAAATGAATGTTATGGCACTTGTACAATTTTTATGATGATGGGTGAGCCAGATCTTTTTTAATTAATTATTTCATAATGATTACAGGTTTTGAAAATTAATGATGAAATTAACTAATTATGTTATTCTATTAGTAAGGATTCTGGTAAATGTTCTATGAAGATGGTTTCCAAATGTACTTACATGACATTTCTCTTCATTCTAATGACTTTACATATAAATAATATTCTTTGATAAAAAATATATTCATTTTTAATTAATGATAATTACTTTTAATGGAACATTTTCATACTTGTTATAATATGTTTTTCATATGTAATATTATATTTATTTATTCCCTCATGATTATGATATATTCCTTATGAAATATCAATATATGATTTATGAAATTCTTTGGGGGGTAAATCATATATCATGTATATGTAAATGATTTTTTAAAATCATTTATTTTATAAAAAATGTAAACCCCCTTATATGTAATCATGAATTTATTGTGGATGAAGGGTTTAATTATTTATTTACATATTACCCTACAGATATTGTTATCTTCATGGCCTAATTTAAAATGTTTTTTAGTGTTCAAAACTATTTTTTGTAACAATGATAATATTATGTTGAAAATAGTGATGATTTTATAATTAAAAAATAATTGTTCCATTTTAAATAAATTTTATAGTTGGAAAAGTGAATACTAAAAGGATGATTAATTTTTTTATAGTTGTTTTTATTAAATATGTTATATGATTTTATATTTGTAAAATTATTAATAGTAAAAGATCTCATAGATTGGTAGAAAATTAATTCTTGATTAAAAATCATATTCCAGGTTTAATAAGGATTTTGAAATTATAGTTGGTATGTGAGTAAGTATTTGATAATTTTAGATATTTGGAGATCTTATTTTAGTAACAATAATAAATTATAATATATGGTTATCAAGATAATACATTTGATGAAGACCATATTTCTTTATCTGATTTTTTTTTTCAAAATAGTATTCCACATAGCAAACATGGATTCTAATATAAAAAATAAGCAAGTAGATAATATCATTATAAATCAAAATATTGGAAGGTTTAAAATTTGAATTTATACATTATAATTTTTGATTTATTAGTTGAACTAGGTTGTTTTTATTAGTGGAATCCATGATATACAATAGCTGCATTTACCATAGTGGAACATGTATATAGTATCTAATTTCATAAAATAGTTCTGTAAATAATTTATTGGATATTATAACCTATAAGTAGCTCTGGATTTAATAAATCATTTGAAAAAATATTTTAAATTATTATTTATTAGATAATTAAAATTAAATTACTTCCATTAATCATTTTGAGGGTCATGCTGATTAATAGTGGTCCATGGTAAGGAATTACAGGGAATGATAAGATATTCATTCCATGGAATGGGATGAATTTAATAAAATTTCATTCATAAATATATTACTAAGGATAAATAACATTGAATTTAAATGAAATTAATTCAACTGAGGGAGAAGGAAGATGATTTAGTGGCAGTGTATGAAGGAAATTTCACCTGATTGGAAATTTCCACACCACCCTGCATTCAACATCATGATAAGAAAATTAGTTTGTTTTATTAATTAATTATTAAATTATATGGATGGGAAATGTATTCTTGAGAATTTAATTTTTATGTGATATTCTTTTAATTTTCCATACAGGTTGTAATATAGTGTGTTGATGAGCTTGTGTCCTAGGAAAATAAATAGAATAAGTTGTCTAGGTGGAAGGAAAATAGGAAGTATCAATCAATAAAAAATTTTGGTAAGAAAATCATGTTTCCTACATTAAATAATTATTCAAAAAATAACCATAGTAAATTCATTATAAAATCATCATGTTTCATTCCATTTCACTTAGCCCGAAGGTCCCCGAGCTATTTGAAGGGACACCTAAACTTCCATTATCACTCTTGGAGTTCACGGAAGCTTCATGCCTCTTGGATCTGAACCTAGTGGCTCATTTCTCTCATTGACGTCCTTCGGTAGATGAATTTGACCACTTCATCTTCAAATCGTGGGGGTTACAAGGGCGCGTGATTGTTGGTCTTCTTAACAAATGCCACCTTATGGTTTGTTTCGCCTTGAAGGAAGATATGGTTCGTGTGTGGTCCAGTTCTCCTCATAAGTGCATCGGTCTTAGATTTTTCTTATTTCTCTGGTCTTATGATTTTCATATGAATCAGGACTCCTCTTTAGTATCAATCTGGGTGTCTTTCCCTGAACTTTTGTTTCCATTCCAAAACCCTACAATCCTCCAGATGAAAGGAAACATGGTTGGACGTTTTTTATGCTCCGACGACAGGACTATGTCTGTCAGCCATCTGATTAACCCGCGGATATGTGTATTGGTTGATGTATCCAAGGCACTGGTGGAGTGTTTATGGGTTTCTGTTGGTGAAGAATTCAGGTGCAAGCAACCGGTATTCTTCTAATCTTGGATGGAGTATTGTATGATGTACAGGTGGCTAGGTCATCTTGATTCCAGTTTCCGGAAAGGATCTAGGTGTGGGGATGTTGATCCGATGATTGACAGAGTTGAGGCAACGACTCTGGAAGGAGGTAATTCTATGGTGGAAGTAGAAAGGCCTGCATTCAAGGTTGTGGATATTTTTTCCCGCCTGAAGAATGATCTAGGTAATTGTAAGAAGACTGAGCATGACCCACTGGATTCAAAGAAGGTTGAGGAGGATTCCATTGATGAATCCTTAGACATCAAGCTTCTTTCACCTCATCCAGAGGCAACCAGTGATCATGGGGTTATGTCTTTGGTGGCAGTGGAGAAATACAAAGGTGAAAAGGGTGTTTCTGTTGGTGATTCCAGCTAGGAGGCTGAGCCATCAATAATCCGGCAGGGGAAGTCCTTCTTTCTTGCTGCTACATAACCTTATAAGGGCTAAGTAAGGTAGGATGGGGCCAGTGTATTGGGGCCCTTGGACCCAAATATTCCTATTTCTATGTCCCTATACTTTCAGAAGACTGTGAGTTAGGAGAAGAATATTAATAGAATTGAGGTTAAAGTAGGAAATGTGGACTCTCCGTGAAGGCTGTAACCTCTCAATGAAGTCACGAGGGTTGAGTTGAAAAACTGTTTTGAAGGTCTGATGGTTCAAGAACAAACATTGACTTTTGAGGAAGACGATTCTGGTGATGACAATTAAATCCAACTTTCAGTGGACAGTTTGGACCATTTCCAAGGGAAAGGTCCCCACAGCCCAACAAGGAAGAAGGTGAAAAAAGAAAAGCGTGACTCAGTGAAATGCATTGTGGTCTAGGGAAAAAACCCCAAGGGACGCAATGTCTATTCTCACTTACCTAAACCGGTGGAAACCAGGATAGCTAAAAAAAGGGGAAGTAAGGAAATCAAAGACCCACAAGGAGGGGAAAGTGGAAATCAAAGTAGAGAACCAAGAGTGATGGAATAAGAGGTAGGGGAATGTCTGAGGCTCATATTCCCCTCCAAGAAAGAAATGACTGAAAAATTCCTTTGTCCCAACGCTTAAAATGAGGATATTCTAAGGAATTATGAAATAAGGTTGCAGGTTGAGTCCACTGAGAAGATAGAGGCGTGGATCGACAAACAAGACTGAATCATCGCCCGGGGCTTCAACCAAGGCAAAATCACCCGGGAGTAATTCATCCAGACAATTGACAGAATGGTTTCTCACCTTGAAGAACTCATCAAGGAGAATCCAGACACCCAGGTTAGCACTCTGCACTGGAAATTGTATAGGGTGACTGATTTAAATAATCTTAGTCTAGTGTTTAATAATCTTGTGAGCTCTTTTATCATGTAATGGTCCTTGTTTTTCAAACTATGGTTTCCCACTTTCCCTTAATGTGGCTTAATAAAAATTTATATTTGGATTATGTGTAATTATGCATGTATATGTCTAAAAAAAGGAATAAGGGACGGAAATAATCATGATAAAAAGTTAAAAGTTGTGGGTAAATCCAATACAACAACATTAATAGATTGTAGAATGTCCAATAATGGGGTGTTTGGTACATTACTTTTTTATTAATATTATACCAATGTCTTGTTTTATTTGGGATTTACACATTATTTCAATATAGTAAAATTTTCTTTTATATTGGAAATTTAAATTCCTAAAAATATGATAAAATATTTTCTACAATCACATAGGGGTAGTGATATGGAAAATGGTTGTTATAAGAATCTTCCTTTTTTATTGGGAATGGATTTACATTCAAACCTTTTTGTATTTCCCCTTGTGGGTTTTAATTTTATTCATGGTATCTATTTCCATTAAATTTATCAATCAATGAAATATTGTAAATCTAATATTTTTTTCATTTGTAATTATTTTATATTTATAATCAGGAATGAATTTATACCTTTTCATAACATATCATGAAGTCGTTAAATTGAATAATAATATAAAAAAAAGACATCATGAACATATTATTGAGAATAAAGAGACTGTCAGAATTTATGGGGATTATTGATGAAATGAATAAAAATATATATTTACTAATAAATTACCATTTACCATACATGGTAAAAAATTTAAATTTTGTATTACATAAATGCATGATGTAAATAAAACAAAAAAAAATATTCCTTATAAAATGGATCGAAAAGGACTTATGGATTTGAAAAATTGGTTACAATAATTTCTTGATAAATAAAAAATTTATTCTAGAACATCACCATGGGTTGCTACTATATTTTTTAGAAAAAAGATCCATGATAATTTTAATTGATTATTGGGAGTTGAATAATAAAAATATAATGAAATAGTATATGTTACCTCATATGGATTACATGTTTAATCAGCTCTAGGGAGCTCTGCATTTTTCAAAGTAAGTTATTATGTCTAAGATCCATTAGCTGAAGGTGATGGAGTATAAAAATAAAATGAAGGATATTCTTCTCAATTATATACATTATGCATTTTTGGTTATTCCCGTTGGGTGAAAAAATTATCCATATATATTTATAAACCATATGAATACAGTTTTCTTGGATTTATATGATATATTTTTAAATTTTTTATTGTTGAAAACCTAATATATTTATAATGTTATGAGTATCATTAAAAAAATTTAAGGCTTGTTCTATATATCCGGAGAGAGAAGAAATAGTATGGAAATTATAGTAAATTTGGATTCTATTTGAGTAAAATTTATTTCATTTGATGTATTGTAAAAACATGGCATGGATTTTTTTCTAGATAAAACTATAATTCGTGAAGAGAGGACAAGAACTATAAATATCACACATATATATATAGTGTTCTAAAATTTTTTATACTATATAAGGTTTGCTGAAAAAATTTCTCATTTATGAAGACCATAAAATTTTTAATAAAAAATAGTTAAATTCATTTTGATGAATGAATGTGATGATTTTTTATAGGAATTGAAACAATGATTATTGAATATCATTGTTTTAGGATTTCAATCAAGAAATAGTTACTTTTTATCTATAGCGGTTCTTATTTTAAGGGAATGGGTTGGTTTATAATACATAATAACCATTTATTTTTTTATTCTTCACATCAATGGAATCATCAAGAGCTATATTCTCCAACAAAACTCCATCAAGTCAATTATGTCTTCTTTTTATTAATAATATGGGGAAATATTTCATATAGAAATAATTGTGAAATATATAATAATCATTAAAGTTTCATTATATATTTTCATATAAATAGTTTATCATGATAAGTAGAAGTTAAAAAAACATATGAAATATTAATATAACAAGATTAATTAGTATCAATGAAATACAAATAGATTAGCTTGTCATTTTAGTTTAAATTATTACAAACCATCATTTATAATCAATTTGAAACATGAGACATTGGTAAATGATATATTCAATGTCATTATATAAATTTTACATCAAAAATCATCATCTAATTTTATTTATGTGGTAGTGAATTACTTATTGTAATATAGAATTAAGAAGTCTTAGAAAGAATATCATGGCCAAAAATAATGATCAGAATTAGTCATGAATTATGTGTTTCCAGATTTCAATGTTGATATGTGTGGTGTCATAAGATCTAGAAAGAAGTTGGGCACATAAAGTGATTCTTAATTGGAGGATTTTTTTGAGTAAAGCTCATTGTTCTCAGTTTTCTACTCATTATAATATCACATTAATGTATAGAGACATTGTAACAACCCCATATTTTATGATAAGTATTCTTTTTAATTTATTTTATGTCATGTGTTTTATGCTACAACAAGATTATCTTGTGTTATACGCCACATTGTATTATCTTGAAGTATACGCAACACTATTCTTAGATTGTGTTACACACAATTTCAAGTTCATTTTATAATAGTCATTCTACGCAACATTGAGTGTATATATATATATATTCAATATATAAATTAAATATGATTGGATTATGTTATATGAAATAATAAAGGATTCTTGCACAACACGCAACCCTGACTTGGCTTGCATTACATGCAATCGCGACCTTCCTCGATAGCGTGCGTTGTACGCAATACCGGGTTTTACTAAACAACGATATATTATTATAATATTATTATGAACTAGCCGTTATTAATAGTATTAACTAAATTTTGAATTTTATAACATTATTATTTATCTTAAACATTTTCTAGAACATGATATAATAACAAAATAAATTTTTCAGGTAAAATAAGTATTTTTCACAAAATGCAGTTTTGCTGCCTTTTGATGGCACACACACTTTAAATCTAGTTTTTGACATGTTTATAAGTTCAATTTTACGAAATAAAATTATTATTTGGAATCGGGATATAAAATTTTACCTTGGATAAATTTTTCATATTATTCTGATAACTTTCATATTTTAATGAATAGTAAAAACAAGCTATATTTTAATTAAAAACAACTTTTTTCATCGTAATAACTTATGTGGTTAAATTATAGTATTGAATGGTTTTAAAGTATAAATAGAATATAAGTTTACCATTTTATATAATTTATGTCATTAGCCTTGATTTTACATTGAATTCGTAGGTTAAATAAATTCAATCTTTTGCAATGTTTTAAACAAAAACCCGTTTTCTTTCGACAATGGGATTAATTTTAATTAAATTTCTACAAATTTTGTGTATTTAATTTGGAAAAATGGATTCCATATTCGGAATCAGTGGGTCCAAATTATATTAATAGACTACTTTTTATTTTTGGCCCTTATGAATAGTAACAACGGTAAATTTTATTCACCATAGTAAAAGGTAAATTGGGTAATTAAGGGTAAATATAATATTATAAAATTATCCAAATACTTGTCTTAATACAATTGGATGATTATAATTTTTCCTAAGTCATATTTTGGTCGAAATGGAATCCATTAGAACCCACTTGGATGTGATTAAGACATTTAGTTTATTTTATTTAAAGGAAAGTGAAATATGTCTCACTCAAATTCAATAATTAATGTATTTTTAATATAAGTTCATACAGAATATAAATTAGGTTATAAATACTCATTTTAAAGATAAAATGTTTTTCTTTTTCATGGTAATTTATTTGTAATTTTTAAGAGTTATTTAATTACCTTATTATCTTATACATTAATGATGCAGAAATTATTTATTTAGTGAAAAATCAATAATATAGTTTTTATTGAAATAGTAATACATAACAAAAGGCCCAAAAATCTGCACAAAACTTATTATTAGTGTATATTTATACCGTAATAATTCACTGGTCGAATTGTTGACCATTTTAATCCTTATTAAGGCGATTATGACACTTATATTATTTTATTTTAAATGATTCCAAAGTTGTCACCTTCATAATTTAATAAATATAACAATTTAAATATTGTGATTTTAAGATGATAAATTCAAGTAAAAGTATTACTGTGAAAGGTAATATATTTATCTTCATCATATGATTTTATTTTTAATTTTTATGGAATAAATAAGTATATTAAATAATTATACAAAAATGTTTTAGTAATTATTTTATTAAGAGATAAACCAAATAAATGGTTTTACAAATAATAAAATAAATATTATATGAACTATTTAATGTGCTCCACTAATTTTATAGATACATATTACTTTTCATGAATCTATTAAAGCTTTTATTTAGAACATATCTTCTGTATATATTTTATTTAAATTCAAATAAATGAATAGTGTCAAAATTGACACTATTGTTATTTTATAAAAATAACATATTATAAAATTGTTTAAAAATCACAAAAATATTTAAAAATTATAAATTTAAATTTATATGGTCTAAAATGTTATAAAGTATCCAATTATGTAAAATTCACAACAAATAAGTAATTATTTGTTATAATTGAAAATTTAGAATGTTATTACCACAAATAAAATTAAATTGATTAAATAAGGATAAATCAAGTGGATAATGTTTAAAATAAATTTCTAACATGTCTAAATTTTATTGGTTGATGATATTACAACCCTATATCATCTAATATTCGTATAGGATTCATTTTGGAAGTTTTTAAGTGGGGTTTGGATTTAATATAAACTAATATTTCTTATATTTCCAAAGGTGCCCCTCTCCTCCCATATAAAAGGGCACCTCCTCCCTCTCCTCCTCACACCAATTTGAGCCTTCAAGATCGGACAAACCCTACCCATTTCACTTCCCTAATTCCCTAGAAACATCCTAGAGGTCCTGGTCTTCTTTAAAGACAAATTTTAGTGCCCTAAGAGGAGGTCTTAAAGAGGTGCTTCAAAGAAGAGGTAATGTCCGTTACCGATTCTTTCAACTTTATTTCTTCTTCTACTTATTCTTCTTTAGTTTTTTCATTATGAAGTAATTACATCAGTATAAATCATATACTGATATGTTATTATAAGTTTGAAACAACCCTATTTCACCATCTATCCATCCTACGGAAAATGAAATCACCGCGCATGCGTACGTACGGAATACCGTCTCCACGCCGTGGTGTAATCTATTTTCCACCACCACCTTACTTGGATGTCTATAATGGTGTAAATAATGACTATATATGATTATTGGAAAGTGATATTGATTCTGAAATAGTATACATACACTCCAATACAATTCCATGGGAATGATGTCATCGCTCGTGCGTACGTACGGATTACCGTCTCCACGACACGATGAGATTCATTTTCCATGTTAAAAATTCAAGAATGATTATAAAGTATATATAATAAGTAATAATTAAATATATGAAATAATAATTCTACTTTATTTATGTACATATATATGTATGTCATATACTTAATTCCATAAGGAAATGAAAACAGCGTCCATGCGTACGTACGGCCTACCGTCTCCATGAACGGTGTATTTATTTCCATTTATCGATCTATTATATATATGTATATTCTGAATATATATTATATATAAATCATTTTTTACATTCTGGATGTAAGTAATCATGATCTAAGTAATCATATGAATAATTACAAGTTAAAACACGAACGACAAATGAAACGATTTTACCCAAAACGCTACTTTAACATGAATTTACAAAATAATGGGTAATATAAAGTCATAAGTGAACCATATATGATATAATAACAATGAATATGATTCTGTAATAAGTCAATAGAATTATTTAATTCATTATACAGGATTTTTGGCTACGTACGAAGCATATCGGACCTAAGGTAAGGGATAATTTTGCAAATCTCATTTTTATCCGAGATTGCTTATTTGTAAATATTTATGGGGGTTATTGCTATCATCCATGCCTATGTTTTATAAAAGTATTTTCATGTATGTTTAAAGTCCTTTTTACCCATTTTTTACTTTTACTACATGGTATGTAAGGAATTTTTCTTTTGTTTACGTTACGAGGTACTTTTTTTTACTTTTCCGACAAAAGTACGAGAATAATGTTTTTTTTAACTTATACAGTATGAAAGGATTTTTATAGTTTTATAAAGCCTTATTTTCATGAAGCTTCCTCCAAAATATTTCATGACTATTATCAAAAAAATCTCTTTCTTTTAAAATTGCATTACGTTTTGTGAAAAGAAATTGATTTTGAAGAAGAAAGGATATTTTCCTCAAGAATTCATTTCAAGTATTTTATCAAAACCATTTTTCCATCTAAGATGACATTATTTCATATGTGTATGTTTCAAGTATAATTTACCTCTAATTTATATGGTTTCACTTTTCTTATTATGAAATTATATCCATTTATTTTATATGGATTATGTGATGATGGGATGATATTTTTGAAACCCATTTCATTCGTTGGGTTATTAGGAATGATGCATGTTTATTTTGTGGCACAAGTAAGAATGATTTCATTATGAGATGGGTGGGACCTATATCTACCTCTAATTCATTGGGTAAAGATTTATATCTCATGAGATAGACATGGTTGGAACGGTAAGTTAATCTGGTTCAGTGTTAACGGACTGAAACGAGTAGTGAACTCGATTCAGAAAGGGACTTTGTCCACTAAGATGGTCTTGGCAGCAATGCCTTGGCTACTATGGAAATTATGACATGTGTTGAATGGTTTCCACAATTACATTTTTTACTCCCATGCTATTTTATCATGATTAATTTTTCTTTATGATCTATGCCTTACGTACTTCCATGTTTTATGTCATTGCTCAAGCTGTTGATGTTTAAACATTATGTTCATGTTTTTAAGTTCAAATATATATTATTTGTTTTATTTTATCCATGCTTACCCTTAATTAGCATTTGAGCTCACCCTTTATATGTTTTCTTTTCCCCAGGATATAAAGAAAGGTTTTAGGTAAGAAAACAAAAGGGGAAGATCTTTATGGGAGATGTTGAAGATATTTCACCACGATTAGAAGATTATGTTCCATGTTTCCAAAGACACTAAACTGTTATGGTCCTTGTGTGTCTGTTTTTGTTATGTATTATGTATTCCTCAAAAGTAATGTAATGTACATGTATGTCAAGCTTCGGGTCTCTGCAGTTGGTATCAGAGGAAAGGTTTAGTCAACCTTTGTAAACTAGGATGCGAAAATGTTAGTGAGATCCCTAGCGATATTTCTTAGGTATGTCTAGGGATGTCCCTAAGGATAAGTATACATATAGGATATAGTCCTCGAACTACGGTAACGATCATATAATTTAACCTAATATGTTAGATATTGAAGGTACTCCCCCATTATTATGTTGTTTTCCCTATCATGGTATTTTCCTCTCACACTATTTTTTTTGGGTTTTAGATGATAGCTGGAACCCGAAAGAACCGTGTTGATCAATGTAATAGACAATGCAATGATTGTCCTCCTGACCAAACCAATGTCATGGGAGATGTAGTGCACAATATTATTTCTATACTTACACAAGATATGAATCATTCTGGATTTCAAAATAAGCAGAGAAAGGAGCAACATTCTGTTGAATCCTTCAAGAGGCAGCGTCCACCTTCATTCAGCAGGTCTTCTGATCCCTTAGTGGATGAACAATGGATCAGTACTACTGAAAAGATATTTTCAGTTCTACAATGTTCTGAGCATGATAAAGTCATCTTAGAAGTATATTTTTTGGAAGGTGATGCTGATCAATGGTGGAATATTATCAAGAATACGAGGCAAAGAGATAAAATTGAGTCCATGGAATGGGACGAGTTCAAGAACTTGTTTTTTAGTAAGTACTTCCCTCATATTCTTCGAACAAAGATGGAAAAGAAGTTTCTTGAGCTTAAGCAGAAGGATGATGAATCTATTGGTATATATGAAGCGAATTTTACAAGACTTGAAAGGTATGCATCTGGCTTTATCATCCAACCTGAAAGTAAAGTTGATCGATTTTTCAAGGGCATAAAACCAAGTCTTTGAAGGTAATTAGCTATAAGATACTTCAGTAGCTATAAAGAAATTGTGTGTTGTGCTATCAAGGTAGAATTGGAAGTTGGTGTAACATATCCATCTCATGGTTTTGACAAGAAACGAAAGATGGAGTTCAAGGAGAAATCTCAGAACAATGGTGAAAAGAAGATGAATGTTTATTTATGCTCAAAGTGTGGAAAGAAGCATGGTGGAGATTTCCGAAAAGGTTCTAGAAAATGTTTTAAGTGTGGAAAAGAAGGTCATAGAGCAGTTGATTGTCGAAGTAATGGGAAAAAGGTTTCTAATGATGTGAATAGAAAAAAGACTACAGAGAAATATATACCAACACTTCAATGCTTCAAGTGCAAGGAAATGGAGCATTATGCTAAAAAATGCCCTAATCCACGGGTTAATGATGATCAACGTGAGAAACCTCTTAAGGAAAAGGATAAAGGGAAGTCTCTGGCGATCACTATTTGTGATGTTGAGTATGAAAATGATGTTGTGTAATGATTAAGTGTTTATGTAATGGGATTTCAAAATAGTATCATGGAATCTCATTTATGGTATTGTGGAATTTTGGAATATATATGTATTGGTTTTCAATAATTATATGGTACCGGTAACCGTGAAAAGGTGATTGAAATATTTTTAGAAAGCATATGAAATGAGTATAATGAATGGATAAGGAGAAAATAATATGATAGTAATCATGAGATCATGACTGATATAAGGACTAAGTGATATTATGGTTTGAGTATATAGAATTTTTCAGAATTTGGTATGTGGAAAGTGTTAAAATTTAGAAACATTCATGTTTTCACTAAGGTTCAATGGGTATTAATTCTTCAAGAGAATACATGATTAAAGTATTCACATGTTTGTAATTTGACCAACAAGATATATCTTATGATATATTGGGGATAAATGATGGAATTCACGTGATTGTTATGTGACATTTCAAGTAATCATTTTCTTTATACTATGACCATGGACCGAAGTATTTTAGATAAGCCTAAATATTGGAATGGGTTATGTTGGACATAAGTTAGTATTGTTTAAGGATAGAACTTTTTTCGATATTATTGATGTGATGTTATAGTAATGTAGTTTTAGAAAAATGAAAACTTGTAGGATGGGCAACAGCCCATCACGTCGGGCAAGGTTGTAGGAACCGAACCCACAACTAAAGTGCGACTGGCCTTTATCGCATACCACGGGCCTACAGGAAGTCCCTGGTTAGTAGAAACTAGTTTTATTTTATTAAGCTGTATGATATATGAAGTATAAGTTCATTTTTGGAATCGTATATGATTAACCTCACCATAGACGGACTTATTTTATTTGAAAACTTTTGCTAACCTTTTTTTTGAAACAGATCGAATGACCCATCATTCTATCACATGATCTTTTAACACTTCACGAATAAAAAATTCAACTTCATTTCTTTAAGAGATGAAGTGGAAAATTGTTCAAAGCATGAACAACAGTGAGATTGTACCAAAATCAAGCACGTATTTCTTCTAATTCAAAATTTTCAACTTTAGGGAAATGATATTGAAAACCAAAAATGTTGCCCTAGTGCTCTTATATCCGATTAATCAGATGGTACCTTAGAGCATCACAAATTTATGGCTTTGCGAATGTTGTATTTTTCATAGCCATGTCCTCTACCACTCTCCATCAGAACTTGATGGTTAGATTTTTCTTACATAACCATATTTTCATCTATGTTCTCCTATGTGGAAACCCAGTGATAAGTTAATTTGGGTAACCGTTACGTTTCATACTTTATTTTTTAAAGTTAAGTTTTGGTATTTCATTTTACGATGTGTGTTTCAATTAAAGAAACTTTCAAGTAGAAAACCATGTATAACCCCGACGAATTTCGAGGGTGAAATTAATTTTAAGGGGGGTAGAATGTAACAACCCAATATTTTATGATAAGTATTCTTTTTAATTTATTTGATGTCATATTTTTTATGCTACAACAATATTATCTTGTTCTATACACCACACTGTATTAGTTTGAAGTATACGCAACACTATTCTTAGATTGTATTACACACAATTTCAAGTTCATTTTATAATAGTCATTCTACGTAAAATTGAGAATATATATATATATATTCAATGTATAAATGAAATATGGTTGGATTTTATTATACTAAATAATAAAGGATTCTTGCACAACAAGCAACCCTGACTTGGCTTGCATTACACGCAATTGCGACCTTCCTCGATAGCGTGTGTTGTACGCAATACCGGGTTTTACTAAACAATGATATATTATTATAATATTATTATGAACTAGCCCTTATGAATAGTATTAACTAAATTTCTAATTTAATAACATTATTATTCATCTAACACATTTTCTATAACATGGTATAAGAACAAAATAAATATTTTCGGGTAAAATAAGTATTTTTCAAAATATGCAGTTTTGCCACCTTTTGATGGCGCACCCACTCTAAATCTAGTTTTTGACATGTTTATAAGTTCAATTTTACAAAATAAAATAATTATTTGGAATCAGGATATAAAATTTTTCCTTGGATAAATTTTTCATATTATTCTGATAACTTTCGTATTTTAATGAATAGTAAAAACACGCTATATTTTAATTAAAAACAACTTTTTCCATCGTAATAACTTATGTGGTTAAATTATAGTATTGAATGGTTTTAAATCATAAATAGAATATATTTTTACCATTAAATATAATTTATGTCATTAGCCTTGATTTTACATGGAATTCGTAGGTTAAATAAATTCAATCTTTTGCAATGTTTTAAACAAAAACATGTTTTCTTTCGATAACGGGATTAATTTTAATTTAATTTCTGCAACTTCTGTGTATTGAATTTGGAAAAATGGATTCCATATTTTTAATCAGTGGGTCCAAATTATATTAATAGACAATTTTTTATTTTTGGTCTTTATGTATAGTAACAACGGTAAATTTTATTTACCATAGTAAAAGGTAAATTGGGTAATTAAGGGTAAATATAATATTATAAAATTATCCTAATACTTGTCTTAATACAATTGGATTATTATAATTTGTCCTAAGTCATATTTTGGTCTAAATGGAATCCATTAGAACCCACTTGGGGGTGATTAAGACCTTTAGTTTATTTTATTTAAAGGAAAGTGAAATATGTCTCACTCAACTTTAATAATTAATGTATTTTTAATATACGTTTATACAGAATATAAATTCGGTTATAAATACTCATTTGAAAGATAAATTTTTTTCTTTGTCATGGTAATTTATTTGTAATTTTTAAGAGTTATTTAATTACCTTATTATCTTATACATTAATGATGCAGAAATTATTTATTTAGTGAAAAATCAATAATATAGTTTTTATTGAAATAGTAATACATATCAAAAGGCCCACAAATCTGCACAAAACTTATTATTAGTGTATATATAAACCCTAATCATCCACTGTCCGAATTGTTTACCATTTGGATCCTTATTAAGGCGATTATGACACTTATATTATTTTATTTTAAATGATGCCAAAGTTGTCACCTTCATAATTTAATAAATATAACAATTTAAATATTGTTATTTTAAGATGCTAAATTAGAGTAAAAGTGTTATTGTGAACTTTAATAGATTTATCTTCATCATATGATTTTATTTTTAATTTTTATGAAACAAATAAGTATATTATATAATTATACAAAAATGTTGTAGTAATTATTGTATTAAGAGATAAACCAAATAAATGGTTTTAAAAATAATACAATATATATTATATGAACTATTTAATGTGCTCCACTAATTTTCTAGATACATATGACCTTTTATGAATCTATTAAAGCTTTTAGTTCGAACAAATCTTCTGTATATATTTTATTTAAATTCAAATAAATGAATAGTGTCAAAATTGACACTATTGTTATTTTATAAAAATAACATATTATAAAATTGTTTAAAAATAAAAAAAAATTAAAAATTATAATTTGAAATTTATATGGTCTAAAATGTTATAAAGTATCCAATTATGGACAATTGAAAACAAATAAATAATTAATTTTTATAATTTAAAATTTATAATTTTATTACCACAAATAAAATTAAATTGATTAAATAAGGATAAATCAAGTTGATAATGTTTAAAATAAATTTCTAACATGTCTAAATTTTATTGGTTGATGATATTACAACCCTATATCATATAATATTTGTATATGAGTCATTTTGGAAGTTTTTAAGTGGGGTTTGGATTTAATATAAACTAATATTTCTTATATTTACAAAGGTGCACCTCTCCTCCCTTATAAAAGGGAACCTCCTCCCTCTCCTCCTCACACCAATTTGAGCATTTAAGATCGGCCAACCCCTGCCCATTTCACTTACCCACTTCCCTAGAAACATCCTAAAGGTACTGGTATTCTTTAAAGGCCAATTTTAGTTCCCTAAGAGGAGGTCTCAAAGAGGCGCTTCAAAGAAGAGGTAATGTCCATTACCGATTCTTTCAACTTTATTTCTTCTCCTACTTATTCTTCTTTAGTTGTTTCATTATGAAGTAATAAAATCAGTATAACTCATATACTGATATGTTATTATAAGTATTAAACAACCCTATTTCACCATCTATCCATCCTACGGAAAATGAAATCACCGCGCTTGCGTACGTACGGAATACCGTCTCCACACCGTGGTGTAATCTATTTTCCACCACCACCTTACGTGGATGGGTATAATGGTGTAAATAATGACTATATATGATTATTTTAATGTGATATTGATTCTGAAATAGTATACATACACTCCAATATAATTCCATGGGAATGATATCATCGCTTGTGCATACGTATGGATTACCGTCTCCACGACGCGATGAGATTCATTTTCCATGTTAAAAATTAAAGAATGATTATAAAGTATATATAATAAGTAATAATGAAATATATGAAATAATAATGCTATTGGATTTATGTACATATATATGTATGTCATATACTTAATTCCATAAGGAAACGAAAACAGCGTCCATGCGTACGTACGGCCAACCGTCTCCATGAACAGTGTATTTCTTTCCATTTATCGATCTATTATATATATGTATATTCTGAATATATATTATATATAAATCATGTTTTACATTATGGATGTAAGTAATCATGATCTATGTAATCATATGAATAATTACAAGTTAAAACACGAACGACAAATGAAACGATTTTACCCAAAACGCAAGTTTAACCTAAATTTACAAAATAACGGGTAATATAAAGTCATAAGTTAACCATATATGTTATAATAACAATGAATATGATTCTGTAATAAGTCAATTACATTATTTAAATCATTATACAGGAGGTTTGGATACGTACGAAGCATATCAGACAAAAGGTAAGGGATAATTTTTCAAATCTCATTTTTATCCGAGATTTCTTATTCGTAATTATTTACTGGGTTTATTGATATCATCCATTTACATGTTTTATAAAAGTGTTTTCATGTATTTTTAAAGTCCTTTTTACCCATTTTTTACTTTTACTACATGGTATGTAAGGAATCTTTCTTTTGTTTACGTTACGAGGTACTTTTTTTGACTTTTCCGACAAAAGTACGGGAAGAATGTTTTTTTAACTTATACAGAATGAAAGGATTTTTACGGTTTTATAAATCCTTATTCTCACGAAGCTTCCTCGAAAATATTTCATGACTATTTTCAAAAAAATATCTTTCTTTTATAATTGCATGATGTTTTGTGAAAAGAAATTGATTTTCAAGAAGAAATGATATTTTCCTCAAGAATTCATTTCAAGTATTTTATCAAAACCATTTTTCCATCTAAGATGACATTATTTCATATCTGTATGTTTCAAGTATAATGTCTCTATGATTTACATGGTTTCACTTTTCTTATTATGAAATGATATCATTTATTTTATATGGATTATGTGATGATGGGATGGTGTTTTTGAAACCCATTTCATTCGTTGGGTTATTATGAATGATGTATGTTTATTTTGTGGCACAAGTAAGAATGATTTCATTATGAGATGGGTGGGACCTATATCTCCCTCCAAGGAATTGGGTAAATATTTATATCTCATGAGATAGACATGGTTGGAACGGTAAGTTAATTCGGTTCAGTGTTACAGGAATGAAACGAGTAGTGAACTCGATTCAGAAAGGGACTTTGTCCACTAAGATGGTATTGGCAGAAATGCCTTGGCTACTATGGAAATCATGTCATGTGCTGAATGGTTTCCACAATTACATGTTTTACTCCCATGCTATTTTATCATGCTTAATATTTCATTATGATCTATGCCTTACGTACTTCCATGTTTTATGTCATTGCTCAATCTTTTGATGTTTAAACATTATGTTCATGTTTTTAAGTTCAAATGTATATGATTTGTTTTATTTTATCCATGCTTACCCTTACTGAGAATTTGAGCTCACCCTTTATATGTTTTATTTTCCCCAGGATATAAAGAAATGTTTTAGGTAAGAAAACAAAAGGGGAAGATCTTTATGGGAGATGTTGAAGATCTTTCACCACGATTAAAATATTACGTTCCAAGTTTCCAAAGACACTAAACTATTACGGTCCTTATGTGTATATTTTTGTTATGTATTAAGTATTCCTCAAAAGTAATGTAATGTCCATGTACGTCAAGCTTTGGGTCTCTAAAGTTGGTATCAGAGGAAATTTTAGTCAACCTTTGGAAACTAGGATGCGAAAACGTTAGTGAGATCCCTAGAGATATTTCTTAGGTATGTCTAGGGATGTCCCTAAGGATAAGTATACATATAGGATATAGTCCTAGAACTACGGTAATGATCTTATAATTTAACCTAATATTTTATATATTAAAGGTACTCCCCCTTTATTATGTAGTTTTCCCTAGCATGGTATTCACCTATCACACTATTATTTTTGGGTTTTAGACGATGGATGGAACCCGAAAGAACCGTGTTGATCAATGTAATGGACAATGCAATGTTTGTCCTCATGACCAACCCAATGTCATGGTAGATGGAGTGCACAATCTTATTTCTATACTTACACAAGATATCAATCATTCTGGATTTCAAAATAAGCAGAGAAAGGAGCAACATTCTGTTGAATCCTTCATGAGGCAGCGTCCACCTTCATTCAGTGGATCTTCTGATCATTTAGTGGATGAACAATGGATCAGTACTACTGAAAAGATATTTTCAGTTCTACAATGTTCTGAGCATGATAAAGTCATCTTAGCAGTATATCGTTTGGAAGGTGATGCTGATCAATGGTGGAATCTTATCAAGAATACGAGGCAAAGAGATGAAATTGAGTCCATGGAATGGTACAAGTTCGAGAACATGTTTTTCAGTATGTACTTCCCTCGTATTCTTCGAAAAAAGATGGAAAAGGAGTTTCTTGAGCTTAAGCAAAAGGATGATGAATCTGTTGGTATATACGAAGAGAATTTTACAAGACTTGAAAGGTATGAATCTGGATTTATCATCCAACCTGAAAGTAAAGTTGGTCGATTTTTTAGTGGCATAAAACCAAGTCTTCAAAGGGAATTAACTATAAGAAACTTCAGTAGCTATGAAGAAATTGTGCGTTGTGCTATCAAGGTAGAACTGGAAGTTGTTGTAACATATCCATCTCATGGTTTTGACAAGAAATGAAAGATGGAGTTCAAGGAGAAATCTCAGAACAATGGTGAAAAGAAGATAAATGTTTCTTTATGCTCAAAGTGTGGAAAGAAGCATGGTGGAGATTGCCTAAAAGGTACTAGAAAATGTTTTAAGTGTGGAAAAGAAGGTCCTTGAGTAGTTGATTGTCGAAGTAATGGGAAAAAGGTTTCTAATGATGTGAATAGACAAAAGACTACAGAGAATTCTCCACCAACACTTCAATGATTCAAGTGCAAGGAAATGGTGCATTATGCAAATAAATGCCCTAATCCACAGGTTAATGATGATCAACGTGAGAAACCTCTTAAGGCAAAGGATAAAGGGAAGTCTCATGCGATCACTATTTGTGATGTTGAGTATGAAAATTATTTTGTGTAATTATTAAGTTTTTGTGTAATGGGATTTCAAAATAGTGTCATGGAATCTCATTTATGGTATTGTGGAATTTTGGAATATCTATGTATTGGTTTTCAATAATTATATGGTACTGGTAACCATGAAAAGGTGATTGAAATATTTTTAGAAAGCAGATGAAATTCATATAATGAAGGGATAAGGAGAAAATAATATGATAGTAATCATGAGCTCATGACTAATATAAGGACTAAGTGATATTATGGTTTGAGTATATAGAATTTTTGGGATTTTGGTATGTGTAAAGTGTTCAAATTTAACAAAATTCATGTTTTCACTAAGGTTCAATGGGTATTCATTCTTCAAGATAATACATGATTAAGGTATTCACATGTTTTTAATTTTACCAACAAGATATATCTTATGATATATTGGGGATAAATGATGGAATTCACGTGATTGTTATGTGACATTTCAAGTAATCATTTTCTTTATACTATGAGCTTGGACCGAAGTATTTTAGATAAGCCTAAATATTGGAATGGATTATGTTGGACATAAGTTAGTATTGTTTATGGATAGAACTTTTTTCGATATTATTGATGGGATGTTATAGTAATGTAGTTTTAGAAAAATGACAACCTGTAGGATGGGCGACAGCCCATCGCATCGGACAAGGCTGTGGGAATCGAACCCACAACTGAAGTGCGACTGGACTTTATCGCATAACACTGGACTACAGGAAGTCCCTGGTTAGTAGAAACTAGTTTTATTTTATTAAGCGGTATGATATATGAAGTATAAGTTCATTTTTGGAATCGTATATGATTAACCTCACCATAGACAGACTTATGTATATTTGATAACTTTTGTTAACCTTTTGTTTGAAACAGTTGGAATGACCCATGATTATATCACATGATCTGTTAACACTTCACGAATAACAAATTCAACTTCATTTCTTTAAGAGATGAAGTGGAAAATTGTTCAAAGCACGAACAACAGTGAGATTGTACCAAAATCAAGCAAGTATTTCTTCTAATTCAAAATTTTCAACTTTAGGGAAATGATATTGAAAACAAAAAATGTTTTCCTAGTGCTCTTATATCCGATGAATCAGATGGTTCCTTAGAGCATCACAAATTTATGGCTTTGTGATTTTTGGCTTTTTCATAGCCATGTCCTCTACCACTCTCCATCAGAACTTGATGGTTAGATTTTTCTTCCATATCCATATTTTCACCTATGTTCTCCTATGTGGAAACCCTGTGATTAGTTAATTTGGTTAACTGTTACGTTTCATACATTAGTTTTTAAAGTTAAGTTTTGGTATTTTATTTTACGATGTGTGTTTCAATTAATGAAACTTTCAAGTAGAAAACCATGTATAACCCCGACGAATTTCGAGGGCGAAATTCATTTTAAGGGGGGTAGAATGTAACAACCCGATATTTTATGATAAGTATTATTTTTAATTTATTTTATGTCATGTGTTTTATGCTACAACAATATTATCTTGTGCTATACACCACACTGTATTAGCTTGAAGTATATGCAACACTATTCTTAGATTGTGTTACACACAATTTAAAGTTCGTTTTATAATAGTCATTCTACGCAATATTGAGTCTGTATATATATATATATATATATATTCAATGTATAAATGAAATATGGTTGGATTGTGTTATACGAAATAATAAAGGATTCTTGCACAACACGTAACCCTGACTTGGCTTGCATTACACGCCATCGCGACCTTCCTCGATAGCGTGTGTTGTACGCAACACCGGGTTTTACTAAACAACGATATATTATTATAATATTATTATGAACTAGCCGTTACAAATAGTATTAACTAAATTTTTAATTTTATAACATTATTATTCATCTAACACATTTTCTAGAATATGGTATAAGAACAAAATAAAGTTTTTGGGTAAAATAAGTATTTTTCGAAAAATGCAGTTTTGTCACCTTTTGATGGCGCACCCACTTTAAATCTAGTTTTTGACATGTTTATAAGTTCAATTTTACAAAATAAAATTATTATTTTGAATAAGGATATAAAATTTTACCTTGGAAAAATTTTTCATATTATTCGGATAACTTTCATATTTTAATGAATAGTAAAAACACGCTATATTTTAATTAAAAATAACTTTTTCCATCGTAATAACTTATGTGGTTAAATTATAGTTGTGAATGGTTTTAAAGTATAAATAGAATATATTTTTACCATTTAATATAATTTATATCATTAGCCTTGATTTTACATTGAATTTGTAGGTTAAATAAATTCAATCATTTGCAATGTTTTAAACAAAAACCCGTTTTCTTTCGACAACGGGATTAATTTTAATTTAATTTCTGCAACTTCTGTGTATTAAATTTGAAAAAATGGATTCCATATTTGGAATCAGTGGGTCTAAATTATATTAATAGAATACTTTTTATTTTTGGGCTTTATGAATAGTAACAACAGTAAATTTTATTTAGCATAGTAAAAGGTAAATTGGGTAATTAAGGGTAAATATAATATTATACAATTATCCTAATACTTGTCTTAATACAATTGGATGATTATAATTTGTCCTAAGTCATATTTGGGTCGAAATGGAATCCATTAGAACCCACTTGGAGGTGATTAAGACCTTTAGTTTATTTTATTTAAAGGAAAGTGAAATATGTCTCACTCAACTTTAATAAATAATGTATTTTTAATATAAGTTTATACAGAATATAAATTCGGTTATAAATTCTCATTTTAAAGAAAAAATGTTTTTTTCATGGTAATTTATTTGTAATTTCTAAGAGTTATTTAATTACCTTATTATCTTATACATTAAGGATGCAGAAATTATTTATTTAGTGAAAAATCAATAATATAGTTTTTATTGAAATAGTAATACATGTCAAAAGACCCAACAATCTGCACAAAACTTATTATTAGTGTATATATAAACCCTAATCATCTAATGGACGAATTTTGGATCATTTGGATCCTTATTAAGGCGATTATGACACTTATATTATTTTATTTTAAATGATGCCAAAGTTGTCACCTTCATAATTTAATAAATTTAACAATTTAAATATTGTGATTTTAAGATGATAAATTCAAGTAAAAGTATTATTATGAAAGTTAATAGATTTATATTCATAATAGGATTTATTTTTAATTTTTATGCAACAAATAAGTATATTAAATAATTATACAAAAATGATGTAGTAATTATTTTATTAAGAGATAAACCAAATAAATGGTTTTAAAAATAATAAAATAAATATTATATGAACTATTTAATGTTCTACACTAATTTTATAGATACTTATAACCTTTTATAAATCTATTAAATCTTTTAGTTCGAAAATATCATCTGTATATATTTTATTTAAATTCAAATAAATGAATAGTGTCAAAATTGACACTATTGTTATTTTAAAAAAATAACACATTATAAAATTGTTTAAAAATCACAAAAATATTTAAAAATTATAAATTTATATTTATATGGTCTAACATGTTATAAATTATCCAATTATGGACAAATCATAATAAATATGTAATTTTTTGTTATAATTTAAAATTAATAATTTTATTACCACAAATAAAATTAAATTGATTAAATAAGGATAAATCAAGTTGATAATGTTTAAAATAAATTCCTAACATGTATAAATTTTATTGGTTGATTAGATTAAAACCCTATATCATCTAATATTCGGATATGAGTCATTTTGGAAGTTTTTAAGTGGGGTTTGGATTTAATATAAACTAATATTTCTTATATTTCCAAAGGTGCCCCTCTCCTCCCTTATAAAAGGGAACCTCCTCACTCTACTCCTCACACCAATTTGAGCCTTAAATATCGGCCAAACCCTGACCATTTTACTTCCCCAATTTCTCTAGAAACATCCTAGAGGTCCTGGATTCTTGAAAGAACAATTTTAGTTCCCTAAGAACAGGTCTCAAAGAGGCGCTTCAAAGAAGAGGTAATGTCCGTTACTGGTTTTTTAAACATTATTTCTTCTTCTACTTCTTATTATTTAGTTGTTTCATTATGAATTAATAACATAAGTATCACTCATATAATGATATTTTATTATAAGTATGAAACAACCCTATTTGACCATCTATCCATCCTACGGAAAATGAAATCAACCCGCATGCGTATGTACGGAATATCGTCTCCACGCCGTGGTGTAATCTATTTTCCACCACCATCTTACTTGGATGGGTATAATGGTGTAAATAATGACTATATATGATTATTTTAAAATTATATTGATTCTTAAATAGTATACATACTCTAAAATATAATTCCATGGGAATGATATCATCACTCGTGCATACATACGGATTACCGTCTCCATGACGCGATGAGATTCATTTTCCATGTTAAAAATTCAAGAATGATTATAAAGTATATATAATAAGTAATAATGAAATATATGAAATAATAATGCTACTGGATTTATGTACATATATATGTATATCATATACTTAATTCTATAAGGAAACGAAAAAAGCGTCCATGCGTACGTACGGCCTACCGTCTCCATGAACGGTGTATTTCTTTCCATTTATTGATCTATTATATATATGTATATTCTGAACATATATTATATATATATCATGTTTTACATTCTGGATGTAAGTAATCATGATCTAAGTAATCATATTAATAATTACAACTTAAAACACAAACGACAAATGAAACGATTCTACCCAAAATGATACTTTAACATGAATTTACAAAAGAACAGGTAATATAAAGTCATAAGTGAAACATATATGATATAATAAAAATGAATATGATTCTGTAATAAGTCAATGACATTATTTAAATCATTATACAGGAGGTTTGGATACGTACGAAGCATATCAGACCTAAGGTAAGGGATAATTTTGCAAATCTCATTTTTATCCAAGATTGCTTATTCGTAAGTATTTACTGGGGATATTGCTATCATCCATGTCCATGTTTTATAAAAGTGTTTTCATGTATGTTTAAATTAATTTTTACCCATTTTTTCTTTTACTAAATGGTATGTAAGGAATATTTCTTTTGATTACATTACGAGGTACTTTTTTTTGACTTTTCTGGAAAAAGTATAAGAAGAATGTTTTTTTAACTTATATGGCATGAAAGGATTTTTACGGTTTTATAAAGCCTTATTTTCATGAATCTTCCTCCAAAATATTTCATGACTATTTTCAACAAAATCTCTTTATTTTAAAATTGCATGACGTTTTGTGAAAATAAATTGATTTTGAATAAGAAAGGATATTTTTCTCAAGAATTCATTTCAAGTATTTTATCAAAACCATTTCTCCATATAAGATGACATTATTTCATATGTGTATGTTTCAAGTGTATTGTCTCTATGATTTACATGGTTTCACTTTTCTTATTATGAAATGATATCCATTTATTTTATATGTATTATGTGTTGATGGGATGATGGTTTTGAAACCCATTTCATTCGTTGGGTTATTATGAATGATGTATGTTTATTTTGTGGCACAAGTAAGAATGATTTCATTATGAGATGGGTGGGACCAATATCTCCCTCCAATGCATTGTGTAAAGATTTATATCTCAAGAGATAGACATGGATGGAACAGTAAGTTAATCTGGTTTAGTGTGACAGGACTGAAACGAGGAGTGAACTCGATTCAGAAAGGGACATTGTCCACTAAGATGGTCTTGGAAGCAATGCCTTGGCTACTATGGAAATCATGACATGTGATGAATGGTTTCCACAATTACATGTTTTAATCCCATGCTATTTTATCATGCTTAATGTTTCTTTATGATCTATGCCTTACGTACTTCCATGTTTTATGTCATTGCTCAAGATTTTGATGTTTAAACATTATGTTCGTGTTTTTAAGTTCAAATGTATATGATTTGTTTTATTTTATCCATTCTTACCCTTACTGAGAATTTGAGCTCACCCTTTATATGTTTTCTTTTCCCCTGGATATAAAGAAAGGTTTTAGGTATGTAATCAAAAGGGGAAGATCTTTATGGGAGTTGTTGAAGATCTTTCACCACGATTAGAAGATTACATTCCAAGTTTCCAAAGACACTAAACTATTACTGTCCTTGTGTGTCTGTTTTGTTATATATTAAGTATTCCACAAAAGTAATGTAATTTCCATGCACGTCAAGCTTCAGGTCTCTATAGACATTAAAAAACATTTTTGGTATGATGGAATAAAAAAAAGATATAGTAGTGTTGACAATGATTTTTTTAATATGTTTAAATAGATAAAAAATCACTGAATAGAATGCATTATCATTTTCCTATCCCCTATAAAAAATGAAAAATTATATACATGTACTTCATGTTGGGATGGTTAAAAATACAACTTTGTAATAATGTTATTTGTGTTGTTTTTGATCGGCTGACTAGTTCTACTTATTTACATCCAATTACAGACATAAAATCATTATATTATAATTATTTAATATATCTCAAGGAGGTAGTTTGGTTACATGGAGTTCCACTATCCATTGTATATAACTATGAACATATTATGACTTCTAATAATTTGAATATCCTTTAATTTTTTTTATTTATGGAATTAAATATATAGGGAAACATTTGATCCTCAATATGATGGAATTTTATAGAGATTGATTCATACATTTTAAGACATTTTTAGAGATTAGTAAATGGAATACCATATATTTTGGGATCATCATCATTAATTGGAATAATTTTCATATATTACTTATTTTCATTTTAGTTTATTGATGGACCATTTGTAGGCATTATATGGAAAGTGGTGTCAAGATGATATAGTTTATGATGGCGTTAGAAAAAAAATGTTGTTGGTGTTTCGACTAAGGTATTCCAAAATAATAAATTTTCATATCTATATATATATGAAAAGTATATTTATTTTTTCATTAATGTGTACACTTTTTCCAATAGGGTACTCGACACACAATAATGGGTTTCTCTGAAATCATTTATTGCACAAAACATTGAGTTATACCAATAAATAATAAAAAAAATATTATTGTTTTAAATGGTAGTTAACACAAAGTAATTGTATGGTGGGAATGAATAGTATTGACTAAATTATGAAAACATGGTTTAAACATTCATTGGTAACCAAAATTATTACAAATGGAAATAAAAATCAATTGAACAAAATGGATGTGTTTTTATGAAAACCTAGTTAAAAGAGAATAATTATGTTTATAAAACCATATCACACATTATAGATTTTTATTTAATGAAAAAATATATGTTATATATTTAATATATTGTTTTAAATTCATCTTATATGTTTTTTAGATATCATATAACAATAAATTTAAAGTTTCATATAAAAGAATTATTTTTTCAGGAAATTCAGTTTTACTGCCTTTTGATTGAGAACCGATTTTAAATATAGAGTTTAGAACCTTTATATGATCTATTTGAAAAAATATACTTTCAATTTATATTATTTACATAAAAACATACTTTGGAATAATTTTTTATATTTTTATTATAAATATCATGTTTTAATGAATAGAAGATATACCCTAAATATTAATTAAAAACAATGTTTTCCATTGAGATAATTTATATGGTTAAATCATATTATTTAATAGTTTTAAAGTATAAATAAAATATATATTTTTAATTTCATCCAATAATGGTAATTGTATGTAATTTTCCTTTAAATTAGATATAGATGCACGTCAATATATTGATGGTTATTACATTTTGAAAACTTATTTTATCATTTTGTCAATGAGAATTAATTTTAAATTAATTTCTTCCAATTTTTTGTTTCGAATTTGGGAAAATGGAATCCATATTTAGAATCATAATTTTCCAATTTTGTAGAAAGAAACATTTTCTTTTTGGAATTTATGAATAGTAACTTCAGTATTTATTTTTTTTACCTTTGTTAAAGGGTAAATCTGGTAAATAAGGGAAAATATAATATGATAATAATATTAAACTACCCTAAAATATGTAATGATTATTGGATGAGATATTTGTGACCATGAGAATCCATGGGTCGATTTTGGGACCCCAATGAGCCACATGGGTGTGAAAGTGACATTTCTTAACAATTAATTTTAAGTAGAAATAAATATAACATAAACATGTATGTTTTACTAAAAAAAATTAATATTGGTTTATATAATTGATATCTATGACTATAAATAATAATTTTAAATATAAAATTTTTCATACATCATAGTGTTTTATTTATAATTTTTATACATTAAATAAGTAAATTTATTTATGACACAATGATGATGCATTGATTACCTTATTAATGAAAGATGCAAATAAATGATATTATAAATATTCAAATAAATGTAATTTGAAAATTTGGATTTCATACACAACTTTTTTCTGGATTATATTTACATATTATAATTGTGTTAATTCCTTTGGATCGAAGTAATCATGTTGTTATGAATTTAAAAAAATCAATTACTAAATAGTGTTAAAAGTGACATAAATAATTTTTTTAAAAAGAATATATTTTATTAAATGATATAATAGTTCTAAAAATATAATATTCAGCCAAATTAATTATATAATTTTATAAATTTCATTAATGAGAATCTTGTGATTCGTTTGGCACTCTATAATAACTATAGTAACCATATATTATGAAAATGAAAGAATACATGGTAAGAGTTAATGTTTTTAACTAATGCTTAAAGCTAAATGATAAGGTTAAATTGGTTACCTAAACTTGAATAAAACCTTTTTGTTGAGAGTTTTTTGACCCAAAATAATCATATATTTGTATAAAATGAGTTTGGGACTATTTTAAACTAAAAATAAATATATAATAATATAATATTTCAAGATATTCCTAAAGTGCCCCTCCTCCCTCTTATAAAAGTCAACCACCTCTACCAAATTACTAACACCTATCAAGCCCCTTGTCTCATCCCAATTACGGTCAAATAATCCCCCCAACATACCTACCTCACTCCTAGAATCCTTACCTTTAGAAGAATTCAATTCAAGAAAGCCTTTTGGCTCAAATCAAAAGAACTTACTTGATTTATAGGTAACATCATCTCTTAAGTTCCTTTCTGTTATTTTAAATCTCCACTCCATATGTTCTTATTATTCATATTTTACATAAAACACTAGTATCCTCAGCATACTTGGATTTTTTATAAGAAATATTTGAACTACACTTACACTCACCACCTTCTAATGGATATGAACATACTATTTCTATGTACGATGAACTACTACATTACTAAATGATGAATATTCAATATTATCCTACCACCTGTCATGGTATCCATTATGATATAACTGTATTTATTTATGATATATATTATATTTTTTTTATTTTAATTTACAAATTACATTTATGAGTTCCATGAATGTGTAAATATGATAATTTCATTTGATGAAGAATGGACTATTGTAACACCCGAGAATTTTATGAGAAATTTTTTTCTTTTTATGTTATATAAATCATCAAAGGAATCTTTCACTACACACAAAACTAGCTTGGATTGCTTTACACGCAATCGCGACCTTCCTCGATAGCTTGCGTTGTACACAATACCGAGTTTCACTAAACAACGATATGCTATTAAAATATTATTAAAACTAGCCGTTATGAATAGTAATACCCACTTTTTGAAATTTTGTAAATTTTATTTTTCAAAATGGACTTCATTTTTTGATTCGGAATATCGAAATCAGACTAGGGTGAAATTTTGGTATTTTTCTGAAAACTTTCAATTTTTGATGAATAGTGAAAACACTAGGTTACTATTTAAAAACCAACTTTTTATTTAAATAATTATTTATTTTATTTAAATTTATTTTAGGTCAAAATTGATACATAATACCTATATATGTTTAATTCAATTCATTGGAGTCATTTTATAATAATTTTAGATATATAAAAATTTTATTGAACTTTTCACCATCTTTTACCCACCTCCTAGGAGAATTTCCAAATTCACGTAAAACTTAATTTTACCGCTTCTGTGAGTGGAATTTCAAAAATCTGAGAGACATGGTTAATATCAAGGACTAAAATGTGGTTCAATGAGATGAAAATAATTTTTGGTGAATAGTAACTTTTTACTTTTTTTTACCACGATTAAAAGTAAATACGGTAATTAAGGGTAAAAATGATATTATTATTACCCTAAAAATGTCCTAATTCTATTGGATAAGTGTAATTCGACCAAAAACAACCTTGGGAATACAATATGACCATTTAGGCCCACATGGATTAGATTAGGACATTTAATATTAATTTATTTAAAGAAGGGTTAAAATAATTAAAATCAAAGTTTAATAAGTAAATCATTTTTAATATAAAGTTATACATAAGATAAATTCTACTATAAATATTCATTAGAAAGATATAAAGATTTAATACATAATTTTATTTTATTTATAATTTTTAGAGATTAAATAATTTAATTTATTTATGACACAATGATGATGCAGTAATTATCTTAATAATGACATATTAACATAATTGAGGTTATAAATACCCAAATAAATGTAATTTGAGAATTTTTATGAATTAAACTAATTTTATAGGTTACTATGACATGTTAGTATTGATTTAATTAACTTTTTTCGAACTATTCTATCTATTATGATTTTCACAAAAATCAATTACCAAATAGTGTCAAAATTGACATAAAATAGTTTTTAAAACAAATATTATATTATTAATTGTTATTTTATTCCTAAAAATATATGGTTCTGAAAAATGACTTATATAAGGTTATATATATTAATAATAAACAACTTGGGGTTCTTTTGGCTTGTTATAGTAAGTTTATTAACCTTATAGTGTAAGAAAACAAGAAGACACGGTAAAAGTTAAATTATCTAACTTAAAATTAAATCTAAATGATAAGGTTAAAATAGATACCTAAACTTGTCTAAATTCTATTGGATGAGAGGATTTCGACCCATCCCCACATTAGATTATAAATAAATCAATTTGGATCTATTAAAAACCAAATATGACTTTATAATAAAATAATATTTTTTGTTTTTCCAAAGGTGCCCCTCTCCTCCCTTATAAAAGGGCACCTCCTCCCTCTCTTCCTCACATCACTTTGAGCCTTAAAGATCATCAAAACCCTGCCAAATTATCTTTTCCACTTCCCTAGAAATATATTAGAGGTCCTGGTCTTCTTCAAAGACCAATTTTAGTTCCCTAAGAGGAGGTCTCAAAGAGGCGCTTCAAAGAAGAGGTAATGTCCGTTACCGATTCTTTCAACTTTATTTCCTCTTCCACTTATTCTTCTTTAATTGTTTCATTATGAAGTAATAAAATAAGTATCACTAATATACTGATATGTTATTATAAGTATGAAACAACCCTATTTCACCATCTATCCATCCTATGGAAAATGAAATCACCGCGTGTTCGTATATACGGAATACCATCTCCACGCCGTGGTGTAATCTATTTTCCACCACCACCTTACTTGGATGGGTATAATAGTGTAAATGATAACTATATATGATTATTGTAAAGTGATATTGATTCTGAAATATTATACATACACTCCAATACAATTCCACGATCATAGGAACGATATCATCGCTCGTGCGTACGTACGGAATACCGTCTCCACGATGTGATGCGACTCGTTCTACATGATCTTCATTGCATAATGATTATATAAATGAATTGAATGAATTAATATGATATATATTACACTAATACCATTCTGGAAATGAGGTATCTATAACCTAAAGAGAACAATAAGAATTTATTCGACAAAACACGCATAAGAACAAAAAGTAATAAACACCCGAATAACAAGTAGCAATGAAATATTACTAATAAGAAGCTACGAATATGGCCATATATGATATCATAACAATGAGTATGATTCTGGAATAAGTCAATGAAATTATTTAAATCATTATACAGGAGGTTCGGACACTTACGAAGCAAATCGGACCTAAGGTAAGGGAAAATCTCACAATCTCATTTTTATTCGAGATTGTCTATACTTCAGAATTTTTTTGGGGAATATTTATCATCCACATCCATGTTTCCTCAATATGTAATATTATTTCCATACACCTAAAATTTTTTAAACCCAATTTTACCCTTCGGTGAGTTTTTAGTAAAATATATGAAATGAATCTTTTTTCGTTATTCGTACGAGGTACTTTTTGACTTTTCCAACATAAGTACGAGAAGAATGTTTTTTTAACTTATACGGCATGAATGGATTTTTTAAACATTATTTACAAGAAGATTTATTTACAATTTTTCAAGTTTATTTTTAATCAACTTCTTTTAGTTTAAAATTGTATGACATATTAAGAAAGGAACAAAGTTTTTAAAGTAGAAAGGATATTTTCCTCAAGAATGGAGTTCAAGTGTTTTATCAAAATTATTTTCCATCTAAGATAATATAGGGTTCTGTTTCTATCCCTATTATTACATTGATTTGATTAAGTTGTGATGGAATTATTTTTATGAATTCCTTTCTCTTATATGAATTGTTTTATGATGTCACGATGTTTAAGAATCCCATTTTTATTACATGGGTTATGCAATGATGTATGATTTTTTATTTTGTGGCACACATAAGAATGGTATCATTATGAGATTGGTGGGACCTATATATCCCCCCAATGCATTGGGTAAAGATCTATATCTCATGAGATTGACATGGTTGGAACGGCGGGTTAAACCAGTTTAGTGAAACAGGACTGAAATGAGGAGTGAACTCGGTTCAGAAATGGACTTTGTCTGCTAAGATAGTCTTGGAAATAGGTCTTGACTACTAAGAAATGATTCTCTATGATTATGTGTGTATGCCACAAAGTTTCATGTTTTAAGTTTTGATTATTTGGATTACATTTCACTACTATGATTTATCCCATGATTATGAAATTATGATCTCTTTTACAGGTTAATATTTACAAAATGTTATGTTCTTATGAATATAATGTGATTCATATTTATTTTTTTTACCCTTACTGAGCATTTGAGATCACCCTTTTTGTATGCTTTCTTTCCCCAGGTCAGGAAGAAGGTTATTAAGTAGGATACGCCAAAAGGGACTCTAGATATGATTAAATAAATGGGAGACAATGTAGATGATTTTATGAACCAGTTGTTTATGTTTCCCAGTTTCCAAAGACACTATACCTATACGGTCCTTTCATGGTTTTGTTATATGTTGTAATAAGTTGCTTCAATTTTGAAGTATTAACAATGTATGTAAAGTATGGGTCGTTATAACTACGACCACCACAAAGTGATATGACTCGTTTGTGATATAAATAGAAAATATAAAGGATGGTTTTATTAATAATATGATACATAAATTAAATAAATTTAACACTATTATTATAATATATATTTATATCATTTGAAATTTATTCTTTTAATATGACAATGAAATGAAAGTATCATTCATGTGTACATATCGCCAATTGGCTCGATGAATGGTGCATATCATTTCTTATCTACGAATGTTGTGGACTATTAGAAGTACATATGTACTATATTTATAGGATTTTATAAATATGAATAATATTCTATAGATGAGGGTATTTTTACCACCCGGTCAATTCACATCAAAAGAAGTTTATTTTCATGTCATGTATCAAATATCAACAAAACAACAGATATGAACTTAAATAGTTATGTAATTTTAATAAAATGGTAATAAGTGACATAAAGGTAATAATAAACGTGAAACATTTTCTCAATCATGTAGGAATTAACCTATGTTTGTTATTCAGAAACATAACGATGAAATGTAACAAGTTAGATCAAGGTAAGGGAAACTTTAACCCTCCCCATTTAGTCAAAACCTCTTTATATTATGTCTTTTGCTCTCCATTTTCCTAGGTTGGGATATGTTCTTCTATATCCTTTTTTTCTATACATTTTATGTAAAAGTGATAAGATACATTTTTATTTATCATCAACTCATTTTCTTAATTTTAATGTGACATAGTTAGACTACCAAATTTTCGTAAGGGAATTTCTAAATTCAATTTCAATTCATTGGGTTTTATGCATATATGATTTATTAGATTATGTCATGATTATGTGTGGAATCACTATTTATTTATTTATGTTCTAAGTTCCACATCCTTTAGTGTGGATGAATTGTGGCTACAAAAAATCAACCAATTTATAAATTCTAATGTCATTTATACGATCATTGTAAGGGAACCATTCATCCTTTCCATATTGTCAACAAATTATTTTATGTTATGTATTTTCATTTCCATTTTCATATGTTGGGATTTGTTCTTATATATCATTAATTATGTACATTTTATGTACAAGTGATGATATAACCATTTTGCTATCATCAACACATCTTTTGAATTTTAAGTGACACTATTAGGATATCGAATTTTTGTAAAGGAACTCCTAAAACCAATTTCTACTTTCTTGGTTTTATGCGTACTTCGTTGATTATATTATGCCCATATTTTTTTGGAATCACCATATATAATTAATGTTTTAATATCCTCTTACATTTTTTTGGATATGATGTTTCTACACATAATAACAACATTGATAAATTCATACGTCATTGATAAAAGTTTTGTAAGGGAAATCTTAACTCAATCTCATTTAAATTAGTTAAATATCCATGTCACGAGTTTTATTTTTCTATAAACATGTGTGAATGACCTATGATTGTTTTACATTGAATAATCCATTATATTGGGTGTATTTATATTGCCACACATTATTATATCATTGATTCATCCATCATCTAAGGATAAGATCTCTATAAGGGAATTCGTCTCAATGTCTTCTCATTGAGGCATTTTTGGAAAATATAAACCTCTATTAATTTATAATATGTATATACAGACAATATGACATTTCATATCCATATTTTATATATAATAATTTTATTTATTAATTCATGGTGATTACCATTTAAAATTTCAATGTGGTATGAGACAACTTGAAAAATAAATTATTTAATAATCAAATCTTTGTCTTCATGATATAATTTACATATTTATTTATATGCATATAAAAGTATTATAAAAGAATTTTTATGACTATCAAGAATCTCATTCAAATATTCCAAAAGGAATATTTTTTCAAAAATCATTTTACTTTCTTTAAAAAATGGAACAAATGTTATTTGTTTTAATGTATACAATGATAACAACATATCTTCCACCATAACCGTTATTTGATATATGAATTCCTCTATAAGATTTAATTTATTTTAAATAAATCTTATATTCCATTATTTTGGTATCATGGTATTGAAAATGGATTCTTAAATAAAAATTGAATTCATATATGGAAATTTTATTCATATGGGATTAGATGATTTTATCAAAAGGGTTTTGTGATAAACGTGTTTTTGAAATGCTACATAAGCATTATATGAAACATGTGAGCCCGATACAACTTATACAAAAGGATGAGCCTGATTATAGCTCATATGTGAGCCTCACATAGATTATTTGAAGGGTTTAACCCCATTATAGCTCATGGGTGATCCAATAATTGATTATATGAAGGGATGGACCACATTATAGATCACAAGTGATCCTGATATAGCTTTTACAAATGGTGATCCCCATGAAAGATCTTCAATTAGGATGTCGAACAGATGGTTATTCCAATTGAATTGGATTGAAATGGTTGTATTTATATTATTCTCTAAGTTACCTAAATGTGTTTTAATTTCATGTTATTAGATTATTTTATTATTTTACAAAAAAGTATGAATATTTTTCATGTGAAAATGTTTTTTTATTTCTCTAAAAAACATTAAATAAGAAACAATGTTTTAACTAGAATAAGAGTTATATTTCATTTTACATACCTTATTGATCTTTTTATGCACATCCCATGTTTTTCAAATTATTTCACACGGTATAAGGAAGGTTAAGGGAAATGAAGAATTCAAGAATATTTAAGTCAAGAAAATAATTAATGTTTTATTTATAGAGTTTTATTATTGCGAAAACATTTGGATATGATAGAAGTGTATACATTATAATTTTTGAGATGTAATGAAACAATTATGTCCAAATACTCAAAAACTATAAACTTGAAAAGATCATCAATCTGAATGAAAGTATATTCTTGATCAAAAATCATGATTATTTAAGGTTTAATGTTGATTCCTTATAGTTGGTATCATAGGAATGGTTTAGAAAACATTGGGGATTTGGATGTTTTCCTAAGGGATAGGGATATGATTATGGGTTTATAATTTTAAGGTATATTACAAGTTCAATAACATATAAACCCATTTTGAGGCTTTTGTTATTTCAAGGTGATTATCGATATTATTGGAGACACTCATCATTGAATAAATATTGGGTTACTAGTTTTTGGGTTGCAAAATTCGAGGTATGAAATAACCTTTAAGGTTAAAACATCTTATAGTTATTTTTGAGGATTTTACCTCATTTTTTAATTATATTGGAATTAAAAAGTTTTTCAAAAAGTAAGACATATATACCATATGGTAACTCGTCACATTGGACAATGTTGTGGGAATCAGACCCACACCCAATGTGAGAAAGTGATTTATCACCCACCACTGGCCTACGTGACATCCCTGGTTAGTATTCCATATTCATTGTAGTTAATTGAGTTTATGGATTATGAATAAGTTTATTTTATAAAATTATTATTTTTCAAATAGATATCCTTAGTATAGGGAAATTAATATTTATTAAGTGATATATATTGTTTTGGAAGATATTTCCTCTTTTTCGTACACAATATGCCTACGGAAAATAGAATACTACAGGTTTTATTTGAGGAGAAATGGTTGATTTTTTTTTTGGAATAATCTAATTTATTATTGTGGAGGTATTACGGTTTGTGTAATTTATTCAAATGATTAATCTGTGATGGAGAATATGTGATTAGGTCAAATAATTTTATGTGTGATACTTTAAGAGTAGTCAATGTTATTTTTATACAATTGTTAATATTTACAGTGGAAGACTATGTGATCAAATCCATATGAATTTCGAGTTTCATTTTGAGTTTGGATTATTTAAAATAATTTTAAGGGAATTTATTTGTTAAATGGTCTTGGTTGAACTTTGGGTAATTTATTTTTATATTTGGAGATTAAAAGTAATTTTTATTATTATAAATTATTATTCTTTTTGGTGGATTATCTGATCTCGAAGTAGTCATTTTGGTTTTGGATAATGTATAATGATGGAGGAATTATATAGTAAATATTTTTTGGATTATGTGATTCACTACTATTTGATCATAGTACATAATGTGTGACCATGTTATCATTAATACTCATCATTTGGAGAAAATATGAGATTGTGGTAGATATTTATTTAAGGATGAAACTCTATGTCAAAAGTAAGCATGTTTCCTTAAAGTTCATAATAAAGCTCATAAATAAATATATCAAATTTGTTAAAATGATCTAAAACCAATTATTTTGTCCATTTAATTTTCATACTAGGAAATTAAAAACCATTTAACCCATCATAAGTTTATGGTTTTTTGTTTGTAAACTTTCTCCAGATCATACATCCTACCACAATCCATCAGAACATGAGGGTTAGTTTTTTCATCCATATGTAGGTTTTCCTACATGGAATCCTAGTATTTTTTATCTCAGATGACCTTTGAACTTCAATTTCATTTTTATAAAGTGATATTTTTGTTGACACATTTTATGATGTGGTATTTTCAATGAAGTTTCAAGGATAATTTTAAAATTTTGAGGATGCAATTTAAAAAATGTGGAATGATGTCAATAACCAGGAATTTAATGAATAATAAATTTTTATATCTCTTTATATTTATGAATATAATATAAATTTTATATTAAAGGGGAAAATTTATCCGACAGTGTACTCAACAGGAAACAACAGGTTTCTTCGAAATCATACGTTGCACACTACATTCTGTTATACCAAAAAATAATACACTAATATTATTAATTTTTTAAATAGTAGTTAAATCCTATAAGTTGTATGGTGGGAATGAATATTATCAACTGAATTATGAAAATATTGTTTACACATTCATTGGATACCAAATTAATTTGAAATGGAAATAAGAACCAATTGAATATAAAGGATATGTTTTAATGAAAACCTATTTAAAATAAAATAATTGTGTTTATAAATTCATATAACTTTTATGGATTTATTTTTAATTAAAAATTTATGTTATATCTTTAATTTGATGTTTTAAATTCATCATATATGTTTTCTAGATATGATATACTTCCAAATTTAATTTTCAAATAAAAGAAGTATTTTTTCTATACATTATGTTTTACAACCTTTGATGAAGAACCCTTTTTAAATTTAGTTTTGGACACCTTTATATGTTCTTTTTGACAAAATAAACTTCATTTTTAGATGTAGGACATAAAAATTTACTTGGTTTGATTTTTTTTTGATGTTTTTTGATTACTATCATGTTTTGATGAATAGTAAAAGTATGCTAAATTTTAATTGAAAGAAATTTCTTCCATCGAGATAATTTATTTGGATAAGTCATATTATTTAAATGTTTTACTATATTAATGGAATACATTTTTATCATTTAATCTAATATTTGTCATTGGATGTAATTTTACAATGATATTAGATATAAACGCACATCAATCTTCTATTGGTTATTACATTTTGAAAACTCGTTTTATGATTTCCACTACAGGGATTAATTTTAAATTAATTTCTTCAATTTACATGTTTTTAATTTGGAAAAATGGATTGAAAATATGGATTCATAAAGTCCAAATTTTTGTAAATAGATATCTTTTATTTTAGGAAATTATAAATACTAACGTCAGTACTAATTTTTTATTTACCATGGTTATGTGTTAAATCAAGTAAATAAGGGTAAAAATAATATTATAATAATATTAATCTACCCTAAAACATGTAAAATTATTATTTAATGGGATATATTCGACCATGGGCATCCATGGGTCCATTTTGGGACTCCATGGAGCGACTTGGGTGTGAAAATGATATTTTTTTAATAATTAACATAAAGTAAAGAAAAATATAACATAAACTTGTATTTTTTACTAAAAAAAATTAATATATTGTAATATAAATGATATGGATTACTATAAATAATAATTGGAAATATAAAATGATTTAACACATCATTGTGTTTTATTTATAAATTTTAGAAGTTAAATAAATGAATTTATATATGACATAATTAGGATGCAGTGATTACCTTATTAATAAAATATTTAGATAAATGATATTATAAATATTAAAATATAGGTAATTTTAATATTTCAATGACATTCACGATTTTTTTGGATAATATTGACATATTATCAATGATTTACTAATTTTGGTTCGATGTAATCATGTTTTTCTGACTTTAACAAATATCAATTACTAGAAAATGTCAAAATTGACATAAATGTGTTTTTAAAACAAATAATATTTTTCTAAATGATATAATAGTACAAAAAATATAATATTCATCCAACTGACTAATATAATGTTAAAATTTTCATTAATGATCCAAACGAGGTTATATTGTCATTTTATAGATACTATATTTATCATATATTATAAAAATGCAAGAATCCATGCTAAGAGTTAATGTGTTTTTCTAAGGGTTAACACCAAATGATAATGTCATATTTTTTATCTAAGAATGTATAAGACCAATTTTTCGATGTTTTTAACCTAAAATCATCTTATATTTGAAATAGATGGGTTTGAGAATATTTGAAACCGAAAATAAATTAACAATAAAATAATATTTCAAGACATTCCTAAAGTTCCCCTCCATCCTCTTATAAATGGACACCACCTCTACCCACATACTAACACATCTAATGCCCCTTTTATCGTTCAAATACTACTCAAATAAGCTCCCAACATATGTCACAACCCCCTTGAATCCTTGCATTGGGATTAAGTAAATTAATGAAAGCCTTTTGGTCCAAATCAAATGAAGTTTCCAGATTTAGAGGTTACATCTTCTCTCAATATCCTTTCCATTATTTCCTTTATCCATTTCACATGATCTAATTATTCTATGTTTATATAAAAAAACTAGTATCATAAATTTACTTGGATGTTATTATGATAATAATTTGAACTACACTTACACACACATTCATATAATAGATACGAACATAATGTTTCTGTGTATGGAGAACTACTGTCTCACAAAAAGATGATTGTTCACTACAACCTCTCATGGAGGCCATTATGATGGAACTATATTAATATATGATATATATTATAATTATATTGTATCTATTAGTATATAATTTTTATTTACAACATAACATTATGATTTCCATGAATGTGTAAATACGATAATTTCATACGAGGAAGTGTGGGCAACCCCTACTCAACATGATATGAATCATTTGTGAAGTAAACTGAACTTATAAAATAAGGTTTTATTAAACCAATGAGAAACAAATTACATAAATAAAATACTGGTATTATAATATATATATATTTATATCATTTGAATATTATTCTATTAATATTTCAATTAAATGAATGTAGTGTTCATGCATACCTACGACCTTCCATCTCAATGAACGGTGCATTTCATTTCTCATCTCCTAATGTGATGGACTATTATAAATACATTTGGTGTGGATATAAATGATATTTAAATCCTGGATAATATTATGGAGATGATTTAATTTTGACTACAAGGACAATTTATATCAAAACAAAGTCATTTTCGACTAAAGTATCGAATATCAACAAAACATCTGATATGAATGTAAATAATTATGTAATTTTTATTACATGGTAATAAGTGGAATAAAAGGAATAATAAATATGAAATAGGTTATAAATAAGTTATAAATTTACCTTAGTTTATTATTCATGAACATAACCATTGTACGTGATGAGTCGGATCAAGGTAAGGGAACCTTTCCCCCTCCTCTTTTAGTCAAAAACATCTTTTATGTTATGTCTTTTAAATTCAATTTTATTATATCGGACTATGTTCTTCTATATTTTTATATCTATAAATTTTATGTACAACGAATGTGAGACCTTTTTCTCTCATATCAACTCATTTTATGATTTTTTAAGTGATGCTGTTAGGGTGTCAAATTTTTGAATAGGAATTTCTATTCTTAATTACAACTCATTAGGTTTTACACATGCTTCTTTGATTATATTATACCAAAATTATGTGAGTAATCACTATTTAATTAAATATTTTTTAATTTCAACTTACCTTTTTGTGTATGTTATATGGAAACACATAATCACCCCATTTATAAATTCTTACATCATTTATATGAACTTTGTACGAGAACCTTTCCCCCTCCCCTTTTAGTCAAAAAGATTTTTTATGTTATATATTTTAATGTAGATTTTATTATGTTGAGATTTGTTATTACATATCCTTATTACTATCAATGTAATGTATATGTGTTGAGTGAAACTTTTCCCTCTCATCAACCCATTTTTAAAATTTTTAATTAATGTCGTTAGGATGCCGAATATTGGTAAGGGGACTTCTTAACCCAATTTTCACTCATTGATTTTATTCATACATCATGGATTAAAATATTCCAAGATTATATGTGGAATAATTATTTATATATTATTGTTTTAATTTCATCTTTTAGTTTTGTGGATATAATTGTTCTACACATAATCACCCCATTGATAAATTCTGACATCATTTATATGATTTTTTTAAGAGAAATCTAAACTCAATCACATTTTATTGAGTTAAATATACATGTAATTGGTTTTGTTTTTCCAAGAATATGTGTGAATGACCTATGATAGTTATACATTGAGTATTTAATTATATTGGGTGTATTTATATTGTCACACATAATTATTTCATTGATTTATCCTTAATCTAAAGACACAGTCATTGTAAGGGACTTCGTCTCAATCTACATTCATTGAGGCTATTAGTGACAATATCCACCTCTATAATTTTCTAAGATGAATATATAGCCAATATGAGGTTTCATATATATGTTTTATCTATAATATTTTTAGTTATTAATTCATTGATATTAGGATTTAAATGTTTAAATTTGTATGGGATACCTTTAACATTTAATGATTTATAAAAAATATTTGTCTACATGATATTAATTTACATATTTATTTATATGTATATATAAGGATTATAAATAACATTTTATATCTATCTAGAATTTCATTAAATTTTTTCAAAAGGAATATTATTATACAAATAATTTTACTTTCTTTACAGAAATTCAATATGAATGTAATTTTTTTTAACTTAGACAGAGATACAAACTTCTCGGCCAATTTAACTGATGTTTGATATTTGGATTCCCCTATAAGAAATAATTTATTTTAAATAAATCCCTTATTCATTTTTTGTCTATCTTGGTATTAAAATGTTATATTAAATTAAAATAGTAATTTTTATATGTAAATGACTTTCATCTGGGATTAGATGAGTTTTTCAAAACGGTTTTGTGATTAATGTGTTTTTGAAATGTTATTTGAGTATTATGTGAAACGGTTGAGCCCAATACAGCTTATACGAAGGTATGGGGCCCATTTTAGCTCACAGGTGAGTTCTACATGACATATATGAAGGTTTCATCCCAATTATAGCTCATGTGTTAGCCATTTATAGCTTATATTAAGGGATGAGTCCCATTATAGCACACAGGTGATCCTGATATAGCTTACAAAAAGGGTGATCCCCATTAATGATGTTTAATTTGGAAGTTGATGATATAGTTATTCCAATTGAATGGTATTGAAAGGGATTTATGTATATTATTAACTATGTATCCTAAATGTGTTTTAATTTATTGCTATTAGTTTAAAAAAATTTGAGAAAAAATTATGAGTGTTTTTCATGTGAAAATGTTTTTTTAGTTCTCTCAAAAAAATGAGTTACCATATTTTAACAAGACTAATGGTTTTATTTCTTTTTATATCCATTATGGAGTTTTTATGATCATGCGACATTTTTGAAATGTTTTTCCCAGTGTATAAGGAAGGGTAACAGAAAGTTTGAATTAAAGAAGATTTATATCAAGAAAAGAATTATTTTTTTATTTAATTATTTTTATTATTGTGAAAAAATTTAGATAGAGTAGATGTATCTACTTTGTAATTTTTTATACTTATGGTATTAGTTATGTCCTAATTCATTAAAACTATAAACTTGATAAGATCCTCAATGGGAAGGAAATACAATTCATGATAAAATCTCAAGATTATGTAAGGTTTACGATGGAGGCCTTATATTTGGGATAAAATTGTAAGAAGAAATGATTTATATTTTAAATATGACTTTAAAATATATGTTTACATATTATTGATGCTACAAATTTTTTATTGATAATAGTAGGAATGATCATTCATTAAAATTAGATGAATATATTTCTCTTAAAGAATCTGTATTAAAATGTTTTTTGTATTTCTGTAATAGTGGACATATAAGTACTTGGTTTGTTGGACTACATAAAATCCTTGATATTGATGTAACAATATCCTATATTGTGGAATTGCCTTATATGTTATCCCATGTGCATTATTTGTTTCATGATTATTTTTTTTATAAATATAAATTAGATTCATATAATGTTTTGAGCATAGAGTTAATATTATTGGATGAGAATATTTTATATGAGGAAAAATAATTTTATAATTGTAAAAATTGAGACCATATTTCATATAAAATGGTAATTCCTAGGTATTTTCTTGGAAAAACCTATTAATGAATAAGATTCATGGGAAACAGAAAATATTTTGTTCGTAAAATATCCCAACTTGATGAAAAAATGAATAAAATTATGAGGAATAAAAATAAAAAAAGTGGATAAGAATGTAAAAACCCAGGAAATGATAATATAAAATGAATTTCATTCTTTATTAACATTCATGAATTAAATTTTACATATTTACATTTTTTATAATAATATTATGCATATTTTCAAGGAAAAATACAGTTGTTTTAATCATTTTAAATTTGATTACATGTATTATTTAATATAAATGAAAAACACATCACTAAATATTTTATTTCTAAGATAAAAAAGCAGAATTAAATTTTATATTTGAAATTAAAAATAACTAGACATTTAGTTTTTTTGGATTTTTCCTAAAATATTTATTTTTGGGGGAATTGAAAAATATAGATTTTTACGAAAAAATGTATTTTATTTTCGTGTATTAACATGGTCAATTATTTTTTTATTAGTTTTAAAAATAAATTATTTCATTATGATTTAACATAGTATTCTAAATGTCATTATAATCAATATTAAACTAGATTTTTATTTAAAATCTATTGTATTATAAAGTATAAATTTTCTAAAAAAAATTCTTATCATGTATATTGGGGTTTTAATAATATTTTCTATAATGTATAGAAATGTAATAGGGTTAATTGTAATCCATATTTCAATTATTAATTTTAATACATAGTAATGATGAAATTCTTGTTTTTAATTTTGAATATAATCGTTTTAAATGAAAGTTAGTTACCTGGGTAAGAGTTATAATGTGTTTAATGGATTAAATGTTAAATTATAAGTGTTAAAATGAACTAAAAACATGAAAAATGGTATATTATGATAGTATTTAAACAATTAAATACATATCCTTAAACTATGAATCATTATGGAACCATTTTTCTGGAGTAAGACATTAATATATTTTAAAATTTAAAATAATTCCAATTATGTCATTTCGGAGACATAAAACTTTTACCCCCTCTCCTCATTTCTCCAAAGATATAGTCCCTTATTGATCAAAAAATTCATACCAAAATCCCATCCAAAAATCCCACACCCCATACTTGAGTTATAGGACTGAAAAAATACAATCATATGTAATCTTTAGGTATAAACCTAAGGAGGATGACTAATAAAGAGGAATAGTTCATAACCAATCATTTTCCTTTTACTTATTATTTTACCTCCATCAAATAATTTTCTACAATGGTGGGTTATTAAAATTATTATATTCCATATATATTAACGTTTTTTTAATATTTCATAAAACTTTTTCATCTATTGAAACCTATAATGGAAAATAAATTCATCGCATGTGTGTATGTGCAGTCCACTGCCTCCTTAGACTATGTATGTCATTTTTCATCACTGAAACATATTTTTTTACAAAATACATTATCAAAATGAAAGAAAATGATATATATGATATATATATATATAATTATATATTGGTAAATAATTAATCTAATTATTTCATTTTCATCCACATAAAAAAACAATACACATTTGTATATGCAAACTATCATGTCGCTAAACAAAGTATTATATTTTTCATCACAACCTCACGTGGATTCTATATACAGGTAGAATTAAATAAATAAGAATATATTTATTATATTTTAATTTTAATATAATTATTAAATAATTCATACCTTATTTCCCTCATGTTCTCCGAAAAATAGAAATATTACTCATGCATATGTATGACCTATCATCTACAAGATTATAAAATAATTCATTATTCACAAAAATGTTACATGTTTTTATAAAAGTGAAAAAAATATATAAATTATAATTTTTTTTAAATATTATATAAATTATGTTATCATGATCCATTTGACTAAATTCAATCTACCATTGTTATTCATAACTAATTCACCAAACATCCCCAAAACATATGAGGTAATATTAATGAATTAATTTATAAAACATGACATGAATATAAGTGAAAAAGAGAATAGTAAACATGTAAAAGGTTATTATTAAATTAAATAATTAACAAAATACTGTTATTTGTGAAAATATATAATGTCGGTTTAAAGTGAGATTGAGGTTAAGAGACAATTTACCATAAAACCTCCTTTTAAATATTTTACTAAATAATTTCCTTGCATGTGTACATTAGTTAGATTATATTATTGATTTATTTAAATGGAAAAAATTAATTATAATTGAAATATTATGTCTATTTTTAATTAATTTTAATAAATATCAAATGGAATATTTTTATGTATTTTATTTGTATTATTTTTTTACCAAAGGACAAAATTATTGTTAATATTTAAAACAATTTAGATGACAAAAATCCCATTCTATCATTGTAATTATTCATTAATAATATTTGAATTCATGTTTTAATGGGTTTTTTCGAAATAATATCTTATTTCCCATTCTTAATATAATTTTTAAAAATATTTTTTTTACTAAAAAATGATTTCATCATTGTTTTTATGTGATTCCCATATGCTCTTCAACATATGTGACAAATATTAATTTTTAAGTTCATTAGTTATGTAAATGAACTCGGATAACTTTTTCATGAACATTATTTTCATTCTACAGAGATTAAAATTATTGGTTAGCCTGGTATAGATCTCCAATGCATTGGGTAATGATTATTTTATCTAGAGAATTATATATTGTATTAACAATATAGGATATTCCATTTGTAAGTGTTCTCATAATGGCTCAATAAATATGTGGTCTCAAGGTACCTATAAAACGTATATATTCTTACTAATTAGTTTTCTTGGAAATATTTTAATTTAATAAGGATATGTAATGATATTTTTTTAATGTTAGGATTATACACATTAAGGGTAAAAAATATGTTTTTAAGAAAATATTTATCCTTATTTTTCATGTTTTCTAAGAATCCCAAATGATTATGATTTTTCATTATTTTTTATTAAAATATATTTTCTTCAAACATTTTTTAGTAAATCTGAATTAAAGTTTCTATAAATGTGTATTTATGATTAATGTTTATTCTGTTAAATAAATACACTCATTTAAGATCTCATGAATTTGAAATGGAATATTGTGTTTCAATGTTCATTATTCTATATCCCATTTTGGGATTTCTGTAATCATTCAACATTTAAAAACGATTCTTCGTGGGGATTAATGATGAGTAGGATCAATGATGATGTTTTATTGAATATCCTAAAGATTTTTAATGAAATGAAAATCACATTTCCTTTTAAATGTATATTTTTTATTGAAAAATTGATACCAAGAAAAAGTGTCCACTTTTTAAGGTATGTGATTGTCACATAAGACACATGAACTAATTATCTAAAAATAAAAACATTAAAATATATAAATGATTATAAAAAAAGAAATGTCATTTATAATGAAAGTATTGGTTAAATAAGGATTGAGTCCTTATATCAGAAATACAATGGTTTCATGAGCGAGATTATAGGAAATCATAGAATGAAAACATCGTGGTATATAATGGAAATTGAATGATTAAATTTATTTCTGAAGTTAAGTGAACATAAGAATCAATTTGTTTAGTCTATATTTGATGCAATTGTTTTATAAGTGGAATCAATGTGATCAATAGAAGACTAACATGTCACAATCAATGAAATGTTCTCAAATTCTTAAATTTTCTCGACCCCTTTATTATAGAAACAAATAATCCTTTTGTCTCCATTTGAAAATGAAATATAATTCCCTTTATAGATATTCTCATGAATTTATATCATATTAATTAGGCATATGTATAATCAATTAGAAGAAAATGAAATTTAAGTTTACTTTTTCATTATAAATAATAGTATACAATAAATATTTGTACCTAATCATGGTGAAATTCTATTTTGAAAAAATTATTTAAAAGTGTGTTTTTGTTAACATAAATTTTATAGGAAAATGAAAATAAATTTAAATTATTGGATTTTATCATGATATTGATTATTGATCAGATTAATGGTATCACTACTTATTTAAAATCCTTATTAAAATAATAAAAAACTATAGACCCTTATTCTTTTTAATTAACCAGTCAATAGATCAATAATTTCATTACATTCATATAAGTATGTGATTTAATGTGATTTTTCACAAGGTAATTATTACTATTAATAATTCCACCATCCTATTTTTATGGGAGGTTACTATAAATTTCCCTAAACTCCTAACTGAAATCGATCACTAAAATCCATTAGAATATACCATTCAAGTTAATGTAAAGAAAATCTATTCATGAATTAATTATTTCATTTCTCAAATATAGTAGTAATATCTAAACACATCGACATAAAACCATTGTTACTCTATAGTATATAACACCATTTAGTAGAGAGAGATTATTTATTACAATCCAATGAAGTACAATGATCTCAAAAAATAATCATTCAATAAAATCTAATATAAGAAAAAATTAAAATAAAATAATAGATGTATATTTTTCTTAATTGATTTTAATATTCAAGATTTTGAAAAGTTCATCCTTCCCCCTATCCCACTCACCAAAAAGATTTTTAAACATCCATATAAGTGTTTATTAGAAGGAAAAATTTTATTTTAAAATAAGGAATCCGTAAAATTGACACAATACACTAGTAAAAATCAAATACCATATTTTATTTTCACAGTCTCTTCTCATTTTATCCTTGAATACTAAAATATCCTTCTCTATTAAATGACTATAGTTACAATCGTGGGATCTTTTCCATGGTAATTCTTATATATCCATTGATATCACATATTTCCCTGATGAGCATCATTTTTAATGCCTTCTTTCTAAAATAATATGTATCTTGTCCTCCCAGATCTACTCTACCTAGTTTTTTTAAAATAATTACGCATATGTCTTATCATTATTCCTCCATTATTGATGATCTATAGAAGTATAAGGATGATCATTATTATGCATGTCCCACTATTTCTCTATTGTTGGTGAAATTTTTATTATCACATAGTATCATGACATAGATTTTTTCTTAAATATAGTCTTTTTCATCAAACATAGCTAATGTTTGATATATTATTAAAGATAACTTCTATCATAGACATCATCTTGAAATTAACCAAATGTAGAATATGAAGCACAACTACATATCTGAAATGAGTAAGGGGATTCCTTGTTTAACCATACATAAATATATCTTATTCATTCACAAGTAATATTTTAATATGATGTGAGATTCATCAATTTGACCACAATTATTGGTCGACTGGATTAAAATAATGTATAATACTTTTTTATTTTAGAAGCACATGATATTTACATAGATAAAGAGAATGGAGACACCGAATAAATTATATTTCACACTTACCAAGTCTCATATATTCATGAATATAGGATTTCAATGTTGAATTATTATGTCGTGGAACATTTCTTTTTCCAATCATCTTATGCAAGGTTCAGTTATAGAAATTTAAATATATGAAACGAAGTAGAAAAAATGTTATTCCTACATAATTCATTTTCATTCATTTTTATCATTCATAAATACATTTTATTCTTATACATTAATTAAAATTTTATTTGTATAACAACATATTCTTAACACAAATAGAAATTACATGCATTTTTTGAATATATAAAACATTAAAGGATCTATTTTCACATATCTATAGAAAGTGACTGAGGAAATTACACCTGGACGGAGGAAAAATTGCGGCGCTCTCCTCACGACGTCTTGGTTTTACACTCACCAGCGGTAACAATTTCATCAGATTGTCTTAATTCTGATTTATCATAGCGGATTTTAATCTAGAATGGGATAGATCATCCCGAGGATGTGATTCCAAGGTGCAAAATGAAGATGTCCCCCTCTGGTAGGAAGATCTAGAGGGATAACTTTCATGGAAGCGCTCAAAGGAACAGATCTCTGCAAATCTAATGCGATGAAAGCCTCACTTTTCAAGCGAGTTAAGGATGTCAGATTTGCAGTTGAAGACGATCCTGAGGCTCTACATCAATGATCATCGATGTGTAATTTCTCAGTTATGGGTTGAATTTCATACAATAAAGGGGACAAATCTTGGTCGAATGATGACTTGATGAATAGGATTACTCATCTCGGGGTCTTCTCCGAATGGAAAATTATTCCAATCCGAAGGTGGTACTTCCATATGATATTAAAATCCCATGTAGAGATCGATAGAGTCTCAAATTTAGGGAATCTGGAGCTCAATCCCGGTGTGCTTAGAATCACAGAATGGAGTTATACCCTTAACCCGCATACCATTAGGAATAATATGGCCCAAATTTGGGTAAGATTACAATGGCTGAGTTGGTTCTTTTGGCTCCCCAAGATCTTAAATAACTTCTTGTCCTGCATTGGAACTACTCTCAAGTTCGACCAGCGTACCATAATAGCTGAGATTGGATTATATGCTCGTGTTATGGTTGAAATGGATATGGACTCGAATCAGTTGGAGGCTATTTGTTTCAATGCTAATTACTACAAAATAGTGCTCCAGATTGAATTTGAGTACAGGCCACCTTTCTGTGATCTCTGTAAATTTTTTTGTCATTCTTTTATGAATTTTAGAGTTATGAAATGCCAAATTTCTCCGCCAAAGGAAGATGGATGGGCTGATGTTCGAAGGAACAAGATGGGTATGAGTTCTGACCTCGAGATGGAAGTACCAACCTAGTGAAAATCCGAGATGTGGGTGGAAAAGGCAGCTCATATGGGAGAGACTTCGGGGTATGAATTGGGCTAAGCTAGTGGAGCAAGAACATGTGGCCACTTTGGATAAATGTATTCAATAGGAAGTTAAAAATTTAGTTCTGGATTCTTGTGACCAGCCAAATTTTGTCTCAGATCTTGAAGACTCCAGTAAATTAATACACCCAGTATCTGGACACACTATTGTAGGTTTTACGGATCCCCCCAGTGAGAATGTAGGGGGTACAGTCCTGGAAAACTGCACTACTCCTTGCACTGAAGTGGAGCGGGAGATTCTTGATGTAAAAATGAGTGCTTGACTATCATCTGATTACAGTGCTCCTGCTATCCATGCGACTTCCAGTGAGGCTGTTTGTATCAGAGCTCTGGAAAATAAAAACTTTTATCACGCTGGGAAGCAGCATGACTATTTTGAAGACACCAAATGTGATGGATATTCTTCTGAGAACATTAATGCATTTTTTGATGCGTCTGCATCATCCATGGGTGCTAGATACTATTTTGAAGACACCCAATTCAATCCAATGTCTCTCACACGGAATCCCCTTCAATAAACTCAAGGGACCGCTCCATGGCCCCCTTCTAAATACTGAAATAATAGAAACAATGTAGACTACTTCTATTGCAGATTCTACTTACATATCTTCCATTTCTCCTATAAGTAAGCTTGAATGGAAATCCACTCCTACGTCTTCACAAATTTTCACTATATCCAAGAAGAATAAGCGCTCGAGTGTCCCAAAAAATAAAAAGGGAATTTCATCCACCAAAAACAGGTTTTAATGGATTTATTTTTCTGGAACTATCAGGGCATTGCTAACCTTGATACTTATAATGTTCTAAAATGATTATTTTTGACTTATCACCCTAAAATATTTGCTATTGTTGAACCAAAAAACAACTTTTCCTTGAAATTTATCCACCTATGTACTTATAGTTATAATTGTCTAGGTGGTTGCAAAGAAGGAAATACTGTTGATTCTCTTTGGATTTTTATCACGCTTCCTTACTGAATGTCAATGCTTTAAAAAGTTCTTAACATATGTTCACTTGTGATGTTTCCCTAAATGGTATACATATTTTTTTTACCATGATTTACTCTAAGAATATATATCACGAACGAAAGGCCCATTGGAATGATCTTTTTGTGCTAGCTAGCACCATTCAAGATCCCTAGTTTCTAATTGGTGACTTCAATGCTATTCATTCCCCTATTGAGAAAATTAACCCATCACATTCGTCAATTTCCTCATGGGAATTTAGAACTTCTATTGAAGATTGTGACCTAGTAGAAATTAACATCATTGGTTCCAATTTTACTTGGCAAAGAAGACCCTACAATAGGGTTGTTTCTAGTAAATTGTATAGGGCCTTCACAAATATACTTTCTCTAGACACTTCAGACACCATTTCTAACATCTCCTTCCCCAAACATAATTCTGACCATCATCTCATTCTTGTGAGTCTTTTCACCAAAATGGTCTAACCCATTCTTCTCTTCATATTCAACAATTCTTGGTCTATAGATCTAGAGTGTGATAACATCATAAAAAAGTTCTTGGATTCTATGCATCAATTCAATGATTCTTTTTCTTATATTACCAAATTAAAGCACCTCAAGCTATGTCTAAAAAGATGGTGTAGTACTATATATAAACAAATTGACAAGGACATATCTAACCTTGAGTAGTATCTTATCCAAATCCACACCTCCTCCACCAACACTGATTTCACCATAGACCCCCAGATTGAAATCAACACATCCATGAAACTAAGTTCTCTTCTTACACTTATTGATAACCAACGGAAACAAATTTTTAATGAAAATGGCTTGCTGATGGTGATAGAAATATTAATTTCTACCACTCTCATCAAAGAATAAAAAATGTTTAAATACCCCATTATATTCTCAAGGATGATGAAGTTCTCATTGACTCTGAGGAGGGCATAGAAAATCATGTGGTCTCTTACTTTGATAATATTTTCAATGGACCAAATATCAACAAAGATCTCATTCCTGAGATCATTCTGGTTATGGTAAATGAGGGAGAGAATGCTTATCTTCTTAGGATCTCTCTTGAACATGAAATCAACGAAACTATCTTCAAACATCACCCTGATAGTGCCCCCGGGACCTGATGACTTTAACAATGGTCTCTTCCAATAACACTGGGAGATTATTCACACAGATGATTGCAAACTTTTCAGATACTTTTTTTTCAAGTGGAATTCTTCCTCATTCCATAAATGCTCAATTCCTTACTCTAATTCCAAGTGGACAACGCCTCTGAAATTTATCTTTTATAACATATTTCTCTCATTAATTGTATTTACAAAATCATTACTAAACTTCTTTCCAATACACTTTCACCTTTATGCAATAAAATTGTTTCTTGGAATCAATTTGGTTTCATCAAGGGAAGGTTTATACAGTACTACATCTTCTTAGCCTTTGAATTTACCAACAGCCTCAATAGAACTATTAGAGGAGGCATTATCTCCATTAAGACTGATATTAGGAAACATTTGGATACCATTTATTGGGGATTCATCTTCATTGTCCTTCAGTCGTTTGGTTTTGATGAAACTTTCATCAACAGTATAAATTCATTATTAAAATCGTCTTCCATCTCTATCCTTGTCAATGTATCCCCTGAGGGTTACATTAAATTCACCTAGGGAGTTAGAAAAGGTGATCCCCTATCTGCCATTTATTTTCAATTGCAGAGGATTATCTAAGTAGATTCCTCACCTGCCTTGTGGATCAAAACATGCTCAATCCTATTCAGGTTGATAGAATCTTAAATGTGCCTACACATCTTCTATATGTTCATGACATCATTTTATTCCACAAAGGAAACAAAAATAATATTCAAATCTAAAAAAAATACATTGTCTTGTTATGAAAAAATGTCTTGTCAGCCTATAAGCTGGAACAAATATATTGTGTTCTTTGGTATTATTTTTTCTTCTCCTATAAAAAATAGTATTATAAATAATCTAGGCATTAAAGAAGGATTCATCCCTTTTACCTACCTTGGAGTTTTTATCTTTTGGGGAAGGCCCAAATCCATGTACTTTTCCAACGTGGTGGATCAGATTATAAAGAAACAATCTTCATAGAAGGTTAAGTCCCTTTCAATGGATGGAGGGATCAACTTAGTGAAGTCTAATATTGTTTCTAGGATGGTCTATTTGCTGATGGTCTAAAAATGGCCTACTGGTATTTTGAAGAAAATCAACATTTACATCATGAACTTTTTTTGAACAGGAATCATTCTTGAAGGTAAAACCAGTAACCATCCCCTGAGCTACTTGCTGCAAACCTTTAGGAAAAGGTGGTGTTGGCAAAAAAGATCTACGACTTTTTAATGATTCCCTTCAAGAAAGACTCACTTAGGGGATAATCCATAACAATTATAACCCCAAATATTTTCTAAAAAAATATTACTTTCGATGTCAAATAAGGGAAATTTGAATTACATTAATTCTTCTATCTGGCCATCCATTGGGAAATATTTTTATAATATTATGAATAATTCATGAATGATGGTTTGCATGGAATCATCCCTGAACTTTTGGCATGATAATTAGTCTATCACAACCCTCATCTTTACCATCTCTCCAAATTCACTTCTGGAAAATCCCAAAACTATTATAAAAGATGTTATACAATATCATTTCTACAACTTTTCGGATAACTTCATTCAAGTTATTGATAACTATGACTTCGGAAATTATGACGATTTCCTCATATGGGAGCCTGCTCAAAATGGCATACATGATTCTAAAAATTTCTATAACCACAATTTTTCAAATTCTGATCTTGATTTGTGTTGGTTGATTTTTTTGACAAACCCTAGATTGAACCCTCATGACTTACACATGATTGGTGACTTTCCAATAACAGTTTCCCCAAAGAGGTTTTCCTTCAATCCTTTGGGATCCAACTCTGCACCATGAGTTCTTTCAATCGCCAACGTAGAGAAGATATTAACCATCTATTCCTAGTTTGTGCAACAGCCTCTGCCCTTTGGAATTATATTTCTGATAATTTTTTTTACTGTAGATGGATACTCATTGATTCTATCAGGTTAATATTAGAATGATGTGTAAAACTAGATTTCTCTCAACAAATCTGGAAGCTATTCCTTACTTGTGTTCATGAGATCCACCATGTGATCTGGTATGATAGAAATGCAATAGTTCACAAAAATTACTCATTCAATCTTAATTAAAGTAGGATGTGAATTCTCATTGCCATTAGAGATGATGATTTGTTCTAGAAAGCTCATTGCAACAACTTTGTTGGTGATTTTGAGATCTTCCATCGACAAATGGATTGATGCGCTCTACAAGCATCTGAGGCGTAATTTTGAGGTTTTCGGGAAAGCCCCGCTTCTAGGATGGATCAAAGTGAATGTGGATGGTGCTTCTAAAGGAAATCCATGTCCTACAGGATGTGGTGCTATCTTAAGAGACTACCTTGGTCAATTACATGGGTTCTTCTTTGGAAGCTGTGGTACTGCATCGTCTCTAGAGGCCGAAATGATGGTTTCGATACATGCCATCAGCTTTTCCAAGCATAAGTGATGGAACAATATTTGGATTTAAAGTGACTCAATGACTATTGTCCATGCTATTTGGGAGGGTGTAGTGAATCTTGTCTGGCCATTGACCACTTGTTGGATGAACTGCTTTTATTTGATTATATGAACAAGCATCATTGCAACACACACCATCCAAGAAGTGATCATGGTTTTTGTTGGTCTTGCTAATAAGGGAATCTACCAAGGCATAAATGGAAGGACAACTTATGGGTTGAGCTTCTCCCTCATTATGATAAATATTGTAATAAAATACCTTATTTTAGACTCTTTTAGTTCTTCGTTATTTTATCTAATAAATTGTATATCCGTCTTTGACTGAGGAACCACCTCTCAGAAAAAAACATTAATAATATAGACACATAAAGACCATGTTATTCTTGTTCCATTTGAAACATAGAAACATGAATACTAGTATATAAGAGAGATTCATTATCTACCAGTAGGTTATTATTGACTATCACCCTTCTTATACAAAGCATAATTACTACATATCATCATATCCTAGGGAAGGAAACAAAAAATGGGTGACCTCAAATGCCCAGTAAGGGTAAATAGGGGAGACATGTAAGCATAAACATGACTATAAGAGTATGATAATGTTATAAAAACATTTGATGATCATACCTTACATATAAAAGATAATAAAAATGATTTATAGAATAAATATAGATAGTTTATAAGACATGAATAAAAAGGAAATAAATAACATAATCCATGAAATAATAAAATAGGAATATAACAAGGATTTTTATAAAACACATATGCATATAATATCTTTTCCATAATAGTCCTGGAATAATTACAAATATCATATTAGTAGTATGGGTTCACTACAAATACTATATTGGTATTCAGGGTTCACTCCCATTGAAATACTAGTAGAATGAGTTTATTCTTCATACCATCTTAGTCATCATGATTCACTCCTATGGCCATCTTAGTAGTCAAGGATAACTCCCAAGCCCATATTATTCTATCTCATGAGATATAAATCATTAAACAATGCATTTGAGGGAGATATAGGTCCCACCCATCGTAAAATTACATCATAAAAAATTGTTCCAAAAAATCATAAACAATCATATCATATCCCATGAAATAAAATTGGTATAATAATCATTTAACAATATCATAACATGTTGAAAAAGATAAATGATTCATAATCATTTAATTAAAACCATAACTACTCAAAGGAATATGATTTAAAAGCATATAACCAATGAAAGATAAATTATTTTCCTATATATCATTCCAAATAAACATAGACTATTTAGTTAAATCAAATTATTATTAACATTTAAACAAAATGGCATTAGTAAAACCAGCCTATGTTATCTTAGAAGATAAATAATTTTGAATGATCTTGTAAAATATTTCTTGAGGAATATATCCTTTTTATTTTAGAAAACAATTTTAAAACAATAAACCTTATGAAAAATATTTTTTTTAAAATTACTTCAAAACATATAATGAAATCATAAAACAATTTTTAAAACCCCTTTCAATGAAACCTATAATTAATCATGAATATAATTTTAGAACCATTTTCAATAAAAACATCCAAAAGACTCTAACAAACATTCTGAAAGATAATCCATATTAAATAATGATCATAGAATTGATATGTAAATACACTATAATATAATAATAATTACAATAGAATACATTCTTGACTAGTATATGCACAACACAAAAGAAAATTATGGTGAACATGGAATGTATCTCATGAGAATATAATTTGAGGTGAAATTCTCATTCCTTTTGTCTCGCCATGCTTCGTAGTCATACAAGAATTATTTATAATAAATGTAAATTTATTATTCATATTTTATAGAATTATATTAATATATAGAATACCATATATAGTTTTATTATGACTTCATATTACTCAAATGTTAATAATTATATGTTAAGGTTTCACATTGAGCAATATCTTCTTTGTTCTTTACATGTGTCTTAATTTGTTAAATCATTGGTTTTTATAATTTTATCATGATTTTGTAATGTCAAAAATAACATAAATATAATTAATATAAATTATATATTAATTATAATAATATATATTTTATATAATTAATAAATGGAATACACCATTCATGGAGATGAAAAGACGTTTGTATAGAAGAACATTGTTTCCATTTTATTTTCATATTAGAAGAATGTGAGAAAATAAAATAAAATATATATATATCATTATTCTAGTATCATTATTATATAAAATTTATCATATATTTTATCTAAACACATCCTTTTAATACATTCTATTTAGTGTATGATCGAATCACATCCCTATGAGGGGCAGGTAGTCCACACTTCCTCATACAAAATTATCATATTTACTCAAGATGGAAAGTATGAAGATATGTTTTGTAACATAATTAAATAAAATAAAATATATGTGAAATATCATAAATATTATATCAAAATATAGTGTCTATCATAATATCTACAATAAGAGGTAGTAAAAGAAGAATCAACAATCATTTTTTTCTGAGATGGTAGTTCATCATACACATAAACTGTATGATTGTTACCTAATAGATAGATGTGTGTGTATCTGTAGTTCAGAATATTAGAATAAAAACATATCACTATATTTTTTATACCGGATTATTTTTATAATTATTTAATAAATATGGTTGAGGGTATGGAGAATGAAAGTAAGATTAATGATCTTAATGGATGATGTTACCTCTTCTTTAGGTAACTCCTTATCATTTTTACCAATGTAGATCCCCGTATATCATTCATCCCAAAGGGTGGATTCAAGGAGAAAGGTAGGGATGTTGGTGATCCATTTAGGTAGATATTGGGGAAGCATATTGTGCTTGAGATGAGTGTGTATTTCATAGAAAAAGAGGCCTTTTATAGTGGAGAGGGAGTGGATGTCTTGTAATATTTTGGAATAAGGAAACCTCAACAACAATTTTTAATTAATGTAGATCGAATAATGGTATTAGGTCAATAAAAATAAACATACGGTCTAAATATGACCATAAAATGGAATTTTTCATGTTTCTAAGTTATATTAGGTAATATGTTTAGGGTTTAGTCACATGTTATGCTTAATTTTATCATAATAATTGTAATTCATTTTAATCAACATCACTAAAAATTTTGTTAAAAAAATAGTTGATCATATTATAAATTATAAATTATGATTATTGAAATAATGGAGTCTATTTTTACAAATTCCATTCACATAAGTGTAAAAAATTAATTTAATTTTAATCTCAAAAATGGGGTAAGAAAACCAATTTTTATAGTTAGAACGTTCAATGTTTTTCTTATTTTTTTTGATAAATTTAAATTTTAAATTTATTAAAATAACCTAAGTTGGAAAAACAGAAAAAAAATATGATCAACATTTAATTTAACATAAATAAAAAATATAATTTATCCTTATAAATAAAATAAATGAAAATGATGTTTGGGTTAAATTTCAGACATTTTCAGTAATCATAAAAAAGTGATAATTGATTGAAAAATACAAGAAATCCACCCTAATCTAAATTTTTATATTTATATTTCAAAAATTAATCTTATTTTTTACATATATAATTTATAAATGTTCCAAAAACCATATTTAATGTAGGTTATCAATCATAAGGCGCTAAGAGTGCCGTTACAGAAATAGAGGTTTTCATCTATACAATTGTTTTTCTTCTTATCATATACCAATAAAATATTTTGGGTGAATATTAAAAATTGTTTATTGAAAATATTATAAATATTTTACATTAATATCAATCAATAATTATAATTAGTTAATTTTATTTTGATAAATAGATTTTTGTTCATAAAAACATTATTCTATTAAAATATTTCCTTCATATTCAATTGGATCATTGTAACTAATGAATTAATTTTGTATTTGTGAAAACAATTTGTTTTCATAATTTATTTAGTAATATTAATACATGATAACATAATATCTATTTTATTTATTAATATATAATATTTTAATAATATATTGTTGTTTGGTAAAACTCAATGTATTGTGTAATGTATGGAAAGTCAGTGTTGTGTGAAAGGGATGTTTAAACTAGTCCATTTAAAAACATCAATGAATATAAATTCATTCCTAAAAATTTCTATAAAATCTCAGTTTGTTACATTATTCCCCCCACAAAATTAATTTTTTTTCCTTTGAAAATTTTCATTATGGTATTATAAATGAATATAATTCTCTTTATAAAGTCCTCATGTTCCCATAAATCTTCCAATATATAGTAATTTATCCACAAAACATTGACTATGTTAGTAGTCTTGTTTCGTAGAACATTCTTTATATGATCCATAATTTCAATTGGTTATTCATTATATGAAAGATAATGCTCCTACAGTATGACCTCTCAGATGAGTACATTTGAAGGGAGTGGTATGTGCACCCTCAGGATAGATACTTGGAACACATCATGGACTTGTGAGAGATTTGGATAATGTGCCATGCGATAGGCTACCACCCTGATATGATCAAGAATATAGAAGGCCCTGATATACCTTTCTATTTTTTTCCCTTTATTCTAGAATCTTGAAACCCTCATATAAGAAGAGATTTACCGAAACACCTTTTCACCAAATAAATTTTCTAGACTACACTGACAGTTATTAGCATTGCTTTTGTACTGACTTTGAGTTACATTGATATGTTGCTGAATGGTTCTATCCTTCTCTTCTATTTCATCAATGATCTAAGGCCCCAACAATTTCCTTCTCCAACTTCATCAGTACATTTTGGATCTCAAAATTTATTCCCATAGTGGGATTCATAATGGGACATATGGATTCTTGATTGAAAGCTATTTTTTATGAAACCTCAACTAGAACATTGTATTGATCCCTACCACCATGGAAATCTAACGAAAAATATTTCAATATATCCTATCGGGTTTGAATTTTTCATTCATATTCACCATACATATGTGGATGCTAGAGAGTGTTGAAACTCAATTATTTATCATGTGCTTGCAAAAGACTTTGACATAATTTTAAGGTAAACCTCAGATCCCGATCAGATATAATGGAATTTGGTACCCCATGTAGCCTTTCAACATCATTAATATATGTCCTTACAGGTTGATCTAGAGATAAATATTCACTAATATCATTGAAGTGTGATGACTTAGTATAGAGATTTACTACCACCCATATAACATTAAACCATTTAGAGGTTATTGGTAGTCCAAAAAAATCCATAGTGATCTATTTCATATTCAATTCTTGTATTGGTAATTGATGCAATATCCCTTTGGATTTTTTTCTTTTAGCCTGAACATGTTGGCATAATAAGTAAAAAGATAAAAACTCTGTGATATCTCTCGTGAATCCATCCTACCAAAAATATTATATCAAATCCCTATATATCTTCTAAATTTTAGGATGAATAGAGAATGGTGAAATTTGATCTTACTATAATAAATCATTCTTCAAATTTGGAATGAAAGGAACATTTACATGCTTTAGGAACCATATCATTCCCTACTGATCTAGGTTAATATTATGAACACTTGTAAATATCTTTTGCAATTGTACATCTCCCTTCTACACCTCCTTAATCATTACATGGATAGTGAGTTGAACATTCATTTGACAAAGATAAGATTTTTCACCTTCCATTAGGATTTATAGTTCCATCCATTAAAAATACAGAAATATTAGATTTTCTATGATCATTATCATGTATAAGATTTCATTATCCTTTTGACTTAAAGAATCGCCCACCTTTTTCAGCTTCCAGATGGTAATGTATTGAGCCGTCATAATCCTTTATTAGGTCCAACCATATTCTCTAGCTTATGTTCAACTCCTTCTATGTGAATATGTATTTCAAAGTTTTATAGTCAGTATATATATTACTATTTTCTCTAAAAATATAATTCCTCCTTATCTTTAATGTAAAAATTACCATTTTTAACTCCAAATCATTGGTTAGGTAATTATTTCTCATGAATCTTCCATGGTTATAAAGAATAGGATACAAAAAATATTATTCTACATAAAAAAAAATCCCAATCCCTTATTGGATTCATCAATATAGATTAAATATCCTTCTCTACTATAGGGTAATGTATGCACACCTTCACTGACCAACCATTTCCTTCAACCTAGGAAATTATATCCACATTTTTCATTCAAGAGGAACATGGCACATTTTTGTGTTAACTTGTTTATAGGATCCAATAGTCATGAAAAACTGTCCACAACCCATTGATAAAATTCTTCTAATCCAATAATTCAATGGATCTCATTCATCGTGTTTGGTTTCGGCCATCATTAAATAGCCTTTATCTTTGATTGATCTACTACTGTACCATCTCGTCAGATTATGTGTCCCCAAAATGAAACTATTCACATACAAAAAATAAAACTTTTAAATTTATTATATTGTTTGTCAATAATTATGGCCTTTAGAACAATTATCAATTTGTCTTCCTTCTCTTCCTTGATAATTTAATAGATAATAATACAATCTATAAAGACTAGAAAAAACTGATTGATATAATACATAAAGACTCTATTCATTTAATCCATGAGGAAAATAGGGGAATTAGTAAGACCAAAAAGAATTACTATATATTCATAAAGTACATAACATGTATGGAATTATATTTTGGTATATCCTCCTTCTTGAAAATAAATTTATGACATCCAAAATGATGATCAAACATTGAAATGTATTGTGCTCCACATATTTGAACAAAAAATTTAATAATATAGGGAATATGATAGTTGTTCTTGATTAGTATTTTTGAACTCCTGATAATCAATGAAGAGTAACATTGATCCATATTATTATCAAAAAAATAATAGGTTCACCCAATGGTGACACACATGGTTGAATAACTTCCATGTCAAGTATTTAATGGTGTTTCTTTTTCAATTCAGCAACTCAATCATGGACATTCAAAAAGGAGTCCTTGATATCGGTGTAGAAACATGTACAAGATCTATTGTGAAATCAGCTTCTCATTTTGGTGGATGGTAGGTGTACTCTTCTAGAAATTCATCCATAGATTTCCTAATAATGGACAACTAATCAATGTTGATTTTCTAACCAAGAATTTGATATAAAAAACCCTTCTTAATATGAATCAATAACAATACACATGATTTAATCTTCATAGAATTTTCATAACTATATTCTCATCGATTGATGATGATATGAGGTTTAGAAATATAAAACATAACATCCCTTCCATGACAATTAATGTGAGAATTATTCATATAATACCAATCAATGATTATGATGATGAAAAATTAAACCAAAGGAATAACGACTGGATTTTTAGGAAACACATTCCCACAAATGTCAATGAGAGAGGAATCATAGACATGGGATGCAATCCTCATGAAATTAGTGGTTTTCATTACTAATTCCACATCTAATAATTTTGTAGGAATCCTAACACCCTTATAAATTTCATTCGATATGAAATTATAGGTGGATCCAAAATTATATAAAAAATTAGCAATTCTAGAGTGTATTGTATTGGTACCATTTACCATGTCCTTATCACACGCCTCATCAAAAATAGAGATTTCATGTGATATCACCTTGTACATTGGATTAAAAGGATTCTAAAATCAGTCATCATCACCAACCCATTGGTGTGGGATCTAGTAGCATAATTCCAATTCTTCTTACACACGCAGCTTTGATGCGGGTGAGGTTTATTCCTTGCATCTTTTTCCTGATTCAAAAAGTTAGTCAACTTCTTCAAATCACTTTTTAAATAAAATGCATGTTTTCCCTCACTTTTACACTTATAACATTTTATAGATCCATTAAATAAATTTCATCCAAGATCTATCCCACTCATAGAGAATAATGGAAATAGTATCTTCTCATCTTCAAGGTCTTTATATTTTCCCTCTAAATCCCACCTTTGTTTTCCTATCAAAACAATGGGATTTATATGTGACTCCAACCTACATCTACACATTTACTAATAATTACATAATTTCTTTATTGATATCGAAATCTCTTATGTTCAATGCCCCTATGAGACATATATTTAATCCAATAAGTAACCGACCAACATTATTTTTAGGTTTTATAAAAATTACTAATGATTACATTCTATGTATAATGAAATTATCATCATGGGTACAGAAAAATTTTGTTGTCCTATTGTTTCAAATCATGGAACTGTTTCTCTATCATTATAAAAATAATTTATGGAAAATAGTTAATTGTTTTTTCATAAACTCCTCACAATCCATGGATTCAATTTCAAATTTCTACCTCATATTATTAATTAGTTTAGACAAATGGTCATCTTCACCTTCTAACCAATAAACAACAAAATTGAATTGTCATGATCTAATTAATATTGAATGCATAATTTCATTTCATTAGTAATGATACAATGTTCATAAAAAATAATAGTAGAAGATCCTCTATAAGATGTTGGACGTTGCCTCATGTAATTTTCAGTAGAATGTTGTTCCATCCTTTTCTTATTTGGAAGTCCACCGTGTTTCATTGCTTCAGATAGTTGTGGGAGAATAGACAAGATATTTTTCATTATATCTCCCACATAATTAAATTTCTCAGGAATAAAATAAAATAATTTAATGATGAAATCACTATTAATGAGATTCCTTTATTTTCCATCCATTGATTAAAAATAATGCATAGAGTAGAAAAATTATCATAATAAGGAACCACATAATCATGGAAAGTAATTTATAGGATGTAAAATTTATGAACACTTCTTAAATATATGACACCATAGGTTTATCCTATTTTATTCATATCCAACATATATTTAAATATTTCATTATGGTTTAAGAAATGTTTGTGAATTGCAAAATAATATCCCTCATGTGTTTCAAACTAGGTTCATAGTATGACCTATTGTCTTGTACTAGGTTACCCTAAGTCTTATCCGGGACATATTTTCAGAGTTGTTACTCTATGGTACGTTTATTCTAGAACAACATCCACTTTTAGTATCTAAAAAAATTTGAATTTTTTTAAACCACTCACTCTATCCTTTTAAAAATTCTAGGACAGTTTTCTTTAATTTTCCATAGCCTTAGATGTACCCTTAAAAGTTTCTATTGATTTAACACTAAGGGTTTCTAATCCTAGATTCAAAAGGATATCTAATCCTTTTCTTTGATATATACTATAATGACCCACTCAATGTGTAAAAAAATATTACCTAACATAATGGAAATAATTAAAACATTACAAAAACATATGGCCTAAAACCCTATTAGTTTATGCCTTTGGAAACATGGAAACATGAGCATGTGTTCATAATTAGGATACATTATCCATGACTTTGTACATATATAATAGAAACCTTCATATAAAAATAATACCTATTATATTTCTTCATATCATGTGTAAGGAGATATAAAAATGGGTGATATCAAATTATTATTAAGGGAAAACAATGGAAACATGTACTTAGAAACATGAGAATAAGAGTATGAGAATATGATGAAAACATTTGAAGATCATACCATACATATCAAAGATCATAAACAAGAATTATGGAATAAATAAAGATAGTTCATAATAAATTAATCATAAGGTAATAAATAACATAATACATGAATGCATAACATAGGAATAAAAAGAGAAATTCTGGAAAACACATAAACATATAATATAATATCCATAGTAGCAATGTAATTGTTTCCATTGCCATTATAGTAGCATTATTTCACTCCCCAAATAATCTTGGTAGTCATTGATCACTCCCATGGCAATCTTATCAGACATTAATTATATTGAAATAAAAAATAGAAGACTTAAAATCATAACATCAGAATAAAACATGGAATTCTGGAAAACACATAAGAATATAATATAATTTCCATAGTAACCATTGAATCACTAACAATACCATAATAGTAGTATTTATTCACTCCCCGTTCCATCTTAGTCATCAGGGATCAGTCCCATGGCTATCATATTAGAATGTGTTCACTACACATACCATCTTAGTTGTCATGGTTCTATGTTATGATCATATTATTAGTCAAGGTTCACTCCCAAGACCATCTATGTGTATATCATGATATATATATCAATAGCTATAGTAATGGAGGGAGATATAGTTTTCACTGATATCATAATGAAATCAAAAATACATGTGACAAAAAATAATAAAAATCATATAATAACACATTAAATAAAATGGGTTTCATACACAAGTAATCATATCATATCACTTGTAAAAATATACATGCTTAATAATCTGTTCATTAAAATCATAACCTGCAAAAGAAGTAGTTTGAAAAAGAATATTACCCATGATTGAAAATTAGATTCATAATAATCATTCCATAAATAAAAAATCTCTCAAAGAATGAATATGAATGGAAACATTTCCCTATAAAATCATGAGTAACACCAAAATATGTTATCTTATATGAGAAATAATTTTTAATTATCCTTTAAAAACATTTATTATGGAAAATACACTTTTTCATTGGAAATTTATTTTTAAAAAATAAAAACATTTTCAAAAATTATTTTGTGAAAAAGACATGAAAAATTATAATGGAATAATAAAAAAAATTGGAAACCCTTTTCTTTGAAACTTATAAAGAAACATGAAAACCATTTCAAAACATTTTTCCATTAAAACATTCAAAATACTCTAAAAAACCCTCTGAAACATAAATCCCCCTAAAGATAGATCCTATTATGGATATGGAAATAATGATAAATTTAATAATAATTATTTTATAATAACTTCATTATATTTATATACACCATGCAAAAATAATGATGGTGAACATGGCATGTATCTCATAGATATAAAAAGTGAGATGAAATTCAATTACCATGAGTCTTGAATTTCTCTGTACTCAAAAAAGATAACAATATAAAAAATTACGTTTACTATTCATTTTTTACACACGAATATGCTTATATATAATTCTATATATGGTTTTTATGACCTTATTATACCTTCTAGATAAAAATTTGGTCTTATGGTTTCATTTCAAGGAATAAATGCTTACTTCTTCCCAAGTGACTTAATTTGTTATATCTTTGGTTATTACACTTATATGATGATTTAAATAATGTCCAAAATGATATAAATATAATTTTTTTCATTATATATTTTTATAATATTCAATAGTGTATATATGTATGAAATGTAATACATTGTTCATGGGGACAGTCAGATGTATGTATGCATGAATGTTGTTTCAGTTTTCTATTTATATTGGAAGAAAGATAGTAAATGAATACTAATATAAATATATTAATATATTATTATTCTAGTAGAATGATTATATCATATAAATCATAAAATGTAACTAAATAAATTGTAAATATATTCCATGTATATTGTGAATGATTCACATTACTTTGAGGGGGCTGTAGTCCACACCTCCTCAAACGAAATTGTCATATTTACACAAGAAGGTAAATTTATTTATATGTGTTATAAAATAATTAGATATTAATAAGTAAGTTATATATATCATAAATAAAATATAAAAATGGTGTTCTCATCATATTTTACACAATGAGATGTGGTAAATAAGGATGAATAATAATCGTTTTGTGAGGTAATAGGTCACCGTACAAGTAAATAGTATGTTCGTTACCCATTAAATGGAATTGTGCATCTATATAGGTTAAAATATAAGCCTCAAAACAACTTATTAAATTAAGGATATTGTTTATATCTTATAATAATCAAATTAAGAGGGTTTATAGTTTGGAGAATTGAAATAAGACTAAGGAGCTTGAGGGAGGATATTGCCTCTTCAATTGGTACCTCCTCTTGGTTTCCACCAAAGCAATTACATGGATTGATTTATTCCCAAAGGATTCAAGGATAATGTAAGGGATTTTGGGGGGATATTTATATAGAGAATGAATTAACTTATGTGTCTTGAGAGGTGTTTTTATGTGGAAGGAGAGGAGGCCTTTTATAGTGGATGAGGAGTGGCACTATTGTAATATTATGGAAAAGGGAAACCCCACCAACATTGTTTTATTTCAAGTGGATCTAGCAAAGATAAAAATAAAATTAATAGAATTATATATTAGATATGTCCATCCAATGGCTTTTTGATAGTTTTAGGGTCATATTAGGCATTAATATTAGAGTTTATACCATTGTTAAGCATAATTTAATCTTAATCATTGTAATTAATATTTATAACATTCAATGTTAGTTTAAGTAATTGACTAAGAAGATATTTTTAGATATTATATATCATGATGATTCCATGTATGTAATTATTTTTTCCAAATTTGAATCAAATATGTGGAATAAATTAATTTAAATAATTTTCAAAGACGAGACGACAACTCAATGTTTTAAAGTAAAAACATTCAATTCTTTGCTTGGTTTTTATAGAAAATTTCATTGGGAAAATGATTACAAAAACCTAAATTGGATAAATTGATAAAAATATGATCAAATTAATTTTAAAATTACATTAAATATTAAATTTATATTTATAAATAAAATTAGATGAAAAAGAAAATTTGTGGTTAATTTAATCATTTTCACAATTTATTAAAAAATTAAACATCAAAGAAAAATTCCATTAATTCACCCAATTTTTTTTACTTTCACACTAAAACTTAATGTTTATTTTATTATATAAAATTAATAAAATTTTCTGTTTCTATATTTAAATTAGGATCTATTTCAAAAGGCGGTTAAGGTACCTCAATAAAAATATATATTTTTGTGTTTTAAATTTGGTTTGTTCTTATATTATGACTATATAATCTATTTAATTAATATGAAAAATAATTTATGTAATATATATTATAAATATTTCATTAATATCACTCCCAAATTTGAATTAATTTAATTTATTAGAATATAATATCTTGGTATGTATTATAATAGTTTTCTTAATAAAATTTCTATTTATTTTCAACACATTTATTTTAACTAATGAATTAATTCTATATTTTTGAATACAGTATGATTGCATAAGATAGTTAGTACTATTAATAAAAAACTTACTTGAAGGCTCCGTTAAGTATAAATATATAATATATTAAAATATATATTGTTTTTTTGTAATACATAGTTTTGCGGGTAATGTACACCAAGTATGTGTCTTCTGAAAGGAATATTAGAATTAGTTCATTGAAAAACATCAATGAAAATTAATTCATTAAATAAATGGTATATAAGAACTCAGGGTGTTTCAATTTGTAATATCGAGTAGTTTCAAAAAAACCTTTTACATTATACATGTGTATTTTAATATTAAAACATAACTTATTTAACTAGAATGCCACTGAACACATAAAAATATTTTCTTAATGTAATTCTTAATTTGATACAACAATAATACTAAAATTATTGATCATATTTCTAATATATTTTTAAATATTTATAAACTCTTCAAAAACAATGAAATTGAGTAACTAAGAAATATCGTGGAATAAATAGAAATAAATACCAATAAAATATAATTAAATAATACCCTCTATTAGTAGGAGTCACTGAACACTAAAAAATTAATAGTCATCAAGCCACTAATACATTATAGGGAGAGTAGAAGTGATTCTCCTCGACTATCTATATCGGATATATACAAAGGTTCTTTATATAAGAAATAATTGAAAATGTGTTTCGGGAAGTATAAGAATCCATTTACATGTATAATGATGAATAAATACCATAAAAACATAATCAAATGACTCACACACCTTTTTGTTTTTATTTGGTGATACCTAAATAACAATATGGTAAATAAATATTAACCAAAAATATAAACCAATAAAATCACGTGTATTAATTATGTAAAATACTTACCAGAAATAAAAATCACCCAATAATTTTCATCCTTGAACAATATTTTCATTCGTAAACATAATCTATTTATTTATTATGATAAATATGTTATAGCAATTTATTTTATAACCTAATAAAATACAAAAATTTCATTATCTAATTCAATTAGAGGGATGTTTAGAACCCCCATAAAGTCAACCCATGAAAATATAGTAACACTAAAATTATTCAATGAATTATAATCCCATAATTGAAAAAACATATATATAATTATTAATTTAAATTGGAGAATAATGATAATTTAAACATGATATAGAAAATAATAAACAAATTTATTGAATAAATAATTATTAAATATTTTTTTTGAAAATTATTAAATATATAATCATCATTGGAAAAATAATAATATTAAAATATAATGAATCTAATAAAAATATTTTTAATTTTTTTTTAATTTTTATAAAATAACTAAATGAAAAATGTCAATAAAAAATTATATTTTACTAAAATTAAAATTTAAAAGAACTTTATATTTAAAAAATCTATCCAAAAATATAATTAATTATTTTGACTTATTGTAATGTATATCTCTATAAAAACAATATATATTTTTATTCATAAATTTTATTATAATTATTTATAAATATCATAAAAAATTGATGAGTGTGTGTAATTAAAAATATAAACACTTATTGATCAATAATAAAAAATTAATGTTTGATCAATTCAAAATAAAAAAATATAAAATTTTTGGATATAAATCATAAAATTAATAATATATTAACAGTTTTCATAAGTGTATTTAGGAAAAATTTATTCTCACGATATCCCTATATTATCCTTGATTTAACATGTATGGGAACTAAGAATTTTTATCTAGCTGGTGTAAAAAACCTCTAAAAAGCACATTTATATTTAAATCTACATCAAAATATATTAGGGAAATCGTTAATATTTTATATGTTCTATATGTTATTTTGAAACACTACATTAATGTTCTGGATAAATAATATTTTTTTAATGATAGAATGTTCTAAAATTTCAGATATATTTATTTTTAGATCTACAGTTTTAGAAAATATATCTTCTTTAATATCATTTAAATATGAAAAGGTTTATTTTAAACCATTAATTTATTCATATATCTCATGTGATTGTTTTTTCAATTCCTTATTTATTCAATTTACCATTTTAAAAAACATTATATAAACAAAATTCTTTTTAAAAATATAAATCCAGTATTATATTAATTATAAAACACTTTATTATTAAAATCATTTATCTTAAAAAACACATTATATAAATAGTAAAAATGTTTTTTCATTTGTTAATTTTTCATATAAATCCCATTTTCTAATATATATTATGATTTATAAAATATTATATTTGATAAAATAAGATTTTGAACACGATTTTTATGTAGTGTAATTCTGGATTATCCTCCCCTATATTTCATCTTATTTGTCACATAATTCCAACCCATTGTGAAAATTCATATTTATATATTCCCCACATTTCCATATCTAAATTGATAAAATGATAATTTCTCTTTAAAAGTCTATTTCTATCGTTATTATATATTATTGAGAATATCTAATACTTTTTAATATTCAACATATAATTCTAAAATTTCTTAATTATTTTATCCGGTCTTTATTTTTATCCCCTTATATCTATTATCATTTTTATCATATATGATTTAAAAATTGTCTCATTATACATAATATTATTTTGATGCTATCATATAATGATAAAATTGAAACTCAATTTGTCAATATATTTATGAGTATTATTATAACTTGCATACATAATATTAAAAATTATCATTAACATAATTAGTTCCAATATATCCTATCTAGGCCCCATTAGATCAAATATGAATAGAAATTTTAATTGAAAATTACATTATTAATATGACTATTCATTTTTTAGATGATCCAATATATTGAAATAAATGATAAAGTTTTCCTCAAATTATCCCTACATTTATGTAATAAATATTATATAATTTGACCCACATTGAAATATTTAATCTAATAATATATATATATAATTTTTGAAAATAAACCACTCTATTTTTAGGTATTTCTATCGAAATATGTTTTTATCAGAGTTAATAATCATGTGAAATCAACCATTTATAGTATAATGATGATTAAAAACAATTAAATGGAAAAAAATGATAAAAAATGAGAAATTATTTTATTTTTAAATTATTTAATCCATAAAATATAGTAATTCCATTATAATTAAATAATACATCCATCCCATAAATTTCAAAATACAATATTAAAATAAAGATAAATGAAAAAGTATAAATCATTAGAATTACATAAAAATTAATGTTATTCTAAAATAATGAATGCCAATAAGTTGGTGGTGAATCAGTAAAAAAAATTAATTAATTAATTGTTCATTTTTTAACAACGGATAAAATAATACTGAAACATATATTTTAGTTGTTATAAAAAATTATTAATATCATAACCAAAAACCCACATTTGACAATGAAAAAACTTCATAAAAAAATTTAGAATGTAAGATATTTTATATGATTTAATATCAATGATTTAATATTATCAATAACTCACATTAAAATATAATGAAATGTATTTTTTATGTATCACTAAATCTCATTGATGTTTTTTCACACAAGGTTCTTATATTGACTTGTTATTAGTCATCAACTGCTATATCCTCTTAATAACCAATATCATTATCTATGATAACATAATATAATCATGGTCAAAATGATCATTTATAAGTTATTATAAATAATTTTCTATAATTATAATTGATAAAATTATTGAAGAATAATTATTTAGTATTCTTTTTATTCTTTTTTTATCATTTTCTTCATTTTCTTGAAAATGTTTTTTGGAAGAAAATATTTTTTTAATGCTGGTATGAATCCATATTTTCAAAAAATACAGTAATATATATAAAATTATTAAAGATAATTTATGATCATTTTTTAAAACGTTTATTATGATATATATTTATTTTAGATAATTTTATCTATATTTTCCATTAATCCTCCATTAGAAACATAAAATTGTTTTATTAGGTGAATTATATAAAATAATCATACATAAAAATGTTTTTCAGAATTTTTTATTAAAAAGTATCAGCTCGTTTAGAATAAAAAATTTATTGACAATAATTTTGAATTTTAATGTCAAATACTAATATATTTTACCATTAATCTATTACATATATGCAATAGATTTTCTATATATGTAGTAAATTTATTCAGTTCTATTTTAAAAATAAAATTTATTTATTATTGGTTTCCGTTAATACCCATGGTGTACTTTTATTTTATAAATTCTCTTATTTATTTATTTTCACATATATTTATTCATTTGAGTGGATATTCTATCGACCATGTGTGTTTAGACCCTATTGAAACATCGAGGGTGTTAATGTTCAATGAAAATCATATTCAGGACACAGAATGGGGAATGAGATAAAATTATAAACTCTGAAAAAATGTTATAATACAAGGAATCATGGTGTAGTATATGGCTGGTTAGGGACTATGTTATAACCAATGATCCCCATAATAAGATTGGTTCTCTTATATATTTATTATGATTACACTAATGTATTTTGTAAAGACCCGGTATTTCCATATAATTGTTTCTAAATTATTTGAGAATATTAGAAGTCTGTGAAAATTGATGGCACATCATTCTGAGGCCCAGAGAGCTCAGAACAAAAATTTGAACTTTCTTATGGTATGTATAGTAAATGTGCGAGCAGTGATTTCTGTCTTTAGAACCAGTGATCGAATTAAAAATTTGAGGGCACCATTGAATTCGCAACGCTGAGATTCACTTAGGAGAAACATAACATCGACTGGAAAGGGATAGATGAAATTTTAATTTTTCAAATTTACAAAAAAAAACAAAAAAACACAAGAGTTATTTTATTTCATTCTTTGTATCCGATGAGCTATGGTGGCAGGACCACTGGGTTGTCAGATTATTTAACGGATTATTGTACATGGTTGTGTAACCTCACCGTCCGGAGATTAATGGGTTCACTAATTAAACTCACTAATAAACCACATTAAGTGTGGGACATGAAAAAATTCACCTTTCAGTTATTTAATCAATAGGTTAGCATGGGTTTTGGGAACCCATAAGAGAATTCATAACGAAGTGATATAGACATCTTCCACCATCGTAAAATAGAGCATTAATGCCTTTGAGAATTCAATCTGAAGATCAATGAACCCCAACGAACCCCCTTTGAATATGAACCCATATTCCTCATCTGCATCATCTACCAACGTATTCGAGGTATGGGGTTTTGTAGTTTAACTATGATTTGTTCACTCTTGAATTTCTACCCTTGTTATATTGGTAAAGAGATGGGAGTGGTACGAACAAATAAAGCACGGACCCCCTACCATTTTTTGTTTTGTTGTGTTCTCAATGGGTGACTGAGAAACGATGTGGAATGGCTAAACTGAGGGCCACATAGTGTAGTTGACATCCCAGGATGCCCTTACGAGTATTTAGAAAAGAAAACGGACCTCCAGATCTTCATCGGATACTCACCGAAACTCTGCTGGCATGAAAATGAAAAAAATTGTTCGAGGTCACGGTCGACTCGTGCCGGCCACGATGAGGTGGTGGTGCCAAAATGCACCGCGGTGAAATGGGGGGGGGGGGTCAAATGATGTTGGCCATGTTGACAGAAAATGGTGCACCATGATGGGTCACCATGGGGGAAACACCTGAGGATGAAGGGATGTTGCAGAGGAAGTTTCATGGCTATGGTCGTGGAAGAGGCTGAGCTAGACAACGGGTCCTACACTAGAGTTGTCCAACAGACTAGTTAGCTGGAGGGGGGGCGATGCCATCCTAGAGCCTACTGTTTGAAGATCTAAACAGACTATTGTCTGCTCGGAAGGGGTATAGACCCCAGCACCCATCTGGCTGGTCACGCCTAGCTCGCAGGTCGGGAAAGTCTTGTGGCCCGGTGGGCCGCTCCCAGTTAGCAGGCTGGCCTAGTCCAACAGCCCGGTGGGTCATGCCCTAGGAGGTGGGTCGGGATGAACCCGTGGCTAAGCCGACCTAGCCATGACCAGAGGGTCGAGACCATGCACAGTGGGCTGATCAGTCATCCCAGTAGGCTGAGCTCATATCCTTACAGGCTGTTCCCACATCCTTACGGGCTGAGACTTTTTCCTAGTGGGCCGGATTGAGCCCAGACAAACCGAGCCGAGTGGGGTCGGTCCGACTGGGTCGGACCAAACCCATACCAACTTACGGACCATTTTTGTTTAATATGGAATATCCCCTTAACCCGACGTCCATTTCACGAATGGTCTCTAGCACTAGAACCCTTAGGATGGGAATTTACTTTTATGAGACTAGACTATAGTTTTGGCGAATTTTGTTGTAAAACTGGGTTGGATCGATTCTGAATCCAAGGTGAATTCCCAAGATCATATTTGGCTCTCTCATGAGTTATAAATCCACTTCCAATTCATTAGAATATGATATAGGTCCCACCAATCTCATAATGAAATCACACAATCATGTTCTAGAAGTTAATTAAAAACCATATATGTAACATCCCAGGTAAATAATGAAATATGATATTTTCATATTTATTAATATTTATGAATTAAATAATAATGTTAATTTAAAGGGGATTCTATATTCGATGGTGTACCAAAGATGTAACAATGGGACTCTTTGAAATCATACATTGCACACAAATAATATAATATTATTATTTTTAAATGGTAGTTAACGCCTAGATTTTGTATTGGAGGGAATGAATAGAACTAACTACAATATGATTATACATGTTTGTTAAATGTTTTTACATTCATCCAATATAATTTAAAGGCTTAAAATGTGAATGAATCTAATTTTAAGCATAAATATTCTAATATTCTTTAAAATGTCGATTTACCGCCTTTTGATGGCAAACTATTTTTCAACATAGTTTTTTCACTCTTATATGAAATATTTGAAAAAATAAATTATTCTTTAGAATCGGGACATCAACATTTAATTTGCGTAAATTTTTGGTATTTTTCTGACAAAATTCAATTTTTATGAATAGTGAAAAATACTGTATTTTAATTCAAAACTGCATTTTAATCTAATTTATTTATATGGTTTAATTATCTTTTTAATTGGTTTTAAAGTTTAATTAGAATAAATTTTCACCAATTAATCCAATTTTGGTCATTGGAATTAATTTCACTTTGAAATTGGACATAAACAAGTGTCGATATTTTGATAGTTATTGTTTTTTAAGAACACACTATTTGTTTCGACAATGGGAATTAATTTTAAAATAATTAATTCAACTTCTATGTTTTGAACTTGGTAAAATAGAAATCATTTTTGAGTTCATAATATAAAATATAACTTAGTCTGAATTTTTGGTATTTTTGTGAAATACTTCAATTTTGATGAATAGTGAAACCACTTAGTAGTAGTTCCAAAACTATCTTTTTCATTTAAATGAAATTTTACTGCTTTTATTAATTGAATTTATAAAATCCAAAATACATGTTTGTTATTAGTAAGTAAAATGTGGTTCAATAAGATGAAAATAATTTTTGGTGAATAGTAACTTTTGTCTTTTATTTACTGCGGTTAAAAGTAAATAAGGTAATTCAATTTTAAAAAAATATTATAATAATGCAAAATTACCTTAACACTTGTACTAACCATATTGGATGAGTGTTGGCCGACCATGAGCATCCTTGGGTTAATTTTGGGACCCGATGGTGCCACTTATGAGTGATAATGACATTTTAGAATAATTAATTCAAAGTAAGGACAAAAATGAAAAAAACAAAAAGCTTTTAGTAAATAAATTTTTACATGGGGTTATATAAATTATCTTTTCAACTATAAATAATCATTAGAAAGATAAAAATATTTCCTCTTAATATTATTTTTTTATTATTTTTAGACATCATAAAAATTTAATTATTTATGACACAATAATGATGCAGCATTTACATCATTAATAAATGATTTAAATAAATAAGATTATAAATTTTAAAATAATATCCAAAACCTTTCCAATTATTATTGGATGATTTTATTTCTACCATAAGTCATCTTATCTTTGACTTTAATTATTTTTGGACCTTTTGAAACCGAAGATAAGTTTATAATTAAATAATCGTTTCAAACGTTCCTAAACAGCCCCTCCTCCCCCTTATAAAAGGACACTACTTCTAAACCATTCCTTACACCTATAAAGCCCCTTGGGTAATCCAAAATCTACCCAATTAATCTCTATACATACCTCTCACCCTCCTAGAAGCATTACCTTAGGCAGAAGGCACTTCAAGAAACCCTTCTGGTTCATACCAAAGGGAGTTACCCAAAATAAAGGTAACTCTTTCTCTTAACTTATTTTATTTTATTTTACTTCTCCAACCCCTAAAATATTTTTATTTCTTTCTTTCATAAAAAAACAGTATCCTTAATATACTCAAAAGTTGTTATAAGAGGTATTATAACAATACTTACACACACCTCCATCTTATGGGTGAAAAACATACTGTTTCTGTGGATGACAAACTAACGCCTCACAAAATGATGATTGTTAGATTATCTCCTACCACCTTCATGGTGGAAATTAAGATGAAAATGTATTTATATATTATATATATTGTGTTTATGTTTTCTTTATGCTTCGTTATTTCTCATTTATAGTATACATTTATGGTTTCCATTATGGATCAACGCGATAATTTCATTTGAGGAAGTGCGGACTACCGCCCCCTCAAAGTGATATGACTCATTCATGCCATAAGTGGTATGTATAAATGATAGAGTTAATGATATTATATATGATGTTATACTGAAATTATAATATACCCATGTATCATTATTTTTTAATTCCATTAAAAAAATAATAGAAATGAATGTAGCATTCATGCGTACGTACGACTTACCCTCTCCATGAACAGTGCATTTCATTATTACCTCAAAATGATATGTAATGTTATATATATATATATATATATATACTAGTTATATATATGATATATATGATATCTAAATAATGAATATCATTCTGGATATAGTGGAATACTGACCACATGGACAACTTGTAATTATAAGGTGTTCATTTTTACTCAAGTACCAAATATCGACAAAACGACCATTATTAACTTAAATGTTTACATAATGTTTATAACATGGTAATAATTGATATAAAAGGATTAATATACATGAAAAAGTTTCTTAATAAATTATAAATATACTTTATTTTATTATTTATGAAATTAAAGAACGAATGGGTCAAGTCGTACATGATGTAAGGGACTTCGTCTCAATCTCCATTCATTGAGGCATATTTTGTTTTAATACAAGACTTTCCTTTATATTCTGTATAAACACCTTTGACTTTTACTCTCAATAAAACGGAATATTTTTTCTATGAAGAATTTTACTAAATGAGAAATGAAATGTTTTTAACATTTGTGTTGATAATGAAATCTCCGCCACCATATTCATTACCTGGATTTATCTATAAGACTTAATGTTTTTTAAAGGAAAAGAAATAAATTATTCTATTTTTGGGTGTTTTGTTATTGAAAATGGTTTTTGAAAATTATTTATTAATTTAATATCTTGAAATGATTTCCTGTTATTTCAAATTAAATGTTATTCGCGAAATGTTTATATTTTCAATATTTTATGTGTTATGATTTTATAATGGTACTTGGAAATTTGACAGTTGGATACGTGATAAATCAAATGATGGGTGGTGTCGTGATAAATCAGGATGGGTGGTTACGTTATAACCTCCAATGCATTGGGTATGAAAGTCGTCCGTATTGTTATTCCATTTAGTGATATGTGTGGAATTCAACCGTATGGTTATTCCATTTAAGTATGTTTACATCCCAAGTTACCTTTATATGTTATGTGTTATTTATATGGGGTTTATGGTAATATTTTGGATAAAAAATGGTAATTATTGATGTCTTATTCAACGAAGAGTATTTACTAATTCTTAAAGGTAAAAAGTATTACTTATGATAAAGTATTAATGGTTTACTTGTTGTTTTGAAAAACATACAGTTTTCCTTCTTTGTGTATCCCTTACTAAGATTTTTATGCTCATCCCAAGTTGTTGAAATGTTCTTCACATGATATAAAGTGGAATAAGGTCAAGAATGGGATCAAGTAATATTCATGCTGTCTAAAACACAGAACTAGACATGAATTATTTTTCAAAGTGTATTTATTTTATAAATAAAATGAAAACTCGGAAGATGTGAATACTTGTAATATTAAAGTTGTTATGTATATTTTATAACCTAAATCTCTAAATATCTAAACCTGAAAAGATCATCGATGTGAACTATTAATTTAATTCATGATTATGAAATGTTTAAGGCTAGGTCCTTATAGTTTGTATCATATGTCGGTTTAGATAACTTTAGGAGTTAGAATATTGTAAAATTAATGTCCTTAATTTAATTTCTTTTATGATTGAAGTGATATAACATCTATAGATTACCATGTTTCTTTGCCTATCATATTTCTATGTTCAAGATATTTTTCCATAGAGGAAAAATGGTAGCTATATTTGGATGGCATCAGGTGGAAGACAACCTTCCCAATCAGCAACCTGAGATGGTGGGTATCAGAACTGAACTATTTGTTATAGTGATGGAACAGTTGGCTCAGGATATAAATGTTGGTGGTATCCATGCATGAGATCAGCCAAATCAACCATAGGGAAACATTTCATTATTTGAGCATTTCATGTGGAAACATTCCCCATCATTAAGAGGATAATATGACCCTGTGCTAGCTGAAAGGTGGATTAAAGCACATGTGAATTTTTTTAATTTTATGGGTTATTCAGAACATCAAAATGTTAGTCTCTCTATTTACCATTTTGAAGGTGATGCTGATCAATGGTGGTCGATGGTGAAAAATATTAGGGATAGTGAGGAGATTGGTGCTCTTGATTGTGATGAATTCTAACGTATGTTCCTTGAGAAATATTTTCCTATGGTGGTTCGACATAGGATAGAAAAACAATTCATATAATTGAGGAAGGAGGATGAATCATTGGCTGCTTATGAAGGAATGTTCCCTCAAATGGCAAGGTTTGCCCCAAATTTCATCTAAGATCTTTATAGTAAGATAAATAGATTTTAATCAGGACCAAAGCTGTCATATCGAAGAGCATTAGCCTCTCGTGAGTTCAAAAGTTATGAAAAACATGTTCGATGTGTGGAGAAGGTTGAAATGGAGTTTTCCAATGATCATGTGTTCTTTAAAAAACCACAGAATAAGAGGTCCAGTTGGCATGGAAATGGAATGAATTCATCAAAGAATCCTGGAGGTAAGAAAAAAAAAATATCCATATTGTGAGAAGTATGGTAAAAAGCATCCGTGAGAATGATTATCGAAGTCTGGAAAGTGCTTCTGGTGTGGAAATTCTAGTCATATTGCTCGTAACTGTAAGGAAGATGATCATGTAGCCAATTAAAATCCATCAGTCAAATGTTTTAAGTGTAATGAAAAGGGTCATTTTGAAAATGAGTGTCCAACGAAGAACTCAACTTAGGGAATGTAGCCCGACAACAAGAAGAAAGGGGAGGTGAAATCCTTTGTGACTACTTCAACAGATGTGGGGCCATCGAATGAAGTAGAATTAGGTACACTGTTTTTTTAGATTATTCCATTGTGTTTTTTATTTCAGGGTCTACACATTCTTTTATTTCTAAGAAGTATTCTATTAAATTGGGAATTCCATCTCTGGATATGAATACTGAACTTATGGTAAAAACATCTGGAGGAAACATTGAGACAAAAAGAAATTATATGAACCTTCAAGTCCTTGTGTGTGGAAAGAATCTACCTGCAAACCTTATTGTTTTGCCTCAAGTAGAGTTTGATGTTATTTTGGGCATGGATTGGATGTATGTTTATTATGATAAGATTGACTGCAGAGCTAAAGAGGTTTAATTTCAGAACAATTTTCAGTTTGTATACAAGAATGAACCAATTTTTTTATAACATAACAGGAAGCTGAGAAACTAGTAAAATATGGAAATGAATGTTACTTTACACATATTGTTTAAATTAAAGGAAATATTCAGATTAATGATGTGCCAGTGGTAAATGAGTACCTTTATGTTTTTCTTGATGAGTTTCCTAGTATTATACCTAATTGGGAAGATGAATTTACTGTTCACTTAGTTCCTGATGCTAAGACAATTTCAAAACCCCCTTATCGAATGGCTCAAATTGAACATTTAGAGTTAAAGAATAAATTACAAGCATTATCAGATAAATGTTTCATTCGACCTAGCTCATCACCATGGGGTGCTCCCATCATTTTTGTTAAAAATAAGGATGTTTCAATGAGACTTTGAATTAATTATAGAGAATTGAATAACATCACCATTAAGAACAAGTATCCTTTGCCTCATATAGATTATTTGTTTGATCAGCTCCGGGGATCTCAGTATTTTTCATAGATTGACTTGAGGTCAGGGTACCATAAGTTGAATGTAATGGATGCAGACATTCCGAAGACTGCGTTTCGTATTAGATATGGCCCTTATGAATATGTAGTTATGCCTTTTGGTTTAACCAATTCACTTGATGTATTCATGGATCTTATGAATAGAATTTTCCGTTAGTTCTTGGATGCGTTTGTGGTTGTGTTCATTTATGATATTTTGGTTTATTCTGAATGTAAAGAGGAGCATGAAAGTTATTTAAGGGTTGTCTTGAAAAACATAAAATAAAAGAAACTGTTTGGGAAATTCAGAAAGTTTGTGTTTTGGTTATAAAAAATATATTTCCTTGGTCACATTATTTCTAAGGATGGAATAACTATTGATCCTGCTAAAAAATGTTGTAGATGAATGGCCAAGACCCACAAATATAACCAAGATCCGTAGTTTTCTTGGTTTAGCATGTTATTACTAGAGGTTTGTTGAGAAATTTGCATGGTTATCAAGTCTAATAACTATGTTAACTCGAAAATGTGTTATGTTCATTTGGACCAAAGAATGATATGTGTGTTTTCGGGAATTGAAATGAAGATTGGTGAACACTCTAGTTTTCGAACTACCTTCCAGAAATGGTGATATTTTTAGTTACAGTTATGATTCGTTGAAAGGACTTGGTTGTGTCCTCATGCAGAATGATCATGTAATTGCTATGCTTCAGTCAGTTGAAACCTCATGAGTTAAATTACCCTACACATTATTTGGAATTAGTTGTTGTTGTCTTTGCTTTAAATATTTTAAGGGATCATTCGTATGAAGTAAAGTGTAAAATATATACTGATCATAAAAGTTTAATGTATATATTCACTCAATTAGAATTGAAAACAAGACAGAGGAGATTGTTAGAATTAATCAAGGATTATGATTGCACGATCAATTACCATTCAAGAAAATAAACTAACGTGGCTGATACTTTGAGTCAAAAATGTAATGCTTCATTAACCATGCTATATTTGGAACAAGATCATTTGGTTTTTGATTTGATGAACTTTGGCATAGAAGTTGTTGGTGCTGAAAATTATTCTACTTTGTTTTAGGTAATGGTGAAATCATCTCTATCAGACAGAATTAAGTAAGAATAGAAGGAGGACATTGAGTTACAGAAAAAGGTAGAGTTGGTTCAGAAGGGTAGGTTACCTTATTTTAATGTTGATAGTGATTTTTTTTTTGAGGTTTGGGAAATGATTATGTGTGTCATGTGATTAAAAGTTGAAGAATGAGTAGTTATGTGAAGCTCATAGTTTCAGGTTTTCAGTTCATCCTGGAAGTACTAAGATATACAGAGATATTTGAGAGTATTACTGGTGGGATGGAATGAAAAGAGATACTGATAATTTTATTTGAGAAGTGTTTTACTTGTCAGCAGGTTAATGTAGAGCGATAGTTACCGAATGGGATACTTCAGTCCTTATCGGTGCCAAAGTGGAAATGGGAAAATATATCCATTGACTTTGTTGTGGGATTACCATAGACAACTCGAGGTAACAATGTAATCTGAGTTGTTATTGATCGATTGACTAAAACTTCCCATTTCCTTCATATTCGAGATAATTTGTCTCTAGATCAACTCTCTCGATTGTATGATAAAGAGATAGTCAGGTTTGATGGTGTTCCCCTCTCCATTGTATCTGATCGTGATCCCAGGTTTAACTGTATCTTTTGAAAAGGCCTTCAGATTTCATTGGGTAATGAATTAAATATTAGTCTTGGTTTTCGTCCACAATCAGATGGGAAGACAGAATGAACAATACAGACTGTGGAGGATATGCTACGTTCTTGTTCACTGGATTACCAGGGAAGTTGGGGACAAGAACATTCATTAGTTGAATTTTCATATAATAACAGTTTTCATTCCAGTATAAACATGGCTCTATTAGAGGAATTATATGGAATGTGGTGTCAAACTCCATCTTTTAGGGATGAAGTAGGTGAAAGGAAGTTAAAGGGACCAGAATTGGTAGAAGAGATGGTTGAAAAAGTTTAGTTGATTCAAAAGAATTTGAGAACAGCTCTGAGCAGACAGAAAATTTATGCAGATAATCAGAGAAAGGATCTATCTTTCAATGTAGGTGATCATGTCTTTCTCAATGTTTCTCCATGGAAAAGTGTGATGAGTTTTGGAAAGAAGGAAAATTTGAGTCCGAGGTTCACTGGACCTTTTGAAATCCTGGAAAAAGTTGGATCAGTTGCCTACAGAGTGGCTTTACCTCCAAGTTTATCCCAGGTACACAATTTTTTTCATGTTTCAATGTTGAGAATGTATATGCCCGATCCATATCATGTTTTGAGTCCTTAGGTAGTTCAGTTTGAATAGAATCTATCTTATGAGGAACTACCCGTCCATATTCTTGACTGTAAAGAGCAAGTGTTGCGAAATAAGGTAATTCAACATATAAAGGTTTTGTGGAAAAACTATATGGTTGAAGGGGAAACATTGGAATCTGAAATTGCTATGAGGGATAAATACCCCCACTAATTTTGATAAGTGAATAAAAATTGAGAGGATGCAATTTCCAAAAGGGGGGATGAATGTAAAATCCTAAGTAAATAAAGAAGTAATATATTTTCTTATTTATTAATATTTGGGAATTAAATATTAATGTTACTTTAAAGGGGATGCTATATTCTATGACATACCCGAGATGAAACAACTGGTTTCTTTGAAATCTTAGGTTGCACACGAATAATATAATATTATTATTTTTAAATGGTAGTTAACGCCTAGTCGTTGTATTGGGGAGAATGAATAGAACTAACTACAATATGATTATACATTTTTGTTATATGTTTTTACATTTATCCAATAAAATTTATAGGCTTATAATGTGAATGAATCTAATTTGAAGCATAAATACAGTAATATTCTTTAAAGGAGGATTTACTGCCTTTTGAGGGTGATCCATTTTTAAATATAGTTTTTTTCACTTTTATATGTTATATTGGACAAAATAAAATTTTACATTAGAATAGGGATATAAAAAATTTACTTTGGGTAAATTTCTGGAATTTTTGTGATAAAATTCATTTTTTTATGAATAGTGAAAAATACTGTATTTTAATTGAAAACTGTATTTTAATATAATTTATTTATATGGTTTTATTATCTTTTTAATTGGTTTTAATGTGTAATTATATTATATTTTTACCAATTAATCCAATGTTGGTCATTGGAATTAATTTCACTTTGAAATTGGACATAAACAACTATCGATCTTTTGATAGTTATTGTTTCTTAAAAACATGCTATTTGTTTTGACAATGAGAATTATTTTTAAATTAATTAATGAAAATTATACGTTTTTAATTTGTTAAAATAGACATAATTTTTGAATTTGTAATATCAAATATATCTTAGGCTGAATTTTTGATATTTTTCTGAAAAACATCAATTTTTGATGAATAGTTAAACCACTTAGTAGTAGTTCAAAATCTAACTTTTTCATTTAAATGCGATTTTACTGCTTTTTTGAATTGAATTTTGAAAATACGACATACATGGTTGTTTTTAGTAAGAAAAATATGGTTCAATAAGATGAACTTAAGTTTTTGTGAATAGTAACTTTTGACTTTTATTTACCAAGGTGAAAGGTAAATAGGGTAATTCAAGGTAAAAAGAATATTATAATAATACAATGTTACTTTAACCCTTATCCTAACCTTATTGGATGAGTCATGTTCGACCATGGGAATTCTTGGGTCGGTTTTGGGACCCCATGGAGCCACTTAAGATTGATAATGACATTTTAGATTAATTAATTAAATGTAAATTTGAAAATGACATAAACAAAAAGCTTTTAGTAAATCAATTTTTACATGGGGTTATATAAATTATCTTTTCAAATCTATATATTCATTGGAAACATAAAAATATTTCCTATATCATTGTATTTTTTTATAATTTTTGGACATTTAATAAATTAAATTATTTATGACACAATAATGATGGAGTATTTAACTAATTAATAAATGATTTAAATAAATAAGATTATAAATATTAAAATAATATCCAAAACCTGTCCAATTATTATTGGATTATTTTATTTCAACCATGAATCACCTTACCTTCATATTTAATTATTTTTTGACCTTTTGAAACTCAATATAAGTTTATAATAAAATAATTGTTTCAAACTTTCCAAAAGAGCCCCTCCCCCCTTATAAAAGGACATAACTTCTAACCCATTCCTCACAACTCTCCGGCCCCTTGGCTTGTCCATCCTCTACCCAATTAATCTCCCTACATCCCTCTCCTCCTTCTAGAATCTTTATCATAGGCAAAAGTCACTTCAAAAAACCCTTTTGGTTTATACCAAAGTGAGTTACCCAAATTAATGGTAACCGTTTCTCTTAACATCATTTAATTTATTTAACTTCTCCAACCCCTAAAATATTTTTATTACATTATTTTATAACATCACCAGAATCTTAAATATTATATTATGTTGTTATGAGAAGTATTAGAACTACACTTATACACACCTACATCTAATGGGTGAATAACACAGTGTTTCTGTGGATGGGAAACTAACGCCTCAAGAAATGATGATTGTTCGATTATCTCCTACCGCGTATCATAGTGGACATTAAGATTGAATTGTATTTATATATGATATATATTATTTTTATTTTTTTATTTATGCTTATGTATTTTTCATTTATAGCATACCTTTATGTTTTCCATTATGTGTAAACGCGATAATTTAATTTGAGAAAGTGCAGACTACCACCCCCTCAAAGTGATATGGCTCATTCATGCCGTGTGTGGGATGAATAAATGACATATTTAATGATATTATATATGATATTATACTGGAATTATAATATAAGTATGTATCATTATGTTTTAATTCCATTAAAATAAGAAATAGAAATTAAAGTAGCGTTCCTGCGTACGTACGACTTACCATCTCCATGAACGGTGCATTTCATTTCATACCTTCAAATGATATGTACTGTTATAAATATATATATATATATATACTAGATATATATGATATACATGACATCTAAATAATTAATATCATTCTGGATATAATGGACTATTGACCACAAGGACAACTTGTTAATAAAAGGTGTTCATTTTTTACTCAAGTTCCAAATATCAACAAAATGACCATTATAAACCTAAATGATTACATAATGTTTATAACATGGTAATAATTTATATAAAAGGATTAATAAACTTGAAAAATTTTCTTTAGAAAGTATAAATTAACATTAGTTTATTATTCCGAAAATTAAAGAATAAACGGGTCAAGTCGGACATGAGGTAAGGGACTTAATCTCAATCTCCTTTCATTAAGGCATATTTTGTTTTAATACAAGACTTTCCATTATACACTGTATAAACACCTTTGACATTTATTTTCATTGAAAGGGAATATTTTTTCTATGAAGCGTTTTACTAAATGACAAAAGGAATGTTTTTAACGTTTGCAACAACAATGACCTCTCTGCCACCGTAATTGTTATCTGCCTTCCTCTATAAGCCTTAATGTTTTTTTAATGGAAAAGAAATCCATTATTCTGCGATTGAGTGTTTTAGTATTGAAAATGGTTTTTGAAAAGGATTGATTATTTAAATATCTTGAAATGATATCTTGGGATTTAAAATTAAATTTTATTTGTGCAATGTTTATATTTTCAATATTTTATGTATTATGATTTTAAAATGGTATTTGGATATTTGATGGGTGGTTACGTGATAAAAAAAGACGTGTGGTTCTGTGATAAACCAGGGCAAGTGGTTTCGTTATAACCTACAATGCATTGGGTATGGAAGTTGGTCGTATGGCTATTCCTTTAGTGATATGTGTGGAAGTCGACTGTATGGTTATTCCATTTATGTGTTTTTATGTCCCAAGATACTGTTATATGTTATGTGTTCTTTATATGGGATTTATGGTAATATTTTTGATACAGAATGGTATGTATTGATATTTTATTCAATGAAGAGTATTTACTAATTATTAAAAGTGAAATTTATTACTTATGATAAAGTATTCATGGTTTACTTGTTGTTTTGAAAAAATAACAGTTTTCCTTCTTGGTGTATCACTTACTGAGCTTTTTATGTTCATACCATGTTTTTGAAATGTTTTTCACAAGATATAAATTGGAATAGGGTCATGGATGGGATCAAGGAAAATTCATGCTGTCTAAAACATGGAACTAGACAATAATTTTTTTTAAAGAGTTTTTATTTTATGAAAAAATGGAAACTGGGTATATGTGTCTATGTGTAATATTCAAGTTGTTATGTATATGTTATGGCCTAACTCTCTAAAACTCTAAGCACGAAAAGATCCTCAATGTGAATTATTCATTTAATTCAGGATTATGAAATGTTTAAGTCCTAGTCCTTATAATATCATATCCCATGATATGAAATGGGTAAAAAACATATAATCATATCATCACATATAGAAAGAGATATTTTTTTCATAATCATTTCATAAAAAGCGTAGCCCATGAAAGAGAAATTGATTTCCTAACCATATAACCCATGAAAGAGAAACTGATTTCATAATCATATAACATGTGATGGAGAAATGGTTTTTTCTAAAGACAATGACATTAAGATTAGCCTATTTAGATAATGATTATGAATGGAACCATTAAACCATTTCTTATCAAGGCATGGATGACATCCAAAAATGCCATCACAGATGTGAAAAAACATGGAGTGATATTTTTGGAAACATTTCATGATTAAAATATCCTTCATTCTTTTAATATGGTATTTTAATTCCTAAAACCATTTAAACATCATTATCTTTGAAGATAACATGTAACCATATAGAGAAGACTTGAAATAATATTGAAAATATTTTTCATTGAAAATTTATAGAATAATATTAATAAATTTTGAAAATATATTTCATTGAAAACATATGTAAAATATTAAAATAATTCATGAAAATGTTATGAAAACCATTTCATTGTAAATAAAATTGAAAATTTATAAGAAAATATTGAAATTTTTTGAATAGCATGTTATGTTAAATCATATTAGAGAAGCTTGAAAAAATTATGAAGACAATTTTTGTTCAAATTTACTTGTGAATTTTTTTTTAAAATAATCGTCTTAATCATGGAAATTAACATTCATATTAATGTTGACATGTAAATCCATACATGTCGTAAGATGAAAAAAATATTCTTTTTGAATAGTAAAAATCTATGAAACTTACTTTTTCAAAAGCGACAAGTTGATTCTATTGAAATAGTTTGTAAAATAAAAAAATGGTAAAAATAAATTTTACTGATAATATTATAATAGTAGAAAATTATTGGAAACCATTTTTAAAAAACACGGGTTTGAATAAAGATATATTTTCAACCGAGGAGATGGTAAAGTTCAACTTTCTTAAATTCAATTTTATAACTATATTATGTATCAGAGAATGTAAAAATGGTACTAATACATGGATATGTCATGAATAAATATGGTAGAATAAACATTATGAGTGTTCCAGAGATAAATATCATAATATGTCATAAATGGAATCATAATCATAAGTAATCTCAAAAAACAATGCGATTATTTTAATAAAATATAATCAATATGTAACATGGGATAATAAAATCCATGTATGAAATAGAAATTAAATTAAGAATAAAATATCAAGAAAATAATTATATTCATGATATAAAATGTCAGATGTAATTATATACACCTCTAAAATGTTGGTGTATAACAAAACATGTGTCTCAAATAAAGCAAATTGAGACAAAATTATCTTACCTATTTGGTAAATTTGAAACTTAAACCCCATGAAAGAATGATCATATAATTGATATGTTAATAAACCTAAATTTATGTATAAGATAAATATAATACATTAACGGGAATTACATACACCCCAAAAAAAATAATTGAGTGGTGATTAAGGAAAGTATCTCATGGAAATAAATATGAGACAAAATTCCCTTACAATGTGTATTGACACTCGTAGTACTCATTCAAACCACCAGTATAATAAATTTAAATTAATTATAAATATTTTTTATAAATATATTAATATATATAATACAACATACTATTTTATTATGACCTTATATTAGCTTCTTTTTAATAATCCTATGTTAAGGTTTCACTTTAGGTAATATCTACACTATACTTTACATGTGTCCTAATTTGATATATGTTTGGTCCTTATATAAATAATTATAAGAAAATTTAAAAAATGATATAAATATAATTTATATTCATTATATGTGTCTAATAATAATCTATATAATATATAATTATGATATCGAATACACCTTTCCTGGAGACGGTAAGTGGTATATACTCATAAATGTTTTTTCCATTTTTATTGTCATATTGAAATAATGAAAGAAAATGAAATATATTTATATATGTGTTAAATATCATTATATTATAGTTATAATTTTATATATTTCATATAATTTCATAAACAAATCCATTAATACATTCCATCTAGTGTGTGAAGAAATCACATTTCATAGAGGGGGTGATAGTCCACACTTTCTAAAATAAATTTTCATATTTACACAAAATAAAATGTTAAAAGATAAGTTTTGTTAAAGAATTATAGAATATAAAATAAAAATATAATATAATATATAACTTATATATACATTTTTTACATCAATTGTTTTCTACCATGAGTGGCGGTAAAGAAAAAATGTTCTATCATATTTTAGTGAGGTGGTAGTTCGCATTACACAAAAACAATATGTTCATTACACATTAGATAGATGTGTGTGTAAGGGTAGGTATAAGACATATAATTAAAAATCCTAGTATATTTTATATAATGGGGTTTTTATATAATCATGTAATATGTAGAGTGGTGGGGGTGGAGAACAAAAATAAAAGAAAAGAGTTTGAGAGAAGACGTTATCTCTAATTCATGTAACTCCTTGTGGTTTCTGCTAGAAGGCCTTCCTGGATTCAATTATGTCCTAGGGGAGGCTTATACTAGGATGGTAGGGATTTATGAATTCCAATTGGGTATAGATTGTCCAAACCAATGAGGTTTCAGTGGTGTGAATAAATTGAAGATGTGGTGGCCTTTTATGACGAAGGAGGAGGGGAACTCTCGTAAATATTTGAAGAGATAATTCCACCTTGGTTTTTCATGTTGCAAGTGGATCCAATAATGATCCAATATCTAGAACATTTAGGATAGGGTATAAATATTTCAATCCAATGGATTTTGCAAATGTTTTTATGTTATTTTGGTCTTAAATGTATTGTTTAATCCTTAGATAAGTTTAATTTTTCCACAATCAATGTCATTACTTTTAATTACATAAACTAATATTTTAAGCCAAAACTAATTTGAAATAATTATAAATTATTTATTTATCTTATTAATAATATGGAAGTGATTATTACAAATTATAATCACCTATGTGTTAGAAATTAGTTTAAATTTAATCCCGCAGTCGGGTTGATAATGTGGGTTTTTAAAGTAAAACCATTCATTTTTTTATATGCTTTTATAATCATGTTCAAAGTGAAATTGATTCCAATGAATAAAATTTTACAAAATCATACAAATATAATCTAACTATAATTTTAAACAATTTTAAAATGTAATTTATCCTTATAAATAAATTAGATTAAAAATACATTTTGAACCAAAATCCAGTATTTTTCACTATTCATTATCCAATGAAACTTCATAGAAAAATTAAAAATATTTATACTAACATTTTTTCGATGTTTGAAATGAAAATTTAAAATTTAATATTACATATTAAAAATATAAAATTACCAAAAATTTTATTTCAAATTGGTTTACCATTAAATGAAATCATAAATACATTTATTAAAAAGAATTGGGTTTTATGCATAGAATTGGGGTTGTGATTTTCTTATGTCTATAGAATATATTTTATGAATATAACTAATATTTTATTTAATATATAACATATATATTACATTAATATCACCCACTAATTTTACTTAATTTAATTTTTTTTGGTAAAATAGCATTGTGAATATAATAATAATAATTTCCTATATAATAAATATATATTAATATTCATTTATAATTAATTGGTAACCTATGAATTTATCATATATTTGATTAAACCACATATATTTTCATATGATAGTTAATTATATTCAAAACAATTGACTTATTGGATAGGTTATATCTCATTATAATAATATTGTTAATAATATAATTTATTTTAGTAACACTCAGTCTTGAATGCTGTGTAAGAAATCGAGGAAGGTAAATATTTCATGTAATATATGATAACAATGTTTTAAAATGTGGAGAATATTAAAAATTATGTTTTATATAGTGCATGATAACTTGGTGTTGCATATAATACAATAATAACATAATTAATTAAAATAATAAAAAGTATTATTTAGTGATGTGTGAAATGAACAAAATATCTAAATGATTAAATTAATTTTAAAAAATTATTTCAAAAAATCTTGGGGTCTTATATTCTACCCCTATAAAAATTAATTTCACCCTATGAATTATTATGGGTTATCAATGGTTTAATAGTTGAATGTTACATTCAATGAAACCCACATCATAAAAATTAATAATAAAGATTCCCTTAAAATGGGAATGTTGGATCCATAATGGTTACCCAAAGTAACATATAAATAGGATTCCATATTAGAGAAATTTGTTCTGGAGTAAAGACATGACATTGATAAAATGAATAAATATATATAGGGAGTGATTTTGGTCAACAATCACAACCAATTGAATGATCAATGAAAATATGAGGGCTTCAAATCCATAAATATGTGATGATTTAATAGGCCTAAGGTTCAACAAAATTAATCTATTGTGAGAGAGAATTTTCATTTAATAATTATCCAAATGCTATATAATTATTTTATTTACCAATAATATAAGGAAATATTTTTACTTGATATATTTTTATTAACAAAATTTCATTCTTTAGTTGTGTTTTTATCTATTTTTAATTCATCCATTACATTATGAAATGGATTTCCATAAATTATCATTGTTTCTTGAAGTGATAAAATATTGTTATAGCAGATCTCAAGACCCATAAAAGAATGAAATGTCTAAATATTTGTATAGAACTGTTTCTTAAAATAAATATGGTTAATAAAATAATATGTATATAGTAAATGTATCTGTATTGGTTCATCATTAATAATTATTCAAAAATAATAATTACACATTAACCTGTAAATCATGTAGGGAATTGGTGGCTGTTAAACCCTTATCATCTTTCGGTCATGGGTTCCTGACCTATGGCCTTACCAGATATGATTGGTTGTCACCGACATACATGATGACTTTTTCTAAAACCCCGCTAATATAGTTTCCGAACTAAATAATTTGGACATCCTTTAAATGATGTTAAACACTAAATATCCTTTTTAACCAAGGTTTTCAACACAAACTCCGTCCATAAGTACTTCCTACAAAATGTAACTTAAGATTTTCATGAATTGTTAACCTTATAACTCTTCTGATATTTTAAAATAAAAAGCTTAAAATATAAAGTCATGAAATTCTGTTATCATTTATTCCCCCATATATCATAAGGTAACTCTGTGTTTTCACATTCCAAACATGTGAATATCCTCTTTATATATTACTTAGAAACATGGTAATGACCAAAATCACCTTATATATTTATAAAAAACATGTATCCTTTCTTATTCCATAGATTTCTAGAGATATTATATAAATCCATGAATATGTAAGATACATCTTGGATAACATAAAATAATTGTCAGTAAGTCCATAATTAGTTCTATGGTAATCAGTACCATCAAATTTAATTATATCAAACATATATTTATCCAAAAATAATTATCATAACATAAGTATCATATTAACATTTGTCATTACATTAATCATGTGTTTACCCTAAACATCACCTTTCCATTAAAAAACTATTCTATATTTTCAGATCTATTTAAGATATTCATGTAAATAATTAGTGAAAAAAATATTAACATTAAAACCCTTATATATTTAACTTTTATTGTATGATAATTATTAAATAAAAAAACATAATTTTTTTATTATTCTACTGTATCTTTAATTAATTAAAAAGGATACCTCATACTATTATATAGGAACTCATTCCTTTAACATTTCATCTGTAGTCTCACGAGTATCTAAAACATGACCATTACTCATAACAACATGTTGATTCTCATAAGTAGATTTACTCATAAGACATTGAGTTCTATAGTGAATATTTATTACACACTTAAACACTTATATTTTTAGGATCCCCTAGGGAGGACAATATCAACATACATCTTGTTGAATGAACTCTTCATTATTCTATTGTATTCACTTGCATTGTTTCCTTATTTTCCATAGTCAAAAAATATTTTTTTCCCTCTAAGACATTCCCTTAGGTGATTCCTTCCACATTCATTGACATAAATGAAATTAAGTCTCCATTCCTCCATGGTCTCCATTACCCTAGATCTCAGTGAAATCCATAATTTCCTTCTATGGGGAGTATAATAGTTGGTTATGGTACACATTGTTAATCACAATCCATCAAAACTGACTTAGTTTGATCACAACATACTTCACTCCAATGGTCATCCCACAAGAATACAAAATAATAAATCACCAATCATATTGAATTTTAATCTAATTTATTAAAATTCTCTCCATTTACTAAAACTTGAAACATAGTGTGAGCATTAATTATCATGGAAAAATTAAATAGTTATGAAAAAAATTAGTTATTGGATGTCTAAATAATAAAACCTACCGTAATATATAAATTCCATGGTTTATCTTAGGATATTCATAGAAAAATTAAATTTAAATCCATCATAATGGTTCACAAATATTTATGTGAACTCCCAAAGCATATCCCCTAGGAGTGTCAAATTGGGTGTACAACAAGGCCTATTTTCTTGTACCATATTATCCCGATTCAGGCTCGTAACATATTATCAGAGTTGTTACCCCTAGGTAAATTAATGATAGATCCACATCCACTTTTAATATCAAGAAAAGGTTTTATTTCTTAGAATCCACTCAATTTATCCTTTACCAAAATTCTAGAAAAAATTTATTAACAGTAAATCATACTAATGCATATCTTTAAAAATATCCATAGACATATCTTTAGAAATAAACGGAGGTATCTCCCTATTGTTTTTTCATTATAGTTTCAAAAGGTTAACTAAATCTTTTCTATCATACCAACTATTTAAAGCCTCAAATTCCATACATGAACTTACATAAAATTTGTAGAATACATTAATCATTATACAAACAGATGCCCAAATACTATATTAGTCAAGTGCTTTTGGAAATATGGAATCATAAAAACTAGTAGATAAATAAGCTACAATATCTCCCACTAGGTTCTTCATGTCTGGAACCCTTCTAATACACATCAAACATTATACCATTCTTTATAACCTATGAATGTAAACCTAAAAAATGGGTGATCTCAGATGCTCAATATGTGTAAAAAAGGAAAGATGTAAGAATAATCATGACCATAAGGATATGAGAACAAGATCATGAAAATAGAAGATCATACCCTAAATATAAAATATGATAAACATGAGACATGGAAAAAATCCTGACATTTCATAAGATATGAATCATAAGGAAATAAAGAACATAATTCATGAAGGAATAATATAGGAAAAAACATAGAACTGTGGAAAACACCTATGTATATAATATTATTTCCATAGTAGCCCAAGAATCACTTCAATGAACATCTTATAAATATTGGTTAACTACCCATACCATTTTGGTGTTCATGGTTTACATTCATGGACATCGTAGATGGTAAGTGCTCACTTATCAAACCAGTTTGGTTTCCATGGTTTACTCCCTATGAAGTTAGGTTTCATTCCCAATATCAACTTATACTATCTCATGAGATATAAATATATAAACAATAACCAGGTGGGAGATATAGGTCCCACACATATCATAATGATATCATACATACAAGTTCAACATGATCATTAAAAATCATATCAAAAAACATATAATTAAATTGGTATCATAATAATGTAATAATATCATAACCTATGGAAGAAGATATGGTGTTCATAACCATTTCATCAAAATAATAACCCATAAAAGGGAAATAGATTCCTTAAAAAAGTGAAAGAGAAACTTATTTCCTAAAAATATAACCTATGAAATATAAATGAGTTTCCAAAATACCATAACATTAATAATAACCCATTCATAGAGATAATATGAATATGACATTTAGATAATTTTTATGAAATGAATGAGTAACATCAATTCATGTAATCATTGACGGAAAATATCATGGAATGATGTTTTAAAAATATTTCTAGATAAAATAATCCTTTATTATTTTCCAAATATTTTTAATTATAAAAACTATTGAAAATAATTATCTAAGATTATAGAATAACAACGTATAAAGAAGACTTGAAATCATTTTAAATTTTTTTTTGTTGAAAACAAAGAGAATAAGACTAAAATCATTTTAAAAACAATTTTAATATAAAACTATTTGAAAACATTAAATATATTTTTGGAAACATATTGAAAACCATTTCATTGAAAGTACCTTTGAAAATGTATAAAGAAATCCTGTAAATATTTTGAAATCCATTTCACTTCAATGCTTATAAACGAAACTTAAAAAAACATTTCCCTGAAACTTTCTTTTAATAATATTTTATTAAAAATTATACTTTTAAAAAGGGTTTGAAACCTTCATAGAAATGACATCAGGTAAATCCAAACATGACGTACAAGGTAAAAGGAATATTTATTTTTCTTGGTAAAAAGCAAGAAAAATTTCTTTATTCAGAAGGAGATAAGAATATTCCCTTGATAAAACTTGGTAAACCCAATATGGGTAAAATTTATTTTCAAATATTATAGAATAATTGAGTAATATTCATGGAATCCATTTTTAGAAAACATGAGTTTGAAGGAACATAGTTTTCTGATTAAAGTGTGGGTAACGTCAGACATTCCTAAAATCAGTTTCTTAATAATCTAATGTACCAGATAGTTAAAAAATGGTACTAATACATAAATATATCATGAATAAATATAGAATAATAATTATCATGATGGTTTTTGGGAGATGGATCATAATATTTCATTAATGGAAGAATAATCATAAAAAATCTCAAAATGATGTAAACACTTATCATTAGGTTACTTGGGATCATACACTCCATGTAAGAAAATTAATTTAAATTAAAATTAAAATATCATGAAAATAATGATATTAATTATATAACATTTCAATTAGATGTATATACACATCGAAAAATGTATATTTATAACAAAACGAGTGTCTCAAAGTAGGAAAATTAACACAAAAGTTTCTTACCAATTTTGTTCCTTCTGAAACATAATCCATGTAACACCCCAATCTTCCATAATACGTTTCCCTTTGAATAATGTAATAGCTTTCATTGTACGCAACTTCAAGATTCTAACACATCGCGACTAATAAAACTAGCCGTTATGAATAGTAATACCCACCTTATGAAATTTTATAAATTTTATAATTCAATATGGAATTTAGTTTGGATTCAGAATATCAAAATTAGATTAGGGTGAATTTTTGGTATTTTTCTGAAAACTTTCAATTTTTGATGAATAGTGAAAAACTCTGAGTTATAGTTTAAAACAAATTTTTTTTAAAATAATTATTTATTTTATTTAAATTTATTTTAGGTCCAAATAAATAAATAATATCTATATAAGTTCAATTTAATTCATTGGAGTCAGTTTATAATAATTTTAGATGTATAGAAATTTTATTGAACTTTTTAACCGTCTTTTACCCACCTCTTAAGAGTATTAGAAAATTTGAATAAAACATTATTTTTCCGCTTATGTTAATTGAATTTAAAAAATATGATATATAAAATTTATATCAGTAAGTAAAATGTGGTTCAATAAGATAAAAATAATTTTGGGTGAATAGTAACTTTTGACTTTTATTTACCACAGTTAAAATTATATAGGGTAATTAAGGGTAAAAGTGATATTATTATTAACCTAAAACATGACATAATTCTATTGTATAAGTGTAATTCAACAAAAAACAACCTTAGGAATAAAATATGACCCTTTAGGTCCACTTCGATTAGATTAGGACATTCATTATAATTTAATTCAATGAAGATTTATAAGTGTTAAATTCAATGCTTAATAAGTAAACCATTTTTAATATAGGGTTATAAATAAGATAAATTAGATTATAAATATTAATTATAAAGATAAAACTATTTCATACATAATATTATTTTATTTATATTTTTTATATATTAAATAATTTAATATATCTATGACAAAATGATGATGCAGTAATTACCTAATTAACAAAATATTAAATTATTTGATATTATAAATATCCAAATAATTGAAATTTGAGAATTTTTCTGAATTAAACTAATATTATTGGTTAATATGACATGTTTGGTTTGATTAGATTAATTTTTGTTGAATTAATAATACTGTTATGAATTTAGCAAAAACAAAATACCAAATATTGTCAAAAATGACATAAAAGAGATTTTAAAACAAATATTATATTATTAATTGATATTCTATTGCTAAAAATTTAAGGATCATCCAAAATAATTATATAATTATAGGTGTATCATTAATTAACCACTTAGGTTTTTCTTAGAAGTATATAGTATGTTTATTAACTATGTAATTTAAAAATAAAAAGAGACAACGTAAATGTCAAACTATTTAACAAAGAGTTAAATAAAAAATATAAGGTTAATATAGTGGCCCAAAACTGTCTAAAACCACTTGTTTGAGTGGTTTTTGATGAATACCCACCTTATCCTTTAAATAATATTTTTTTGAGTCATTAAAAACTGAAAATGAGTTTATTATAAAATAATATTTCTAGCTTTTCCTAAGGTGCCCCTCACCCCTCTTATAAAAGGGCACTCCCCCTTTTCTATAATTCACACCTTAAAATCCATTTGGCTCAGCCAAACCCTAACCAAATACCCTCTAAACTATCCTCCCTTAATCCTAGATTCATTCCTTTAGTCATAAATCCAACCTAAGGAGCCATTTTAATCAAATTAAAGGGAAGAACCCAAAGAAAAGGTAAATATTTCATCACCTCTTTCAAGTTCCTTTCTTCTTCCACTTCCTATTTCTTTGTAATTTACATTATAAAATAATAAATCCATTATCTTCTATATAATGTGATGTTATTATAAATATGGTACAAACATATTCATTATTTTATCCATCCTTTGAATGACATGTCACCATACATGCGTACGTACAACTTACCGTCTCCACGTCGTGGTGAAATTGTTATTCAATACATTATTAAGTGTATGTGTATAATGATGATGTGTAATTGATGTAAAAAATAAAAATAACATGATAATTATTATGTATATATGATATAACATCCAATTATATATTATTTTAATATCAAATAAATGATATTGTCGCTCGTGCATACGTACGGATTACCATCTCCACGAACGTGATGAGATTCATTCCCCATCATATCCATTCAAGAATAATTTTTAATTTGTTGACTAAAAATAATTTTTAAAGATTTTATATCATTATTGATATGAATAGGATACATCCCATCCATAAAAAATAGGACTCACATAATAAATAATATAAAGGAAAACGAATCCGTTAACACCCGAAATGACGATAATACTAAGATATTTTTAACAAGGAAATGTTAAAAGATCATATATGATATGATATTAATGTATATGATTCATGAATAATTTAATAAAAAATATTTTTCCATTATACAAGAGGTTTACCTACCCACGACCAAGGAAAAGTACAATGTAAGGGGTTTCTTATCTAACTTTTAATTCCATCAGATTTCTATTGTTCGCCACTTATTTATTGAATGTGGTGTATTGTGTACTTCAATTTGATATATAGTATCCCGATTCTCTTTATATTCATGGTATTTTGTGATTCATTTGGTTGATATTAACTTTTTTTTGATACGACTCGATTGATTACAGCGAAGTAAGGGTTTTTCATCTAACTTTTATTCCCGTGAGATTCATGCTTTATTGGACACTATTTCCTTTTGTGTGAAGTATGTACTGACCCTGATTGTATTCTTTTTATAATATAATTTAATGTATGTGTATTTAAATATTCATTGTATGATACTTCTTTCATGAGGTGTATGTTTCATAAGTTACCAAATCGGTAAGTGAATTTCAAATTTCAATTTCCACTCATTGGGATTTTCCCATACTTCATTGATTATTATACTCCATGATTATGTGTGCAATCACTATTTACTATTTATGTAGTAATTTACACTCCAATTTATGTGGATATACTTTTGATACACATAATCAATCCATTGATAAATCCTCAAGTCAACGATATAAACTTGATAAGTGTAATTTTAACTCAATCTCCATTCATTGAGTTAAATATCCAACTCATTGGTTTTGTTTTTACAAGAATATGTGTGAATGTCCTATGATTGATTTACACTAAATATCCAATTATATTGAGTGTATTTATATTTTTCACACATAATTATGTCATTGATTTATCCTTAACCTAAGGATATGGTCTTTATAAGGGATTTAATCTCAACTTACATTCCATTGAGTCTTCTTTGCTATTATGTGCCAACTCACTAGTGTTTTGTGTATATTCTGTACATTGACATAGTATACAATGAATCCATTTATTACCATGATATTATAATGTTTTTATTCCCTCAATTATTTTTATTCAAGTTTATTTCTTTTTATTAGGAACTCTAACTAAAATATCATTTTAAATGTTTTAATGATTTATTTTTATAAATCATTCTCATTAATGTACTTGTTTTAAAAATGGATTTAAGGATTTATTTATATGGACAATAAAGTTTTAAAATTAAGATTAATTTTATATGTCTCAAATTGGTATGGGACACTTTGATTCAAAAATATATTTTTAAATGGATTCCTAAAAAATATTGTGACTTTTAAATAATTTCACGAAAAATGGGGATATTTCTCTCAAATAGTTTTAATGATTATTTTCATCTACGTCAATATTCATCATTATTATCGATTGTAGTTAATCTGTTACAGTAAAATCTTCCATATTGTATTGAATGAGTTATGTTTGACTGTGGATGTGCTATTTTATACCCTTCATGGTTTGTGGATAATGTATTGACATTTCGTATTCTAGTTTTAATATGAATGTTTATGTTATGTTTCAAACTTTTCATATTAGGAATGCATTGGACTTAGTAAGTGATGGGTGGAGCCAGCTATAACACCTTGATGCATCAGTAGGTCTCAGTAGACAAACTCGTGTCTTAGCAGATGGGCTTGACATAATCTTATTTGTAGTCTTGGAACAAGGCCTTGACTAGGTGGTTATGAAAGTCTGGAATTACGCATTCCATCATTATGAAAGTGGCTATTGATATTGCATGTGTTTATTCGTCTATTAGAATATCCATGTGAATAATTAAATGGAATTATTTGATTTTATCTTTGACATATTATGCTGAAGATCAAGTTTAAAAGGATTTTGTTTTAGTCTTATTCATTGCCTTAAAAGTTTATTCTTATTTATGAATGTTTCAACTATATTGTTATCCTTACTGAGCATCTGAGCTCACCCCTTTCTATGTTTTATTTTTACCAGGATTCAAAGAAGTATATTATGATTGACCTATAGGGATATTCTATGGGATCTAAGTGTTTTATATGGAAACAATGTTGTTGTAGTTTTCCATTTTATGATGTAATGTAAAACTTATGAATGTATATAGTACTTCCAAGGCTAATAAACTAATCAGTCCTTCATGAATTGATATTTTGTGATCATTCCAATGATACGTAATAATTCATCAAATCTGGGATTCTGGGGTTGGGGCGTTATAGTTGGTATCAGAGAAAGTTTAGTACAATACTTGTATAGTAGATTTAGATAAACTCTGATTTGAGAACATATCCCTAAGATATACTTTCAAAATTAGTATATAAGAACTTCCTAAAATTTTGGTATTGTAGATATTTTGTGGGTTTTCCAAAAAATACATCTCTGTCCGGATACGAGTAGGTAGAGGCGTCTCTGGAATTGATGTACCTAGGGGTAAATCCCAAAATCACCGCTTTGAGCTACACTCGAACAAGAACTAGTGCACGACAATGGGCCTTGCTCCAATCTTGATTATGACACTCCCGGGGGATATGCTTAGGATAATTACATTTTCTTTACAAAATGATTTGAATGATTTTAATATAAGATGAGAATAAATGACCTTCGTTAATCCTATGATGTTTCAAATTGAAAATATGGGGTCATGATATTCTCTAAATGATTTTATGACTTCTGTTACTCACACAATGCTTTCTGGTTTTATTCAATGTATGGATTTCATGGAAGTCATAGTATATTTGATCATGATGTACAAGGTGGGAACTGTGGTGGAAATGAGAAACAAAATGGAATGTTGATAGGTGTAAAAGATATTGTGTTCATGCCAAATTTGATTTCAAAAAATATGATCAACAACATATATATTAACCAACTACCGGCCTCAAAAAAGAAGAGAAAGATGATGAATGATAAGAGCTCTAAAAGTGGAGACCATAGATAAAAGAATACTCAATTTCCATCATACGGGAAATGTGGAAGTAGACACCCAGGAAAGTAACTCCATGGAACAAAGAAATGCTTTATGTGTGGGAAAGAAGGACATAAAGAAAATAATTGCCAAGGAAAAATGAAGAGTTCTACGGAAGAAAATAAAAATGGTCCTAATAATACACTTACAGTCATTTTCCATAAATATAGAGGACCTGACCATTTCCCGAGTGAATACACTATTCTATAGGATATTTTCTTGGTCACAGAAGAAGCTATGTGGAAATAAATGGTTGGAGAAGTGTTTAAAAACATTAGAGCTCCTTGTTGATGGGATTACTTTGGAATAATTTTCTCTTATATTTGTAACCCTGTTGTTTTCCATGTGAAAATGATATTTGAGGAAGAATTATCTTTTCTCCTGTGGATATAGTGATAAAAAACCATTTAGTTTTATATGATCATTAGATTTGAGGAAATTACAAGTTATTATATTTTTGGATGAAAATGCAAGGTATGAGATAACATTTGTGGTTAAATTATGTTATGGTTATTTTGATGAATTTATATAATTTTGGTAATGTTATAAAATATAGTTTTTGAAAAAGGACAACACACAGACCGTGTGACAACCCGTCGCGTCGGACAAAGCTGTGGGAATCGAACCCACAACCAGAGTGCGATTGGGATTTATCGCCTACCACTGGACTACATGAAGTCCTTGGTTAGTTTGACTAATTATATTTATTTAAATGATTATATTGATCAATAACAAGTTTATTTGGGATCTTATGTCTTATCAAATGAGTACCCTCAGAATAGAAAAATGATTTTGTGATTAAGTGATAAATGTTATTTTTGAAGACATTCGCTCTATTGGGAACACTATATCCCTAAAGAAAATATAACACTATGAGACTTCATTTGAGGCAAAATGGTTGATTTTTTATCTATGTTTTTATTGTGTATTTATAGTGATTTGGGTTATTTCTGGAAATGATTAACCTATAATAGAAAATATGTTATTAGGTTAATTACTTTTATGTATGTGACTTTAAGAGTAGTCGATGTCATTTGGACGTACAATTTAACGTGGAAGACTACATAACAAAATTCTTCTATGTTTTGGTATTCAATATTAGTTTGGATTATATTGAAGGATTTTACGGAAAATTGTTTATTTAATGATATTTATTTAACTTTGGGGTATTGTTGGTTTAATTTTAGAAATTAAGATTAGTGTTTCTTTCTCTAAAGGAATAACCTTTTGGGGGATCATCTAATCTTGTACTGACCATGTTGGTTCTGATTAATCTCCAAAGATAAGGTAAATATATATTTTGTCCTTTGTTTATCATGTGATTTTCTAGAAGTCGATTCTAGCTCTTCCAGTGTGACCAAGTCATCTTGAATACTCATTGTTTGAAAAAAATGAGTTAGTGGTAGAAATTTATTAAATAATGAAACTATACTTAAAAAGTAATTATATCTCTTTATGTTCTTAGTCAATCTCATAAATAAATTCTTCATCTTTATGTAATGTAACTTAAAACAAAAAAAACTTTATCCGTTAAATTTTCATTCTTGGAAACTAATGACCATTTTTTCCATCACATGTTTTTGGTTTTCTTATTGTTAACTTTCTCCTGATCATGTTTTCTATCCCTCTCCATCAGAACATGACACTTAGTTTATCTTCCATATCCATGTTTTCCTACATGGAATCCAAGTATGGGTTATATCGGGTAACCATTGTACATATCATTCTTACTTTTAAAGTGATAGTTTTATTGACCCTTTTTCCGATATGGGGCATTAAATTATGTTCCCTAGCCCAATTTTAAAAATTGCGAGGATACAACTTCCAAAAGGGGGGAAGAATGTAACACCCCAAGCTTCCACGGTACGTTTCCCATTGAATAATGTAATTGCTTGTATTGTACACAACTTCGAGGTTTTAACACACCACAACTAATCAAACAAGACGTTATGAATAGTAATACCCACTTTCTGAAATTTTGCAAATTTTATCTTTCAAAATGGACTTCATTTTTGGATTCAGAATATCAAAATTAGCTTTGGGTAAATTTTTGGTATTTTTCCAAAAACTTTCAATTTTTGATGAATTGTGAAAAACACCGAGTTATAGTTTAAAACCAAATTTTTATTTAAATATTATTTATTTTATTGAAGGTTATTTTATGTAAAAATAGATACATAATACCTATATAAGTTTAATTTAATTCATTGGAGTCAGTTTTTAATAATTTAAGATATATAAATTTTTTATTAAACTTCTTAACCATATTTTACCCACCTCATAGGAGCATTCACAAATTTGAATAACACTTAATTTTACCACTTCTTTAAATTGAATTTCAAAATTCTTAGAGACACGATTGATATTAGTAAGTATAATATGGTTCAATAAGATAAAAATAATTTTTGTTAAATAGTAATTTTGGACTTTTATTTACCACGGTTAAAAGTAAATAGGGTAATTAAGGGTAAAAATGATATTATTATTACCCTAACACATGTCCTAATTTTATTGGATAAGTTTAATTCTACCAAAAACAAAATTAGGAATAAAATATGATCCTTTAGGTCCACATGGATTAGATTAGGACATATATTATTATTTAATTCAAAGAAGAGTTAAAAGTGTTAAATTCAGTGCTTAATAACTAAACCATTTTTATTATAGGGTTATACATAATATAAATAATATTATAAATATTCATTAGAAAGATAATTTTTTTTTCTACATAATGGTATTTTTTTTATATTTTTAGACGATATATAATTTAATTTATTTATAACAAAATGAATAGGCGGTAATTACCTAATTAATGAAATATTAAAATACTTGAGATTATAAATATCCAAATAATTGTAATTTTAGACTTTTTATGAATTAAAATAATTTTATCGGTTAATATGACATTTTAGGTTGGTTAGATAATTTTTTTAGAAGTAATAATGCTGTTATAAATTTATCAAAAACAAAATATCAAATTGTGTCAAAATTGACATAAAAGAGTTTTTAAAAAAAATATTATATTATCAATTGATATTATATTCATAATAATATAAGGATAGGCCAAATGGCTTATATAATGATAGTTTTATCATTAATGATCCACTTAGGGTTCACTTAGAAGTATATATTATGTGTATTAACTATATAAAATAAAAATACCAAGAGACATGGTAAATTTCAAACAATGTAACAAAGAGTTAAATCTAAAAGATAAGGTCAACATAGTAAGCCAAACCTCTCTCAAACCTATTTGTTGAGTGATTTTTGAACCATTACCACCAAATCCTTTTAATTATACATTTTTGAGAAATTAGAAACTAAAAAAGATTTTATTATAAAATAATATTTCCAGCTTTTCCTAAGGTGCCCCTCACCCCTCTTATAAAAGGGAACCCCCCTTCTCTATAATTAAAACCTTAAAATCCATTTGGTTTATCCAATCCCTGCCCAAATACCATATAAAGTGTCCTCCCTACATCATAGAGGCCTTAATTTAGTCATAAAGCCAACCTAAGGAGAACTTTTGATCAAATCAAATGGATGAACCCAAAAAGAGGTAAATATTTCATCACCTCTTTCAAGTTCATTTCTTCTTCCACTTCCTCTTTCTTTTTTATTTCTATTCTAAAATAATAACTCCAATATCTCAAATATAATGCTATGTTATTAAAAATATGGTATAAACATATTCATTATTATATCTATCCTTTGAATGACATGTCACCATACGTGCGTACGTATGGCTTACCGTTTCCATGTTATGGTGTAATTGTTATTCAATATATTATTATTTGAATGGGTATAATAATGATGTTTAATTGTTGTAAATAATAAATATAACATGATAATGAATTTTCATATATGATATACCATCCAATAATATATTATTTTAATATCAAAAGAATGATATTGTTGCTCGTGCATATGTACGAATTACCGTCTCCACGAACGCGATGATACTCATTCTCCATCGTATCCATTCAAAAAAAATTGTCATTTTCTGATTTAAAATTATTTTTAGAGACTTGATGTCATTCTTTATATGAATAAGATACATCCCATCCATAACAAATATGACTCATATAGAAAATAATATAAAGGAAAACGAATCCGTTAACACCCAAAACGACGATAATACTAAGATATTATTAACAAAGAAATGTTAAAAGATCATATATGATATCATATTAATGTATATGATTATTTTATAATTTAATAAAAATTGTTTCACCATTATACATAAGGTTAACCTACCCTCGACCAAGGAAAAGTATAAATTATGGGGTTTCATATCTCGCTTTTAATTCCCTGAGATTTCCATTATTCCCCACTTATTTATTGCATGGTGTGTATTGTGTACTTCCATTTGAAATATATTACCATGATTAAATTTATATTCATGGAATTATGTGATTAATTTTTTGGTTATTAACTTTTGTTCATATGACTCGATTGATTACAACAAAGTACGGGTTTTTCATCTCACTTTTATTCCCGTGAAATTCATGCTATATTGGCCCCCATTTCCTTTTGTGTGGATTATGTACTTCCCATAATTTTATTAATTTTGTAATATACGTTAATGTATGGGTATTTAAATCTTCATTGTTTGATACTCCTTTCATGGGTTTTATGTTTCATAAGTCACCAATCAGTAAGAGAATTTTCAAATTTCAATTTATGCTCATTGGGATTTACACATAGTCCATTGATTATTTTACTCCATGATTATGTGTGGAATCACAATTTACTATTTATGTAGTAATTTCCACTCTCCTTTATGTGGATATAATTTTGACACACATAATAACTCCATTTATAAATCCTCATGTCATCGATATGAACTTGATAAGAGTAATTTTTACTCAATCTCCATTCATTGAGTTAAACAACCAATTCATTGGTGTTGTTTTTACAAGAATATGTGTGAATTTAATCTGATTGATTTACACTGAATATACAATCATATTGAGTGAATTTATATTTTTCACAAAACATTATGTCATTGATTTATCATTAACCTAAGGATAAGGTCTTTATAAGGGATTTTATCTCAACTTACATTCCATTGAGTCTTCTTTGTTGTTATGCGCCAACTCACTTTTGATTGGTGTATATATTGTATGTTGACATAGTATATCATGAATCCATTTATTATCATGATATTATAATGTTTTTATTACCTAATTTATTTTAATTCAAGTGTCTCTCTCTTTGTTATGAACTCTTACTAAAATATCATTTTAAATGTTTTAATGATTTATTATTCTAAATAATTCTCATTAATGTACATGTTTTCAAAATGCCTTTAAGGAATTATTTATATGGACATTAATTTTTTAAAATTATAATTCCTTTAAAATGTTTCAAAGTGGTATGGGACACTTTGATTCAAAAATAAATTTTTAAAAGACCTCTTAAAAAATAGAGTGACTTTTAAATTATTTCAAGAAAAATGGGGATATTTCTCTAAAATAGTTTTGATGATTATTTTCATCTATGTTAATATCCTTCACTATTCTATATTGAGGTTAATTTGTTACAATACAATATTATATATTGTATTGAATGAGTTATGATTTACTGTGGATGTGCTATTTTATACCATTAAAGGTTTGTAGATAAAGTATTGACATTTGGTATGCTAGTTTTAAAATGAATGTTTATGATATGTTTCAATATTTTTCATATTCTAAATGAATTGGACTTAGTAAGTGATGGGTGGAGTGTTCTATAGCTCCTCTATGAATCGGTAGGTCTCATGAGACAAACTAGTGTCTTGGCACAAGGCCTTGAAAAAATATTTTTTGTAGTCTTCACACAAGGCCTTGACTATGTGGTTATGAAAGTCTAGAATTATGCATTTTATCATTTTGAAAGTGGAAATTGGAATTGAATGTGATTCTTCAACTAGTATAATATCCATGAGAATAAGTAAATGGAATTATTTGATTTTATATTTTCCATATTATAATGAAGTTCATGTTTAATAGGTTTTTTTTTCGTCTTAAGAATTTCCTTAAAAGTTAATGCTTACTTATGATAGTATCCACTATATTGTTATCCTTATTGAGCATTTGATCTCACCCCTTTCTATGTTTTATTTTTCCCAGGAGGCGAAAAAGTTTATTATGACTGACCTGCCGGGATATTCTATGGGATCTCAATGTTTTCTATGGAAACAATGTTGTTGTAGTTTTCCATTTTATGATGTAATTTAAAACTTATGAATGTATCTAGTAAATCCAAGGATTCTAAACTAATCGGTCTTTCGAGACTTGATCTTTTGTGATCATGCCAATGATACATAATAATGCACCGACTCTGGGCTTCTGGGGTTGGGGCGTTACAATCCCCCATTGATAAAATATCAAAAAATTGATATTTTAATACCCATAAATTTAATTATAAAATAAATATAATAAATTCATGGTAATTACATACACCAGGAAAATGAATTGATTGATGATTTTGGTGTGATTATCAATGAAATTAAAGTGATCTGAAATTCCATTAACTTGTGTCTCGACACTCGCCATACTTATTCAATACTCCTATATAATAAATATAATTTTATTATAAATATTCTATAGAACCATATTATTTACCTAATAATATATATGGTTTCATTATGTCCTTATATAAAACTATTTTTAAAAATCCTTTGTTATTGTTTATCTTCAGGTAATATCCTCTTTGTTCTCCGCACATGTCTAAATTTGTTATATCATATGTCCGTTATATTATATCATGATTCGATAATGTGAACCATGTAATAAATATCATTGATTTTAATTATATATATATTATAATAATCTATAGAATATAGAATTAAGAAATTTAATACACCGTTCAAGGGGATGGAAAGCCATACATACACATGAACATTGTTTCCATTTAAGTTGTTGTATTAAAAGATAGAAAGAAAGTTAAATATATTTATATATTTATATAATATCATTTAATAAGAATTATAATTTGTATATATATCATATAATGTCACTAAACCCTTAGTAAATTCCATGTAGTGTGTGAACAAATCACATTTCATTGAGGGGGCGATAGTCCACACTTCCTCAAATGAAACTATCAATATTACACAAACTAGAAAGTAAAAATATATTTTTTTTATGAAAGGAAAAAATAAATTTAATTAAATAATAAATATAATATATGAAATATATAAACATATTTTAAATCATAATATCCATCATTATAGGTGGTAAAGGAAAAACGAACAATCATCATTTAGTGAGCCTGTAGTCCACTGTACACGTAAATAGTATGTTCATTACCAGTTATATAGAAGTGTGTGTAAGTGTATGAAAATATGTATCTTAAAAGTATCATAGTATAAAATGGATACTTGATTTTTCATAAAATCATGCAATAAATAGAGGGAATGGGGTAGATAAATAATATAAATGAAAGAAGCCTAAGAGGAGACGTTGCCTCTTAATCAACTAACTCCTTTTGGATTGTGCCAAAAGATTCTATCGGTTGATTTACATGAAATATGATTATTAGAGGAGGAATTAAAGGATTATGGGGAGGTTTTTTATAGTTTGTCTCCATACCTAATTGTCTTGGGAGGTCCGAAGAAGAGGGAATGGTGGTGGCCTTTTATAATGAAGGAGGAGTGGCACTCATTTAAGTATTCAAAGTGAGAATTACACCCTCATTTTTCTTGTTTAAAGTGGATCAAATAATGATAAAAAAATAATCCAAGGGAGTATTGGGTGGAAATATGGCCATCCAATGGATATAGACAATTTTATAGGTGTTTTTGGTCTTAAATTTTAGGTTTTGACATTATTTATGCTAAATTTTACTTTAATCAGTATATTTAATTTTCAGTATTTTCACTAATATTTTTTTAAAAAAACTAAATTTAACATATTATAAATTAAATATTAGTATTATTTAAAATATTTAATCCATGTTTCTAAATTCTTATCACATAAGTGATAGAAATAAATTTAATACTAATCTCGCAGTCGGGTCAACAATGCAGGTTTGTAATATATAAACATTCAAATGGTTGCTATGTTTTTAAACCAAATTTCTTAGTGAAATTAGCTTAAATGAGAAAAATTTCATTAATTGATAAAAATATTATCAAATTACATATTTAAATAAATTTAAAAGTCATTTTAACTAAATATATAAAATATTTAAAAAATAATCTTTGAATTTAAACTTAATATTTTCACTATTCGTTACAAAATGAAACTTCAGAGAAAAATACAAAAAAAATTATCCATACCAAATTTTGATTTTTTTTATACCAAATATAAAGTTTATTTTGACATATTAACTCCATAAATGATCCCAAAATTTTATTTAATATGTGTTCACCATTAAAAGGTAGTAAAAGTACATTTATTAAAAAAATATTGGTTTTTATGCATAAAAATGGGGTTGTTGTTTTCTTATGTATATAAATATATTTAATTTATATAAGAAATTTTGATTTAATATAGATAATATATAATAAATAAATATAAGAAAATAATTTTAATTAATTTAATTTATGGGGGTAAAATGGCTTTGTTACCATAATAGTAATAATTTTTTATAATCAATCAGTTTTCATATTCATTTCTAAGTAATTAGTATACCATGATTTCATCTTATATTTTTTTAAACCAAATATTTACCTATGTTAGTTAATACTATTCATAACCTTCAACATAATATCTTTTTTACATCTCAATATAAATATATTTATAATAATATATTATTTTTTAGTAACACTTGGTATTGCATGTTACACAAACTATCAAGGAACCTCAATATTACTTATAATGTATGATAACATTGTTGTTTCTTATATAGAATGATAAAATTTATGTTGTGTATTGTGCACAATAGCTTCATGCTTCATATAATGAAAGATAAAAATAGTTCAATAAAATAATATAATGTTTTCCTGGAATAAAAAAATATAAAAAAGATTAAATTAATTAGAAAAACATATTTTCCAAAATCACATGGTGTTTCAAGAACCAAATCTAAAATTATTCTAGAAAAAATCCATAAAAAATAAGTAATTGTTTTTTTCGAACCCAAAATGGGTAACTAGTGAGATAATATATTTCTTAGGAAATAGTTTTAGGACTATATGTGTGAATGATTAATTGGTTAACCATGCAAGATGTTTCACTTGAGGGTCAATGCTTAAGCTGGTAATAGGTCTCCAATGTATTATGAATAAATTTTTTATAGTCAAGAAATTTTCTACATAATTTGATGCTGGACTGGTTACTATGTGAGATACCATTAATTTTACATCCTCATTAGTTATTGATTTATTTTATACAAAGGCCTCTCATTTATATATATCAGGTTATATCATGGATATATTAATCAACCAATCATTGGAAATAAATTATGTCCTTAATATATATATATATTTTATGATGAAGATATACTGAGGGTCCCAAAAATCTTTATATACTAACTATATACATGTGGCAGCAAAATTATATGAATATTATATTATCATGATATAAATTTTCAATATTATTCTCATGATATATTATTTGATCATGACTACATAAAACAATTATTATTATCATTATATTATAACCATAACACCTCTTGATGGATGATCTTATTAACTAAAAGGAGTATCTGATTTGAAGTATAGTAATAGCGGAAGTATAATTCCATTTTCTAATAGGTTAATATTTTTGAAGTTAACTTTTTTGGTATATTTTATTTAATGATTTGTTAGGATTTATCTTCCTCCCATGGTAAAATAATAGCATAAATTATTCCAAAAATACATAATGTTTTATCATATAAGGTGAGAAGTCATGTTTTCTATTGATCCAACCCCTAATATAAAAGATAATTTTATTTCCATGAAATGATATGTATCCTCATGAACTAGATGAGGTAAATATGTATCTTTATAATTTATATTAAATATTATTAAATAAAACTAAATTAACTCCTTGGATTTATTATATACTCATTCTAAATAAAATATATTAGAAAATTATCTTTTGAATCAATTATATTAAGATGAATTATGTGAACATCATGAATTAATACCCCTTAATTTTAATTAAAAACAATTTTGAGAAATATAAATTGGTGATGTGGTTTCAAAACACAGTTCTTCTACTTGTGTGTCACATCATATTGTTGAGGATTTTGATATAAGAATTAATTAATATGAATAGTTATATCGCCAATAATGTTATTCAATTATTAATGTTGGCCCAAATAATTCTCCTCCAAAATCATGGATCTTATGAAGATGATATTCAATCGATTCCTCAACTTGTTAATTGTGGCATTCATGGATAATACCATACTATATTCCAAAAACATATATGATGTTGATCATTAATTGATAATTTAATTAGTAACACATTGTGATATTATACATTTATAATGTTATCAATATGTAGCATCTAGATCGAAGAATAATTAATCATGGTGTATATGCAATTAGAGTAAGGATTTTCAGTTGGTCCAAATAAGGATAAACAAGTTTTGTTTTGGGAATAATTAATAATTATTTTCCGGATATATGTCAACTTACTTCTACTGGGTTAGTAGTAATATTTTCCCAATTAAATCTCTATAAATTAATCACCAATTATCGATATTACATCAAACGGGTAAATATTTTATTAATACACAATATTAATGTATATATTGAAGAGTTTAATTGTTTTTAATAATGGCCCTAATTTAGGTTCTATTTAAATATGGTATTCTAAATGTTTTTTGATATTAGTTAAATATTATGTGATTATGATTCTTATTTATCTTATTTTATCACAATGTGGTGCACATTTTTCATCAATGTCAGTAACAAACAAAGATTACATGTCATAACACTTAATTTATCAATGAATATGAAAACAATAAAATATTGGTCAAAAAATATCTATGGGGAGATTATTCCACTGTATATTCATGAAAATAGAAAATGTTATATTATTCATTAAGTGTGATTTTTCCTCATGAAAGTATAATGTGTGGAGTACCTTAATTCATTTCAATTTATTATCCCCAATACAATATGAATGATAAATGGGGAAAATGATGCTCTTAGTATAAAATTATCATTATAATCACTCAATGAAACTAGTAATGAGTGGAAATTCATGATCCTCTATTTTAAAATTCACATTGGGGAAATATAATTTATGTAAAATAGTTTTCTAAATAATGATTTTTTTTAAAACCTCCATTCTTAAAAATATTATTAAAAAGAATCCAATATATGAGAAGTACTTGTAAATTTTGAAGATTATATAAATATGTGACAACACATGTGAGTGGTCTATATCTCCTTGGGTCACCCATTACATTATGTACAATTATGTAGATCCTTAATCTATGTGGATATTTGAGATAGTGAATTTCAATCACCCCAAATGGAAAGTTTATTTAGGATTCAAAACAATGTATTATAATACGAATCCAAGTTATTAATGACCTGGTATGAACTGATACATAAAATATTTATATCATTATTCCAAAGTTTTTAATAGGTTAATATATATAATAAATAACCATCATGTTTTAAATAGAATCCTTATTTACCATTAAAAAAAAGAGAAAAGAAGCCATGTAATTTATTAGAGGAATACCTCCATTCTATTTATGATGAAATGTTATATGGGATGTGATTCATTGGTTTGATTATTTCATTAAATATTAATCATTGATGTCTAAAAGTAGGATTATATTAAGAAATTATATGTGTAAGATATTGTGAAATTTCATAGGGTGTCTTATTATAAAATTTCAAATATAAATCCTTGATTCACCTCTATAATCATTAAGGGACACTATCATTACATGTTATATAATTTTCATCTTATATCTTTTAATAATACATTAATGGATGGGTTGAAGAAGAGGGATATCTAGAGGAAATTCTTCATTATTTGATTTGTAGATTTCATATGTTTTTTGGCTAACTATTTAAAATTATATTAGATTTTTATTAATTATTTGTTTTAATATTATATCTGAAACGAAATTCATTATTCCTTTTATATCAAACAATTTGGTATAAAATATGTTAATCTAAAGTGGGTTAAACATATCTACTAGGAAGTGGAATTTATGAAGAGATGAGTACAAGTATTCAGACTATCTTGAAATAACAAAAAACATATTAGAGTCATGATGGATTTTATTGAAATAATCATTACTATCTATTGATCTTTTCAGTTGGGTATTCCGTTTCTCTTAAGATATCTCAATGTTTAGTTATCCGATGACACATTATGAAATGGAACATCATAATGAGGTATATAGGTTCCTTTGAGATATGTAAAGGATAAAAATGTTACATATTAATTTTCATTGACAACTCAGATGATATCAATTTATAATGTATTCATTTTCCCTAATATAATGAAGTTCTATCTTGATCCCCCAAATCATTAAGCCAATTATCTGAAAATAGAGTATGATGTTTTGGTGATTGAGCAACTTGTCCAGTTTATAAAATATAAGATTAAGGGTTTTGTGGGAAGTCTTTTCCATTATTATTGATGTTATGGTAGAATATGAGTTAAATTGAATGATAGGTGTATGCCAAAATCATTTATAATAAAGATTTTTACTTATCGTTTTTACAGTCATACATATACTGATTGACTTACTATGATAATAATGTTATATTTTCTGAGTGATTATAAAACCCATGGTGTAATTTTAACATATAAAATATATTTATTTTTATTTTTAACCTTGATTTCATTATTTTTTGTTGATATGTTGTAAACCATTATTTTCTCACCCTTTTGGTGTGTTAGGGGTGTTGATATATCCTTCAATTAAAATTAAGAGTTGTTTAGTGCTTTAGGATATATTCATATTGTATGTCAAAACTATACACGGATACGTGGAATCAAGGTGATGATTTAGTGGAATATGGATCAAATTGTAGAAAGTAACCACAATTATAGGATGGTTATATAGGAATATTTTACATATTTGAGTAACATTTTTTCTATGTTCAATATTATATGTCTTTTTTTTCTAATATCAATATATTATGTATTGGGATATTAGGAAATGAATAAACTCATGTATATGAAAAAATATATTACTTTTGAGAAAATAAATTATGGATTATGATTTATACAAAATAGAAACACCTAATGAATTAAAAAAATCCTACTAATACAAAAACAATATTATATATTTGTTATGAATATTAAGGAAAACCGTTGTATATGAAAAAAACTACATATATATGAAAAAAATATATTAAGTGCTGGGTTTTATGGATAACAAAAAAATATGACATAAGGATAATATATCACATACTATAAATCTTCAAATTCATAAAACTGATATAATATTATATATTGAGAAAATATATTAAATATTACTTTTTTAGTTATGAACAAATATTTTTTATTGAAGAATATCATACATTTTGGAAGAATATATTGAATGATGAAATATTTTCTAATAGATAATCTTAGTCATGATAAATATATATTCTGTATTACGCTAAATAATGATTTTTCATATGATATATATGTATTATGTTGACATTTAAAGAATATATATTATGAATGAGGGTTATAAATTGGATTTTTTTGGGATACATAATGTTTATTAAGGCATTAAATAATGGAAATAAACAATTTATATATTTTTTGTCACATCATGATGTAGCTTTTTCATTAGAATGTGGGGAATCATGTCATATTCTATGAGGCCACACAATGTTTCCATATTTATAGTTTATCATTATATAATTAATAATTTATCAAATAATTTATGCAAATATATTTTCTCCGGTTTGATCAATTGTGTTTTATATAATCCTTAAATATTTTATCTCACTATCTATTTCTCCATTAAAACCTTCAAAGCTTATCCCCTTACATCCCTTTCTCCTCCTACTCAATGGATTCTGTTCAAGTGGATATTCCATCATGCAGACTCAATGAATCTCTATGGTTTACAATCACGATCATAATATCATTTGTTCTAACTTTTTTTATATTCTCACCAATCAAAAATAAATTAATCGATTTATGGTAGGTGTTTTTAGGAGTTAGAGTAGTTTATATAACCATATATTATTGAGGTTTTTCATAAATAATAATTATATTTTTTTTATAAAAATTGTCCCATTTTTGAGAGATATAATAAATTTTATATTTGTCTGTAGATTTCCATAATTGAAAAGGATACATATTTTGGGTTGTAAAGCATGTTTTACTTTTAGAGTATAATTATTTCAAGTGCATGTATGAATTAATGATTAATTTTGTAGACGTAAACCTATAATGGTTGTGAATCAAGAGAACCCTATGTTCTTGGATAGGGATCTAATGATATATACCACACCTATTTGTAATGTCACTATAGTAATTAATTTTTTCATTTAATCTCTAGTAATAGATTCTTCTGTAGCTAGTGATTATTCTTAATAGTTTATATAACCTATTTGATTCAAATCTTTTCTAAATTTTATATTGTAAATGGAATTTTATTTTCATTTTAAGAAGAATTAACCATATTTTCATTTGGGAATGTCCCTTTTTTTGGATAAAATAAAAATTTATCAGAACCCTTTCGTACATTGATAATGTTTTTTAGCTTAGAAAATTCTATAAATTTTATTAAAAGGAAAGAAAGAAAAAAAAAATCAAGAATCCAAAATGAGTAAAGGAAAAAAAGAATAGCCCAAGGTAGAAGCTTATCTACCTATCTTTTTCATCAATATAGCAGTTAGCTTTCTCTCTTCTTCTTGAATTTCATTCCATTCTGCCCTTATGAGACCATGCCCTTGACCTCTTAATCTTCCTCAATTTGTAGGAAGAGCTTAGAGCCTTTCTAAAAGAGTATCTGCATCAGTGTTGTCAGAATCAGAGATTTCTTCATGCTCTTTTCCTTTGGCAAGAGAAGCGTCTCCCTCAATTACAGTAGCCTGGGTAGGGATCTCCTGCGTCTCATCAGGAGGGCCCATAGTGGCATCCTGCATTTTATTGGTATCATCAATATGTTGACTAGAGGAAGGATTACCTGTAATCAACCCAGCAACAGATTTTTCCTTCTTGTAAGAAACAAGCTAAAAGCCTTCATTGTCCATAATAGATTTTGAATAAGCATTACAAGGTTTAGAAATTATTGGATCAGTTTCTAAAATTTTCTCACCCTTTTGGATATCCAAAGACATTATTAGTTGACCATCTTTGTAGTTTTCATCATGACCTAAAATTTGAGAAGACAAAGAAATTTGAATTTGTTGCAAACCATCCCATTTTCTTTGATAATTAGTATCAACATTTTGTATGTTCTCCTCTTCAAAAAAATGGCAGCCCAAGACTTTGACATATTCTTAGAAGTTGAGGCATGGATATTGGGTGTGATACATGCCCAATCACCCTCCTCCTAAACTGTGGGATTGAAAACATCCGCATGGACCGCTCCTTGCACATCAGAGGGAATGGAAGGTCCAGCCTCACCCTTATAATCAGTCTTCAGAACATGTTTACTTTTATTCTTTTTAGTACAATGTTTCCTCTCATGTCTATATAGAGAACAGAAGTCACAAACTATTTAGTGCCTATATGTAGACGAGTCATGACCTATAATTTTACAATCATTGGAAAACTTTGACATTTTTTCATAGATGATATTCAATTCAATAATGTCATCATTAGTTGAAAGAATAACCTTATCAACCAGGGTAGATCCCAATTTAACCTCAACTATGAACCGGGCATAGTGACCAAAACGATCCACTTCCGTTTCCTTGTCAATTTTGATAAGAATCCCAATTGAGAGATAAATATCATACAAAATTTTGGGATGCCAAAGAATCCAATTCAATCCATACACTCATACCAAAATTTGTGTGGTGGTGTTACCAACCTCAAAGGGATTGAATTTTTTATCCCATTCACAAAGGTGAACAATCCCTGGTTTGAGAGTAAGGGAACCAAAGCTCCAAGCTCGAACTTTCATTTCTTCCATAGGTAAGAGCATATGGAAGTATCCTCATTCTAACAAGAAAAATTTCCAAGATGTAAAGCCCCAGATCGATGAAATACGCTTCTTCAGTTAATCAATTTTCAATGTTTGAGAGCCTTTAGAAAGGAATAATTGGGAAATAATAGAGAAGTCACCCATTTTAAGCCGTTCAGAAATAGCATTGGGATCTGTTTTGATGTGTGAAATGTTGCCCTTTCTTCAAATATAAGAGTCTGACACGCCTTTGAATCCAAAACAAGTCTGATTACGAGAAATCTGCTCATTAGGAGCCTGTCTCACCTTCTGGTTCACTAATCCTACGTCAGAATCAGAGAGCAGCATGGTGTGTCTTGCAAATCGTTCACCGACCATCTTAAAAGGAGCCTTCCGGAGATAGTCTGCATTGCCAGCATCCAAAGCAAAAGATGGATCCCATTCAGCATCCGCGTCATGCTGAAAACATATAGATGGGGCCTTGAGATCGGAAACCATGGGGGCCGTTACAACAGGCGGCTCACCCACAGAATGAGGTCGTGCCAAAGAATCCATGCTCGTCAATGCGCTATCTCCATTGTCGCAAACCTCGACCACTGTCGTCGCAGAATCTCTCTCACCCAAACGCATCGTCTCTATGAGATCTTGATCATCTCAATCATCAGATGTCACCACCCCATATCGTACTCCTACAACAGAGTATTTATCATTTGTTAATTTTGAATATAGAATTCACGAATAATATAATAATGTTTTAAAAGGAAAAATATTCTAGTATTTTATAGGGAATCATATGATGACAACCTACATTGAACCTTTGAAGGTAAACCGACTGTGTTTTTTCCGATATGGGTTAATGTGAGGTATTTAATACAGTTGAAAAATATTCATATTTATAGGTTTAATGTTTTTATGGGGTCAAATGGTGGGAATTATCCCTCTTGTAAAATAGATACATGTAGTTGTTGTTTTTAATTTATATTTGGATTTTACATTAAATCAAGATTTTAATTTTCAATGTAAAATTCACATCCCATTTCACTAATAACATTATTTTATATTATCCAATTTATAAATACATAATTTAGTGATTCTGATTCCAATATTATGAATTTAATTTTCCTTATCATTTCATGTCAGTGTATTTATTGTTCTCTCATCTTTTATGACATGTTTGTACTTTTTCAAGTTTTTTCTATTAGATTATTTGTTATATGAATCACCAACCATTGGGGGTGTTATATTAGATTCTTTGGATGGAAACCATTGTATTGAATTAATTCATAAGAAAATATTATCTACATAATATCATTATCAACCAATAACATGTTTTCATAACTTATGGATCATGATCTCCATTGGTGGTTTTTGTCTAGCTATCAAGGTTATCAGGTTTGGGGTGGTCTCTCATGGTTCATGAGAATTATGGTATTTCTTCAATTTATATTATGTTGGGTGGTCATTATATTTACATCTTGTTAAACCTCATGGTGTTATGTTTAAAGATATTTATCCTTTTCCACTACATAATTACCATACATGCAGTAAAAGTAATTCATTTCAAGTGAAATATTATAATTATAAATTGTTTTCAAATTGTATCATCGCAAAAAAAAACACCATAAAAAAACTAAAAAAAATTATATATCACATAAAAGATATATGAATATAACATTTTAAAAAATATAAAATATAAAATATAAAATATAATTAATCATCTGGTTAATAATATTGGATTTAATCTCCTTTAAAATATATTAATTTTTTTTGAAAATGATATATTTTATTTGAATCATAGAATAAAACAAATATAATTATTTAAAAATCAAGGGAATATTAATGATACAAAATGTTTTTTGGTTTCACCATGGAGTAATAAAAAACCATTTCATTCATTTTCAATGTCGGGGAGATATTTTTCTTTTAAAAAATAAAATGAATAGCGATTATGCATCGTAGTAATATTAAACAAATATAATTCATTAATTATATATAAAATAACTAAAGATGCTGATAAAATATAATATATAATATGATGGAATGTTAATTGTTTTAATTTTTATCATTGAATAATATTTTAGTATAATGTTTCTAAAAAATAAAATTGAATATTTTGGAGGCCATTATTTTAATTTTCAATGGAAATATTTTTTAAAAGGACTATTAAAATACATTAGTATTTCTTTCATGATATGAGAAATTTATATATTTTGTTTTCAATAGGTAACGAGGTTTGTTGAAGTGTTTTATAGAAGAATTTTAATGTCATTTATAATCACTAACATCAAAGTTTGAATCATCTTATACACATGGCCCTAAATTAAAAAATCACATTACATAGGTGTGTATATTAAAATTAGTTATGTTAATTACATATATGAAACCCCAAAATTTTATATATCATTAACATTTTTGGATGATTACAAAGATATAAATTTCATATATAATGATATAATACCATCCAATAAAATATTAGTTAAAAAAAATTGATTACATGAACATTTAAAAATATATTTTTTTCAATGTAGTAAATTAATAAACTGTAATGAAAAAATTTTTATAAATAAAATCCCCCTCATCATTCAATTAATTATATTATTACATATTTTAGGTATATAAAAGAAAATATAAATCATTAGTTTTATTATATACAATAATATTTAAAATACCATTAATCATCATTATTGTTGATAATATGGCCTTTAAAAAGTGATCATATGATCTATATAAATATATGTTTAAACAAATATAATTGGAAAATACAAATGAAGGGATGGCCTCAACAAGTACGATTAAACCCAATGATTCCCATTTGTTAGAGGATTCCTCAGTGATAACATCACTATGATTTTCCCTTAAAAAATACATATATTAGATTTAAAAACATAAGCCTGAGGGAAACCCTTTACAAGAGAAGTTCTTGTTCATAATATTGACGACAGAATCCATATACGCCAAACAACAACTTGAATTTCTAACCGTTAGGCTTTATAATTGTAAGGTTTTTTTGTTCATTTAGGGGATATTTATGAAGAACCTAAAATTCCGAGTATGCATATTATATATAATAATAAATATATTTTAATCTTATTATTTTTACATTATTAATGATTTTTATTTTTCAACAATTAAAAACAAATTACATTTTTCTTTATTATTTATATAAAATTGAGGAATATATTTTGTTGAATAAATCAATATTGAAATAAATAATACTTTTCTGAAATTTTAATCTCAAATAATATTTTTTAAATATTAATATTAATTTATTATCTTTGAAGTCAAACAAAATTTATATATGGAATCAAATACTGTTATTATAAAACAACCCATCCTTTATAAATATGGTCTTTTCTTATATTAATATTTAAAATTACCAAAAATATGAAATTATTTTGATAAAGTTAATAAATTTTTAGAATCATAACATCTGAATTAATCAATATTAAATTTCTCATTATTATCAGAGACATTCAAACATTACGGTACATATTATGTATGTTATAAATAAACAATGGGTATTACGACATCAGAATGAGAAAAAAGGATTCAATAAATCATATAATTGGTATCTGTGAACCAAATATATGATTCAAATTTAAATTTTTGTATTTTTATGTTTATTTTATTTTTTATAGATCCTTTATTAATCCACCAATACCTATAATATATTTTAATGTTTTAAAATCCTTTCATTATAAACATGAATCAATTCCACATAAGAATGGGTTTTGTTTTAATATGGTTGTACCTCAACCTCATATAATAATTAACATCCCCTTCTTTTGAAGAATCCATGGGATTACCCATGTATTGTTTTTTGATTTTTGTTATTGTATTATATTGAGTCCAAAACATATGATAGAGAAAAGTTAATTAATTAGCCACACATTTCCTATATAGTCCAACCGAATATAAAATTTATAATAAAAAAATTTCCTTTGATCATGTCCTTAATCTACACTATATTCTATATAATCATCCCCTGTTTCCTCTAATCTCCAAAGAAGCTCCCCCAATGCCTTTGGAACCACACTCTCAAGGTCATGGAACCTCTCCTTCTCCGGTTTATTCAAGTTTCTTATTTATCTTATATATTTTATCATCATTTCCTAATGTTGGGATATTTTATTCCATATCCCCATTATTTTATATTTTAAGTTGAAATTATGAGAGGCCCCATTATGTCTCATCAATACAGTTGTTTAATATTCTTACACCCTTGTTATGCTACCAAAATTTACAGTGATTGTCCATGAGAAACAATTGTGTAGTGGACATTCATACCCATTTTCTATCAAGGGTGTTTATCTTTATGAATATATATATATATATTGATAGGGGAAATTCAACTATTTTATCCACACTCTATGATCATGTAATAAAATTTGATTATGAATGAATCCATGTGGTATGGTCTTTTTCCACACAAAAGCATGACAATGAAATAAAAGTGATATGTGCACCAATAATTATATGGTGATCCAATGTAATGGTTATTTTTATTCTCATGATACTTAATGAAAGGGATTAAGGAATGAAACTAATCCATAATGGGAATTTTAACATAATGATTTCTTGGAAGTTATCATCAAAATAATTTTCTGATTCTATGTTTTATGTTGTTTCGAAAATTTCCATTATGCTTTTATGATTATCATTCTATATCTTGTATCATTGACTATGTTTGTGATTCTCACGCCTTTTAAGTCATCTTGATATTCTTATTGTCTCACATGTATTATTTCATTCTGGTTAAGTAATTTCTATTTCCATACGAGGATTTATATTTCACCCCTTTTTTTGGATATGTGCATAGGTTATCCCATTTTATTTTATATTCAGTGTAATATTATGACAATATTAAGGATTTTTTTAGTAATGTTAATGTATTATATATTTTATGTTTTAATTTAATGTACCTAATTCCAAAATACACAATACATTTCAATCTTATAGCTTGCATTATGTTTAATATTATGTACTAAATCATTAATAAATGTGTAATAAATTGAATGGTTTTCATATACACCATGATATGTATGACATTGAATTTTAAAAAATAGAAATATTTAAATTTGAATTCATATTGATTTTCTCAAATATAATAAGGGATTATCTGTTATAACATAATTAATTAAATCTTTATAAAGTCATATGTTTTGGAATTTTACACCTATGAAATGTATGATAAACCATATTAAATGTATTATCATGTATTAAAGAAACATATGGGAAACATATTATACGGATTAATATGTGATTATGGGAGATAGTGGTGGCCAATAATTTTTTATCAAACCTATATATTATAAAATTTTAATTTATCAAAATATATGGTATAATTTTAGATAATATTATACATTTTAAATACATAAATAATGTAAATAAATTATTTTATTTTAATTCAAAAATAGGATAATTTTATGATATTTAATGATAAATAAAAATATAAAAAATGTATGTAAATCATATATATACCAATTAGTATTATGGAGAAATTTGTATTGTAATTGTTTTCATTGATTCTATAATAAGGGTAATTATATGCGATTCATGAAATAAATAGATTATAATTTTTTTATCAAATTTTTTATATAAGAACATTATAAAATTCAATTTATTTGTTATTTATAATAATTACTTATATGAAATAGCGGTGAATTTTTTATATTTCTGAAATGTAATTTTCTATAATTGGGGTTAACCATAAAAAAATATTGTTCTTATAGTTGAATTTTTTTATTTATATACCATCATTTGTTATGAAAAATAAATAGTAAATTTTTTAAATTAATGTTTTTGATAAAGATCATATATAACAGATTACATTAATCAATGTAAAAAAAAATTGAAATGTGATAAAATCATGCCCCATTCAATAAAGTAAAAAATTTAATTTTTTAAGAAAATTTTCAAAATATTTTTTCCAAATAATTGATAAAAAAATCATTATTTATAATTATTTTTCAAAATAAATATGACCACACATGAGGAATCATTAATTCACATAGGAAATTGAATTTATACATTTAAAATATTCACTAACAAATCACCAAATAATAATGTGTATCTGGAGGAGTGTTCATGGATGATCCAATCAAGATGGATTAGAAAAAACATTAAATATTTATTAATTATGTGACAAAAGTGATTTTTACATATATATATTCTCAATCAATGTATTTATACAATGAATTGGTAATTACATGTTCTTATAGTAGTTATATAAATTTATGATGAATAATCAATGAATCATTGAAATTAGGATTTTAAAAATAATTTGGTTACCAAAAACTCCCCTTTCATTAATTTAAGAAACTAAATTCAATTAATTGGAATGATAACAAAAATATGTAGCTAAATTTAGGGACTTAATTCCAAAAATGTCTAGTCATTTGAATATTCAAACAACAAATTCATTAATGTCATAGAAAATATCACACATAGTTTTCATGAACTAATGATTATGATAATATTCTATAGAACACAATTAATGTTCAATGTATTGTAATATTACAATGAAAAGCATGAATCCAATAGATATAACCCCTCTCATTAAATTTATGGAACTAAAAAAATCACCCCTATGTTACATCTGTTACACTGTATAGATAAAATAATTAAATAAAACAAACAAAATATAAACACCACTTTAAAATGGTGTGTAAAATTCATATAAATGATATCGGGTAATTCCATACATGACATAGAAGGTAAAAATAATATTCATTTTTCCTGGAAAAAATATAAGAAACATTCCTTATTCAGAAATATATAAGAATATTCCCTTGAAAAACCTGGGGTAAATATAATAAGGGTAACATTTAGATTCAAATTTTATAGAAACATTGAATAATATTCATGGAATCCATTTTTAGAAAACATGGCTTTGAAGGAACATTGATTTATGATTAATGAGAGTGTAATGTCAGACTTTCATAAAATCTATTTCATAAAAATCTAATTTAATAGATAGATTAAAAATGGTACAAATACATGGATATATCATAAAAAAATAAATTTTAATAATAATCATTATGCATCATTATAGATGGATCATAATATTCCATTAATATAATAATAATCATAAACAATTTCAAAAAGAAGTAAACTATTATCACTAGGTTACTTGAGATTATACACTCAATGTAGGAATTTTTTTTAACTAATTGTAAAATATCATGAAAATAATGAGATAAAATATATAACATTTCAATTGGAATTAAATACACGTAGGAAAAAGTAGATTTATAACAAAACATGTTTCTCAAAGAAAGAAAATTGAGACAAGATTGTCTTACCAATTTGGTATCTTTTGAAACCAAAACCCCCATTGATGAAATATCATAAATGTATATTTTAATACCAATAAATTTAATTATAAAATAAATATAATAAATTGATGTTACGTATATACACCACACAAATGAATTCAGTTCTAATTTAGGCATGAATATCAATGAAATAAAATTGAGCTGAAATTCCTATACATTGTGTCTCGACAGCCATTGTGATCATTCAATACTCCTGTATAATAAATATAATTTTTTTTAAATATTTTATAGAGCCATATTATTTATCTAATTAAATATATGGTTTAATTATGACCTTATATTACCATATTTTTAAAAATCCTATGACATGGTTTCACCTCAGGTAATATCGTCTTTGTTCTTCGCTCATATCATAATTTGTTATATCAGATGTCCTTAAAATTATATCCTGATTCCATAATGTAAAACATGATATACATATAATTTTTAATTAGTATATATGTATTTAAAAAATCTTTAGAATATATAATTATGAAATTGAATACACCATTCAAGGATATGGTAAGCCATACGTACACATGAACGTTGTTTCCATTTTTGTTGTCGTTTTGAAATAATGAAATAATGTTAAATATATTTATATATTTATATAATATCATTAAATAAGAATTATCATTATATATATATATTATAATTTTAGTAAACCAATTTTTAATACATTCAATGTAGTGTGTGAACAAATCACATCGCTTTTAGGGGGTGATAGTCCACACTTCCTCCAATGAAATTAACAAATTTACACAAACAGGAAAGTACAAGTATTTGTTTTGTAAAATGAATAAATAAGATTTATTACATAATAAATATAATATATTATATATATAAACTTATATTAAATAATAATATATATCATGAAGGTAGTAAAGGGAAAATTAACAATCATCATTTAGTGAGATCGTAGTCCACCATACACATAAATAATATGTTTGTTACCCATTATATGGAAGTGTGTATAAGTGTATGTAAAAAATAATCATAAAAAATTCATAGTATATCATGTATACTTGGTTGTTTATATTATCATGCTATAAATATAGGTCATTGGGTAGAGAAATAAAATAAATGAAAGGGGCTTGAGAGGACACATTGCCTCTTAATCGACTAACTCCATTTGGATTGTGCCAAAAAGTTTCCATCAGTTGATTTACATCCATGAGGTTGATTATAAAAGGAATGGAGGGATTATTGGGAGGTTATTGATAGTTCATCTCAATACCTAATTGGTTTTTGAGGTTTGAAGAAGAGGGAGAGGTCGTGGACTTTTATAACAAAGGAGGAGTGGCACTCATTAAAATATTCTAAGAGAGAATTCCACCCACATATTTCATGCCTCAAGTGAATCAAATAATGATAATAATATGAAACATGGGAGGATCGGTTGGATATATTTCCATCCAATTGATTTAGACAATTGTATACATTATATTTTCTAAAATTTAAATTTTTTCCCTTAGTTAAGCATAATTTTACATTAATCAGTATAATTAATTTAAATTACTTTCACTAATATTTTTGGTAAAAAAACTAATTTTAAGATATTATAAATTAAATATTATTATCATTAAAAATATGGAATCTATTTTTCCAAATTCTAATAACATAAGTGGCAGAAATTAATTTAAAAGTAATACTGTAGTCAGGTCGACAATTCATGTTTTAAAGTAGACATTCAAATGTTTGCTATGTTTTTATACCAAATATTATAGTGAAATTAATCAAAATGGCCTAAATTTCATTAATTGATATATTTTTTTATCAAATTATAAATTTAAATAAATTTAAAAGTCATTTTATATATATAAATAAATTATTTGAAAAAGAAGAATTGAATTTAAACTTATTATTTTTCACTATTCATTAAAAAAATGAAAAATCATTGAAAAGTTTTAAAAAATCATCCTCACCAGATTTAGATTATTTTATCCCTAATATAATATTTATTTTGACATACTAACTCCATATATGATCCAAAAACTATATTTAAAATGGGCTCACGATTAAATGGCGGTATAATTACCTATATAAAAAAATACTGGTTTTTATACATAAAAATGGTGTTTTGTTATCTTATGTATATCAAATATATAATATTTAAATCAAAAAATTACTGAATATATAAAATATATATTAAATTAATATCACTAAATAATTTTAATTAATTTTAATTATTTGAGTATCACAACTTTGTTACCATAATAATAATATTTTCTTTTATAATCAATCAGTTTTCATAGTCATTTATATGTAATATTTAAACAATAAATTCATCATATATTTGTTTAAAGCACATATTTTCATATTTTAGTTACTTATATTCATAAACTTCAACTAAATATCAATTTTATATCTTAATATAAATATATTTTTAATAATATGACATTGGTTGGTAACACTTGGTATTGCATATTACACAAGCCATTGAAGAACCTCAATATTTCAGGTAATGTATGCTGACATTGTTGTTTCTTATAGAGAGAGATAAAATTTATGTTGAGTGTAGTGCAAAAAAACTTCATTATTCTTATAACGCAAGAAAAAATAGTTCTTTAATATAATATAATGTTCTTTTGAAATGAAAAAATATAGAAAAGAATAAATTAAATTGGAAAAAATATTTCAAAAAATCATGTGGTGTTTCAAAAACCATATCTAAAGGTATTTTGAAAAAATACATCAAAAATAAGTAATTGATGTTTTTCAACCCCCAATGGGTAACTAAAGATATGATATAATTCTTAGGAAATAATGTCATGACTATATGTGTGACTGATTAATTTCTTCACTATGCTAGATGTCTCACTTGAGGGTCAATCTATATGCCAGTTATCGGCCTCTAGTGTATTGTGAATCCATTTTTAATAGTCAAGAATTGTTTTACATAATCTGATGCTTGACCGATGACTATATGAGGTAACATTCATTTTCCATCATATGTAGTTATAGATTTAATTGATATACATGCCTCTCATTTATATATATCATGTTATATCAGGTACATATTAATCATCCAATCATAGTATATAACATATTTTATTAATATATATATATATATATTTCTTTTGATGAAGATATACTGAGGCTCCCAAAACTCTTTATATACTAACTATATTCATGTGGTGGCTAAATTAAATTTATTTTATATTATAAGGATATAAATTTTCTATATTATAATAATGATAGATTATTTGATCATGACAACATAAAAAAATTATTATTATCATTATATTATAACCTTAACCCCTCTTTATGGATGATATTATTAACTGAAAGGGGTATTTGATTTTCAGTATAGTAATGCAGGATATCCTATTCCCTTTTCTGATAGGTTAATATTTTTGAAGTCAACTCTTTTAGTATATTTTATTTAATGGTTGGTTAGGATTTATCTTCCTCTTATGGTAAAATAATATCATAAATTATTCCTAAAATTCTTAATTGTTTAACATATAAGGTGATAAGTCTTATTTTTAATTGATTAAACCCCTAAGATAAAGATAATTTCATTTCCCACAAATGATATGTATCCTAGTGAAATAGATGTGGTAAATATTTATCTTTATAATTTATATTAAATAGGATTCAATAACACTAATTTATTTCCTAGGATTTATTCTATACTAATTATAAATAAAATATATTATAAAATTATCTTCCGAATCAATTATATCAATATGAATTATATGAAAATCATGAATTAATACCCCTTTATTTTCATTAATGAAAATTTTGAGAAATTTAAATTGGTGAAGTGGTTTCAAAACACTATTATTCTATTTGTGAATAATTACTTATGGTTGAGGATTTTGATCTACCAATTAATTAATATGATAGTATATATCACCAATAATCTTATACAATTATTAATTTGGTCCAAAAAAATTCTCCTCCAAAATCATGGATCTTATGAAGATGATATTCAATCGAGTCCTCAACCTTTTTATTGTGGTATTTATCGATGAGACCTTAGTATATTCTAAAACTATATATGATTTTGATCATTACATGATAATTTAATTGGTAACACATTGTTATCATCAACATTTAAAATTTTATCAATATGTAGATTTTAGATCGAAGAATCATAAATCATGGTTTATATTCAATTTGAGGGAGGAATTTCAGTTGATACTAATAAGGATAAAGATGTATAGTTTTGGGAATAATTAATAATTATATTCATGATATATTTCATCTTATTTCTAATAGGTTATTAGTAATTGTTTCTCAAGGAATTCTCTAGTAATTAATCACCAATTATCGATATTACTTCAAATGAGGTGAATATTTTATTAATACATAATATTAATGTATACATTGATGAGTTTAATAAGTGGTTAATAATTGAACTAATTTTGGTTCTATTTATGGATTTCCATGTATTAGTTTTTTAATTATTATGAAAATATTTTGTTTTTATGATTCTTCTTTATCCTATGTGATCACAATGTGAGGCGCATTTTTCATCAATATTAGTAACAAAAAAAGTTTTCCAATCAAAATTCTTAAGTTATCAACGGATATGAGAACAATAAATTTTTTTTTAAATAATATATCTTGTGTGATTATTCTAGTATATACTCATGATATGATAAAATGTTATATTATTCATTAATAGTAATTTGCCTTCTGGAAATGATAATGTGTGGAGTACCTTAAATCATTTCAATTTATTTCCACTATACACTATGAATGATAAATAGGGAAAATGATTATTTTAGTATAAAATTATCATCATAATCCCTGAATAAAACTATTAATTAGTGGAAATTCGTGATTTTTTTAATTTAAAATTCATATTGAGGTTAAATAATTTATGGAAATTTTTTATCTTATTGATGAATGTTTTTTGAAAAACCTTATTCTTAAAAATATTTATATGAAGAATCCAATGTATGTGGAGTACTTTTAAATTTATAAGATTATTTAAATATGTGATGACACATGTGAGTGGTCTATATCTATCGAGGTCACCCACTATTTCATCTACAACTATACTGATCCTCGATATATGTGGAAATTTGAGATAATGAATTTCTATCACCCCAAATGGAATGTTTATTTAGGATTCACAAAATAGTATTTTAATAAGAATCCAAGATATCTATAACCTAGTATGAACTGATACATAGAATATTTATATCATTATTCTATATTTGTTAATAGGTTATTTTATATCATCAATAACCATCATGTTTTATAGAGAATATTTATTTACCAATATAAAAAAAGGAAAGAGAAGCCATGGAATTTATTAAAGGAATACATCAAACCTATTTTGGATAAAATGTTATCTGGGATGTAATTTATTGGTTTTATTATGTTAAAAAATATTAATCATTGATGTCTAAATGTTGGAGTATATTTTGAAATTATATATGTAAGAGATTATGAAACATCAAAGGCAATATTTTAATAAAATTTCAAAAATAAATCCATGATTCCTCTCCTCAATCAAAAAGGGGAACTATTATTCCTTGTTAAGTAATGTTCATCTTGTATCCTGTTATAATCGAAAAATGGATGGGTGGAAGAAAAGGGATATCTATATGAAATTATTCATTATTGTTTTATATATTTTAGAGGTTTTTTGGATATCTATTTAAAATTGGATTAGATTTTTATTAATATTTTGTATCGATATTATATCTAAAAGGAAATTCATTATTCCTTTTATAGAAAACAATTCATTATAAAATATGATATACTAATGTGGGGTAAACTTATTTACTGGGAATTGAAATTTATGAAGACATGAGTAAAATTATTCAGAGTATATGAAAATAACTAAAAACATATTAGAGTCACCCCGACTCTTATTGAAATAATAATTACTATCTATTGAACTCATCAGTTTGGGTATTTAGTGTCATTTAAAATATCACAATGTTTAGGTCACCAATGACATGATAAGAAATAGAACATCATAATGAGGTATATGGGTCCCTTTGAGATACATAAAGTATAAAAATGATACATATTCATTTTCAATTCCAACTCAGATGATATAAATTTATACTGTATTCTTTTTCCCTAAACTAATGAAGTACTATCAGGATCCCCCAATTCATTAAGCCAATGATCTGGAAATAGTGTATGATGTTTTGGTGATTGAGCTACTTTTATAGATTATAAAATATAAAATTAACGGTTGTGTAGAATGTCTATTCCATTATAATTGGTATTATGGTAGTATATGAGTTACATTGTATTCTAGGTTTATTCAAGAATCATTTATAAAGAAGAATTGTACTTATATTTTTTAAAATCATCCATTTAAATATTGACTTCCTATGGGAATAATGTTATATATTGTGTGTAATTATAAAACCCAGGGTGTAATTTTCACATATAAAATATAATAATATATATTTTCTACCTCGATTACATTATTTTTTGTGGATTTGTTTTAAAGAATTATTTTCATACACTTTTGGTCTGTTAGGGGTTTTAATATATCCTCCAATATAAATTAGGAGTTAGTTAGTGCTTTAGTATAGATTAATGTAGTACATAAATAAAACTAGGATACCAAGAATCAAGGTGTTGATGTAGTATATTATGGATCAAATTATAGAAAATAACCATAATGATAGGATATGTTTCTAGGAATATTTGAAATATTTGAGGGATGATTTTTCTATGTTCAATATTATATGGATTTTTCTTTCTAATATCAATATATTATATAATGGGATATTAGAAAAGGAATAAACCCATATATATGAAAAAATATATTACTTTTCAGAAAATAAATTATGATTTATTATTTATACAAAATAGAAACAACAAATAAATAAAAAATCATATTAATAAAAATATATATTATATAATAGTTTTGAATCTAAAGGAAAGCCCTTGTATATGAAACAATTTCTTATATATGAAGGAATATATTATTTTTTGGGTTTTATAGTTAATGAAAAAATATGACATAAGGATAATATCTCATAGGTTATAAATAAATCAAATTCATAAAACTCATATAATATTATGTATAGAGAATATACAATACATATTAGTTTTTTAGTTAAGGAATGAATCATTTTTATTGAGGAATGTCATACATATTAGAATAATATTTTTAGGGACGAAATTTTTTCTAATATATATTCTTAGTCATGAAAAAAATATATCTTGTATTACGATAAATAATGATTTTCCATATGATATATAAGTATTATGTTGACATGTAAGGAACATATATTACGAAAATGGGTTATAAATTTGAAATTATTGGGATACCGAAGGTTTTTTAAGGTAATAAATAATGGTAACAAACAATTTATATATTATTTTTCACGTCATGATGTATCATTTTTATTATAATTTAGAGAATCAAGTAATATTATATGAGGTCACATAATGTTTCCTTATTTATATTTTATCATTAAACAATTAATTAATTTAACAAATGATTATTTCAAATAGATTTTCTCTAGTTTGATCAGTTGTGTTTTATATAATCCTTAACTATTCTATCTCACTATCTCTTTCTCCATTCAAACCTTCCCAGCTTATCCCCTTATAACCTTGGATCCTCTAACTCATGGGATTCTGTTTAAGTGGATATTCTATCTTTCACACTCAATGAATCTTTATGGTTTGAAATCATGTTCATAATATCATTTCATCTACCTTTTATTAGATTCTCACCATTCAAAAATTGTTTAATTGGTTTATTGTAGCTGGTTTTAGGTGTTATTCTATTTTATAGAACCCTATATTTATGAGTTTTTTCATAAATTGGGTTTATATATTTTTTTAAATATCATTTTCCCATTTTGGAGTGATATTAAAAAGTTTATATTTGTATTTATATTTTTACATTTGACATTGATACATATTTTGGGTGGTAAGGAATGGTTTACTTTAAGAGTATAATAATTCCAAGTACATGTATGATTTAATGATTAGTTTTTTAAATGAGAACCTATAATGGTTAGATATCATTTAACCCCTAGGTTCTTGGATATGGATCCAAAGATATATACCACACATGTTAGTAATGTCTCTATAGTAATTAATTTTTTCAATTTTTCTCTAGAGATGGATTCTTATCTAGCTTGTGATTATTCCTAATAGTTTATAAAACCATTGTGGATGGAATCTTTTCCACTGATTATATTGTAAATTGAATTTTATTTTCATGTTAAGATGAATTGAAACTAATATCTTTTGGGAAATTTCCTTTTTAGTTTGGATTAAATTAAAATTTATCGAAACACTTTCATACATTGATAATATTTTGTAAAGAGTTTTTCATGAATTTTGTTTCCTAAAAAATAATAGAGTATTTATCATTTTTTAATTTAGAATCTAGAAAGCTTTAATTATATAATAATGGTTTAAAATGAAAAATGAGCTAGGATTTTATGGGGAATCATTTGATCACGACCTACATAGAACCTTTCGAGGTATGCACAATATTTTTTTCCGATATGGGTTAATGTAAGGTATTTCATGAAGGTAAAAAATATTCATATTTATGGTTTGTAGATTTTTATGTGGTGAAATAGTGGGATTTATCCCTCTTGTAAAATAGATTCAAATAGTTTTATTTTTTTAATTTCTATTTGGATTTTATATTAATTCATGATTTTATATTTCAATGTCAATGTCCCATCCCATTTTCCATATAACATTGTTTTATATTAGCCAATTTATATATACATGGATTAGTTATCCTGATTACAATATTATGAATTTTTTTTATTGTTTCATGTCATGGTATTCATAATTCTCTCATATGTAATTTCATGTTTGGACTTTTCATGTTTTTTATATTAGATTATTTGATTTATGAATCACCAACCTTTGGAGATGTCAGATTAAATTTTTCAATGGAACCCATTGTTGTAAATTAATTCATATAAAAAAATTCATGACATAATATCAATATCAACCAATAACATGTTTACATACCTTATGGATCATGATCTCCTTTTGTGATTTTTTACTAGTCTATCTAGGTTATGAGGTTTGTTGTTGTCTCTCATGGTTCGTGAGAATTATGGTACTTCTTCAATTTCTATTATGGGGGGGGGGGGGGGGGTGGGTGGGCCATTATCTATACATCATGTTTAACCTCATGGTGTCATGCAAGAAGATATTTATTGTTTTCCACTACAACACTACCATATATTCAGTGAAAGTAATTCATTTCATGCGAAATATTATTATTCTTAATTTTTATCAAATCTTATTATCTCAAATTCATAAACCATAAAAAAGTAAACTAAAAAAATATATATCAAATAAATAATCTATGAATATAACTTTACAAAAAATATAAAATAAACAATATAATTAATCATCTTATTAATAATATTAGATTTAATCCCCTTTAAAACATATTAATTTTTTTTGTGAAAATGAAATATTTTATGTGAATGATTGAATATAACAAAAAATAATTATTTAAAAATAAAAGGAATATTAAAGATATAAAATGTTTTCAGTTTCACCATAGAGTAATAAAAAACCATTTCAATCATTTTCAATGTTTGGGAGATATTTTTCTTTACAAAAATAAAATGAATGGAGATTATGCATCCTGGTATTATTGACCATATATAATTCATTAATTAGAAAAAAATAACCAATGATGCATACAAAATATAATATATAATAGTAAGTAATGATAATAGTTTTAATTATAATCATTGAATAATATTTTATTATAATGTTTCTAATAAATAGAATGGAATATTTTGGAGACAATTATTTGTATTTATAATGGATATATTTTTAAAAAGGATTCTTAAAATAAATTACTATTTTCTCCATGATATGCGAAATATAAATTGTTTGTTTTTAATAGCTAATGAGGTTTGTTAGTGTGTTTTAAAGAAGTATTATAATGAGATTTAAAATCCCTAATATAAAAGTTTTAATCATGTTATACTCATGAATCTAACTTAAAACATCACGTAATATAGGTGTGTGCATTAAAATTAGTTATATTAATTATATATATGCATGAAAAAAAATTATGTCTCAAAAACGTTTTTTGGAGTATTAAAAAGAAATAAATATCATATATAATGAGATAATACAAACCCTTAAAATATCAGTTAAATACAAAAAAATTGATTACATGATCATTTAAATTTTTTCTTTTTTTTAATGTTGTAAATAAATAAACTATAATGAATATACATTTTATAAATAAAATCCCTCTTATGATTCAATTAAATATATGACTAAATATTTTAGATATATAAAAAAATGAACTTTTTTAGTTTTATTATATCCAAATCAGATAAAAAATACCATTATTCATCATTATATTGATAATATGGCCTTTAAAAAGTGATTATATGATTAGTATATATATTTTTTTTATAAAAATTTAATTAGAACATAAAAATTAAGGGATGGACTCAAAATGTATGATAATACCCTATTATTCCCATTTGTTAGATAATTCATGGGAGATAACATCACTATGATTTTACCTTAACCAATCTGTAGATTAGATCTATCAACTTAATAATGAGAGTGTCCACTACCAATAGTTTAATATTCTTACTCCCTCATTATGCTACCAAAGTTTATAGTGATTTTCCATGTCAAAAAATTGTTTAGTGGACACTCATACCAATTTTCTATCAAGGGTGTCTAACTTTATGAATATATACATCTATATAGGGGAAAGACAATAATTTTATCCACACTCCTTGATCCTGGAATTTAATTTAATTATGAATGAATCCATGTGGTATAGACTTTTTCCACACTAATGCATGAGAATGAAATAAAAGTGATAGGTTCAGCAAGAATTATATACTTCTCCAATTAAATGGTTATCTTGTAGTCTCTTGATACTTCATGAAAGGGGTTAAGGATTGAAACTAATCCATCCTGGGAATTTGTACATAATTAGGTCTAGAAATTTATCTTCAAAATAATTTTTTTGATTCTATGTTTTAAGTTGATTCAACACTTCCATTTATGCCTTTATGATTATCATTCTATATCATGTCTCATTGATGTTGTTTTTGATTCCCACCCCTTTTATGTATCATTGATATTCATATTGTCTTACATGTATTATTTCCATAATGTAAAGTAATTTTTATTCCCTTAAGAGGATTTATATTTCACCCCTTTCTCATATATGTGCATATGTTATCCCATTATATTTTATATTTAGAGGAATATTATGACCATGTTAAGGATTTTTATAATAATTGTGATGTATTCTATATTTTATGATGTAATTTAATGCACCTAATTACAAAATACACAATACATCTCAATATTATATCTTTCAGTATTTGTAATATTATTTTCTAAATCATTAATTAATTTTTAATAAATAGAATGGTTTTCATATACACCATGAAATTTATGACATTGAATATATGAAAATATAATTTTTTAACATTTAATTCTATTTTATTTTCTCAAATATATGAAGGGATTATCTGTTATAACATAATTACGTAATTCATAGTAAAGTCGTATTTTTTGGAATTTTACTTCTACGAAATATATGATAAAATATATTAAGTGTATTATCATGTATTAAAGATACATATATGACACATATTATATTGATTAATATGTGATTTTGGGAGATAGTGGTGGCCACTAATTTTTCTACTAACCTTTATATTATTGAATATTAATATATCAAAATATATGCGATAATTTGATATAATATTATATATCCAAAATAGATAAATATTGTTAATAAATTATTCTATTATAGTTGAAGAAAATGAAAATTTTAAGAGATATAATGGTAAATAAGAATATAGAAATTATAGGTAAATCATAGATATACCAATTAGTATTATGCTCAAATTTATATTGTAAATTTTTTTCCTCAATTCTGTGACAAGGGTTATTATATGTGATTCATTAAATTAATGGATACTAATTATATTTCAATATTTGTAAATAAAAACATTATGAAATTCAATTTAATAGTCATTTATATTAATTACTATGTAACAATAGTGAATTTGTTATATTTCAGGAATGTAATTTTCTACAATTGGGGTTAACCATAAAAATAATGTGGTTCTTGTGGTTTATTTTTTTTGTATATACCATCATGTGTTGAGAAAAATAAAAATTAATTTTTTTAAATTAAATATTTTGATACTGATCTTATATAAGATATTACATTAACCAATGAAAAAATTTTAAATTTGAAAAAATCATCCCCCTTCAATAAAGTTAATATATAATTTTGGAAGAAAATTTTCACAAAATTTTTTCTAATTAATTTATTAAAAAAATAAATATTATAATTATTTATCAAAATAATAATGACAAAAAATGAGGAATCATTATTTAGGTAGAAAATCAACATTATACATTTAAAACATTCCCTAACAAATCAATAAATAATAATGTATATCTGGAGGAATGTTTAGGAATGATCCAATCAAGATGGATTATAAATCACATTAAATATTATTTAATTATGTGTAAATAGAAGTTTTTTACATATATATAATCAATCAATGTATTCATACAACTAATTCGTAACTCAATGTTCTTCAACTAGTTACGTTAAAGGATGATGAATAATTAATGTATCTTTGAAATTACGATTTGAAAAATAATGTGGTTACCAAAAACACCCTAATACTTAATTTAAGAAACTAAATTCAATTAATTGGAATGAGAATAGAAATATGCAATTAAATTTAGGGACTCCGTACCAAATATGTCCATGCTTGTGAATATGTAAACAACTAATTCATTAATGTCATAGAAACTCTCACACGTAGTTTTCATGAACTAGTGATTATGATAATATTTTTTAGAACACAATTATTGTTGAAGGTATTATAAAATCACATAGAAAAGTATGAATGTAATAGATATAATCCCCTCTCACCAAATTTAGGGAACTAAAAAAAATCACCCCAACATGGCAGCCAATACATGGTGTAGAAAAAATAAATGAATAAAACTTATAAAATATAAACATAAACTAAAATAACTCAAAACTCATAGCTTTTTCCTATATGAATTTCTATACCCATTAAATCATAGTACTCCTCCTTTTATAGATTATAAACTCGATTTTTAGCTGTATATATCTAATGATAATATTATTCCACATCATTATAATAATGAGATTAACACAGACATTTTTTAAATAGTTATTCATACATCATAGACTAGAGATCACATATATACCATAAGATATAACACTATAAGATCATTAAGTGAGATAGGTAAAATGTGTTTTATATCTTACATAATAGATATTTCATACTATGCATTCTATATCCATCAAATAATGGATGAAATATAGAGTGGTCATCTATGGTGAAAATTATTCAACTAAAATCTATTCCCAGTACCAAATCCAAACTCCAATTCCATAACATTGGGCTAAACTAAAACTATATAATTTGGGAAAATAATATTATTATATATCCACATTTTGTTGAGCAACTTTTATTTTCCACAATAATCTATTTTATTAATGGGATATCATTGAGAACAATTCTATATTTCTTTATAATGATTTTGATGTTTACAAATACACTTATTTGTTTTTCAAAAGATTTTGCATTGAGTATAGTTCAGGAAATTAATATTCTTTATTTTTATATTTCTGAATAATAATAAAGTGTTTAATCAATGTGGAATATTGGAAAAAGTGTTTAGAAATTATTATAGCAAGTTATGGAAACACAGTTCATGCTCTAGTTGTTCGGAAATCACTTTTGTGTGTTCTAGAAATAATGTTCATACCCTACGTTGAGGAGCATATCGTAAGGATGGAATCTGTCATTTACATTATGACATATCAGAAATTTTTGGTTAAGGAACCATACATTATAGACAAATTTATGGAACAAGAACCCAACATTTCGGAAGAACCTTACATTTTTGGATATTAGAAACATATGGAAGAAGAAACCTTCATTTGGAAGGAACCTTACATTCGGGATATCAAAAAATTATAGATGAATAACCATATTTTAGTATGTAATGTTATGTTTGTTTTTCAAAAGTATGGTTTATCAACCTTACTTTTGAAAACAACCATAATTTTTATCAAAAAGTATGGATCATATACCTTACATTTAGAATCTGATAAGATAATGGATCATCAACATTAATTTCATAATGAACCTTATTGATCATGTGTGTAATGTTTTTATAAAATGGAATGTATGGATATTTTACCATATGTTTGAGAGTTTAATAGAAAAGTATGGATGATCAAGCTTACGTTGTGATCCTTAGGTTTTGAACCTTACGTTATCAGCCTTATGTTGTGAACCTTACATTGTCAAACTTACATTGTCAACATTATGTTGTGAACCATATGTTGTGAACCTTATATTGCCATCATTACGTTGTGAACCTTATATTGGGAACCTGACATTGTGAAATTACATCCAGAGAAATATTCCTATGTAGTTCAACCCAATGTTTGGTATCAGAGATTTAAATTACGACTTTATTGAGCAGTAGTCATTATGCAGACTATTAGGCTAATTTCAAGTCAAATTCAAAGACCAATTTTAAAGCACGTCTTTGAATGATTCAATGCCATTTATTAGTGATTAAAAGGATAGATTTAAGTAGATAATTTCATACAAAATATTTAAGGGAGTTACGACTGCTATGTTATTCAAACATTTGAATATAGCTATTCAACATGTGACTTTTGTGGATCTACATTTTTTAAAAAAATGCAAGTTTTTATTCTATATATATCTGTGATATTTTGTATTACAAAAAGAGTGTTAATTATCAATAAAATATATAACCAGATCATGAGTTCTTCACAACTATAGTTTTGGAGATTCATTCACGATTTACCGATCTACTGCTACCCATACCTATCAAACTCTTTTTTCTAAAGAAGAAGAAACACATTGAAGACTAACCATTTCTACATCAAAGTTGTTATGTGAATATATTATTTTTAAAGTTTCTGAATTTATTTCTATACCTATTACAACTATATTATCTCAGAGATGATATTATTTGAAGAACAACTTTTCTGAAGATGATGATCTATCTACTATCAGTTGTGTGCTGTTGCAACTGTGAAGATCAACTAGAAAGTATTTCAAGAAAAATAAACTTTTTATTTTGAGTAACAAGATTCTCGTAATAAGCTATGTATTCGGTTCTGTGTATAAACAAGACGGATATTTATTTTAGCCATAACTTATAAGGGTGTCAACTGCCTGCACTCAATTGTGCACGCTCTGTTGATAAGTTGACCATATAGTGAAAATCACCATGCTCATGGAGTAGACCATTGGTGGATTGGTCTAGGGGCCTTCTATTCCCCGAACCAATTTACATCCTTACGTTCATAAACTGTTTATTTTCTGCCACATAAACATTATGAAAATGATTAAATCATAGAATCAATCATCATCATGATTCGTGATAAATTTTTAAAAGTCAGTATTAACCCCCCCTTGTGTGTAGTTGGTATAACCTGATATAGCAATTGGTATCAGAGGAGGAGCATTTTTTAATACTATAAAAAGATAAAAGTTTTTGGATTATGCATTGCACAATTGTTAACACACAAGAGGGTATACTAATGGTTTGTGCTCCATACATCAATGGTGAAAATTATGGATGCTGGAAATCGAGGATGATCATTTACTTAAAGATCCTTGGATACAAAGTCTACTCGAAAATTCTAACTCCCTAAGTGATTACAGGTAAACCTGAAACATGGAGTGCTGATGTAGAACCAGATTACGACATAAACACGAATGTTATTAATGCATTCATTTGGGGTCTTGGAACTGATAAATTTAATAGAGTTTCTCAATGCCCGACTACTTACAAAATGTGGTAGACAATTGCAGATGCTTATAATGGAACTGAAAATTTCATACAAATGAGGTATTCCATAGAAAAATTGAAATTTGACACATTTAGAATTTTATAAGGAGAAAGCATCACCTAGATGAATGGAAGGATTACAATAATTATTAACAACATCACTACCTTGGGAGATCCTATCAATAAAGAAGATCAATCCATGAGAGTAATGAGAATACTACCACCAATATGGAATGGGATATCAGCGACTATTAGACAATCATCACTAGTAAAAGATCATACTATGGGAGAATTAATATGAACCTTGATGATGTATGAAGCTGATATGAAATATGAGGCAAATGAGAATAATTTCTTGATCAAGAGAAAAAATACTTCTTTGAATGTAATGTCCCAAAACAAGTGAAGAAAGAAGAAGTAAGAAATAAAAATGTAATTAGAGAATTCTGATTCATCTAATTCAGATGTTGATGTGGTTCAGCTAGCCAGAATGTTTAGTAAATTAGATAGAAAGAATAACGGATTCTGAAATTCCATAAAAAGATAAAAAAACCAAGGGAAGTAAGATACAATGAATTCAAGGAGATGGGTCACATTAGACTTGATTTTACTCAATTAAAAGGGGAAATAAAAAGAAATTATTAAAAAACAATGATTATGATAAAAAAAAGAGCAATGAAAGGTACTTGGATAGTTTCTGAAGACTCTAAAAGCTCTTCCAAGTTTGACTCAAAAAAGAATAATCAAATAAAAATGAAAATATGTTCTTTATGGTAGAATCTGATGAGGTACAATATTATTACTCATCTGATTCAGATTTTATTTCTAGTTGTTCAAATAATAAACATCTATCCTACAAAAACGTGATGGAAGAAAAATATGATTCATTATTTAAGAAACATAAATCATTGAAAAATAATCACCCTATTATTTTAGGAGAAATTGAAACTCTTCTAAAACAATATCAAGAGTTAATTGGAAAATAAAACTCATCAAACATAAACTGTAAAGATAATGAAACTAAAATAAAAACACTAAAAAAAGAAGTAGAAACATACAAAAGTGTGGCTCTAGTTTTTACAAAAAGAGAAAATACACTAAATTAAATTCTTGGAAATAATGTGATTAAAAAGGAAAGATATATAATAGGTTGTAAAGGCGAGAAACCCAAATTGTATAAATACAATTTATTTCTAAGTATATAAGGTAAAATTTGCAACTACTGTGCAACAAAAGGTCACATATCTAGAAACAATTATTTAAGGCAACCAAAAATAAGTGTGATTAAGAAAGAATTTGTTATAAGAAGTTTATATGATTATATTTATTATAGAAAAATAAAGAATGTCTAGATTCCTAGGACATTACTAGCTAACACTAATGGACCCTCAAAATTATGGCTACCAAAAAAATCCATTGTTTAAATTCTATTGTATGAAGTAGGTCACAGAATATGAACTGAAATATGGTGTATGCACAGTGGGTGCCCAGTGCATATGAGTGGGAATTCATTGAACATTAAAACATTAACTCAAAAGGATGGAGGATTAGTCATATTTGGTGGAAATGCTAATGGTAATATTATTGGTATTGGAACTGTTGGAGATCCAGAAGTTCTCTCAATTAATAAAGTACTCTATGTACATGGATTGAAACACAAATGGAAAAGTATCTCTCAACTCTATAATTACGGTTATTCATTTGATTTTTCTAACAAGTGATGTTATATATTTAAAGATAAATTGCTTAAATTTAGAGCACCGAGAACTGATAATGTTTATACACTGGACATAAATTCCTTGTGTAAACAAAAATTAAACTACATAACTTCTACTATAATGAATCGTGGATCTGGAATTAAAGACATGGAAATTGCGATGTATACCCTTTATAGATGTTATCTATGAAACTATTAGTATTTGATTTTCATAGTCTCAAATTTGAAATTGATAAATTCTTTGATGCGTGTCAACCTTGAAAGCAGCCCAAATCCTCCATCAATTCTATTAACAAAATTGATACATCTAAAACTCTAGATCTAATCCCTGTGGATTTGTTTATACCTTCAAGAATAGAATTCTTTGATGGTAAATTATATGTATATGTTTTAGTTGATTAATATTCTAAAATTACATGGATTTATTTTATAAAATATAAAAATTATGGTTTTAATATATTTGAATGTTTTTGTAAAGCTTTCCAAAATGAAAAAGGTTTCAAAAGAATATCATTATGAAGTGATCATGGTGGAGAATTTGAGAATCTGGAATTTAATTCTGTTTGCACTAATATGGCTATTAAATACACCGTCTCTACACAAAGAACACCCCAAAAATTGGATTTATTGAAAAAATAAATATGACTATCCAAGAAATGGCTAGGACTACGCTAAATGAGTATAGTCATCCTACCTATTTCTGGGAAGAAGTTATAACTATAGCCTTATATATAATGAATAGAGTTTGAATCATACCACATTTTAAAAAGTCATCATATGAACTCTGGAATAACAGAAAACCTAAAGTATATTACTTTAAACATTTTGGATGATAGGTTTACTCCATAAACACCAATGAAAACCATGGTATTTTTGATCCAAAATATGATGAAGTCATTTTCATAGGATATTCTGCTACTTCCAAATCTTATGGAGTTTTTAATAAAAAGTAAATGATTGTTGAAGAATCCGTTCATGTGAAATTTGATGAATCTAATCCCTTTCAGAAAAGGAAAGACAAAATTGATGAATGTGACTATAATGATAACATGAGACATGGGAACATAAAAGATTATTTTGAAATAAAATTAAATGAAATTCAATCCAGTTTATAATAACATGACATTAAAGAACCAAACAGTGTACTACGTAGACAGTCATGAACCCTAAAGATTCAACCTTTAGAAACTGTTATAGGAGACCTAGATAGTAGAATAAAAACTAGAAGAAATGTAAGAAATATTGTTGAATTATATTCTTTTCTATCCCAATTAGAACCTAATACATTTGAAAAAGCCTTAGTTGATGAATGTTGGATGATATCAATGAAAGAAGAACTAAACTAGTTCAATAGAAATGAAGTTTGGAATTTAGTTGAAAGACCTCAGAACTATCTAGTTATAAGAACTAAATGGGTCTTTAGAAATAAACAAGATGACCAAGGAATAATAACTAGAAATAAATCAAGAATAATAGCTAAAGAATATAATCAAGTATATGGTATTGATTATGATAAGACCTTTGCACCAGTAGCTATATTAGAAGCTATTAGAATCCTTTTATCCTATGCATCTCATAGGAAGATTAAATTATTTATGATGGATGTTATGTCTTCTATTTTAAATGGTTACTTATTCGAGGATGTTTATTTTGACAACCTTCTGGTTTTGAAAATCCACAAAAACCAGATTTTGTTTTTAAACATATTAAAGCTCATTATGGCCTTAATCGGGCACCTAGAGCGTGTTATGAAAGATTAAGTTCTATTCTTTTGAAAAATTATGTTACTATTGGGATGAAAGATCCAACATTGTTTAAGAAAACTATTTACTCTAATATTTTATTATTTCATATTTATGTTGATTAAGTAATTTTTTGTTCAAAAAACAAAAAACTTTGTCATGTGTTTTCACGTTTAATGAAAAAAGAATTTGAAATGATTATAATGAGAGAATTAAATTTCTTTTAAGGACATCAAAATTATCAAAAGGATATTGGAAATGTTTTAAATCAAATCAAATAAATTATTGATTTACTAACAAAATTTGGACTTGAAAACAACAAAACATATACAACTCCTATATTAATTAATATAAATTCTTATTTGGATGAAACTGAAAAATTAGTTGACAACAAGTTATATAGAGGTATGATTGGTAGTTTATTATCTCTTACTTTTAGAAAACTAGATATAATGTATTCAATATGCCTTTTTGCAAGATTTCAATCTGATCCTAAAGAATCTCACATAAGGTTAGTTAAAAATTGTTTTTGATATTTTTTTTTCATTCACTCTTATATACAAAAAATATATGATTATAATTTAATTTTATACTCATATGATGAATTTGGAAGATTTATATTAGATAGAAAAATCAAATCAGAAATTGTCACTTTTTATGAAAATCATTTCTGTCATGGTCTAGTAAGAAACAAAACTCAGTTTCCCTATCAACAACCGATGTATAATATGTATCTATAGGAAGTTGTTGTGCACATGTTTTGTAGATGAAAAACTCTATTATAGACAGTGGACTAAATATTAATAACATGCCTATTTTTTGTGATAATTTTAGTGCTATAAATATTTCAAAAAACCCTATTACTCATTCTTGAACTAAGAATATTGATATAAGGCATCATTTTCTAAGAGACCATGTTATTAAAAATGATTTATTCATTGAATTTTTAAGTACTAAAATTCAATTTGATAATATTTTTAATAAACCACTTTCTACTTCAAGTTTTGATTTTATTATGGGGAAGCAAGGTTTATTTAATTTTAAATAAAATTTTAATTTTAATTTTTACGCATTTATTTTCTTCACTGTTTTAAATAATTTATGTATTTGTTTATAATAATTTACAATTACATTTTTATTTGTTTACTATGTATGTTTTATTTTATATAAATAATGTAATGATTATTATGTATGTAAATGACATGGAAATCAAGGATATCAGAAATTGTTTCAAATTACAAACCCGTTCATTTTCTCAAAACCTTTCGAAACACGAAAAAACCTTACCGCCTTCATATACCATTGGATAATCTATAAAAACCCTAAAAGATAAAGCCTTCAGAACTTTGAATCCAAAATGGCCAAGTCCTAGGGAATTGAGGAAGGAGAAGAAATTAATTCCAAGCGCCAGTGCACGAAAGTAAGAAAATTTTACATGGAAAAGTAATCGACCAGGAATGGTTATATCAAATGGATCTCATAATATGGAAAACCATCACATTTTAGAATCTTGAGAAAATATTCAGTGGTGAATTTAAATAGTTTCTATTTGAGGTAGGGCTTTTTCACTTTTTTAAATCTATTCAGTTTAGTCTTGGGGATACAGAGGACACTGTTTTGAGAAAATCGAAGATCGGGATTGTAACACCCTGACCCCAATTACCCAGAGTCGGTGCATTATTATAATACATTGGCATGATTATAAGGAATATAGTCTCAATGTATGGATCAATTAACCATTCATATAAAATAGATTACATACATTAACTTCACATTACAATTTCAAACATAAAATACTACTCAGATAGTTCTTTGAGGACTCTATTAGTCCCCTAGCTTAACCCTGCATCTCAAACATAAAACAATTCTTGGGATCCTTGGAAAATAATATATATGAATGAGGTGAGATCATATGCTCAGTATGGGTAAATAATTTAGTGGAAGCAATAAAATTTTAAGGCAAAATGTGTAATAAAAAACCACAACCTTTTTAAACATAAACATGAACATAATATGGAAAAAATGAATCAAACATTACCATATAAACATACACATGGATATTCAACTAGTTGAATAATAACATGTAATAACTAATTTCATAATGGGGGAATGTATAGTACCAGATATTAATTTCTATGTCAAGGCCTTGTGCCAGGAACTAGGGGATAACTGTAATCAGACCACAACATAGAGAGCCTCTGTTACCAGACTCCATCCCAGAGAGACTCTATGATCAAACTCGAACCCAAAGAGCCTCTTCAACCGTAATCCGATCCATAGGGCCTACTATAACCAGTCCCCAACTCGAAGGTCTTACTTTTATCGGTCCCCAACTCAGAACAACTTAGTTCAATACATCTATCTTAAGAAAAGGTTTAATAAAAAACATTTGTATTAAAACTTGAATATGAAATGTAAATACTTTATCTATAAGCTATGAATGGTGTAAAAATAACACATCCATAGTCAAACATATCACAAATCATTCAATACAATATGGAAGTTTTGTATAATAACAAATCAACTTCAAATAAGCTTAAAATCCATCAATGGATGTTGGCATAGATGAATTCAAAACTATTTGAGAGGAATATATCTTTATATTTTGAAATCATTTAAGAGTCACATAATTATAAAGAAAAAATTTATTTTTAAATAATTCTTATAATCTTCTAAGGGAAGCTTAGGTGATGTTAAAATGGCAGAAAATAGCCGCACCTGCCGTATAAGTTAAAAAAACATTTTTACCTTAATTTTGTCGAAAGGGTCCTAAAGCACCTTGTTTGGAGAATGATGGAAAGATTCCATTTGAAACATATAAGGTCAAATAAGGGTATAAATTACTTTAAACCATTGTCTTTTAAATAGTAAAAATGTTTTGAAATACATTTTTAAGAAACACATATGTGGATGATAAAGTGGTCCCAGAAGATACTTACTTAAAAACAACCTCAGTTAGTAAAGAGATTGTGAAATTAACCCTTTACCTTGTACTTTTCATTGGTAAAGGGTTGGTTAACCTCTTTTATAATGGTGAAATAATTGTTATTAAATTATACAATAACCATATACATTAATATTATATCATATATGATCTTCTAATATTGCTTTGTTAATGATATTTCAGTAGTATCATTGTTTCAGGTGTTTATTGATTCATTTTTCATTTATATGATTTGTTACGTAAGTAATTTTTTTATGGATATGATGTATCTTATTCATATTTAGATTGATATCAAGTCTTTAAACATTATTTTAGTCATCAAATGAAAATTAGTCTTGAATGGATACGATGGGGAATGAATCTCATCGTGTTCGGGGAGATGCTAATCCGTACGTACGCATGAGCGACAATATCATTACATTGATATTAAAATAGTATAAAATTGGATGGTATATAATATATAAAGAAACATTATCATGTTATATTTTTTTACATCAATTAAACATCATTATTATACCCATCCAAACAGTGAAGTGTTGAATGACAAACTACACCATGACGTGGAGACGGTAAGTCATACGTATACACATATAGTGGCTTTGTCATTCATAGGATGGATAGAATAATGAATATGGTTGTTATATATTTATAATAACATCACAATATATAATATACTGGATTTATTATTTTAGAATAGAAACAAAAAATAAAGAGTAAGTGGAAGAAGAAAAGAACTTTGAAAGAGGTGATGAAATGTTTACCTCTTCTTCAGGTTCTTTCTTTTGATTTGATCAAAAGGGCTCCATATATTGAATTTATGACTAAAATAAGTCCTCTAGGACGAAGGGAGGATATTTGCGAGGATATTTGGGCAGGGTTTGGCCGAGACAAAAGTATTTTTAGGTATGAAGTTGAGATAAGGGGAATGCCCTTCTATAAGAGGGGAGAGGAGCTCCTTAGGAAAATATTGAAATAAAATTTTATAATAAATTTATATTCTGTTTATAATTGATCCAAAATGATTTATTTTGAGGATAAGGTGGGGATGGGTCTAAATCCTCTTAACTAATGGGTTTTAGATAGGTTTAGGTCACCATATTAACCTTATAATTTAGATTTAACTCTTAGTTAAATAGTTTGACATTTACCATGTATCATTGTTTTTTTATTATATGGTTTATAAACATACTATAAACATCCATGAGATCCTCAAGTGGTCAATTATTGACATATATTATATTTTTTATTCCCTTTTGGGTGAACCATAGATTTTTAAAAATAGAGTATCAATTAATAATATAATATTTGTTTTAAAACCTATTTTATTTCAATTTTGACACTATTTGGTATTTTGTTTTTGTTAAATTCATAAAAGAGTTATTAATTCTAAAAAGTTAATTTAATCAACCCTAACATGTCATATTAACCTATAAAATTAGTTTAATTTATTAAAACTCTCAAATTACATTTATTTGTATACTTATAATATTTATAATATCAATTATTCAAATCTTTAATTTATATGTTAATTAATGCATCCTCATTGTGTCATAAATAAATTTAATTATTTGAGGTCTAAAAAAAATATCTAAATTACCATTATTTAGGAAATATTTTTATCTTTCTAATGAATACTTATAGTCTAATTTATCTTATATATAAGCCTATATTAAAAAAGGTTTAGTTATTAAACATTAAATTTAACACTTTTAACTCTTCTTTAAATAAAATTATAATAAATGTCCTAATCTAATCCAAGTGGACCTAAAGGATCATATTTTACTCATAAGGTTGTTTTTGGTCCAATTAAACTTATCCAATAGGATTTGGACATGTGTTAGGGTAATAATAATATCATTTTTACCTTTAATTATTCTTTTTACTTTTAACCGTGGTAAATAAAAGTCAAAAGTTACTATTCACCAAAAATTATTATCATATCATTGAAGAACATTTTACTTAATGAGGATAACCATGTCTCTTGGATTTTTGAAATTCAACTCAAATAAGTGGTAAAATTATGTTTCATGCATATTTTCAAAAGCTTATAAAAGGTGGGTAGAAGATGGTAGAAGGTTCCATAAAAATTTATAAATCTAATTTTATTATAAAAATGGCTCCAATGAATTACATTGAACTAATATTGGTATTATGTTTCTATTTTGACTAAAAATAAATTTAAATAAAATAATAAAATATTTAAATAAGAAGTCGGTTTTAACCATTAATGTAGTGTTTTTCACTATTCATCAAAAATTTTATGTTTTCAGAAAAATACAAAAAATTGACTATAATCTAATTTCAATATTCTGAATTAAAAATGAAGTCCATTTTGAAAGATAAAATTTATAAAATTTTAAAAAGTGGGTATTACTATTCATAACGTCTAGTTTGATTGGTCACGGTGTGTTAGAGGCTCGAAGTTGCGTACGATGCAAGTTATTGCATTATATAAAGGAAAACGTACCATGGAAGCATGGGGTGTTACAGGGATTTTTCAATTTCATCTATTGAAATAGATAGAATCATAAATTTCCCTCATGAGGGAATTTATCATTTAAACATTAAAAATATTGGAGATGATGATCCTAAGTCAGAAGACATTGTGCTATTTTTATTTGGATTTACAAGTATATGAAAATGTTACTGAAGGATCTAGAACATGATCAGATGACTCTTTATATGTTGGTGCAAACAAGGATTGCACCTAGGATGTTAGAGAGGGAGAATATTTTGTTTCCTGACATGTACATAATTGTTTTTTCTTATGAGTGAAATCAAGTTGAATTTTTACGAGATATATGGTAAGATATATCAACTACTACTTCCATCCAGAGGCTAGAATGAACTTATCCCTTTGTAAGGATCATAAAAAAATTACTTTTTAAGTCTGATATGGTGAGATAAATAAATTCTAGAGTAAGATTCCATCACAACAATATTTTCAATGCAGGAACTTTAAGGAAGATTGGCTTCTTCTGGAGTACTGTGAAAGGAAAGCTTATGCCTGTTGGAGCATAGGAAGACCAGATTCAGTTAAGGGGGAGCAAGCTGCTTATTCTATGAATGGAATGGATGAATCAAGTGTAAGGGGAACCTAAAGAAGACTGTAATTTCATGTAGTTGATCTACCTGTTGTTTAATAAAGTCAAGAGGTACTTCAAACGAAAAGTCATCGAGTGGATCCAACTAGTGATGAGCCTATTAAAGAAACTACTAATGCAACTGAACCTCTTCAGAGATACAAATTTATTAGAAAACCTGTAGTACAACAAAGTAAAAAACCAATAGTTTCTAAAATTTTGGTGACTCCTCAATTTTAAAAAGAACTTTTTCCTCAAAGTGTTGAAATGTTAGGAGAAGATGATGGGGATAGACCTGAATCTACTCAAACTGTACAACATACTGAGATTGTTCAAGATGAATTAGCTCAAGAGGAACCTATTTTAGAGGATCCTATCTTGGTGGAACTCAATGAATAGGATTCTCAGGATGAGAGACATCCAAATTATGTGGATTTTGAAGATAATCATTCTAAGATTCATACTAAAGCTCTTAAAGGAAAATTTTCTATGGATGAGTCAGTTCATGAATTTAAGAAAAAATATGTTGACCAACCAGTGGAGAAGGCTGCAGATCAAAGATCTGATGATCAATCACTTCCTTTATCTTTATTAAATCATGTTGAGAATCATGCAGAGGGTGCCTCTAATTCTATGAATGATCATGTGTAGGAGTTAATCCGAATTTTTATTAAAGTTCAAGCTGAAAATGATTCTTTGAGATGATCATCAGAAAAGTAGAGATAGAAATTTCAGAACATGAAAGATAGTTCAGTTTCAAAAATGGATGTAGATTTTTTTAAGAACGAAAGGTTATCTGAAGTTGAGAAACTAAAATATGAAATGATAATGAAGTCAGATATGGCAAATTTTATGATTTTCATGGAGATACTGTTTGAAATTATCACAGACAGTCAACCAGGTACTTTAAGTACTTCATCAGATCTGATAAGGTGATTTCAGATCATTATAACAGTAATGAGTTATATGAAAGATTTATTGCAAAACCTAATGTGTAACAGTGCTCCATTATCTATTCAGTTGGGTAATCAAAAGCCTTTGTTGACTAACTTACCTCAGATGAACCAGGGATCAGAGTTTTTTTGAACAGATTCACAGAGAAGCTAAATCAGTTTATAGAGAAAGAAGAGAGTTTATATGAGTTTTTTAGAGTGAATTTGATTGAATATATCCATCTGACTTAGGCAGGAAGAGTTCTCATAGACTAGTTAGGTGATGGACTTTTGGAATGGATGCAACTATAGATGTTAGAGCTCAAGGAAGACATTTAGAGGTGCTGAAACCTATTTCCCACACCTTTTTAGCCCAAACATGTTTCACATTATCATTACGGTACATGTAATAATATTTTCAATAATATATACTTAAATCTCATTTTCATATGTTTTGATTTGTTTTACTATACTGTCTATGTTGAAATGCCATTAATTTAGTTTCAAATATTGATAAACAGTTTATCCAAACATTTACATATGTTGAGTGCCACATTAAAATGTATTATATTCCTTCTTCTATCATTATTTTTTATATCACAAAAGGTAGAGAAATATGGATAAACAAAACATTGTTTTTATGAATCTTTTACTCAAAGAGAGAAAAGATAACTATTCATTTTAAGGGGAGAAATTTCTAAATGTTTTTTTAAGAAGAAATTTTTTGAATAAACAAAAAATTTTATTTTCATTATATATAAAGGAAGAGATATATTTTTACTTTTAAGGGAGAAAATGAAAAAATTATGAATTTTTTTTAAATAAAATTTTGTTTTTAGCTATGACAAATTTTAAACTATATACAATCAATTTTGAAATATAATTTGATTTGTTATTTCATGGGTTTTGTGATCATCATAAAGGGGGAGATTGTTGAGAATGTGTTGTGTTCAACAAAAATCTATTTTATTATGGGGAGATTATTGAGAACAGTAATCTATCTATTTATAATGAGTTAGATGTTCCCAAATACCCTTATTTGTTATTGCAATGGTTTTACATTGACTATTTTTCATGAAATTAATATTATTTATTTCTCTATTTTGGAATAATAATAAAGTTTTTAATCTGAGGGGAATATTTGATAAAGTGTTTGGAAATCATTTTAGCATGTTATGGAAACACTGTCCATACTCTACATGTTCAGAAATCAGATTCGCGTCTTCTGGGAACACTCTTCATACCCTACATTGAGGAGCATACCGTATGGATGGAATCTGTCATTTACTTTACGTCCTATCAGAAAAGTATGGATAAAATATCATACGTTTTAGACAAAATTATTGAACAATAAACCTTCAATTGGAAGGAACCATATGCTTGTTATATCCGAAATGTATGGAAGAAGAACCCTATGTTTGGAAGGAACCTTACATTCGGGATATCAGAAAAGTAAATAAGAAGAACCTTATGTTAGTATGGAATGTTATGTTTGTTTCTCAAATATATGGTTCATCAACCTTAATTTTGAAAACAACCTTACATTTTATCAAAAAGAATGGATCATATACCTTAAGTTTATAAGCTGATAAAAGTATGGATCATCTACCATACTTTTATAATGAACCTTACGGATCATGTATAGGTTTTTATAAAATAAAATGTATAGATATTGTACCATACCTTTGAGAGTTGAAGAGAAATGTATGGTTGATCAACCATACGTTGCAAACTTTATGTTATCAACCTTACGTTGTGATCCTTACATTGTGAACCTCATGTTTTCAACATTACATTGTGAACTTTACATTGTGAACCTTATGTTGTGATCCTTACGTTCAGAGAAAGAATGCTATGCCGTTAAACCCTACGTTTGGCGTCAGATATTTAAATTACAACTTTATTGAGAAACGGTCATTATGCAGATTATTAGGCAGATTTTAATCCAAATTCAAATCCCAATTTTAAATCATGTCGTTGACTGATTCAAATTCGTTTATTTGTGATTCAAAGGAAAAATTTAAGAGGAGCTATTCATGCTTAATTTTCATGGGAGTTATGAATTCTCTGTTATTCAAACATTTGAATACTGTTGTTGAGCCCTCTGGAAGATTGTTGAATTCATTCCTATGATTGTTGTTTTAATAATCACAAATCGCTATTATTTAATCCGGTTGGATTTCTCATAAAATTAATCACAATCTATTAGTGAATCTGCTATCTTGTTTTTATCTATGTTTGTATTGATTTACAAGTATTTTGGAAGTCTTCTGGATCAAACAGACAACGGTCGCACCGATCCAATATCAAGACAACAGTCACACCGATCCAATATCAAGACAACGGTTACACCGATCCAATATCAAGACAACGGTCGCACCGATCCAATATCAAGACAATGGTCATACCGATCCAATATCAAGACAACGGTCGCACCGATCCAATATCAAGACAACGGTCGTACCAATCCAATATCAAGACAACGGTCGCACTGATCCAATTTCAAGACAACGGTCACACCGATCCTATATCAAGACAACGGTCGCACCGATGCATCTGAGTTACCGATGCTGATCAATCTGACTCACCGATGCTGATCAATCTGACTAACTGATACTGATCGAATGACACACCAATGAAAATGAGTCACTGATCAATATGACTCACCAATGCTGATCAATCTGAGTCACCGATGCTGATCGAATGACACACCGATGCAAATGAGTCACTGATCAATATGACTCACCGATGCTGATCGAATGACACACCGATGCAAATGAGTCACTGATCAATATGACTCACCGATGCTGATCGAATGACACACCGATGCAAATGAGTCACTGATCAATATGACTCACCAATGCTGATCAATCTGAGTCACCGATGCTGATCAATCTGACTCACAGATTCCGATCAATCTAAGTCACCGATGCTGATCAATCTGACTCACCGATCAAATAACACACTGATGCTAATCATCTGAGTCACCGGTCAGGACACACCGATATCTAGCCACCGATGTTGATGACCTACCGATCAATTGAACTCATCGATAGTCATAAAAAACTGTTTGAATTTATTTATCTTTATCTTTATTTAATCTATCCAACGGTCATATCAGGTATATTTTAATGCTCGGTCAATTAATTAATAAAGGTTGTCGGATGTTAGGAAACCGTACCTCGTACCTGCGAAAAGGAAACCTTTTCTGTCTTCCGAAGCACGTGACATAAATACAATAAGATTCTGCTACTGGAGATATAGAAGCAAAAAAATAAAAACAACAAGAGAACACACGATAGATACAAGAATAAAGACGAAGAAGAACCAAGAAGAATAGAAGATACATATCAAGAGATTACACAGAACCTCATACACAATCAAGCCTACTCAAGAAGAGTTCTGTGCATACAAAATAACATTGAAGAACTTCATCGACTACATCTCACTGCCTTTGAACCTGAAGCATACGACACTCTGCTTCTCAAACAAAAATGAGAAGAGGACTCAGAATTACTTTTGATCAAATCCAAAAGAGTCCAGAGCTGCACTGAAATCACCAGAGCCATTTCTAAACTCTACTTCTCTGCTCTATGATTCATTTATTCTACACTTTGAGAAGTGTGTGTTATCTACTGTATTAAACACACACACTGACTCCTGTACTCTAACTGGAGGATCTGTAAATCCTCAGCAAACCCTTTTTATACTTCATTGCCCACTGTGGATAGTGGTAGAGGTCGTGTGTGACCTGGACAGCTGGTTGCTGTTGTTTTGTTTCCCACAAATAACAGTGGTAGAGGTCTTGGACCTGGATAGTTGTAAACTGTTGAACCCCGATCCAGGGTGTGGATCATCTTTATAAACTTTTGAGAGGACTAAGTCTCGGCTTGAGACTGAACCTCTTGGTTACCTCCTCTGTGTTTTTAGTTAAAGTTTATATCCATACTATATATATTTATTTCATATTCCACGGCTATAACTTTGAAATATAATTTATTTTTCAAAGCTACTTTGATAGTTAAACTCGCAAGTTTTTATATTTATTGTAAACCAGTAAGTTAGTTTCAAAAGTTAATTTAATCATAAGATTATGTTAACTGAGAACTAATCAATCTTTGAGAAACTAATTGAACCTTTATAATCTGTATAAATTCACTACAGTTTAATTTGTTTTTGAAATTGGGGGATTTTAATAGAAATTTTTTTTAACATAAATTTTAATTGGAACTCAATTCACCCCCCCTCTTGAGTATCCACTCCGACCAACATTTGTTATCAGAGGTTAGAAAATATTTTCTAAAGTACTCTGCTTTTCAACTGTGATTTTAGTTGTATTTTAATGTTCTTAAAATTTCTGTTATTTCTAAATTTTTATCTCTTTAAATTCTTTCTGTGATATCATGGATAATAGACTTGAGGGTGCTGCTACTAACCGGCCACCTTTTTTCAATGGAAACAACTATGCTCAGTGGAAACTCAAAATGAAAATTCATCTTGAAAGCATAGGTTTTGATATTTGGACTGCTATTGAATCTGAATATAAAATTCCCATTACTACTAGATCTACTTGGGATGAACCTACAAAGACTACTTACAATAATAATTGTAAAGCTATGAATGCCCTGTACTATGCTCTAGGAGATGAATAATTTAATAGAATTTCTGCTTGTAAAACTGCATATGAAATTTGGGATACCTTAGCTGTTTCTCATGAAGGAACAACAAATGTTAAGGAGATGAGATTGAATACCTATACTATTAAGTATGATAATTTTAAAATGAAGCCTGATGAACCCATTTCTGATATTTATCTCAGGTTCAATGAAATTTTCAACACAATGACCTCTCTAGGAAAGGATGTTCTAGAAAAGGAACAAATCATGATAATTTTGAGATGTCTACCTGAAAGATGGAGAGGAACCTCTGTCTCCATTAGAGAATCATGTGACATTGGAGAACTGCCAGTCAAAGAACTAATTGGCAAACTGATGATGTATGAAGAGGAACTCAAGGTGAATAAAGAAGAAGACGATGAACCTAGAAGAAAGTCTGTTTCCCTCAAAACTACAAACTCAAAGAACAAGGATAAGGAAACACTTCAAGCTATAAACGAAAGATCAAGCTGTGATGACAGTGAGAGTGACTCTAACAGTGATGCTGAGATGGATCACATTGCCAGAATATTTAAAAAGTTTTATAGGAAGAAGAAGTTTTTCAGAAAGTCAAACTACAAAGGTAAGTATGGTAACAAGGGACATTGGAAAAAGGATTGGAAGAAATATGATAAATCAGATGAAGTTGTCTGTTATGAGTGTAAAAGGAAAGGACACATAAAAGATGACTGTCCAAAGCTGAAATACAGGAAGAAGTATGAATACAAGGACAATAAGTTTAAAAAGTCCATGAAGGCTACTTGGAGTGCTTCTGAGGACAGTTCTAGTGAATCTGAAGTTTCTGAAACAGAACACAGAAATAAAGAAAACATGTGTTTTATGACAAACACTTCTAAGGTAACTTCAGAAACTCCTGCTTCTAATTCATATTATTCTGGAGATGATTCTGAATGTGATAACATGTCTAAATCTGAATTGTTTAAATATTGTGATACGTTAGAAGAGACATGCAATGAACTTAAGGATAAATAAAAATCATTAAAGAAACAACATGCTCTCACCACTACAGTTATAACTGAACTCACTATTGAAAAAGAGAAAAATGCTCAACTGTTAAAGGAGAACACTGAATTGAAATTATCTAATGAGCAACTCAAAAAGGATTTAGAGAAATTTACCAATGGTAAGGATACTCTAACTCAAATTCTAAGAAAACAATTTGCACCAAAATACACTACTGGAATAGGTTACAAACCTGGACAAAGACAGTTGACCAAGAATAGATTTATTCCTAAATCTGGACAGAATGTAACTAGCTCTGGAACTTCATACGCCTCAACCAGTTATATTCATAGTTATGGATTTAATAAGGTTTATCTTTCAATGTATGGTGATTCTAAAAATTATATAATACCCATTAGACAAATATGGGTACCTAAAGTATTATTGGCTAACCTGTCTGGACCCAAGAAAATCTGGGTACCAAAATCATTTCCTGTTTAAATTTGTTTTCTAGGAAACTTGCTTAAAGAGCTCCTGTAGAAAGACCTGGTACTTGGACAGTGGATGTTCAAGACATATGTCAGGAGACTTTTCATGCTTTAAAAGCTTAGTCAGAGTTTATGGAGGTTTTGTTACCTTTGGTGACAATTCTAAAGGGAAAATCATCGGGTTAGGCCAGATTGGTAACACTAACTTAGTATTGATTTCTAAAGTTTTATTTGTTGACGGCTTTAAATACAATTTATTAAGTATCTCTCAATTATGTGATGATGGTTTTTATGTTAAATTTGAAAATGATTCTTGCAATGTTTTTAATTCTAAAAATTCTTTAGTGTTTTCTGCTTTAAGAAATGAAAACGTTTATGCTGTCGAATTAAATTCCTTGGCTAAATAAAACATTAATTGTTTAAATGATTTTCAAAAAGAGTCTTGGCTTTGGCACAGGAGATTAGGACCCTGCAATGTGCATTCACTTAGAAAACTTGCTAGGAAGAACTTAGTAAGAGACCTACCCAAACTTGAATTTCCAGCAGACAAAATTTGTAATCCCTGTCAAAAGGGAAAGCAACATAAAGTTTCTTTCAAATCCAAGAAAGAAGTGTCAAATTCTCAACCTCTCGAGTTGGTTCACATGGATTTATTTGGACCTTCTAGAGTTTCTAGTTTAAATGGGAAGCACTATGTCTATGTTCTTGTAGATGACTTTTCTAGATATATTTGGGTATATTTTCTAGCTCACAAAAGTGAAGCTTGTTCTTAATTTGTTAAATATTCCAAGTCTATAGAGAACCTTAGTGGACTTAAGATTAATACCCTGAGAAGTGATCATGGCCGTGAATTTGAAAATCATGAGTTTGAATCTTACTGCTCACACAGTGGCTATAGCCACAATTTCTCTGCCCCTAGGACACCTCAACAGAATGGTGTAGTAGAAAGAAGGAATAGAACCCTACAAGAAATTTCTAGGACTATGCTCAATGAGTATGACCTACCTATTTATTTTTGGGCTGAAGCTGTCAATACCGCTTTTTATGTTATTAATAGAGTCTTGATTAGACCTGTTCTTAAGAGGACCCCTTATGAGTTATGGAAGCATAGGAAAACAAAAGTTAACTACTTCAATGTTTTTGGTTGCAAAGTCTTTATTCTTAATACTAAAGATAATCTTGACAAGTTTGCATCCAAGAATGATGAAGGAATTTTCCTAGGTTACTCTACTTCTAGTAAAGCCTAAAGAGTTTTCAATAAAAGAACCAAATGTATGGAAGAATCTGTTCATATCAAATTTGATGAAACTGATCCACATGAACCTAAGACCTCTCTTCAAAATCTTGAAGATGATCTCTCTAGTTTGAACCTTAATGATAAAAATAGTGGACCTGAAGTTAAAACATCCAGCTCTGGAAATTCTCTAGACCCTGCTTATGTTGAACCTAAACCTGTTGATGAACCTGAAATCTCGAGTCCTACCTTTTCTAGATCAACTAGGATTCTGAAGAATCATCCCTTAGATTCTATTGTAGGAGATCTTGATAGAGGGACACAGACTAGAGCTTCTCTTAGAAATCAGGTTGAACATCAAGCCTTCTTATCACAGCTAGAACCTACGAATATCAATGATGCCATCAATGATGAATTTTGGGTAATAGCTATGTAAGAATAACTAAATCAATTTGAAAGAAACAAAGTCTGGAAATTAGTAGAAAGACCTAAGGACACTATAATCATAGGCACAAAATGGGTGTTTAGAAACAAAGTAGATAAATCTGGAAACATCATTAGAAACAAAGCTAGGCTAGTTGCACAAGGTTACAATCAAGAAGAAGGAATTGACTATGAGGAATCCTTTGCACCTGTAGCTAGATTAGAGGCAATTAGGATCTTACTTGCTTATGCATCACATCTGAATTTCAAGTTATATCAAATGGATGTGAAAAGTTCTTTTTTAAATGGTTTTATTGTTGAAGATGTTTTTGTAGAACAACCACCTAGTTTCACAAATCCTCATTTTCAAAATCATGTTTTTAAACTTTCTAAAGCCTTATATGGTTTAAAACAAGCTCCAAGAGCTTGGTATGAAAGAATTTCAAACATTCTCATTTCAAAAGGATTTACAAAAGGAATAGCTGATCCCACTCTATTTATAAAAAGGTTTTCAGAAGATGTCTTAATAGTACAAATCTATGTTGATGATATTATTTTTGGATCTTCTAAAAATTCTTTATGTACTGATTTTTCAAAGGTTATGCAAAATGAGTTTGAAATGAGCTTAATGGGAGAGCTGAAGTACTTTATTGGATTTCAAATCTTTCAAACTAAAGATGGCATTATTCTAAACCAATGTAAATATACTAAGGATTTGTTAAAACGTTTTGGTTTGGATAGTATTAAGGAAAGTGATATACCCATGAGTACTACTTGCAAATTGGATGTTGATGAAACAGGGAAACCAGTTGATCAAAAAAATTACAGAGGTATGATTGGGAGCTTACTTTCTCTTACTGCTAGTCGACCAGATATTATGTTTAGTGTGTGTATGTGTGCTAGATTTCAAGCTAATCCTAAAGAGTCACACTTACTAGCTGTTAAAAGGATTTTTAAATATCTTAAGTATACTGTAAATTTAGGTTTGTTTTATCCAAAAGGACAATATTTTGACCTAACTAGTTATTCAGATGCTGGCTTTGCTGGATGCAAGTTAGATAGGAAAATCAAATCTGGAACATGTCAATTAATTGGAAAATCTCTAGTATCATGGTGTAGTAAGAAACAGAACTCAGTTGCATTATCTACTACTGAAGCAGAATACATCGCTGCTGGTAGTTGCTGTGCACAAATTCTGTGGATGAAACACACTTTATTGGACTATGGATTTGATTTTAAACATGTTTCAATTAACTGTGACAATACTAGTGCTATTAACATATCTAAGAACCCTGTGTCTCACTCTAGGACTAAGCACATTGATGTCAGACATCATTTTCTAAGATATCATTATCAGAAAGGTGATATCTCTCTAAAATTTATTAACTCTGAACATCAATTAGCTGATATCTTTACAAAGCCTTTATGCTCTAAAAAAATGATGTTTATTAAACAAGAGTTGTGTATGATCGATCTGTGAAACCGATCTGTGAAACTGATATGTGAAACCGATCTGTGAAACTGATCTATGAAAACGATCTGTGAAACTGATCTGTGAAACCGATCTATGAAATTGATCTGTGAAACCGATCTGTGAAACTGATATGTGAAACTGATCTGTGAAAACGATCAGTGAAACCCATCTGTCACACCAGTCTGTCAAACTGATTCTCTGTATTACTTTTTATTTTGTCGTAATTAATTAATTAATTTCTTTTATCCTTTTTATGGGAACCCTAAATGATAAAATAAATGATACGTGGCTATTTCTCTTCCCTAAACCTTTTACCTTTCATTTCCTGCCGAACCCTTCAACTCCTCTTCTCCTCTACCTCGAACCTTAGAACTACTGCTTTCCCCAAAATCTTCGAATGGCTAAGAAAAAGAGACCAAGGAAAGGATCAGACAGTCCTGTACCTCCAAACCGTGCTCGAGGCGAGTCGAGTAGTACCTCTCAACGATAAATAAATCCGAACCTGGAAACTTGGATTGTTGCTGTAGAAAGAGAAGTCAGTTCCTCCTGGCTTTTATCAAGTAATTCACTGTTGCTGTAAGTTCTTGAATCACAAGGATGGACAGACTAGTTTTCAGACAACTCACGAGTAGACTTCCCGAAGCTGGTACATGAGTTTTATATGAATCTGAAAATCACTCTAGACGGTGTGGAGGCTGCCCGGATGTCGTCTGAAGTAAAAGGAAAGAAAATATCCTTTTCATATAAACAGTGGGCAGAATGCTTAAATGTACCCCATGAGGGTCGGTATGAGGATTATGCTGGGAATATTCCTCCAATCACTGATTACTTCTATTATGAATTAGCTCTAGAGCTTCTGATTGGAAACAAAGAATTGAGGAGGATCACATCCTCAGAGTTGGATGGTGAATGCAGACTTCTTTTCAAGTTTATTCAGCACCAACTTTGCCCTAGGAGAGGAGATTTTGCTGCTGTAAAGTACCAGGATGTTTTCCTGTTGTTTCTTCTAAAAAACCATGAGAAGATCAATTTGTGTAGATATGTGATGGTTCACATAGCTGGAATGGTAAAACCATCCAAGAAAGCCACTGCCTTATTTTACTCTAAGATGATCTCTACCATGCTCAAGAATCTAGAATGTGTTGATGAAGATGATGAAGTAGCTGAAACAGATCATCCCTTCTGTCTCAACAAAGAGATCTATAGGAGGATTAAAATCAATTAGAATCCATGGAAGAAGTGTTGGGTTGCTGATGACGACAAGCTGTATGAAGCCTACAATCCCACAGATCATGGAAAGAGGCCTAAGGGTTTGAGAGACCCTGGTTTGAAAGCAAATGAGGAACCAGTTTATTCTGATGATGAGGAAGAGGATGAAAGAAATGAAGCTACCGAAGGTCCAAGAATGGAAGAAACTGATACAGAAGATGGAAGTGTGTCACCTCCTGATGATAGGAGTTATCCTGATATAGTGAGTCCAATGAAAAGAATAGATTTTGGACCTACTAGTCCACCTTTGGCCTTACCGGAATCTGAACCAATTCTTGGTGATGAAGAAGATACTGACACTAAAGTTTCTACCAGTGAAGACTCTGAGAAGAGTAATAATGAGCAAGGTGGTGATGATGATGATGATGGTGGTGATGATGATGGTAATGGTGATGGTGATGATGATGGTGTTAACCGACCTGTAGATGGTATGGCTGAACCTTCAATAGAACCACAACAAAGTGTTGGTGATGGTGATGATGGTGTTAACCGACCTGTAGATGGTCTTGTTTTACCTCCAACGGAAACACATCAAACAGTACCAGGAACAGATGCCACTGGTAAGAGAGAATCACCAGAAATCAGTGGAACAACAAGTTATGAGAAACCGAAATATACCTTGTGTGATGTTGTTTGGAATGACTACCCTTGTTTTGCTGTTTTGGGATTAGACTATTCTGAAGAAGAAGAGGAAATGTCAGAATCTACTGCAGTTATGAAGAAGAGTCTCCCAAGTGAAGCAAGATCTGCTCCTGTTGTTGATTCTACAGATGTTCATCTGCCTGGTTCTGCAATCTCTCAAGCTGATTTTGATAAGTTTAAGACTCAATTGCTGGCTACTGTGAGAGATACAGTCAGAGAAGAAATTTCCAATACCCTTAATCAAGTGTCTCTGCAAGTTTCTGAAGCATCGTTGGAAGCTTTATCACAAAGAGTATCGAATGTTATGAAGCCAGACCTGGCCAATACTGGTGAGCTTATTGGCAGGCACATAGCCTCTATGAACTAGACTATGAAGGATCTCCACACTGGCTTAGTATCTTTATCATGCGAATTTATATCAACCATCTCTGGTATGATGGAAGTGTTGAGGAATTTAATTGAACATCTCAACAAGTCTGATTTGAGAAGATTGAAAGCTGAGATAACTCAAAAAGTTAGCAAAGCCAGTACTGCTAAAGTAACCAAAATCACTACCTATGAGCTAGAGGATCTAAGGGAGGTTGTACATGATGAGTTAGCAGTTGTTAGACAAGTTCTTGATCTGGATTCTTTAAAGAAAATTAAGGATCACTGTGATCACAGTCATGAAATGGAAACCGTATATTCAGCAGATGCCAAACAGGCTCTGAAAGAGATCAAGGAAAAGGTTGATCATTACTTTTCAAAGATTTATACAAAGCATGAGATGGCTTCAAATTTCAAGGTGTTGGCAGAGAATCTATAACTACCTCCAGTCACTCAAGCTTTCAAGGCTCAAGTTCGTCAGTTGCAAGACTTTACTCCTACTTTGGCACTGTTCATGGAGAACAAAGATGATTTCAAAAAGGCTATGCAGTATGGTGCAGAAGTTGTTCAGAATTTCATAAATCTTTTGAAGCCTTATCTGAATGCCCAAGCCACTTCCATTGTGCTTCCTACTGCTGAACCTCTCCCTGCCTCTGATGTAGCTCCAAATCAGCTCTCTGTTGCTCAGGCACTCTCTCAACTATGGCCAGTTCCTCAGACATCTTCTGAACCAGCTACTGCTGATACTCAACGACAAACCTCCATAGCACCTTCTCCTACACCTGCCAGAGTTGTCCTCCCACCTCTTTAGATTTGCCCAGAACAACCTGCCTCCAAGTCCTCCAACTTACCCTCTATTGATCCCAAAGACAAAGGCAAAGCCCCTTTGTATCCACAGAAATAGTTGTGTATTGTTTTTGATCGGGTGGACTATGTGTTGGTTATAATCTTCTGTACTTTAGAAAATATTTTTTTTCTCTCTCTCTATTCTCTATGCTGCCTTCTTTTTTACTCTCTTATTTGTATGTTTTCCCTCTTTTTTTATTATCACAAAGGGGGAGAAGGATGTATATATATGGGGGAGAAGGATGTATATATATGGGGGAGATCAATCTCTAAGGGGGAGTTTAATATCTATGAGGGAGATTTATTTTCAGGGGGAGATTTATATCTCATTATGTTTTTTTAAAGATTTATGATTATCAAAAAGGGGGAGATTGTTGAGCCCTCTGGATGATTGTTGAATTCATTCCTATGATTGTTGTTTTAATAATCACAAATCGCTATTATTTAATCCGGTTGGATTTCTCATAAACTTAATCACAATCTATTAGTGAATCTGCTATCTTGTTTTTATCTATGTTTGTATTGATTTACAAGTATTTTGGATGTCTTCTGGATCAAATAGACAACGGTCGCACCGATCCAATATCAAGACAACGGTCGCACTGATACAATATCAAGACAACGGTCGCACCGATCCAATATCAAGACAACGGTCGCACCGATCCAATATCAAGAAAACGGTCGCACCGATCCAATATCAAGACACCGGTCTCACCGATCCAATATCAAGACAACGGTTGCACCGATCCAATATCAAGACAACGGTCGCACCGATCCAATATCAAGACAACGGTCGCACTGATCCTATATCAAGACAACGGTCGCACCGATGCATCTGAGTCACCAATGCTGATCAATCTGACTCACCGATGCTGATAAATCTGACTCACCGATGCTGATCGAATGACACACCGATGCAAATGAGTCACTGATCAATATGACTCACCAATGCTGATCAATCTGAGTCACCGATGCTGATCGAATGACACACCGATGCAAATGAGTCACTGATCAATATGACTCACCGATGCTGATCGAATGACACACCGATGCAAATGAGTCACTGATCAATATGACTCACCGATGCTGATAGAATGACACACCGATGCAAATGAGTCACTGATCAATATGACTCACCAATGATGATCAATATGAGTCACCGATGCTGATCAATCTGACTCACCGATGCTGATCAATCTGAGTCACCGATGTTGATCAATCTGACTCACCGATCAAATAACACACTGATGCTAATCATCTGAGTCACCGGTCAGGACACACCGATATCTAGCCACCGATGCTGATGACCTACCGATCACTTGAACTCATCGATAGTCATAAACAACTGTTTGAATTTCTTTATCTTTATCTTTATTTAATATAACCAACGGTCATATCAGGTATATTTTAATGCTCTGTCAATTAATTAAAAAAGGTTGTCAGATGTCAGGAAACCGTACCTCGTACCTGCGAAAAGGAAACCTTTTCTGTCTTCCGAAGCACGTGACATAAATACAAGAAGATTCTGTTGCTGGAGATATAGAAGCAAACAAAAGAAAAACAACAAGATTACACACGATAGATACAAGAAGAAAGAGGAGGAAGAACCAAGAAGAATAGAAGATACATATCAAGAGATTACACAGAACCTCATACACAATCAAGCCTACTCAAGAAGAGTTCTGTGCATACAAAAGAACATTGAAGAACTTCATCGACTACATCTCACTGCCTTTGAACTTGAAGCATACGACACTCTGCTTCTCAAACAAAAACGAGAAGAGGACTCAGAATTACTTCTGATCAAATCCAAAAGAGTCCAGAGCTGCACTGAAATCACCAGAGCCATTTCTAAACTCTACTTCTCTGCTCTATGATTCATTTATTCTACACTTTGAGCAGTGTGTGTTATCTGCTGTATTAAACACACACACTGACTCCTGTACTCTAACTGGAGGATCTGTAAATCCTCAACAAACCCTTTTTATACTTCATTGCCCACTGTGGATAGTGGTAGAGGTCGTGTGTGACCTGGACAGCTGGTTTCTGTTGTTTTTTTCCCACGAATAACAGTGGTAGAGGTCTTGGACCTGGACAGTTGTAAACTGTTGAACCCCGATCCAGGGTGTGGATCATCTTTATTAACTTTTGAGAGGACTAAGTCTCGGCTTGAGACTAAACCTCTTGGTTACCTCCTCTGTGTTTTTAGTTAAAGTTTATATCCATACTATATATATTTATTTCATATTCCACTGCTATAACTTTGAAATATAATTTATTTTTCAAAGCTACTTTGATAGTTAATCTCGCAAGTGTTTATATTTATTGTAAACCAGTAAGTTAGTTTCAAAAGTTAATTTAATCATAAGATTAAGTTAAATGTGAACTAATCAATCTTTGAGAAACTAATTGAACCTTTATAATCTGTATAAATTCACTACGGTTTAATTTGTTTTTGAAATTGGGGGATTTTAATAGAAATTGTTTTTAACAGAAATTTTAATTGGAACTCAATTCAACCCCTCTCTTGAGTATCCACTCCGACCAACAACTCTAATTCTAAAGGTGAATCTTGAGGATCTAATTTTTTTGGAAAACACTCGTTATTATTCTATATATATTAGTGATATTTTTTATTTCCAAAAGATTTCAAATAATCAAGAAAATATATAAAAAGTTCTTGAGTTCTTCATGATTACAATTTTACAGAGTCTTTCAAGATTTACAGATCTGCTACTACTATGTTCTATCAATCTCTGTTATTCTGAAGAAGAAGAAGAAACATGTTGAAAATTCACCATTTCAACAAAGAATATCATTCGCGATCCATTGTTGAGGAAGTTGCTGAATTTATTTCTATATCTATTACAACTTGATCAACTCATAATTACCCTTATCTGAAGAACATCATTTCTAAAGATGACTATATATCTATTATCAGTTTCATGTTGTTGCAACTATGAATATAAATTAGAATGTATTTCAATAAAAATACTCTTTTTATTTTGAGTAACCAGCTTCTCGTACTGAGATGTGTATTTGGTTCTAAGTTTGAACTAGAAGGATCTATTTTTAATCTTTACTTGTAATGGTTTCAACTACCTTCACTCAGTTGTGGACATACTATTGATAAGAGGAACAAATAGTGAAAATCACCAACCTCTTGGAGTAGAGAATTCGTGGAGTGGACTAGGGGCCATCTATGTCCTGAACCACTATATATCCTTGTTTCCATTAAATTTTTATTTTCCGCTACCTAAAAAATCTGATAAGGATATAAGGTTATACTCGGTCCTCATCGTGATTCATGATGAATTTGTAAATGTCACAATTCACCCCCCTCTTGTGTGTATTTGGTATAACCCGACCCAACACATCCTACATCACATATATGATCATTTTGTTTTATATAACCTTACTTTAAATCCATCATTATTTATATAGTAAAATTCTAATAATATATTGTAAATATATTCATGCCTGAACCCCAATCCACTACCATATGGATAGACACCATGGTGAAACACTAACACTATAGAGACCCAAACCTTAAAATACACTAAATTAAAAATTATAATATATTTTTGAAATACTATAATCCATGGATCATGTTTTATAGTAACATGGGAAGATTAAAAAATATATAATAATCAAAATTAACAAAAAAATGATTTTTATTTAAAACTCCACATTGATATCCTACCTCCCACAAATATTCTAAAACAATATTGTACAACATAGGAAAAAATAAATAAGGAATCATGTGATATATAAATTCTAGTTATGGAATAATTAGGTCAACAAAGAATATTATGAGATTTTGTAGGAATTCCATGATATAATAAAGAGGATGATCATAATCATAAAATGAAACATTAGGAAATGAAATTGTATGATCATGGAATCATAAACATGTGACCAAAAAATAAAACATGATATCAAAAACATATTCCACGGGTTACACAAAATCCCATCATTATAATGCAGACAATTTTCCTTGGCAAAATGGGTCTACTACCTAATTCATGTCGTAACATGTCATTAGATAATATGTATTACATAAATAATTTTAGCGATATGTAATTCTATGTACATCCATCACAAAATAAAGATCATACATATTTGAAACACATGAAATAATAAACCGTACATAAATAATAAGCAATGTCAACCCCATGAGAAGGAATTTGGTTTCATAATTTTGATTCATGATTATTAAAAGTATTAATCTAAAGGATTCCCAAATGAAGAAGGAATTTTTTTTTGGAACATTAATTAAAGAAAATGGAAATATTTATTGAACATGGAATTTCAATAATACAATTGAAGATAAATAACTTAGATAAGTATGAGTAAAACAATGAACCACTTTAGTGAAAATGTATATTATAAGTGAAGGATATTTTTCACAAATGATTAAATTTATTGAGTTACATAGAAAAGAAATAAACAAAATGGGATCTGCATAATATAATTATTTATTTAAGGAATCCATTTTTTTTAAAACATTTCATTGGGGAAATTATCAACGTGAATGAATAAATAGGAATCTCCCATTAAATAGAGTTTACTTAATATTGAGAATTTCAAAGGGAAATAAAAAAAATTAAAAATCCCAATAACAGAAATGATATTTTATTATGTATCTAAGTAAGGTAAATAGAAATAAAAATATAATAATTAAAGTAGAGTATGGTTTAAAAAAAAGTGAAAAAATAATATAATTCGTAATTGATAATTCACATGGGTTTTATAGAAGATCTAATACCACATGTCTAAATGTGATCATCACTTTTTATTATCTACCTAAATAACTAAATAATATTTATTAATTATATATTCAATAACCATATTCATCTACATTATAGTTTTATGAAATATTTTATATCTTTTTTAATTTATTTTTAATATAATTTTCACATATATCATTTACTTATGGTATGTTAGTTAATTTCTTCATAAATCATTGTATTTGTTGAATGTGTTCAATAGTAATGTAAAATACTTATTGATATTAGTATTTTTTACTTATATGTATATTATTATTTAAAATTAACAATAATTAAAAATTTTCTATGGTTAACTAAAAATATATCTAATTTATATATGGTTCATTGATATGTATATTTAAGGTAGTAAATGTTACAACATTCATTTCTTATTAATCACACATATAAAATTTAAAATAAAATTATTCCAAACTACTATTGGTTTCAAAAGTAATTTTTTTACATAAGTACTACAATTATATTTTTATACTTGATATATGGTGGAGGAAAACAAAACTTTTCATTATATAGAGGTGAGAGTCTAATTGTATTCTCAGTGAAAAATTTCATTTTTCATCAAATTGTAAGGGGAATAAGAAATAAATAATTATTATATTATAATTATAATAAGTTAATAAATATAAATTTTAAATCAAATAACCTTTTCAAAACTACCATTTATTTTGGTGATGAATAATTGAACACATAATTCATGGAGGCTATAGTTTTCACTCTCGCATGATGTCCTTTTCATTCTCCTTAATCATTTGTCATGTTATTAGAAAATAGAAATTAAATTTTTATAATCAAATATAATAAAAGTAATAATAATTGGGTCATCGTGAATTTATTTTATAGATGGTACTAGATTGGTTTAGTAGATTAATGGAACTAGAGAACATGGGATTAGGGTATTACCTCTCCCTTGGAATTTCTCCATTAGGTAAATCCTTAGGCCTCTTTAGCACAATCCTTTTGAGATACCAAGTACTAAAGGGTGTGGAAATGGTTTTTAGGAGGGAATTTCTCTGAGTTTTCATTGATGAAAATCCTTTCAATGGTGGGAGAAATGGAAATGTTGTGTGATCCATTTATAAGTGATGAGAGTGGAATTTATGTAAAATATTTTTTCATCTCTAAAATTATATTCAACTATTTAGGGAAAAGTCTCTAAAAAAGAAAATTATGCAATTGGTAAATGAGAAAAGCTTGATCATTTCTCCACAATCAAACACCATTCCTTTTCCCATGATTTAACATTTTTCACTTTATAAATAATCTTTTGACCGAATTTATTTTTACCGTGATAACTCCACCTTAAGACTCGGTACAAAATTTAGGTGGAAAAATTATAAATTATAACCATTTAAAAATATTAAATTGTCATTTATAATATCTAAATAATATTTGAAAATAATATTTATTTAATTTAGTGATATTAATTTTATTATTACCAGATATAATGCATAAAAATTGATTAATAGAAAGTGATCATTGTGTGCTTAAAATTTATGTTTATGACAAAATTTTCACATTTTCAAATTTTAAATAAATAAATTTTATTATAAAATAAAAATCAATATATTTATTCTATTAAAATAAGAAAAAATAATATTTTACAAAATAAGATTAATTCAATGAAAAATTTGTAATTGAATTAATGTATTACATTTATTTTTTTAGTTTTAATGTTTACTTATAAACATTTAAAATGGAATTATGAGGAAATAAATTATTATAAATATATATTTATATATATGTGATGAATTATAATTTTATATAAAATTATATGTCTATCTTATATATATATATATAATGTAATAAATCATACCATTTTCAGAAATATGTATTTTTCATTAGTTATCTAAAAATAAACTAATATAGATAAATTACAAACATTTATCATCAGATATTTTTTATAATTGAAATTAAAAAATGATACTCATTTTATCAAATTAAAATGCCAAAATATATAAATATTCCATAAAAATATTAATGAGAAAAATAAATAAAACTACTAGTATATAATAAATATTTCTTTTGAGGTCTTAACTTTTAACACACAAAAAATGAGTTTATTGACATATTTTTTTCTAAATAAAATTTCACGTCAACTGAAAAATAAATCAATTTTATTCTATATTAATAATAAACATAATTTTCATTTTAAAATAAAATATTGATTCTCTTTAAAATATATTCTCACCACATGAAAAATGAATTTTTGAAAATTTCATTTCGAAGAATAAAATTACCTCATCCATGATAAAATTATACTTAATTGTTTATATCATAAAAAATTAATTTTATAAATATATTGATATTAAAATATATATTTTAATTTTATGAAATCATTCAGATAAAAATAATAATAATTTTTTCATTAAAATAATATAATAAAAAAATATATTATATTTTTCTTTCACTTTTTTATTTCAAAAATAAAATTTTTATTCACATTTCAAAAAATACATATTTATGTTATATTTATATTTTTAACCTATTTATCCAATTTTTTTTTCAGAACCCATATTTTACTTATAAATATTTTCAAAAGACATATTTCATATATATATATATATATATGCATATTAAAATCAATCATTCTATTCTCACTAAATAAAGAACAATTTTTATCTCAATAGTTTCAATTTTTGATCTCACAACATTCATACTTATTTAATTAGTTTTCCTATCATTGTTTGTTTTTTAATACTAATAGTTATTCCAAAAGGTAACAATGGTCTAGTGGAGTATTTTTAATAAAGATAATATTGTTTTCAAATTATTACCTATTTAAAATTTTAGTGGTATTAATGGATGTAATAATTCATGATGTGTAAGAAGAAATTATATTTCATTCTTGTTTTAATGTATCCTCATTTTATTATTCCATTATATATGAATAATACAAAATTAAATTGGTACATATCTTATATAACCCAATCACTAACCATGTATTAATTAACTTGAATGAATAGTGAATAAGATACATAATCATTGGAAAAAAATACAGGCTCCTAAATCCTAATGTGTTTAATTCTCTTGAGTTAAAGAAATATCATCCTTATAATTTTAATTATCACATACTAATGAAAATAGATAATGATATCTAAATTGTATTCATGGATGAATTTATATTATCTACAGAATTTTTAACCTTACAAACATCTGGAAAATATCTTTTACCTTATAATAGTATTATCCCTAAGATTATTTTTTATCCATCATTTTGAGATAAGAGATTGTAATTAATAACCCTTATATAGATATACTATCAATGGTTGATATGAAAATTTATTTCCTTTTTATAATAGATAATATAAACTCTTTATACAAGAAATATTAATTACAAAATTCAAAATGAATATATATATAAAGGAAGGGTAATAATAATTTCTTGAATCATTATCATAGAAACTGTTGGGCAAAAATCCCTCAAGGAATCATTGAAGCTTTTTTTTAGGTGATTGTGTTTGTTGACAAAGTGGACATCTGAGTAGTGATTGTTGACAAAGCAAAACAATGACATACAAATTTTTTGACAAAGAGGATTTCATGGTGGAATGTCGAGTTCAAGAGATGAGGTCAACGATCCATGTTTGATTCAAGAACATCGATAAAAGGAATGGATGATCTGGAGGCGCTACAAAAGAACAGATACAAGGTGGCGCCGTTTTCCAGTGTTTGCCAAATTTTTGGGCCTGAAAATCGGCAAATGAAGAAAAGTGTTTTTGGCAAAGGGACTTGTGTGCCGAGGACTTGGAGAATAGGAAACTTGCGCGCCATATGTTTTTCAAGATCATAAGATCAAAATATGGCAAATGAAGTAGGTTCGCGCAAGTTTGGGAGTTGGTCGCGCAAGTGTCCAAAAGGACAGAAGACTTGCGCGCCGAAACTGGGTCGCGCAGGTGACTTGCGCGCCGTCGCACAGGGTGGTCAGATTGCCTATAAATACTGGACCACCCCTCCTCATTCCTCACCGGAGTTCAAATCTTTGAGAAATCAGAGCTCCCATCGCGCAGGTGTGGTGGTCGCGCAAGTGGTGAGTGTGGGTCGCACAGGTGGAGTTGCGCGCCAGTAGTTGAAGTTGTGCGCCGGTGTTAGAAGTTGCGCGCCGGTTAGAAGTTGCGCGCCAATGTTGGTTTGGGTGTAAAAGTAAGAGAGTCGCACAAGTTTGGAGTTGAGGAAGCTTGAGTCGCGCAAGTGTCTGAGGAGGACTTGCGCGCCCGTTGTGACTTGCGCGCTGATACTTGCGCGCCGAGTTTGACTTGCGTGCCAAGTAAGGTTTTGTTCCAGCGGTGCTTCTCGGACTGCGTAGAAGTTGGTACGTTGCCCGATACCTTCGGTGCAAAGATATATTCATCTACGGGTGAAAGTTGAACTTCAACAGAGCATCTACATACAGAGAAAGATGCATTCCTTAATGGAAATGAAGAGACCTACAGGTCTATAAACAGTGAGTGGATACCCTTCTAGAGCAGTGAGCTTAGGAAGAGGAAGAAGGTGATCCTCTCCACCGGTAGTGAGCCAGAGAGAGAGAAATAGGGAGTGACCCTTGGGAAAGTAGTGAGCTGACCCTAAACTTTGTATAGGCAGTGAGCCTGGGCATAGAAGTGATCTAGCCCAAACATTGTAATCCACAGCTAGTGAAGTCTAGTGGAATTTGGTACGAACCGACAACTTGTCGGCATATGCTCCTTGGACGCAGCCCTTAGCGGTGAACCAAGTAAAAATCTACGTGTCTTCCTTCTTAATTCCCTGCATTGCATTCAAAGCATCATCATCAGGTAAAGGAGACAAGTGATCACAGTAACCACACAAGTGCAAACAAAGTGACCCTTGTAACAAAGAGGTCAAGATCCAGTGGGGGCAGAAAGAACTTTGAAAAATAATATCCATACCCTGATTCACCCCCCCTCTCAGGGTATATAGGCCCCTATTGGTCCTAACAATTGGTATCAAAGGGATAGGTTGCTTTTATCAGATTTGTTTGCTCTGACTTGGTGTAGTCGATCTGTGTGTTTAAAGAATTAGTCTGCTCTTATCTCGGTGAGCCATGGCCAAGGAAAAAACATCCAAGAAGAAGCAAAAGTCATGTGGTACTCTTCAATGTGGAAGTATGTATGGAAAAAGTGTGATTCACTTAAAAGAATCAAACAGTTTACTGAAGGAAGGTCTGGATGAATCTGACAGGGAAAGGATTGATTCAGTCAATCATGATGTTGGAATGAGTGAAGTACATGAGCATCAGAGTGATGCTGAAACAGAAGAAGAAATTGAAGGAAGAATAGATATGCGAGCTGAGTTGGAGGCTGCTCTTGAGGAGATAGATGTTTGGAGGGCAAAAACAAAGAAATCCAACAATGTTGTTCACGATGCCAAACTCTATATGTAGCAGCAGGAAGAAGAGAAGTCTGAGATGATGGAAGAAATTGAGAAACTCAAGTTATCAACACGAGAGAACTCAGAATCGGTTAGGGAGTATAAGATTAAGATTGAAGAACAGAAAAGGGAGATCGATGGACTGAATAGAAAAGTGAAAGATCAATTCAAAAGCATCGAAGAACCTAATTTTCCAAGTGACGTTTAAAACACTGAAGAAGCCAAATCTAAAGATATCCGGATCAAGGGATTGGAGATTGAGGTCAAAAAGCTAAAAGGCTTAAATCAAAGGCTTATTGATATAGTTACTGACATAACAGAGAAGAATGATTCACATGCTGAAGAGCTACAGAAGATGGCTAGAATGAAAGGAAAACAAAAGGCTGGTGATTATGAAGAGAGTCAAAAGTCAGATGAAGCATAGAATCTCAAAGCCAGAAATAATGATCTAGCAGCACAGTTGTCTGCAGAAATTCAGAAGAATCAAAGGCTACAACAAGAGAATGCGTGTTTCTCTGACTCTGTTGCTCAAGAAAAATTGAAGGTAAAGGAGAAAAATGACATGGTTGATAAGATGAAGCATGAACTGGAAGATGAGGTGAGTTGAGGGAAACTTCTCAAGGAGGAACTTGATGTCCAACTTGAATCAAGGGATATGAAGATTCAAAAGTTGGTAGAAGAGCTATAATCAGTCAGGTAGGAAATAGAGAAGTCTAAATCCAAAGATAATCCCAAGTTGAAGGATGCACTGCACTTGCTATTTGATCATCCTTCGACTGGTGATGATGAAATGAAAAGCAAATTTGCTATTTCTGAAAAGAGGCAGGGACAAATTTTCTCAGCACAAAGACCATACAGTTTGGGAAAAACTGGTATTGGCTTCGATGAATCCCCTTCGGTTCATGATAAAAAGAGAGCTGTGAATAGTTCCATATGTGAAAGAAATCCTATAGGTGCTGGAGGTAGGCCTAAGAGGACAGTTACAAAAAGTATTGGTGACATGTGTTATTTCTGTGGGATTCATGGCCACACATCAAGCTTCTATTCATAGGCTCTGGAATACATTTCGAGAAGTGAAAATAGAAACTGTAATAAATCCATGAAGAAGAGGAAGCATCAGGAGAAATCAGAGAGGAGAGTCTCTCTAAGGAAAACATTCATCAGATGCTATTTCTGTGGAAGAAAGGGACACACAATGTGTATGTGTTAGGAAGTTCAGGAGCCCAATATCAAAAGAGGATCTCAAGTTGCATCAACATCTCAGCAGAGAAGTGACAAAATGAGGTATGTCTTTGATGGAAGATGTTTCATATGTTCTGATTTTGGGCATTTGGCAAGACATTTCAGCAAGAAGAAGGCAAGGAAGGAAAAGGAACGTCAAAGGAGATTCCTCACTCCAGTGGTGTCTAATGAGAAATCGTACCCTGGAAGACAAAGTGGTAAATTGGAAAATAGGCGTAGAGCCTCAGGGGAATCACATGGAGCTGAATAAGAAGTGTATCAGTCACCTCCTCAGTCACACTCACAACCGCCCTCTAAGAATGAACATGAACAAATATGGAAGAAAAAGGGAGGAAACGCTACAGCTGTGAGTAAGAAGAATGGACGTTCAATAGAGGACTAACCACCAGCGAAAAAGAGTGTGGTGACTGAGACATCTTATATGAGAATGACGAACAAAGAATGCATTGAAAAATCTGCATTTCGTGCTTCTCAACAAGAAGTGAATGAAAGAGAAATATCCTTGCAATGGTGGAATAAGCAGGGGAAGATGGCAAGTGGAGAGATTCTTACCCAGAGAAGGAATCAAGGGAAATGGAATTTCGGTGGAACCTCAAAGAAGGAAATGTGTACTAGAGGGTTTATACCCCAAGCGGTGAGAAAGGCCGAGCCTACCAAATCTACATATCAGAAAAAGGCTCAGAATGTAGGCAATTAATGCCTAGTCATATGGACCGAACAGTTTAATTTGGCTAGGCAGTTGGAGGAAGCAAGAAAGGAGTGTGATTCTCTCCAAGAAAGAATCAAAGGGTTGACCCATCAGGATCAACCGAAATCCTCATCTTGAGGAGTCTAGAAAGAACCATCCCCTCTCCCTATGTATATAAATGCTATTAACCTATGATTTGTGTGTTTCAGGTTTTAGGGAGATACAATCCAAGGGGAAGTGGCATGTAAGGATGCAAAGTGGAGAAGTTATGTGCTCCAGAGTTTCAATTGATACAAATCAGGTATCAAATTTGATGATAAAAGGGAGCAACAGTGCACAACAGGAAGTGTTTGTGTTATTGAATTTGTCTCTTGTTTCCTACACCGAGTTCCAACTCAGTAGGCTTAGAGATTTTGTTAATGGATCAACTATTAGTGGAAGATGGGAACAAATTATACAGGAGGAGAAGAATGATGTTTATGGGTCTAACCCCAGGAAATGTTGCATAACATAGGGGGAGCATTTAACAACAAAATCAGATGCCATATCCATCAAGGAAATAATTGGATGACCCATCCCAAGAGTTGTCTATCGAGATAAGACATACTATGAGAGAAGCAGCAGTGATCAAGCATTTCATGATTATTTATTTTGATCTAAAATTATGGTATCAGCTGACTGTTTTCAGGATACCAAGAAGCTGCGAGAATTAGTTTAATGGAATGATTCCAATGAACAATGAAACAGTGAGAAATTTTCTGATAAACGTGATTAGGAGGAAAGAAACAAAGGGGGAGCATAAGTGACTAATGATGATTTATAAAAGAAAAATCATCATCTGCACAATAGTCAAAGAGATGAGCTGAAATTGACATGCAGAATATCATTGGTGATTTGTCAGCTCTAGCTCAGACAAGGAGAATGGAATCACTGCAGAAAACACCTTTTAGATCCCAGGTTGAGTTGAAATGCTTTTCTGATGCAGCTGGAAATGAAGACTAGGTCCAGGATATGAATGAATAGCTTCATCAGATTGAGAAGAACCAGATGTGGGAGATTGTTTCGAGGCCATCAGACAATAATGTCATCAGGACTAAATGGGTCTATTAAGACAAGATGAATGAATATGGCACGGTGATTCAGAACAAAGCACGACTGATGTGCAAAGGAGACTCCCAGATAGAGGGAATAGATGGTGATGAGACATTTGCACCGATTGCAAGGTAGGATACAATCAGATTATTCCTAGCCATTGCATGGCAAAGAAACATCAAAGAGTTCCAGATGGATGTCAAATCCGCATTCTTGAATGGGGTTCTGGAAGAGGAGGTGTATATTGAGAAGCCAGATGGTTTTCTCATTCATGAGGATGAGAACAATGTTTGCAGGCTGAAGAAGGCATTGTATGGGCTGAAACAATCACCAAGGGCATGGTACTCAAAGCTTGATCAGTACTTGAAGAAGCATGGTTTCCAGCGTGGAGGAGTTGACTACAACCGCTATTTCAACAATGACAGTAATCATAGGATGATGGTTCTAGTGTATGTCGATGACATAATTTTTGGCGGATCAGATGAAGCTCAGTGTAGATAGTTTTCCGAATTCATGAAAAATGAGTTTGAAATGTCAATGATTGGAGAGCTAACGTTTTTCCTTGGTCTACAAGTGACACATGGAAGGAATGGAACTTTCATTTCTCAATCCAAATATGCCAAGGAGGTTCTAAGAAGGTTTGGAAGGGATAATTCCAAGGAGATTAAGACTCCGGTTGCTACCTGGATGAAATTATCAAAATATGAGGATGGAAAGGCAGTTAATATCACAGAATACAGGAAAATAATTGGAATTATGTTGTACTCACAACAAGGCCTGATATTGTTTTCGCCACATGCCAAGCAGCGAGATATCAGAGTAATCCCAAGGAAAGTCACATGATTGAAGTGAAAAGAATACTTTGGTATATCAAGGGCATGGTGGACTTCATCTTGAAATACAATGACAAATATCAGACAGAGTTATTGGGATATACTGATGCAGACTGGGCCGGTTCAACAGATGATAGGAAATCAACATCTGGAGGTGCATTTTATCTTGGTGGACTATGTATTGCTTGGTTGATCAAGAAGCAGGATTTCATTTCATTAAGAATCGCAGAAGCTGAGTATATTGCGGTCACTCAAGCATGCACACTGTTATTGTGGATGAAGCAGCAACTTGAAGATATGGGAGTTGAAGTGAAGTCTTCGATCGGAATCCAGTGTGATAACTCAAGTGCTATAAATCTCAGCAAAAATCCCGCCCATCAATTAAGGACAAAGCACATTGAGATTAAGTATCATTTTATCAAGGAGAAGGTTGAGCAGGGGATCGTGAAGTTGGAGTATGTGCCTACAGAACTACAGGTTGAAGACATTCTGACAAAGGTCTTACCCAAGGAAGCCTTTGAGAGGCATCGACTGGCTCTGGGAGTTCAGTCGATTCCCCGCACTTGAAATAGTGTGGATGTGGGCCACCCCCACTCTCCCCGAGGTATGATGTTTTTTTCCCTAATGTGATGATTTGTCGTCTCTACTCTGTTACAGCCTAAAAAGGAGTGACCTTTGGGTTCTTTGACAAAGGGGGAGATAAGAGTGTTTGCTAAAGGGGGAGAAAATAGTGATTGGGAGACAGTGTGGCTATTTGAGAAATCATGAAAGATACGGGGAGAAGCTGACAGGTGGAGTAGCCAGAAAGGGGGAGCAATGAGAAAGGGGGACTGTATTAAATCTGACGATGCTAGAAGTGATCGATCAAAGAATAGATATCATGACCTCTGAGGATCGTGATAAAAGCAGAAGAGTGGTGTTGGAAAGTGGTAAGAATATTTCCAAACCAAACATTGGTCTTCCAACAAGCCCATCAACAATTGGTATCAGTTTAGTACAAATTGGTATCAGTTTGGTGTCAATAGTGGATGTCAGAGATAAAGTGATTCATTGATGAACTTTTCATTTACTCATGTTTCTCACGCCGAGCATTGCTCATGTGGGCTTAGAGTATGTGTTGAGTAAATCCTTGATCGCTATCAGAATCGCAATGAGGTGAATGGAGGATGATGAATAAACGACGTATCTTTGTTTTGGAAGAGTTTTCAACAAACCCAAAGGGAGAGATTGTTGGGAAAAAATCCCTCAAGGAATCATTGAAGATTTTTTTAGGTGATTGTGTTTGTTGACAAAGTGGACATCTGAGTAGTGATTGTTGACAAAGCAAAACAATGACATTCAAATTTGTTGACAAAGAGGATTTCATGGTGGAATGTCGAGTTCAAGAGCTGAGGTCAACGATCCATGTTCGATTCAAGAACTTATATAAAAGTAATGGATGATCTAGAGGCGGTACAAAAGAACAGATACAAGGTGGCACCGTTTTCTAGTGTTTGCCAAATTTTTGGGCCTGAAAATCGGCAAATGAAGAAAAGTGTTTTTGGAAAAGGGACTTGCGCACCGAGGACTTGGAGAATAGGAAACTTGCGCACCATATGTTTTTCAAGATCAGAAGATCAAAATATGGAAAAGGAAGTAGGTTCGCGCAAGTTTGGGAGTTGGTCGTGCAAGTGTCCAAAAGGACAGAAGACTTGCACACCGAAACTGGGTCGCGCAGGTGACTTGCGCGCCATCGCGCAGGGTGGTCAGATTGCCTATAAATACTGGACCACCCCTCCTCATTCCTCACCGGAGTTCAACTCTTTATGAAATCAGATCTCCCATCGCGCAGGTGTGGTGGTCGCGCAAGTGGTGAGTGTGGGTCGCGCAGGTGGAGTTGCGCGCCAGTAGTTGAAGTTCTGCGCCGGTGTTAGAAGTTGTGCGCCGGTTGGCAGTTGCGCGCCAATGTTGGTTTGGGCGTAAAAGGAAGAGAGTCGCGCAAGTTTGGAGTTGAGGATGCTTGAGTCGCGCAAGTGTCTGAGGAGGACTTGCGCGCCCGTTGTGACTTGCGCGCTGATACTTGCGCGCCGAGTTTGACTTGCGCGCCAAGTAAGGTTTTGTTCCAGCGGTGCTTCTCGGACTACGTGGAAGTTGGTAAGTTGCCCGATACCTTCGGTGCAAAGAGATATTCATCTACGGGTGAAATTTGAACTTCAACAGAGCATCTACATATAGAGAAAGATGCATTCCTTAATGGAAATGAAGAGACCTACAGGTCTATAAACTGTGAGTGGATACCCTTCTGGAGGAGTGAGCTTAGGAAGAGGAAGAAGGTGATCCTCTCCACCGGCAGTGAGCCAGAGAGAGAGAAATAGGGAGTGACCCTTGGGAAAGCAGTGAGCTGACCCTAAACTTTGTATAGGCAGTGAGCCTGGGCATAGAAGTGATCTAGCCCGAACATTGTAATCCACAGCTAGTGAAGTCTAGTGGAATTTGGTACGAACCAGCAATTTGTCGGTGTATGCTCCTTGGACGTAGCCCTTAGCGGTGAACCATGTAAAAATATCTGTGTCTTCTTGCTTACTTCCCTACATTGCATTCAAAGCATCATCATCAGGTAAAGGAGACAAGTGAACACAGTAACCACACAAGTGCAAACAAAGTGACCCTTGTAACAAAGAGGTCAAGATCCAGTGGGGCAGAAAGAACTTTGAAAAAGAATATCCATACCCTGATTCACCCCCCCTCTCAGGGTATATATGCCCCTATTGGTCCTAACAGAAACCGTTAAGAATGGTCAAATACCCATGATAATATAATTAAACCATTAGGTTTTTTATTCAAATATCTAATATTTTTTGAAAATTATATTACATAATACAACCACAAATATAAAGTGATATATAATTGTACCAAGAATAACTTAATTATAAATATCCCCTTGAATAATAGAATTTTCAAATGATTCTGATTTTTACCTAGGTGTATAAGTTTTTTTGTCGATATTAATCTTGATCACATAGATTACTGTAGTTTTTTTGTATAATTCCAAATTTCCTCATGTCTAATTTTTTAGTGGATCCATATAGAGAAAATAAAATTTTCCTCTTTATTTTATGTTAAATCACCTTTTTTCCTTATAATATTGATTCATTATGTACTCCTTTACAAAATAAAACACATAATATAGTTTAATTTTAAATTTAATTGTGTTTCATAATCCATAATTTTGACGTGAATGAAATTGATCACCCTTTAACTCATCATCATCATCACCAATTATTATATGACACTACATCTTTATATTCTATGATTTTTCTAGTATTTCAATGTTGTATTTTTTGTTAGTTAAATTTAATGACAGTTGATTGGGCATTACCATAAGGTCCATCACACCATCTCCCATTCTAATAGATTATTCATTGTGGTAATCATTGAATTTTCCGTCAACACACATGGTTAAGATAGTTCATTATGGTTCAAACCATTATAAAAAGAAAACATTGATAACATTACTAATGAACTACTAAAATTATGTGATTCTTATACTAATTATATATATTATAATTTAACTACAATATTTTCTAAATTTTGACAATATAAAGATCACTTATAATTCATTTAGTTCAATATATATAACACCTTATTACAACTATTTCATTATTTATTCATCCTTGGTTATATTATGTTGTGTTTAATCAAATATTTTATGCTAATAAATTAAAATATAATGAGAATCAATCCATTATGGTGGTCAATAGAGAGTATATGATTAAACTATGTCTTTACCTAGAGAGTGTAAAACATGTTCTGTAGTTAGGTATATTTGTGGTTTACTATGTTATGATCACTTTAATAGCATATCCACCCTTCTGGTATTATTACCTCCAAATTAAATCTATCCCAGTTCTTCAATCAACTTTTTGTATCTAGACAATGATTTAATTACTAGGAAGTCCGCTTTTATAAATACATTAAAAAATTCTAATGATGTTATCATTTTCTAATTCTTAACCCTTAGATGCATCCATATGATTTTCAATAATTTATTGTATAATAATATACAAAAATAGTTATTAAGTTAACTATTACATACATTGGAAATAAAAAATGCCAAAAAACTAAATTCAATATTAACTACATAATTTAATAATAAATAAATATAATAACCTAATGGTCTAGTTTATTTTGATGAATAAACACATAAATAAATCATCTTAATCATCAATAAATAATTTCATTTCATAAAAATATTCATAGTGCTTCTAAATCACATGGATGTTGTTGAATATTGTAGGATTCTATGGGAACAATACATAGGGATAAATGTTGAGTATGAATGCATAATAAAGGAATAAATATACCAACAAATCAAAATATGGTATTCATAAAGCACAATATGAATTCAAAAGGTGTATTTTTATATTCATGGAAACATGAAATATTGAAATGATATCAAATATTCATATAATTATAAACATATTTATAAAACATAAAAAATTGAATCATAATCCTATGTCCAAAGTTACTTCCATGACCATTATTATAAAGACCCGAAGCTTGACATAAATGGACATTACATTACTTTTGAAGAATACTTAATACATAACACAAACAGACACCCAAGGACCGTAATAGTTTAGTGTCTTTGAAACTCAGAACGTAATCTTCTAATCATAGTGAAAGATCTTCAACATCTCCCATAAAGATCTTTCCCTTTTGTTTTCTTACCTAAAACCTTTCATTATATCTTGGGGAAAAGAAAACATATAAAGGGTGAGATCAAATTCTTAGTAAGGGTAAGCACTGATAAAATAAACCCATTCATATACATTTGAACTTAAAAACATGAACATAATGTTTAAACATCAAAATCTTGAGCAATGACATAAAACATGGCAGTACATAAGGCATAGATCATAAATAAACATTAATCATGATAAAATAGAATTGGAATAAAACATGTGATTGTGGAAACCATTAAGCACATGATATGATTTCCATAGTAGCCATGACATTGCTGCCAAGACCATCTTAGTGGAAAAATTCCCTTTCTGAATCGAGTTCACTCCTCGTTTCAGTCCTGTAACACTGAACCGAATTAACTTACTTTTCTAGCCGTGTCTATATCATGAGATAAAAATATTTACTCAATAAATTGGAGGGAGATATAGGTCCCACATATCTCATAATGAAATCATTCTTACTTGTGGCACAAAATAAATATACATCATTCATAATAACCCAATAAATAAAATGGGTTTCATAAACATCATCCCATCATCACATAATCCATATAAAAGAAATAGATATCATTTCATAATAATAAAATTGAAACCGTGTAAATCATAGAGACATGATATTTGAAACATACACATATGAAATAATGTCATCTTAGATGAAACATGGTTTTGATAAAACACTTGAAATGAATTCTTGAGGAAAATATCCTTTCTTCTTAAAAATCATTCTCTTTCCAAAAAATGTCATGAAATTTTAAAAGAAAAGGATTTTTTTGAAAATATTCATGAAATATTTTGGAGGAAGCTTCATGAATATAAGGCTTTATAAAATAGTAAAAATCCTTTCACGCTGTATAAGTTAAAAAAAACATCATTCTCGTACTTTTCTCGGAAAAGTCAAAAAAGTACCTCGTAACGTAACAATAAAAAATATTCCTTACATACCATGTAGTAAAAGTAGAGAATGGGTAAAAAGGACGTTAAACATACATGAAACCATTTTTAGAAAATAGGGACATGAATGATAGATATAACCCCAGTGAATACTTACGAATAAACAATCTCGAATAAAAATGAGATTGGAAAAGTTATACCTTACCTTATGTCCGATATTCTTCGTATGTATCCAAACCTCCTGTATAATGATTTAAATAATGTAATCGACTTATTACAGAATCATATTCATTGTTATGATATCATATATGTTTCACTTATGACTATATATTACCCGTTCTTTTGTAAATTTCATGTTAAAGCAGCGTTTTGGGTAAAATCATTTCATTTATCGTATGTGTTTTGACTTGTCATTCTTGATATTATTACTTATATCCTATTTTACATAATTCCAGAATGTAAAAAATGATTTATATATAATATATATTCATCATATACATATATATTATAGATCTATAAAAGAAATGAAATACGTTGTTCATGGAGACGGTAGGCCGTACGTACGCATGAATGCTGTTTTCGTTTCCTTATTGAATTGAATGAAACTAAATAGATGAAATACATATATATATATATAAATAAATAAAATATAGTTATTATGTCATATATTTCATTATTATTCAATATATAATCTTTATAATCATTCATGTATGGTTAACATGGAGAATGAATCTCATCATGTCGTGGAGACGGTAATATGTACGTACGCACGAGCGATGATATCGTTCCCATAATTATTGAATAGAATTGGAGTGGATGGTATAATATATAAGAATTAGTATTATGTTATAATAACCATATATAGTAATTCTTTACACCATTATACCCATCCATGTAATTTGTTGGTCGAAAAATAGATTACACCACGGCGTGGAGACGGTATTCCGTACGCACGCACGCGCGGTGATTTCATTTTCCATAGGATGGATAGATGGTGAAATATGGTTTTTTAATACTTATAATAACATATCATAATGTTAGTTATACTGATTTTATTTCTTAATAATGAAACAACTAAAGAAGAAGAAGTCGAAGAAGAAAGAAACTTGAAATAATTGGTAACAGATATTACCTCTTCTTTGACACACCTCTTTGAAACCTCCTATTAGGGTACTAAAATTGTTCTTTGAAGAAGACCAAGACCTCTAGTATGTTTCTATGGAAGTTTATAAGGGATATGGGCAGGGATTGGACGAGCTTCAAGGCTCCAAATTGTGTGAGGAGAAGAGGGAGGAGATGCCCTTTTATAAGGGAGGAGAGGGGCACCTTTGGAAATATAAGAAAATATTAATTTATATTAAATCCCAAACCCACATAAAAACTGACAAAATGACTCAAATATGAATATTAGATGATATAGGGTTGTAATATAATCAACCAATAAAATTTATACATGTTAGGAATTTATTTTAAACATTATCAACTTGATTTATCCTTATTTAATCAATTTGATTTTATTTGTGGTAATAACATTATAAATTTTAAATTATTATAAATAATTACTTATTAGTTGTAAATTGTACATAATTGGATAATTTATAAACTTTTATACCATATAAATATAAATTTATAATTGTTAAATATTTTTGTGATTTTTAAACAATTTCATAGTATGTTATTTTTATAAAATAACAATAGTGTCAATTTTGACACTATTCATTTATTTGAATTTAAATATAAAATATACAGAATATATGTTCGAACTAAAGGATTTAATAGATTCTTAACATGTCATATTTATCTAGAAAATTAGTGGATCACATTAAATAGTTCATATAATATTTATTTTAATATTTGTAAAACCATTTATTTGATATTTCTCTTAATAAAATAATTTTAACATCAATATTATGTCACCTTTAATGATAATTATTTAATCCCTAAAAATTATAAATAAATTCATATGATGTAGATAATTGTATTAGATTTCTGGATACTATTCATGTTTGAAGTTTCATGAAGCTTATCACTAAATTAAAATTAATATACTTATAAGATTTAAGAGAGTGACATGTTGTCATTTTCTTTGGTTTTAATAATAATTATATTATGTCATGGTCAAAATTCCATGAATTGAATCTATTCCAACCATTAGGTGATATGGGTAGACTTTTATTCATCCAATAGGATTTTTACAATTGTTAGGGTAATTTTATAATCCTATTTTTACCCTTAATTACCTGATTTACCTTTAACTGTAGTAAATAAAAAATTACCGTAGTTACTATTCATAATATCAAAAAAATAAAAGTAACCTATTAACATAATTTGTACCCACTGAATCCAAATATGGAATCCATTTTTTCAAATTTAATACACAGAAGTTTCAAAAATTAAATTAAAATTAATCCCGTTGTCGAATGAAAACGGGTTTTTGTTTAAAACATTGCAAAAGATTGAATTGATTTAACCTATGAATTCAATGTAAAATCAATGATAATGACATAAATTATATTAAATGGTAAAAATATATTCTATTTATACTTTAAAACCACTAAATATTTTAATTTAACCATATAAATTATTACGATGAAAAAATTTTGTTTTTAATTAAAATATAGCATGTTTTTACTATTCATTAAAATATGAAAGTTATCAGAATAATATGAAAAATTTATCCAAAGTAAATTTTTATATCCTGATTCCAAAGAAGAATTTTATTTTTTCAAATTGAACTTATAAAAATGTCAAAAACTAGATCTAATGTGGGTGCCCCATCAAAAGGCGGCAAAACTGCATTTTTTGAAAAATACTTATTTTACACGAAAAATTTATTTGGTTCTAATAACATGTACTAGAAAATGTTTGACTTGAATAATAATGTTATAAAATTAAAAAAATAGTTAATACTATTCATAATGGCTAGTTCGTGATAATATTATTACCATATATCATTGTTTAGTGAAACCCGGTATTGCGTACAACACACGCTATAGAGGAAGGTCACGATTGCGTGTAATGCAAGCCAAATCAGGGTTGCGTGTAGTGAATGACTCCTTTGTTGTTGAGTATAACAAAATAAAACTATATTTCATTTATACATTGAATATATATATATATATATACATACACACTCAATGTTGCGTAGAATAACAACTATCATACAAACTTGAAATTGTGTGTAGCATGATCCAAGAATAATGTTGCATATACTACAAGCTAATACAGTGTTGCATATAGCACAAGATAATCTTGTTGTAGCATAAAAAAATGACATCAAATAAATTAAAAAGTATACTTATCATAAAATATCGGGTTGTTACATTCTACCCCCCTTAAAATGAATTTCGCCCTCGAAATTCGTCAGGGTTATAAATGGTTTTCTACTTGAAAGTTTCTATAATTGAAACCCACATCGTAAAATGAAATACCAAAACTTAACTTTAAAAACTAAAGTATGAAACGTAACGGTTACCCAAATAAACTAATCACTAGGTTTCCACATAGGAGAACATAGGTTAAAATATGGATTTGTAAGAGAAATCTAACCATCTTGTTCTGATAGAGAGTGGTAGAGAACATGGCTATGAAAAAGACAATAATCAAAAAGCCAAAGATTTTTGATGATCTAAGGTACCATCTGATTTGTCCGATATAAGAGCACTAGGACAACATCTTTGGTTTTCAATATCATTTCCCTAAAGTTGAAAATTTAGAATTGGAAGAAATACTTGTTTGATTTTGTTACAATCTCACAGTTGCTCATGCTTTGAACAATTTCCACTTAATCTCTTAAATAAATGAAGTTGAATTTGTTATTCGTTAAGTGCTAACAGATCATGTGATAGAATGATGGGTCATTCCATCAATCTCAATGAAAAGGATAGAAAAAGTTATCGAATACATTAGTCCATATATGGTGAGGTTAATCAGATATGATTCCAAACATAGACTTATACTTCATCTATCATACCGCTTAATGAAATAAAACTAGTTTATAATAACCACGGACTTTTTGTAGGCCAGTGGTAGGTGATAAAGGCCAGTCGCACTTCGGTTGTGGGTTCAAATCCCACATCCATGTCCGACGTGATGGGCTGTCACCCATCCTGTAGGTTGTCCTTTTCCTAAAACTACATTACTATAACATCCCATCAATAATATCGAAAAAAAATTTATCCTTAAACAATACTAACTTATGTATAACATAATACATTCCAATCTTTAGTATTATCTAAAATACTTCGGTCCAAGCTCATAGTATAAAGAAAACAATTACTAGAAAGTTTATCTACAAAGAATGTGAATATAAGCATTTATCTCGCATATATCAGAAGATATATCTTGTTGGTTTCATTCCGAACACATGAATACCTTATTCATATATTCTCTTTAAACATAAATTACCATAGAACCTTAGTGAAAACATGAATACTATCAAAAGGTAACTCTTTCCACATACCAAAATCCCAAAAAATCTATATAATCAAACCATAATATCACTTAGTCCTTATATCAGTCATGAGCTCATGAATACAATCAAATATCTCATTATCTTCTTATCCCTTCATTATGCGCATATCATCTACTTTCCAAAAATATCTGAATAACCTTCCATGGTTACCAGTACTATTCAACATATACTTTAAAATACTTTAGAAAAAACAATAGTGTAACAATCCTTAGATGATTCTTTATTCCATAGTACCATACATTATTCTTTATAAGCATACAATCATTCCACTAACTTCTTAAACCACTGACTGAGCTTCATCATTTATTTCATCTCATATTTCATTTGTAGTCTCTTCTTCATCATCTATATAAATACTACTCATATGACCATTCTGATTCTCTTTAAGATACTTTCCCTTATGGAATTGGTTTGCATAATGCCCATACATTACACATTTAAAACATTTAACCGTTGTTGATGTCTTATAAATACCATTATCCTTGTCCATGGTGTTAACTAATACTTTTCCTTTGCAATTACTCACTTTGTGTCCTTCTTTTCCACACCCAAAGCATCTTTAAGTTCCTTTGAAACATTCTCTCTGATGCCTCTTCCCACATGATTTACATGATGTGAATTGAACTTTATTTCCTCTATGATCATTATGAAACTCCATCTTTCTCTTATTAGCTGAGTCAGGAAACTTACCAAAGTTAAGATTATTGATCATATTATGAGATTTCTGATTAGGCATAATAACTATATGTGGACCTCCAGATCCAATTTCATTTGGTTTCTTATGAAGAATATCATTCCATTGTCCATCATATCCTCCATTATCGTGAATCTTCCTGTTTCCAGCCATTTTCTAAAACCCAAAAAGAATAGTGTGAGAGGAAAAAATCATGCTCAGGGAAACAAAATAGTAAAGGGGGGAGTACTCTCAATATCTAACATCTTAGGTTAAATTCTAAGATTGTTACCGTAGTTCTAGGACTGTATCCGATACGTATACTTATCCTTAGGGACATCCCTAGAAATACCTTAGAAATATCTCTAGGGATCTCACTAACGTTTTCGCATCCTAGTTTCCAAAGGTTGACTAAACCTTTCCTCTGATACCAACTATAAAGACCCGAAGCTTGACATACATGGACATTACATTACTTTTGCAGAATACTTAATATATAACAAAAACAGACACACAAGGACCGTAATAGTTTAGTGTCTTTGGAAACATGGAACATAATCTTCTAATCGTGGTGAAAGATCTTCAACATCTCCCATAAAGATCTTCCCCTTTTGTTTTCTTACCTAAAACCTTTCTTTATATCCTGGGGAAAAGAAAACATATAAAGGGTGAGCTCAAATGCTCAGTAAGGGTAATCATGGATAAAATAAAACAATTCATATACATTTGAACTTAAAAACATGAACATAATGTTTAAACATAAAAATCTTGAGCAATGACATAAAACATGGCAGTACATAAGGAATAGATCAAAAAGAAACCTTAATCATGATAAAATAGCATGGGAATAAAACATGTGATTATGGAAACCATTAAGCACATGATATGATTTCCATAGTATCCAAGGCATTGCTGCCAAGACCATCTTTGTGGACAAAGTCCTTTTCTGAATCGAGTTCACTCCTCGTTTCAGTCCTGTAACACTGAACAAGATTAACTTACCGTTCCATCCATGTCTATCTCATGAGATATAAATCTTTACCCAATGCACTGGATGGAGATATAGGTCCCACCCATCTCATAATGAAATCATTCTTACTTGTGCCACAAAATAAACATAATCAATCATAATAACCTAATAAATAAAACGGGTTTCATAAACATCATCCCATCATCACATAATCCATATAAAAGAAATGGATATCATTTCATAATAAGAAAAGTGAAACCTTGTAAATCATAGAGACATGATACTTGAAATATACACATATGAAATAATTCCATCTTATATGAATAATGGTTTTGATAAAACACTTGAAATGAATTCTTGAGGAAAATATCCTTTCTTCTTCAAAATCATTCTCTTTCCAAAAAATGTCATGAAATTTTAAAAGAAAAGGATTTTGTTCAAAATAGTCATGAAATCTTTTGGATTAAGATTCATGAAAATAAGGCTTTATAAAACCGTAAAACTCCTTTCATGCCATATAAGTTAAAAAAACATTCTTCTCGTGCTTTTTCCAGAAAAGTCAAAAAAGTACCTCGTAACGTTAACAAAAGAATGATTCCTTACATACCATGTAGTAAAAGCCAAAAATGGGTAAAAAAGACTTAAAGAATACATGAAACAATTTTTATAAAATAGGAACATTGATGATAGATATAACCCCAGTGAATTCTTACGAATAAACAATCTTGGATAAAAATGAGATTGGAAAAGTTATCCCTTACGTTATGTTCGATATGCTTCGTATGTATCTGAACCTTCGGTATAATGATTTAAATAATGTCATTGACTTATTAAAAAATCATATTCATTTTTATGATATCATATATGTTTCACTTATGACTTTATATTACCCGTTCTTTTGTAAATTCCATGTTAAAGCAGCATTTTGGGTAAAATCATTTCATTTATCGTATGTGTTTCGACTTTTCGTTCTTGATATTATTACTTATATCCTGATTTACATAATTCCAGAATGTAAAACATGATTTATATATAATATATATTCATCATATACATATATATTATAGATCTATAAAAGCAATTAAATACACCATTCGTTGAGAGGGTAGGTCATACGTACGCATGAACGCTGTTTTTGTTTCCTTATTGAATTGAATAAAACTAAATAGATGACAAAAAAATATATATACATAAATGAAGTATCATTATTATGTCATATATTTCATTATTATTCATTATATAAACATTATAATCATTCATGTATGGTTAACATGGAGAATGAATCTCATCGCGTCGTGGAGACGGTAATCCGTACGTACGCACGAGCGATGATATCATTCACATAATTATTGAATAGAATTGGAGTGGATGGTATAATATATCATAATCAGTATGATGTTATAATAACCATATATAGTTATTCTTTACACCATTATACCCATCCATGTAAGGTGTTGGTGGAAAAACAGATTACACCACGGCATGGAGACGGTATTCCGTACGTACGCACACGCGGTGATTTCATTTTCCATAGGATGGATAGATGGTGAAATATGGTTGTTTCATACTTATAATAACATATCAGTATATGAGTGATACTGATGTTATTACTTCATAATGAAACAACTGAATAAGAAGAAGTTGATGAAGAAAGAAACTTGAAAGAATCAGTAACAGATATTACCTCTTCTTTGACACGCCTCTTTGAAACCTCCTCTTAGGGTACTGAAATTGCTATTTTAAGAAGACCAGGACCTCTAGTATGTTTCTAGGGAAGTTTAGAAGGATAATGGGCATGGGTTGGACGAGCTTCAAGGCTCCAAATTGTGTGAGGAGAATAGGGAGGAGATGCCCTTTTATAAGGGAGGAGAGGGGCACCTTTGGAAATATAAGAAAATATTAATTTATATTAAATCCCAACCCCACTTAAAAACTTCAAAAATGACTCAAATCAGAATATTCGATGAGATAGGGTTGTAATATCATCAAAAAATAAAATTTAGACATGTTAGGTATTTATTTTAAACATTATCAATTTGATTTATCCTTATTTAATCAATTTGATTTTATTTTTGGTAATAACATTATAAATTTTAAATTATTATAAATAATTACTTATTTGTTGTGAATTGTTTTTAATTGGATAACTTATAAAATTTTAGACCATATAAATTTAAATTTATAATTTTTAAATATTTCTGTGATTTTTAAACAATTTTATAATATGTTATTTTTATAAAATCACAATAGTGTCTATTTTGACACTATTCATTTATTTGAATTTAAATAAAAAAATATACAGAAGATATGTTCAAACTAGAAGATTTAAAAGATTCATAACATGTAATATTTATCTATAAAATTAGTGGAGCACATTAAATAGTTCATATAATATTTATTTTAATATTTGTAAAACCATTTATTTGATATTTCTCTTAATAAAATAATTTCAACATCACTATTATGTCACCTTTAATGATAATTATTTAATCCCTAAAAATTATAAATAAATTCATATTATGTATAAAATTTTATTATATTTCTTTAGAATATTCATTTTTAAGTTTCTTGAAGCTTATAACTAAATTAAAATTAATATACTTATAAGATTTAAGAGAGTGACATGTTGTCATTTTCTTTGATTTTAATAATAATTATATTATTTCATGGTCAAAATTCCATGAAATAAATCTCTTCCAATCCTTAGGTGATATGGGTCGACTTATATTCGTCCAATAGGATTTTTTTAAGTGTTAGGGTAATTTTATAATCTTATTGTCACCCTTAATTACCCGATTTACCTTTAACTGTAGTAAATAAAAAATTACCGTAGTTACTATTCATAATATCAAAAAAATAAAAGTAACCTATTATCATAATTTGTACCCACTTAATCCAAATATGGAATCCATTTTTTCAAATTCAATACACAGAAGTTTCATAAATTAAATTAAAATTAATCTCATTGTCGAATGAAAACGGGTTTTTGTTTAAAACATTGCAAAAGATTGAATTGATTTAACCTACGAATTCAATGTAAAATCAAAGATAATGACATAAATTATATTAAATGGTAAAAATATATTATATTTATATTTTAAAACCATTAAATATTATAATTTAACCATATAAATTATTACGATGAATAAAAGTTGTTTTTAATTAAAATATAGTGTGTTTTTACTATTCATTAAAATATGAAATTTATCAGAATAATATGAAAAATTTATCCAAAGTAAATTTTTATATCCTGATTCCGAAGAAGAATTTAATTTTGTCAAATTGAACTTATAAACATTTCAAAAACTAGATTTAAAGTTGGTGCGCCATTAAAAGGTGGCAAAACTGCATTTTTTGAAAAATACTTATTTTACCAGAAAAATTTATTTTGTTCTCATACCATGTTATAGAAAATGTGTGAGATGAATAATAATGTTATAAAATTAAAAAATTAGTTAATACTATTCATAACGGCCAGTTCTTGATAATATTATAACCATATATTGTTGCTTAGTGAAACCCGGTATTGCGTACAACACACGCTATCGGGGAAGGTCGCGATTGCGTGTGATGCAAGCCAAATCAGGGTTGTGTGTAGTGAAAGACTCATTTGTTTTTGCATACAACAAAATACAACCATATTTCATTTATACATTGATTATATATATATATACACACACACACACACACATACATACTCAATGTTGCATAGAATAACAACTATCAAACAAACTTGAAATTGTGTGTAGCATGATCCAAGAATAATGTTGCGTATACTGAAAGCTAATATAGTGTTGTATATAGCACAAGATAATATTTTTGTAGCATAAAACACATGACATCAAATAAATTAAAAAGAATACTTATCATAAAATATCAGGTTGTTACAATTATCGTAAAGTCAAAAAAATCCCCTTGTAGATTGGGGTCATTACCAATTCCCTTAAACAACTTCTCATGATATTTAAATTGCTCAATAAATATTTGGAGGTATATTAAATTTTAGGCCCACTATACATATAATTAAAATCCTATAACTATGTTCTATATAAAAAAATAAACCAAAAAAATATTAAGAATGATCAAGCACATGAGAAGTATGTGGGTTTCATAATTCTAATAAAAAGAATAACCAAATTATAAATCAAGAATATTCTCAAAATAATATGTAATGGAATTATTTTGGACATTCATAGTTGAATAGTAAAAGTTTCATTCCAAATAATTTTATAATTTATAAAATTCATGTGATGGATCTATGATATGAAAGAATAAAAAAGACCAATTGGTTGATTCTGTATGAATAAAGTGAATGATATTTGGGATGATGAAAATAAAATATAATTTTCCATAAATGTTAAATTTTTGGGAGTGGGTTCACCATAAAATAATTATATTTTTTATAATTTATCCAATTATTAAAATATTTAAAATTGTTTTATGATGTAATTGATAAAATAAATAGTGAATCTCCCTTTAAATAGGGTTTAGTTAAATGATGTAATTTCTAATGGAAATAAAAACATAAGGAAACCCATGAATGAAATTGGTATTTTACTACATAAATACTTTGAGGAATAATATATATATATATATATAATATAATATTTTCAAGATATTAAGATTGTGTAAAACGGAAAAATGAAACATAACTCAACACCAACATGTAAGAATGGTTTTATGGATGACCCATCACCAAATTTCATAATTTTCTCCACAAGTATTTATAAATTTGAAAATAATAAAACTTTTTTAATTATATATAATCCAAAAACCATATTCATTTGTCATTGTTTTTATTAAGAATATTTACTAACAATTTTTACTTATTTTTAATTTCGTTTATACATACATTAGTACCTTTGGTTGTTAGATTATGTTTTTTGTAAATTTTTTTTATCGTCATCAATGGAATTGATAAATTACATAATTATCTCAAAAAATATGGGTTAACTAACATTAATATTCTATTCATTATATTATTATATATTTTCAATGTTTATCCCAAAATAGACCCAAATTATGAAATGTCTCTAGATAAGTTCAATAATAGTTGTTAAATTTACTATGATAGTTTCATATTGATCACAAATATTGAATGACCAAATTAATTCTTCCAGAATATTAATGGTGTAAATATTATCATTTTACAAGAAAAATAATTTTTTAATCTAATCCTTTTATGATCGTTAGGGAAAAAGATATTTTTTTTGTAGTTGATGTTTTCATGAACACATAAAAATATATATATTTCAATTTAAATGGGATGTGGAGTAGGAAATAATATAATTATAATTTAAAAAATATATAAATGTTATAAATATTATATTAGAATACAAAATAATATTATATTACCATATATTTTTTATTTTGATAAAAAAATGAACACATCACTCTCGATGGTGGTATTCTACACACACGCATGATGACAATTTCATGACACTCCACTATCATAGAAGAAAAAATAAAATTGATAATAAATATGTATTATAAAGCTTTAGAATATTAAAAAATGTTATCATACCTTTATGGGTACATGTTACTTGATGGGTGTATATGGAAAATAAAATAAGAAATATTATGTCTAGATTTTCATCTCTCCCATGGAAGATTTATTTTCATCACTCTAAATGGGTCGATATAGTATATTTTTTGGGAAACTAAGGAATAAATAGTTTAGGGAGGGTGTTGATGAGAATTTTTTTTATTTGCAGCTTTCAAAAAATAGATTCAACGGGTGTATAAATATTAAGGATATGACCTCATTTAATAAGTAATGAGAGATTATTTTATGTAAAATATATTTACTTATCAATAATTAATATAAATTATAAAGTAAAATGCTAAAAAATGTAAAATAATGGGTTTTGGAACTATAAAATTTGATAATAATAAAATAATATAGTATCATATATTTGTTCACATGTTATTACCTCTTTCACTATGTTAATCCTTTTTACACTAATTTACCCAAACCACGGTAACTCGATATTCATAATTGGTAACCAATTTCATTGGATGGAATTAAAATTGAAATTAGTTATTAATTTTAACATTATGCCTTAAAAATGGAAGTTATTCTTTAAAATAAAAGTTAAATTTTTTATTGAAATTAATCTTAGATTAACCACATAATAGTTGTAAAACTCATTTCATATAAAATGATAAAGTGAAGCTTATTTTTAGGGGGATAAAATTTGCAATTAAATTTAAATTCAAGCCAAATATTGTTTTTTTTATATATTAATAAAATTTATTTGGATTTAAAATCAAGTATAAAATATTTTTTAATTAACAGGAAAGTCCATGAACAATTATTCACAAGAATGAAAATATTAATTTTTTTATAAATCCAAAAATTTGTATATGGATTTTAAAAATATCTCTAAAATGAATAAAACTATTAATTACATATATATTTGAGATATTAGTTAGTTTAATATAGTTATATATCATTATTATATTATCATATATTAATAATATTCACATTTTTAGTAAAAAATATTATATTTTAAAATTCATCAAAAATATATTATTTTAAAAGAGTCAAAAAATTAAACATTTGATGTTTATGATATTTTTATTCTAATAATATTTTCATTGAAAAAAATTTAGACTCCAAACTCTATTTTTTATATTATAGATATATAAAAAATATGTATATTGAAAAAATATTTTTTCCGCCATTATGTGTTCGTAAAATTTATTAACATCAATTACTAATTAAAGCAGTCTTAATATATATCAATGATAAAACATAACATATTTTCACACTAATATATATCTTCTATAAAAATTTATTACATACAACATGAAACATAAATTTTTAAAAATGATTATATTTATGTATAAAATCATCTTATTAAGAATGTATTTATAATTAATAATTTATTTCATTATTTGATATTTTAATAAAATAAATTATTTTTAAAATATTTCATTAGTTTTTCTTAATGATTATTTTTATAATTATACATTGTAAAATAATTATAAAATGATTCATTTAGATATGATATTTTTTAATTAATAATACTTTTTCTTAAATATATTGTTTGAACTCATTACTAAAAAATTGGAATACATATTTTGTAACATCTCAGGTAAATAAAGAATAATAAATTTTCATATTTATTAATATTAGTTAAATAAATATTAATTTTACTTTAAAGGGGATTCTTTGTTCGATTCCGTACCTGATACGCAACAACAAGTTTCTTTCCAAACTTATGTTGCACACAACATTGAGTTATACTGAAAAATAACATTATAATATTATTAATTTAAATGATAGTTAAAGCCTAGATATTTTATTGGTAGGAATGAATATAATTAATTACAATATGATTATATATGTCTGTTAAATGTTTTTACATTTTTCACATAAATAATAGAGGCTTAAAATGTGAATGAATCCAATTTAAAGAATATATACTCTAATATTCTTTAAACGGTCGATTTAATGCTTTTTAATGGTGAACCATTTTTAAATAAAGTTTGTGTCACTTTTAAATGTTATATTTTATAAAAATAAAAATCTTCTTTATAAGCGGAACATCAAAATTCACATTGGGAAATTTTTTGGTATTTTTCTAATAATGGTAATTTTTTATGAATAGTAGAAAATAATGTATTTTAATTCATAACTACATTTCCATATAATATATTTATATGTTTAGATTAACTATTTAAATGGTTTCAAATTTTAATTAGAATATATTTCTATCATTCAATCTAATTTTGGTCATTGGAAGTAATTTCACTTTCAAATATGAAAAAAACAAGCGTCAATCTTTGGATGGTTATTATTTCTTAAAAACACACTTTTTGTTTTGACAACGGGAATTAATTTAATATTTATTTTGGGATCTTCTATGTTTTGAATTTGGAAAAATTGAATTCCTATTTCGAATCAGGATTTCCAAATTGGGTAAATAGGAAAATTTTATTTTTAGACATTATGAATCTTTACATCAATAAATATTTTATTTACTATGGTTAAAAGGTAAATGTGGTAAATAAGGGTAAAAAAATAATATTATAATAATATTAAATTATCCTAACACATGTTCTAATCCTATTGGTTGATAAATATATGAGAATGTAAATCTTTGGGTTGATTTGGGGACCCCATGGATCCACTCAGTAGTGATTATCACACTTTATTTTAATTAACATAAAGTAAATAAAAAAATGACTTAAACATATATCTTATAGTAAATAAATTTTACCTAGGGTCATATAAGTTATCTATTCAACCATAAATATTCTATTGAAATATAATAAGAATTACTAAAATGTGGTAATTGTTTATATTTTTAGATATCACATAAATAAAATTATTTATGACACAATTATAATGCAGTGTTTACCTCATTAATGATTGATTTAAATACATAAGGATATAAAAATTAAAACAACATAAAAAACCTGACCAATTTTTATTGGATGATATTATTTAGAACAATATTCATCTCTTATTTTAATTTAATATGTTTTGGAGCTTTATAACCAGAATATTATTATATAATGAAAAATTATTTACAAAAATTCCTAAAGAGACTCTCCTCCCCCTTATAAATAGCCCTCACCTATAGCCCATTAATCATACATCTAAATCCCCTTGGATCATCCAAACACAATCCAATTAGGCTAAATACATTAATATATTCCTTCTAGAAGCCTTCCCCTTGGCATAATTTAATTCAGTGAACCTTTTGGTTCAAACCAATGGGAGATACCCAATTTAAAAGTAACATCCTCTCTTAAGTTATATTCTTTTAGTTTACTTCTCAAACCCCCTAAAATATTTTTATTAATTTATTTTATAACAAAAATAGTATCTTCAATATAAAAGGTTTCTTTGATAATTTTTCTTAACTATAATTAAACACAACTCCATCTAATGGGTAAAGAACATACTGTTTCTATGGACGACGAACTACTACCTCACGAAAAGATGATTGTTCAAATATATCCAACCACCTCTCATGGAGGCCATTATAATAGAAATTTAGTTATATGTGATATATATAATATTTATTTTGTCTCTTTACTTATTTATTTTTCATTTATATCATACCTTTATGGTTTCCATAATTGGTAAATAAGATAATTTCATTTGAGGAAGTGCGGGCTACCGCCCCCTCAAAGTGATACAACTCGTTCATTCCATACATGGAATGTATAAAGTATGGATTTAATGAAATTATATATGATATTATACAGTAATTATAATATACCAATATATCATTATGTTTTCATTCCATTAAAATATGAAATAGAAATGACATTAGCGTTCAAGCGTACGAACGTCTTTGTGTCACCATGAACGGTGAATTTCTTTTATTTTTCTCCAAGTGTTATGTACTGTTATAAATAAATAAATATATATATTGAATATATATAATATATATGATATATAAATTGTTATTATCATTATGATTATAATGGAATTTTGACGAGATGGACATCATTTAATTAAAAGAAGTTCATTTTTACTCAAGTTCCGAACATCTAGAAAATGATTGATATGAACTCAAACAATTAACTAATTGATATTTCAAGGTAATAAGTGATATTAAAGGAATAATAAACATGAATTTTTTTTCTAATAATGTTTAAATTAACTTAAGGAATAAAAATAATAGAAAAGACAATTCTGACTTGGGGTAAGGGGGTTCTTATCTCACTTTAAACTCTATGAGAATTCCATTGTCCGCCACTTATTCCATTCATGTTGTGTTTTGTTTACTGAAATTTGATATATATTATCAAGATTCTTTTTATATTCATGGTATTATATGATTCATTTTTTGGTCATTAAATTTTGGTCATATGACTCAATTGATTACAATGAGGTAAGGGGTTTTCATCCCACTTTTTATTCCCATGAGATTCATGTTATATATGCCACTATTTACATTTGTGTGGTGTATGTACATCCCATGATTGTATTAATTGTGTAATATAATTTAATTTATTGGTATATAAATATTCATTGTATGATCATTCTTTCATGCTGTGAATGTTTTGTATGTTACCAAATCCGTAAGGGAACCATTCACCGCACTCTTTTTGTCAAATACTTATTTTTTGTTATGCCTTTAAATTTCAATTTTCTAATGTTGGGATTTATTATTATATATTTTTATTGATATAAATTTTATGTCCATACGATGAGAGACCCTCTTTCTCTTATCAACCCACATTATATATTTTTAATTGTCACCGTTAGGCTGCTGAATTTTAATAAGGAAACTTCTTAACCCAATTTACATTCTTTGGGTTAATCTTATATTTATTCATTAGGTCATGATATGATTATTAGTGTAATAAATATTTAATTATTAATGTAATAATTTTCACTCCCATTTGTGTGGATATTCTTTTGAAACACAAAATCACTCCATTGATAATTTCTGAAGTCATTGATATGAACTTGGTAAGGGTAATCTTAACTCAATTTCCATTCATTGATTTAAACATCCAATTCATTGGTGTTGTTTTGAAAAGAAAATGTGTGAATGTAATATGATTGATTTAAAATGAATATCCAATCATATTGAGTGTATTTATATTTTTCACACGTAATTATATAATGGATTTATCCTTAATCTAAAGATTCCATCTTTATAAGGGATTTTCATCTCAATATACATTCCATTGAGATTTCTTTGTTGTTAGAAACCAGTTCACTTTCATATGTTGTATATACTCTAATTTGGAATATTATATCATGAATACCTTTATTTTCATGATATTATATGGTTTCGATTAAATGTAATTCAATAATTATTTCTATTCAAGGAAAACTCATTTGGTTAACATCTCATTAACTAAAATATTGATTTAAATATTTATTCTTAAAAATATATATCATCAATGTCCATGTTTTAGAAATTATTTTAAAGATTTATTTATATATAAATTAATGTTTTTAAAATGTCAATTCTTTTAAAAGCTTCAAAGTGGCATGTGACACTTTGATTCCAAAATATCTTTATTAAATGTTTAAAATAGTTTTGAAAATGGTTTGATAAAGCATTGATTATGTAAATATATTTAAATGATATATTGTGATTGAAATTTGGGAATTTCAACTTCCCCTTATGTTTGTTTTATGTGTTATGAATATGTTATGGTTATTGGGTATTGCTTATGCATATAGGTTTTTTTGTGATAATCCTAGGGCGGTTGAGCTAGAGATAGCTCTCCAATTCATTGGGTAACATCACATAGGTAAACGTAAATGTTTCTCCAAATAGATTTAGGGAATATAATATGATGAGTATTCCAAATGTAACTCCCCATGTAGCTATGATAGCTATAGTGTATGTATGTTATGTTTTCCGGTAGATACCTTTATGATGTATGATTTCTGTGTGTTATTCATAAATATTATGATTTCATAAGGTATGTTATGATTGAAAAGTATGGTTTCATTTTTTATATTTATTGATGGGGTAATGTTTTAATTCCTTATCTTATAACCATTAATGAGATTTTTTATGCTCATCCCATGTTTTTGAAATGTTTTCCTCTAGACATAATGATGAATAAGGGTTAAGTATGGGATCAAGGAAAAACCAAGCTGTCTAAAACATGAAACTAGACATGTTTTTTTATGAGTTTTTATTTTATAAAAAATGGGTACTGAGTAGTAGCATCTACAAGTAATATTTATGTTGATATATAATAGTTATGGCATGATTCTATAATACTCTATTCCTGAAAAGATCCTCTATGTGAAATCTAGATTTAACTCATGATTAAGTAATGCATAAGGTTGGGTCCTTACAGTTCGCATCAAAGGTTAGTTTAGGAAACTTTGGGGATTAGATGCTTTTGTTAAACACATGGTTAGTCCCTATGTCAATTATTTTAGTTAAATCACTGTTTTATAAAATGTTCAGATCAACGAAAGTTGGTTACAAAAGGATTGTAGAGGATCTAAAACATCATTCATATCTCTTCATGATTACATGCTAGCAGTAATTATTTCAAAGTCATGTTTAGATGATTGTGAAACTTTTTATAGCATACAACTCAGATGCACATAGTTTTTTGAGATATCAAACACCTCCACTGTACATCGATATCATCATGAATCATTGGTTATATTTAATCAAATCCTATTTTCTCTATATTCTTGAATTTTTACGATAGGTAAATATTATCAAGGAATTTTCAAATATTTTACCTTATCACAAATTTTTGAAGAATATTATGATTTTGAAAAAGGTGATGTAGATAGAGACACTTGTGAAACCAATTTATTTTTTTATACAATATAGTCTCTCATCAGATACTTATGGTATTTTAAAACGACCATTGATTGAATGTTTCTACTTAAACATGGTATGACTATTTTATATAAATCATGTTTTATGAGATGTTTTAAAATTATATTTCAAATATGATATATTTTTGAAACTATTTTTCTGTGAACACCCATATGACCCATATTTTACAAGGTGTACTTGGATGAAGGAATCAAATGATTTGGAATGATCTATAAATAATTGAATCAATGCATGGACCTTATACCTACATGAAAAAGATGATGATGTAACCATATAGACACCACGATCAACGTATGGTGATCTTTCTTTTGATAATAGATTTATTTTATCTTATGGAGCTGAAAAAATGCACATATATATATATATATATATAATATTTTGAGGTCGTAATGTATTGGAATGAAAATAAAGGGTATAATAAAACCTTTGAGGTTACAAATTGTTCAGATTATTTTTTAGTTTTATTAAACGGTCAAACCCTAAGATGTTTGACATCCCATTTCATCTTGAAAGTCCACAAGAATTGATCCCACAACCGAAAGGTGACAAGGGAGCATCACCTAGAACTGACCTATGAGAAGTTCTTTTTTAGTACGACTTATTATTTTTAGTCAAATTATTTTATTTGTTCATGAATAAGTTGATTTTTGGAACATAGGTTTTATCAAATGGATATCCTTAATATTGGATAATGATTTGGTGGTTTAGTGATAATGGTTATATTAGAATATGTTCTCTCTTTTGGAGAACATTATATGCTTAAGGGAAATAAAATACTACAGGATATCATTTGTGGAGTAATGATTGAAATCTTACTATGGAAGAATCTATGTTATTATTGTAGAAATATAAAAATTTGGGTTATTTAATGAGATGATATTCCTTTCACAGAGAATAAGTGATTTGGTTAATTACCTATCAGTATGAGACTTTAAGATAAGTCAATTTTATTTGGATATAATTGTTAAGATTTTTGTAGAAGTCTTTGTGTTCAAATACTTATGAATTTTGGATTTCCATCTTATTTTGGTTTATTTTTGAATAATTTTAAGGCCTTTTGTTTATTGAATTGTCTTTGTTGAACTTTGGGTATTGTTTGTCGAATTTTGGGGGATAAGAGTAGTTTTTCTTTTAATATAGTATTATCCTTTTTTGGGGATTATCTGATCTTATACTAACCATTTTGGGTTTGGTTAATGTTTAATGATAGGGGAAATATATAGTTCCTTCTATATGGATTATGTGAATCTATATAAGTTTATTATAGAACTTTATGTGGGACCATGTCGTCATGAATACTCAACATTTGAAGAAAAAATGAGTTTGTGGTAGGAATTTAGCAAAGTGTAAAATTCTACATGAAAATTAAGTATGTTTCATTATGTTTTTAGTTGATATCATAAATAAATTCATCATCTTTATAAAAATTAACTTAAAACCAAAACATTGTCAGTTAACATTTCCTACTGGGGAATCAATGACCATTTAACCCTTCACAAGTTTGTGATTTTATGGTTGTTAACTTTCTTCTAAATATGTTTTCTATCACCCTACTTCAGAACATGATGTTTTGTTTCCTCCTCCATATCCATGTTTTCATGGAAACCTATTTTGGGTTATGTCAGGTAACCTTTTTACTTCTCTTTATTTTTTTTAATGAGGTAGTTTTATTGACAGTTTTTCTGATGTGGGACTTTTAATGAAATTTCCAAGACCTATTTTAAAATTGTGAGGACACAATTTCCAAATGGGTGGAAGGATGTAACATCCAAGGAAAATAAAGAATATGAAATTTTAATAATTAATAATATTTTGGAATTAAATATTAACTTTACTTATAGGGTATGCTATGCTGGATGGAATATGTGATACACAACAACAGGTTTCTTTCAAAACTTACATTTCACACAATGTTGTGTTAAACTGAAAAATAATATTATAATATTATTAAATGAAATGGTAGTTAACATGAAGCCATTTTATTGGTAAGAATTAATAGAACTAACTAAAATATGATTATATATGTTTGTTAAATGTTTTTACATTTATCCAATAAATTTTAGAGGATTAAAATGTGAATGAATCATGTTTTAAGCATAAATACTGTAATATTCATTAGATGGTCATTTTAGAGCCTTTTAATGGATAACCATTTTATGTCTAGTTTTTATCACTTTAAATGTTATATTTTGTAAAATAAAATTATTCATTATAAATAGAACATCAAAATTTTTTTTGGGTAAATTCTTTGTATTTTTTTGATAAAGTTATTTTTTATTAATAGTGAAAAAACTGTATTTTAATTTATAAATTCCATATAATATAATCTATTTATATAGTTATATTTTCTATGTAAATGGTTTTAAAGTGTAATTATATTATATTTTTACCATTTAATCCAATGTTTGTCCTTGATATTATTTTCAGTTTAAAATTGGACATAAATAGGTGTCAATCTTTTAATAGTTATAATTTCTTAAAAACACTCTTTCTGTTTTGAAAATCAGAATTAATTTTAAATTAGTTTCAGCCACTTTTGTGTTTAGAATTTGGAAAAATTGATTCCATATTTGCAATTCGGATTCACAAATTGTGTAAATAGGTTACTTTTTTAGACATTATGAATATTTACTTCCATAAATATTTTATTTATCATGGTTAAAAGGTAAATCTCGAAAATAAGGTTACCAAAATAATACAATAATAATATTAAATTACATTAAAAAGTGTCAAAATATAATTGGTTGATAAATATCTGACCATTTCCATCCTTGCGTTGATTTTGGGACCCCATGGAGCCACATGGGAGTGATAATGACACTTTATTTTAAGTAACTAAATTTAAAGACAAAAATTACTTAAACATATAACTTTATGTAAATAAATTTTTACATGGAGATATATAATTTATCTCTTTGGTAGTAAATTTTAATTTTAAATGTGAAAAAATTTCCAAAATCAGTGTATTATTTAAAATTTTTACACACCAAATAAATAAAATTATTTATGACACAATAATGATGTAGTGTTTATCTCATTATTGAATGATTTAAACAAATAATATTAAAAAAATTAAAACAATATTAAACACCTATCCAATTCTTATTGGATAATTTTATTTAGAACAAGAGTCTTATTATATTCATCTTTAATATGTTTTAGACCTTTAGATATAAAAATTCATTATATAATAAAATAATATTTCCAATAATTTTTAAAAATACCCTCCCACCTTATAAAATGCCCTCAACTATATCCCATTACTCTCACCTTTCAAGCCCCTTAGATTCTCCAACCTATGCCCAATTTATCTCCCTACATCCCACTCTTCTGCCTCGAATCCTTCCTCTAGGTAGAAGGCAATTCATGTGGACATTTTGGTCAAACCAATGGGAGATACCCAATTTTAAGGTAACGTCTAATATTAAGTTATTTTAATTTATTTTACTTTTCCAACACTCTAAAATCATTTTAACAATTTATATTATAATAAAATCAGTATCCTCACTATACTAGTTTGTTTTTGTGATAATGATTCTAACTACACATAAACACACCTCTGTATAATGGGTTAAGAACATACTGTTTCTGTGGACGTCGAACTACTGCCTCACAAAATGATGATTGTTCAAATATATTTAACCACCTCTCATGGTGGCCAATATATTGAAACATTATTTATATATGATATATATTATATTTATCTTGTCTCTTTACTTTGGTATATTTTATTTATATCAAACCATTATGGTTTCCATAATGGTTAAATACGATTATTTCATTTGAGGAAGTGCGGACTAACGCCCCCTCAAAGTGATATGACTCGTTCATGCCAAACATAGAATATTTACATTTTGTAGTTAATGAATTTATATATGATATTAAATGGTAATTATAATATAGCTATATATCATTAATTTTTCATTGTATTTAAATACTAAATAGAAATGAATGGAGTGTTCACGTGTACGTAAGAATTAACGTCTCCATGAATGGTACATTTCATTTCTTATCTCCACGTGTAATGTAGTGTTATAAATAAAAATATATACTAGATATACATGATATATATGATATATAAATCATGAATATCCTTCTGGATATTATGTAATTTTGTCCACATGGACAACTTTTAATTAAAGGATGTTCATTTTTGACTCAAGTTCCGAACATCAACAAAATTTTCGATATGAACTCTAATAATTAACTAATTGTTATAGAAACATAATTAGTGATATAAAAGGAATAAAAAACTTGAATAATTTCTTACAAATTTAGAAATTATCTTATGTAATAACCAGGAACATACAATATAAGTCGTACTAGAGGTAAGGTGTTTCTTTTCTCACTTTTAGTTCTCTGAGATTTCTATTGTTTGCCACTTATTTCTTGCATGTGGATTTTTTTACAGAAATTAGATATAAATTGTCATGATTCTCTTTATATTCATGGTATTTTGTGACTCATTTGGTGGTTATTATATTTTTGTTCGTATGACTCGATTGATTATAATGAGGAAAAGGATTTTCATCTCACTTTTTATTCCATGAGATTTATGCTATATTTTCCACTATTTTCAATTTTGTGATATCTGTACTAACCATGATTGTTTTCTTGGGGTAATATACACTAATTTATGGGTATTTACATTTTCATTTTATGATAATTCTTTCATGTGGTGAACGATTTTTATGTTATCAAATCAGTAAGAGAACCTTTCACCGTACTCTTTTAGTCAAAATACTTATTTTAAATTATATCCTTACATTTCAGTTTTCAAATGTTGGGATGTGTTCTTATATATCCTAAATAATTTACATTTTATTTCCATGTAATGATATACCATTTTTCTCTCATCAACCCACTTTATAAATATTTAATTAACATCGTTAGGCTACAAAATTTTCATAAGGAAACATGTTAACCCAATTTACATTCTTTGGGATAATATTATACTTCTTGATTATGTCATGAAATGATTTTGTGTGGAATCACTAATTTTTTTTATTTTTGTAATAATTCCCACTTTTCTTTGTTTCGATATACTTTTGATACACATAATCCCTCTATTGATAATTTATGAAGTTATTGATATGAACTTGATAAGGGCAATCTTAACTCAATTTACATTCATTGAGTTAAACATCCCAGTATATGGTTTTGTTTTTAAAATAACATGTGTGAATGTCCTATTATTGATTTAAAATGATTATCCAATCATATTTAGTGTATGTATTTTTTCACACATAATTTTTCAATTTATTTATCCTTAATTTAAGGATACTATATTTATAAGGTATTTTCATCTCAATTTACATTACATTGAGACATTATTGTTGTACGACCCAATTCACTTTTATATGGTTATATAATATCCCTAGGAATATTATATCTTTAATACCTTTATTCTCTTAATATTATAAGGTTTTGATTAAATTCTATTCCTCCATTATCCTTATTCAAGCATCTCTCATTTGGTTAACAACTCTTTAACTAAAATATTGTTTTAATGATTTATTCTTCTAAATCATTATCATTAATGTCCATGTTTTTGAAATTATTTTAAGGATTTATTTATATGGACATAAATGTTTTTAAAATTTCAATTCATTAAAAATCTTCAATGTGGCATGGGACACTTTGATTCAAAAATCTCATTATTGAATGTTAAAAATGGTTTTAAAAATGGTTTGATAAAGCATTTATTATGTCAATATATTTAAATGATTTATTATGATTGAAATGTGGAAAGGTTATATTTACCTTATGTTTGTTTTATATGTTAAGAATATGTTATGGTTATTGGGTATTTCTTATGCATATAGGGTGTTTCATGATAAACCTAGGGTGAGTGATCCAGAGATAGCTCTGCAATGCATTGGGTAACGTGACATAGGTAAGAAATAATGTTTCTCCTAATAGATTTAGGGAATATACTGTGATGGGTATTCCAAACATAAATCCCTACATAGCTGTGATAGGTACAATGTTTGAATGTTATGTATGATAGAATTTACGTTTTTGATTTATGATTTCTGTGTGTTATTCATAAATGTAATTATTTCATAAGGTATGTTATGATTGAAAAGTATGGTTTTATTGTTTTGTTTTTATTGATGGGATAATGTTTTCGTTTCTTATTTTATAACCCTTACTATGCTTTTTATTCTCATCTCATGTGTTTGAAATGTTTTCCACATGACTAATAGATGAATAGGGGTCAAGGCTTGAATCAAGTAAAAGTTATGCTATCTAAAACATGGAACTAGATATGTTTCGTTGTAATATTTTTTTATATTATGAAAAAATGGGCACTGAGTAGTATTTTCTACATGTAACTTTCAAGTTGATATGTAATAGTTATTTCATAATTCCCTAAAACTCTAAACTTGGAAAGATCCTCAATGTGAATTCTGGATTTAACTCATGAATATAAAATGTTTAAGGCTGTGTCCTTATATATTTTAGTCATTTATATCAAAATACAACTTCTATGAAATATATACTTTTAATAAACATATTTTCAACAGTCATATTCAATTTATATTTATAGAATTATTAAATTGATTGTTTATTTTATAAATTTTTATGTCAAACGTCTCCTATCTATATATATAATTTTATATAACACAACAATCAATCTCTTTTATTATTATTATTTTTATTATATGTTCTGTAATAACATTTTTTGATTCTTAATGGTAATGGTGGTCAATGGAAATTTTAATTCTAATGATTTTTTATTTTCAAATTATTTTCCCCATATAAATTTTTTAACTTTTAATGCATGTATTCATAAATTATGTGTATTAATACATGGTATATGATAAATGGTTTTATGTACATATATTTAAATTTGGAATTATAATTGAGTAACATTTCACATTATTTGATCATATATTATATGACCTAAAATATTATAAGTTATTAATTATTTGAAAATTATATTGAAACATTAAATATATTTTTTTGGAAAAAATAACTCGTAATAGTTGGTGTGTTATAGACACTATAAGGAATAGTCTCTAGAAATTATGATTCCCCCTATGCATGCATAGTCCCATGAAACAATGATCATTCCTTGACCAAGGATCCATATGTGTATATCTTATTTTAAAGGTGTTAAAATGGTTGTCCAAATCCCATTGGTACCTCTCAAAAAAATATCTAGTATAGATCTCCACATTTAGAACCTACTATATATTGTGATAAAATATGTAGGGTTAGGTTATATTAAACACAAATACATTATTTTTTTGTGGAGGGGAATAGTGCTCCAGATGGGGTTTTTAAAGTGATACATCCTTTAGAAAAATATTCCACATCATATTTCATTATGGTTACCCCACTTAAGTATCCATGATGTTTCAATACAGCCTTAAATAGTTCTCTTGGGCTTACCTCATATATTGATAACATGTTTCCTCACTCAGTGGTTTCACACCATGTTATCCTCTTCATCTATATCAATCATTATCCCGTGTATGGGAAATACTTGTGTTTCCATAATATTGTCAGTCATTTGTTGTGATATATTATAATATTAATGGATATGATATTTTTGGATCTACCACGATACATGGATAGATGGCCACTTTTTAAATTTTAATCATCATTTTTATAATTTAAAAAATTATGATTCAAGCTAGAATCTCTTCTTTGTATAAAATATTATTTTTCAAACATCATTTACATTAAAATATCCATTTATTAAATTAATTTCAAAATAATATAAATATAATTCAAATATAAACAAGAATAATTCCTTATTTATTTAATTCAATGATGAAAATTTAAAAATATATGAATTTTCTAGGATAATAAAATTACCACACACATAAAACCACTATTTTCATCAAAAATTAATATATATAACATCAAAATAGAAATCCATTCTACCATTGTATAAAAATAATTATCAATATCATAATGAAACTATTATTGTGATTTTTTAAAAATTCCAACTTAAATTATTCCATCATGAATCCTCATTTTTCAAATAATCGATGTCAATTTTTCATTATACATTTACCATTTTTATTGTGATGTTTCCTCTAATAACATCCATTAATGTATCACAATTCATCATTAATATTAATTTCATGTTGTTATCTGTATTAATTTGAATTTGGTTTCTCCAATGAATCATTGTAAAATTTTATATATAGTTATAGACATATCTCATCGAAACACTTGATGACATAGAAACAAAATTGATATCAAATGTCTATATTGAAATGTTAATTATAAAACATAATCTCGAACAATTTAAATTAATGATCAATTAACTATGAGGGTTATGGTTGGTTTGAAATGTTTTGAAAATTCCATATGGATAAGAAATAGGTTTTATTTTACGTAAATTCTATGGTTGGCCTAAACTATTATAATTGAAGGAATTTATTTCAAAAATAATCTCACCCACTTACCTATCCCTAGGGGAATTCTCTCAAATCATAACTATGAAAAAACGATAATACCCCTAGTTCTAATATATATTTTTTTGAAAATAATTCATCTTCAATAATAATTTACAACATTTTTGATATAATTTTTAGGTATCTAAATTTACTTCTTTATAGAGGGAGTAACCCACAAAATATAATGAAATAAATTCATGAACCACCTCTTAAAATCCAATAAGTGTTGCCATATATTTTAGTTTACCCTTTTCTCCATTTAAATAATAAACTAAAGACATACTCATTTAATCATTTAGAGATATAATAATATTAAGGTTTGAAAGGATCATATATTATTTTCAGGTTCCTCTTCCCTAAAATTTTCAATAATTGGTTATAAAGAAATCAAAGAAAGATGAAATAATAAAGGTGGTACACATGGTAAAATGCATGAAAACTGAATTCCATGAATCATTTTACATTTAACATTGCACAATACTAACATTTATAATACTTACAATAATATCTACTATGTTTTCATTTATAGTGTTTTAATCTAGAAATATTTATTATATAAAAAATGATAATTTTTTTTCTAGAATACAATTTTAAATGAGGAATAAATAATTAAAAATATAACACAATGAATAAATAATAATTTACAAAACAAATATATGAATGTCATAAAATAATGTTAAGAAAATGTTCAATATAATTTATCCTTCATGAATTAATTAGCATTAAAGTCAAGAAAAATCAAATAAAAACCATTAAGAATATATAAAATCATTAATTTATCATCATACATAGTCAATATTATTAGTAATCAATATTGAAACATTTATTCATGGGAATAATAATTACTTATATCAATCTATATAATTCTCTTAATAAAATTTAACTATGGAATGTTATATTCCAATTGAACACTAAAAATAAAACATTAAAAATTCATGGATGTCAAATATAAAGAATTTAAATAATTTATTCTTATATCCCAAAGAATATAATAAGCATGAATATTTTATTTTTTTCAATCCTCATAGATGAACATGAAAAGAAAACACACCATGATAATGTACAGGTCCTCCATGAGTATGATCAATATGAAATGAAAAAAAAACATAAATAAAATCATAACCAAGACATTCAAATTAATGTAACCAGGATTCCTTGATATCATTAAAAAACTAATGATAATTCGTGAAAAAAATTATTTTAGATCATAGGAATTAACAATAATCATTATTTTATGTTAATATTATTTTCAAGGATGTTACATGATCTAGATAAATGAATGGATGACTCTATGATTCAACAATATAGATGAGTCCTCTAATATTTTTAAATATTAGCTACACTATTCCTATTAAAAAAATATTAAGCACAACTATGAATCTCATACACCAACATTTGGTTTTAGACAAGGAATCATATATTTTGTCATGTATTTCCCATACCTATTTTCCCACATTGAAATTCTAATTTCACCAATATACCTATTTTTAACTTTAATATCTAGTATATTTATTTTTTTAATTTACTCATTTTAATAGTTTTATACCTTCCCTAAAATAGTTTTGTTTACAAAAAGTAAATTTAAGTTGTATCCTCAACTCCTAGAATGACTTCCTCAATAAAAAACATTATCAATTTTATCAAAAAATTTAATTTCCCTATGAATGTTTAAATATACATCCTATTCACCAACCCATTAATATAACTACCTAAATTTAAATATTATTATGGATAAATTCAATTAATTGAATATAATTCTCATGATTTTTTCTTCCTCCTCTCTATCATTAACATTCACATGGATTTACACTAAGAAATACCACATTTCAATGTTATCTTGAATATTCTTAATACTACATATTGGAAATCTCCTCATTTTGTATACCAAATAAAGAGAATCCATTCTATTTTTCATCCCCTATAATAAAATTCATTATAATGTTGAATACAAAAATATGTTCACACTCACACCGAGAGAGAAATATCATTTTCTGATTTATGTGATCAAATATTAACATGAATAGAAAGGATACATAAATATTATTACATATTTAGTAGAAAAATTAAAACAATGGATGAGAATTCTATAGTATTGGGTGCAATACTCACCTATGAAATTTTACTCTTATTTGAGACTTATTAATTTTTAAAAATAATATATGTGTTCATAATGGAGAAATATTCATTTGATGATAGGTTAATGTGTACTCTATTCGAAATCTAAACATTTCATTAATCATACCTATTTAAATCCATAATGTAAATGGTAGTGTTGGTTGAGATTTTACAAAAGAATATTATTCAAACATTCTCCCCTATGAACATCTTATATTCTATAGTTTTTTCTTACTCCTCATATCATTCTTTACCATCATCTACACTATCTTGCATATTTATTTAACTTCACAAAGTGATAACCTTAAATTCGTTATGTGATGGGGCCTTAGTGGTAAAAAAATAAATATCATTACGTCTACATATTAGTATGTAAATTTGGAATATTTTAAATTATAAATTACTTATTGATATAAAATTATTTATTTAATAAACTAAAAATCATTGATTTTATCCTTAGTTATTTTCATTAACATTGGAATAAAAACCTTTAGTTATATTATGTGGTATTAGAGAATAATATATTACAGTGGTTTAAACCCTTGTATGCTTTTTTGGTACTATTTTTTTATTTTTTGTGGAATAAATTATTGAAATATGTTTGTTTACTTATAATCAATATAATTTCCCTCATCCATAAACATACCATCAGGTTAATTCACATGCATCATTGCATTTTTTTTTAAATTAATGTTCTAATTTATACATACATATATCAACTGTTTTCAATCATGAGAAATCATTACTTTTAGAAATAATCAATAAACCATTGAATATTATTATTATACACTTAATCCAAAAATATATTTGACTCATCCTGAGTATTTTTTATTATTGATCATCTTGAGGTATAATCCATATTAATTCTATTACCCTAAGACATACCCTTATAAAATGATTTAAATAGTATATAAATCTAAATACCGAAATCAAATAATATAGTGTACATAATACTATCATGGGAATTAAAATCTGATACATTGATACATTGATTATTTTTTGGAATATTGAAATGTATATCACTATATGTAAAGGGATGAACGAAATGATTGATGAATATTCATAAAAAATCATCAAATCTGGTTACAGAATAAGGAAACCAATTTTGGTGCACTAAACATAAATTTATTATAATTATAATCACAATAATATATAAAACAACTTGTCACGATAAAAATAATTGAACCTTAAAGTATAAAAAAATTCAAGAAAATTCCCAAAATGATTTCATTGAATATTTAGTGGCAAAACTATGAATTTTATGGACATTGAGATTTTAATTATTTATGGTCATATAATGAAATGATTATCAATCATAAATGGAATTAAAATTATTATCTAGACCCCCATGATTAAATTTTATCCTTTCTATATTCTTGTTCATATCCATATATCTCTTTCTTACACTCATTGGTCTTCTATTATCCCTCTTTTGACTCTTTTATCAATATTATACATGACCTCTTTATTTAATTTCCACAATAATTACTCTCCCTTGAGATTATAAATGAATATTTTTTCCTTTTACCTCACGTGGAGATATCATACATCAAAATTATAACACTAAAATAAAATAAAAAAGAAGAAGCGTAGTAAAAGAAAAATAAAATAATGAAAAAAATTATAAATATAAGGATTATAGACAACAATCTCAAGAGAAAGATACAAAAATATAACCACTCATGGGTCATTATTTTTTTTTAAAGGTTGGGGCCGAAGCCTCATTTTTATTAATAAAGCAAAGCAAAGACCTCTTTTAACTGGGTAGAGGGAGACCCATTACATAGCCCAAAGGCCCAGTGGGCTTGTAGCCCATTACATAGCCCGTAGGCCCAAATTTTTTACCAAATTCCAATTCTATGAATAGTACCCCGGCTGCTACAGTAACGCACAGTACCACCGCCGCTACAGTGCCCTGCCACCGCTACAGTTCCCACCGATCAACAGTACCGCCGCTGCTACAGTACCCGCTACAGTATTGCTACAGTAACCTGCGCCCAATGGGTTTTGAACCCCCATTTTTCATGTAGTATTACGGGGTGCTTACCACTAATCCAAACCCCAACTACACTCATGGGTCATTATTAATTCATATAAGAAATAATGTGTTAAAAATATAAATTCCAATATCACTAATCACTAACCCAAAAATTATACAACGTAAAATTTTTGAATATGAAACAAAAAATATAATATCCAAATAACAATTAAGAATTAAGGTGAAATGGATGATATTTGTTCTTATAGATACTTACTAAATGAATGTGTACCATGAAATATTTAATGCAGGATTATAAACATGTGATTTAGATTGTTGATGGATATTCATGATGTCATCATAATTTGGTCTACAAAATTTCTTGGTTATAGAACATGATCACCATCCCACAAACACCACAATTGTTCTTCAGAGTTCATTAATTATTTAATAGTGAGGGTAACCTAGAAAAATATTTAAACAAAACTACCCCAACCCACTAATTTTCATAGACGAAAATTTTTAATTACCCAATGTGTTATAAAAATATAAAATCTAGCATAAAATGCTCATTCATGATAGAATAAAATAAGGTTTAGTATCAGGTAATGAATTTAAAAACCCTATGTAAAATTACTCATTCAATATTTTGTCTCATAAACACAATACCCATTCATTACATGAATAAAAGTAAAAAAAAATTCCCTCAATCTAGATATGTGAATGTGTAGACAAACTAATGGATATAAATCTAAGAAGATAAAACACCCTCTAGAATAATCCAAATCCATAGCTTGAACGTCCTTGAATTTCACCCTCTATATTAAAATCATTCATTTTTCCTTTATTGATAGTTACCTATGATAATATCGATATATTTCCCACATATAATTAATAATATATTTTAAAATAACATAATTTTTACTTAAATAACATTAAAAATTAATGGATATCTAATCCCATATCTCAAACAAGATATACCATAAAATAGTGTGATGGACATGTAATGTTTTAATCAACCTGCCTCTTAATCCACCAAAAAAATTAACTCTAGAGTGGATACCCATACTCTAGAGGCTACTGAAAAGTAGTGTGGGCCTATAAAGATACATGGAAGAGACTATTCCCCCTAATCTGAGTGCAATATCAATGGAAATAAACTGTAAACACTTCAATCCATGAAAATGAGAGTACACCTAACTAAATCGATAATTATTAGTATCTATAATAAATAATATACTATATATAAACTCAAGGAAAAGCAAAAAAAAAACTATTCAACCACTTTGTATATAACATATATAAAATAAATAAATAAAAATAAATAAATAATGTTCGAATGCTACTCTGAGATGAAGTACATTCCCACTCTCCATGATGAAATAATAAATCCAACAAAAAACTCAAACAGTAGACAAGAAATCCCAATAATTCTTGTAAAATTGGGCCTTCCCCTGATCTATGTAATATTTTTCTCAGCATGAATGTTGAAATATGTTTTTCCAGAATACTAAGATTCACATACATGGGTTGAAAAAATATCAATAGGAAACTTCAAATTGTTTTCCTAATATCTACTATCATATAATTTTATTGCAACACTAGATATGTCTAGCCAATCCAATTGACACTACTAGAATATCCAAAAACAAAAGTTATAAAATAATGAAAAGGTTAAATATAAAATTGTGAAATAATGAACCATGGGTTCTAGTTTAACATTGAAGGTAAATTTTCCATCATTATAGCCCCAAGAAGAGGAATTATGAAATCTTTATCACAAAGGAAAATATGTAATGTGTGTGTACCCAATAAATAATGAGTTCCAAAGTCTTGGGAAACGATTGGAATAACTTATATATCATAGTATCTCATTCTAGTAATGTAAAAAATGATTACCATCTATCAGGATCATGCACTCCAATTGTATGATCTGACCAAGTTTTTTGGTATTTCCTTTCAACCTCAAGAATGATGATATGATGTCTAAAAATTCCTATAAAACTAACATGGGAATAAGGAAATGTCACATCATATTTGGGCTACCTCAAAATACCCCACTCAAAAATTGATCATCAAGTGTCCAATTTCATCTACATTCCTTGAACTATTGCCTCTTTAATCATCTGAACTCAGGATGACTCACTCATCTACATCATCCATTACCTCCGTAGTCCCACATCACAACATCCAACCAACATAGGACTGAAACCATATATATATTCAAGGAAAATTACCAATCATGTATTATTCTATAGGTATAATCAATCATCTATCTAGAATAAGAGTATCCTCGAACCTCTAATAACACAAGTTCATGCTCTGGGGTTTGATCCACCCGAACAAAAAAATAGGACATTTGGAGACCAAAATTGACTATATCACAGAGAAACAAGCCTGGATAACCATATATGGTCTGTAAAACATCATCTCAAGGAGTAAATGGTGTAAGTGTATTGTTTAGAAAAAAAATCACATTCCATGCCCACTAAAACACATCATATTCTTTTTCATATACCACATCCCAAATATCACTACCCATTCCGAGAAATCTCTACCTACTCCACTCATATAAGGGAGACCTCCCACAAAACAACACCTGTAATGAAATTACTCCGAATAGGTCACTTGGACCTATGATAAACTGACTCCACAAGACCATAATTTAGCATCTATCCTGTGATGTCATCCCAACCATAGTGACCAATATGACCGCACCCTCACATGTTTCAACCCACATACTACCTAACCCCATGAAGTATTCATATTCCAAAGCCTAAAATTAATCATCTCAAAAAATATCCTATTCTAAAATCCCATTTGGATCACCACAAAATTCAAAAAGAATTCCATCATCCTTGTCAATGAACATTTTTTATTATAATGGACTATTTTTATGTTCAATTCAATTCATATGATAAAACTAGTAAAAACTTGAAGGATTGAATTGTACAAGGTCAGTATATTAGGAACGTCATATCTAACCTCATAGTCCATCTATATCCTTGTGGCACATGCCACTCGACCTACATATTTCAAAATAATTGTGCATGTGCCACCTATACATGGAATATTCCCCAAACAGGTAACCCTAAAATGACCTATTCCATAACAATTTCCACAAATACAGTCTGGATAAGAATAATAAACTTACACTGGTCGTGAACATCACACATGATCTAATAATGTACCTTACATGATCATGTTCCGTTGTACAACCCTTATTGTCACTAGAGGTAATGTACCCCCGGTACATGATGTATTTTCAAAGAAACACATATTATTCGAATAATCTGAATAGATGGAATGTGTTATTAAAATCAAAAACCATGTGATCGATATTTCTAATTGTTAAACCACTAAAAACCACAAGAAACCCTCAATTTTCCCCTGAAACCCACAGGATCGACCCTCTATGGGTCTCGAACAACACAAAGCAAGGATTAAAAGAAAAAAAAACCATTATATAAGTATTATTAAATTGCAAAAATTAAAAAGGACCTAGAATATGGAGAGATATCCAATTCATGATTTGATACTAGTTCTAATACATCCATATGATGATTCGACTCCACCCAAGATCGACAAAAATTTGTATTTATCCCTCAATCTCTGATTCATCCTATCACCTATATCTTAGAAGAATAACCAGTATTGTATATCTCCATGGGATTTTCTAGAAATAAAATAGAGTAATGATAAAAAGAAAAAAAAAGAAAATGAACATAAAGAACACTAAATGAAAACTAAAATGGTCTCACCCCTGAATCCAACACTAATAAAAGGTTATGCATCACCTCTGAAAAAACACCACCCTAGACAAAATATGAGGTAATAATTTTGATCCAATACTCTAAATAAAATATATCACTCGTAAAAAATTCATGGATAAATAATAATTTTAATAAAATGTTAAATATTCAAACAAATTACAATTGGTCATAATTCTTCTAAAAACATTTCCTATGTTAAACACCCTATTATACAACCAATTGGGTGGTTAGAAATATTATTTGAGATCCTATTATTGGAGAAATAACTATTTTTCCCTCGATAACCATGTGAGAGAATAAAATTAAACTTCTCATTTTTTATACCTTTGGGACATCATTTCTAAAAATATCTCCATCATAACTGCTTCCCACCCCCGATAAGCCATGATTGTCACCCAGTTATCAACTTCACCTTGACACCAATGATTATAGAGATACCCTAACTATCCACTGACTAGTCTTATAGTCCCCATGATACACCTGGTACAAGGGAAACTCAACAATGATATATTTTATGTTCCTTATAACATGATTTTTTTTTATCATCTCCCCTAAAAAAAACTCTATGGACCACACTCCATCCAATACTAAATGCAGTAGATCGATGTGGGACAACAACACACAAAAGAGTAATAAAATGTGGCGCAAAAAGATTTTGATTCCTTACTTACTAAGAATGGAATTCCCACAACCAATGAACCACTGAAAATAATGACCACCAACTATGATATCCTATTGTGAACTCCTCAATATAATGCATCACTTACTCCACTCCATGAGTTATGAAATACTCATAACAAACTGACACACATCTCAACCGGTACAACAAAAAACCCACATGCACATTCCCCCAATCAGAAAGACATTACTCCAAATTGAATTAAAAATCAAAATATAATTAGAAAGGAAGAATGATTCTCTAAAAACCTAGTGAAAATTATCACCCTGAATCGATCCATTTACTAATGAACATAAATGAAAAATCCTAAAGCGCTGACCATAATTTTCACAAGTGATTGTTCCATGAACCAAAGCACTAAATTTCCACCTCTTAAAAAATGAATTTCCATTATGAAAAGATCTAACACAATAACCAAACACACTAGTTATTTTATAAAAAACCTAACATTCCATCAGTTGATTACCAAAAGTGCATCCAAAAATGATGAGATTGGGAGTCCAATAATTCCAACCCTAAAAACTATCCTGAAGAATATAAGAAAACAACTCAACCATTGATAAAAATCCAAGTAATCCTTATCCTGATCAAAAAACATTTTAGGGATACCATGAACTCATAGAATCTCATTCCTGATCCCTAGGCTGGTAGGCATCACTATCTTAATCGTAGAAATGATACCAATAAGACAACCCAAATCCGAAACTAACATAAAAGGGTTTCCACACCTCTCATAATAAAGGTAATACATCTATATTAGTAGAGATCAACTATCCCAAAGATCCACATGACCTTTCAATATAATGAAAATAACCATTTTTTAATTGATTAGAATTCTACTACATGTATATTCAAGGAAACACCGTATGAGATGTTGTAAACACATTATAAAAATATAACTATATCAGTAGTAAAAATTAATATACTCCCTAAAATTTATTAATATGATTTTGTGCCTATCCTGAGGCATGAGAACATAAATATTTTTTTTGTTCTAAGATAAATAAAATAATAAATCACAAAAAACACAACCCAAGTGCATCAATTAAGGTGGAAATCACACAAGGGACATCCTATCTGAATGGGTTTTCATTATACACTAGCATGATATCCATCAATGTATCTAAAAATTTCCTAGAACTCCTCCCTAACAACCAACAAAACAATAATACAATGAAAATATTTTCCAAAAATTCATTTTCTAATGAACAATCCATGGTTTTTGAAACCCATTACTCGATCAAACATGGAAAAAGTCATAAGGACCACCTCCCCCAAAACTACTAGGTATTGAGAAGTGGTGGGGGAGTAGAATGATAAAGAAGGATGAATATATCATTAAATATTATTTAAATGAATGAAAAAATAAATTTATATCTTAAACATCCATGAACATATAATAGTTTATAAATAAACCACTAAATAAATAGAATTAACTGTAATAAATTTAATGTCTAATACTCACTTAATGGAAAACATATAGAAACTATAATCTCATTTGGGTGAACACATATACATAGTAAACTAAAAATTATAGAAATTTATCCACAACTACTCTAACTCAAACCATATACCCAGTCTCTATGACAGATGAACTGATCTATCATGAACCTCATAAGAATCCTGATTTCTATTACAACACTAGGACTTATAACAAACCACCATATATTTTTCTTAGAAAGATAGTATACATAAGTTCTCCACACACATCAATGTTCACATACATGGTTTAAGAATAATATATAACTAAACCACCCCCTATTGTGGTTTTAATTATTATTTTCATAAAATATACAAACCAAAAAAGGATATTCCCAAAACAGTTGAATATGAAATATATTGAAAAATGAATAAAAATAATAAAAATGTAAATATAAAAATGATAAATATAAATGGATAAAACAATCCATGAGTGTTATATTGATACTCAAGTTTAATCTATAACTTATCTCTCCCGAGAAAAATGATTCATGAAATTCACCTGGAGTAACCACACACATCAAGCATGTAAAACTTGTTGCGAACTGACCCTATAGATCCCAAATCCAATGTCAACTACAATTCAATTATATTGATTACAAGGAATCAAATCTATAAGGATAAAATAGTTTAGTTGTTTTTGTAAATCAGCAACATACACGAGTATGTTATTACAAAAGAATCCACTAATTACATAATTTTGTATTCATAGGATAACGTTATTTGATATATTATTTCCCTTAGTATTATTAAAATATGATTCTTGGATTCCTTGGGAAAATAATAAAATTGTTGAGATAAAATACTTAGTAAGGGTAAAGTATAGAGGAATGAATAATGAATCAATGAGAATTACTATTATGGAATTTAAAATTACATAACAAACAATGCGTGTAATCAATAAAATTGGAAGGATGTGAATAAAAAATATTAAATGGTAATAACTACAAACACATTCCATTAAAAGAAATTTATAAGAAAAAATAAATATCAAATATTAATAAACAGAAAGACATAACATTTTGTCAGTGAATTAAGAATAAAATTAATCCACATATATGTTGATGAAAGATCTCCTAAATTAATAATAACTGAATAAATATGAATAAAATTATTAATAATAGGAAATGATGTATCTGTCACATGAACCATTATTCCATCAAGATATATCCTCAATAAAGCTTATGTATAGGGAAATAGACTCATTTATTCTTCATGTAAAAAACTCTATATGTTCTTGACCAACTAATTTCATCTCACTAGACTACATATACATCGAGAGGGAAATATAAAATCTAGACCCACCCATCACATCATGTCCAAATAATTCTTCATATAGAGTAATAAATTAAATTAGTATACATTATTCTTTATAAAATATAATTATTTACAAATGAATACAGATTCATCAATATATAACTACAAAATCAAATACTATTTAATGTAAAGACAAGATAAAAATTATATAAAGTTCTAGAAATATTCATATCTATGTAAAAGGATATGAATATTTGTGGAAAATTCAATGTCAAATGATCATATTCAATTAAATATTTTAAGGGGATTGAAAGGAATCAATATAGTGAATTTCAATACTATCGTTGGAAACTTTAATCCTAAAAATCCATGAGGAATAATATGTATAGTATCAATCGAACATATCCCATGCGGGGTAAAAATAAATGATTATTTTTTTTGATGAATAAATATACTAAAAAAGGATATTTTAAAAACAATATGGAGGAAAATTTCATTTTGTTTTGAAAATATATTTGAAAACCCATTTCATTGAAATCAATTTTGAATTATTTTGTTTAATAAAAATAAAATACTTACCATGAGAAGAAATATTATAGTAAATGATATCAAGTAAATACATAAATTCTATACATCATAAAAAGGATATTCCTTTTCACAGAAAAAGGATAGAAAAAATCCGTGTTTAGAATGAAACATGATGATTACATTGAAAACATTTGTAAAAGGGAAAAAAGTAAAAGGAAAGCAATAAATCATTTTGGTAATTTTATAAAAATATATTTATTTTTTAGAAATCAATTATTCTAGAAGAAAATAAGTTCTGTGACTAATGAAAATTTGATGTAGGGTTTTATTTTTTTCTATAACATTTTAAGTACCAAAGTGTGGTAAAATGGTACTGATAATTAAAATTGATAAAAAATAACTAGATGAGAGGAAAATAAAATGTTTTATTTAACTATTGTCATATAAATTCCTCAAATAGAAATACCTTTTAAATTTTATAAAAATTAATCTTGACGAATATAACCATTAAAGATTCCAATGTATCCCACACCACATTTAAAAATTTTAAATCACTATCACCATAAAGAAAAAAATTATATGAATGTTTTAAATTCCATGAAGGTAAAAGGATTATTAGTATAATATATAAAAATGGGTAATATACACACCAAAAAAATAAATTATGTAGTTAATATTAAATTCATCTCAAAAATAAAAAAATTTAGATAAAAATCACTTACCTTGAGTCTAACTTTTATCATGTGTATTTATGATCGCGAAAAATAATATATGGTTAATTATTTAATTTATTCAAAAAAATAATTTTTATCAAAACATTTATTACACTTTTTACAATTTTTTATAAAACTATTTAATAAATTTCATTTATGTCAGGTGTTTTAACCCTGTTAGGTTTATGAGTCAAAAAAACATTGATAGGTCAACATTTATAAATGGGGTCATTATATGACATCTCCAGAATAATTATCAAGAAATAACAATAATAGGTATAAATACAATATAATTTTAGTAACAATAACTAAATATTGTAATGAAAAAAATAATCTATCATTATAATCATGGAGATGGTAGGCCGTACATATGCTTGGGTAATGTTCCAATTTTCAGTGCTCGGTATAGAAAGAGGGTAAGAAGCATTAATCTTCATAGAATTTTATTATACCCTAAATAAAAAATAATTTGATCATATATATATTTATATATATATATATATAATAATTTTGATGTAAAATGAAACACATCAACTTTAGGAGGCTGTAGTCCAAACATCCATGAACGATGTTGTCAGTTTTTTTAGATGTGAAAGGGTAATAAAGAAATTATATATATTATATTTAAAGAAAGATAATTATGTAATTAATATAATATAGATTTTTTATGTAAGATCTTTTTAATTAAAACATCCTATTATACATTCTATGTATCATGTGATTGACTCACATCACTTTTAAGTAGTTGTAATCCACGGTTCCACAAACGACCCTTCATAGTTACAAAAATTGAATGAATAAATATCTGTTCTATATAAAAATTACTAAAGAATTAGAAGATTATAAATATCACATATAATATATATATATATATATATTCTATCATAATTTTAAACATTATAATTTGTTAATGAAGAATGAACAATCAATGTTTCGTGAGGTGGTAGTTCGTCATACACAGAAAAGGTAAGTTTGTTACCTATAAATTGAAATGTGTGTAAGTTTATATTGAATAAATAAAGTAAAATAATATCAATATATTAAGGATACTTTTATTTTTATATAATCAAGGAATAAGTAGAGTTTAATGGTGTAGAATAAAAATAAAATTAATGAGCCTATGGAAAGATGTTACCACTTCTTTGGGAATCTCCTTTTGGATTTCATCAAAGGGATTACTTGGATGGATTTCTACACAAGGGGATCCATAAAATATTATTAAAGGTACTTTATTTTGATATTTTTAGAGCATGTTTGATACAATTTTTCTTGATAGGTTTGATGAATTGGGAGGCTTGATTTCATTTTTTTAGTGGAGGATGATTTTCCGTCTTGTAAATTTTGGAAAAGTGAGTTACACATATGTTTTTTCCATTGATTGTGGCTACAATAATAGGAAACATTATATAAAATAGAGGATAGGGTCTCCATTTACCATTACGTGGAGTTTGGAGGATTTTTTAGGTTATTTTGGACCTTAATATTATGGTTTATTCAATTTTAAAGGCTTAATAACACCTTATTCGTTGTAATTAATTGTATTTGCACCAACTAATATTTTTGGTCAAAAAATATGTATATAATTGTATATTTTATAAATTATAAATACTCAAATTATGGAATTTTTCTTTCCACATTCAATTCATATATGTGGAACAATTAAATTAATATTAATCATATAGATGGGACGATAATGCAGGTTTTTTATGTAAAAACATTCTAGTGTTTGGAATGTTTTTATACATAATTTCAATTTGAAAATGATTCCAATGAACTCTATTTTATTAAGTGATACAAAATTTAGCTTATTAAACTCTATAACAAATAAAAAATTTAATGATATACATAAATTAGAAGAAAAAGTTATATAGAATAAAAATTATGCATTTTTTATTATTAATCAGTAATTGAAAATTCATTTAAAAATACCAAAACATCACAATTAAATAATTTTTATGCTTCTATTTAATTTTTTTTATTTTCTCATATAATATTTATAAAATTTCAAAAAATGGGAACTAAAATCGTGTCTTTATGAAAACACGGTAAAAATGTCTTAATAAAAATATAAGATTTTATCTGTCATATAGTGTTTGTTATTATCTAATGCATATCGAATATATTGGATGAATATAAAAAATTATTTTATTGAATAATATATATATATATATATATTATTGTAATATCACTCATTATTTTTAATTAACTTATCTTATTTAGATAAAAATTCATTTGGAACGTAAAAATAGATTTTGAAAAAAATGTTCACTTTATATGCATCTATAATTAATTAGTAAACAATGAATCCATTTAATATTTGTGTAAACTAAATATTTTAATATTTTAAATATTCATAATCAATGTATAAAAATAATGGGTTTGGTAATTTCTTATTATATAAGATAATAATAATATAGTAATATATTATTGTTTTGTAAAACAAGGACTTCTGTGTAACGCAAGCCATTATAGAAACTAAATGATGCATAAAACATATATTAACTCAGTTTCACATGGATTTCAAGATATAAAATATACGATTTTTTAATGTAGTAAATATATTATAAATTTTTTGGACATAATATTCCCTTACTCTATTGGTGTTGCATCTGATACACGATATCGAATACAATGTTCATACATTATATGAACATTGAATAATATTCTCCTCAACTTAATTAAACTGAGTCACTAAATTTTAAAATATATCATGGTCATTTTTTGGATATTTACTATGTTTGAAATCCCACTTCATTAAAAGGGATCATGATAAATCTACTATAAATAGGAGAATGGGAAGTACATAGGTCACATGGAATAACATATAACTAGGTCAGTATATAGGAGAACATTAGTGTAATTTTGAGATATGTAATTGGTGGAAAAAGTTACATATTTATAGGGAGTGATTCTGTTCATCATGGAAAAAAATGAGAATGATAAATGGAATGTTTTGGGACTCAAATCCATAAATCCTCGATGATTTAATAGAACATATATTCTACAAAAATTGCGGTATTAAAACAATATTTATTTAAATAATTTTACTAATGTTGAGTAACTCTTTAACTTCCTAAGAATATAATGAAATATACTAAATTGACATATTTCTATAAACATAATTTCATCACTGGTTTGAGATTTTATCAATTTTATATTCATTCATTAATTGTAGAAATGGATTACCAAAAAACTAATTATGATTCCTAAAGCACTAAAATACACTTTTATCAAATTTTAGGGCCCATACAAGAGTGAAAACTCTAACTACATAACTCTAACTATTTTCAAAACACAATGTGGTTATTTCATTAATTTTTAAACCTAAAACTTTACACTGATAGTTCATCAATAATATTTATTATCAAATTTCTTTATAAAAATGACTATTAAGTAGTAAATTATGTAGGTTAGTTGTTGAAACAAAACCCTAATAATCATTTAGTAATGGGATCATGTACCACTAACTATTTAAATTTTATTGGTTGTCACCAGAAATACATTTTTTCATTTTCTGAAACCAAATTAATATAATTTTAAAGTTAAATATTATGTACATCCTTGAAATAATATTAATAACTATACAGCCTTTTAACTAAGGGTTTCAATACAACACCAATACATAATTACTTCATCCACATATTTACACACATATCCTTCCTTGGACAAGAGTTTATCCTCTAGTAGTGGGAATTTACTCTTGTATTTTCCCGATTCTAAAAAATTAAGGAAAATATATATAATATATTCCTTCAGTGGAGTTTCATTACCTTCTATGACACTCGATATTTTTCCATGATTTTTCATTGCATTATTTATTTCACTCCCAAACATAAAGAATATAAATATTTTTTTGAGAAAATTTCCCAGGTGTATACATTAATATTTATTCCATGAGGAAAATCAGTTCATATTTTCTCCATGGTCTTCACCACATTAAATCTTAAAAAACTCCATCATTCTCTTCATTGTTGAGTTTGGGAGGTGGTTAAGGCATATATTTTAAATCACATTTCATGAAAAATAATTAGGCATAATCCTGAACTCTTTCACTACTGTAAAAATATAATTTGGTAGCTCGTTTACCCCACTTTGTCATTTATGTTCAATGTTGACTTGACTCCCTCGAGTATCATCCATTAACTATGACTAGAAATTATATTGTGAGTAACAATAGTCACTGTAAAACATATAATCATTAAAATGATATCTAAATCAGAATACCTTATCTTTAATCTAACACACATTAGGTATATCTTGGGTTATCCATTGTAATAATACATCTAAATGGTTGGTAAATAAAATGTGAATTATTCAAACAATTTCCCCTGGGAGTGTCAAAATAGGTGTGAAATAGGGTTAATTGTTTTGTACCAGTTTACGTAATGTCAGGCCCAACACACCATGGTTGATTTGCCTATACTAGACGAATTTGTGCTATAACCACATCACATTTTTATATTAAATTTTTTAAAATCATTCATCACATTTTGGGAATCCAAATCGAAGGGTTTGTCTCCAACTAATTTTATTTCAAAAGAATATTGAGGAATCAAGGGACTATATAATGTAATAAACCCACCTATATTTTTATTTCAAACCATATCTCATACCAAGTAAACAATTTAATTAATAAATAATATGCATTATTAAATATCCATATTGAATAAAGAAAAGATATTTATCTATATTTACCTAAATAATTAAATAACTCTATAAGAAAACATAGAATTGATAATGGTATATATTTCAGGTGATAATCATATTTAGAAAAAAATTATATGTATATCTAGAGAAAATTTAATGTCAAATTATCATAAGAAATTATATATTTCATGTGGACTAAAAGGAATAAATGAAGTGAATGTCAATACTATACATTTATAAATAAATCATAAACAATATAGAGGATGAACATTGATGGTATTAATAAAACATATCCCATGAGGAATTAAAATAAATTATTTTCTAATTCGTGAATTGAAATACTATAAAAGATAAATTAAAAAATCATTCTTGAAGAAAATATCCTTTTGTTTTGAATAATATTTTCAAAAAATGTTATTTCAAATAAATATTGAAAATATTTTCATAAAAAATTATCCTTTATAAAATTAAATGGAAGAATCTATGAAATGATGGGTGTAAATTCATACATGCTGAATTAAATAAAAAGAAAACTTCTTTCCACTATAAAAATGTTAAATAAATTTCCTTATTTAGAAAGAGAAAATAATATATCATTAAAAATATTGTTCAATGAAATTGGGGTAAATGTGACAAGAAAAATTTATTTTTAAATGGTTGAATTTTTTTTGGAAACATTATAAGAAAGTTGGGTTTTTAGAAGTAAACCAGTTTTCCTACTAAATAGAGAATGTCGCCTAGTTTTAATAAAAAAATTATAAAAATTTTTGAGAACCGATGTGATGAAAAATCGAAATAATACATGAAAATTTTTAGGAATAACTAGTGTAGTGGAAAATTATAGGGTTTATATAAAAATAGTAATATGATTTCCTTGAATTTAAATACCTTTGAAATATCATTAAAAATATTATTGAGGAAAATAGTATTTAAACATTCCAATGTCTCCCGTACCACTTAAAATCAATTTAAATCATAAGAATCAGGAAGGTTTACCACTAAATGAATGATTTTAAAAATTTTAATATAAATGGATAGATGATATAATATTTCAAAAAAAAGTATTAGATACACAACACAAACTAATTAATTGATGAATTTTAAATTTGTCTCAAAGTTGTAAAAAGATATATGAAAATACATTATATTGATACCAACATGTCTCGTGTGTCTTTATATAAATGAATAAAAATAATATTTTAATTATTTACATTCTCAAAACACTTTTACATGTTTATAATAAATTTAATTTCACTTATTACCATGTTATACACAACTTCTTAAACAATAAAGTTTATTTCAGGTGTTTTGACCATAGTTGGTTTATGTATCAAAAGCAACATCGGTAAGATAACTATAATCAAAGGGGTCATTATATAACATATATAGAATTATAATCATGAAATACTTATAATATTTATACCTCAATTAAATATTATATACAAATCGATAAATATTATAAAGAGAAATGAACTAATGTCACAATCATGGAGACAGTAGGTCATACACACGTTTGAGTAATATTTCCATTTTTCAATGATCATTAGGGAAAGAAGGTAATTGATATTAAAATTTATAGAATTAAATTTACATAAAAAATACCAAATTATTTAATAATATATATATTTATATATATAATTATTTTGATTTAAAATGATTCACATCGTGTCGAGCATGTGGTTGTCAACACATTCACTAATAGCGTTATCACTTTTTATTGGTGTCAAAGGGTAATAAATAAAATGATATATATTATTTTTATAAAAATTTAATTATTTCATTACTATCCACAATTTTTATGTCACATATTCTTAATTATAACAATCTTTTATATATTCCATTTTCAATGTGATCAAATTACATCACATTTTGGAGACTGTAGTCCACACTTCTAGAAATGATGATATAACATTTACACAAAATGGGTAGAATAATGGTTTGTTTAATATAAAATATCAGAATCATAAAGGAATTATAAATTTCTTAAATATAATATATAAATAGTTTTTTCATCATATTTTCCTTAATGGAAGGTGGTAATGTAGAACAAACAATCATCGTTTCCTGATGCAGTAGTTCACTGTACACATAAATGGTATGTTTGTTACACATTTGATTGATGTGCATGTATGTTTAGGTAAAAAAATAGAATAAAAACATATTAGTATATTAATGATACTTGTTTTTTATATAAACATGTAATTATGAGTGTTTTAGGTGGGTGGATAATGGAAATAAAACTAAAGAGATTGAGGAATAATGATAACTCATCTTTTGGTAAATCCTCTAGTATTGCACCAACGGTCTTCTTTGGATGACCATAAGCATGGTATGAGTATTCTTGTTAATTGGGGGGTCATTATTTTGGATATAGTTTTGAGATATTTTTTGATAAATTGTTTTGTCACGACCCCCTCCCACAAAAGATGCCCCTTCTGAGCTGGTAATGGTGAAAGGGAGATATTGACCCCCGAGTCCCCCCTCTAGTAGGCCCCAGAGTCGGGACTAGAACCAAGGGTATAAGTTTTCACAAATATGGGAGGCATTACCATTTTTATTATTTAAGATCTAGAAAAAGGATGAGTAAACCACCAAAAGGAAAAAGAAAAAGTAAATGGAAACAAACCCAGACCAATCAGACATGCATGTTTAAACAATTCTGAAACAAGGTACATGTATAAGAAAACTAAAAAGTGCAATACCAAAAGAAACAAGAGTACAAATACTACAACAACTCAAACTGTCCCGACTAGTAGGGTCCCACAGGGCCCTAGTAGTCTTCCTGGAAACCTGAAAGAAAACGTAGGGTGAGCATACAAGTATACTCAGTAGGGAAACCTAAAGCTCTCATGCACAAGTGGGGAGACATCCTAATTTCTCTTGAGAACAACAGAAGAAACCAAAATCTAGAAAGGAATTCTATCCACCAAACCTCACCATCCACGCTAACAAAGGACAAAAAACAACAGGTAGTAGTATATAAGAACAAGAGTATTGGGTACCCCACACCATTTCCCCACACTAGGTAGCTGCTCTTCCTAACGGTGAATTTCCTGATGCTACCACACTCTTCCTGCCCACACACACCTAGGCCTCACAAACCACCTATCCCACTCGCACACACCTGGGCCTCACAAACCACATATCCCACCCGTAAAAACCTGGGCCTCACAAACCACATATCACATTCCTGCCCGAACACACCTGGGCCTCACAAACCACATATCCCACCCGTACACACCTGGGCCTCACAAACCACATATCACATCCCTACCCAAACACACCTGGGCCTCACAAACCACATATCACATCCATGTCTGAACACAACTGGGCCTCATCCTGAAGATTCTTGGGAATGGAAAACCTTCCCGAAATGTCTTGGGCTAAAATCACACCAATCAAAACCTACCCGAAGAGTCTTAGGTGTAAGGTCGACTCAATCCATCATAGCCTATGGAAGAAGGATCAGTAAGGAGCAAGTAACTGAGGGGAAAACACCCTCTCCCATGAAATGGGAGTGTTCGACACTAGGTTCTCAACATGGGTGGGGTGCGACAAAACACAAATATACAGATACATATATGTATACAAAACACACAGCCCAACCTATGGCTTCTAAACAGAGAAACTGAGCACGTGACTCGGCACTGCTACTACGGATCCTGCATACAACAAAAAAACCAACCCCATTTAGGTTTTCATGTTTCAACAGTATTAGTTTATTAGATCCTTAACTACTAGGAAATTATCAAACTAGATCAAGCGTTTCGTAGAACAAAACCCTGCCAACCAAAAATCAAGTTAGATAGAACACAAGAAATACAAAACCAACCTCTTTATCATCAATCAATTCCCATTGATTGTTCCCACATTTAATTCATTATCATTCTCCATAGTTCATTTATCAACTTTCCACTTTATTTTAATATCACAACTCATTACTGCAGTCCTGCTGCCACTATAACCACATCTCCACAACCGTATCACAAAACAAGGCTCGTGCCACTTCATTTTCCACTTTAATATCATTTACCACAGCCCCACTGCCCATCCTATTCATAATAACCCAGTATTCACCCCCCTTTTTCACACACCATGTAACCAAACCCACACCCACATTTTCATTATTCCATTTTGTTCAACCGGGGAGCTCACACAAGGGTTCCAGATATTCATTTAATCAGCCAACTTTACGTGATCAAACAATTTCCATATTCCACAAAGTTTCTATCCCCAAAAACAGTCTAGAAAGATAGGGCAACATTTACTTGCACAGTCAAAGGCCCCCAACTACCATGATTTTCAGTAGGCATAATCCTATTCAATTCACAACATAACAATGGATAAGCATTGATTAAAAAAACAAAAATATCAACAGAATTTCCCCAAACCCGTTCTTCAACCGGTTATTATCTTTATTTATTGGTTCAACCGCATCTCATGAAAAAAATAGGATACCCACTACGAATGATGTAAAAAATAGAGAGAGACGAAGGTAAGATCCCTACCTCAAAGGATTTTGAATAAAACCACAATAGTCAAGGAACGCTTAAGGAACCCGGGCCTATTCTCCGAAACCCCACCTTAGATCTCTCCTCCTAGCAAGATCAAGACCAAGAATCATCATATTCAACATCCACACACTTAGATCTATCCATAACGGGCATAGATTTAGGAAACCAAGGGAAGAGGAGGCATAGATCTAAGAATATCTATGAACCCAACAAGAACGATCACATACCTTGAGAAACCAGCTTTGATTTGCGAAGAGAAGCCTCTGGATCGCCTTGAAAACACTTGGGAGAGGGTCTCTTACCTCTAAAGAAGAGTAATCATGGGTTATGGCTGCTTAGGGGCTTAAACAAACCATTTAGAGGCAAAATAGTTCAGATCCACAATTTTAGGATTTAACTTTAAGTGCCCGCACGGTTTAACAAACAGTGCGCTAACAGTGTGTTAACTTTTGCCTTGACAACAAACCTCACACTGTTAGGCTGTACAGTTTGTCCAAACCGTGTGCCTCCCGTGCAAAGGCTACTACCTCTAATCCCAACCTCGAACAGTTTGGCCGCACAGTTTGACACACCGTGCACCGCCCGTGCGAAGGCCATTACCCCTTTATTTTTCCTTAATGGTCCACCCAAATGCACCCCAAGTCACCTTAATTTCCCAAAACACCTCTAGCCCCAAATTTTCATAAAAGAATGGACCAGAGAGGTCTGGTACATTAAATCAGATACCTCTCAAAACATTCTCATCCTCGAGAATTAAAACCAACCCATAAACAAAGTGAAAGGTCCGAACAACCACCCTGCAAGATACCTATCAGAGCTCTCACCACAACAGGAATCCAACCACTATCCTAATTATATGAGTCAGGTAATTCCTTCCCCCTTGTTGAGATATTATCCGCTTTAGGCCGCATTTACTTGCCTGCATAGGTTTAATCGCATCCACATTAATGCATCTTGATTAGGGATTAGGTCCTCCCACCGCCATATTTTAGGATTTCCCATACACATACTGCCCCCAAAACCACAAAAAACAAGCAACATGACGCCCCAACACATGGATTGGGGAATTAATTCCCCCATGTCAAGATACTATCCTCTTTGGGCGGCACTGAATCGTCCGCATGAGTTTAATCACATCCAAAATAATGCGTCTCGATCAGGGATTAGGTTTTTCCCTTTTCCCACACATCCGGACATGTTACACACTTCCAGAGAATAAGGAAACAAAATGTCTCACAACCGACAATTCAAGAATTCCATATATCAAAGGTACATAGTATAACATAAAACAAGCTCAGATGAACAAAGCAAAACACAAGTCAAAACAACTCTGGGTACTGAGTGTGCATCTAAGCCTCCCACTCTCAATTGCTCTCCTCGAGGCCGCCATGACTCCACAACACACGAACCAAGGCGATGGTTCATCCACGAAGCACCTTCTCCTCACGATCCTCTATTCTGACTAGTCGTTCTTCGAAGGTCGCGTCGTCTCCCATATCTAACTCTCCCTAGTCGATAATGTGGGAGTCGTTGTGTAAGTACCGATGAAGCTGGGAGATGTGGAAGACGTCACAAACCTTCTCCAATTAAGGTGGAAGGGCCAACTAATAGGCCACTTCGCCGACTCGCCTCAGCACCTCGAAAGGTCTGATGAACCTAGGGGAGAGCTTACTCCCCTTCCCAAACCTCCGCTGCCCCCATCTAGGGGAAACCTTCAAGAACACATGATCTCCCACCTCAAACTCCAAGGGCCTCCTCCGATGATCAGCATAAGAATTCTGTCGGTCCTGAGACACTTTCATCCTCTCATGCACAAGCTGGAATTTCTCTGTGGTGCTCTATACTACCTCTGGCCAAAGAGCACCTGTCTCAGAAACCTTTTCCAAGAAAATGGGTGAACGACATGGTCTTCCGTACCAAGCCTCAAATGGTTCCATGCCAATAGATGATTAGAATATATTGTTATAGGAAAACTCTACTAAATGCAAGTGTTGTACCCATGATCCTCTGAAATCCAGAATGCATGCTCGAAGCATGTCCTCCAACGTCTGGATAGTTAGCTTTGTCTTCCCATCAGTCTAGGGGTGGAAAGTAGTGCTAAGGCGTAGCTGGGTCAAAAAAGAATGATGTAACCCCCTCCAGACTCATGAGGAAAACCGAGTATCCCGATATGAGATGATCGTATTCGGAACTCCATGCAAACGCACCACCTCATCTACATACCTCTGTGCTATGGTACTCACCGGGCCCGACTCCTTAATTGATATGAATTGAGCTGATTTCATCAGCCGATCCACCAATACCTAGATAGCATCATAACCACCCTGAGCTCTGAGTAGTACTGTGACGAAGTCCATTGAGATGTATTCCCACTTCCACTCAGGGACATCTAAAGGATGAAACAAACCACTAGGAACACGGTGTTCAACATTTGCTTACAGAAACACTAGGCACTTAGCCACAAACTCTGCCACTGCCTGTTTCACCCCGGGCCACCAAAATTGTTCCCTCAAGCCTCAGTACATTTTTGAAACTCCCAGATATACCGCCAAGGATGAGCCATGGAACTCATAGAGAAATCTCTCATGCATCACCTCCAGAACAAAAAACCTTCCATGAAAAAGCATCTGATGTCAGCTGTCCTCTGACCATCCTTCTGTAGAGTTTCCCTGATCGATACGATCCCGCATTACTTCTGCCACGAAGTCTCCCCACTGAGACTCTTCCACCTGCTGCAACAAGGAGGACTGCACCATCATCTGAAACAAAGAGACTCTAAAACCCTCTACCCTTTCATCCAAGTGCAAGGAAGCCAACTCTGACATCACTTTACAAGCATCAGTGGAATCCTGAAACACTTCCTTATGCGACTTCTTGCTCAGGGCATCTGCCACAATGTTACCCTTACCTTCAGTTTAAGAGATCTTGAAGTCATATTCTTGGAGAAACTCAACCCATCTCCACTTCCGTAAGTTTAGGTCACGCTGGAAGAAGATATAATGTAAGATCTTGTGATTTGAGAAGACCACGAAGTGCTCCCCAAAGAGGTAATGTTGCCACAACTTCAGTAAGAACACTACTGCTGCAAGCACTAGGTCATGGGTGGAATAGTTATGCTCATGACGGCGCAACTGCCTAGACCCATAACAGATCACACCCTTCTTCTGCATCAGTACGCACCCCAAACCAAGGCCAGAAGCATCACAAAAAACCTCATACAACAACCCTTCCTCTGGAAACCTGAGTACTGGAGCACTGGACAACTTCTCCTTCAGGTAGTCCAAAGCTTTCCGGATCTGATCGCTCCATAGGAAGACCTGGTCCTTCCTAGTCAAATATGTCAATGGAGCAGCAACTCGAGAGAAGTCTGAAATGAACCTCCAATAATAACCTCCCAACCCCAGGAAACTACAAACTTCTATCACGCTCTTGGGTGCCAAACAAGAAACATCTTCCTCCAACTTTGATGGGTCCACTGACACTCCATGCTGATACACCACGTGCCCAAGGAAGTGTACTTATTGCATCAAGAAATTATAGTTCGACAATTTCCCATAAATCTGGTGGTGTCGAAGGACTTCCAAGACTGCCCTGAGATGCGCAACATGCCCCTTATCTGATCTTGAGTAGACCAGGATGTCATCGATAAACACAATGATGAACCGGTCTAGAAACTCTTGGAATACAAAGTTCATAAGTCCCATGAACACAGATGGTGAATTCGTAACTCCAAACGGCATCACTACAAACTCGAAGTGCCCATACCTACACCAGAAAGCTGTCTTCGAGATGTCACTGTCCTTTACCCTCAGTTGATGATATCCAGATCGTAGATCAATCATAGAAAACCAACCTTCTCCCCTCAGCTGGTCGAACAGATCATATATCCTTGGAAGGGGGTAGCGGTTCTTGACTGTTACCTGATTCAGCCTTCGGTAGTCTATGCATAGCCTGAGACCACTATCTGCCTTCTTCATGAACAAAACTGGAGTACCCCATGGTGACACGCTGGGTCGAAGAAAACCCTTCTCCATCAGATCGTCAATCTGAATCCACAACTCCCGAAACTCCGAAGGTTCCATCTGATATGGGGCCATCGAAATCGGACGGGCACCAGGCAGTAAGTCTATCCCGAACTCAACGTCACGTTGGGGGGGGGGGTAGAGTCACAACCTCAATGGGAAAAACATAGAGGATCTCTACAACAACCTCTGGAACACCCACCATCTATGTATCATCTGAAACCACTGATAACCCTTCTAATAAGGAAAGGAGAGGCTTCACATGCGGGCTTCCCACCTGATATCTCCTTTCGCCAACAAAAGCTACATGATTCCCATCCATGTCGGAGAACACAACTCTTCTTCGGAAGCAGGCGATAACGGAACTAACAGAAAACAACCATTTGATACCTAGGATGACATCGTATGGTTGCATCTGTAGCAAAAGAAGATCCCCACTAGATCGATGCAGTCCCAACGTCAGCCCACAACCCCGGCAAACACAAGATACACTGGTCTGTCCTCCAACTTGTGTACTCAGCACTAGGGGTATGAAAAGTCTCTATACTTCTAGACCCAAAGCATGGGCTACACCGGGTGAAACAAAGGAGTGCGAAGATCCCGGATCAAACATAGCAGAAACGAGAGTGCTGAACAAACAAATCGTACCTCGCACCACCTCTGGTACTGCCGGAGATGCAAACTCTACTATGTGCAACTGTCTACGCCCAGCTCCTCTGCCTCTCTGATGTCGACCACCTACCCGACCACACCCTGGTTGAGGACCCTGAGGAGTACCCTGAGGTCGGCCTCCTACTGCAAAGTCTGCCCATGGAGGAGCAGGGTCTTACTGCTACTGGAAGGGCCTCTCCGGAAACTGGTGCTGCTGAGGTAGGTGCTGAACCTGCCCACCTCCACCGTATTGAGCTTGGGTTGGGCACCAACTCTGAATGTGCCCGATAACTCCGTAAGAGAAATAATTCGGTCTTGGGCTCGTGAAAAAGCGACGAGGACCCAAAGATATGAACTGGAACTACTGGGGACTACTCCCTACTAGACTAAATCTGGAAGGTCCTGTCGCAGGAGACATGCTGCTGACTTCCTTCCCCTTCAACGAACCCGGCTAGATCCCCTCTCTTGGTGCACCTCCCTACGAGTGCATCCTCTCTACAACCTCTGACTTCTTCTGTACTGCCATGTGCGTCAGAAGGGCGAAGGGGGAGACAACATACTAGAGAGAAGGATGAAGCACCTCCTCCAAATGTCTCGCCCGAGACTCCTCATCCGGAAAGATATCCAGAGAAAATCATAGGAGACCCTTAAACTTGATCCCCAATTCTCGTACTGACATTCTCCCCTTATAGATGGAGAGTTACTACTACTGATTCTCTACCTTGATCATGGAACAATGGAATTCCTCTCGGAACTCCTTCTCAAAGTCATCCCATGGAACCTCTACCTCTGACCTCTCCCCGAGGTAGAGCATCCACCACTGATGCACCACACCTCTTAGCTGACTGACTGTTAGGGTAACCCAGTACACCCTCAGAGCACAGATCAATGTAAAAGCTATACCTAGCTCCTCAGTCCACCACTCCATCTCCATATATGAAGTACTACCCTCGTACTTCTTGAGGGCTTGTCGCTGGAAAGAATGGAGAGTCTTCTGCCCCTGATCATCTTCCTCCTCTCGGTCATTCCTCAACTGATCGACCACCTGAATCTACTAGGCCCTGACAGATTGAGTCAATTGGGGACGACGTCTAGGCGCCATAGCTCTACGGTATACAAAGATCACCTAAGCCCAAGTAGTAAGGAAATTCTCAAGGTTTCATTTTATCACTTTATTTCAATTTCATTCCTAGAACACAAAAATCAAGTAAAACACAAACATGATGATGCATGTACCTTCCCTAGGGTCTCTACTATGCAATCAATGTAGTCTCACTTGGTCATTTGGTAGGCTCAGAGTCCTTGCATCGGATCATGGGGGGCCCTAAAATCTCGTGTCATAGCCAATCTTCCCTGGCCTATGTCACGCACTAAGATCACCTAACACTGTTTCCCTACCATCCCACGAAATCCTCACTGTGCATAACTCCAGACTATATCCTATCTCTCAACCATCACCTCTGATACAATTTTTTCATGACCCCCTCCCACCAAAGATGCCCCTTCTAAGCTGGAAATGGTGAAAGGGAGATAATGACCCCCCGATTCCCACCTCTGGTAGGCCCCAGAGTGGCGACTAGCACCAAGGGTATGAGTTTTCACAAATATGGGAGGCATTACCCTTTTTGTTATTTAAGATCGGGAAATAGGACGAGTCAAACACCAAAAGGAAAAGGATAAAGTAAATGAAAATAAACCCAAACCAATCCCACATGCATGTTTAAACAATTCTGAAACAAGGTACAAGTACAAGAAAACTCAAAAGTTCAATACCAAAAGAAACAAGAGTACAACAACTACAACAACTACAACTATCCCGACTAGTACGGTCCTGCACGACCCTAGTAGTCCTCTTGGAAACATGAATGAAAATGTAGGGTGAGCATATAATTATACTCAGTAGGGAACCTAAAGCTCTCATACATAGGTGGGGAGACATTCTAATGTCTCGTGAGAACAACATACGAAACTAAAACCTATCAAGGAATTATATCCACCCAACCTCACCAGCCACACTCACCAAAAACACCAAACAATAGGTAGTAGTATATAAGAACAAGAGTATTGGGTACCCCGCACAATTTTCCCCCACTAGCTAGCTGCTCTTCCTAATGGCGAATGTCCTGACGCTACCACACTCTTCCTACCTGCACACACCTGGGCCTCACAAACCACATATACCGCCCGCACACACCTCGTCCTCCAAAACCACATTTCCTACCCGTACACACATGGTCCTGACAAACCACATATCACATTCCTGCCCAAACACACCTAGGACTCACAAACCACATATCCCACCCACACACACCTGGGCCTCACAAACCACATATCACATCCTCTCCCGAACACACCTGGGCCTCATCCCGAAGATTCTTGGGAATAGTAAACCTGCCCAAAGAGTCTTGTGCTAAAATCACAGCAATCAAAACCTACTCGAAGATTCTTAGGTGTATGGTCGCCTCAAGCCATCACATCCTATGGAAGAAGGAGCAGGAAGGAGCTAGCAACTAATGGGAAAACACACTCTCCCATGAAATGGGAGTGTTCGACACTAGGTGCTCCACATGGGTGGGGTGAAACATAACACAAAGATACATATACATATATGTATACCAAACAAACAGCCTAACCTATGGCTTCTAAACAACGAAACTGAGCACGTGCCTTGGAACTGCTACTACGAAGCATGCATACAACAAAAAAACCCAACCCAATTTAGGTTTTCATGTTTCAACAGTATAGGATTATTAGTTCCTTAACTACTAGGAAATTATCAAACCACATCAAGCATTTCGTAGAACAAAACCCTGCCAACCAAAAATCAAGTTAGATTGAACACAAGAAACACAAAACCATAATTTTTATCATCAATCAATCCCCATTGATTGTTCCTGCCTTTAATTCATTATCGTTCCACATAGTTCATTTATCAACTTTCCACATTCTTTTAATATCAAAACTCATTACTGTATCCATGCTTCCATTATAACCACATCTCCACAACCGTATCACAAAACAAGGCTCGTGCCACACCATTTTCCCCTTTAATATCATTTATCGCAGCCCCGCTGCCCATCCTATTCGTAATAACCTAGGATTTACCCCCCTTTTTCACACACCACATAACCAAACCAACACCCATATTTTTATTGTTCCATTTGGTTCAACCAGGGTGATCACAAAAGGGTTCCAGATATTCATTTAATCATCCAACTTTACGTGATTAACCAATTTCCATATACCACAAAGTATCCATCCACAAAAACGGTCTAGAAAGATAGTAAAACATTTAATTGTGCATGAAAAGGCCCCCAACAACTGTGATTTTTAGTGGGCATAAACCTATTCAATTCACAACATAACAAAGGATAAACATTGATGGAAAAAAATAAAACAACAATATCAACAGAATTTCCCCAAACCCATTATTCAACCGGTTATTATATTAATTTATTGGTTCAACCGTATCTCATGAAAACAAGAGAATACCCACCCCGCATGATGCACAAAAGAGAGAGAGATGAAGGTAAGATCCTTACCTCAAAGGTTTTTGATGGAAACCACAACGGTCAAGGAAATCTCAAGGAACCCGGGTCGATTCTCCGAAACCCTGCCTTAGATCTCTCCTCATAGAAAGATCAAGACCAAGACTCATCATATTCGACATCCACACACTTAGATCTACCCATAACGGGTGTATATTTAAGAAACCGAGTGAAGTGGAGGAGTATATCTAAGAAGATCTAATAACCTAACAAGAACGATCACATACCTTGAGAACCCGGCTTTGATTTGCGAAGAGAAGCCTTCGGATTGCCTCCAAAATGCTTGGGAGAGGGTCTCTTACCTCCAAGGAAGAGTAATCTCGGGTTATGGATGATTAGGGTCTTAAAAGAACCATTTAGAGGTAAAATATTTCAGATCAACAATTTTAGGATCTAACTTTAAGTACCCGCACGGTTAGTCCGCACAGTTTAACAAATCGTGCGCTAACCGTGCGTTAGCTTCTGCCTTGAAACCAAACCATGCACGATTAGGCCACATGGTTTGTCTTAAAAGTGCACCTCCCATGCGAAGGCTACTGCCTCCAACACCAACCTCGCACGGTTTGGACTTACAGTTTGACAAACCGTGCGCCACCCATGCGAAGGCCATTACCCCTTTAGTTTTCCTTAAAGGTCCACCCGAACACACCCCCCAAGTCACCTTGATTTCCCAAAACACCTCTAGCCCCACATTTTCATAACGGAATGTACCGGAGAGGTTCGGGCCATTACAAGTTTCTTTAGAGGTGTGAATAAGTGGGAGTCTTTAGGGTGTTATTGTAGTGGAAGAGGAGTGTCACTCCTGTAAATTTTGGAAAAGGGAATTACATCCACATTTTTACCATTGAAAATTTCTCCAATAAAGGTCTATATTCGTTCTAAGGGAGGATAAGGTCCATATATTACAATTCAATGGATTTTTTACATCTATCAAGATCATTTTTGGAAATATGTTTATAGTTAAGTCCCTTATTAAGAATAATTTGACATTAATCAGTGTAATTAATTTTAATTACTTTCACAAATAGTTCTATTAAAAACCATTTTCAAGTTATTATAAATTATAAATTGTTCTTATTCCAAATATAGAGTCAATTATTTCAAATAAAAAACATTGAAGATAATGAAATTTAGATATATTTAATCATGTAGAAGGGACTACAATGCAAGTTGTTAATGTAAAAATGTTCAAAAGATTGATATGTTTTTATATATAATTGAAAAATAAATTTTATTATAATGACCTATAATGATATACATTATAAAACATTTATATAATTAATCATTACAATAAATAAAAAAACTACCCTCATATATATATTATACGTAAAATAGTTTTGAGTTAAAACTCGTCATTTTTCACCATTCATCAAAAAGTTAAACATCATAGGAAAAAACCAAACATTCACAAAAAGTTACTTTTTCTTTACCCCTATTAGAGATTATAATTATATTGACATATTATATTTATAAAATTGAAGAAAATGGTTTTAAAATTTGTTCTCCATTGATAGGCGGTATATGTCCATTAATAAAAATATATGTTTTTATATGAGATATTATGTATTTTTGAATCTCATTCCTATAAAATATATTACATAATTTTAAGAAATAATTTATGGAATATATAACATATTTATTCTATTAATTTTACTCATTAATTATAATTAATAAAAAAATTAGGACAAAAAAAATATTGAGATCATGAAAATAGTTTTATATAAAACATTCCTATTATATTGAATTGGTTCTTATATACATTTCTGATTATTTAGTTACCAATGAATCCATTTAATATTTTTGTAAACCATATATTTTTATAAGATAGTTAATCCTATTCATAACATATAATTTAACAGCTCTACCATATCTCATTATATTAAATTTAAATATTATAACAATATATTATTATTCACTAAAAATCATCCTTAAGTGTAATGAAAACCATTGAAAAAATCTCATTGTTACATGTAATGTACTATCACATATAGTATCATGCATTGGAAATAATAAAATATAATTATTTTGCTTAATATATTAAATATATTATAAATTTATATGATATTATAGTCCTTTCCGCACTTGGTATTACATTCCGTACATGCTATTGAATAAAATTTTACTATATTATATTTTTGGGGAGTTAAATTTTCTCCATAGTATTAAAATTTATTCCTTAGAATTATAACCTAATCATAGTGATATATTTTATAATATTTTCTATGTTAGAAATCACATTGCATGATAGGGGTTCATATGAAATCCTATAGAAAAGAGAGACAAGAAAGATCAAAGGTCACATGGAGTAACATTTAACTATATCTATATGTAAGGGAATATTAGTGGAAATCCAATATATGTATATGGAATAAACATCTAAATATTTTTAGTGACTGATTGAGTTAATAAATAACAAACATGTGAATGATCTATGAAATGTTAAGGTCCTCAGATATATAAATATATGATGATTTAAAAGACAATCAAATAAACAAATGTTTATGAGATTTTTTTAATCTTTTTCATAGTTTTGAGTTACTCTTTCACAACCTAGGAATATAAGGAAATATACTAACATGGAATAATTCATTACAAAAAAATAATCATTTGGTTGTGCATTTTTCAATTTCTAATTCAACCATTACTTTATGAAATGGATATTGGAGAATTTACATTGATGAATGTAGTACTAAAATAGACTACTTATGGATCATAAGGACCATAAAATTTTGAAATGTTTAACTATTTTTAAATATAAATTTTCAAAAAAAAATATGTTTAATAAAATTATATGGAAACAGAAAAATTTAATCTACAAATTCATCATTAATAATTATTAGTAACATTGTTTAAAAATTATGAAAACATAACTAGATCACCGTATAGGTCAGTGGTAGGTGTCAAACCCTATCATCATTTGGTCTTGGGTTAAAGTGCCACAAACTTTCAAGATTATCTTGGCTATCACACAATATATGAGTTTTCTTTTTGAAAAAATAAATTAATATAATTTATAAAATAAATATGATGGACATCTTTGATTCAAGTATAATAATTAAATAGCACTTTTACTACGGGTTTAAATAAAAAACTAATACATGAATACATCATCTAATTACATCACATAGATCCTTACATAGTTAGGTGTGTATCCTATAGAATATGGAATTGAATCAAGTAATTTCTAGGTTCCAAACCCTTAATAAAACAAACAATAAAGGAATCATTTGAATTAGTTTCATTTCCATCCATCACACTCTTAATTTTTCCTCATAAATTTATTTCGTTATGTCATTTATTCCCACACATTATGAATAATCATGATATCTTTCACTCTGGTCATGAAATCATTTGGTTTGTCATGGTAACCACCTTATACATCATGTTCAAAATTAGTAGGACACCTTATAGTACCAGCCATTTACTAAAAATAGAAAGCATCGTGTGAATAATAATATTTCAAGAAAAAATTTATCATTTATAGGATATCTAAATCTTGAAATCTTAAAATCAATCTAAAATATCTTAAATTTAAATGTTGTTATTCATTGTAAAAAACCTTTATAATGGTTTGTAAATAAAATGTTAATTATACTTGGAATATCCCACACGAGTGCCCAACTACGTGGGAAATAAGAACCATTTTTGTGTAATAGGTTACACCGAGACAATCCCAAGACACATTAGAGTTGTTACTCCTAGGTACAACTCTTCCCGATCCATATCCACATGTAGTATCTAGATATCTAATTATTTCAATTCATTTCATTATGATCCCTACTTTTCAAAAATTATAGGGTGTTATTATATAATTTCCCTCAAATTCTAACTTATGTTTATATTCTATAATCAATATTTACCTAAATATAGTTTCCATATTGCTACTAAAATTTCATAAATACCAACATTAGAAACCCAAACCCAGTGTTCCTAGAGCATGTGTCAACTAAAAATACAATGGAATGATTACAAGGAATCTAATATAGATGGACATAAGAGTTTATAAGTCTTGGTAAACTAGAAACATTAAATATTATTGTATTATAAATTAATAATGTAAATAAAAAATATTTGTTTCATCCATGGATATAATTATTCCATCTAGTATATCCCTACATATGTTTCATAAAAGCCTTTCATGAATTTCGAGGAAATTGAAAAAAAGATATGTGGGAGATCAAATGCTCAAGAAGGGTAATGAATAACAGAATAAATAATGAAACAATGATAATAATAGTTATAGAATAGTAAATAACTAAAAACACATACCATGTAACCTAGAAATTGAGAAGGATGTGCATAAATAATATAGCAGGGTAATAACTGGAAATAAATTTCCATTAAATAAAAAGATAAGGAAAACTCAAAATGGTATTTTTTGAAACTAGAACACATTCCATTTAAACAATAAACAGATAATGAAATCCATCCATAAATATCTTGATGAATAATAATCTTGTATAAATACCAACTTTATCAAAATAAAGATAATTCTTCATTATTTAATGTCATGTATCTAGAAGATGAACCATTATACAATCAATATCTATCCTCATGATAATTTAAGTCTATGGGTAGAAACCCATATATTCTTCTTAGAAACAACCCCAAAGGGTTTTCCACTAACTAATGTCACCCCATTACTATACCAATACCTCATAGGTATATATAAAGTATATTCCCCAACCGTCAATGCATGTCCAAATCGTTCCTCATATCAAGTTAACTATTTAATTAATAAAAAATATGTCATATAAAATATCCATATTGAATAAAATCATGTATTTATCAATATTTCTAGAAATAATAAATTTAATATAAAAGTAAACACCATATTAAAATTGATTATGGTTGAAGAAATAATAATAACTATGAATAATGATATGGATTTTTTGGGAAAATTAAATGTCAACTGATCATAGGAAAGTCAATACCTAAATTTGGAAAAAATGAATTCAGGAAGTGAATATCAATACTCTCCTTGGGAAAATAAATAATAAACAATACATAGGAATAATAAAGATAGTATAAATACAAAAGATCCTAACTATTGTAAAAATAATATGTTTTTTATATTTATTAATAGAACTAATTTAAAAATTTCTTCTAAAACATTTTTATGGAAATATCCTTTTTTGAATAAAATTTTGAATAACCTTTTCATTGAAATCACTTTTAAATTTTTTTCCATTAAACATATTCCATTTAAACATGGAATTGAATATTCTATGAAATTATTGTTGTAAAATGCATACATATTTTATGAGTTAAAATGAATTTTCCCTTTTCACGGTAAAATGGTTAGAAAAAATTCCTTGTTCAGAAAAAGATTAGAAGATATCATTTAGAATACTAGTGAAAGAAAATATGGTAATATTTTTAATAAATCATTTATAAAATACCATATCAATTTTTAGAAATTATTTTTAAAAAACAGGTTTACAAAAATTGGTTCACTGAGTAAATAGAGTATGATGACCAGTTTTATAAAAAATCATTTTCTAAAATATTTTGTGTACCTAAGAGTATTAAAATTGTTATTATACCCTAAAAAATGTCATGAATAATTAATGGATAGTAAAATTATATGGTTTATAGAACAATGTCTATATAATTTACTGAAATTAAAATTCATTTGAATGATTATTAAAATTATTCTTGATGAAAGTAATCATTACACATTCTGTGGTGTCCCTTTCTACTTTGAATCATTTTATGTCAGAAGCATAAAAAAGAAAAAATATTAAATGAAAGTCTTAAATAACATGAAGATAAAATCATTAATTATATACTATATAAAAAGGGTAAATAGATACACCACACAAAATAAGTAAGTACTGTATATGAAATTTATCTAATATATGTAAAAAGTGAGATGAAAATCACATACCTTGAATCTGACTTGTCCCGTATGTCATTATATTCATGAATAATAATAATATGTTAACTATTTACAAATATAAATATATTTACCATGATTATAATAAATTTTATTTCACTTATTACAATGTATTATAAAAAAACATATATATAAAATTATGTTTACATCAGATATTTTGAGAAAATGTTGTTAATGTGTCAAAAATTACGTTAGTACGTCAATTATGGTAAAAGGTTTAATTATGTAACTTATCCATAATATTAATAATTAAATAATTATAATAATTATTCATAAATATTACTTATAATACCAATCATTAAAAATGGTGATGGAAATAGACACAATGATACAATCGTGGATCCAGTAGCTGTACATACACATAAGTAATGTTCCCATTTTTCAATGATTATTAAGGAAAGAGGGTATGTAAAATTAATAATTAATGAATTATAATAATAACATAAAATCATACTATTTCATCATTTATATATATATATATATATATAATTTTTTGGGATTTTATGTAATCTCATAGGATTGTGGAGGAAATTGTCCACAAGTCCACGAATAACAATGTCATTTTTAAGTTTGTCAAATAGTAATAAAAAAATGGTATATTCTATATTTCTTGGAAGTTATTTTTTTCATTAATATAAAATTTATATTTTATGTCACATATTATTAATTAAATCCATCTTTTACAAATTCCACGTATTGTGTGATCGAATAACATAGTATTTAGGAGATGATTGTCCACAATTCATGAAACAATGTTATTCATCTATATAAAAATTAAAAACGCATATAAAAATTATAAATATAATATATATATCATATATCAACATATTTTAAATCAATATTCCCACCATGATAGGTGGTAATGGAAGAACGAACACTCGACATTTTGTGTCGCGGTAATTTTTCGTACACATAAACGGTATATTCCTCACCCATTATATGGAAGTGTGAATGTTTTGGTATATCCATTAATATAAAAAATTATCTATATGTTTATTATAATGGTTTTTTATATAATAATAGAATAAAGATAGTTCATGTGGATGGAGAATAGAAATAAAACTAATTAGATTGAGGAAAGATGTTACCTCTTCTTTAGGTAACTCATTTCGGTTTTCACAAAAGGGATTCCTTGGAAGGTATTATTTGATAATGAAGATTTCTAATATGAGAATAGGGATTTTGGTGATATATATAAGAAAATATTTTTTGATACAAAGTGGATTTAGAGGTGTAAGGAAGTGGGAGGCTTCACTTCCTTTTAATAGTGGAGGATGAGTGGGGCTGTTGTAAATTTGGGAAAAGGGAATTATAGACACATTTTACCCATCCAAATTGTCTCCAATAAATTTCCATATTATATAAAATGTAGTTTTGTGTATAATTAATTCTATGAAATTGATTTTGGGAATTTTTCTTGGAAATGTTTTCAATAAATTTAAGGTTTAGTCCCTTTTTATGATTAATTTCACGTTAATTGTTGAAATTTATTTTAATTACTTTCACAAATATTTTAGGTCAAAAATAATTTTACCTTATTATAAATTATAATTTTTTCACATTAACATAATGGGAACCTTTTTTCATAATTTCAATCACATAATTGGATGAAATTATATTAATGTTATTCTTGCAGACAGGACGATAATGCAGGTTTTAAAAATAAAAACATTCAAAACTAAGATATGATTTTATATCTAATATCAATGTGAATTTGATTAAAATTATATTGATTGGATTCATTGATAAAAATATATCAAATTAATATTTAAAACCAATGAACAATATTGTTTTACTTTATAAATATATTAGAAGAAAAAGAATTTTTGAGTTAAAATACATAATTTTTGACTATTCATCAAAAAATGTAACTTCACAAAAATATAAAGATTTAATATAAACTATATTTCATTCCATTTTCTAAAATTAAGTTCATTATTTCATATAATATATCTAAATGTTCCCAAAATTGGGATTCCAATAGGGTCTCTATTAAAAGGATGTAAAATGACCATAACAAAAAAGTTGGTTTTTATGTATATTATTTAGTTTCTTATAATCTCAGGACTATATAATCTATTGAAAAAATCTAAAAAATAGTTTACTGAATATAATAAATTTATATTACATTAATATATGTCACCAATTTCAATTAATATAACTTCCTATGATAAAACAAATTTGTGAGTATAAAATTTTTTTTTATAAAAAAATATTCTTTATATTCAATAGGTTATTATATTCATTTATAATTAATTTTTAACCAATGGATTCATTTAGTATATGTGTAAACCATATATTTTATTAATTTGTTTAATAGTTTTAATAACTACTAATATAACATCATTGTTTTTTTATTTTTTTAAATAATAATATTTTAATAATATATTTTTTGGGTAAAACATTTTCTTCTGTTTATCGCATGCTAATGAAGAAACTCATTGTTACATGTGATGTACAATAACATAGTTTAAAATGAATCAAAATATGTATGATATATTAAATTTATTTAAAATATTAAATTTGTTATAAATTCTCGTGATATTGTATTCCCATACACAATTGTTTTTTCATGTCATGCACACCATCAAATACAATGTTCCTACATTAGATTTTTGGGGTGTGGAACTACTGTTCAATAAGAAGCATCAATGTATTAAATATTAAGAATATCATATTTCATTCAGAAATATACTATTCTATGAATCTATATATTGAATCTCATCTATAGGTATCTTGGACTCTAGTGGAATAATCTGATGTAGAGGTTGGGTTTTTTGTTTACGTCAGGATGATACAACTATATCCAACATGTCATACAGAACTAACTCAAGGCTAATGAAATGTTAGTACATATCTAGGATCCCATGTGACTCCCAAATAATAAAATGGTCCTTGCGAGTATAATATACTCCATGGATTACTGTACATGCATAGGAAGGTCATCTAAAGTTGGTCAGATGCACTAAGAAGATCATCTATTACATCACTAGTCTCACCTCATAACAAGAATCCAAAAATGGAAAAAGCCATATATATGATAATGAAAATTAAATGTCATGTAATATACCAATGTTATATACTCTAAATTGATCACCATCATGAATAGAATAAAACCACCAATACAACACACAGAAGTGTTATGGTTGGATACACACAATCACACCAATAATTGTTGTTTGGACTCACATCCAAAATCTATTGGTTCAAAAAGCATAGAGAACCCACCATAGTCCAAAATTAAATCAAACGAGACATGATATCATAAAACGGTACCCTATAGAAAATCCAATACTCTCGAATTTTTAGGAAACAACAACAACAATCCCCATAGATAAATTCTTTATGGTCACTCCCCAACAAGGGAAACCTTTGACATCACAATTCCCATAAAGAACACCTATAAAAACACCTCTCTAAAAAGAATGTTCCTTATAACAGGTCCTCATTACAATCTAAAACTCACCACTAAAAACCATATTATACTACATGTCACATAATGTCATATCAACCTATGGTATCCTACGGAACTACACCTCTTGAAAAAACAAGTGAATCTCATTCAAGAAACCACTAGATCCATCCTTCCAGAATCTATCAATAAAAAATAAAATGACAACACATGGATTCCTCAACCTAGGAAATAAATAATTGCACACCCTCACATAGACATAACATCACAAAACATTACACATTGAAGTATTCTTGATTGACAACAGTAATGGAATACACTAATAAACTATCGTGATACAAAACACCAACCCGAACAAGATCAAACATGTAAATAATTACATCATAACCATATAAAATGAAAAAAATCTCATCATAGTCTCATATTCTTTACAATACTAAATCCAATGGAAAAAATTAAAATTTCACCATATAATGAAATGTATATGGTGTATACTTTGGGTACTTGATGTTTAATGAAAATATCATTCATGGTATTGATCTATAGGCCACTCGGTGTGTAATTATTTAATGTACACAATGTGTTCCCCCATTAAATAGATTTTCCCCCACATGGGGATCCTAGAAATCTACTATTACCTATACTCCCCAACAATGGGTCGGTGAAATCTGATGTAAATTTGTGATAAATTGTTTTAATATTGTCTTCATATTTTTTAATATTTATATTTTTTTATAAAAATGTTTTTTAGGCATAAATAATGAATCATCCATTTTAGAAAGAAATACGTTTAAAAATGAATATTTTTATGAATTATAATGTATTTTGGTTACTAAAGAGTTTTCAAAGAGGATGTTGAGGATGATTTAGAAGTCAGAAGTTAAATTTTTTTTTCATCATTTATAAAAATATCACATGATAATATCCTTATTAAGAAGATATCAAAAATTGAGAAAAATTTCATGATAAAAAACATTATATGAAATTTTGGTGTGTTGAAGAAAAAAAATCCCAAAAAATATTTAGAAAACTAGATCCAGTAATATTATTTGGAAAATTAGACCCATGTTTCTATGAAAATTAGAACCATGTTTCCATGAATATCGGATCCATGATCCAGCGTTATCATACTCAAAAAATCAGATATAATATCTAGCATTATCATATTGAGAAAGATACAAAGAGTTGGAAAAGCCAACATGAATTTCAATTTTTATTAAATCATAGATAAATATAAATAGGTTTTATGGATTGGATGATTTAATGTTAAATATTAATGATTTTCAAAGATTTTTAGGTTTAATGAAACTGGAAAAATTTAATGTTTCCCAGCATTGATTTTTTTAGTTTCCTATAAATACATTCTCAGATCCTTCTTTCATTTGTAAATGTAACATATGCAAAAAATTTGGAGATCTGGATAATTATAATTGAAAAGGTCCAACCGCATTGAAGAATATTTTTATTGATTTTATGAGTAGAGAAATATCAAAACCATTATTATTGTACAGAGAAGATCAGACTCATCTAAATCAAACTGAGGATTCGAACTGAGCAATTTCTGGATTAGGTTCAAATTTTGTTACATTTTTTAGATTAAATAAATTATAAAAAAACATTTTAAACTAATGGGAGTAAGTATATTATTTTTTATTGGGAGATATAATGTGTCTAATGGTAGTTGGAAAAAGTTGTATTCAATTATTCATAAAAATGGATTTCCATAGACCGATGATAGTGATTATGGAATGGATGTAAGTTCCCAAACTAATGCTGAAAGATGTCAATATTTTGTTCTTTTCGTGCTTTCGGAACATTTCATGCATAATTATTTACTAAAGGATGATAATGATATAAATTTTAATAGGTTTCCATGGTTTAGTTTCTAGATGTTTTGAATCTTATTAAAAGTAAACAACTAATTCATCCCCCCTTCTTAGTTGTTAGCCGATCCTTTCAACTTCAATTAGTATCAGAGTAGAGGTTCACATGTTGAATCCTTATCATGGATAATATCAATTATATCTTCAATATATTAATTCCATTATTTGATCAAAAACATTATTATAGATGGAAAATTAAGATAATTACCTATCTCCTATCCCTTGTCCTAGAAGTTGTTGATGCTTCTACTATTTGTTTTCCACCTATTTAGAAAGATGATACAATTATATTTTCTAATAAGTGAACTATAGAGGATGAAGGAAAGGATATAAAATTAATCATTATTTCCATGTAAAGAAATGATTATCAGAAGGTGATAGGTCTCAAAACATCAAAAGATTTGTGAGACAAGATAGAAAGTGTTTTTGAAGGGAATACAACGTCAAGGAAGAAAATCTACAAATATAGAATATTAATTATGAAGAAATTATAATGATGGAAGAAGAAACAACTGATGAATACTTTACTTGAGTAAATTAAATTTTTGACAACATCATAGTATTCATAGATGTCCTAAATAATAGTACAATTTTAAAGAATCATATGAGATACATTCCGTACAGGTATGAATCTAAAAAAATTTCTTTAGATTATATGGATTTTTTATCTCTTCATAAATTCCATAAAGTTCTTGTTTATTATGAAATAATGAAATCATCAATTTCAAAAAATAATATGAGAGATGAAATATATTTCGATGCTATGATAATGATAACAATTATAGTTATTGATGAATTAGATCCTTGTGATTTTAATGATAATGAGGATAACGAGCTAAATGACAAAATTATGTCTATTAAATCCAATAAAAATCATATTTGAAGAGGTAATTATAGATTTAAAATTCCTATAAAATGTTTTGAGTGTGGTGGAATAGAAAAAATTTCTATAAATTTACATATGAATAATTTTGGATAATATTGAGATGATTTTGATAAAAAACCCTATGGGAGAAGTGAAAAAAATAATAAGTATGTAAATTATTTCAACAGATATTAGAAGATTTTTCTAGAAGAAAATCAAGTATGTTGTCTCTGAATGTTTAATTAGACTCAACTGATAATAATCCATATGAATATGATGTTATAAAAAATTTAGAACCTTCATTGTAAAAGTTGAGAAATGAATAGATTCCTCGTATAGTGATAAAGGTGGTGAAAAAATCACAAATAGATTATCATCTGTGAACCAAACATATTGAATGTCTTGGAAAAAAATTTCTGAAGAAATAAAATAGAGTACTAAAGAAAGATTTTGAACAAGTTGTGGAATTAAGGAAAAGTGTCATCAATTAGAAGGATTAATAAATTATGAATATTTTAGGTTAGAAACATAGAATTGATCAACAGGAATAGGTGATTGAAGATCTTAAAAAGAATCTATTTTATAATGAATATGTAGTTAAAATGTTTAAATCCATGCTTATTTAGTATAAATGTACCTTGATGGAGAAGAATAAAAATTTAATCAAATATTCATATGTAAATATAAGAATAATAATGCTGTGAGAAGGCTTAATATGAGAATCAAGTGATTAATTATCATACCAAAAATAATGTTTCATCTGATTCTTATAAAATTTCAGGTGATTTAAAAATTATTAGAACATATTGGGTGAATTAGGGATGTGATAAAGCTATCAATTCAACAATTTTAGAAAATTCACTCAAATAAAAAAATGTTCCATGACTTTAGAATGTTAGGGTTCAAAGAAGTTACAAACCTCAACATATTTTCCCATTATAATGATATTTCATGAATTGAAAATACAATATTTATGGAAATTTCTAGGGTTGTGGAATCTCTTGGAACAAAGAATATAATTTTTGGCACAACATATCATTACCCATAAAGAATATTGAAAAAAATGGAATAAATAGTGAATGAAGATAGTGTAACTTTTGTAACATATATGAAGTTGAAAATGTGAGTTCTCAAGATGATAGAAAGAGTCAAACAGAGAATAATTATGAATATCTGAAATATGTTTCTAGAAGATGTGATTAGTCATGTTATCATTCCCAAATATGTATGACACTTCTTACAGAAGAAGTTTCTTAGGATATAAAATAAAACAATGCTGAAAAGAAGAAGGCTGATGAAAGATCTATTTTTGAGACACCATTGAAACAAATGAAGAAGAACAAAACAAAGATAATTTGAAAGTGAATGTTCATCAACTATGAAAGGTGATATAAATATCATGAATCTTATTGAAATTCATGATGGATGAGAAGTTACTTTTGGAAATGATAGTTACTTAAAAATCATAGGAATCAGAATGACATAGATTGAAGGAGGTAAATTAAAATATATAAATGTTTTCCTTATTAATGGGTTAAAACATAACATTCATATTTCATGTATAATTTTTGATGATTGAAATTATGTAAACTTTAAAAATGATTCTTATATCACGAAAAGTATGAAATATGGAAAATTCATTACAAATGGGAAAACATGTGGGAATATTTTTCCAATAGGAGAACTCAATAAATCCTGCTACTTGAGTGCTGAAGATGAAAAAAATGTTGTGTCACCGATGATATTTCAACCTTGACAATAAAAAAATTAATAAACATTAAAAAATTTATTCTATTTATATTATTATATAAATTAAATGCAGAGATGAATATGTCTGTATTACTTTCCATAAAGGAAATATGGCTAACTAAATTCATCATTGAGTTGAGATTCAATCTATTAGACCACATGAGCTTATTCATTCTAATTTATGTAGACTGATGATACCTCAATAAAAAAATGAGACTAATACTTTTACAATTTCATTAATGATTTCACTCAGATAAATAACAAATTTTTCATGAAGCACATTTCAGAGGCTCTTAAAATGATCAAATTCTTCAGAAAAGGTGTTGAGAAATAATTTGGTGTTTCCATCAAGAATTTGAGAACATAAAGTGATACCTAATTCACAAATAATGAATTTGGAGCTTATCTGAGAAAACATGGTATGAAACATGAGTATAATTCTCCCTATACACTACAAAAAATGGATTATAAAAAACGAATTAATTGAGGCTAGGTGGAATTGGGAGGCAGTATGATAGCAGAATAAAAAATTCCTAAATTAATTTAGAGAGAAACTATTTTTACGGTTCAACATGTTCAATATAGACGCTTTTTGAGATATGAAACCAACATTAATCCTTATGAAATGTGGTAAAAAAAAATCCTTGAATTATATAAATGTTTTTGGTAGACCTTGTTTGATCATGGTATCGAATCTGGATTTAGGAATGTTTGATGAGAATGCTGAGGAATGAACTTTCAATTGTCATTCACCATGTGTGAGAAGTTATAAATGTTTAGACCAACATTTTTAAAAGTTGTAAGACTCAAATAATGTGAACGTAATTTGAAATGCATGTTTCTTAACAAATATTGTAGATAATTCTAAGGAGGATAAATTGGTGATTTCCATCAATAGTTTAATTAATTCAAAACATTCTTGTTAGGATTCAGAATAATCATGTGATGATGAAATTTTAAATGGAAAAGAAACATTGTAATTTCAATCCTTACAAAAAACATGTTGAATTTGAAATCATTATATGTAATCATAAGGCTCCAGTACATAATAGAAGGAAGTTATAATTAAAAAATAAAACATTATTTATCTTAAAATTTAAACAAGAATCAGTTTTATAGGCTATTTAACATAATGAACAGGTAGATTCTATGAATTGTGAGTTAGATCAAATTGAAAAGAATGAAACATGGGAACAAGATCCAATTCCATTTAATAGAAATTTTATTAGAACCATGTGGGTTTATTGAAACAAACAGAATGCACATGGATATGTTTTAATATAAAAATAAATACTTTTGATAAAGAATATGAATAAGTTTAAGGTGTTGATTTTGATGAAACGTTTTCCCCTATTTCAAGGCTTAAAACTATTCAAATGTTTTTTGTAGTGAATGATCATCAGAATATCACTATTTATCAAATGGATGTCAAGTTATATTACTTAAATGGTGGGATTGTGGAATAAGTTTACATTAAGAAACCTTGTGGGTTTATAATTTATGAGGATGGAAACAAAGTATGTAAATTGAATAAAGCCTTGTATGGGATAAAACAAGCTCCATATGCTTTGTATTTTTAGCATAATTTTTTTTGAGAATGAGAAAATTTTGTAAAAAAGTATGATAGGAACATGTATGTGAAGGATGTGGACTCTGAAACATTAATTGTAATTGTTTATATAAATGCTATATTTTTTCCTGGGAATGAATAAAATGTTTGTGAATAGTTTTATGAAGAAACTAATAGGAATTTTGAAATCATAATGTTGGGATATTTATCTTTATTTAATGGATTAAATGTTCAAAAAAAAAAGAAATATATATTTTCTTACCTAATGAAAAGTATGTCATGGAATTTTCCAAGATGTTCAGGTTGGCTGAATCTAATTAAGATTCAACTCCTATATTAGTGACAACAATGTTTAGTAATGTTAAATTTCGAATAAGTGTTAATTAGAAAAAATTTATATAGCTAATGTGAATCCTTCTTTACAAACAGCTTCATTCCCTGATATTTTATAGGTTCTAAATTTATTTTTCATGTATCATGGTAATCCTAAATAATCACATATGTATGCAAGAAAACAAGATTCAATGATATTTCAAAGATATAAATTCACATAGTTTGTTAAAAAATCAATTGTGAGAAGATGTTTATTGGTTATAGTGATGTTGATTGATCTATAGATTGCAATGATAGAAATTCAACCTCTAAAGGAACATTTATTCTTTGTCAATCTTGTGTGAGTTTTCATAGTAAGAAACAAATATTAGTAACATTGGGAACAACCAAATCTGAATATGTTTTAGCTACTCAAGTTTGTACTAAAATGTTGTGGATGATAGTTCAATTTGAAGATTTGAAAGTAATGGTATTTAGACAATTTAAGATAGTTTTTGATAATCAGAGTGGAATATATATTTCTAGGAATCATTTCCAATGTTCAAGATAAAAATAAAATGATATATATTTTCACTTTATAAAAGAGTATACGGATGGTGGAGATGTTTTTAATGAATACCATGAATAATTTATCATATTGTTGATATCCTTACAATAGAAATGTTGAAGGATTAGATTGTTGAATTGAGGATAAAAATTAATCTTTATCCTCCTCCCAGGTATTCCTAAACCACACAAGGAAGAACCCCCATTGGGATTTTGAAAATGTTGAAAAATTTGGAAAGAAAGTAACAAATTTCTACACTAGAAGACGTTTTACTTATATTTCATTTTTTTGAGTTTGAAGCTATGTTTATCATATAATGGGGGAGACAAAGGAAAGAGAGTAATGAAATGATAAGGTTGAGATAAGAACAATGGTGAGGGGTAGTTATCCTTACATGGATATAATATATTATTTCAAAAAAGGGATTAAATTCCTTAAAACCATTACTCAATCCTTTAGTGTGGTGTAAGGAAACTATTTCTTGTGAATGAATATGTTTTTATAAAAGTAATAACATGATTTGTTTGAAAAATATGAGTTTTGAAGAAAATATGGGAGTTGGAAAAGTTGTTTACAAGGTTTTTCGATTAATAATAAATATGTAATTGATATACCTTTTTGATAAACTATTTTATCAATGTTTTCTTATTTTATGAAATGTAAAATTTCATTGTATTATAATGTTTTTGTTATCCATGAATAATGAATTTTCTGAGTTACAATGAAATAATTTTCTGAATATAGATGTTTCTAAATAAAGAATAATTTTTTTTGATAATGATTTTTGAAATAGGTTGTTGATGAAGATTGAGAAGTCATAAGATAATTTTTTTTCATCCTTTATAAACAAAATTAAATGATTGTTTGCTGATCATGAAGTTCTAAAAAATCATGAAAACCATCCTGATAAATGATTTAGATGAAATTTTTGAGTTTATTGAAGAAATTTGATTAATTAAAAGGATTCATAAATTTAGATCCAACATTAATATTATGAAAATAAGAGCCATGATAATGAGAAAATCCTAACCATGTTATTGAGAAAATAAGAATCAGTTTGATGAGGAAATAGGAACCCAAATTAATGAAAATGGGAACCAAGATTCTGAGAAAATCAGAACCTATTTTCTAAGTACATTAGAACCATAATTCTAAAAAAATAATTACTAGTTTTTGATAAAAATATGAACCATGATTCTGATAAAATCTGAAAAAATATTATAAGAAAATCTGAACCCAGATTCTAAGAAAATATGATGAATATTTCTATGGAAATAAGAACTAATATTATGAGAAAATTAGAACCATGATTCTAATTAAATCAGAACTAGTTTTCATAGATAATTGGAACCATCATCCAATAATATACTTCTCATAAAATCAACCCCAAGATCCACCATTATCATACAATGAAATAATTGATGAGTTGAAGAAGTCAAACATGAGTTTCAAATTTTCATAAATCTCTAATAAATATAAATAGGTTTAGTGAATTCAAATATTGAATATTAAATGCAAATTATTTTCAAAGATATTGATTTTTCTAAAAGCTAAAAAAATTCAATTTTCCCACCATTGGTTTTTTGAGTTACCTATAAAGTAATTCTAAGATCATTTATTCATTTGTTACACTTATATACATGAAAAAGGTGGATTGTTAGAGAATTCGAGGTGAAATGTTTCCAAAATATGGGATAATTTTTTTTGAGTTTTTGAGAAGAAATAAATTGGAACCATTTTTACCTTAATGAGAGATCAGAATCATCCAAATAGGACTGATGATTTTGAATGAGAATTATGTGGAGGAGATTCAATAAATATTTTATTAGTTTGTTTGGATAAAATTTTTTATATGAAAACAATGTATAAATAACAAACCTAGTATAATCATTCTTATTTGGATATCGAATGTGTATAATGGCAGTTCATAGAAGTTGTGTTCTATTCTTCATAATAGTGTATTTCCATTGAACCATGGGAGTGGCTATCTAAAGGATGTTGGTTCTCATAGTGTGGCTGATCCTTATAAATCTTGTGTTTTTTTTATTTCCTAGCCTTTCATGATTGATTATTTTCTATAGAATGAAAAGGATATAAATATTACCATGTAGTAAGGGTTATTTTTCTAGTTGTTTTGAAAAATTAAAAAAGTGAACAACTGATTCAACCCCCTATATTAGTTATTATTCCATCATTGGAACATCATAATCACACTACAAGGACACTAGACATGTACCTCACACAATATCCAACCCGATACCCTACACAACCATGTTACCTGAAACTACCAATATATCTATTACATGACACATGAAAATTTTACATGAGGTATTATACCAATAAACCATCTTACTCAAATAGGAATAACATAGAATATATGTTCTTTAAACAAAACATCAGGGGATTTTTATTTATATATTGGAGACCCCAACACACCTCCCAAAATAAATTATTTTTTCCCAAAACTCACCATTGCAACAATATAGGGATATAAAGTATCCAAAAATATTGATTAAATCTTAATAAAGACTACCCTACATGGATTTGTAGAATAAAATTAGAAGTCACAACATCTATTAAGAAATAAAAAAATTAATTGGTCTTATCCTACTGCTGCAACTACTAAATGATGATATGGCTCTGCCAGAGCACTTCGGAGACAAACCCCCCTCTATCTCCCTCTCTCCCCATTTCTCTATCACTATATTCACTCCCGCAGTCATAGGATCAAAATGGTAGAGACCCATGACCATTCACCCCAATCATTGGATGTAAAGGAAACAATTAGGGGAAAATCTAAGAATAAGAAGGAAAATAAATAAAAAAGAAAATGAAGATAGATACAGGATCAACTATAGTGTCTTATATGAGTTTATTCCTAAAATTGGAAGACCCTATCTTCTAAACAAAATCATTATGTCAGAGTTTTTATATGATGGTTCAAAGATAATATATCACCCAATGAATAGTATAAAATTTATTTTATTTTATTAATTAAATATTAAATATATTAAAAATAAAAAATATAATTATTCATCCATAAAACTATAAAAGGGTAAAATCACTATTTTGTGTCCAAATTAGTGTTCATAAAAATCATTTGAGATCTTATGCTATGAAAAACTGTCATTTTCCTCTCAAAAACCACCCAACAAAAAAATTCAAATTTCCTCATTTTTTTAAACATTATTGAAACAGTTCCTGAAAACCCACCATGTATAGACATTGTATTATCAATTTTACCTATACAAATATATTTTCAATAATTTCAGTAGGGAATATAATTAAACTACATTTCCTCGACACCAGGGTTGAATATAAATGCATCAATAGTAGTGGAATCTCCACTATTAAAAACTCAATTACATCCATATCATGACCCCACATGGTGAATCACTGACCCATACTATAAAAATCATTTCATTCATCCCAATCATAAAAATAAATCAATTTCAATATTTTTTTTTCTATTTCTATAAAATATAACACTAATTTACCATTGGATTAGATTCTAGTATCATGTTTTAGTGAAGGCTTGGGGTCATGAATTATTTTCATAGGGTGAGGCAGTCACGGTAGTTTGTTCTGGGATTTTTTTTGGTGTTTTGTGGTTGAATTGATGTTCTATGGTTTCTCACTTTTACCTTAAAAAGTGTTTTTGAAATATAAAAATAATTTTTCAGTCAGATTACATTTTCTAAAATCTCCCAAATAAAATACCCTAGAGATTCTTATATCTAGTGAAACACTATAGATTAACTCTGATACAATATCATTTTGTATTAAAAATAACACATGGTTACCACATTTATGCATAGTCTAATGATATAATGAAATGGCCAAAATATTGGATCCTCCCATGTATATATTTTATTAAGTGTGTTATGGAGTAGGTTGAAGTCTCATTTAGAAAAAACCTCCCAATAGTATTTTTTTTAGTTATACTACAATTCAATGATTCTTAAAAAATTTAATGGAATGAGGTTTCTTAATCGATTAAAAATAAATTTTTTTTGACAACAGTAAAGACAAGAAAACATGATGAAATGTTATGTAAAAAATGAATAGTCCTTAGAGAAACCATTCTTAGAGAAAACATTAATAGGGGATAAAATTGCTTGGGAAAAAAATTGAATTGAATTTACATAATTTTGTTATCTTTAATAGTACATCTAAAAATAATAATAAAATGCCATGAATGGAATGTCTAGTATTTATCTGGATTATATTCATATGTAATATATATTTTGAAACTTGTGAATCTTTCATCATAATCAAATCACAAATGTCTCTAGTCTAGACTTCTTATAATTTATAATAATCATTAAAACCTATGGGTTAGGAGCATAAGAAAAATATATTCCCAAATAATTGGATTGGGATGAAAAATATATATTGAATCAATGTTGTAGGGAATAATAATATGATAAGAACATGTTCAGAGGAGAAATATCTCATAAATAAGTCATGATACAATATAATGTTTCTGAATAACATTATAGAAATACATTTAATTTCTTTTGAACAATATTGTACCATGGCACAATATTTATAGATTACATGCATAAGCTATCGATAATATATAAAAAATATTGATCACCAATAGGAATAAGAAATATAATTATTTTGGAAAATGATAAGGTTAATCTTGTCCTAACACAATCATGTGGAAAAAGTAAACATTATCATGTTCATTATCAATCATGTGAAAACAAATTGTTTAATAATTTCAAATAATTAATCATGTGAATAGAGTTATATATAATCCAGATTGGGGACCTCAATATAAAAATATTTATATGTGATCATATTTTCACATAATCATGTCAAAAAATATATATGAGATTATATCTATGCACATTCATGTGAAGAATGTTTAATCAAATCATTTCCACACACCATTTAGTGAATCGAGCAATATGTGATCATGTCTACACAATAAATTTTCAAATCATGAGATATAAAAACATAACCAATGAATTAAATAGTAATATAGGTCACTGACCATAAATAATTAATATATTTGTTTGTAGATGAAAAAAATTGTATCATAAATAACACATTTAATGAAAAATGAGATTTATTAAATTTTCAAATTGTATCACCAAATTTGAACTTAATAATCTAAAAATTTGATACCCCATATTCTATTACAACATAAGTTTATTTTATATTATAATGGAGAGGTATATTCATGATTAAATAAGTTATAAGTAAATAATTCAATTAGATATATATATGAATGTGGTTGGGAAATTTTTATTTAATTGTTTGAATTTTTTTAAAGAATAATAGAAAATAAGAAGTTATTTATCACATTAAAAAAATTAAAATTGAAGTTAAAACCTCATAAAATATTTACTTTTATAAATAAAAATTTATAATATATCATAAAATGTAAATGTTTATTCGTAAGTAATGTGATGTGGAAGATACAACAATTTATTATGATAAGATGAAAAACCGTTTTAATTTTATGATATACCAAGGTTGAAATTCAATAACAAGGTGTGATGTAGAAAAATTTGCCTTTAAAATTTCTATTATAAAAATATAAGGTAAAATTGTTAAAATAATAATAGTATGTAAATATAAACTAGAAAACGATTTTTTTTGGAATTAAGATAATGTAAGTAGTGGAAACCAATTTTTAAAGGAGATGGATTTTTATTTTAAAAAAAGAACTTTTTTGGAGAAAAACTTAATCATGGATGAATCCTTATGTAAAATATTTTCTACCAAATAAAAAAACAGGATGTTTTATATGATATATTAAAATAAATTGTTTATTATTCAATAAATAACTCATGTTGATGTGGTAAAATTATAACCAATTATACAAAACTTTCAGGTGACAAAATCCCATTAAAATATCATTATATTTGAAGTAATATGCATTTTGAAATGGGTTTATGTAGTATAAATATAAATAATGATTAAAAAATTATTATTATCAAATAATAAAAACAAAGTGTATATTATAATCAATATATATGAATAATTTTCAATATGAACAATCACAACTCAGTGAAGAGGAACTGAGATTTAAAAACACCTTAAAATGTTATATTTTGAAATAAAATACCATGGAATTTAGTAAAAGTGATTTATTTGAAAATATATTTAACTTAATGATACATTCTGATAAAATAAATACATTTACCATACATTCACTGAAAAAAATTAATTAACTATTTAATAATAATCATACCTCATTTGAAGAAAAATTTAGATACAAAAACCCTTATAGTAATAGTAATATTAGAAAAAAAGGAATAATAAGAATATAGTTAAATATAAATTCAAATATCATGAAATGAAATTTATTAATTATAATTATTTGAAATTTCTTTTGATTACACTATCCAAAATAATTGAGAGTGTGAAATATTCCTCATCTCTTAAGGAAGTTTATTGTCCCCCAGGATATTTGTAAAAATTGTGGTCATTAATGGAAAACACAAATGAGGAAGAAGAAATAGAAAACATATAATCAAAGGATTTTCTGGTAATTTTTTTAGAAAAGTATTTCCCTCATGAAAAATTACCAGATATGGAGAGGCAATTCTTTAGTCTAATGAAAATGTTGTATGAGAGTGTTTCTAAATATAAACCCAATTTTAGATGTAATTAAAGGAAATCTATAGACTATTTACATAATAAAAAGTGTTAGATTATCCATTTAACTAATGGGATTAGTCCAATTATCCAAATGGAAAAGGTCTCCCAAGTTTTCTCAACAGACAAAGATAAATTCTCAGAAGTTTTCAAGACAGAGAAATAATTCTCTCTGTCATATGACATTAACCAAAATTCAGTGGTGAATACAATAATGGAGAATGATATGGATAATGTGAAATAGAGAGTAATGTTTTTTTCACATGTTATAATTGTTTAAAAAAACACTCTGTTTCTTTTTGGAATGGAATAAATGTTTTTTCACAATGTAGAGAGAAAGGTTAGTAGGGTTGTGATTGCAAGTGAAAGATAGAAGACATAAATGTTATATGTTTCTACTTTAAGGAAATGAAGAATAATGATAAGGAATGTCCCAACAGATAAGAAAATATAGCATAGGATAATAAAAGGGATGAATTTCATGTTTTTTTTACACTACAGTCTACATAGAATGTATACTTTTCTTTTATTTGGACTTAATAATTATGTTCTACATGTATTTTTTCAAGGATTTTATAGTAAAAATTATAATTAGATATATAAGGATTGTACTATATTACTAACTATTTTTATACTTATAAGAATGAATGTTTTCATTATGGGTTATAAGGTGATTGGATATTTGATATGTGACTATAAGAGAAACATTATATTCTTTCAAGAATCTAATGTTATGATTTTTTTCATAATATAGATATTATTTGGGGGAGATATATTTTTGATCAGTCTTAGGGTTCAAATGTATATTCAAAACATTGGATATTATTTTTAAGAGATCAAATTATTATTTATCATTTTATATATCCTATGCTAACCACTTTTCATAGATAAAATTTCAAATTCGATTCAATAACTGAAGGATATTTTTATTCCAAAAAGTGATTCAGGAAAAAAAATTATTTTGAACATTCATTTCTATGTTTAAGGGCTGATAAAAAAATTGATAGAAGTGTAATGAAAAAAAGATATTATCCTTGAGACTTTTAATGGAATCATGTAAGTGAATATATATATATATATAAATGAAATATAACTACTATAGGAAAAGGATTTTAGATAAATACATTTGTTTCTTACTTTTCATTCTATAAAACCAATTGTCTTTTAACCGATCAAAAAAAAGATGTTTGGTGATGTTTAACACTATAATAATCATATTCTTTGTCACTCTCAATTAAAACATGATATTTATATTTCACTTCCATGTCCAGTTTATTATTTCACACTAATGTTTTCATATTTGATGGCATAATTTTGTAGTGACCTTTGCATTCCCATTTCTCTCTTATTAATATGATGGCTTATTAACACAATAATTAATGTGGGTTTCCCACAATGGAATATAGAAGTAAAAATATATGATTTATGAAATTTAATTTCATATAGAAAGGAATTAATTTATTGATGGAGGGTAGAATGTTACACCTCAGGATTTTATTATATATCTATTTTTAATATTTAATATCCTTGACATTTTCTGTTTCACATAACTTCCAACCTTAACCGTGCAATGAAGTAATAGTAGAACATTGACATTAAATTCACAGATATGTGTAGCATTAACAAAATTATTAAATTTTTATAATATATATTCAATATAATTTTTTCATTCATCTTTTGTGATTTCTAGACACAATATAAAAATAAATCAACTTTTACGCATTAAAAGATATACATTTCTAAAGGTAGTTTTGTCACCTTTTAATGGAAAAATTGTTTTAAAAGTAATTTGTGATCCTTCTATATAATATATTTGAAAATTTAATGTTAAGTTTTTGATCTTAATATCAAAATATACTTTTTTTGAAGTTAATGTATGCTTCTGGTAAGTTTCATGTTTTGATGAATATTGAATAATAATTTACTATAATTGAATTCAAATTTATCATATATATTTTTTAGTGTCAAATTTCCTATTAGATTGGTTTTGATGTATAATTAGACCCATTTTATTTCATTTAATCAAATTTAGGAAATTGTAAATAATTTAACTTTGATTTTGAATATAAAAACAGTTCAATATTTTAAATTATTTCACTATTAGGACACATTGTCTCCCAACGTCAATGGGATTAATTTTAAATTAATTATTGAAAATTTAGTGTTTTGAATTTTAAAATTTTTATTCGATAATTTCAAATATTTTATAAAAATTTAGTAAATATACCTCTTTTATATTTGAACAAATTGAATATTAATATTAGTAATTGTATTTATTTACCATAGTGAAGGGTAAATAATGAAATGAAGGGTAAAAGGTACATTTAATATATTATAAAATTACACTATCACTTTTTATAATTTTATTTGGTGAGTGATTGTCAAAGAAAACCGTATTATGGATCATTTTATGTACTCTTTTATACAATTGGATGAATTTAAGCCTTTAATAGTGTTTAATTTTATGGAAAATCAAATAGGTCAAAACCTTGTTTTTAATATGTATTACATTTTTATTGGGTGGTTATTTAGAAAATATCTTATAATATAAATATTAATTTTAAATTTTAAATTTTTATCCCTATTATGTTTTTTTAATTTTTTGGGAAGAAATTATCAAATTAAAGGCCTTCAAAATGATGAGGGGCTAGTTGTTTATTTAATTGAATATCAAACAAAATTATTAAAAATATGAAAATCTAAATTTATATGATATTATAAATTGAATCCAAGAAATTTATAGATATATTTTAAATGTTTCTGATAATAAATTTTTTTGTTTGAATATATTTTTTTGTATGATATTTTTAAAAATTCACATAATGTATAATGTCAAAATTAAGATAAATTATATTTTAAATCAAATAATAATTTTTTAAATTATATAATATTTATAACGATAAAAAAATTTGAAAATTTATTGGGATAATGTTTAAAATGTTATCCAAGACTCATTTTTTTGTCATTTTATAGAAACTATATTATCCATTTAATTTTAAAAACCCTTGGGCTGCTTCTAAGAGTTAATGGGATTAAATAAGGGTTAAAAAAATATTAGGGTTACAATGTGACAAATACATGTTTAAAAATTAATGGATCAAATTATTTGGAACCATACTAATCCTATTTTTTAAAAAACACATTTTTATCCATTTTTATTAACAATTAATTTAAATAAATTCATTATTTTTTGGGTTTCCAAAAGTACCCATCACCACAATTATAAGAGGGAAGCTCCTGGCACACTTATTCACCCCAAATTGAGCTGTATAGATCCACTAAAACATTCACATATATATTCCCAACAACATTAGTCATGTTCAAGATGTCATTTTATTCCAATAAGTTTGTCTGTAGTTTACATAAGAAGATATCAAATTGAAGTCAACTGGAGAAGAGGTAATTGTTTCACCAACTCATTCGTGTTCATTTCATCATATACTCCTATTCAAGATTTATTTACATTAAAAAGTATTAAATATTTTATCATATATATTATGATATTTTATTATCATTATGGGACAACCATATTAAACCTTTTATCCATTATATTAAAAATCTAAACATCGTGCATTCGTACATACATATTATCATCTCCACAACATAGTGTAATTTTTTTTCATCACCACATTACATGTACGGGAATAATGATGGAAATAATATATATATATATATATATATATATTAAAATTATTACATGATATTTATTAAAGAAAAATTAATAAACCAGGAAATTTCATACCCTTTCACTAATAAGGGAATGTTATTATCATTCACGTGTTGGTGCAACCTACCGTCTCCTTGATGTGAGGCGATTAATTTTTTCCAATTTACCATTCATGAATGAAAAAATGATTATAATGATTAAATATTATATATATATCCTTAATATCATTCTTTAGATGATAATACTATATCCTATGAAAAAATAATTGGGACATACATAGAGAAACATGCATAACAAATCAATTAACACCTAAAATAGTGAAATGAATAAAATATTATTAATAAATGAATTGAAAAATTTATAAGGGAATCATATATGATAACATATAAAATTTATTCTTTTATATTATTGATACCAGTATACATTTTTTTTAGACACGTATGGAGGAAATCAGTGAAAATAATGGTTTAATTTAAGATCTCATCATTAATGTTGATTGATTATATTTTGGACTCAATTTGGGAATTTTTTTCTTCCATTCCAATGTTTTCTAAAAATTATTTCAAAATAATTTTTACTATTACAATATTAATTTTTATATTTATTTTACCCATGTTCATATTTTGGTAAATTTTTTTGAATGATATATATTATTGAAATTTTCTAAATGAGGTACTGTAAGACTTTTTGAACAAAAATATATAAGGAATGTTTTTTTAACAAATGTAGAATGAGTGTAATTTTTTTTTCAAATTTAATGATTCCATATTATTTTGCGAATTACATAACATGTTTACAATGAAATTTTCAATGAAAATTTTCTATTTTATAATTGCAATGATTTTCCAAAAAATGATTTCATTGAAAAGAAGGGTTTTTATCATAATAAATTTATTATTATTTTATTAGAATATTTTCCTCTATGTCAACATCATTTTTTTATAAAAATAAATTAGGCTGATTTCTTATGATACCATCAATGATATTTCGTTTAATGGCTTATAGTCAGTTTGATTATGGATGTTCTATTTTGATATAATTAATCATATTAATATGGATGATTTATAATTATGTTTATTGATTGGGAATGTTATTTAATATGATATTATTAGTTGATTATGTTTCTCCCCATTCATATGATGAGTTAATTGGACTTTCTATATAAACGCAGGGGCCCGCTATAGACCGTTGATGCATCACTATGCCTCATTCGACAAATTGGTTCTAGTATTGGTTGAGTCATTACCTATTTATGTATGGTGTAGTGGATAATGAATTGATGATTCGGTTATGATGTCTGTCATTATGCATTCCCTCATTAGAATATTTTTTATTTATATTCCATGTAAAAATTACATTAGTTGAATATCTATGGTATTATTTATATAGAATCATTTTATTACCATTTATTATATCCATATAATGATCAATATTCTTTTTAAAAGGCTTGCAATTCAGTTATTCACCTTTCCATAATGATTACTACTATTTATTCATGATATCTTTTGATGTATTCTTACCCATACTTAGCATTTATTCTCATCGCATTCTTAGGATTTATTTTTACTAGGATGGAAATATGTATATTAAGATTCAATTGATGGATTATCATGGAGAATAATTGTGTTCATAAAATAATCATTATATTATATTATATTTTTATATTTTTAATATATGTTTCATGTATGCATTTATATTTAAACAACTGTTAAACTATTTATTTCTTTAGGATGTGATTCCTTATATAATATTCTAATTTAATAAAGTAAAACTGAGTACTTGCTACTAGGGTAGGAGTCATTATAGTTATTATATCAATGTATGGTCTACTAGATGTTAATGGTCGAGCATTGTGTTCCAGTGGCCTCATACTTTCATTGGATATCATTAGTGGGAGTGGGAAGAAATCATGATGGAAATTTTCACCAGTTTTCCTCATGATTAATGAGCCTTTGTTTCTATATAGTTGATAATGTAACACTTTTTTGATATTATCCAACTTTATTGTAATCGTGGAGTCAACATCCTCGGTGGTTTTGTCAAAGAAAACACATAGATGATTTGGTGAGACTGCATTGTATCACCAGGATAATCATCTCATATCTTGATCCTCATTTTATGTCTAGGATGTTATAAGGTATCCAATATGATTTTGGATCGTATCAATTCTTTGTAAATAATTTCCACTCTTATATGTGTGGATAGATGGATCATACCATTCCGACTATTATGGTAATATTTTGGAAATTTCCATGAATTTTAAATGTTCATTAATGAAGAATCTACATTTGGTCATGATTTTATATAAAAATTGGTTTACTCCAATTATACAATACCAATTTTGGCTTTGTAAGTAAAACCTTATCATTAGAAATTATGATAGACTAGTATAGAAGAGTTATTATTTCATTGGCCATAACTAGTGAAAATAATGATAGAGATAATTCAGATGACTTATTAAAGGATGAAGGCAATGAAGGATAGTCAAATGTCTTATATCAATCAATGTATAATACCACTGAAGATCTACATTCAAGACCATATATTCTTGAAGGTGACTCTCCATTATGGGTAGAAAATGATTTGACATGGTAGTAATATTTCCCTCTATTTTTTCTAGTTAAAGTGATTTATTATGTCATAGAAATGGTGTGATGAATTACATTTCCCTCGAGAAATGACCCAGAAAAATGATTTCACCACTATTTTCTATCATCACAATTATCATCATGATGAAATTTACATTATTTATTAGGTTGTGATTGAAATTGTTAAGATATGTACTTTTTAGAGGGTCCTTTATTGATCTGATATGGAATGGTGCAGGTAATGTGTGAGCATTATAGACCTTTGGTTCTTATCCTTTACCAGACATGATAAATGGATGGAAGTACATGGGAATGTCGGTCATAAATACATTATTAGTTACCTAAGATGTTTTATATTTTATAATTACATGTATAAATATTTGTTGTTATCCATTATCTATAATATGATATGGTTTTCTCTTTCTTGATTCATTGTTTTCATCCATGATCATGTTTGAGAGTTATATCTCTGATATATTTCATGAGATCTATTTATCTTTGTTCTATTCTAGTACACCTTTTTTATCAAAGTGATGTAATTTAACTCATTTGATGTTGATATTATTGATATGTATCTTGTATGTTTTCTATTCAAATGGCACATTTTTCATTCCTTTTTCTCTATGTTTGATTTGAAATTCTCGAGGAATATAATTGATTAAGAAGTTTGTAGAATTTGATATCATATCATTCGATAGTTTCTTTATAATCCTTCTATTTTCTATAATTATTCGAGGAAACAAATAACATGATATGTGGATTTTGGGAGTTGGTATCTGAAATTTGAAAGAGTTCATGATTTCATGTGTAGTTAACATTGTGATAGTGTAGTTCACTTGTAAAATAGGATTTCACTTTGGGAGGAGGTAAATTTACACGGTGTGATTCAAAAAACAAACAATAAATAAATTAATTTAAATGGGTGGAGTATCATTTTCAATTAATTATTCACTTAAAACTCTCTATTTTAAAATTAATTCCATGATGGGAATTGATTTAGGTTAATAGGATTGAGGAAATTTATTTTTTGGTGAGTCTTAAAACTAGGGTCATTCATACATTAAATACCCATTCACACTGTGATTCCTTATATAGTTGTGTGATAATAAGCCTTATTAATATTCTATGATTTATAGAAACCATATAATTCAATCACAACTATAGGATATCAGAGGTTATTGTATAGGGTCCTTAGAATCACTTATGATAGTTATTGATCTTTCAATTCCCATGTACGATATTTGGATATCCTAGGTGATTTTTTAACTTTCTACTTTTATTTCTTCTCTGGACATTCATTTTTCTTGTTATCTTATCATACCATGATTTGGTGGTTGATATCTATTTTTTTCATAATGTTAATTTACTTTCATTATTATGTAACAACCTTTGAGGGATTAAAATTCCTTATAAGATAGTTTATAATAGATATGAATTGTTATTCCCTTCTCATTTTAGGAATGTTAATGTCCTTTTAGAATTAGATTCATTACTTATCCATATTTTTTTGTTAACTTTTTATGATATCATTTTTAATCCATTTGGATTATTGTGAAATTAACCTTATTAAATATTAAACTGTTTTAATGAATGAAATCATCTTATGGTTGTAGTGAGGACTTGTGTTTCCACCATGATAATATTTTCTTTCATATTTTAATATTTTATTCTATATCAATGTTTATCTTTTTATTTTAATGATTATTATCATTGGGTATAGAATATTAATTTTAGGTAAATTATTTGGAACATATAACTAATAAATTAATTAGAAAGATTTAAATTACATGAATGTAATTTTTTGTCATGAAATAATAAAGAGGCATGATATTGTATTCATTATTCTATATAATTTGTATAAAATAGAAGTTTTTACTAAAATAATTTAATATAATTTTTATCTTATAATAGTTTATTCCATTAGCATCGTGTTATAAAAATATACAGAAATTTAATTTTTTTACTCGTTATAATGAAGAACTGATTTTGGATAATGATAAATTGTTGGATATAAGAACACAAATTTTTATATATTGGATTTATTCTATAACTTTCAGACCCCTGATGACCAGTTCTCTTTTTTGATCTTTCTTTTTAGCCTTATGTTTTTCTCTAATTTCATCATCGATATGAAATTTGAATTGATCATGTGATAGATTATGGTTAATGAGATATTGGATGTGATGCCAAGGTATTAGATAGAGGATTTTTCATATAGTAGAGAGATGCCTAGTGATATTCATGATGGTTTTGGGGAAGGCATAATGATTAATTGAATTAGATAAAGTTGGGTTTTTCAATTAGTTTTTTAAATATGAAATGATTCCTTGTTAATAAATCTTCATAAGGGTCTGATGGGTATATTACTTATTTTTTCATTCCATTACACATTTCTAGAGGAATCAAGTTATTATTAGTTCTATATATCATTTATAGTAGATTAGGATGATTACTATTATACCAAGAGTTTTGGAATGAAACTGAATAATAGATGTTTAAATCCATGGTTTTTCTTCATTAACTGAACAAAAGATTTTAATATTATAGAAAATTAGAATAAGATGGATTATGACTAGTGGTAATGGACATAAAATAGTGGTTAATGAATTTTTAATGAAAAAATATTAAATAATGAATAATGAATTAATTTTCAAAAAGTAAAATTGTTAAATGATTGAATAAATGAAATGAATATCCTTTAATTTTAGGGTATATATTGCTAGAGTTGATCCAAATACTAGGATAATTATTATTGTGTCGTTGTGATATATATTTCATCAAATATATTCTGTGTTTTCATATCTTATCCCACCCATTTAGGAAGGATGAATTACACCTAGTGAACTTTGGGAGGGGGTATTTTCAACGTATAGGGTGGAGAGGGATGGATGGATGACTACACTAATTTCCCTACTATATTCTCTTGGTAGTATTATGTGGTAGTGTCCACAGTGGTTACCATTTCCAAATATTTGGTATGAGACCTATAATTGTTAGTGGTTATTATGCACACACATATATTTTTATATTGTTTCATATGGATTATTATAGGAATGTGATTAATGTGTTGGGATTACTTGATGTATAATACATGACATATGTGCTTCGGTGGCGCTTTGAAACTACCCAATTACTATCTATAGATACATAAATTGGTGATGTGATGATGTTTTTAATTAGAATAATTTTATTTTATGATATGATATGATCCACACGATCCAAGATATGACACTTTGAGAATGTTTCTTCAAGCCTGATTAATGATAAAGAGAAATGAACCAGGGTGTATGATAATATGGAAGAGCAGGAAACCTGTGTGGTAGTGGTAGAACAATTCTATATTTTAAATTTATATTATTTGATTACTTTTATGTGATAATTAGTGAGAGACATCCATGGTGTGGCTAGGAATATAGTATACTTTTTGGGTGCTGAGTTAATTTTACCTTTTGTTAACAATGATTTAGTAATATTTCATTAACTTTTTCAAGAGAGGATATAAGAAGGATCTTTTTGTGTAGATATTTTATAACCAACCTATGTATTTATAAATTATTTCATATCCAAGTGTAGTTAAAATTGATTTGTATGAACTTTACTATCATTTAATTTTTGGAATATATTTTTTGGGGTTTATGGTCAGCATTGTTGATTTTCTGTTGGTACTTGTGTTTCCCTTTTATAGTTATTCTATTATATGACACTACATGCATATATTTGGGTTATATAACTTTTATCATGAACATATATTTTTTGGGTTTCCTATATTACCTATTAATTTTCATATCTTATAGGGTTATAACATCCATCTATATGCTTGATATACCCTCAGTGGTTGTCGCCAACCTATGGCTTATAATAGGTGGACTATAGGCGTAGCTATCTCTTTTAACAAATATCATTCCATATATGGTTACCTTTTTAGGGATATGTTTTTGATAAGAATACTTTAAAGACATTAAGGGTTCTTAATCATGTTAATTATGTATTTTAAATTAATTAAATTCACATTATTAACAAAATGATATAATAATCTAATATTTTAATAATAATATCTGTATAATTTATCAAGGATTATTTTAATTATATTTTATATGTGGAATACTCTAAAAATTCCTTTCATGATTAATGGAGTATATATTTTGAAAATATAATTTAGATAAAACAGCCTTTGCAAAATTACCTAGAACATTCTAGGAAAATATAGAAAAAGACTCATATACCTTCCTTTGTATGAAACAACATAATTAATCTCTCATTAGTATAACCAAATTATATTTTCAACCTCTCTCCTAATCATCATCCAACACTAAACCTAGGAACATTCTCTCCCCTTTTAATCGTTCCTACAATAAGGTGGTCTAATAGCTAGTTTCCTAGGAATTAGGATGGTCAATCTTTATCAAAATTCTACATTAATATATTTGTCAAAATAATTATTTCATAAAAAATTTCTTTATTAATCTAATATTATTCTTTTTTAAATCATTTATTTCTAATCATGTTATAATTTATTTCCCTCCAGAATCATATAAAACCTCAAAATTTTCTGGATGAAAAATTATTTTTTAATTAATATAAATTTAGTTAATTTCAATTTTAGATGCATAAATGAAGGACATTAAATAAAATCTTCATAACATGATGGTATTATATCCTAAAATTCAATGTTTTTTATAGAATAGTTTGACTAATTTTCAAAGTTATTTATTTATATTTTTATGTTAAAAATAAAATTCTAGAATGAAAAACTAACAGTAAGAGGAAATATTAAAATTAAATTAAAATTAATAACTCCATAAATTATTGTCAATATCTATTATATCATGATAAGTAATCTCTATGGATACGCACTTATACAAAAACCATTTCGAAGAATAATTTATAAAATTAGAAATATAAATGAGACATTATAATCTATTTTTTCCTCAGTTATCTTACAACTTATTAACAAAACAAAAATCAAACATTTCTAAAACTAATTACCAAATAAACAAATTAAAAAACATATAACTAATATATTTCAATAAATATCCTCTATCAAATATCAATAAATTTTTTGAATATTTCAAGACTCACCATTTTAATTTTTTTATGTTAGATGATAATATTAAATATTGTTCTAGGAAGAGAATCTTACCCCCTTTTTCCATTGATCTATTAGCCAAAATTAACATTTAATATCATTTTGGATGCCTTAACCATCATCATCTACCATTAGCCACATTTTCACAGTGCCTTCATGTTTTATGCACGATCATATGATTATTGTATACATCTTCATTTTACTATTGAGTGTTTTTCTTTGTTTTGAAAATATTTATATGAGTGTGTTGTAGATTGAATGTTAGGACATATAATTTTATTTCCTTTATCAAAATTATTATCACAATAACTTTAAATTCTTAATTTAATCAAAATAATAATTAAGATGAAAAATTATAAAAATATTGATATTTTATCAAAAAATTGAGTACCCATTTTCAGAAAATGAAATGATTAAATAAATTTAAATATATTATAAAATTATACATTTTATTAATTCGCCTTTATGTTAATATTAATTGAAAATTTAAATTTTTATTAATTTATTTTTTCATTACTAATATGTTTGATTCATAAATTATTGTGCTTATGAATATATGGAATATATTTTGATACTCATGAAATATATATTAATTATCATAATGTGGTTAGAAAAAGTTTTTTTATTTATTTTAAATTAAAATATAAGACATCATTTGTTGAAAATTTCATTGGAATATTCAATTCATTAACTATAAGTGGTATACTTTAATTATTAATATTACTTTAAAAAAAATTGTTAGATTTCATATAATAATTGATAGTGGTGTAGTTTAACAAGTCATTTTAAAAACATAATAATTAGCAACTCTTTATCAATCAGTGATGTAGAATTTAACATTTATACTTTTTTTATTTAAAAATAAAAATATTTAATTGAAAATGTTTAACTGGTTATTCATTTCCATTACCATTTTTTATTAGGACTACTCTTAATTGATAATGTTTTTTCTTATGTTTTTTCGATTATAATTATTTATGTACATTTATTATTATTAAAATTTTTTACTTTACAAATTCAATTTCTAATATATATATATAAATTTAGTAAACACATTCAATAAATAGTGAAATACCCCCAATGTATTAATTTTTATTTCTTTAATCAATATTTATATCAGATAAATTAATGTATACTTTTCATTATTTTTTAATATACCCTTCTTCATTAAAAATGATACATCTTATAAAGAAGAGATGATTTCATAGGAATTCATGGGAAATTATTTATATATCAATTTTGAATATAATTTTATTTGATTATTTAATATTTCAATACTAATTATTATATTGATAAATAATTTATATGATAACAATTTGATATAGAATTTAATTTAATATTTTATATTTAGTATTTAGATTTATTTTTATTAAAAAAATTTGTTGTTTATTTTATGTGTTCTAAACTATAATTTTTATTTAGTTATTTATTTTATATTTAGTCTATTAAATGATACTTTATTTAATTGATTTATTATATTTTACGCATGAAATATATTAATACATATATCAAAAAAATATTCTGTGATCATATTTTTTGAATAGAATATTTTATTTTTTAATATTATAGTTTTCTATATATAAATTAATAAATCAAGAAATTATTATTTTATGTGTTTTTTGAAATAGATTTATTAATTTATTTTTGATGTCACATTCATGAATTATTATTTTTATCGATTTAAAAACTATTATATAAAATATATTTTATATCACTTTTTATAATAATATAATAATTTGTTTTTAAAAATATTATTTTACATAGTGAATAATGATAACTGAATTAAAAATGGGCCTTATTTGTGTTTCTATTTTTGAAACATAATTTAAAATAAAATTCATTAATATAGTATATTGTATATAATACAAGAAATTTGTTATTGGATATTATGAATAATATTTAGATTACTTCATGAAGATGTAGTGATGAATATATGGAAGGAGGTGGTGCTTTACTTTAATTTTCCAAATAAAATGATTCATATAATAAAACATTATTCTATCCGGGATTGAAATGTAAAAATATTATAATGTGATAAGTAGATAAATGAACGATCATATAATTTGGTATATTTTTATTAACATTATAGGCCTTGGATTTGGAAAGGAAAAATTATATGGAATTAAAGATCAAATAATGATATAGATTTTAAAAATACAGTTCTGATCATCATAATGAAATTAATTTTGATATTGATGTTTAGTTAATTATGAAAATAACTTCTTCAAAGGTATTATTAGGTAATTCTAAAAAAACATATGACATAATTTATAAAGACAAAAAAAATTTCAATGATGTTACAAATAGGTAACATTAAATTTAATAATTGATTATGTGAAAAGAGTTTTAAATAATTTATACTACTTTTGAAATTCATATTTACAAACTAAAAGTTAATTCTATATTTAAATTATAGTGTTTAAAAATTTATTCTAAATGGGAGTGGGTTAGAATAATATATAGCCATATATAAATAAATTTCTATTATATTATAAATAATAATGATGTTTTCCTGAGTATCCAAAATGTGGACCATCATGAAATAAGTTGAAATGAAAATATATTTCTGATTTATCTATTTCCCATCAAAAAAGAATAATTATACTCAAATTTGAATCATTTCCATGATTAATCAGAGAAATTATTCATTTGAAAATTAAAAAAATTCAAATAAGTAATTATAGCCTGCAAATGAATCTCTATGTTATTAAAAATCATGTTACCCGGCTAATTTTCATCAAAAAAAGAAAAAAAAAGAATTTCTTGAATGCGTAAATGATTTTTTAAATCTCACATGTAAACTATAAAAATATTGAATAAATTTTTTTGGATCCATTTTATTAGAAAGACTCATGGATAGTTTTGTAGGTAATTTATCACCTATCAAAATAATTTTATATGATGTGGGAAAACAACACATAGTGTTTATTGATTTATGGATGAGAAAAACTTTGAATTGTTATTGATTATTACATGTACCCATAAATTTATTATTTGAAAAATTTATATGAGAAATAATTCAATGATCATTATTCATATAAATGTAATATTTTTTATTCAATGAAATTATTATTTTCATGATATAATAATTTATAAGGTATGAATTTTTTTGTACATTTTTAATGTGAAAAATGGTTGTCCAATTAATGAAAAAGGAAAATTATTTTATCATAATATGGGTGGAAAACATTGTACATGGTTCATTGATGGATTGTATATATGGTCCAATCATATAAAATAATAAAAATGAATCCAATTGTACACATGAACTTTATATGACACCAAATACTTTTTTAACTAATCATTACTTTTTTTATTGAAAAACATTTATGAAATAAGATGAATCAATCATATATATATATGATAGAAATATTTTTAATAAATGAACAATATTTTTCGAGAATCCATATAAGAAATATCTTATGATCAAATATATCATTGATGTGATACATGATGATAAACATTTCTATGAGAGTTTTATTGGGAAATTTTATAATATTAATACAAATATAAATTATGGTTTTAATGGAAGATCATATTTACAATTAATGGAAATGGGGTTTCAGTTAGCTAATAATACTAAATGAAAATTATCATAACTACCTCCCACATTTCATTCCATAGAAATGAAATAGAAAATAAATTTTCATATTCCAAAAATATTTTATTTCAACTGACATGAAATACAATGATTTTATGTTATGATATTTTAGATTTTACTAGTTGAATTATGTGCTATATTACCCCTAAATGATTGAATAACTATCATGGATGAGTGTTATGTTATAAGATATATTTCTAAGAATGTGAAGGATATTAATAAATTTAAAATTAAAGATAATAATGAAATTTATATACATTATCCTTTTGAAATGTACCATCAACCTTTTTTTAAATCCTCGTCTACTTAACGGTATATTTGATGTGAAAAATAAATCATTTTCACCCCTATATCTATATTTGATATATGATTTTGGAATCTATAAGATGATATTTAACGGAAATTTTATGAATTCATATCAACCATAATCCTCCATTGTTTAGAAGTATTTTGTTGAAGATGATATATATATCTCTATTGAAAAATTTTATAAATTAGAGAACATATGTTTTCCTATATGTTGACATGAACCGGTCAGTTTTAGGTTAAATTGGATCCATGTCTTGAAAATATATTTTTTCAAATGTTATTAAAAAATAAAGAACATTTATATATGTTTAATAATATTGATTTTTCTCATCTATATATATCATCACATATTAATGTGTTAAAAATATGTTATCCAAAAAATAAATATATATAGATGCTGAATAATCATAATTTTTCTTATTTATTTTAAGGATACAGTTATTGGTAAATTAGATGCATCAAAAAAATTGAAATTTCTAGAGGGTTGTCAAAATTTATATTTGATAATATTTTTTGGGTATGACATTACTAACATATCATTTTTTTACTTATGATCAGTATAAAAGAATTCTAGTTTATAATCATTTTATAGTGGTGCTCTCCAAAGAATCATATTTTTTTTGTTTAAATGGATAAAAACCATTCATTCAAATAAAATTCATATTATAGAAAAATATAATGGGCGAGTGATTAAATTATATTATAAGTTCTTATGTTAAAATATAAATGGATTTTTCAGTTACAAAATTGTGAATAAATTTAAATTCGGTATGATGAAAATAAATATAAATTAATTTATAGTTACATATTTTCATTTAATCCTATAATCACATGGAAATATATTCTATATTCATGGTCCATCCAATGTGTACTATTATATTTGCAACTCCCATAAAAATTATAAAAGAAAAACATTTTATTAAATAATTTTTATGTAATGAAAAAAGTGTAGAATTGAATATAACAATTTCTGACTTTGAAATATATTTATTATATTAAAATAATTCAATCTATATTATAATATTAAATTGATGAAATATTTATTTACCTTATATTTCATGCAATAATGAGTATCTTTGATAACATTGATTACACCATGAAAAAACATTACGAAATACTATTAATATTATTATTTAAAAGGAAAATTATCACCTTTTCATAGGAATAATGAATAGGATTAACTAACTTTTGAAAATATATGTGTTAATTAATTGGTTATCATTTTATTATAAAAGAATGAAAAAAAACAATATATTGGAAATGATATTATGAAAAATTATTTTTAGGCTCCAAAGGAAATTTATCCTAAAAAATTAATTTAAATAAAATTATATGATGTTCATAATGAAATTTATATGTATAAAATTTATTTTATAGGCATAATAAATGAAAAAAATTAAATTTTAATTAAATAAATATCTATTTTTCACAATGGAGTATTTTCCCTTTGTAATAGAATAGTTATTTTAAAACTAAATTTTTACAACAATATAACTATTATTTGAAAGAATAAAATTTATTTTTTAAAATCATAACCTCAAATGTAGGTGGAATAATCAACAATTACCATTGTCACTATTTGGATTAAGTATATGTAATTGTTGAATTTCTAGTGTTATTTTCCAATTGAATTCCAAAATTGGGATAATTAATTTTGGAAATATATTAATTGATATATTGTCAAAATATATTATTAATTTGGGAATTAATTATTAGATTTAAGGATTATTATTTAGATAAATAATTCTATAAATAATTATTTTATTTTTATTCATGTTTGGAAATATTTAAATGTATAATTAATTATGACATATTGGGGTTACATCATTGATATAATTAATTATATAATTAATTATGTGATATTGAGATGTCAGATATAGGATGAAAAATTGATGAACTAATTAATGGCTCCATTTACTTAATTAACTATGGAATTAATTGAGATTATGAATGTGAAAAACTAATTGATCAATTTCTAATGAAAAATATGTGGAATAAAAAACTAATGAATTAATTTTGAGTAATGAAATGGGAACATGGACATTCAAAATTAATAATTATAAGTGGTAACATGGTCACTATACTAGTTAGAAATGAATTGGGAACGTGGTTATTCTATTGAGATGTATAAATAGTAAAATGGTAATTGTACTTGTGATTAAAAGAATGGGAACCTGGTTATTTTGTTGAGAAGTATACACGATAACATTTTCCTCTTAATAATGAATTTAATATCATTAATATAGGAAAATAAGTTTGAATTTAATAATATTAAGCTGGGAGTTCATGTATAAATTAATGAATAGTAAAACAATCACTTAGTGATATGACCTCACTTGGGAATATGTGAGGATCCATCATTATCCCATGTAGGTATTGATATATAACATAACCTATGAATAATTAGGGATCTGACATGACCCAATAATGGTATTAATATATGATATCACCTACAAACAACTTATGCTCCAACCTGATATGAAGGTAGCATTGATGTATGGGTGTTCTCAGGAACCTTGGAGTTTATGGGGTTAAACTAAATAAATTCTACAACACGATAAATATTTATTTATGAAGAGTACATATTTCTTTATTCAAATTCATAAAATGGTTGACTATATTTTTACTAGACACCATTGGTGGTTAACTAATGATTCGTACTCACACCATATGCATGCTGCCTAATCAGTACCCAAATAGACATTATTATTATTGGAATGGGTATAAAAAATGCACTAAGTATGTTGGATAATTTGGGGATGGAGCTCGGTTGAGGGAACCAAAAGTGAATCGAGACCCTTTTTGTTGTTTTTGGTGTATTTATTTTAATTTATTATTTTAGATAGTTTAAACATACATTGGAATGAAATTTTTTCTACCATATTTCCGATATTGTATTTAATGATTTGATTTTCTAGAGATATTCCATTGTTTTTTGTTATATATTCTTCTTCAATATTTTTATTTTTCCACTGGTTTATTTCACTAATTAAAGAGTTTATAGTCTCACTAGTATTGATTTATTAGACCCTCACTTCTATTTTAAAACCTCTAGAGTACTTTGAGGTGCACGTGAGGTCATGTGATTGGTAGTTTTATGGCACTTGTGTGTGTCACGTGGGTTGGGAAGTTCCAATGTGGTATCTATGGAGTTTTATTTCCTTTTTATCTTTGGCCTTAATATTTTTTGAATGGTAGAAAAAATACTAGGAAATAATGGGGCTTGGATATTAATCTGTGCATGGTAGTTCCAAACACATGTATGGGGAAAACCCAATTACCCTAGGTGGGATTACTTTTATTGATTTTTTATTTACAATTGAATATTATTTCACCTTGGGTTCCATAGTTTTTGTGAAATGGAGAAGTTGTTTGAGATATTATGAGAATTGACTCATTTATTGTGATGTCATGAGATTTTATTCTATATGAATCATATTAGGCACACAATATTTTTTTGTTACATGCAACATTTTAGAAATGCATGAAAAAAGGGTTTTAGGAATTTTGTTGAACTTACAATGTTTTTACATTTTTGTAAAATTAAATTCAAAATGTTGCCTAATATAAAATCGAAAATTGTAAAATAACACAGGATGTGAATAAATGTAAGAATAATTTGAAAACATGAACAATGAGAATGAGAATATCCTTTAATAACCAAGACCTTGTTGTATGATGGTTAATGTAGTGATAAAACCTCAGTTTTGACTACCTAACAAGAATTATGAAAAAAATTCATGTTTTGAGTTGATTTGATTTTACTTTTTCCTAAATGTTTTAAAGTTGTGTTTTTTTCCAAATGGTCATGATGGGAATTGTATAGAGTATTCATCCATGATGTTGCTTTTTTGATAGGATGACCTGGGTAATGGCTAGGAATGATCATCCAATTTGGGATCCTGAGGCTCTAATCATTCTAGGCGAGGATGCATGGGATAAGTTCCAATAGAAAACCACTCACATTTTGAAATTGATGGGATGAGATCCAGGAATGGTTGTAAAGATTATTTTTGACCTTAAGAGAGATTTTTAGTTACAATACCCTCCATTTATTACTTGATAGGGTGCAACTGAGGAACATGTATTCTAGGATGAGTCCATCAAGAAGATATATGAACATCTAGAAACATATTCTATGTGGAGGGTCATGATGGATTATTTTACGATACTGGGATAAAATAATAACTAATGGGATGATCAGAAATGAACTAGACTGACTGATGATATGTTAGGTAAGAACATCTTAGAGTGGTTCTTAGATCTCTTTTATCAAGAGATATAGAAGTAGAAGAAATAATTATATTTCATGAGGCTAAATCCGGGGAAAATTTCAATGATTTAATAGATAATATTCTTTATTGAACTCAAGAACATTGATTCATCATAGATTGAAGATGTGACAACTATGGGAAGAAGATTTCAGGATAGACTTAAGTGTGATATTAAGTCCAACATTAACCTCTTTTTATTAAAGTAGTTTTTTGAGGTGGTGTATGTGGCTCTCATAATTGAGGGTAACCTGAAGGAGTCTTGAAATGGTGGATAAATAGTTACAAATTTATTATTAATATGTGACAATTTGATATAAGGAATCACCATTATGTCAAATTTAGTTCATATATTGGAATGATAAGAGGTCAGACATGAGGGTCGATCACACAAGGCCTTACTGGACTGATCTTCCATCAATGTGGTATTCCAGGCCACTATCATCGACATTATCCCCGACCAGAAATTTAGTGGAGATATTGTGGTAATATGGGAATCCATATATGTTTTTCAATAAAAATGATAGATAGTCTTTGATGGTGCATCTAAATAGAGTAATAGTGTGGTAAGGGGATCTTCTACACCATATAAGACCAGAATCCTATGTTCTACAAGATGAGGTAGTAGAGGTTGTAAAAGTGGTGCTTTTAGGAAAGAGTTTTTATATTAGTACAGTATTGAAACTCAAGGGAGTTAGATGAAATCATAAGGAATATAGGAAATAAAACTACATTTTTTGCATCTTAAAATTGTGGATATCAATGTTGGACCATCGACAAAAATATATATTATTCATGTAAATTATAAATTATATAGTATCATATTTGATACGGATAGCTCTAATTCCATTATATCTGTGAAACATGTTAGTGGTTTTATATTAGTGGTGGTGTTTGTGAGTGGGTTGTTGACTGTTGATATGCCATTGGGTGTGAGATATAGAGAAATCTGTTTTTGAATGGAATGTTCTATCAAAATTGGGGAGTATCATTTTCTATGGGATATCATTATCCTTGACATGTCGTTGGTCAACCTAATTAATTATATGGATATGTTAGTTTCATATTGATCCCACACTGATTGATACCACTAGAGGGTGAAATTTAAATATCCTTTGGGTTACTATTAAATTCACCATAGAGAGTGTGATTTCTGGGAAACCTGATCCGGGCCAATAATACATCAACTGGGATAGCTCACATCCCAGGTTTATAGTCTTTTTTGGGATGACATAGGTGTGAAATATAATGTCTTTCACCAGTATTGGAACTATTTTAGGATGTTTTTCTAGAATACTTCGTAGGAATTAAACCTAATAGAGACATGGAATGTACTATTGATTTCATATTGGGGGATAAGTCGATATCTATTCCACCATAAAAATTGCACTGACAAAGCTTATGGAGCTCAAGAAACATCTGATGGAGTTGTAAAATAATTATTTTATCCATCTGATAATGTCACCTTGGGGATCAAATATGTTTTTTTAAATAATGTTGGATGGGTTTTTCACTTATGTGTTGATTATAGGAAGTTTAACAAGATTGTTGTAATGAACTGATATCCTGTTCCCTGTATTGATGATATTTTTCACCAGTTTATGAGTAGATTTTCATTTTCAAATATTATTTTGAGATTAGTATATCATCAATTAATGTTTCATAATTTTGATATAATGATTAATCCTTTTAAGAGAATATATGGCCTATACGATTTCTATGTAATTCTTTTATTGATGATGACCACCCTAGATGTGTTTATGACCTTGATATAGAAAATAATACATCTATAACAAGATTAATTTGTGTTATTTTTCATAGATTAAAACATGGTGTACTCCAGGACTCCTGATAATCATGCCCAATATCATGACATCATCCTAAATATACTGAGAGTGCCTCAATAATACTTCATCTATGTTTTAGTTTTATATAGATTATGTAATCTTCTTGGATCACGTCATATTAGAAGAAGGTGTGTATGTGTACCTAAAAAGAGAGCACGCATTAGTATATTGGTATTTCCCTAAAAATGTATTTGATATCCATAGCTTTGTGGGGTTATCGGGATTTTATAAAAGATTTTTACATAACATTTCCTATTTGGAAATTCCACTTTTGGGATTGAAAAAAATGGTTTAAAGTTTTATTAGTTAGTGTAATGGGAGAATATCTTCAAGGAGTTAAATAAGAAATTCATAGTGACAAAAATCATGATCCTACCCGAGCTCGAGGAAGAATAAATGTTGTATTATGATGATTCTGCTATTTTTCTTAGAGTGGTGTTGAAGCATGGTTATTGAGTTCTGGTGTTCTAGTCATGGATGATATGAATATAATAACATAACTATCCTACACATGAACTAGAGCTAGGAGTAGTATTTTATTGCATAATGTGTTGGAGAAATTACTTATTTTGTGAGAAGATTATAATTTATACAATTCACAATAGCTTAAAATACATATTTTCATTGCGATACATCAATCTTAGGTAGTTGAAAAGGGTTTAGAATATGCAATCATTCAATTTTTAGCTAGAATATTCACCGAGAAAGGGAAAATGTGTGGCGGATTCTTCGAGAAGGAATAATCAGAATCATGATGTTTAGTAATCTAGTGATAAATGGGAAATTATTACTTTTATGGATGAGATGAATGTGGTGGTTTATTAAAACAAGGAATAAATTACTATAGTATCATCTTCATTGGAATCTACACATTTGAGACAAATCTAAGACCGACATTATTAGGATATATAATGTTTGACTATAAGTTAAATCCGTGAAGGTGGGATGTGACCTACTAATATAATGATATATGAGGATGATATCATCTCTGTCTGTAATCCTTTTGTTATTCATATGAGTGTAATAGAGGATCTAATGAGAGAATATCATGTCTCGAAGTGGTTTCTACATACATGTTTGACAAAAATGAACCATGAACTATGATGATAGTTCATGTAGTCATGTATGAAAAAGTAGATAGCAGGGTTCCTAACACGACACTATAGTTTTCACCATGTGAAGGAAGAGTATCAATGTCCTTTAGGTTCACTAAATTTATTACCCATTCCATATTAGGTTTGGGATGATGTGACAATGGAATTTGTGGTGGGTATCCAGATGAATAAAAGGAAGAATGAAGCTATCAGGGTTATTGTGGATCGACTGATAATTGTAGTTCATTCCATCCCTATATAATAGACATTTTATGAGGAGAAGTGGGATGTTTTTATGTTCAAGAGATATTTCATCTTGATGGGGTAACACAGACTATAGTATTATATCATGTTTCATGTTTTACGTCAATATTTTGACAAGTATTGCATAAAGTTCATGGTACACATATATTATTGAGAATGTATTTCCATCTACAGATTGATAGGAAATTAGAATGTGCTACACCATTTCTTGAGTATACATTATAAGAATTTGTGATTAACTTCATTGTTTCTTGGGAAAATATCGTGTAATTTGTGGTGTTTTCATATAACAAATGTTATTAGAGAACTATATAGATATCACAATACAAGGCTCTTTATAATAGGCCACATAGATTACTGCTATGTTGTATGGAGGAAGGTGAGTAAGAGTTGTTGGGACTGAGACTAGTGTAGAAGGTATCAAAGAAGTTACAAGTATTTCGAAAATGTATTTCTATAACTCTGAGTTGTAATAACCCTAATGCAGATAGATATTGATGAACCCTAGAGTTTACAGAGGGTGATCATGTATTACTCCTGGTGATTCCTAGCCGGGTCACCATAGAATATGAATGTGGGTAATGTTAGAACCCAGTTTCATTGTAAAAATTGCGGTTGTGGGGTGGATCAGGCCTATAGCATAATGATCTTCTATTCCATAGAAATATAGAGATATTCTCGAAATTTTACTCATATCACAACTATAGAGGTATCACCCCAATCCTTCTCATGTGATTGTTGTGTATAATATTAAGAAAGTGATAAATGAATCATTTTATGTGAATCTGAGATGTGTGTTGGATCATAGTGAAATAGTGTTATGGGGAATGATCGTTCCAATAGTTCATGTGTTATGGAAACATGGTCATGTGAAGAAGGAATAATTATAAAATGAAGAATATATGCAATCTTAGTGGCCGGATATTTTTGACTTGATATCTTATTTTTGAGTGGGAGTTAAGCTCAAGGATTATTTGATATATGGTGGTGAAATTTTATGATTCCATAAAATTATAGAGTTAACTCAGGATTTTTTTATGTACAATTTTTTCCACATTTTTGTAATTATTGTTTATTTTATGGACTTCAATGAGTTTGGGTGGAATTTTTATAAAAATTAAATAATATGGTCTGTGCATGATTGGATCATTGTTTGGGAAAACCATGATCCCCATACCAGTAAATTATTTATCCTTAGATAGTGTTGGTTTACATAGATGAAGAGACTTTTTTAAAACCTTGCACCCAAAAAAGAGAAACTATGCACCCCTAAAAGAATAGGTGCACGATTGCGCATGTTTAGGTATAACTGAGCGCCCAACCCAGATAACTGTGAATGAGAATTAATTTCCCCCAAATATTAATTTTATAAATTCTGAAGCCCTTAATTAACCCCAAATAGACCCCCATTCGACCTAAGGTGGTATTCCACAATTTCGGATCACTCCAGACAATTTACTAGCTATTATAGCCTCAGTTCATTATGATTTCATTCCCAAATCGATGGTCTTATCCTCTCATAGTATGTGGATCCTATCTTGTTGTTCTCCCAATCACCCCTTCTATATATCATTATGTATTAGGGATGAAATCATCTATTATTCCAGATCTAGATCTAGATTTTTTGAATCTAGGTCTAGGCTTTTGGATGTAGATTTATAATTAATGAAATCATTATTTTTTGATATTTATATAGAGATTTAAGAGTCATATCTAGATCTATATTTTTTTCTACTCAATTTTTGTAATCTCTATTGGGTGATTGTTTATAAATTTTTTGATATTAGTGGCATAATATTCAATTCACGTAGTTTTTATTTAAATTTTGTGTATGTAATTTTATAATTTTTAGAGTTATTAAGCAATTAGAATTTTGAAATTGGGTAAATTAATGTGTCCAATTTATTAATTATTGTATTTTTAAAAAATAATAATAAATTTGTGAATAAATAATGAGATTTAATGAATGTGATTTAGATAATTATTAGTGTAACTAATTATTTTATTTTGAATTCATGTCTTGAAAAAATTAATATTATAATTAATTTTGATATATTGTATATTATTTCATTCGGATGATAAATTTTAGAATTAATTATTTGAATCTGAGATTGTTGTCTTGAGATAATTAACTTATGAATTTATTAATGGATTAATCTACTTAACTAATTGGAGAATTAATTAATAGTATTTATGTTATAAACTAATTGGTGAATTCGTATTGAATTTGATATTGAATAAATAAATAAATAATTTATTTTTTTGTAAAGGAATAGAAACATGGTCATTCTAAATTGAAATTTATAAACTGTAACATGTCCATTGTACTTGTTAATACCGGAATGTGAACACGGTCATTCTATTTAAAATATAAATTGTTACATGGAAATTTTAAATATGAGTAACGGAATGGAAACATAGTAATTCAATTAAGAATTGAGATTGGAAACATGATCATATTTCTTGTGAATTTAATATTGGTAATGTGAGAAAATATGAGTGCATTATATACTGATAACATGGGGATTCAATTATAAATTAACGAAATGTAACTAAGTCTCTCCAAGATATCACTTCAATTAGGAATACTTTAGGATACAACATGAGTTGAAGCAAGTAGTGAGATATGATAAAAATATTAAATACATGGAGCTCTAACATGAGCTGAAATTTCTATCATGATATGATATTACCTAGAAACACATCGAGCTCCAACATGAGCTGAAGATGGAATTGAGTTATGGGTGTATATGGTAGCCCTATATTTTTTTTAAATAGATATTAATTTTATAATAGGATATATTTTAATTTTGGAATAGAACATATTTATTTATACAAATGCATGAAATATTTGACTTGATTTGTATTAGACTTCGTTGGTGGTGTCCTACTATGTCGTACTCACACCATACATGGGAATCATAATCAGAACCCAAATATACTTTATTGATATAGGATAGGTTAAGGGAAAATGATCAGGGTTAGTTGGCTAATTTGGGGATGGATCCAATATTAGGGAACCAAAAGTGGTTGGGGATCCACTTTAGAGTTCTCAGTGTCTTTAGGTTTTGTTTTAATTTTTGGCACTTGATATATACATTGGAATGTCAGGTATTCTAATTTAGTTAATATATATTATTTATTATTTTGATTTTCATATGATATGGACCTATTTATTTATATATATTACTCCACTATTTTTTATTTTTTCCACTAGTGTATTACTCAAAAAAAGAGGGTATTTTAACCCCAAGATAGACTTATCCAAATATTGCTACTAGATTATAGCCTCTAGAGTATGGGGAGGCATGCTTGAGGTCATGTGACTAATCTACTTAGAAGACAATTTTCTGGAACCCTGTCTAAGACCATACAAACTGTTAATGATCAGTTAATCTCACCTTTTTTTATGTACATCGTGTTATGAAAAAGAGGTCTTCAATTTATTTTCTATTATGAAATTTATTGTCATTTATTGTATTAATTTTCATTTTATATTCTCAATGTATACTTGGATTAATGTATTTATATAGTTCTCCAAAACTACTAAATTTATTAGTCCCTTAGGATTTATTTCCCTAAAATATTGAAAATTTAATAGTGTAAGCCACTGACTCTAGGATTCTGGTGTCTGGGTCATTACAATATCAATTTTCAAAGGATAAAAATAATATTTTAGTGATGTTAAACATGATAATTATGATAATTTATGTTATAAATTTATTTCCATGAATAATATTTATGGCCACTTAATAGACTTGGTTTTTTTCATATTGAATTATTGGGAAAAAAGATTATGAGAAATTATTCCATTTATAATTCCACAATATTAAAAGTGATATATATTTAAATTTCTTGAATAATTATTTTTTTTAAAAATCAATAAATATTATTTCTATTTTTAACATAATTCACTTATTCTAAAAAATATGGGAAATCATTTTTCTAAATTAGTCTTTTATATAAATTTTAAAATGTTCAATTTTATATATAATATATGATGTTTTTTATATTTTGATATATGAATTGTTATATTCAATGTATATCACTTTATCTATGATCAATGTTGCTCATATTTTTTGACATTGTATTTAACTAGACTAATGAATGTAAAAAAAATTACTTATGTTTTTTGTATCATCATCTAGTTTTTTATTGATATTTATATGTAATATTTTAAAATATATATTCTCGCCCAATTTTTTTTTCTATTCAAATATTTTCATTTATCCTAAACATGTTGATAATTTTTTTAAATTTTTTATTAGTTTAATTTTAAAAAAATAGTTTAGTTTATTCTATATTGGTTTAGGATTGATTTATTTTGATTATATATGTTATAGTTTGATTTGTTTAATCATTTAAAAATTGATTATAAATTTTGTGTTTAGGATAGTGTAATATAAAAAAATATAATTCACATTTATATTCTATAGGGAACAATATCCATACTTCTATTGAGAATCCCCATCATCTTTCTACATAGGATCTATCTAAATTCATAAGGTAAAGAAGTATTCCTGGTTTGGTTTCCATGGTAGAAAATGTTTTCTTTTAATATCACTAAATAATATCCAGGAATTGATGATATATTTTGAGTTTTATTATTATATTAATCCTAGGGTTGTGAATTCAAAAAAATTATGGAGTTATGTATCAAAGTAATCTTGAGTTAAGCTAAACATTTTAATTTAGATTTTGAGAATCATAAAAAAACACAATGTTTTCTCTGCATGAAAATATTTTTCTTCACATTTTTTATTATTTTACTTTTTATGAAAATTTTTTAATAAAATATTTCTATTTTAACCTTATCATAATTTAAATCATGATATACCTAAAAATATACACAATAATGATAAATCCTTATCTTTTTTACTCTAGAAAAACAAGGTACTTTAATCCAACACAAATACATATTAAATTTTTGGTGCAAGAGAAAATGAAAATACATGTGATATAAATCCTTTTAAGGATGATGATATATTATTATTTTTTGAATGTATATGAAAAACATCATTTCTTATATGTGAAATTTCTTATTTTTTTTGAAATTACTAATAATGTCCATCATATTTATTTTCTATCCTTAATGAATAATAACAAATGATATGTTATCTAGAGATTAATCCAATAATATATACCATCATATATTATATTATGAAGGATATCTATTATTGGATTAAGAATTTATGAATATTGTTTTTTAAGAATACAATTTTTCATTCCTCATTATCAGTAGAGATTGAATCACCCCCACCAACTATTAGATAGGAAAAATGGATGATAGAGTTGGAATAGAGTTGGGTAAAAAACAAGATATTATAAATTCATAATCTTGAGCACCATTTAAAATTTTTCATTTCTCTATAGTTAGAATAATTATTAATTTTTTTTATTTTTTACATCTAAAATTATTTGATTAAATATCAGTGACACAAGCCTAGATTATAAAGGTTATTTCATTTTGGATGCAATTTTGATTTTTTGAATTGATATATATATATATATAAAGAATATATTAGAGGGAATTTTTTTTATAAAAAATAAATACTAATTGTTTACCCATCAACATTAGATAGTTATTTTTTAGAGGCATTCTAAATTTGAATCATAAGCATTTTTATTAAAAGATGTTTATGAGAATCAAATAAATAAAGAAACTAGTCCAGAAAATATAATTTTTCTAATTTTTATGATATATATAATAAATTATATAACATAAAACAATCATCCTCATAGTGATACAAGTCATTTACATTCAATTATATTATCATAATTCATTGAATTATATCATTTTAAATTTTTCTAACATATTAATTATACTTTTTTAATTATAATTTATTACACACTTTGTATTCAATATGAAACCATATTAGTGTATGAATTCTTGGTTGCAAAATTTATTTCACATTTAATGAATGTAATTAAGTATAGTGAATGTATAGTATATATTTCTACAAATTTTTGACTTATGAAATTGGGTATTTGATGTTTCGTTATCATAATATGAATAAAAAATATATTTTAAATTTTTTTGTTTTAATAATTAAAAAAACTCACATTTTATTTTTATATATTAGTGATAATTATATGTTGTGTTACTTTTGACCATAATAAATTATTTTTTTTCAGGTTACTTTATACCCACGGTGATGTGAATGAAAAAACTAAAACAAAATTAGATATGTATGTTCGATTAACATAACAATCATATATTTTTATAAATGTTAATTTTATTTGATTTATGTAATTTTTAAATAGGTCTATAGATAAATGTATAGAGTTTGTTTGAATAAGAAAATTAAAGAATAAATACATTTGATCAATGTTGACATCATTTGTATATAATAAAATTTAATTAATAAATGAAATTTTATTTTAAATAGAAAAATTATTTTCAAATATAATTTAAATCATCTAGATATAAGAGAATGTTGATTTTATGTTCCCTGATTTATGTTTGAAATAATTTCAAAAAAAACTGTTGAAAATTTACGAATACTTAGATTTTAAAATAAGGTTTAATATTTATTTTGTATATCGTTATATTTAAAATTAATGTTGATTATTTTTCATTTAATTTGTCTCTTTTAGATATTTTCACCCTCATATTGGAGAATATATGAATCATATAAGGGTATCACAGTTAGAATATTTCATATGATTTATTTAAATTTATTTTATCACTATTTGTAATAATCAATTTTATTTTTAAATTTAATTTTGAATTTTTTGTATAATTTTAATAAATTTTTCATTTAAATTTAAAATTGAAATAAATGTTTTATTATTTTTACTTCTTGTTATTTTCTATTATTACTCATTCACACCATTTAACATGTTTAGTGTACCAGTTTTTTAATTTATTTTAACTAATTTTAAATTGGATATTAAATAACTGATGTAAAATCATTTCTCTTACATTTATTATTTTAATTGATTGATTTAAAAGACATTATTTCATATAAGGTATTAAATATCAAATGTAATAAACCCATCAATTGAAAAATTTATAATTTTCTTCCTTGGTCTATGTCATTATAATTGATGCAAAAATATATTTTTACATTGGTTTAAATTAAATACATAATGAAATTATTTATAAAATGTCATGCAATGAGATATATAATTTACCAATGTTTAAAAAATAAAGCTGACCTATGTCAAAAAACCTTTTCAGAATTGGGGAAACTATCATGTGTAAAATTATTTAGTCAAATATTAAACTATATAACATCAAAATGGAATCAATAATCATGTAGATTTTATTTTTTTCTCTCAATTTTGTTGAAGGACTCCAGTAGAAGGGCTAAAATAGTATATGAGAACCAAAATTAAAACTTTTCTCAAAATTATTACCAAATCATTCGAAACCAGAACCAAATGTCGAGTATTATTTTAAATCAAATATTGACTTTTTATCTCAAAAATGGATGAAATAAACAAAAAATAAATTATTTTAGATGTCATAATATTTTCCTAAATAATTTTTTTTTCAAAATTCATTGGAGAATTTTTAGTTGTTTATAAATTCGTTAAAAAAGAAAAATAAAATAGATAAACGTATGAAATCTACAAGAGTTTGTAGACACTATCCTAGGAGACAAAACCCATGACTATTCCTTTATTGTGAATCTATAGAATACTATGGAAGAAGATAAAAGTATTCCATTATTATATATCCTGACCAATAAATCATAAATATCCTCCAAAGTGACCATTAATGTAGTGAGTATAGAGTAGTATTTTCTCAATGATAACAATAAATATAAAAGAATGACTAAATACAATAAATAAAGTAGAAATTAATAATGATAAATAAAATGAATTTTTATTGTAAAACATCTAATTATATAAAACCATTACAATAAAAGTGATATAAAATCCACAAATAACATGTCATTTAAAAAAAATATTATTTTCATTAATTTATTAAATGTAATGTCATATTTTAAAGAAAATAATAAACCAGGGTTTTTGTTGAATATATCATTTTATAAAAAATCCCATGTTTTGCTATCCCCCATTGAAAACGCCCCATTTTCTAGAATTCCAGTAAAAAAACTTATTACCTAAAAATAATTCCATAATATTGAAATTATACATATAATCTATTAATGAATAAAATTATAGTGAGAAAACAAGAGTGATCATTCTATCGATATGTAAAAATTTCATCTTTATTCACCATATCCCAATGCGTGATCCAATTCAGCACTCATTCATGTCAGTCCACTAACCATATACATTACTATGAAAATAACTTTAGATTCACACACACACATATATATAGTCATAAAAAATATTTCTACATAATACACTCTAAATATCAATACTTTACTATTGATGGGTCTTTGAGGATTTTGAAATCTGGTCACCCAATATAAATTTTTTATAGATAGAAACACTCCATGTAATGATTTAAAATAAAAATAATTTCAAACCTATTTATAAAAAAATTAAATTCATGAGAGAATATTCAAGAAAAACTAGAAATGCAAGATTTTAATGAAAATTAAAAATTTCTAAGAAAGGTGAAACTAATAACTTTTTAAATTATTATTCCTAAATAAAATGTAAATGGATACTGAGATCACATATAATGTATGATACCATCCATCTAAACATTTTTTTATAGGAATCAAAATGATTTTATAAAATAATAATCCATTCAATATAAATCTCTAATTCATACATTAATACTTCTATATAAATTTCAATTCATACACATGATAAATTAAACCATAACATAAATATAATTTAGAATAACCTATTTAAATTTGAGATATATCCCCTACTAAATTCAGAAATACTATATCATTTTTTGATGTTCCTTTGGATCATAAATAACTAAAGTATTCTAACCCAATGTTGAATCACGATTCCCGTGAAACATAGCTTAATTATAATTTGACAAAAATATTGAAGAATAATGGGTATTAATTCATGGGAATAGTTCCATAAAAAATTATCTTAGTGTTTGTTTATTTTTTAACCATTTTTTTATTTTTTTGTGAAGGTTTAATTGATAATGTACAAATGTATTGATAATTTTTCCACGCATAGAAAAATTTTAAATATTTGATATGGATTAGTTGACAATATACAACAGAATGGTCAACCCTGATTTATGATTCTAATTTTATCATAATATATAGGTTCCATTATAGATTAGTTGAGTCAAAAAACTATTTCCACATCTTACTTTCTGGATCATTTATCCATTGAATCATTATGTTCAATGATTTCAACCATAAATTATTGTTGATGAAATCAAGTTCAACAAAAGGGATAAAATATTGATGTGCATATATAATACACATGACAATGTATGTCACAATTATTTTATCCAAATTATTTGAAGAAACAATTATGATAATTTATTCCATAATAGTGGCCTTAGTTTTATTCCATATGATTTTGTGATATTTTAGTTTCATATATAGTGTCAATGGAATAATTTATATCTTAGTGGATATAAATTACTTTATTGGTCATTTATGTAATTGATTTATGAAATGACATGAACTTGTGGTAGTTGATTTATAGTTTCCTTAACAATTTATCATAAATCTATTATATCATTAATGACAACATAACATGTCAAATTTCAAGTGGATATCCATAAATTTGTTTTTATTTCTACATTAGTGTGCGAAAATAGTACCCTATTTGATAATTCATTTACTTTTTCCACTTTTATGAATCTTTTTTACTTATGTCTATATAAAATATTGGATCAAAATTACTACTCATGGAGTTAATATAATATTTTTAGGGTAAATTTTTTCACATTAGAGGAAAAAATTTCATTCTAAATATTATAGAGATTATATATAGTGTTTGAATATAATGGTATTTTTGAAAGGAGGTGTTCCAATAGAATTTATGATTATATTTACATTCAATGAACTATTCTGACATAATTATTTCAAATAAGATGTTTATTTTTCCTTAGATGATTTTATTTTTCATAATAGTGAAAATAATATTGTGTGTGAAATAAATGATTCTATATATAAATCATATTAACAACCCATTAATAACTAATAAATAAATGCTAAAAAATGTCCATGAATACCATTTTTACATATCATTGATGGTTACATCCAATAAAATTGAATAAAATTAAATGGGACAATAAATAAATAGTTAAAATATTTTTTTCAAGTTTAAAATACATTAGATCATCCTCACCCTTGTGAATCACTTTTACTAGAACTATTACTACAGTGAGAAATAATATCATGAAAGAATAATTTGTTTTTTTCTAAAATTCTAATCAAAATTTCATTATATGAGTGGTTTAATTTTTCGAAGATAGAATGTGAAAAATTTAATTATTGTAATTTAGGAAATATGTGTATTAATTTTTAATTATAATTTGTATATAGACAATTGTTATAATAAAATTAAATATATTACACATTTTTACTTATATATACATATCTAATATAAATATATTTTAATTAGTTGTTAATATATATATAATATTTTTTTATATTTTAAACTATATGAAAGAATCCCTTTAAAAAAATACTGAAAAATATTTTTCTTTTCTTGAAAATATATTTTATTCTAAAAAATTGTTTTTATTAATTTTTAATTATGGGTATATATATTTATTTTAATGATTAATATCAATTTAATAGATTGATAAGAATAATGAAATTTTTATAATAAGTAAATGACATCCAATAAAATTAAATTAATTTTAATGAATTAATTTTTTATAATTCATTGTTATAGTAATATCATGTTTAAAACATTTTTTTCATAAAAATTTTGGTTTAAATTTTATTATTAAATTTAAAATATTTCTATTATTAAATAAAATGAAATATATATTATATATTTAAATAATTATTTTAATTATTTTAATTACTTTTAATTGGATATAAACCAATCTTATAATCATTTAATGATAAAAATATATATTTATTTCTATGAACTATCAATTGTATTTTTTTGTGTATTTTTTTCTTCTTATAATTGATCACTATAAGAGAATTTTGTTAATTTTATATAATGTGTTTATATATATACCAAAATTAAATAACATTAATGTAATGAATATTAATCGGTATGGAAATAGAAAAATCGTTTTATCTAAAATGAATACTTTTTATAAAGGTATTTTTTTACGATGTGTTTTTTATACTAAATTTTTTTAATCTTTTTTGGAAATCGATTTTAATATTTTTTATGTTATATTTTCGATATGACTATTAAAATTAGGTAATGTATTAAATCTCACGTTTTGATGAAAAATATAACTTATAGAGTAATGTTGTGTTATCTTGGTAAAGGAAAAAAGATCTAAAAGGGTCAAAATAGGAGTAAATGTTATAAATTATTACCCAATATTATATTTATATTTTATAACAAGAGGTTGAAAAATATATAGTCTTATATATAAAAATATTATATAAATTTTGAAGAGAAATTAGATTCTTTATTAATTAAGGAATTGATATGTTTTAAAATGCCACTCAAACTCACATGTAAATGGTCCCATCAACTACCCAACATAAAACTCCCATTTTATTTAGTTTTCACATAATTCCCTTCCAAATTTTCCTTTCTAATTAGTTTTAATAGCTTTATGTAGCTTCTAATTTTGGGATTGAGTCCTAAATACTTCATTATAAAGGAACACATTATGAGGATTATTTAATCCCTCAATGTGCAGATATATTTATTCATGGCAATTCTAAATTTTATTTTCTATAACAATAATTCTAAATATGGTTTTATAATCTAATTTTTTACAATTAAGTCCATCATTCCTCTTTATAATTAATTTAAAATAAATAAAACATGAAACTCATACTAATGTATTAGAATAATATGTTTGTGTGTAGTTCAATTCAACAACCTACATAGTGGATATTATTCTATATTACCCATGAATTTGTAGAAAAAAATAAAATATGATAATATAAAATATTAATTTTTAATTTATGTTATAATTGTAGATATTTAATTGTTAAAAATGGATTATCATAAAAATGTATCATATTACTATTGATAAAACCATCTAAATAATTACTCTTATGAATTATATACATATATAAATTACCCATATCGTCCATAAAATAAATATGGGACCATTAAAATAAATAGGATACTATTATTTTGTTACAATGATTAAAATGGTAATGATTACATTTTTTTAAAAAAAGACCAGCATCTCCATACATAGACTTGAATAAAACAATCAAAACTAATAACATGTCATTGTGAAAAAACTATAAAAAACCAATATATATTTAAAAATTATTATTATTTATTTGTATGAAATGTAATATAATGGAATATCATCATAAAATAAGTGATAAATATGGATATGTTTATTATTTTGTGATTAAAATTCTTTTGTATGAGTCCAATGTTTGGTAATCCTTTCTCCACACATATATTTTTGTCATATTATCCACTCTGGGGATTATTATAATTCATTTACATGCCCAAATTCCTTAATCTCTTGTGGTTTAATGGAGGATTTACCAAAATTCTAACCATTGTTCACATATTTAATCATAATTCATCAAAAATTACATTTAAAAGGGGAATTGTGTTCATCTATTACTAATAATAATTAATATTTATCTTCCATGCATATGTTTTTTATATTATTTCATTGTTTAATTCTATATCCCTTTATATTCTTCAATTATTTATCTTATCCCAGTTCCATTGTCCTTTTCAAAAATAAATTGGTATGAGTGGAATTTTTTTATTTATTCCATTATATTTAAAGTCTAGTAATTTTATCAAACTATATTTATTATTTTTATTTTAATATATTTAATTCCAAAAAAAAAATTCATTAATGAAAATTTAATTTAATATTCACATTTTAGACATTTATTTATAAATTATTTCATCAAAATATTTTAAATTGAATTTTATATTTCAACTTATTTTCAAAAAAATATTTACTTACCTAATTATAAAGAGTATCCAATATATTTTCATATCATTTAATGATTATTTTGTTTCACTAGGTATTTGTATCAACAAAATCATCCACATTCATTATTTTGATGGTGTATTTTTATTTAATGAGAAAATAATTTTGTAACCTAGTTCATATTCATCTGTTAATTGTCATTTTATTCAATATATTTCATTAATATAATTTTGGAATAAATATAGGTAGTTATAATCATTTTATTAATGGGGTGGGAATTATATATACATTCAACGAATTGTGTAATTATTTTATCTAAGGGTATTTTATGTAACAGGAAGAGGGAGGTCATTCATGTCCATTATGTTATGTATATTTTTGCACACTATGTAATGATGGACTTAGATATGGCCCATGATAGATGATATAATTTTATATTCTTATTCTTTCTCCACATTTCAATGACTCATTTATTATAGAATACCAAAATAGATTGGTTTTTTATGGATGTTTTTTATGATTCACTTTTTTGGGAATTATTTCCATATATTTTTATACCATGATTATGTTACCATATTAACATGTTATTAATATAATTATAATCAACCTTGTAGTCTTTTATGATATTATATTTCAAATATCATAGGGTTTACCTCTTAATGTGTCACAGAGATCAATATTTTCTACTGCTTTCCTTCATGTTAAAATAAACAAGATTATTATTTACAATAATTATAGAATGATAAATTTTTTTGTCAATTTTTAATAGGAATTATTGGGTAATTTTTTAATAAATTTATTATTAATATAGTTTCCAAAAAACAAAAAACAATGGGTTTGGGAGGGCGTTGTAATATTTGTTTTTATGTATAATCCTAAAAAATAATGTATTTTGTTTTTTCCCATCTTTGTTGATATCAATTTGTGGTTCTGATGAATATATTTATAGAATTTATTATGAGAGGGTAGATTTTTGTGTGTTTAGTCAATGATAATATATAGTATTCAAGATTTCTTATTCATTTCATCAACTCAGAGTATCAATATGATTTTATTTTCTATAGTGAATAAGTGAATTAAATTATCGATATAATTATTTTTTCTATAACTATTTGTTTTATTGTGCTTTGTATTATTGATGGATTGAAACCCTAGGTTTGAGAAACATTCCTGATGTTGGGGATATTTTCAGAATATTCTTAATTATAAAAATGGAGAGAGTATTATTGAGGGGAATTATATATAGAAAAATTATCCTTAGTGACATATTGTATTTGAGTTATTTTGTTTGATAATAAATTAAATTATGTGTCCTCCTTAAATTGATTCTTATAAAGTTTCAAAATTATATTAGGTTCATATGATTAGTTTGCCTAATTTTTAATTGTTGTTTGGTGTGATTATATGTTGTATTTTGTGGAGTAGTTAATGATAAGTTTTTGGATAATGTTATGAAATTATTTTGTAGTATATTTTTATTTTCATTATAGATTGGTTTTATCCTTAGATAAATTTTCTAAAATTGGCTTCTTAAAACTATTTAATATGTTTAAATTCTTATGGGAAAGAATTTTAAATTCCTTAAGATTTTTCCAATTCATATTTTTAATTCATTATTGGTGGAAGTGGTTTGTTTTTTCGATAACACAACAGAGGGTCTATTTTATATATTGAGACAAGATATGTGTTTCAAAGTGTAATTGTTTATGATCTTGTTTCTTATTCCAAAATTACCTTCCAATGTATAAATATGCATGTCATAGATTATTGAAGCACATAATAATTATATGTTATGTCATGTTTTGATGAGAAATATAATTACAAAGAGAGATGTATAATGACCAAACTAATGGTTTTAGAAAGTGAAATTTTCAGTACATATAAATATTTAATATGGTTTAATTTTTTACCGTGTAGAAATAAATTAATAGGGTGGTTATTAATTGTTAAATAGTTCTAGTTTATGGGTTTCATCTTTAGAAATATTGATTTCTAGAGATTAATTTACAAAGTATAATATTTATAAGATTTTATCCAAATAATGTGATGATTATTGATTTTTGTTTATGATTGAATTTCCATGAATAAAGCTATTAATTTTTTAACCTAGTTTTTATATCTTTTAAGAGGATATTTCAATGTTTATAGAATCATGATATCAATAGATTATAATTTTCGTAGATCCATGACATATTGTGTTGAGATGTTTCTATTTTATTGCAGGAACTAGGTAATATCTCACCCTTATTCATGAAGAGGAATGGTGAATGAAATTTTTATACATTTATGATTGATATTGGGCTTGTTTTAAAATAATACAAAGGGTTTAGGTAATAAAACAAAACATTATGAATCAACAATCACTACACCTACATATCATTTAGCAGTGGGTTTTTAGCGTCGGTTTACTAAACCACTGATATTTTTCGTTAAAAAAATTCATGGCCGTTTTTTATAAACCTCCAATAAATTGTTAATTTTTTTTAAAAAAAACACTTTCTCCCTGTCCAGACACCCCATAACCTCTCCGCACGACACCCTCTCCCCCAACCCCCACCACCTCCTTACACAATCCCCGAACCCCAAGCCTCATCACCGCCCGTCACCACCCATTACCATAACTCATTGACCCCCACTTCACATCGTCGCGCCCCACCTTTTTATACCTCACCTCGATGTTTTTCATCTACCATAATTAGTATGATTTCATTTACAAAAAGATTATATGTTTTATTGCCTAATACTAATGATAAAAGAATCATTTATATGATTATATGATTATATGGCCAGATATGATTATCTGTTTTATGATTCTATGTTTACAACTATTTAAACTATAAATTGTCATGTTAATAATTTACCATTTTTCAATGCTTTTGAAAGGAGGTTACACTTTTTCATAATATAAGTTACATTACCATTATATCACGATTATGGAAGGAGGGTGCCCTTGTATTATATAATATTTACATTACTCTTCTTTCATAAATAAGAAATTATGTTTCTTTAATTTTTTAGTTTTTTATATTCCCTCTTTGGGGGAAATTGAAGAAATGTTTCCTTATAAATTTTTATTTTGTCCATGCGATTATCCTAGGAGTGACATGATCCATGTAATTATGAGTTATATGGTTCCCAGTACAAATAATGATGCATTATTGTAGTTTTTAAAAAAATATTTCATCACCATGTATGAAATTGCTGAGTTATTCTATCATTACATGTTAAAATGGGTATAAAACACTATAGGATTCATACATATGCATTTATTATTGTACCACTAAAATTGTTTAGGAAAGATAAGTGGAAATATTTTGTGTATTTTATAACAACACCCAACATGTGAAAATTACATGTTTGTGTAATTATTGTATATCATTATTCATATAACGGAGTGGTTCAAATGAATAAAGGTGGATGTCGAAGAAATTTTAGAAGAAGTGTGTTAAGGGAACAATTGGAGTTGACAAAAAGTACTATTTTAGTGGCTCTAGTATCTAATTATTTACTATTTCATTGGAACCTATTTCTATATAGGATTAACCAAATGTAAGATATTTAACAATGTATACATATTAATCTACTCATAGATTAATTATATATCATTTTTGATGAATGTCCATATGATTGTAGTTTCTTATGCATTTACTCTATACAAGGTGAATGGTTTTTATTAGTTTTTATTTATTAATTTAGTATTCCTTCATTCTTTATATCTTATATAAATTATATAATAAAATAGCTAGGATTTTATTGGGGTCCCTAGTGTGTTTCTATTGGATTTTAACCCCTTTCTTCTATCACATTATTCCTTCCAAAGTAATGGGAGTGACTTGAAAGGGTTATTATGACTTTCTATTAGGTTTCTATTATGGGTTTTCGACCTCACATACATTTTTTACTCATTCCTTTTTATGTTTATGGTCATACAAGTCAAACTATGAAGTTAAAAATAGTATACTGTATCAATATATTTACCTCAGGGTTGTATATAGTCTATTTTCATAATGCTCGAAATTTGAATATGAGTGTAATGTCATAGAACATGGAATGTGGTTCTGTAAATAGTTTCTGTTCATAATTCTTGGACATATATTGATCCCTCAAGAGTGGTTTTCATGAAATTGGTGGTTTTAGACCCATTATAAATAGTCTTACTAAGAGGACCTACACTAATCAAAAGAATATAGGGTTATAGAAAACAAATTTAATTTAGGACATTATTAACCTATGAATTAATGTGATAATAACAATAGAAGAGGGGAAAACATTTAATCATAAAAAATATTAATCTATTACTTGATAATAATGACTCATATAAATAATAAATATTAACTCAAAAATATATTACTCTATTACTAGGGAATCAACATTGTGTGTTTTTTAGAACCATTAAAACTCGTTTCATCCTCATAAAACACCACACTTTCATTATAAAATAAAGATTCCTTAATTTATATTTAATATAAAGGTCATAGGGCTATCATATATTGTTTTACATCAATCATGAAATGTGTCAAATATGGTTTTAATACATCCCCTATATATAATTAATTAATTTATTTCACATCATACTCCAACAACATAAAAATAGAGAGTATAAAATAATTTATACATTATCGTGTCATATTGAAACCTAGTTCTATTTCTATGTTACCTATAACACCTCCTCTCACTATGTATACACTATATAACCTATCTGACAATTATTCATTCTATGTTCCCCACACCATGGGCATAATCATTTTGGATTTGACCATTTTTATATAATACTCCACTTTTAAACCATTTCAACAATTACCATTGGTGTCATGTATTTTTTTGTCCTTTTCAACTATATGTATATATTTTGAACACAACCTTCATTAATGCCACATTTTAGAACTAGAAAACCTTTAATTTCATTTGTGTATTTTTTATAAAAACAAAAATATTTGGATGACATCCTTAAGAGAAGTCTGTTCAACCAGTTGTTGTATGAAGGAAATAGAAAAACTTATTTAAAATTCATCATTATTTATCATTGTTATGTTTGTTTTGTTTTCAAGTAAGGTGTATATTTTATCATTTATAATTTTTAAAATATTGTTTTTTAAATATATTTTTTATATTTATTTTTATTACATTAAATGACAGGAATGCTAAAGAGGAAGTGTTATATTGTTCCATCGACCAAACCAACATATGAAAATCCAACTATCTACCTCCCTACAACATCTAAGACACCATCTGATTTCCCCTCAACACCATCTCTGAGAACCTCCATGAGAGTCCCATCAGTAGCTCAGTCGATACCTTATCCTTCATCAATCTCAATAGTGTGGGAGAAGGGCACCACTCGTAGTTCTTCACATGGATATTGGAGGACGACTTTTATAGGTAAAAATTTTAATTTGAATAAATTTAGTGCACTTTTTTATAATAAGTACATTTTCATAAAATATGGTAATAATAAAATTATGGGGAAATTGGAAATATTCATATGTATGAAATATAACTAGACTAAAGATAGTTTTATTATTTTATTCATTCGGGGTCCCTTCTGATGACACAATAGGATTACATAGCAATATTCTAGGCCAGCTGGACGCAAATCTAGTTTCCCTACTGATTATGTATGATGATTGGAGAAATATTCATTCATCACGTGAATGATGTTTTTATTAACAAATAAATTTAATTTTAATACATTTAGTGTAATTTAATTTCATTATTTTATTAAATTCTAATATTTTCAAAATGATTTTCTCTATATCGATGTTTTCTACATTACAGTTTCTTATGTGATATCATGAAAGTGGACATCGAAAATTTGTGGCACAAAATGGAAGGACATTAAATAGAAACTATGGAGATATTTAAATGATATTATGTTGATAACCCATTATATATATGACATGGCACCCAATGGGGTACTTAGAGAGTAATGAAATCTTTTTATTAACAGATATCATGATGACAAACACATTTTATTTAAATATATATTATTATATTAATCTCATTTTACTTTTATAAATTTATATGAAAATGAAAGACATTTTATACACTACTATTAAATTACATTTTATTATTATTAGGATCTTTCAAAGTTTAATTCATTAATTCGGGAAAATAAAATCATCCCTTATAATGTGGGGTTAATGAGTTTTTCTATAATCCAATCAACTTTTGTAATATTTTCATCAGTTTTAATATTTATAAGACTATATTATCTATTTAATATATTAAATTATTTAATTTACTTTTTTTAATTCAGTCATAGATTATTGGTAACCAATCATCCCAACTAGAAGTGTGGTTGGATGTTCTAATAATTTTGATATGTTTTTTTGATGAGCCTACCAATGAAATTGAATTATGAATTCATTTTTAATTATAATAACTTATTATAATTTTCCACTATATTAATATATATTGCTTCTAGTATTATGTATATATTATTTATTGATAAAAATTAAAGAACTATGGTATTCCAATCCCACCACATTCTACTTAGTCTCACAGGATAACCGAGTTGGTAATGTGCTTGGGAAGGAGTATACTGGTCAAGTGCAGAAGATGAGTTTGGAACCCTCACATTCTGAGGACCTTAGCAGGACATTAGGGATTGATGATACATCTATGCCTAGTTATAGTAACTCCCTACCCCGAGATTCTAAGAGATATTTTGTTTCTATAAAAAACACAATTAAGGAACATGCATATTAGATATCTGCTTTGTAGAAAGTATTGATTGATTTATATAAGAAGACGACCAGATCTATCCCGGGTGATACTGCCTTTATGTTCGGCGATGAGAAGGTAATGCAAAAAACATTAAAATCACTTTTTTTGAAAACATTTATTAGTTTTAGGTTTACATATAAATATACAACATTTTTTAATTTTCAATATAATTTCCTAACAGGTTCCAGTTGCTAGATGTAGAGATGGAGGTGGAGACGGTAATGAGTTTTGTTCATCATCAAATGTTGATTAGTGGTCTTTTTGATATGTTAGACAAATTTGGAAATGTATTGTTTGTTTATATATCATGTGTTTCACAGATTAGTCACTTAAATTTTTCATGAACCAACATTTTCATGATTTTCCTTGTTAGTAAAAGTCATTGGAATTTGATATGGCTTGATAATTTAGTAAGATAGTTATTCTAGAATATGTGGAGAATGAATTTGGTAGAGTATGAAGTATTATATGATCAATATGGAATATGGAAATATTTAATATTTTCATTTGAGTTATGAAAGATATCTATATTAGTATTTTGGAATTACAATTATGTGGTTTATTTGATTCATTTTATTCATGTTGGAGACACAAGCCCTAGAGATGTGTCATTCATGGATGGGTCCCACAAATGTTGGGTCAACCATTGACAACATTCGAAACATGGAAATGATCACTTCTCGCAAGAGATCCATTGAGTTATGTTCCATAGATAGTAGGAGAGCCTATTTTTACCAAGCTCCATCACTATATAGAAGAATAATATTTAGATGATAGAGGGATCCAAATTTAGGAGACAAAATGTGTTGAAGTGATCATTTTGTGATTTATTTGAATATTTAAATGCATTGGGAGCTATAAAAATATGTGCTTGAACACATTGTGTTAGGCTAGATTTAAGAGAGATTCAATACCATTGTCAAGGGGAGGGCCCTACAGTTGGTCATTATTTGTGATGGGACTGTGATATTAGATTTTGGCATTTTGCTGTATCCTATGAGACATTTATTTCTACCATTTGTATTTTTGAAAATTAGTGTGGTAGATGTCCATTGTTAAAATGGAATATGTTCTCAGGATAGGGCTAGAATATCATTTTTGTTACATACTAGTCTAAGATGGTAAATATTAGTCTAGTTAGTTTAATGTCTTATAGATCATAAGCTCTTGCTATTTAGTTTGTAGTCTTACAACTCAGACATTGGTTCTATACTATTTAATGTCTTATAATTAGATCTATGAAACATTATTAGATGGTTGAGAAACTATGGTTTATATTATTCTATAATATATTCTCTGTATGTGGTTTTTTATGAAATTTTATTTGATTATTTAATACTAATCATTTTTAGATGGTTTATATTATTTTGTTATATGTTATCAACACATGGATTTTTGGGTACTGGGGCTAGGGCTGTTGAATTTGAATCAATTTTTTATTTTTTAATATACATTTTGTAGTGGTTTATATCATATTTGACTAAATGGACCAGATTTAGGGGTGGTTCAAGCATCTTCTATAGGTTGATATTTTATTATAGTCGGTGGCTAAAACTGAAGATAAAAAAATGTGTGTTATTATTTTGCAGATATTTTGGTATTTTTTTGCGGCATTTTTCATGTAAAAATGAAAGAAATTTAGCAATGGTTAAAACCACCACTAAATACTTTATCCTTTCTTATGTGAAAATGATGAATAACGTGTTTACTAAAAACATCCACTAAATTGACGAAACCACAATGTGTTGGATGCAGACACTCGATTTAGTGGTTGTTTTTGGAAACCGTCCCAGAAGCATATGGTGGCGGCTTAAACAACCGCCATATTAAAAAAATTGTCCTTATGCAGTGATTTTCCTATAGCGAAGACCGCATATATGGTAGGCTATTTCATATTGTTTGTTATAGTGGTCTATAAAATTGTATTATATATATCCCAATTTAATGTTTTGATGTTTCTGATATAGATCAAAATCATTCACTATGTAATCACTACCTATGTATAAAAAGGATAGTTATGTATGATCATCCTAGATGGCAGTGTCTTCAGAATATCTAACTAAGTATACCATACACCATCTCCCATCATATAGACATTTTTAGTATGAACATCATCATTTATATAATTGTGAATTTAGTTGGTTGATGGTGGTTGTGTAACATTATGTGGAGGATAATTGTTTGTTTGGTGTGATTTGAGGTATCTTTATTTTGATGGATTCTTTATTCGTGTTATTAAATATTAATATAGTCTCATTATATTTAGTTAGTGTTATTGGGTGAGTAATTGGATATCTCTAATGAAATTAACATAATTGTGTTATAGACAATATTTTATCTTTGTCAAATACTAATGAATTATTATTATTTCATCAGATTTTTAATGTTTATGTATGATTAATAGACTTATAACTTTTTTCCAGGCCAAAATTTTATATATATATTTTAAATATTCATGATTTAATTAGTGTTGAATCCATGATATTTATATTGGAATGTTAGTGATGGGTACTATAGATATAGTCATATACTTCTGTTGATGTATATATGGTTTTTGGTTATTTTTTATTGAATGTTTTGAATTTATTCCAACAATAGTGTACATATTTTTATTTTTATTTTATTATATTGAAATAAATAATCATATAAATTTTATTTATAGAGTAATTTAATTATATTAGTATTTTACCTCACTATATCCATATTTTTCATTATGGTTCCCAGTTATTTAGAGTAATATCTCTTATATTTGTGTATGATTCCAAAATTTTTATAAATAAATCCATTCATTAATTTTATAATGATGAAGGTGACATATTAAATCAATATTAGTAATCATATTTTACAATTATATAGAATAATGTAATGAAAATATCTTATTAATGTGATTTTTTTTATATAATTTAGAGTTGGCACTTGAGGGGAAATATTTTTGGTATTGAAGTTCTATTTTTTAACAAGTTATGAGATATATAAAATCAAAACCATGATTTGAATATAGTTGGAAGATGTAATTCAATATGAGGACTATAATACCCTATTGATCATCACCTATAGATGAGGAAATCTATTTAGAAAACTACATTAGGATTATATTATCAATCTGTTAGTTAGTTGGTGATGATGAATGTGTGTTCATATAAACTAATATGTCATGTTGGGTGGATTTGGAAATTAATTAATACATGTAATTAATCCCTTATTGTATTCGTTTATCATATTTTATTTATAGAGGCTGGTTGTGTGGTTATCCTTATTGGTGTGTGTGAGATGAAGAATCACATAAAAATGAGATATTATATCAAAGAATATATTCTATTTTTATTTATGTATATGGGGATTATGTAATTTCAATGTGTTTTTAGTGGTATTATTTATCAAGAGATTAGGTACTTGTTTATATTTATAAAATAAAGAATTGACTATATGATGTATATATGTTATTTTAGTAGATCCAGATAGTAATTAAGAATCATCGTTCATTATTATTGATTATATTGATTAGATCAATAAATAATGTCAATATAAAGTATCTAAGGGGTATTTACAATACATAAAAATAATGTAAAAAGGTTTTTATGTTGTTTTAAAATGAATTCTTATCAATGAAAATATAGGGGGGTTATTTAAATTATTATTTTCTAATAAGTTAATGTATATTCCAATTTTGGGCCATAATAGATAGATATATGTGGTTACTTAATTATTTTTAAGAATTTACAATGATAATGGTTTTAGATCGAATCATATTAAGGAAAAAATTCATTATATTATTCAAATACATATAAGTGATTTTTATTGAAGTATATTTGATACGGTGATTCAGAATGTTGAAGCTGTTTAGAGGTTATTTTTATGACTTCCCATGTTATTTGTGAGTTATATATAAATTTGGGATTGAGATCGAGGTGTTTATTATACGTCGCAGTCATGTTTATTTAATGATTGTAGTTTTAATCATCATGAATCCTCTCAGTCATATACACAATGATCTATAATATCATCATGAGGTTTTTTAGAACCTATTTGTTTCTCTTGAAATGGTGTTATTAATTAATAGTATAATTTACTATATTCTCAAGGGTAAAAAATTATTGAAATAGTGATGGGGAAATTTTGATTATCCTACTCCTTAAGGTTCTATAAATTGTTTTTTCACACATATTTTTTTAACCAGTTACTCCCCCAAAGAAAGCAGTGTTTTCCCATATATTAATTGCTTGGAGACCTATAATGGAAGGGGGAATTGTTTTCTAAAATACAAAATACATTTATATTATATATAATGGTGTAAAATTGTTAAAAGCTGTGTATTTTTTATCATGCCAGCATTTATTGGGGAAAATGTGATTGGTTAAATTTGTATAAATATAGTGGAAATATAGAGAAGTTGGATACTTTGAAATAAAAATGAAATCCAGGTTCTCATTTCATAATAAAATCCAATTAAAAATAAATGTAATAATATAAGGAAAGTTGAAAATAATAAAACATTGATTTTAGATTTAATATCCAAATTACAATGTGAAGGACATTTTTCAGTCCAAATACTATCCAATGTGTAAGGAATATCATCAAAACTGAACTGAGGTATTAGTAACATTATTCTTATTGTAAGGCCTCTCTTAAAATCCTCAGAGTCACTAATATTAAACAAGTCAAATGTTGTATTGTATTTTTATCCATGGGATCCACCAATAACACATAATCATAAATTTCTCTCTATTTCATCCTATTAGTAGTTAAATTTATTAGAACATTGAATAAAAATAATATTATAATATTACATCATATACAATATTCCACGAGGGATTAAAAAATAAATCCTATAAAAGAAACTCTTTGAAGTAAAATATACCACTATAAAAATTGACATGGTTAATGATATCACATAAATAAAATATCATTATATGTATTAGTAAAAATTATTCTTAATAGTTTTCTACTAATCTATAATGAATTTTCCATTACAAATGAAAACAATAATTTCTAAATACAGAGTACATTGGAGTCAATTATTATTACTTTAAAAGAGGATATTTTTTGTATGGACTAAATCATCATTACATATCATCATCAAATAAAGTTATTTTTTCAATAATATACTACATTATCATTCAATGCATTCAATATGAAATGACGGTTTAGTTTACCAAAGATTCATATTTCAATCTCCAACAATATAAAATTCATTTACGACATTTACATTCTATAAAAAAATTGAAACTAAACACATACTCTAAGGTCCTCCAAATTATTATTATCTATATTGGGATTTTTAAAATACAATAAGAACAAAATAATTTTATTTATCAATAAACCCCTTATGTTAAACCATATAAATATTATGGAAAACATATATATTCATTTGAACATTAAAAGGATATTCTAGTATATTATAATAAAACTTACATCCAAACATTCCCATAATAATAGAATGAATACAAATGTAATATTTACATGTTAATTTACAATAATTATTCCGTTTTAGAAAATAATTGATTATAAATTTTAAAAAATTCTTTCTTTTTGTGAAAATAACAAAATAATCAAATATTCTTATATTTAACCCCCCAAAGAATTCAATTTTTCATATATCTCTTCTAATATATGATTTTCAATACGTATCACATATGAATATAAAGAAATCCATACTTTAGTTTATTGATATATTCTAAACATTTGAATAAAAATATCCCACTCACGAAATACATGAAATATTTTATAAATGATTGATATTCTAAAATTTCACCCATTATAAAATATTTTAATAAAATCATAAAGTGAATATAGTGAAAAAATTATTAAATTCATGTCTCCATAATTAGAAGTCATTAATCTCATTGATTTATCACACACTAATTATAAATATCTATCATCTTTAGATAATGTATTTTCATATTAACAATATATAATATTTAAAAACCATAACATCATTTTTTTGTATAGTGAAAATAAATTCACTAATACAATGATAAACATGATAAATAAAATTAAATCATCTCATTAATGATTTATAATCATTATATTCAATGATATTTTTCTTTTAAATATTTCTCAGATAACAATTCAATTGATTATTTGTTATATTACATTTTGTAACACCCCACCCCTACCTCATTGGCTTGAGGAGGCGGTGAGTGCTACTTGGAATTAAGCGATGTTCCCAAGATGCCAAAGGCTGGCAATAAATGCTAAGGGCTTCAAGATCAAATTGGGGAATGATTTTCCCTTAAGACAAAACCAACCAAAGCATCCACTAACAACCACTATATGATGCATGTCAATAAAATATCCTAGATTGTATTCCCGAAGGACAACCAAGTTGTTCCACAATACATCCCAAAACCAATACAACTGGACATGCTATACCACATCAGAGTATAAAGTGGAAACTAAACAAAAAAACCCAACATGAGCCAAGACACACTCCATGGCTCCACACCAAGGTCCATGCTCTATGCTCCAACCAAACATCATGATGCACGACTAAAGGAGGGTGATGCCATACCTTTACCCACGTCACGATACACAACATCTGCAAAGACACCAATGTGCCAAAGAAGGGGTTGATTACTAAAACACAGTATGATTTTCCCAAATGACTTCCTTATACATTCCACTAAGATAAAACTCTTAGAACATTTATATAAAACAGTTTATATAAAATAATCACAAGTGCATCCATTACCATAAGCCAAACACACCCTTACCAAGCCATTTCACCCAAAAAAAGTAACCCAGGGAAAGCTAAGAAATCATTCCGTAAGCCACAGATGCCACACAAGGAATCCAAATCAACCATGCCAAAAACCGATTACCTTTTTAATATCTCACACCCAAGACCAATCTACAAACATCACTAGCCAAGCACACAACACATCATAGTGGCACATCCCGTCCAACCCATGGACACAACAAACCATGGTGGCACTTCCCATCCACTTGCTATTGAGGGTGGAACTTCTCATCGACTATCCATCCCCTTTTTATAGTGGCACTTCTCTTCCACTTTCACAACATTCAAGCAAGCCAAAAAAACTGGTCATATAACCCATCAAGGCCACAACAACATGAAATCAACCATTTCCATTACATGCCAATAGACTTCAATAAATCAAAAATTTATTGAAAACACCCTTTACCCATTTTCCATGCCAAAACCCATTTCAATAAAACAACCCTTTTTATTGAAAACCATTTACTCAGTTCATGATATTCAACCAACAAAAATACTCATTTTAAATCCCCATTTTAAAATAACATCAAGAGAATTTCACCACAAGCCCTTCTTCCCTAAAATTCCCAAACCATTACCAAAGAGATTTCCATCTGATTTCACATATCAATAACACAATAAATTTTAAGCAATAGAAATTAATTTTAACCAATCCAAGTTCTAACAAAGTGGAGTCGAGAGAGAAGCCACCTAGCTTTAGTGTTCTGGAAAAATCGACCCATAAGCAATCGCACCTCAAATCCGGAGAACGCACCAACAAAACCTCTCTAGATCCCCTACCCTAACATTTATAATCCTTAAAATCATCATCCAAGGAAACCACAACCCTATATCTATACACAAAAAGTGTAGTTCTAGAAAACCAAGTAAGAGAGGGATGTAGATCTAGAGGAAAACACAAGGAAACCAAGAGAAGAGACTTACCCAGATGAAACCACCCTCAAACCACCTTGAAACCCCTTTGAATCGCTTCCAAAATGAGTGGGAGATCCCCTAACACCCTTTATAACTAAAAATCCCAAGTGAGGCTCGAGTGGGAGAGGATTTGGAGAGTAATGAGGCAATCCCGAGTGAACCCGGGTTTTAAAACCCTATTTATAAGTGGTCACACAGTTAGTCCGCATGGGTTGGCAAACCATGTGCTAACCATGCACACACTAATTCCTCGAGTGAAAGGGTCAACATGGTTTCCTTGCACAATTTGGAAAACCATGCGAAGCCTACTATCTCCCCCTACACTGTTTCCTGGAGCATCCGCACGGTTTACCCAAACCATGCTCAAACCATGACCCCCTAGAAAAGCCTCCAAACTTATCAAAAACCATTCCAAACTCTCCCAACCTCATCCCAACTAATCTCATGAACTATAATCACATAAAAATGCCTAAAAAGGCCACATTTTTCAAAACATGGGTACTACATTCTCCCCACCATTGGACTTTCCGTCCTCGGAAAGTAGTGAACCCGCCCTTTTCTGAAAGAGCTCAGGACACAGCTCGACCATCTCTTTCTCCTGCTCCCAAGTCTCTTCTTGAATATGACCATGTTGCCACAAAACATGAACTAAAACGATTCTTTTACCATGCATGACTTTCTATTTCCTATCCACAACCTGCATTGGCACATGCACCAATGAAGCATCCGGTTCTAGCTCAAAATTATCCCATCGAATCACATGGTCATGATATGGTTGATACATTTTCAACTGGGACACATGAACACATTGTGCACCGCACTGATCCTAGGTGGAGAAGCCAAACGATAAGCCACCTCCCCAACCTGCTCAAGAATCTCAAAAGGTCCAATGTACCTTAGAGATAACTTTACCTTCTTTCCAAACTGACAATGTCCCATCCTAGGAGAGATTTATAAGAAAACATGATCAATCACCTCGAATGACAAATGCCGTCGACGATAATACACATAAGATTTCTAAAGACTATGATATGTCTCCATTCTCTTCTTGATCAACTTGATCTTCTCCGTAGTCTCCTAGACAAGGCTCAGTCCAACCATCAAGGAGTCACCCATTTCCACCCATCATAGTGGAGAACGACAGGACCACCCATACAATTATTTAAACGGAGCCATATGTATGGATGCCTGATAAGTGTTATTGTACGAAAACTCAACCAACAACAAGTGCTCCTCCCACGAGCCACCAAAAACCATGACACGAGCCTGCAACATATCCTATAAAATTTGTATCGTCCCCTCAGATTGACCACTCGTCTGAGTGTGATATGCCATGCTCATAGTCAACTGGGTCCTAAGGGTTCACTGTATGGATTTCCAAAAACAAGATGTAAACCACAGATCTCTATGGGATACAATCGAAAATAGAACATCATGCCTCTTTACCACCTCTCAGATATGTATTTTGTACAGATTCTCCACCATATGAGATTCAAGAATTGGGATGAAATGGGCCGACTTCATTAGCTAATCCACTATCACCCAAATGGCATCGTTCTTTCTGACCATTCATGGGAGACCTATGAAAAAATCCATAGATATTTTTTCCTACTTTAAAACATGGATTGGTAAAGACTGCAACATTTCTACTAGCCTCTGATGCTCTGCCTTGACCTACTGACAAGTCAAGCATCTCAAAACAAACTCAGCCAAACATCTTTTCATACCATCCCACCAGAACTGTGCTTTCAATGCTTTATACATTTTCGGAATTATAGGATGAAAATCCCACCTGGAATGATAATACGCCTTGAGAAGATCCTCTTGAAATGAAACTGGTACAACCATCCGATTCCAGAAACACAAAACTGAATCTCCATTCAGTTTCAAACCCTCAATTGTCTCCCACCATTGAGTCTTGACCCCATGACCACACACTCAGAATCCGATATCTGTGCCTCTTTAACCAAGACAACCAAGTCAGGAATCAACAAAACCGGAAAGAAGACCACTCTACCACCCTGGTCCTCACATTCCAACCATATATCAGCTATAACCGACATCAACTGCCACTGGTCTGATACCTGTTTTACCACGTGAGTATATGATTTTATACTTAATGTATCTGCCACGAAATTTCCCTCACCTAGTGTGTACATTAAGTCAAAATCAAACATCTGGGGATATTTCATCCATCTCCTTGGCCTCAAGTTCAAATCCCTTTATGAGAAAATGTGCTTCAAGATCTTATGATCTGTATATACCATAAATTTCTCACCGAAAAGATAATGACACAACACTTTCAAAGCATAGACCACTGCTGCCAACTCCAAATCATGAGTTGGGAAGTTCTTCTCATGCACCCTCAACTGTCATGATCCATACACAACTACATGATTCCCTTTCATGAGAACGCACCCCAACCCTAATCCTGATACATCACAATAAACCATGTACCATTTTCCTAGTTCTGGAAAAACCAAGATTAGTGCTGATTTAAGGTGACCCTCTAGCTCTTAGAAACGTTACTGACACTGTTCATTCCACTGGAATGGAACATGATTTCTTTTCAAAGTTGTCATCAGCGAAGCCAAACATGAAAAATCACGAAAAAAACACCGATAATACCCAGCTGGACCTAGGAAACTCCGTATCTCAAACACGTTATTTGGTGGTTGCCACGAGATAACAACCTATATTTTTTCCGGATCCACTGAAATCACATGGTCCAGAAAATGAACTTCATTTATCCAAAAGTCACACTTTGACAATTTGTCATACAATCGATGATCTCTCAAGATCCCCAGCACTGTCGCCAAGTGCTTCTCATGCTCTACCCTTATCATTGAATACACCAGAATATCGTCTACAAACACCACAAAAAATGAATCCATATATCTATGAAATATCTGATTCATCAATGCCATGAACACCGCTGGTGCATTCGTTAGACCGAATGGCATAACCACATATTCATAATGGACATATCTACTTCTAAACGCTGTTTTAGGAATATCATCCTTCCTCATCCGCAATTGATGATACCCCGACCTCAGGTCGATCTTGGAGAACCACTGGGCTCCCCTCAGCTGATTGAATAAATCATCAATTCATGGAAGTGGATATATATTCATTATCATAACTTGGTTAAGTCTAGGATAATCAACACAGAGCCTCAAAGTTACATCTGCCTTTTTCACAAACAACACCGATGCTGCCCACAGAGCTGTGCTAGGAAAGATAAACCCTTTGTTTTCTAACTCTTCCAAATAGAGTTTCAATTCTTGTAATTCAGCTGGTGCCATCCGATAAAACCGAAGTGAGATAGGACTGGTCCCCGGGAGGAGATCAATCGTAAAATCCACTTCTCTTACAGGAGGTAACCCAGAGAATTCTTCAGGAAAAACATCCATGAATTAATCTACCACTTTTGGAAGAACACTCTTATCAACACCATCTACCGATTAAAATGACAACACAACCAACTAATATGATAACGTGCCCACTGCTGGGGCCAACAAACCCGTTGCACCTTGCCTTTCATTCTTCTCTCCTTTAAAGATATTTCTAATGCCATCGTGTGTCATAAAAGCCACTGTCCACACATTACAGTCGATGTGGGCCTTAAAAACAACCATCCCATCCATTATTAGGATTACATCATACCCATCCATCTCAAGCACTGAGAAATTCCAGGTTATCTCAACCTCACACACAACAATACAACATGCTCTACACAAGAAGGCTCGACACTCTGTTCGACCCCGAGGAGTTTGATGTTTTAAAACCGATGGCATCATTTATTCCCTTAAACCCAACAAATCAACCACACGTTCAGAAATAGAGTTCCCAACCTGGGAATAAGTGTCCCTCCTCCGCTTGTACCCAGCGTTAGAGTTCCCACTATTTCCCATGGGTACCACCATGCTTCCTCCACCCGAAGCTCCCAATAGGTCTCACTCAACCACCGAGGCTCTATTCAACGTCTCTATGTAATCATCTATACACAACACTGCTATCTGTGAACTAATTTCTTTCCTAGTAACCCCGCTTCAAAGATCCTTTCCTTCACCAACATGCTACCCGTCACCTTGGGTGAAAACCGCACTAATTTCATAAACTTAGCTGCATACTCCATCACAAACATAAACTCTTACTTCAAACTAATGAAATCAGTAATACGCTGAATTATGAATGTATGTGGGTAGAATTGTTTATTAAAAAAATTCTTCAATTCCTTCCCACATCACACCCTATTCTGTCCCTGCTTGAACTACGAACTCCCACCACTGAAGGGAAAGATATTCCAACATATACATGGACAACTTCACTTTTAACTCTATCGGTGTTCCCAATTACTCGAAAATCTTGTTCATTCTATTCAAACATGGTTCTACACTCTCTGGCTCTAAATCACCCCTAAAGATGGGTGGATTCTTCTTTTGAAACTAAACTGCATGATCCAGATGCCTTGGTTCATCCACAATGTTTCCACTTTCCACAACTTGGAAAGCTTGCACTATACTGTGCACTAACTGCTGGTTCACCTGAGGCTCAGGTGCAACCATGTTCTCATCGACCACTTTCGGTTGGTCTCTACGATGCCTACCCGGTTCCATTTCTATAAACGGAAAACAAACCATGAGTCTCACTTCCGTAGAAATCACTAAATCTCATTTCAAATCCCATTATACAACACTATCACAACAATGCTTTCCACCTTTCCACATTTACCATGTTTCACCATTTTGAAAAAAAACCATTTTCAAAATACCAAATTTATCTACATTACAATTTCACACATTTGAACAACCATTTCTAAATGTATCCCATAAATCATTATGGCCAATGAAATATGCATCCAAGTGGGAAGTCATTTCTACCATGCATGTCATGCTCATCTCATTGGCTACACCCACGACAGTGAGATATCCAATGCCTATAAGTGTCTACAAAACACTTATGCACCCAACTCTCTGGTAACTTGAAGTTCAGTATAAAAGGGTTAACTACATCCTATTATGCTATACATTCCAAGTTTCTACATTCCTATGCCTTGCTACCGTCCTGAATCAAGGAATATACCACAATGAATGTCAGCTCCAAATATGAGAAACAACTCCAAAGGACCGAACAAGCTGATACCATTTGTAACACCCCGCCCCTACCTCATTGGCTTGAGGAGGTGGTGAGGGCTACTTGGACTTAAGCGACATTCCCAAGACGCCAAAGGCTGGTAATAAATGCCGAGGGCTTCAAGATCAAATTGGGGAACGATTTTACCTTAAGACAAAACCAACCAAACCATCCATTAACAACCAATACATGATGCATGACAATAAAATATTCCATCATGAATTCCCAAAGGACAACCAAGTTGTTCCACAATACATCCCAAAACCAATACAACTGGACATGTCTGTACAACATCAGAGTACGAAGCGAAAACTAAACAGCAAAACCCAACATGATCCAAGATACACTCCATTGCTCCACACCAAGATCCATGCTCCAAGCTCCACCTAGACATCATGATGCACCACTAAAGGAGGGTGATGCCTTACCTTTTCCCATGTCACAATACACAACATCTAGAAAGACACCAACCTGCCAAAGAAAGGGGTGAGTACTAAAACTCAGAAGGATTTCCCCAAATCACTTCCCTACACATGCCACTAGGATAAAACTGTTAGGACATTTTATAAAATAGTTTATTTAAAATAATCACAAGTGCATCCATTACCATAATCCAAACACACCGTTACCAAGCCATTTCACCCAAACCAAGTAACCCATGGAAAGCCAAGAAATCATGACGTAAGCCAAACATGCCATATAAGGAAGCCAAATCAACCATGCCACAAAATGATTACCTTTTTCATATTTCAGTACCAATCCCAATCTACAAACATCACCAACCAAGCACACAAAACATCATGGTCGCACATCTCGTCCAACCCATGCACAAAACAAACCATGGTGGCACTTCCCGTCCACTTGCTATTGATGGTGGAACTTATCAACCACTATCCATCCCAATTTTATAGTGGAACTTATCATCCACTTTCACAACATTCAAGCAAGCCAACATAACCGATCATATAACCCATCAAGTCCACAACAACATGCAATCAACCATTTCCATTACATGCCAATCCACTTCAATAAATCAAACATTTAATGAAAATTACCTTTAATCATTTTCCATCCCAAACTGCATTTCAATAAAACAATCCTTTTTTTTGAAAACCATTTACTCAGTTCATCATAATCAACCCAAAAAATCTCATTTTAATACCACATTTTAAAATCACATCAAGAGCATTTCACCACAATCCCTTCTTCACCAAAATTCCCAAACCATTAGCAAAGGGATTTCCATCTGATTTTGCACATCAACAACACAATAAATTTTAAGCAACAAAAATTAATTGTAACCAAACCAGGTTCTAACCAAGTGGAGTCGAGAGAGAAGCCACCTACCTTTAGTGTTCCAACAAAATCGACCCACAAGCAATCACACCTCAAATCCGGTGAACACACCACCGAAACCTCTCTAGATCCCCTTCACTAAAATTCATGAGCCTTAAAATCATCATCCAAGGCAACCACAACCCTAGATATACAAAAAACAATTGTAGATCTAGAAAACCAAGAAAGAGAGGGATGGAGATCAAGAGGAAAAAACAAGGAAACCAGGAGGAGAGACTTACCCGGATGAAACCACCCTCAAACCGCCTTGAAACCCCTTTGAATAGCTTCCAAAATGAGTAGGAGAGACCCTCAAAACCTTGAGAACTGAAAATCCCGAGTGCAGCTCGAGTGGGATAGGATTTGGAGAGGAATGAGGCAATCCTGAGTGAACCCCGGTTTTAAAACCCTATTATTAAGTGGCCGCACGGTTATACCGCACAGTTTGGAAAACCGTGCGCTAACCATGCGCACACTAATGCATCGAGAGGAAGGGTCCACATGGTTGCCTCACACGGTTTGGAAAACTGTGTATAGGCCTTGCGAAGCATACTGTCTCTCCCTACACGGTTTCCTGGAGCATTTGCACGATTTACCCTAACCGTCCTCAAACCATACAACCCTAGAAATCCCCCAAACTTATCTAAAACCATTCCAAACTCTCCCAACCTATTCCCAACTAATCTCAAGCACTTTAAACACATAGAAATGCATAAAAAAGCCTCATACCTCAAACTGGGGGTACGACACATTTTCTAAATTTAATAATTTTTTTTCAATAATTTAAAAATCCTTAATAATCAAACAATTTAAAAAAATTTGTTATTGATGATCAAAATATATTGATTTTGGAATTTTAATTATGAAAAAAATAAAAAATTTAATTAAATATATTTCCAATGTAAATAATCATCAAATTATAAATTCCATGGGAATTAAACCATTATCAAATGATATAACACATAAAAAAATATCCTCCCAATTTCTGTTGATGGGTTTTTCAATATCAAGTGATTAGTTAAAAAAAGGGAAATAGTGATCAATTTCTGTATATTATTTCATGATAGTATTTAGTACATGTGAATCTATTTTAATTTATTGGTTTTTTTGAATATATCATACTCTATATTCTACTACAAAATTTTAATAAAAATGTATCATTTTTTGTATAACACTAAAGAAATGTTGTATTAAATATATTTTCAAAGATTTTAATCGATGTTTTCGAATTATTGTAAATTTTATGTCACTATTAATATCATTGATGGTATATCGTTGAATAAATTTCAAATAAAAATATGTGAGTGTCTGTTGAATAAAAAAAACATATAAATTGTAACTTGAAACTAATTAAAATCAGACATCCACAATAGAGAGTGTAAAACATGTTACTTTTTTATAGGCCATGATAGTAAATATTTTCTTATTGAATTTAATGTTCTATAGATACTTTTACTATTCATTATATTTCATATTATTTCATATAATAGGTATATTTTCAGGGTAAAATATTATTTTGGAATTATAAAATTAACTAATATCTATTGAAAAATCAATTAATTTAAAAATTATTGTCCACATTTATATGTTATTTAATCAAATATTGTATATTTCATAGAGATAAAATATTGAATACATTATGTATTTCTGAATAGACAAAAAATAAAATCCCCATATGATTATAACTCTGTAATGTTTTTGATCTATCAATTTATCATATTCATGAAGATAATGTTTGAATTTGGTAAGTACTGAAATTTTACAAGTTGAGGGATTTTCAAAACAATGTTTTATTATTAAATTTCTAAAATATTTATGTGGATTAAAAATTTAAATAAAATTTTATTTTTTAATTTAATAGAAAATGGGAAAAAATATTTCACACGTCACTATCATTTCAATCTGTATCTTTATAAGTTCTTAAATTTCATCAAGAAGACATTATTGAGTGGATATAAAAATTTCATCAATATATATCTAAAAATGATGGAATATATAAAATCATTCATTACAAAATAATTTGTGTCAACAACTCCTTTAGTAATTTTTTATGTAATTAATTGATAAGCATATTATACTAGGATCTTGGTTCTTCATTATGGTCATACAATACTGAGGAAGGTTTAAATAGATATTTCAAAAAAAATTAATCTATAAAAATAAAACATTAATACAAAAATAATTTTTCATGACTATAAAAATTATGAAAATTAATTTTTTCATCCATTTGAAACAAGGAAAAATTATAATGTTCTATGAAGGCATGAAACATTTAGACAGGGACAAGCCAAACTAATTGTGAAAATGATTCACCAAAATATATTCCATCTTCGTGAAGGTTACCTTTTGGAACCTATTTATCTTTATTCATTAAAATTATTCCAGTATCAACACATAAGTTTCTAAAAAACTATTTTAAACCAATTAATATATGTAGCAAGGGTCATTCTACCAAAACCCAATAAATTTTCAAATCCAATTTAATCGGTTTATCTAACTTATACCATATCCAAATATCATCATACAAGGAAGTATCATCAATTTATAGTTTATATAAGAAAAGTTATTCGTGAATATAATATAAATTAAAAAATTGATTTTTTGGGTATAATTAACTCACATATACAATGATATTATTTGTGAGATGAATTTTAAAGATTCATCGTTAGTCATAAAAAATTTATGTTGTTCCTCAACTATCGATTTTTTTTCTTCTCTTGAATTAGTATCAAAATATTGTTAATTCATTGATACAAAATCAATGGTATTCTGTAATTATGGTTCTAGTAATAATTATAATACAATAATTTTATAACATTTAGTAACAACATAATGTAATTATCATTTAAAGGTTTTACAAAAACATAAGGAACAACTTCACCAAATGTTACATGAATTTTTCCTTATCTATTTTTGATCATTTATTAAATACTTTATATACCTTAAAATTTGTTTAATACCCATGAAACATTAATAAATTATTATTATGATCAAATTCAGGATATTTATGATTCATATTCATGATGAATACATTACACCCAACATATATAATGTTTGACATTTTTTTTTCTTTTTTGTCCACAACTCAAATTAACAATTTTATAAAAAAAATAAAAAATTATTTTTGTTATAAAATATTTCCCATATATCATCTTCTAAAAATATCTTATATGAATAATATTAAATCAAATATTATTTATTCATTTCAAATAGAATTATATTTCATCATCAAACTACCCCATTTTTGAGGTGTTATTGATGTTCAATAATTTGAAAAATCCATTTTCTAAAATAAATTTGATTCAAAATATGATTTTCTAAACTCCTATCCATGATCCATCTTTATTGTATTATGTGGTATTTTTTTCTCATTTTTTCTATTGATAGAACGTAATTCAAAATATATTTAGAGAAATCTATATCAGCGATGTTAACATTGTGATTTTCCTAAATCTGTCCACATTGTGTAGATTTGAATAAGTCCATCTCCACTACATTTTATTATTTATATATTTAAAAATTATATACATGTATAAAAATATATATGTTTTTATTTCATATTTACAACAAGGATCGTATACTCTAGTTTAGATTAACTTATACTCTGGTGTATCCTTCAAATGAGAATTAGAATAATATTTTTTGAGTGTTTGAAAGTTACTATTATAGTGCAAGGTACAATAGAACATAAAAATATATGTGTGACTAGGATGTGTGAATTATAGTTATTAAAATAAAATAGAGAATCTATCCACACCTTATGTAACCAGACATTAGAAAACATAATGAACTTATGACTCAAATAATTGCATTATATAAATGTTAATTTTATATATGCACTGATTAATATAAAACACAGAAAAAATAATATTTTAAATAAAATAAACATAGATACTACAAAAAATTAACCACACAATAATTGAGAACCAAAAAATCCAATACATAACACAAAATATTTATTTATAAAAAATTACACATTAAATAATATTAAAGACTACTCGCGTACCTATAATTATGAATAGAATCATAAACCAAAATAAGTATATCCCTAAATTAACATTATTTTTTATATATAATACAATAGAAAAGAATCTCTTCACTATTAATTTTAGAAGGTATCAATCCACATTTAAAAAAATAAAAATCAGGTATGCCTCCAACAAATAATTCAAAATTTTACCTGATTAGTAAAAAACATCACTTTTGTAATCTAGAATCACTGATCTATCTTCCTTACAGAATCCATTGATTAACATAATTAGTAAAATCAGTATATCCAAAAACAATTATCTTATAATCATTAATTTTGTTTATATAACTATTACAAATAAAAAATTTCACGGATATTTATAATGAAATCATCATTACTAAACATATATCACATTACTGGAAATTTTTTTAAAAATAAAGAATAAACAAAATACAATACATTGATGGCTTCATGTGATTTAAATATTTTTTAAATTCATAAATATATTCTAATCATTATATCATAGATTATTTTTTGTGTGTATATTCCATTAAAAAATAGATTCCACTTTCTCCAAGATCAAATGTTATAGCATCAAAAACATTTTCTTCCTCTTTCTATGAACTAGACTACACTTATCATTTTTTTACATAGTTACAAAAGGCATAAATATTGTTTGTTAACTTTTAATAAAACTAATATACAAATTAAATGAAAATTTATATAATTGAACATAATAATTTTATATGAATTATTATTACCATATTTTCAATCCTACAATAAATGAATATTAAATATACAAAATGTTAGAAAGAATTTAAAATAGAAGTGTTATTATATTTCCAATATTAATTATATAATGATATTATAATTAAAAAATATATATTATTACCATATTTTTGATAATGTTCATTTTTAATGAATAGTTAAAAATACTGCATTTGATGTCCAAAAGGACTTTTAATCGGATATATTTATATGGGTAGATTATCATTTTATTTTTTTAATTTTTATTTAGTTTTTTTACCATTCAATCCATGTTTTTTCATTCATAGAAATTTCACTTTTTAATTAGACACAAACACATGTCAATCTTTTGATAATTATTATTTTTTAAAAACATGATTTTTGATCTTTACAATGAGAATTAATGTTAAATTAATTTATGAAAATTATGTGTTATGAATTTTGAAAAATTTATTTCATATTTATAATTAGGAGTTAAAAATGGAGTAAAGATATAACTTTTATTTTTATACATTATGAATAGTATCTTGAGTAAATATTTTATTCAACATGATTAAAGGGTAAATATTGTAAAAAAGGTAATAAATAATATTATAATAATAATAAATTTCCATAAAACATGTCCTAAATATGTTGGATGTTTTATGTTAGACTGTGGGCATCCTTGGGTCTATTTTAGGACCCAATTGAGCCACTTGTGTGTGAAAATTGCATTTAATTACTTTTAATTTAATGTTAAGGAAAATATAACCTAAACATGTATCTTTTAGTAAATCAATTTTTATATGGGGTTATATAAGTGATCTCTTTGACTATACATATTAATTGGCAAGAAAAAACGATTTCCTACATCATGTAATTTTATTTAAAAATTGTAGACATTAAATAAATAAATTAAATTATAACACAATGGTGATGTTGTGATTACATCATTTGTAAAGGATTCAAATAAATGATATTATAAATGTTAAAATAAATATAATTTTTTTATTTTGATCTCATCCAAGAATTTTTTGGATGATTTTTAAATGTTGTAATTGTATTAATGATGTTTTTCTGAATTAATAAGGTTCTTATGGATTTATAAAAAGTCATGATATGAATAGTGACAAAATTTACGTATTTCATATTCTAAAATATAAAATATTTTATTAAATATTATTAAAATACAAAAGGAATCTATGATTCATCCAAATAGCTATAATAAGTCTCAAATATTATTAATTACACTTTATCAGTTTAATTTTATTTATTTTTTAACAATAATGATTCTCAATGTGTTAAATGCTTGATAAAACAGTAAGAGTAAAAAAGAGTTAAATAAAAAAGATAAGGATTAAAAAAATATCAAAAAACTAACGAATTCTTATTGGATGATTTTATATAGACTAATATTCATCCAATACTTTAATTTAATGCATTTTCAACCTTTTAAAACAGAATATCTGTTTGTAATAAAATAATACATTATAACAATCCAAAAGATCCCCTCATCTCCCTTCTCAATGGCCACCACCTCTATCCCATTACACACACGTCTCATGCCAATTGGATAGTCTAAACTCTACTCTGAGAAAATCCAAAAATCCCTATATTCCTCCTACAAGCATTATCTTTGGTAGACAGAAATTCAATAAATCAATTGGCTGAAATCAAAGAGAGTTACATATTTTAAGATGTATCGTCTTCCCTATAATTCCTTTCCATTATTCTACTTTATCACTCAGTATTATATTATTTTTCATTGATTACATAAAAAGACTAGTATATTAAATATTATTTGTTTTTTAATTAAAATTATTTGAACTAAACTTACACACACCTCCAACTAATGGATTTAGAACATACTGTTTCTGTGGATGATGAACTACTGCCTTACGAAATGATGATTGTTCAATTTTTTCACACCTCCTCTCATGGTGTCCAAAATGATGGAACTATATTTATATGTGATATATATTATATTTATATTTCCAAATTTTCTATGTATTTGTTTATTTATATCATACCTTTAGGGATTCCATAATGGGTAAATACCATAATATCATTTGAGTAAGTGTAGACTACCACCCCCTCTAACTAGTATGACTTGTTCTTTCCATTCATGGAATGTACAATGGTCGGAGTTAATGAACATATTTAACATATATAAAATATGATATTATACTACAATTATGATATACCCATGTTTTATTTATTTTTCTTAACTTAAAATTTGAAATGGTAATGAATGTAGCATTCATGCGTACATAATGCTTATCATCTCCTTAAATGGGGATTTTAATTACATATATCCAAATGTTATGGACTATTAAAAATACATATATACATCATATAAATGATATTAACATCATTAATACAATTTTAGAGATAATTTACTTTTGACCACATTTACAATTTGTAATTAAAACAAGTTCATTTTTGACTCAAGTAACAAATATTAGCAAAACAACCGATATAAACATAAATAATTATGTAATGCTTATGGAAAGGAAATAAGTGATAAAAAAGGAATGATAAAAAATAAAAATGTTATGAATAAATTGTAAGTTAATATATGTTTATTATTTATGAAAATTTAAGAACATACAGGTCAAGTCCGACTCGAGGTAAGGGAACTTCTTAACCTAATTTCCTTCCATTGGGTTGATCTTATACTTCATGTTTATGTCATGCTATGATTATATGATAAATTAATTTTTATATCTTATCTTGAATTTATACATAATTTATGTGTACATATAGTGAATACACATAATTGATCTATTTTATTTAAAAAATGATCTTTTTAAGAGACTTCATCTCAATCTCTATTCAATGAGTAATAATTTGATTTATACCTGACTTTCCTTTATACGGTGTATAAAACCCTATGAATTTTAATTTCATTCAAAGGGAATATTATATCTGTGACACATTTAACTAAATTATATATAGAATGTTTCTTTTTAACATACATGGTGAAAATGAACTTTCCGCCATTGCGAGCATTATTTGATATTTGGCTTCATTAACAAGCCATATTGTTTTTAAAATGAAAATAATTAGCATATAATTTTTTTATTTATTTTTTTATTGAAAATGGATTTGAGAATGGATTTATTATTACAATGATATATTGTGATTTAAATGTGGAAAATGTTATCTTGCCTTTATGTTTGTTCATTTTCTAGGATTATGTTGTGGTTTTTGGGCATTATTTACGCATATTGGTGGTTGGTGATATACTTTGGGTTGGTGAGCCCGAGATAGCTCTCCAATGCATTAGGTAACGTAATAGGGGAAATCATTAATCTTTCTCCAAGTAGATTTAGGGAATATACTGGGATGGGTATTCCAAACGTCACTCCCTACATAGTTGTTAATGCTAGAATGTAAGTATGTTGTTGATGCCACAAGATACCATTATGATTTATGATTTCCATGTGTTATTAATAAATCATATGATTTCATGAGGTGTGTTAAAGAGAATATATTTTCAATGTATAGATGGACTAATGATTTCTTTCCTTATTTTATAACCCCTAATAATTTTTTATACAAATCCCAGGTTTTTTAATTTTTTTTTCACTGGGTATAGGGCTGGGTAAGAGAAAGAAAGAATTCAAGAAGGTTTATATCATGAAAATATTTTTTTTCTTTTAAGAGTTTTTATTTTATGAAAAAATGGATACTGAGTAGAAGTGTCACCTTTGTAATATTTGAGTTATATTGTAATATTTATTGCCTAATTATTTAAATCTATAAACCTATAAAGATCCTAAATGTAAATTTTAATCATAATTCATTATTAAGTAATGTTTAAAGGCTGGGGCCTTATAGTTGGAATAAGAGGTCTGATTAGAAAACATTAGGAGTTAGGATGATATTAAATTAATATACATAAATTAATTTATGGTTTGATTGAAATATTATAGAATTTACATATTACCATGTCGCTTTGCCTATGAAATTTTAGTGTTCAGAATGGTTTTCCATAGTGGAAACATGGAAGCTATGATGGGATGTATTCAAGAGGAAAGAAACCTTCTTAATCATCAACCTAAGATGGTCCAAATAAATATTGAACAATTTGTTGCAGTGATGGATTAACTGACTCAGGTGATAAATGGTTGTTATGTTTATAGATGATATTTTGATATATTATAAAATAAAATAGGATCATTAAATTCATTTAAGGGATGTCTTTAAAATGATAAAAGGAAAGAAGTTGTATGGGAAATTCTGCAAGTTTGAGTATTGGTTACAAACATTTTCATTATTTGGTCACATTGTTTCTAAAGATGGCATAACTTTTGATCCAACTAAAAAAAATTTGGTTGAATAATAGAGAAGACATAAAAATATAACATATTATCTTTTTTATGGGTTTAATAGATCATTACAGAAGGATTGTTTAGAATATTTAATGGTCATCTTGCCTACTAACTATGTAAACATGACAAGGTGTTATGTTTATCTGGACAAAAGAATGTGATGTTTTTTTCAAGAAATTAAAATAATATTGGTGAGTGGTCCAATATTAGAATTACCTTCCAAAAATGGTGACTGTTTTATCTATAGTGATTCTTGATTCAATGAAATTAGATGGGTGATAATGCAGAATGGTCATTTAATTTATTTTACATCACTTTAGTTGAATCCTCATGAGTTAAATCACAATACAGTTGATTTGTAATTAGCTATTGTCAGTTTTTATTTAAAAATTTTGATGCATAATCTATATGAAGTAAAATGTGAAATATATAATGGAAAAAACTTTATTATAGATTAACTCAGAAAAAATTGAACATGAGACAGAGAAGACGGCTGGAATTAATCTAGGATTGTGATTTCATGATTCATTACCCTGGGAGAAAGGGAAAAAAGTTGTTGATGGTTTGAGTCAAAAAATAGATGGTAATTAATAATGCAGTCACAATTCTTGATTAATTCAATCCATATATTCTTTCTCATGTTTAATTCATTATGAGTGAATATATATTAAAAAAATTAGTGGTCATTATATATTTCACATTTTACTCCATACAGATGATGGATCCAAATATTTTAAGAAAAAACAACAGCATCTAATCCATATAATGTGCACAGTAAATCAATTCATTAGGTTTCTACTAACGTGAAGCAAAAGCAATTACATGATCATTCTGCATTAGCACAAAACCAATTTTATTCAATGAAGCATCACTATAGATTGAAAAATCACCTTTTTTGGAAGGTAATTCAAATATTGAACCACTCACTGATCTTATTTTAAATTCTTGAAAGCATTCCTCACATTCTTTTTTCCAGAAAATCCTAACACCTTTTCAAGTTTACTTATTCAGTGGGCTTGATAACCGTTCAAAATTATCAAGGAAGGAAGATAATGAGTTGCAGAAAAATGTAGTGTCAGTTTAAAAGGGTATGTTTCCTGAATTCAACAATGGTAATAGTTTTATTTTGGGATATGGGATGATATTATGTGTGTCTTGTGATTCATAATTAAATAATGGGTTGTTTTTTAATGCACACTATTCGTTTTTTCAGTTTATCCTTGCAGTACTAAGATGTACATAGATTTTTAAGAGTAATACTGGCAGGATGGAATAAAATGAGATATTATTGACTTTACTATGAAGTGTTTGACTTTTCAATAGGTTAATATAGAGTAGCAGTTACTGAATGTGATGGTTTATCCTTTACTGGTGCTATAGTGGAAATGTGAAAATATATCCATGGATATCATTTTGGGATTTCCAAAGACATCCCGATGTAACAATGAAATCTTGGTTACTGTTGATCGATTTATTATATCTGCTCATTTCCTTTCTATTCGAGATAAATTGTCTCTAGATCAACATTCTTGGTTGTATGTTAAAGAGATATTCAGGTTGCATGGAGTTCCCTTCTACATTGTATTTGATCATGATTGAAGGTTTATATCTATCTTTTGGAAATGACTTCAGAAGTATTTGGATACTAAATTCAATTTTACCACAAATTTTCATCCTCAATCAGATTGGAAGTCAGAACGAACAATTCAGACATTGGAAGAAATACTACTTGCTTGCTCAATGGATTACCAGGGATGTTTTGTCAAACATCCTTCATTGGTTGAATTTTTTTATAATAATAGTTTTCTTTCTAGTATACAGATTTCTCCATTTGAGATATTATATGGAAATCAGTGTTGAACTCCATATTTTATAGTTGTAGTAGGTTATTAGAAGTTTAATGGACCAAAATTGGTATAAGAGATGTCAGAGAACATTTAGTTCATATAGAAACACATGAAGATATCTCAAAGTAGGAAGAAAATTTATCCAGGTAACTAGAGGAAGGATCTTTCTTATGAGGTAGGTGATAATGTCTTTCTCATGGATTCTCCATGGAAATGTGTGATGGGTTTTATTAAGGTGGGATAGTTATGTCTGAGGTTTATTAGACCATATAAAATCCTTAAGAAAGATAGACCAGTTGCCTAAAGAGTGGCTATACCGCCGTGTTTATCCTAGATACAATTTTTTTTTTAATTTTTCAAATTTTATAAAGTCTATTCTAGATCCATATCATATTTTGAGTCATGATGTAGTTAATTTGGAAGAGAATCATTCTAATGGGGAACAACCATGACATATTCTTGATCGAATATAGACAGTGTTGCAGAATAAAGTAATTCATCACATAAAGGTTTGTGGAAAACCCATATGGTTGATTGGGGAACATGGTAATCTAAAAATACTATGAGGGATAAATATCCCCACTTATTTGATATGTGAATGAAATTAAGAGGTCACAATTCCCAAAAGGGGAAAGGATGTAACTTTCTTTGTAAATAAAGAATATGCCATTTTAAAATTATTTAATATTTTTGAATTTAATATTATTTTTTACTTAATGGGGGTCCTATGTTCGATAGCATACTCAACATGCATCAATGGGTTTAACTGAAATCTTTTGTTGCACACAAGGCAGAGTCATGGTGAGAAAAATAATAATAATATAATATTATTATTTATGTGGTAGTTAATGTCTAGCCGTTGTATTAGTTGGAATGAAAAGAACAAGACTTATTATAAAAAAACATGTTTGGTAAATGTTTTTTCATTTGTCCAATAAAATTATGAGGCATAAAATGAGAATGAATCTAATTTTAAGAATAAACACTATAATATTTTTTAAAGGTATTTTTACCGCCATTGGATAGATAACCACTTTTAAATCTAGTAATTTTACTTTTATATATTAAATATGACAATATAAACCTCTTCTTTATATGAAAGAAATCAAAATTCACTTTGGGTACATTTTTAGTATTTTTCGGATAAATGTCATTTTTTAATGAATAGTGAAAAATATGACATTTTAATTAAAATTGTCATTTCATTTGATTTATTTATATGGATAGATTATATTTTTAATTTTTTAAAAGTGTAATTAGATTATTTTTTTTATATTATTTATTTTTGGTCATTATAATTAAATTCACTTTTTAATTAGACATAAACACATTTCAATCTTTTGATAGTTATTATGTTTTAAAACACGTTTTTAGAATTGACAACGGGAATTAATATTAAATAAATATTTCCAACTTCTGTATTTGGAATTTAGAGAAATGGTTTCCATGTTTTTAATTATTAGTTCTAAAATGTGTAAATAGATATTTTTTCGTTTTTGACATTAGGAATAATATCTTTAGTAAATATTTTTTTTACCATGGTTAAAGGGTAAATATGATAAATAAGGGGAAAAATAATATTATAATAATATTAAATTATCCTAACACAAGTTATAACTCTATTGGATGAAATATTTCAGCACATGGGCATACTTGGGTAGATTTGAGGACCCCATGGATACATGTGTGTGTGAAAATTACTTTTAATTACTTTTAATTTAATGTTACAGAACATAAAACATAAACATATATCTTTTTTTAAATAAATTCTTATATGGGGTTATGTAAGTTCTATATTCAACTATAAATATTAATTTGAAATATAAAAATTCTTCCTACGTGTTGGTATTTGTTTTATAATTTTTATAGAACAAATAATGAAATTAAATTATGACCCAATGTTGATGAAGTGATTGCTTCATTAATAATGGATTCAAATAAAAGATATTTTAAATGTAAAAATAATTATAATTTTTTTTAATGTGATGTCATCCAAGAATATTTTGGATAATACCTACATTTTATATTTTTATTAATCATGTTTTTTCAAATCAATCAGGTTGTTATGGATTTTTTAAAATGTGATGATATGCATAATGGAAAAATTGACATATTTCATATTTTAAAATATAAAATATTTTTTTTAAATGTTATAAAATTCCAAAAAATATGATATTTCCAAAAAATAGTTATAATAAGTCTCAAATTATATTAATAACTCTTTATTTTTATATTTTTCATGATTTTTAGACTATTTAGATTCTCAAAATGTTAAATGCTTGATAAAAAGGTAAAAGTGAAAAAGGGTTAAATAGAAACTATATGGATTAAAAAATATCCAAAACATGTTCAATTATTATTGAATGATTTAATTTAATCTTATATTAATCTTATCTTCTAATTTAATGAATTTTGGACCTTCTTAAAATAAAAATAATTTTACATTAAAATAACACTTTCAAACTTTCCTAACGAGACCGTCCTCCTTCTTCTAAAAGGTCACCACCTCTAACCCATTACACACACCTTTCAAGCCACTTGGTTTATAAAAACGCTTCTGAAATAATCTATCAACATCCCCTATAACTCCTATAATCTTTCCCCTAAGAATAAGGCATTTCAAAAAATCATTTTGGCTTAAATCAAAGCGAGTAACATGTTTTAAGAGGTAGCATCTTCTCAAAAATTCCTTTCATTATTCTACTTATTCAATTCCTATTCTATTATTTTTCATTCATTACATAATAATAGAAGTATACTAAATATACTAGGTTATTTTTATGATAAATATTCGAACTAAACATACACACACCACTATCTAATGGATTTAGAACGTACTGTTTCTGTGGATGGTGAACTACTACATCACAGAATGTTGATTGTTCAACTTTTCTGTACCTCCTCTCATGGTGGAAATTATGTTCGAACTGTATTTATATGTTATATATATTATATTTACATTTTCTCTGTTTTATGTTTTTTTATTTATATCTTACCATTTGGTTTCCATAATGGGTAAATACGATACTTTCATTTGAGAAAGTGCAGACTACAACCCCCTCATTGTTATATGACTCCTTCATTCCATGCATAGAACGTAGAAAGGATGTTGTTATTAAAACTATGTAATGTATATACAATATTATATTATACTAGAATTATTATATAACTATATATCATTTTGTTTTTATTCCTTTAAATATGAATACAAATGAATGTAGCGTTCATGCGTACGTACGACTTACAGTCTCCATCAACAGTTAATTTCATTTCTTATATAAAATTGTTATGGAATATTTTAAATACATAAATGATTGATATATATGATATTTAAATTATTAATAAAATTTGGGAGACAAGGGTTATTTTACAACATGGATTATTTTTAATTATAACAAGTTCATTTTTGACTAATTTATCAAATATCGGTAAAATGATCGATATTAACATAAATAATTAAGTAATGTTTATATCAAGGTAATAAGTGACCTAAAAGGAATAAAAAAATTTTAAAATGTTTTGAGGAAAGTAGAAATTATCTTATGTTCATTATTCTGGAAGAATAAGGAACATATGAGACAATTTCAACTCGAGGTAATGGAACTTCTTACCCCAATTTCCATTATTTAGGTTGATATTATACTACGTGTTTAAGAAGTTATATGATTATATGATAAATGTATTTTGATATATTATCATTTATTTATAGTTGATTTATGTGTACTAATATTGAATACAAATAATTGATCTATTTTCTTTAAAAAATGATCTTTGAAAAGGACGTTTTATCAATATATATTCACTGAGGCATAGTTTTATTTATACACGACATACCTTTAGATGGAGTATAAACCCCATTGAATTTTAATTTACTTCAATGGGGATATTTTCTCTACGAAGCATTTGACTAAATGACATAGGAAATAATTCTTTTTTTGGTACATAGTGACAACAAATTTTCTGTCTCCATGGGCATTATTTGATATTTAGCTTCCTTAACAATCCATAATGTTTTTAAAATGAAAATAAATATCGTATACTATTTTTAGGTATTTTGGTATTGATAATGGTTTTGAGAATAGATTGATTATTTCAATTTTATATTGTGATTTCAATGTAGAAAGGTTTACTTTCATAAATTTTTGTTCATGTGTTTTGATTATGTTATGGTTCTTGGGCCTTGATTATGCATATGATTGGTTTCGTGATAAACCTAGGAGGGTGAGCTCAAGATAGATATCCAATGCATTGGGTATTGTGAAGAAGGTAAATGTTAATTTTTCTCCTAAGAGATTTAGGGAATATACTGTAATGGGGATTCCAAACGCAACTACCTACGTAGCTGTGAAAAATACAATGTATGTATGTTATGGATGCCACATGTTACCATTATGATTTCGGATTTTTATAAGTTATTCATAAATCTTATGATTTCATGAGGTCTTCTAAAGTGTTTATATTTTGTATGTATTGATGGAATAATGATTTTTTTCTTTATTTTATAACCCTTACTGAGCTTTTTATGATCATACCATGTTTTTGAATTGTTTTTCACAGAATATAAAGCAGGGTAAGAGAAATGAAAAATTCAACAAGATTTATATTGGGAAAATAATTCTTGGTTTATTTTATGAGTTTTAGTTTTATGAAAAAATATTTATACTGAGAAGAAGTGACTACTTTGTAATATATGAGATTTAATGTAATAGTTATGACATAATTCTCTAAAACACTAGACCTAAAAAGTTCCTTAATTTGATTTATTAACTTAATTCAAGAATAGGTAATGTTTTAATGTTAGGGCCTTATATATATTTTCCCTAAGATAAATCAACAACATTGAAAAAATAAAAAAAATAAATTATATCACTATAATTTCTATATGATGGTTTTTCATTCTATTTACTTTTTTAATGTGAGATGATGATATAATATTCAATTAATCATGGTATTCTGATTAATATATATATATATAATATGATATAATATGATCTTATTATATATTCATAAAATGTTAATTTTGTGAAATTTTATCTTAAAAATTAATTTTTTCTCAATAATTACATATTCAATTACTTATTCATCATCAATTTATTTTTTCACAATTTTGATAACATTATGGTTAGATAGAAATTTTTTAGGTTGTAATTTCATAGAATAAAATAGTATTGTAATTTATGATTCTATGAATAACTAGATTTCATTATTTTTTAAATCACAATACACTACACATGAATCTGATTTAATGTGAAATCTGTTTTATCTATTTCATTTTTTAGAATAAATTTATGGTAACAATAGTTATCATAAAATAATATTTTATACTATGTATATCCACAAATTAATCATAGTATTTATAAGAAACTTATTAGTGAACTCAATAAGGATTTTGTAAATAAGAAAATTTCAATATCCAAGCCATTTTACATTTATAATATTCATCAAGCACTATATTAGTTTATAAAAAATCATTAGTATATAATTAAATGAACCATGTATATGGGATGATGTAAACTTTTCTACCATTATTGTTACATGTGAAATAATGATTTATATAATTTTAATTTTTTTTGGTTTTGACGACATTTTAAATACTAAAATACTCAATTCTAAGCGTTCAGATGATGGATATATTGAAAAATATAAATTTATATGATCATTATAAAGCTTTTAAATTTCATGTTTCATTAATCGGGTTTCCAAAATGTGAAATTTTTTTATAAGAATGATAAATAATAGAATAAATTATATTACGATTCAATTATAAAATATGTATATATATTTTATAATGTTTCATTTTTTATTTTCTATATCGGGGGATTCCAAGGATAAAAATAAAAAACTGCTATAATTTTTTTATAAAATTGTTTTTCTTTTGACAGGTTGAGTAGTGGGAATCTAGGGATATGAAGCCAAAATTTCTGATATTGATAAAAATATATTTACCTTGAAATATATTTAATGTAATTAATAACATGAATATTGTCTACTCTTCCACCATATAAGTCAGTTCAAATTTTTAATTTCAAAATATCCTTTAAAATAGTATTTGGTTTCCTAACCAATTATCTAGGTTTTTATCAACTTATCCATCATCCAATTTCATATTAAAACACATTTAAATTTTATATTTTTGATTCATAATTTAATATTTTATATTTTTCATAGATATTTAATAATCATTTTTCTTCTATGATAACCAAACATCTTATAGTTTGTATTACAACATCATATATGAATTTTTATTTTGATCGATGATTAGATATGTTGTTTTAAAATCCAATCAACCTAAAAAAAATTCGGTAAAATTTATGTTTTAACATTTAAAAAAATGAAACCCCATTATTACATGTTACATAATTTCATGCATGGGGAAATAATTTTTATCCATGAAATTCAATAAATTATTTTGAATTTAATTTTAATTTATAATATTCCATCAATAATGTTTCTTATAGTCCATACTGTAACACTATTGGTAGTGGGAATATTCCTTCTAGGATGAATTTAATATCTTTTAAAAATCCTAAAATTTTAATCCATTCAAACCACATATTAATTAAGTAAAATATAATATTTACTAGAATGAACATATAAATATTATATTTTTGACATTAGATCAGACATTATTATAATGCTAAATGGAAAGTGTAACGTTCTATAGATATATATTTTCATTATTCTCAAGATGAAAATGTAAAATATATTTTAAATCATAATTTCCATAAAAATTACTATATTTTATATCTAAGAACATATATATCAATGTAAAATATTTTGAAAATTTTAAATTTATTTTTTTGAATCTAAAGTCTAATCATGTTGGAATCATGATTGTTTTCGTAACTTACAAAGTAATGTTGGGTGTATATTTTTAGGCCTTTTATTTTCTTAATGTTAAAAACATAATTGAAGTTCATAATTAATAGATAATTACTGAAAATAATTTATAATATCAATAAAATAGATAGATATATCATGATCAACTAAATGAAAATATTTTTGGTACAAAAATAAAATAATGGTTGTCCCAGATGAAATATATTTATGGAACTAAATAATTGACTACAATGTTTATAGATGAATTAATTGCAATAATAATCTAATATTAGAGAACACTTAATTGAAATAGTAATGAATAAAATATGAAGTGAGGAGTATCATTTGAATACAAATTGGTTAATCCAAATCATGTTTCATTTAATGACTATAGTAATGCTTCTAAATATTAGGATACAAGGAAGAGATTCCAAAAATTAAGATCAAATTAGTTTTGATTAAAGGAAAATCAATATTCATCAAATCATCATATGAATGAATAAAAGATTTATTAATATGAATATCGGGAATACTCTTGGAGAAGATAAATAAATAGAAAAATGTTAATAAAAAATAAGATGAAGTTATTTGTAATAAATATTTAAAGACATGTAACATTAGAAAAATTCTTTATATATTGAAAAATAATGATAGAATTTCAAGAAGATTCTCAAAAATAAAAGGGAAAATATTTTTTAATATATAGAGACATGATTTTCTAGTGATGGTGAAAAATATACTCATAATTAATTAGATAAATTTGGTAATTATAGTTTGCGAATTGTTATATTTTATTTAATAATTCCAAATAATGAAAATTTCTATATGGCTAGGTTAACTATTGAATGAATTAAATTATATTCTATACAATATTAATTCAATAAAAATTCCATAGATTGTGATTCACCTTAATCAGATAAATAATAATAAAATAATTTGGATGATGATAGTTTAAAAGCACATTAAGATCTGGAATCTCTATGTAAATTTACAGAATTGACTAAATATGTAATATTTATTAAAAATGAATATGAAAAGATAAAAAATTTAACAATTTTGATAGTTATTATTATTATATAATATAATACAATATTTAAATTGTCCACAGAGATATACAGATAATTTTATTATATTTAAATGTAGTTTTATTATAAATACTATTGATCAAGAACATAAAAAATTGATCATAGGTTACTGGAATTCAGATTATTATTCATAAATCCAATGAAATTAATAAAATAAATAATTTTTTTGAATTTTACTATTATTAAATAAACATGTATAAGATATATAAAATATTAGTCAATATATTACTTCTAATGGATTTGGTTTTACTTATAACACATCAAATATAAATCAAATTATTTTATACTTGAATGTTCACCTTCTTCACTAAATATCAATGGAAAGGTCATTAAGAGAAATATAGTTATTTAATTATATTTATTTTTTTAATTTTTTTCTTTAATTGTAAATGAATAATACATAATCTTTCCACATCAATGTGGTAGGAAATTTCAGATACTAAAAATTTATTTTTTAAGATAACAGAAACTGAGTATGTATATATTTTAATAACATAGTTTTCTCATTTTTCTTGAAATTATGTTGCGTACATGGAAACAAAAAATATTATATAGGAAATGGTTATTTTATTCACATGAAAATAGATAATTAAAAATAATAGAATATTGAAAATATAAATTAAGGATGAGTTATAATTGGAATAAATACATGTGATGAAATCATCAGAATCTGTGATGTATCATTGCATAAAAAACATATATATTATGTGTCATATATTTTATTTCATAATCACAAAATTATTAGTAGTAGTCAATTAAGTGATGAGGTTTGTCTTTTTATAATTAGGAATGAAAAATATATGGTTCAATGATGAAAACATAATTTCACCTTATATATCAAAGGGAATGATAATTTATACCATCTTGACATAAGAGACTTAATCCATTATAATTTACCTTATATATATTAAAAAAATATTTATATTTATTCTGGAAGAAATTCCGAGAAAATTAAAAATTTGGACTGTAGAAAAAATTTTAGGAAATTTTTTGATATGGATTTATAGGAACATTTTTAGTTAAACCATAGTTTATAGTTTTTGTTTATGTGAATAAGAAATCTCTGTGTTGTTTAAAATATAAAAGTGAAGTCTCAACTTATGAAGCATAATATTTGTGCACATTGATTTATTTTTTATTAAAAAAACATAACAAAATAGTGTCAAATATTATGTGTATGGATTGATTCATGATTAATCTTGATTCACATGGGTTTATTTTATCCAATGGAATCATCGTGGGGAGATTGAGGACTCAAATATGGAATCTATTGATAGAAAGAATGTTATTAAGCATATTTTCCTCAAAACCTAGGTCTCCATAATAAACTAGATATTTTAAATAATGAAATTGATTTTTTTAAATAATTACACAAAAATTTATAAGTGATGTTTAAATTGATATACATTTTAGGAAAAAGGGTGTGAGAACCGCTTAATATATTAAAATAATTTTTAATATGAACCTTTTCTGAATATAAGTATATTATTTTCGTGGGAATAAATCAAGAAAATGTTATTTCATATTATTTGGTTATAATATAATTTTCATGAATTATAAATATTAATTATATAAATTCTAACTGAAACCCTATTATATAATTTTCATCAGTTATTCTATAATATATAAGGATTATTGAGTTATTAATTATGTGAATAAATTTATATAAAAAATTTTTCATGAGAAGTTTGATATAGGAAATCCTTTTTTAAAAAACACTCTAGAAATATATTAACCAGATGAATTTTTTGATAACCCTCAAAATTTATTGAATATTGATTCAAAACTAGTAATTCTAAATTGAAAAAAAATAGATTATTGAATTTTCCAATTCCAAAATAAAAATCAATGTATGATTCAGATCTACTAGATTATGAAAAATATAATACATTACATAAAACCTATAAATATCAATGAATATCATTTTTAATAATGTTATTAGTGATGTTATTAAATTCGTAAAAACTTGATGTTATTTAGGAAATTAATGTGAGAATCATAAAATATGGTCACAATATGAATGTAAAATAGTAGATGACATCTTATCTGAAAAAATAGATATGGTATAGGTAATAATATCTTAAATAATTTTAATACAATCCTAATGATACTATAGTTAAAAAACATAGTGAACTATATTTAATTTAATTGATATAGATTATTGGAATCAAATGGGATAAAAATTGAACTAAATTTTGAGTTAACTCGATTACTATTAGAAAGATTTATTATTAAGAAATAAGTAATTAATTATGTTGAAATCATTACTGCATTAAATTGATATGAATTCATATGTATGATACAATATTTTGTATCACATATTCAGTTTACATTATTTAAAATAGTTATTAATAGTGATTTTATTATTGGATAAGTCCAATAAGAAGATTGTTTCTAAAAAATACAAGTTGTGATGACAATAAAATTTCATAAAATACATTTAAACATAGTTAATATGTAAAACCCCGAACCTATAAGCCCAATGATAGTGACTTATATTATTCTATAGGGTAGATTATATTGAATCAAATCATGAAGGACTGATCAGTATATAAATTTTTAAAACCAGATTACATACATGATACCCATTTTACATTGGGAATGAAAAAAAATATAATAAACCACAAAGAGTAATAAATTGCATCCTTTGAAATCATTCCAATAATTTATCTTCATATCCTGGGGAAGGGAAAAATAATGGTGATCTCAAATGATCAGTAAGGGGTAGATTACATGAGATGTAATCTATAATCAATAATTATAATCAATATCAAACTATAATCAAAAAAACATTCTATTTAAACAATTGGATATGTAATAATAAACATTTCAAAGTAAATAACTGAGAACAAATCACATTTGATTAATTAAATGAGAAATTAATGAATCTATAGATAATTTCAAAGAAAAAATAGCAAGGAAATTAATTATGATAACTGAATTCTTAGAAAATTAAATCCATAATTATTGTATTTCATTTTTTATGTACATGGTTCCTTTACCATAATGTACTTTCACAATATGGTTTTTTATCCTTGTAATAAAATCATCTGATTGGGCTAAATGATTTATCTATATAGATTGTTGATACATTGGGGGTGGATACTTTGAATTGACCCCCAATCGTGTTTTACTAGTCCGAAGAATTACTTAAGTATCGATTAATTAATTTAATTCATAAAAAAATTAACTTATCAAATATCCATATTTTTGGAAAGACAAAGATTTATATTATTTAACTAATTATTCAAATAAAACTATAAGTAAACCTAGTGTGTAAAATTTAGTTATGTTTTAGGAAATAATTATATCCATCGTAAAATATTTTGGATATGTAATTTTAAATGAAATTTTCCTACAATAATGAGTTTGATTCATGAGATAATTAACAATCACAAAATAATGTTACATGGAAATGATAATTTTCACCAACTTGGTATTTTTCATAATAAGACATTATATTTGAGATAATTAAAATTTAAACATAAAATTCAATTAATAATAATGTATTCATGATATTACATATCACATTTGTGATTTTAATTTGAGGTACTTTTCATTTTATTTTTTATACTCTTATTCTTTAATGGTTCCATGTTGTTTATTGGAGAATATTTTGAAAATTGGGTGGGTAGAACATGGTCCATGATTATTATTAATCATGTGTCGTGCCCAAGTACCTATGCGGTAGGTGTCTGTGTGAGACAAAACCAACTGCATGATAATTGCACGGTCATGTGCCTCGGGCCAGGAACTCATGTGGATGATGACCATTTGAAGCAGGAACTACCACAAGTCCATGAAACGATTAGCCAGACCATGCAAGTGGTCCATGTTGAAATAACTCCTTGGATAGAGTGTGTTACATGATTATCACATGGTTTATCAAACCATGCAGATGAACCGTGTGGCCGATCCATGTCATTACAAATTCGGTTTTGGGTTCCCTCTCTCTATAATTTAAATTCCCTAACACCCATATTTTTCACATCATTTAGAATTATCCTCTTTAGGGACCTCCCTATAACCCCTCTCCCACATGGATCTTCAATTTCATGGCCAAATAGTGTAAGTTCTTCATCATTACATCATTTAAGTCTCTTACACCCTTTTATTCATCCCATATTATTGGTTTTTCATTCCATTTTCTTGGGGTTTTTTTTTCTCCAATAGAAAGGGTTATTATTTTATGGTTCAATCATTATTTTGTGGGCATGTTCGAATTTATTAGGGTTTTATCATTCTTCCTTGTGGTGCTGTTGACGTGTTATTAAAATTTCACACAAGAAATTGGTGATTTCTACACCAAAGGTTGATGATTTTGTGCTTAACGAATTTAAATTAATTAATTAAAATTTCTTGAGTAATTTGGAACGTTTTATGATTTATGGGTGTTGTGAGTAATTTCTTTTAAAAGTATGTGATATGTAATTGGTTTAGAAATTGTGTTTCTACATAAAATTGGATATATTTTTGGGGTAAAGCTGTGGTAAACTTCTTGATAATGTTTTATAAATTGTGAAAATTAATTATTTAGTTATTAATACGATGTGAATAATGGTTTGAAAATGTTTAAGTGTGTGTCTGACTTTATAAGAGGAATTTTTTTGTGCAAAAAGTTTCATTTCAGGTGTATTTCATTTTTATTAATGAAATTTGGAAATGTAGTGTTATGTGAAATGTGTAACTTGATTGGGCCTAAAGGGAAGCTCGACTAACTGGGTGGGATGACTAGGACTTGTATTCTAGTAAAATAGACGTGGATTTTCCTGGTTTCACTTAATAGGTTAGATTATGACAAAAATAACTAAATACTGATGATTATTAGAGACCACATGGCCCATGTGGTGTCCCCTCCTAGTGGCTCATGCATGAAAATGATACTAGTTATGGTAACTAATCCATGTTTCACCAAGGTACGATATACCTAGTGTTCCATTTCTAGCATGCACCAAGAGGGTTTTCCCATAACTAGTGTTATTTGGTTATATCACACTTACCGTTAACATACAATATTCATTATTGGTTATTTAAAAACTAACAATGTTTTCTTCTAAATTTTTTTCCATTAAATATTTTGATGATATTTTTTATTAACATGTGATGGTCATTTATCATATAAGGTTTATATAATTGAATAAATTATTGAGTGGAATCCTACTAGGTTTAGGCTCACACCCAACATACACCATTGGGTGTATATAGACATTGTTATATTTTATATAGGTATGGTCATGGAATTTGGATATGGTGGTTTTGGTTTCTAGAGGAATTCATGGGTGCATTTTTTTTGGGAGGTGGATTGAGGGAGATTTTTCTCTTATCACATGGTGGTTTTTTGGATAATTTTCTCTCCTACATGGTTCATGCCTTTTTGGTTTTTTGTGTAAAACTATTAAGTTAAATATGGAAATTGTTTATGGCATGTTTGGTTGTGATTTTTTATTTTGGGTTTATTAATTTTGTTGGTTTTTTCATTATTAGGAATGTTGGTAAATAATTCACACAATGTATATAGATACTCAGGAACATGTTGTCAGCCCATGGGGATCAAGAAAGTCCTTTGGGCCATGCCATAGACCGGTTCCGGAGACATATTCGGATGAATACCTAGTTTAGTTCATAAAAAATTGTAATAGAGGTTGTTAATATATTTTGGGTATTGTTATTTGAGATGATTACAAATATACTAGACATTGGACTATCTGATATTGGATTTGTGGTTGTGTGTAGGGTGTCTAGCCAGTACACCTCATGATAGGCCTTGAGTCACCATGGGATGTTGAGTTTTCTAATAGAATTCTCCCTTATGTGGGACATATAGGAAGCATACTGTAAATCGAATATAGGTGGTGTGATGTGTTTTTATCCTCACATAGTTGTGAAAAGTTTTATTTATTTATATTTGATGTTATCGTTGATCGTTTTCATAATTTTTGTATTAATGTTTTTTTATGAGTGTTGCTTTTTTGTACCAACATGCCTCCCCAGAGAATTCACTTACATATGCAGAAAGAAGATGAACAATTTTCTCCCTCAGCGCTTGATCAGAGGTTGGTAGAAGTTGTGGTTGGGACTATTCCAGCATTGGGACAAGGAGTGGGTCCTTCTCTTTCTCCAGTCCAGAAAGCTGAACCATGTCCTCAGAATGAAAAAGACCATTATTTTACATGAGTTTTTGTCTTCTCCTAGGCACCTTGAATTTGTGGATCTCATTCAGGGGGAACAATCGCTAATGGTGTGTGATAACCACTTCTCTATTCAATCTTGGTATGAAACTAAAATAGTTTCCAATGAACATATGAAATATCAGAGGTTCCAAAGGTGTTCATTACTAGAGATCTATTATCATGTCTTTATTTCATGTCAATAACCTATGTTGGAGTAGGTGACTATGCTTTTATGGTGTATATTGATCATAAGGTCAGGTCTGGAATCTCAGGGGATATTTCAATGATGGGAATCAACAATTCATCTAAGAAGAGGAGGAAGCCACATGAGATGTGGAAGAAGGGAAATGGTAGTTTGGTACACCCTCCCCAACATCCTTCATATATGGCCTCTGATGCTGGGTCAGCAGTATAAGATTAGTGAGGGAAGGAAAGGCACATTCGACCTACATGTACAACACCTCCCATACCCTATCATCAATCTGAAGCTATGGGTGACATGCATTGTTTTTGAAAAATGTTACAACCATGTCAAAGTGGTGTAGGATTTGTAGCCTCCAGGGGAATGTCAGCTCAGTCTGATCCTTGTAGGACAGTGGGATTTCATTATTGTGGTCGTTCCAAGAGGAACAAATCTTCCTCTTATAAGATTTAATCAGAAATGATATGTAGGTGAGATTTTATTCTCATGTAGAGACCATGAATATTAAAGTTGTGGATCTAGCACCTAGGAGAAAAAATGTAGGGACCTATCTAGTTCGTTGTACCATTTTGAATACATCATCTATAGTAATTATTTTATTTGAAACAAGTGCTTCTATTTCTTTTATCACTTTCTATCTCATTAATCTGTTGAACTTTCCAACATTGCTTATGACTTTTTGATGGACTAGGGGACAACGTTGGGTAAGAAGGAATAGGGTATCTGTTACCCGTCCTGTTCTCTCTCTATGTTAGGGGTTGATCTAGAATTTGATTTCATGGCCATGTATATGAACCAATTTTAGGTAATCCTTTTCATGGAATTGATGGTGTTCTTCCATGAAAAAAATTGATTGTTATATGCAACAGGTTTGTTTCATGGATTCTTATGGGAGTTCTCTAGTATTTCTTAGGGTATGAGAACCTCCATCAGGTTGTGATCAGCCTTCACTCCATGAATTGGATAATCATGGTTTTAAATTATCGTCTCTTGTACTAGAGGATGATATTGGTGCTTCTAAAGATGGGTTACCTCATGTAGTGGATCAGTTCATTGAGGTATTCCCAATTTTCTTTTTCAGTTTACCCCTAGTGAAATATATTGTTTTTTAAATTGATTTGGCACTAGGAACAGAACCAATATATATTACCTCATATCCTATGGTCCCTATTAAAGTGATATAATTATTGATATAGTTGGAAGATTTTGAATCCAAATGGTTCATTCACATGAGCATCTTTCCTTAGGATGGGCCTTGTCTCGTTACAAATAGGGCTGATGGATCACTCTTGTTCTATATTGATTACAATAATTTGAATAACGTAACCATTTAAAAAAAGTATCATTTACCCAAAATTGAAGACTTGGTTGATCATTTCAAAGTGGAATGTTGGTTCTCTAAGATAGAATTGCATTCTGGTCAACACCATGTTAATATGAAAGAGGTAGATATTCATAAAACAGATATCTGAAGCATGTATGGACACTTAGAGTACATGGTAATTCCTTTTAGGATAAATAAATATTCGTCGCTCTTCATGGAACTCATGAATATGGTGTTTAACTAGTATCTCAACTCCTTCATTTTGGTATTTGTGGATGATTCTCTAGTTTATTCTGGATCCCAATAAGAGAATAAACATCATTTATGGATTATGTTGTTTACTCTTTGGGATCATAATTATAAAAAATGTATTCAGAGTGTGCATTCTAGATTAGGGAAGTTACGTTTCGGTTCCATTTCATCTTAGAGTAAAGGATTTTGGTGGACCCTGAGAAGGCCAATGAAATTATTCCATTAGAGTATCCTAAAATTGTGTTTGAGTTCAAGTGTTTTCTTAGCCTGCATATAATTATATGCAGTTTTTCTAGGATTTCTATTAGCTTGATTCATCCTTGACTGCACTCACCTACAATGGGGTGAATTTTGAATGGATCTAAGAATGTCATGAATCCATTTAAAAGTTGAATAGGTGGTTAACTACACCACCCAAGTTGATATTACGAGCTTCGTGAAACAATGATGTAGTTTTTTGTGAATCTTCGAGTATGGGTCTCTGGTGTGAGATAATGCAAGATGATCATGATGTGGAATATGTCTCTCTCCAGCTCGAGCCATATTAATGGAATTTCTAGATGTATGATTTTGAGATAGTAGAAGTATTGCATTCCTTGAAGATGTGGCCTCATTACCTTTTGACTATATGTTTTTTGTTTACTATGATCATAAGATTATAGCCTATAATTTATCCCAAAATGATATGAATCTTTGGTAGTTTCGTTAGGTTGAATATCTATAGGGGTTAATCATTGATATTATATATATCCCATGAATGGATAATATTGTGGCAGGCACTTTGAGTAGAAAAATTCAATTACAGTCATTGTGGATGTCTTATGATGTGTAAACGTTGATGGGACACTTTTCCCGGATGCATTTTGATACTAAAGAGCATAGTGGAGGAGCATTCATGTTTGTTGATTATTTAGGTCCTCCTCTTCTGCAATTAATTCATTAAGAGAAGCTTAGTTATGATTTGTTCCAGAAGTCTATGTAGTTTATTACTGGTGGGTATACACCTTGTTTTTGGTTGTTTTCCCCTTTGGAAATCTTTTATTTTAATGGTCATTTAGTGGTGTTGTTGTCTCTGAAGAATGTTGTAACCATGTATCGACACCAATATCAATGGGTCATTCATCCTGGTGCTACCAAGATATAATATTGTGTTTTTCAGAAGTTTTTATCAACAATAATGAGGTGGTACATAGATGACATTGTATCAATGTGTTATAAATGTCAGCAGTAGTAAATAGAGCATCAAAATACCTTTGGTTTTCTTCATCTATTACCTATTCCAACATGAAATTTAGATAAAGACTCCATGGATTTCAATATTGGTTTCTTTGTCCACCTTTGAGAATGAATTCCATTTCGATGCAAAATGACCATTTGACCAAATTATCCCATTTCATTCCAATCAATGATTCTCCGAATGTGGATTATTTGGGGAGATTATATATTTTGGAGTCATTATGTATTCATTGTTTTTATTTAGCAATTTGTTTTCTAATAGTTACCCCCATTTATCTCTCAGTTTTTGGAAGGCCTAAAATGGTCATTGGGTTAGAAATCAAAATGAGTATATATACCACCCTCAAATGGATGGACAGATGATTTTGGTGTTTCGTATTATGGAAGATAATATTTTTTCATGTGTTTTGGATATTTGAGGATCGTGGGACCACCATTTGGGATTGATAGAGATTTATTATAATAATAGTTATCAATAATCTATCATAACGTCCCAATAGAAGACCTATATGTTAATTCATGTCAGTCTCCTTTGTGTTGGGTTGAGGTAGCTGAGACCTCACTATTGGAAATAAGCCTTGTGCATGAGATGTTTGAGAATCTCAAGCTGATCATACATAGGTTCTTGAAAGATCACATTCACCAAAAATAACATGTCAATTAGAGGCACTGTGATAGTGAGTTTTTTGTGGGTGATAGGGTGTCACGAACCAAGCTGGGATTCCATCTGACCTGACACCCAACTAGGTCCACGACATGGCCCGAAGGGCGTTCCCGATCCCCATGGGCCGACAACAAGTGTCAGGAATCAAAATAAAACAAGAGGTAATGATTTTTCCCAATAATAAGATGATCCAAAAAATACTACATTGAAAATGCAACAGAGCTAACCACAACTGAATCTCAATAAAATAACAATCTAGTCCAATAGGAATACATCTTAATAAAACTAACACTAAATGAACTAGAATATACAACAAAATAAAACAACAAGATACTAGAATGATTTCCATGTGACCTCTTGGTCACCTCTAACCTTAAGACCACCCTGCTCCATGAGATACTCGAACCAAAAAAACCTGAACAAAATCTGAACCTGCAAAACAGTTCGGGTCTATCGACACCAAATGGTACAAGTAGGATGTGAGCTAGACTGCTTAGTAGGAAATCATAGAAGAGTCCCTGTGTTTCCTTTCCCAAAACAATCCATTAACACTAGTTTGAAAATAAGTCTATAAAAATCGGTTTTCTATATTTTTAGAAATAAAAAATCTTCATTCCATTTTCCCAAACAATGCCCACTATGTTTCGACATTCAAAATAGAATTTTCATTTAAAAAACAACAAATCAAGAACCCCAGGTCTATGCTGAAAATAAATAAAATGAACAAAATAACATTCAATGTAGATGAAAGTAATCAAGAAATGTAAATAATCCACTAACCATGGGTGGTCCTAAACATCTCTAGAAGACCCCTGGACGTACTCGGTTTCGAAACCACCTGCCAAAGTATGGTGAAGCTCCTAAGTATATAACCAACTAGCAGCCCTAACTGACCAATCCATTGGCAAAGCCCAACTAGCCTAACAAAATCCAGGGGGTACCAACCCCTCTAATCCGGGTTGATCAGCAACCGTCACTTGATCATTTAAAAGATGCCCAGGAACCCATGGTGGTCATAATAATACTGTGTATGTAGAAAGGCCCCCGCACGCGTGACTCATCTCACCAAACTTTCCTTCCCCAAACATAGACACTTCATATACATTCACCCATAAAGGGTTACACTAGACATGAGCACCTCATATGCACATCTAATCATCTCACATTAACAAAGTGACAACCGGGCCGTCATGCCATGCAAATCATTAAAACCATTTGAAACCCTTTTAAAAATACTTAAGTTGTTATGTCGGGATGCAATAATCAAAACGTCTTCATTTCAAAGAATCAACAAAAAAATTACAAAGTTCCCCCAAATACGCATATGATCATTTCAAATCAACAAAGTGCCAATCGATCAATCACACCAATTAACATTCATACCATTTTATAAAATGTTCAAAGTTTCCCACTGGGAATTAACATTTTTTAATCACATTCTTTTCTAAATTCAACACAAAACATCAACTTTAAACGTACAATGCCAAATGGGACTTCAATATTATGCACACAAATACATTTACCAAAGTAGTTCCAAATCATTTCTAAAACCATTTCCATGTATACAAATCCAAATGAGCCATTATACTATTGTAAACCAACTATGTCCCAAAATGCCCCACAGTTCAAATTTTAAAGAAAAAAATTCAATTTAAAGGCACATAAAATACCAAACCACTTTTTATAAATAAAAGATAAATTTTAGAAGAAAGATATTTAGAGGGAGACAAGATAAAACATTTGAGAAATCAAGGTTCATGTGTAACACCCTTTTTTTAAGTGTCATTTTCACTTGAATTATCTTCCATGTGTGCACCTAGTGTAGACATGGATGTGAAAATATATAATGAAACCGTTTCAAGATCCAAAAGAATACCCATGAACATTTTTAAATAAATACCACTTCCCTTTAAACAAACACAATTGTAACATCTCTCACAAACATTTCAAAAACCCGAATAACTTTTCCAAAAAATTTCTCTATAAATAATCAAGACATAAATAGGAACCCAAATCACATTCAATGCTCTAATTCATGTTTGAACTAATAAAATATATAAAAACAAGTCCAAACAATACAACACGAGATCTATTTCCTTTTTATAAAACAAAAGGCATTTTATCAAACACATCCAAGGCACCAATACATAGACATAACCAAGGAATCCTTTCAAAAGCTATTTTTAACAATTGTAACCAACATAAAAACACCAAAATAATTTTACTATAATACATATAGATGTGAGAATAATGTTTAGAAATTAATCCAAAGCATTCAAGCATCAAGGGTTTGTACTGGAAAGGAAAATCATGGAAACGCCTACCTCAACCATGTGCGGATGCGATGAAACTTCAAGAGAGGAGATATCTAATCACCATGGAAAATTAGAACACCCTAGATCCAAAGAAAAACGAACCAAACATAAAACCTAGACATTAGGGTTGGTCCATTGATGGAAATCCCGAAAGAAAACCCTAGAACAGAGAAGGGAAGAGATGGAGAGAAGATTTTTTGAATGAAACATGAATAATCCCCAACCATTCTTGATAAATCGACCCAATGTCGACCCAAATAGAAGCAGGAAGGATGGTGAGGCTCCTCTATTCGATTCCCAACAGATAGGGATTCATTTTGGGGGTGGAATCACCCCAATCTGAGCTCCACGTCAAAATTTATAAAGCTTGCAAGTGGCTGTATGGTTTGTTAAACCGTGTGCAGACCGTGCGAGGGCTACTGGAGACTTCTGCAACTTCACATGGTTAGGCTTCACGGTTTGGCCAGGCCGTGCTCAAATAGCGAAACCCCAAAAATTGGAAAAAACCCCCAAATTACATCCCAAACACTAGGGAAGTCCCCCTATTGATCTTTGAATGTTTTTAAACACAATATAGAGACACTGACGACATCACAAACTCTCCTACATGAAAAATTATCTCAATCCCAACAAGAATAACTAATCATAGGTATAAAAGGAAACCCAAAAACACAAAAAAACAAGGAATTTTGTTGGGTACTCAACCCAAACCTTAACCAAAATATCCAACATCGAGAAAAGAATAAAATAAGGGAGTATCTATGGTTGGGGTGTGATATAGGCTGTTATTGAAATTGGCACACTACCTAGGTCATCAATGTTTGGGAATTCATTGGAATCTAACATCGTGTTATGTCAGGCCTTTTAGAATAACTGAGAAGATTGGAAATGTGGAAAACATGTAATCATTTACTTCTTAGTTGACATCAATCCATGACTTGTTTCATATCTCCCAACATAAAAAGTATTATTCAGACCTATTTCATGTGTTAAATTATTATGATTTGGAGATAGATCCTTATTTTTCCTTGATTGAACAGCCTGTGCATATAGTAGATCCCTAAGAGAAGTTAATAGTTATGATACCAATTCATTATATATAATATTATGAATATATATATAAATATAAAAAAAAATTAAACACATTACCATGTGGAGGTGGTTTTCAACCTGTAAACAGAAGCAATATTATCATTTTCCAATGTACGGAGGAGTATAGAAGTAAATAATTTATTATATTTCAAAAAACAATGTGATTTCAAAAATATCATTCATATTCATTTAATCCATAAAATTAACATACCATATGATTTGGTTAGTGATGAAAATAATAATTACATTTTTGTGGGGATATAATAGTTCATAGATGCACGTGACTGATGTTTTCATTTTCCCGTACATTGAAAAAGATATTACAAAGGGTTGTTGCATAACTTTAATTATTTTTTTGAAAAAAAATTAGACATACAAAATACATTATATATTCATGTTAATGATAGTTTTTAAGGTGGTATAAGATACAATGAACATGAAATAACTCATGTATGAGTTATAACTTTTATCTAGGGATCCTCCTTTGACATACAATGTAATCCACATATTTTAATATTTATGACATAGTTGTTCTGATATAAAGTGATAAGGATTATTGAAAATTTATTATGTAAGGGATTTGTTGAGATAAATGGATCAAAATGGTGTTAATAAGTGAGTTTAGGGGGATCATTTTTAAAAGTGAGGAGGGTGGAAAACTTGTAAGTGAATCAAATCTAAATATATAATATATCTCATTATCTAGTTATGTGGCCTCAAATTATCATATTTTCAATTATAAGTGGGGTAAGGTCAACACTAAATAAATAGATAAAATATAATCAATATTAATATGATGATATATCCCATATCTCTTATCTCCCCCCAAACCTCATTTTCCTTTTTTATGTATAACATATTGTAAATTTTGGACATGGTTACTATTTATTATTAAAAAAAATATTGACTCATTAAAAAATTATTAATAGTTCTTATGTGAAAATGGAATCTAGTTCATTAGATTAAATTACAATAATTTTTTAAAATTACATTTAAAATAATTTTATAAAAAGAAATGAAATACTTTTTTATAAAAATGAGTGTTTAATGCATATTAAAATTTTTTTACAAAAATAAACAATATTATTGATTAAAAAAGAATTAATTGGATTATAATTAACAAAATTAGATTTATTTAATATTAAAATCATATAAAAACAAAAATTACCATTATTAAAATATTATTAAAGGAGATACCATAAGAATAATTGTTATTTGAATTAAAACATTACATAGATTTAAAAACGTTCATGAATTGATTTATAGGATCAACATTATATATTAAAATTCATTATATGATGTCATAAATATATATTTGATATATAAAAAATATTAAATAAGTTTTCACATTATTATTACATAATGATAATGTTAAAAGAGTTAAATTATTTAAAAATTAATTGTTTTTCATAATTCACTTAAAAATAAACTATTTATAAACAACCCAAAAAATAACACTAAAATATTTTTTTCATAATGGAACCCAAAATGAAATCATTTTTGTCAATCTAAATTTTATGATTTATGAAAATCAATTTTTATTACTAATAAAAAATTTACAAAAAAAGTATGTTATAAGAAATGACTCATTTATATCTGTTCTTAACCCTACATGAATTCATTATTATCATTAAAAATTGAGTAATTGTATCCAAGAAATTTATCAATACATATGTATTTGGAAAACATTTTACATATGTTTTATAAAACAATTACTCATATTTATACTATCCAATCGAATGTCATGTATATAATATTCATATTTATATAATCATATTTTTGTTGTACATTATAGTTCACATGGGATTGGTGTTGTGTGTTTTACATGTTATCCAACATTTTATTTATTTAAAGGCGATTTATGTATTGAAATATCCTTTTGTAACATTATGATCATCTAATAAATTTATCATCCACATAATTTGAATTTATCTAAAAAGATATTTTTTATTGATCCAGATAAAATATTATTTATATATTTATTGTGATAAGAAATTTTTATTTTACTAAAAATAAACATATTATCCCATTAATATTTATACAAACATGTATGTATCAATATAATACTCATTTTTAATAGACATTTTAATTCCTACATTGATATCTAGGTGTCAATATCTAAATGTGTCTTTATAGATTTATCATCCTCCGTTTTGAGTTGGGAAAATATTTTAAAATGAAATTCAAGAATAGAAAAAATACTTTCAAATTTTTTTAATTTACATATGTTATATTTAATCCTTCAGTTTTGTTTTGATCAGTTTTGGACAACAGCATTATCCCATGTTAAAAATGTTATATGACTATAATGATTTTCTCATGTAAGAAGCACTAAAATTTACTTCTAATATGTTATATGAAAGAAAAATGTGTATTCTCTAGTCATATTTTCCTTAAAATATTTTAATAAATTTTCAAAGTAACATGAATCACCAAAAAAGTAAAAAAAAAAATTATATATGCATCCACAATATAACACAATCATTATTCAAAAAATAATGTCTATTACTTTGACATTAAATCCAAAAATAGAAAAAAAAACATTTCTTTCACATTAGTGCAATAATGCTACCAAAAATATATTGAAATTATTCCAATATATCACCAACAACCTAATCACCAAATCACATTATAATCTCATGGTTTTTATCATGATAAAAAATACTCCAAAATATAATATTATTAATTTGCAAATAAATAATTAAGAAATAAAATGTTAATCCTCGTAGTTATATTTATCTCGTTATTGTATTAAAACCCACCAAATAGAACAAATTAAAAAATAACGTTAATAAATTAGTTACAAAGTATATATTTCATTCCCCATAGTTATCTTAAATTATATTTTCATATTTATTTAATCTAATTTCCCTAATAACCTCAATATCAAATAACAAGTCAATCAAAACAATTTTAACCTTGTATTGTTCCTAAAACCCGATAAACAAATCCTTAAAAATATATTTATTAAATTTAGTATACAATTATATAATTCCATGGAAAGGGTATAAATAATTTTTAACTTATGATCATCTATAAATTTATTAACCATTTAATAATATTTTGTTACTTCCTAACTATAGAAAATCTATATATATAAACATTAATAATTAAACATCATTCCTAATCCTTTGAGGATATTTTTAAATATTATTATTGTAACACCCCAGGTAAATAAAGAATATGAAATTTTTATATTTATCCATATTTTTGAATAAAATGTTAATATTAATTTAAAGGTAATGCTATGCTCTATGGCGTAACCAATACACAACAATGGGTTTCTTGGAAATCTTACGTTGCACTCTAATAATAAAATAATATTATTTTAAATGGTAGTTAACGACTAGCCGTTGTAATGGTGGGAATGAAGAGAACTATCTACAAAATAATTATATATGTTTATCAAATATTTTACTTTTATCCAATAAATGTTAGAGGCTTAAAATGCGAATGATTCAAATTTTAAGCATAAGTATTCTAATATTAATTAAAAGATCAATTAACTGCCTTTAGCTAGAGAACCCTTTTTAAATCCACTTTTTGAAAATTTTATATGTTATATTGGACCAAATAAAATCCTTCTTTAGAATCGGGACATCAAAATTTACTTTGTGCATGTTTTTGTTATTTTTTCGATAAAGTTCATTTTTAATGAATAAGTGAAAAATGTGGTATTTTAATTCAAAACCCCTTTTTAATATAATTTATTTATATTATTAGATCATCCTTTGAATTGGTTTTATAGTGTAATTAGAATATATTTTTAACATTTAATCCAATGGAGGTCATTGGAATTAATTTCATTTTGAAATTGGACTTAAACTATTGTCAATCTTTTAATAGATATTATTTCATAAAAACATACTAATTGTTTTGACGGTAGGAATTAATTATTAAATTAGTTAATTCAACTTATATGTTTTTAATTTTGTAAAATAGACATCATTTTTGAATTCAGAATATCAAATATTACATAGGGTGAACTTTTGGTATTTTTCTGAAAAACATCAATTTTTGATGAATAGTGAAACCACTAAGTGGTAGTTAAAAAACTAATTTTTCGTTTAAATGAAACTTTACCACCACTTTGATTTGAATTTCAAAAATCCGTCATACATTGTAGTCATTAGGATGTAAAATGTGGTTCAATGGGATTAAAATAATTTTTGGTGAGTAGTAACTTTTAAGTTTTATTAATCGTGATTAAAGGTAATTAGTGTAATTTAAGGTAAATAAAATGATATAATAATATGAAATTACCATTACACTTATCCTACACTTATTGGATAAGTCACATACAACCATGAAAATCCATGGGTCAACTTGGGGACCCCGTAGGGCCACTTGGGTAAGAAAATGACATTAAAAACGTTTTATTTAAAGTTAAAATAAAAATGTCACAAACATGTATTGTTTTACTAAAAAAATTTTTACATGGGGTTATACAAGTAATATTTTTTACTATAAATATTAATTAGAAATCTAAAAAGATTAAATACATCATGATATTTTTTTTTATAATTTTTATACATTAAATAAATAAATTTATTTATGACACCATGATGATGCAGTGATTACCACATTAATGATCGATTTAAATAAAATGAGAAGATAAGGTAAAATCTAAGACATAAACTTGTCAAAACCCTATGAGATGGGTGTATTTCGAACCCTTATCACCTTATCCTTGAAATATATAATTTTGGGTCCTTTAATATCCGAAAATCATATTATAAAAAGTAACTTTTCAAGACATTCCATGAGTGACCTCCTCCCTCTTATAAAAGGCCCCCACCTCTTCCCCCTTACCCACACCTCTAAAGCCTTTGGCTCGACAAAACTCTGAAAATTTTATCTATAAAAATCCCTCTATTCATCATAGAAGCCTTACCATAGGCCGAAAGCTCTTCAAGAAACCAATTTGCTTCAAACCAAAGGGAGTTATCCAATTTAAAGGTAATGTCCTCTCTTATGTTCTTTTGTTTTATTTTTCTTCTCCAACCCCCTAAACTCTATTCATTAAATTCTTTTGTAACAAAAAATGTATCTTCAATATAATAGGATGTTGTTATGAGAATTATTAGAGCTACAGATACACACACCTCCGTCTAATGGTTAAAGAACATTATGTTTCTGTGGATGATGAATTACTGCCTCACGAAAAAATGAATGTTCTATCTTCTCCTACATCCTATAATGGTGTCCATTATGATGGAACTATATTTATTTATGACATATTTATATTTATTTCCTCTCTATAATTCTGTATTTTACATTTAAAACATACCTTTATTCTTTTCATGTTGTGACAATGCGATAATTTCATTTTAGGAAGAGTGGACTACCACCCCCTCAAGTGTTGTGACTCATTAATGCAATACATTGAATGAATAAATAATGAAATTAATGAACTTATGTGACCTATATATCATATATATTATACTGGAACTATAATATATATAAATCTAATTTAGTTTTAATTCCATTAAATAAAAAACAGAAATGAAAGTAGCGTTCATGCGTACGTACGGCTTACCGTCTCCATGAACGGTGCATTTCATTTCATACCTCTAAATGTTATGTAATATTAGAAATTCTAGTATATACTGGAAATATATGATATATATGATATCTAAATTATGAATATAATTCTGTATATAATGTATATTTTTCCACAAGAACAACTTGTAATTATAAGAAGTGTATTTTTGACTCAAGTACCAATGAACGACAAAATGACCATTATTAACCTAAGTAATTACATAATGTTAATAACATGGTAATAAGTGTTATAAAATGAATAATTAACATAAAAAAGGTTCTTAAGAAAGTATGAATTAACTCTAGTTTATTATTCAGGAATATAATGAAATGAACACGACAAGTCGGACTTGGGGTAAGGGATCCTACCTCTCTCTTTCCTTTTAAGTACTCTCTTTTATGTAATTTATTTTAATTTAATATTTCTTATGTTTGGGTATGTTCTTTTATATTCCTCATTCATTAATTTTATGGTCATATTATTAAGAGACCCTATTTGATCTCATAATTGCATTTTTGGAAGTTTTAAGTGGTACAGTTAGGCTGCCTAGTTTTCGTAAGGTATTTTTCATCTCACTTTTCTTCCCATGATATTTATGCTACATTTGCCACCATTTCCTTTGAGTGGTGTATGTACTGCCCATTATTCTACTCTTTTTGTAATATACTTTATTTTATGAGTATTTACATCAATTTTTTATGGTCCTTCTTTCATGGGGTGTATGTTTTGAAAGTTACCCATGTCAGTAAGGGAACATTTCACCCTCTTATTTTTAAAAGACTTCGTTTTGTTTTGTCTTTTAAATTGCATCTTCTTATGTTGGGATATGTTCTTATATATCCCTATTTCTGTAAATTTTAAGCCCAAGTGACGAGATACCCTTTATCTCTCTCATCAAATCTTTTTATAAAATTTGATGTGAGGTCGGTAGGCTATCGAATATTTGCAAGGGAACTTCTTAACCCAATTCCAATTATTTGGGTTAAACCTATACTTCTTGATTATGTCGTGATATGAATATGTGTGGATGACATCTGATTATTTTACACTGAGTATCCACATATATTTGTTTTATTTATATTTTTCACACATAATTATGTCATTTCTTTATCCTTGCTCTAATGGCATGATCCTTGATTGGGATTACATCTCAATTTCTTCGCATTGAGATATTTCTTAATGATATGAAATTTTATTCTTTTATAAATTTTATATACATCCTCTTTGAATTTACATATCCATATTATGTCTATAGTAAAGTCATTTAAATGTTTTTAAATTAGTCCACTTTATGTGGCTTATAATTTAAATGTTCAAAATGGAAAAGGACTCTTTTATTAAAACACTATTTTAATTGGTTTTAATGATTTATTCTTTTAAACATATATCATCCATGTCCATGTTTTAAAAATGGTTTTAAGGATTTATTTATATGGACATGAATGTTTTAAAACCCTTTCAAAAGTTTTTAATTGGTATGGGACACATTGATTCTAAAATCTCTTTTAAATGTCTTCTTTTAATATTTTCAAAGTATAAAGGGATTTTTCTCTCATAGAGTTTTAATGATTTTATTAGATGTTTTTATTTATGATAATATCATGATGTGATCTCTTGTCATTGAAATGTGGAAATTTTATGTTTATTTTATGCATTTTTTAAGTGTTATTATTATGTTATGGTTGTTGGGAAATGTTTACGAAATTGGGTTGTTCTGTGATAAACTAAGGGTAGGTGAGCCCGAGATAGCTCTCCAATGCATTGGGTAACACGAAGGAGTTAAACTCTATGGTTTCTCTTAAGAGATTTGTGGAATATACTGTGATGGGTATTACAAATGTAACCATGAGGGTTACACCCTATGTAAAAATGTTATGAATGCCTCAATTTTCCTTTACGTCTTATGATTTCCTTGAGTTATTCATAAATCTTATGATTTCATAAGGTATGTTAAAGTGCTTATGTTTTATGAGTAAAGTGTGTTTTCATTGATTCTTATGTATACATGGACTAATATTCCCTTTCCTTATTTTTATATCCCTCACTGAGCTTTTTGTTCTCATCCCAAGTATTTTAATTGTTTTCCACAAGACTTAAAATTGAATACAGTCAAGGATGGGATCAAGGAAATCTCATGATATCTAAAACATGGAACTACTCATGACTATTTTGAACAAGATTTTATAATTTTTGAAAAAATGGAAACTAAGTAGATGTGTCTACCTTGTAATATTTTAGATGTAATAGTTATGTCCTAATTATCTAAAACTCTATACCTAAAAAGATCTTCAATGTGAATTATTCATTTAATTCAATATTATGTAATGTTTTAAGGCTGTGACTTTATAATTATATAACACATAATTACTGAAATAAAATAAATGAATCATGTCCTAAGATTTACAAAAATATAATTTTTCATTATTTTATTAAAAACAAAAGAAAAAAATAATAATTACTTTATACTATTTGTATTTTATTCATAGTTTCACTTCCTTCACTATAACAACAAATTTCTGTGATAAGGAATTTTTTTATGATCATGATGATTCCCTTATTGAGAATTTCTCATTTTCCATTATAGTTTATTTCTATATGATGACTTTTACCACATGTTAATCATCATCATGTTCTTTGGAGACATTTACCACATTTATTTCAACCACAATGTTTACATGTAAGAAGGGGTTATTTCTACTTTCAAGATCTTTATCACCGTAAAATTTCCTGGAATTCCTTTTTTCAATATTTTTCTACACTAGAGAACTAATATTGGTTTGGTGTAATAATTATATTCAATTTTTAACATCCCTATATGAATCATGGGGTCTGAGAGGAAGTTACACAAGGCCTCACACATTCCTCCTCATAGAGCATCAGATTTCGACTTCTGGTGACATTATAAATGTGATGTGTTAAGACAATACCCTTTATAATCCAAGTCAAACACTAAAATATCAAAAAATATATTTAATATCAATAATATCAATTAGGATTATAATGTAATAAAAATAAACAAAAAATAACATTTTAGGTCAAAGAATAATAAACCAAACAGACCCCCAATGCGGATGGTCAACAATAGGATATATAGTAGTAGAAAATTAATAAAAAAAAAGATATTTTAGTAGTTTTCTATAGTATGTCATGATACTAATTCCCTTATTTAACTCAATCATCATCAATAAGCAGCCATTGGGATCATTCTCGTATCCTGATCTATGATTATATAATTTTTATGCACATATAGATAACCTGTAATTGTGTGAGTATAAACCTACCAGGACACCACCAATTTGTCCTCAACACAAATTTACAATCATAGGTGGTGGATTTTAGGATAATAATTAAATGAGAAATAATGAATCAATTGTTCATGTTATGAGTGGAATTTCTCTAACCAAGCCTCTATAACCATCAACCATATTGTTTTAATCTCTATACATAAATAATTGTCATATCGAAACATAATATCATGGGTAGACTACAAGGAAACCTCATATTTCTCTAATAATACACAAGTCTAATGAGTATTTTTTTGGTTCATAATAATTCCATGTCCTATATCAATCATGGGTTAGGACAAATTCATCATACCCATGCCTCTATATTAGATCCAACTACATGGTCATCATATACATCAGGTCCAGACAATAGGCCATTGTTCACTTACCATATGTCTCATCCCATCATGATCATCATCTTATGAATCAAATTCACTCCCTCTTGGGGATAAAAATCCATTACGATCCACCTATCATTGGATATAATATTAAAATATTCCAATATATATATATATATATATTCACCCATAATATAGAATAAAACAAGTAGAAAAAATATATCATATCAAGCAAGTCTACCAATATCCCCAGAAACACATTCACAATTGATAAAAAAAAATAAAAAATTGGTCTCATGGTCTACACATGCACATAATGAAAAATATCAAAAATGGGTGTCACATGTTATGAAGGAACAGACAATTATATTTTTTCAATGACCATATACAAGGTCTCTTTAAGGTAAATATATTTCTATCATTAACATGATAATTCAAAATTCAATGATCCACTAAAAACTAATAGTCAGATCATATCCCTGAAGAATGTTACTATAAAAAATTACCCAATTCATCAAACTTTAAGCACTAGAATTAGAGTTCAAGGAAGGAATCATGTTAAGAGAGGAAAAAACTGTAAAATTTCCAAAAATGGATTCAACATAAATTGTTTATCATGGAACATAAAAAGAAAATTCCACATATTTTCATAATACATTAATATTATGTTAATCATGCTTGACACGTCTATAGTATTTAGTGGAGGATTAATTTATCTAGAAAAAAATAACTGTTATATGATTAATTCAAGGGAAAGAATTAAAATTCAGATTATAAACGATAGTTATTAACCAATTTTACAAAAAATGATTGATCCATAGGAATTATTTATTTGAAAATATTGTATTTAGAGTGTGTAGGGAGAGTAAACACACTAAATATCCACTAGATCTGGTAGGATCATTATACATAGGTGTAAGTGGAAGAAAAAGAGTTTTCTGAGGGGTTTCTCTGTAAAAAATCAATTTTTTGATCAATTAAATTATAAATTGGGTTTACAAACATTGTTTTAAAAATAATCCACTAGAAATTATTTTTACTCTTTCATAAAGTTCATGGTTTTTGGGGAATGTTTTCAGAGTTAGATATAAACATTAGAAAACTATTATTTTACAATATTCCATCTCCAAAAAAAGTAACATATTTTAAAAAGGATAACCTCTTGGTATCCCATAACTATTTTTGAAAACTGAAATCCCATAATGGGATCTCGTAACTTCCAAATATGACTAGAAACTATTTAAGACATCACCCAATAAAATATAGCTCAAAAACATATAAATAATTATTAAAAGTATTTAGTAAAGTAGAAAAAACCATAAATTTATAACAATCTCTCCCTATAAGGACTTATCATCCACTAATAAAGTATTATAGTCCACACCAATATTATATGGGGCATAGCATTTATACATTTAATTCCTAATCTAAATTATCATTTTGGATATGTACATACTACCATAAGACTCTGATAAATGGTACAATATTTCTTAAAAACATTTTTTCTATATAGCATATGATTGAAACATATAACTCTACCAATGTACCATCACGGTCCATCTCAACAACCATATAGTTGTCCATATGTGTATGATTTGGAATATAGCACCCCATAATAGATACATGGAACATATATTATATGCCTTGATACCATTTTAGAAGATCTAAACAGTAGGACATTATCATAATAACATATTATATGTAACGCCACGACCACAGTTACCTAGAGTTGATGAATTATTTTGGGACATTTTTCATAATTGCTATGAATCATGTCCTGAAGGACCGATCAGTTTAGTAGCCTGGTAAAATAGATTACATACATGTACATTACATTACACTTTCTAATAGAAAAAAAGAATAAGTGATCTTTTGAGAATGCAATTATTCCCCAAACATAACCTGACATATCAATCATAATACAATTATTGGAATCCTAGTAAAATAAAACATATGTAAGGGGTGAGCTTAGATAATCAGTAAGGGTAAATAATTCATCAGAATCCAACACATTTAAGGAATGATGTATAATCATAAAAACAACATTTTAAATATAAAACATGGTCATAATATGGGAAAAATAAATAAAACCTTGCAATATAAACACGTACATGGATATTCTACAGGTCGAATAATCACATGAAATAACTAATTCCATAATGAGAGAATTCCAAATGTTGAACATAATATCTACTACGTCAACGCATTATGCCAAGACCATTAACAAATATTTTATCAAAGCCTTGTGACACAACACTAGTTTGACTCTTGAGACCTACCGATGCATCGAGGGGCAAGAGCGGGCCTCGCAGGTCACCTACTAGGTCTAATGTATTGTTCATATGAAAATTTTGAAACATAAAATAAACAATAATATTAAAACTAGTATTTGAAAGGTCAATAATTTAAATATAAACCAAGAATGGTATAAAAATAGAATATCTACATTCAAAAATTTCCTAACTAATTCAATAAAATATGGAAGATTGTATTATAAAAAATCGGCCTCAATCAAGTATAATATCCTGTAAAGGATGTTGACATAGTTGAAAATGATCAGTAAAACACTTTGAGAGAAATATCCATTTTTCATAAAATCATTTACAAGTAAAAAAATTACAAAGGATGTAATTTAAAAGATATATTTGAATCAAAGTTTTCCTTACCACATTGAAACATTTGAAAGAAATTAACATTTTAAAACAATAATGTCCTTATAAATAAATCCGTAAAGGCATTTTGGAACATGGAAATTAATTAATTATATTTAGAAAAATAAATATTTTAAACATTTAAAATGATGATCTAGTTAAATAGTCCCTTTCATAAAACTTTAAATTATTCATTTTGAAATAATTTTTACGAAACATGGACATGGATGTTAAATATGTCCCAATAAATACATACACACAAACAATCTCGGATAATAATGAGATTGAGGAATTAACCCTTACCTTATGACCAATAATCTATGTACGTGTCTGGATATGTAATATAATGTGTTTAAACATATTATTAAATTATATCAGTATTATAATAATATTTATGATTCTTTTATGACTTTATATTACCCATTTATTACAAATTCCAAGTTAATGTAAGATTTTGGGTAATAATTTCTTTAGTTCTCGTACATGTTTTTTTAATAATCTTGATCATATTACATAGATAATGATTTACATATATACATAATTTATAATATGATTTATATATCATAAATATGAATATATATAATACATATATATATATATATATATATATGAAATGGAATACACCATTCATTGAGACGGTAGGCCATACGAATGCATGAATATTGATTCCATTTCTATATCATATGAAAGTAAGTGAATGCCATATTTGTGTATATATATATATCATCCTAGTAGAAATATTATGTCATAAATTTCATAAAAATTAACAATATTTATTCTTATAATTATTGTTGAATGGTTAACATGGAATATGAGTCTCATCGTGTCATGGAGACGGTAAGCCATATGTAAGCACGAGCGACAGTATCATTTCCTTAATGGTTAAATGGTATGGAATTGTTTGGAATATGAATTTTAAATAAAACATATCATGCGATATTTATTATTTAAATCCATTATATTCATAATTATACACATTTAAATAATGTTTATGTGAAAAAATATTTACACCATAGTGTGGAGACAGTAAGCTGAACGTACGCCCGCATATGGGTATTGTTTTTAATAAAATTGGTAAAAATATGAATATTGTTGTCCCATAATCTATAAGAAATTTTATAATATAGTATATGTGGGATTTATTACATTATTATGGTTAGAACATAGATTGAGTATGTAGAAGTAGAAATGATCATTGAAAGAAGGGATAAAACGATTACCTATTCTTCAGGTATCTATTTTTGATTTTCTCAAAAGGACTCCTTATGTTGGCTTTCTGCCCAATATTTTGTCTATAAGATGTATTTAGGGAAGTTTTTAGGAGATTTGGGCTGGGTTTGGTTGAGCCAATGGCATTTTAATGTTTGAATTAAAGAGAAATGGAGGTTCTCACTTATAAGAGAGGTGAGGGGAACTTTAGTTTAATCTTGAAATATGAAGTTATTATAAAATTATTTTTGTTTTATAATATGTCCAAACTGATTTAGTTATAGGATAAGATGATTATGGGTATAAATACTTTCAAAATATAGGTTTTAGACATGTTTATTTTGTAATATTAGCATTCTATTTTAGATTTAACACTTTGTAAAATAAGTTAACTCTTAGCATTTCCTCTTGTACTTGTATACTACATGGTTAATATCATTACTAAAAAATTCCAAGAGAACCTAATGTGTATCATTTATGAAATTTTTATCACTATATAAGTTATTTGGTCTAACTATAGAGTTTTAGAAATCTTATATCATTTTAATTAAATAGTATTTTTTTGAAAACTCATTTTTGTCAATTTTGACACTATTTAGTAATTGATTTTTTTAAAGTCATAAAAAATTGATTCCCTCAAACAAAATACATTGAATAAATCATATAATGTCATATTCACCTAATTTTTTTTTGGATTCTTCGAAAGAATAAAATTATATTTATTTTAATTATTATAATACCATTTATTTTAATCATTCATTAATAAAAAAATTACTACATCATTATTGTGTCATAAATAAAATTTATTATTTTTCATAAAATAATTATAAATAAAATTCAATGATGTATGATATCATTGTATCTTAATAATTAATATTTATAATCAAATTTATCATATGTATAGCTGTATATTAAAAATGGTTAAGTTATTAAAATTGTAATTTAACACTTCTTTATGTTTTTTATATAAAATATAATAAATGTCCTTATCTGATCCATGTTGATAAAAAAGGATCAAATTTTTTAAATGTGGTTGATTTTGGTCAAAAAAGACTTATCCAATAGAATTAGTACATGTGTTCGGCAAATTTGACATTATTATAATATTTTTTTACCATTAATTACCATATTTACTTTTTTTACTGTGGTAAATAAACTTCAAAAGTTACTATTAAGAAATAATTATTTTCATCCTATTGAACAAAATAATACTTAATTATGACAACTATTTCTATTGGATTTTTTAATATCAATTCCCAGAAACAGTAAAATAGTATTTTATTAAAATTTGCAACTATGCCTAGAAGGTGGGTAAAAGAGGTTAAAAAGTTCAATAAAATTTTATATATCTAATATTATTATAAAATGACTCCAATTAATTAAATTATAATAATATAGGTAATATATATATAGTTTTACATTAAAATAAATATAAATTAAAAAACATTTATTTAAATAAAAATTCAGTTTTAACTAACAATGTAGTGTCTTTCACTATTCATCAAAATTTTATTGTTTTCAGAAAAATAAAAAAAATTCACCATAATATTATTTTTATATTCATAATTTAAAAATGAAATCTATTTTACCAAATTCAATATTTTATAGTGCCTAAGATTAATTTTATTATTGTTCATAAAATGACATAAAAATTATTTCTTTCAAATAAGTAGTTTTTCTATATCTAGAACTATTTTAACAAAACATATACATTTCATTATAAATATGTTTTATTTATATGAAAAAATTATACATAAACTTAAAATTAATTTGTTACTATTAATAATACAATATTTAATTTATAAATAAACATATCATTTAAATGATTATAATAATAATGTTTGGTTTCACAAAAATTCAATCATGAGTATAGCGTAAGCCATGTCTGTGTTACATGAAATATAATCAGTTAAATTTGTTTTAAGATATAATGTACATGAAATATTGTGTTGTTACTCTTTTCCCATCCTTCAATAAATCACATCCTCATAATTTGAAATTTTTCTTCAAAAATAAAAGAATGAAAATATAAAATCCCTTTGAAGAAAACCCACATCAGAAATAGGGTTAATAAAATTTAGTCTTAATAAGAATGACTGGGGAGTGAAAAATTACCACCAACATAGGATTTAGAATATAAGAACATTGGAGAATACCAAAGACACATAATTGGAGCAAAAAATTAAATATTTACAGTTACTGATTAATGTCATAAATCACAAACTAGTGAACAATAAATGAAAAATTGTGGACCTCAAAGCCATAAATCTATAAGGATTTAAAATATCACTCTTTCAAGAAAACATAAGTTTTTAGGATAATATAATTTTTTTCTATTTTTTTTTGGTTTGGAGGGATTAATTTACTATCAAGATAAGAAGTTATGAAAACATACTTTATTATTTTAATTTTCATAATAATAATCTCATCATTTGGTTGTGCTTCGATCTATTTTCACTTCAACCCGTATACTGGGAAATGAATGTTCAAAAAATATTTTTTACACCAGAAGTGCAGTTGATAAATCATAAGGTCCAAAAGTATTCTTTTAATCCTCGAAATGTTTACTGAAACCAAAAGGTTAGGTCAAAGTATCTAATAATTCCTAGTTTAACCTCATATAAAATATCATGTGTTCAACTTACTCAATTCCAACCTTTAGAATTATTCAACATACTTTTGTCCAAAATCACAGTCCAAATATTTATAAGGACGTTCAGTATGACATAATTAAGATCTCTTATGTCACATAACAACATGTGAATTCCTTCATCAGGTTTTTCTATTAAAACATGGTCTAAAATAGAATTACCATAAAACCTTATTTAAATATGTATGTGCATTTTTGTTCCTTCTTTAAAATATAGAATATTGGATATAATCCTTAAATACAAAAATGTTGTAATATATAAAAATTATGGAATAAACAATCCATTAATTAGTTCCAAGGTAGTCAATAATATCTAATATACATTATCCAACTCAATTATCTCTTATTCAAAAATATTTACCTCAGCTGCATGACTATTTTAGGTTTCATATTTATCTCAACCATATATTTTCCCAAAAATTTAGCATGCTATTGTGTCACTTTTCATGTTACCACATGGTCTCAAATTTTTAATGAAATATTATATGAGTAAAATCTTTATTTATTTACATAATTCATATCACCATTAAATCATTGATACAATACTCAAATGACAAAATTCTTCAATCCCAAAATAAGCACATTAATCATTCCACTGCATTCAATATTTTATACTTCTTCATACTTTATTGTGTTTTGAATTAATGACCACCATTGATCTACATCTCCTGATAAGTTATAAACATCCATGATATATTTTTCCCTTTCATTACATCCAAAAAAAAGAAATATGATTTCTAAATAACTTATCCATTACTTAGCTACAAAAGAATTTGTAGTCCCATTTAATATTTGAGGTTGTTGTCTCATGAATTGATGTAACATTGATCCCCTGTATTTTGGATCAGGATACTCCATACAGGTAAGGTTATTTTTCAAATCCTATTTCCATAGTACCATTATGTTTATATGTTGTTTAGGAACATATGTGTCAACATCCCCACTATCATTATCTTTCATATGAGAGAAATCCCTACATAGATTATGTGAATTGATTTGATTCACATTCCTTCCACTATGCACCATTTATAAATAATGGTATACACTAAATTTGGTTATAAAACAAAATTCACAAATCCAAAATGAGGAAATACTTAAAAAATGGAATATTTTATGTATATCTAATCCAGAATCAAAAATATTTTTCCACTGAGGATATATTTACTCCTAAATCATTCATAATTGTTTGTAAAGAAAATATTCATTATCATAAGCATATCCCATGGGAGTGTTAATCCAGGTGCGCAGTGAGGACCATTGCCAGGTACCATGTTTCCCCGAGTGATGAACACCTAACAAAGGGGTTGGAAAAAGATTATTTTTATGTTTTCCTTGTGCAGCATAGAGGCTGACCGGGATCGTCTTACTTGAAGAGCTTTATCAGTTTGTTCACCAACTTAATCTAATTCACCTAAGAATTAATTATTTTTGTTATTTTATATTTTATGAAATAAATTGAATTTAATAAAATAAATGAAATGAAAAATAATAGGAAATTAACATTCAATTCTAAATTACCATGCAATGCTAAACAGAATGGAATTATGGAAGAACGAAAGTTCTCCGGAGATAACTTTCGTGGAGCACCTTCATTGACCAGTATAAAATATTCTTATTGAACACACTCAATCGTATGTGAGCACACCTTATTTTATCCTGATTATGAATGAAAATAAAACTTAGTGATCACCAAGTACACCATACATCCACCACCTCAATCGAGTGAACATGGTTGTAGATTAAGAAATTAAACATTATAAAACCATATTGATGATTACAACCCCTATAAATTATACTTAGAATTAACTAAAAGAATATTAAAAACATGGTCTTGGGTTTAAGAACCCGATTACACCCACGGTATATTCCTCAGATTAGTTACTCGTGATCATGAGTATTATTGTTCATGATGGTAATATGAGAATAAGAAATGTGGGTGGATGGGAGGACACAATAAAGCACAATGAAATGATGACACCTTCCCAACTATTTTATTATCCACTACCCAATGTATTGAAACACACCTAGCACCACCCATAAATGATAAAAATCCCAATGAACTCAAATGAAAATCCCTTCCCCCAACACTCAAACTTGAAATATCCTTTAAAAAATACTAACATTGTGGGTAGGTAAAGAAAAAATCGGCTTGTAATGTGGATTTAACCTCTAATGAAATTAATATAATCTAAGGTATTATGAAAGATAACTGTACATGTGGGTCTCAAGATAAAAGGTCTCTAGCCAATGATATTCCCCAATTAGTTAAAATAAAACTATAAAATCCATGTCTTTGAAATAAAAAAATCACAAATTCTGGTTCTCGCACAAAATTCATATTTCCCTCGAGAAAGTGTAGGTATTAGGAAGAATATGTCAATGTGGTTTAGAATACCTCACAAGATTGAAAAATATTTTGAGTCAGTGTTTCAAGGGCACTGATTTAAAAAAATCATTCAAACTCATAAAATGCATGACAATCCAATTCATGGAAAAAAATTTCACATCAACCATCATTTAAAATCTATTCTTTCAAAAATCATTTCAACTATTTAAAATTATATTGATGTGGGAAAAGTTTTAAGAATATTCACTAAAGCTCAAGAATCCTAAAAATATGATAAAAAAATGAAATGAAAACAAGAAGAACTATGCAGGTTGACCCTCCACCACACTTAAATTTTATTAACCCTTATTTCAATTCAACAAAATAACAATATAAAGTTAGAAAAACTGAGGGATGGAAAGACACAACCTTATATTATTTTTGATGTGGATGCCTTGAATTAAGCTATTAGTAGTTTCCACTTCATTACATCAAGAATGAAATGAAAATACATATAAAAAGGAAATTTAAAGTTAATTGGAATAAGAAAATTCTTTTTTTAGACTCCCAAGCAGGTGCTAGGTTCGTACTGCCCCTAGTCAGGATGTTTTAGTGGATTATCCCCAATCAGAAGGTGGGTCTGGTATCTTTGAGATGAACCCCCACATGTGAGTTTTCCTAATGTCCATGAGTAAAAAAATGAAATTATAGAACCCCCAAAAGATAATAAGCATTCCATTCTATTAGAAATAATAAAGTGAAAAATTACAGTCCATAGTGGTAGAGAATTGAAGATAAGGGTTCTCCCTATTATCTTTTGTGGTGTCTTCCTCCATATGGTGTGAAATTTTTTGTCTATGAGGTTGTCAAATCATCATATTCTCTATATATTCTTCATTAATAACCACTATTTTGGTAGTCTCATATTTAACATCCATGCTCTCCTCAATTTGTGTTGTATCAAAAAATTTAGAGAAAGAGAAATAAAAAAAACAATTCATCTTGAATAAGATTGAAATATGAAGAAATAATTTAGAAATCTTCTATTCCAGGTAATTCATCTTGGTAATTGATCTCTTCAGGAATAACCATTGGAAACTCAATATTAACAGGTGCATCATTTTCATTATATTCCAATGAAATAGAGAAATAGATAGTTTTTGATGATTCATTATCAAGAATGGGAATATCATGATTCAAGTTATCTTCTACAAAAAAATTATAAGATTCTTCCAAAAAATGTTGATCTCCAATTAGTGCATCAGCATGAATGTGCACATATGGGACCTCTTCCAGTAATGGATGAGTACGAGGTAATCTGACTAGTTCCTTCAGAATTTATTTCTTAATCACCTCAGGTTATCTAACATAAAAAATGAGTGGTTAAATCTCTTCCACCACTCATTCTAGTTTAGGTTCATGCTCAGGTTTGGGCTCTAGTTCAGTTTTCTCATGGGATGTCTGTACATATTCAGAAATACATTCAATTTGGCGCTCTTGTTTTTGAAATTTATCACTAATCCTATGAAACTAATAATCAAGTTCATTGTAAATATTTCATCCACTTGAGATTGGTTATTCCATGCATAATAATCACAATTTGAATACACCATGAACACGAACTATTTTTTTAATTTTATTCTGAAATTTAGGATCTTTTTTTTGTTTTTTTAAATTAAAATATATCTAGAATGTGAGAATATTAAAAGATATGTAAAATACTGATTGGATCCTCGAAAACAGTGTCATTTTTGATGCACATGTGTCTTAGGGTGTGGAAAAAGTGAATTTTTTCCAAGTGTAGCATAGAGGCTGACTAAGGTCGTCTCACTTGATGAGCTTTCTCAGATCATCCACCTACTTAATATAATTGACCTCAAAGGTAATTATTTTATTGTTTTATGTACAATGAAATAAATTGAATTTAATAATATAAATTAAAAGAGATATAATATGAAATTAACATTCAATTATAAATTACCATGCAATTTTTTTAGAGAATATAATTATGGAAGAAAGAAAGTTCTCCAGAGAGAACATTCAAGGATCGCATTCATTGACCGAAATCAAATATTATTAGTCAATAGTCTCCATCATATGTATTCACACTATAGTCTACCCTGATTATGAATGAAATGTCTACATAGCGATCGCCAAGAAATCCCTCCATCAACCTCCTCAATCGAGGGAAAATGGTTTTGGATTAAGAAATTAACATTATACAACTATAGTGGGGATTACACCCACTATAAATTATCCATAGTATTAACTCAAATAATAATAAAATCATGATCATCAGTCCAAAAACCTGATTACTACCATGGGATATTCCTTGTATTAGTTACTCATTATCATGAGTATTATAGTTCATGATGGTAAGATGAGAAGAAAAAAGGGCGGATGGTTGGACACAATAATAAAAATAAGGCATGAGTTTATTAGAAATCTAAATTTCAATTGATAACTAAAACAAAAAATGGGAAATAAATAAATTAAAAATAAATTGGTAAAATTTTTGGTTGGCCACCCTCATTGGATATCTCCTCCTTCGTGTCTTGAAGGAATGGAATAGAGAATGATATTCTTTTAAGAGGTAGGAGCTCCTCTCCTTTTATAGGCAGATTGTTTTCTATGAAATATGATGTGTTTTTTTCCACATTAATGAATGATTCAGGCATTTCATCCTTCAAAAACGTTGTTTAATTTTTTTTGCATTCACCCTTAAAATATTAGATTTATTAAATGCAAAACTAGGGAGTTATAGATTTATTATTGAAAATGTCATTTTATATCTGAAATCTCCTGGAATCTTCCTCTAAATTTATAACATCTAATGTAACCATTGATGACCTTTAAACTCCATATAATTAATTTTTTCAGGCTATATTATTTGTCCTAGTTTAATTATATGTGGTATCATCCCCATTTAATGTGTATGGGACAAGATAGACTTTTGTTACATTGGTGGGGACCACACTGTCCGACCGGAAATATCTTCAAATGCATTGGATTTTAAGGCCTATAAATTTTTGAATCAGCCACTATTCTTGACGAAAATGTTGTAGTAAATAACTCATGGATTTCGACAAAAAAATAATTAGACAATTGGGAGTCAGAATGTAAATGTTATAACCAAAATACCCCTATGATAAAAATATGTCAAAATTCTAGATTTAACCAATTTTTTTATTTAAGCTCTAATTACCACTAAAACCGAATAATGTGACAATTACCCATACCATAACACTATATTGGAATTATAAACAATGATTTACAGTATAAAATATATTAAATTGTGAACTTCATCACCGAGTCAGTCTCAAAACACTTTTTCGGAGTTATTACTCCTAGGTATATTTGTGCGAGAACGTCAACCACTTGTAGTATCCAAACATGGACATATTTCATTGAAAACTAAAAAAATGACTAAATTTACAAAATTTTATGTTTTTTATTTTATACTAATCCTAAAATTCTATCTTAGGTTAATGTTCTCTAATCAGATTTTTTCTAAATAAAGTTTCTAAGGTTATTTCTAAACATACTCTGAAACCAACTATAATGCCCTGACCCTAGTTACACAGAGAAGATGCATTATTTTAATACATGGGAATGATTACAAGGAATCATGTAGTGAAGGACTGATCAGATTAGTTTTATTATATAATAGAGTATATACATGAACTTTATAGTACATTTTCTATTATAAAACAGAACATAAATAATCTTCTTATATTTCCACTATTCCCCTAACATAACCCTTCATAACAATATTAATTGACTTATTCTAATCCTGGGAATATAAAACATAGTAAAGGGGTATCTCAGATATCATTAAGGATAAATAATTCAGTGGAACATATAACCTTTTAAGAAAAGATTTATAATACAAACGACAACATTTTAACCATAAAACATGAACATAATATGGAAAAAATAAATCAAACATTACCATATATACATGAACATGGATATTCTACTATTATAATGTAGAGACCCGTATCCTGACATACATGGACATTACATTACTTTTGCGGAATACTTAGTACATAACAAAAACACACACACAAGGATCGTAATAGTTTAGTGTCTTTGGAAACTCGGAACGTAATCTTCTAATCGTGGTGAAAGATCTTCAATATCTCCCATAAAGATCTTCCCTTTTTTTTACCTATAAACCTTTCTTTATATCCTGGGGAAAAGAAAACATAAAAGGGTGAGCTCAAATGCTCAGTAAGGGTAAACAAAAGAAATATCAATCACATCATATACAAAAGAACATAGCTTTTTTGGAAATCTTAACCTGCAAAAGAGCTCATAATATCATAACATGGGATAAATCATAGAACTGAAAATGAGATCCCCATAATCATAACATAAAACTTGAAACTTTGTGGCATGCACACATAATCATGGAAAATCATTTCTTGTTAGTCATGACTCATTTCCAAGACTATCTTAGTGGACAAAGTCCCTTTCTGAACCGAGTTCACTCCTCGTTTCAGTCCTGTATCACTGAACCGAAATAACCTTCCATTCCAGCCATGTCTATCTCATGAGATATAAAATCATTACCCAATGCATTGGAGGGAGATATAGGTCCCACCCATCTTATAATTAATCCTTTCTTATGTGTGCCACATAATCATAAAACATACATCATCGCATAACAAAAATGGGATTCTTGAAACATCATGACATCATAAATCAATTCATATATGATAAAGGAATTCATAAACATAATTCCATCACAACATAGTCAAACCAATGTAAAAATATAGATAGAAACAGAACCCTTTATTATCTTAGATGGAAAATAATTTTGATAAAACACTTGAATTGAATTCTTGAGGAAAATATCCTTTCTTCTTCAAAATCAATTTCTTTTCACAAAACATCATGCAATTTTTAAAGAAAGAGATTTTATTGAAAATAGTCATGAAATCATTTAGAGTAAGCTTCATGAAAATAAGGCTTTATATAACAGTATAAATCTGTTCGTGCCGTATAAGTTAAAAAAAACATTCTTCGTACTTTTGTCGGAAAAGTCAAAAAGTACCTCGTACGGAAAAACGACAAAAGATTCCTTTCATATTCTTTACTAAAAACTCACCTAAGGGAAAAATTGGATTTAAACTATTGTAAGTGGATGGAAACAATATTACATATTGAGGGAACATGGATGTGGATGATAAAATACACCCCAGTAAATACTTACGAATAAACAATCTCGGATAAAAATGAGATTGTGATATTTCCCTTACCTTAGGTCCAATTTGCTTCGTATGTGTCCGAAGCTCCTGTATAATGATTTAAATAATGTCATTGACTTATTACAGAATCATATTCATTGTTATGATATCATATATGGTTCACTTATGACATTATATTACCCGTTCTTTTGTAAATTCCATGTTAAAGAAGCGTTTTGGGTAAAATCGTTTCATTTATCGTAGGTGTTTTGACTTGTTGTTCTTGACATCATTATTACTTATATCATGATTTACTTACTTCCAGAATATAAAATATGATTTATATATATCATATATATTCAGTATATATATATATATAATAGATAGATAAATAAAATGAAAAACACCGTTCATGGAGACGGTAGTCCGTACGTACGCATGAACGCTGTTTTTCTTTCCTTATTGTCTTGAAATGGAAGTAAGTAGATGACATACATATGTATATATATACATAAATCCAGTAGCTTTATAATGTCATATATTTCATTATTATTTCTTGTATATACATTATAATCATTCTTAAATGGTTAACATGGAGAATGAATCTCATCGCGTCGTGGAGACGGTATTTCGTACGTACGCACGAGCGATGATATCATTTCTATAAATATTGAATTGAATTGGAGTGGATTATACAATATATCAGAATCAATATGATGTTGTAATAACTATGTATAGTTATTCTTTACACCATTATACCCATCCATGTAAGGTGGTGGTGGAAAATAGATTACACCACGGCGTGGAGACGGTATTCCGTACGTACGCACGCGCGGTGATTTCTTTTTCCGTAGGATGGATAGATGGTGAAATAGGGTTGTTTCATACTTATAATAACATATCAGTATATGAGTGATACTGATGTTATTACTTCATAATGAAACAACCTAAGAAGAAGAAGTGGAAGAAGAAATAAAGATGAAAGAATTGGTAACGGTAATTACCTCTTCTTTGAAGTGCCTCTTTGAGACCTCCTCTTAGGGCACTAGAATTGGTCTTTGAGGAAGACCAGAACCTCTAGGATGTTTCTAGGGAAGTGGAGAAGAGATTTTGGCAGTGGTTGGCCGAGCTTGAGTGCTCAAATTGGTGTGAGGAGGAGGGGGAGGAGGTGTCCTTTTATAGGGGAGGAGAGGGGCACCTTAAGAATTCTTAAAAATATTAATTTATAATAAATCTAACCCCACTTAAAAACCTCCAAAAATGACTCATATTCGAAGATTAGATGAGATAGGGTTGTAATCTCATCAACCAATCAAATTTAGACATGTTTGGATATTATTTTAAACCTTATCAATTAGATTTAACTCTAAGTTAAATAATTTAACTTTTACCGTGTCTTTTTGTTTTCTTTCACTATATGGTTAATAAACTTACTATAACATGCCAAACGAACCCCAAATTGTTTATTATTAATACATATATCCTTATCTAAGTCATTTGGCCGAACCTTAGATTTTTAGGAATAAAATAACAATTAATAATATAATATTTGATTTAAAAACTATTTTGTGTCAATTTTGACACTATTTGATACATGATTTTTGTGAAAGTCATAACAGAATTATATGTTCGAACCAAGTTGATTAAATCCACACTAATATGTCATAGTAACCTAGAAAATTAGTGGAATTCATAAAAAGTCTCAAATTATATTTAGTTTGGTGTTTATAACATCAATTATGTCAATATTTCATTAATAAGATAATTACTGCATCATCTTTGTGTCATAAATAAATTAACTTATTTGATGTTTAAAAATTACAAATAAAATACCATTATGTAGGAAATTTTTTTAGCTTTCTAATGAATATTTACAATCTAATTTATCTTATGTATAACCCCATATTAAAAATTATTTACTTATTAAACTTTGATTTTAACTATTTTAACCTTTCTTTAAATAAATTAATAATAAATGTCCTAATCTAATCCAAGTGGGCCTAAATGGTCATATTTTATTCCTAAGTTTGTTTTTGGTCGAAATACACTTGTCCAATAGAATTAGGACATGTGTTAGGGTAATATTAATATCATATTTACCCTTAGTTACCCTATTTACTATTAACCGCGGTAAAAAAGTAAAAAGTTACTATTCACCAAAAAATTATTTTCATCTCATTGAACCACATTTTAGTCCTTGATATTAACCGTGTCTCTCGGATTTTCGAAATTCCATTCACAGAAGCGGCAAAATTAAGTTTTATGAAAAATTCAGTTTTTTTAACTACCACTTAGTAGTTTCACTATTCATCAAAAATTGATGTTTTTCAGAACAATGCCAAAATTTCATCCTAAGCTATATTTCATATTCCGAATTCAAAAATGAAGTCTATTTTACCAAATTCATAACATAAAAGTTGAATTAATTAATTTTATAATTAAATCCCGCTGTTAAAACAAATAGCGTGTTTTTAAGAAACAATATCTATCAAAAGATTGACACTTGTTTATGTCTAGTTTAAATGTGAAATTACATCCAATGACCAAAATTGTATTAAATTGTAAAAATATATTCTAAATATACTTTAAAACCACTCAAATTAATGATTTATCACTATTAATTATTTCGATTAAAAAAGTTGTTTTTAATTATAATTTAGTAATTTTCACTATTCATCAGAATATGAAAGTTATCCGAAAAGTACCAAAATTTCACCTTAGGATAAATTCGATACTCCGAATCCAAAAATAAAGTTCATTTTGAAAAATAAGATTTACTGGATTTCAAAAAGTGGTTATTACTATTCATAACGGCTAGTTTTAATAATATTTTTATAGCATATCGTTGTTTAGTGAAACTCGGTATTGCGTACTACACACGCTATCGAGGAAGGTCGCGATTGCGTGTAATGCAAGTCAAGTCAAGGATGTGTGTTGTGCAAGCTCCTTTGGGTGTAGCGTACAACACAAGACATTAATAAAATTAAAAAGAATATTTTTTTATAAAATCTTGGGCTGTTACATTCTACCCCCCTTAAAATGAATTTCGCCCTCGAAATTCGTCGGGGTTATAAATGGTTTACTATTTAAAAGTTTCTTTAATATAAACCCACATCGTAAAAGGGAATACCAAAACTTGGCTTTAAATACTAAAGTATGAAATGTAACGATTACCCAAATAAACTAATCACTGGGTTTCCACATAGGTGAAAATATGGATATAGAAGAGAAATCTAACCATCATGTTCTGATGGAGAGTGGTAGAGAACATGGCTATGGAAAATCCAGTAATCACAAATCCATAGATTTGTGACGATCTAAGGTACCATCTAATTCATCAGGTATAAGATCACTAGGACAACATTTTTTTGGTTTTCAAGATCATTTCCCTAAAGTTGAAAATTTGCTTAGAATAAATACTTACTTTATTTTGGTACAATATCACTGTTGTTCGTGCCTTGAACAATTTCCACTTCATCTCTTAAATAAATGAAGTTGAATTTGTTATTCGTGAAGTGTTAGCAGATCATGTGATAGAATGACGGGTCATTCCATCTGTCTCAAACAAAAGGTTAGCAAAAATTATATTCATAAATCGATCTATAGTGAGATTAATCATATATGGTTCCTAAAATGGACTTATACTTCATATATCATACTCCTTAATATAATAAAACTAGTTTCTACTAAACAGGGACTTCCTGTAGGTCAGTGGTAGGCGATAAAGGCCAGTCGCACTTCAGTTGTGGGTTCGATTCCCACAGCCTTGTCCGAAGCGATGGGCTGTCGCCCGTCCTGCAGGTTGTCCTTTTTCTAAAACTATATTACTATAACATCTCATAATATCTAAAAAACTTCTATCCTTAAACAATACTAACTTATGTCCAACATAATCCATTCCAATCTTTAGGCTTATCCATAATACTACAGTCCATTCTCATAACATAGTGAAAACGATTACCAGAGATTTAATACCATCGTTGATCCCCATATATCATAAGATATATCTTGTTGGTCACATTCCAAACATTCAAAGGCCTTAATCTTGTACTCTCTTGAATACCCATTGAACCTTAGTGAAAACTTGAATGCAGTTAAAAGTTAACACTTTTCACATACCAAAATCCTCAAAATTCTATATACTCAAACCATGATATCACTTAGTCCTTATATCAATCATGAGCTCATGAATACTATTAAACATTTCATTTTCTCGTCTTCATTATGCGCATATCATCTTATTTCCAAAAAAAATATCTCAATCACTTTGAATACCACATTAGACCAATACATAAGTATTCCAATATTCCATGATACAACATTATTTTGGAATCCCATTACATAAAAACTTAATCATTCCACCACATCGTTGTCATATTCAACATTGCCAATAGTGATCGCATGTGACTTCCCTTTGTCCTTTGCCTTAAGCGGTTGCTCATGTCGATCATCACTAACCCTTGGATTAGGGCAATTATTAGCATAATGCCCCATTTCCTTGCACTTGAAGCATTGAAGTGTTGGCGGTGCGTTCTCTGCAGTGTTTGCTTTATTCACATCATTAGAAACCCTTTTTCCATTACTTCGACACTCAGCTGCTCGATGACCTTCTTTTCCACACTTAAAACATTTTCTAGTCCCTTTAAGACAATCTCCACCATGCTTCTTTCCACACTTTGTGCATAAGGAAACATTCATCTTCTTTTCACCATTATTCTGAGATCTCTCCTTGAACTCCATCTTTCGTTTCTTGTCAAAACCATGAGATGGATATGTAACACCAACTTCCATTTCTACCTTGATAGCACAATGCACAATTTCTTCATAGCTACTGAAGTCTCTTATAGCTAATGCCCTTCGAAGACTTGGTTTTAAGCCACTGAAAAATCGATCAACTTTACTTTCAGGTTGGATGATAATGCCAGATGCATACCTTGCAAGTCTTGTAAAATTCGCTTCGTATATACCAACAGATTCATCATCCTTCTGTTTCAGCTCAAGAAACTCCTTTTCCATCTTCGTTCGAAGAATACGAGGGAAGTACTTACTGAAAAACAAGTTCTTGAACACGTCCCATTCCATGGACTCAATTTCATCTCTTGGCCTCGTATTCTTGATAAGATTCCACCATTGATCAGCTTCACCTTCCAAACGATACACTGCTAGGATGACTTTATCATGTTCAGAACATTGAAGAACTGAAAATATCTTTTCAGTAGTACTAATCCATTGTTCAGCAACTAATGGATCAGTAGACCCACTGAAAGAAGGTGGACGCTGCCTCATGAAGGATTCAACAGAATGTTGCTCCTTCCTTTGCTCGTTTGGAAGTCCTGCATGATTTATAGCTTGAGAAAGTTGTGTGAGCATGGCTACAAGATTTTGCATTCCAGCTCCTATATCGTTTGGTTGCTCAGGGGGACAATCATTGCATTGCCCATCACATTCTGCATTAACACGGTTCCTTCAGGTTCCAGCCATCGTCTAAAACCCCAAAAGAATAGTGTGAGAGGCAAAAATCATGCTAGGGAAAACAACATAATAAAGGGGGAGTACCTTCAATATCCAACATCTTAGGTTTAATTCTATGATCGTTAGCGTAATTCTATTACTATAACCTATACGTATACTTATCCCTAGGGACATCCCTAGACATACCTTAGAAATATCTCTAGGGATCTCACTAACGTTTTCGCATCCTAGTTTCCAAAGGTTGACTAAACCTTTCCTCTGATACCAACTGTAGAGACCCGTATCCTGACATACATGGACATTACATTACTTTTGCGGAATACTTAGTACATAACAAAAACACACACACAAGGATCGTAATAGTTTAGTGTCTTTGGAAACTCGGAACGTAATCTTCTAATCGTGGTGAAAGATCTTCAATATCTCCCATAAAGATCTTCCCTTTTTTTTTACCTATAAACCTTTCTTTATATCCTGGGGAAAAGAAAACATAAAAGGGTGAGCTCAAATGCTCAGTAAGGGTAAACAAAAGAAATATCAATCACATCATATACAAAAGAACATAGCTTTTTTGGAAATCTTAACCTGCAAAAGAGCTCATAATATCATAACATGGGATAAATCATAGAAGTGAAAATGAGATCCCCATAATCATAACATAAAACTTGAAACTTTGTGGCATGCACACATAATCATGGAAAATCATTTCTTGTTAGTCATGACTCATTGCCAAGACTATCTTAGTGGACAAAGTCCCTTTCTGAACCGAGTTCACTCCTCGTTTCAGTCCTGTATCACTGAACCGAAATAACCTTCCGTTCCAGCCATGTCTATCTCATGAGATATAAAATCATTACCCAATGCATTGGAGGGAGATATAGGTCCCACCCATCTTATAATGAATCCTTTCTTATGTGTGCCACATAATCATAAAACATACATCATCGCATAACAAAAATGGGATTCTTGAAACATCATGACATCATAAATCAATTCATATATGATAAAGGAATTCATAAACATAATTCCATCACAACATAGTCAAACCAATGTAAAAATATGGATAGAAACAGAACCCTTTATTATCTTAGATGGAAAATAATTTTGATAAAACACTTGAATTGAATTCTTGAGGAAAATATCCTTTCTTCTTCAAAATCAATTTCTTTTCACAAAACATCATGCAATTTTTAAAGAAAGAGATTTTATTGAAAATAGTCATGAAATCATTTAGAGGAAGCTTCATGAAAATAAGGCGTTATATAACAGTATAAATCTGTTCGTGCCGTATAAGTTAAAAAAAACATTCTTCGTACTTTTGTCGGAAAAGTCAAAAAGTACCTCGTACGGAAAAACGACAAAAGATTCCTTTCATATTCTTTACTAAAAACTCACCTAAGGGAAAAATTGGATTTAAACTATTGTAAGTGGATGGAAACAATATTACATATTGAGGGAACATGGATGTGGATGATAAAATACACCCCAGTAAATACTTACGAATAAACAATCTCGGATAAAAATGAGATTGTGATATTTCCCTTACCTTAGGTCCAATTTGCTTCGTATGTGTCCGAACCTCCTGTATAATGATTTAAATAATGTCATTGACTTATTACAGAATCATATTCATTGTTATGATATCATATATGGTTCACTTATGACATTATATTACCCGTTCTTTTGTAAATTCCATGTTAAAGAAGCGTTTTGGGTAAAATCGTTTCATTTATCGTAGGTGTTTTGACTTGTTGTTCTTGACATCATTATTACTTATATCATGATTTAATTACTTCCAGAATATAAAATATGATTTATATATATCATATATATTCAGTATATATATATATATATAATAGATAGATAAATAAAATGAAAAACACCGTTCATGGAGACGGTAGTCCGTACGTACGCATGAACGCTGTTTTTCTTTCCTTATTGTCTTGAAATGGAAGTAAGTAGATGACATACATATGTATATATATACATAAATCCAGTAGCTTTATAATGTCATATATTTCATTATTATTTCTTGTATATACATTATAATCATTCTTAAATGGTTAACATGGAGAATGAATCTCATCGCGTCGTGGAGACGGTATTCCGTACGTACGCACGAGCGATGATATCATTTCTATAAATATTGAATTGAATTGGAGTGGATTATACAATATATCAGAATCAATATGATGTTGTAATAACTATGTATAGTTATTCTTTACACCATTATACCCATCCATGTAAGGTGGTGGTGGAAAATAGATTACACCACGGCGTGGAGACGGTATTCCGTACGTACGCACGCGCGGTGATTTCTTTTTCCGTAGGATGGATAGATGGTGAAATAGGGTTGTTTCATACTTATAATAACATATCAGTATATGAGTGATACTGATGTTATTACTTCATAATGAAACAACCTAAGAAGAAGAAGTGGAAGAAGAAATAAAGATGAAAGAATTGGTAACGGTAATTACCTCTTCTTTGAAGTGCCTCTTTGAGACCTCCTCTTAGGGTACTAGAATTGGTCTTTGAGGAAGGCCAGAACCTCTAGGATGTTTCTAGGGAAGTGGATAAGAGATTTTGGCAGTGGTTGGCCGAGCTTGAGTGCTCAAATTGGTGTGAGGAGGAGGGGGAGGAGGTGTCCTTTTATAGGGGAGGAGAGGGGCACCTTAGGAATTCTTAAAAATATTAATTTATAATAAATCTAACCCCACTTAAAAACCTCCAAAAATGACTCATATTCGAAGATTAGATGAGATAGGGTTGTAATCTCATCAACCAATCAAATTTAGACATGTTTGGATATTATTTTAAACCTTATCAATTAGATTTAACTCTAAGTTAAATAATTTAACTTTTACCGTGTCTTTTTGTTTTCTTTCACTATATGGTTAATAAACTTACTATAACATGCCAAACGAACCCCAAATTGTTTATTATTAATACATATATCCTTATCTAAGTCATTTGGCCGAACCTTAGATTTTTAGGAATAAAATAACAATTAATAATATAATATTTGATTTAAAAACTATTTTGTGTCAATTTTGACACTATTTGATACATGATTTTTGTGAAAGTCATAACAGAATTATATGTTCGAACCAAGTTGATTAAATCCACACTAATATGTCATAGTAACCTAGAAAATTAGTGGAATTCATAAAATGTCTCAAATTATATTTAGTTTGGTGTTTATAACATCAATTATGTCAATATTTCATTAATAAGATAATTACTGCATCATCTTTGTGTCATAAATAAATTAACTTATTTGATGTTTAAAAATTACAAATAAAATACCATTATGTAGGAAATTGTTTTAGCTTTCTAATGAATATTTACAATCGAATTTATCTTATGTATAACCCCATATTAAAAATTATTTACTTATTAAACTTTGATTTTAACTATTTTAACCTTTCTTTAAATAAATTAATAATAAATGTCCTAATCTAATCCAAGTGGGCCTAAATGGTCATATTTTATTCCTAAGTTTGTTTTTGGTCGAAATACACTTGTCCAATAGAATTAGGACATGTGTTAGGGTAATATTAATATCATATTTACCCTTAGTTACCCTATTTACTATTAACTGCGGTAAAAAAGTAAAAAGTTACTATTCACCAAAAAATTATTTTCATCTCATTGAACCACATTTTAGTCCTTGATATTAACCGTGTCTCTCGGATTTTCGAAATTCCATTCACAGAAGCGGCAAAATTAAGTTTTATGAAAAATTCAGTTTTTTTAACTACCACTTAGTAGTTTCACTATTCATCAAAAATTGATGTTTTTCAGAACAATGCCAAAATTTCATCCTAAGCTATATTTCATATTCCGAATTCAAAAATGAAGTCTATTTTACCAAATTCATAACATAAAAGTTGAATTAATTAATTTTATAATTAAATCCCGCTGTTAAAACAAATAGCGTGTTTTTAAGAAACAATATCTATCAAAAGATTGACACTTGTTTATGTCTAGTTTAAATGTGAAATTACATCCAATGACCAAAATTGTATTAAATTGTAAAAATATATTCTAAATATACTTTAAAACCACTCAAATTAATGATTTATCACTATTAATTATTTCGATTAAAAAAGTTGTTTTTAATTATAATTTAGTAATTTTCACTATTCATCAGAATATGAAAGTTATCCGAAAAGTACCAAAATTTCACCTTAGGATAAATTCGATACTCCGAATCCAAAAATAAAGTTCATTTTGAAAAACAAGATTTACTGGATTTCAAAAAGTGGTTATTACTATTCATAACGGCTAGTTTTAATAATATTTTTATAGCATATCGTTGTTTAGTGAAACTCGGTATTGCGTACTACACACGCTATCGAGGAAGGTCGCGATTGCGTGTAATGCAAGTCAAGTCAAGGATGTGTGTTGTGCAAGCTCCTTTGGGTGTAGCGTACAACACAAGACATTAATAAAATTAAAAAGAATATTTTTTTATAAAATCTTGGGCTGTTACATTCTACCCCCCTTAAAATGAATTTCGCCCTCGAAATTCGTCGGGGTTATAAATGGTTTACTATTTCAAAGTTTCTTTAATATAAACCCACATCGTAAAAGGGAATACCAAAACTTGGCTTTAAAAACTAAAGTATGAAATGTAACGATTACCCAAATAAACTAATCACTGGGTTTCCACATAGGTGAAAATATGGATATGGAAGAGAAATCTAACCATCATGTTCTGATGGAGAGTGGTAGAGAACATGGCTATGGAAAATCCAGTAATCACAAATCCATAGATTTGTGACGATCTAAGGTACCATCTAATTCATCAGGTATAAGATCACTAGGACAACATTTTTTTGGTTTTCAAGATCATTTCCCTAAAGTTGAAAATTTGCTTAGAATAAATACTTACTTTATTTTGGTACAATATCACTGTTGTTCGTGCCTTGAACAATTTCCACTTCATCTCTTAAATAAATGAAGTTGAATTTGTTATTCGTGAAGTGTTAGCAGATCATGTGATAGAATGACGGGTCATTCCATCTGTCTCAAACAAAAGGTTAGAAAAAATTATATTCATAAATCGATCTATAGTGAGATTAATCATATATGGTTCCTAAAATGGACTTATACTTCATATATCATACTCCTTAATATAATAAAACTAGTTTCTACTAAACAGGGACTTCCTGTAGGTCAGTGGTAGGCGATAAAGGCCAGTCGCACTTCGGTTGTGGGTTCGATTCCCACAGCCTTGTCCGAAGCGATGGGCTGTCGCCCGTCCTGCAGGTTGTCCTTTTTCTAAAACTATATTACTATAACATCTCATAATATCTAAAAAACTTCTATCCTTAAACAATACTAACTTATGTCCAACATAATCCATTCCAATCTTTAGGCTTATCCATAATACTACAGTCCATTCTCATAACATAGTGAAAACGATTACCAGAGATTTAATACCATCGTTGATCCCCATATATCATAAGATATATCTTGTTGGTCACATTCCAAACATTCAAAGGCCTTAATCTTGTACTCTCTTGAATACCCATTGAACCTTAGTGAAAACTTGAATGCAGTTAAAAGTTAACACTTTTCACATACCAAAATCCTCAAAATTCTATATACTCAAACCATGATATCACTTAGTCCTTATATCAATCATGAGCTCATGAATACTATTAAACATTTCATTTTCTCGTCTTCATTATGCGCATATCATCTTATTTCCAAAAAAAATATCTCAATCACTTTGAATACCACATTAGACCAATACATAAGTATTCCAATATTCCATGATACAACATTATTTTGGAATCCCATTACATAAAAACTTAATCATTCCACCACATCGTTGTCATATTCAACATTGCCAATAGTGATCGCATGTGACTTCCCTTTGTCCTTTGCCTTAAGCGGTTGCTCATGTCGATCATCACTAACCCTTGGATTAGGGCAATTATTAGCATAATGCCCCATTTCCTTGCACTTGAAGCATTGAAGTGTTGGCGGTGCGTTCTCTGCAGTGTTTGCTTTATTCACATCATTAGAAACCCTTTTTCCATTACTTCGACACTCAGCTGCTCGATGACCTTCTTTTCCACACTTAAAACATTTTCTAGTCCCTTTAAGACAATCTCCACCATGCTTCTTTCCACACTTTGTGCATAAGGAAACATTCATCTTCTTTTCACCATTATTCTGAGATCTCTCCTTGAACTCCATCTTTCGTTTCTTGTCAAAACCATGAGAAGGATATGTAACACCAACTTCCATTTCTACCTTGATAGCACAATGCACAATTTCTTCATAGCTACTGAAGTCTCTTATAGCTAATGCCCTTCGAAGACTTGGTTTTAAGCCACTGAAAAATCGATCAACTTTACTTTCAGGTTGGATGATAATGCCAGATGCATACCTTGCAAGTCTTGTAAAATTCGCTTCGTATATACCAACAGATTCATCATCCTTCTGTTTCAGCTCAAGAAACTCCTTTTCCATCTTCGTTCGAAGAATACGAGGGAAGTACTTACTGAAAAACAAGTTCTTGAACTCGTCCCATTCCATGGACTCAATTTCATCTCTTGGCCTCGTATTCTTGATAAGATTCCACCATTGATCAGCTTCACCTTCCAAACGATACACTGCTAGGATGACTTTATCATGTTCAGAACATTGAAGAACTGAAAATATCTTTTCAGTAGTACTAATCCATTGTTCAGCAACTAATGGATCAGTAGACCCACTGAAAGAAGGTGGACGCTGCCTCATGAAGGATTCAACAGAATGTTGCTCCTTCCTTTGCTCGTTTGGAAGTCCTGCATGATTTATAGCTTGAGAAAGTTGTGTGAGCATGGCTACAAGATTTTGCATTCCAGCTCCTATATCGTTTGGTTGCTCAGGGGGACAATCATTGCATTGCCCATCACATTCTGCATTAACACGGTTCCTTCGGGTTCCAGCCATCGTCTAAAACCCCAAAAGAATAGTGTGAGAGGCAAAAATCATGCTAGGGAAAACAACATAATAAAGGGGGAGTACCTTCAATATCCAACATCTTAGGTTTAATTCTATGATCGTTAGCGTAATTCTATTACTATAACCTATACGTATACTTATCCCTAGGGACATCCCTAGACATACCTTAGAAATATCTCTAGGGATCTCACTAACGTTTTCGCATCCTAGTTTCCAAAGGTTGACTAAACCTTTCCTCTGATACCAACTGTAGAGACCCGTATCCTGACATACATGGACATTACATTACTTTTGCGGAATACTTAGTACATAACAAAAACACACACACAAGGATCGTAATAGTTTAGTGTCTTTGGAAACTCGGAACGTAATCTTCTAATCGTGGTGAAAGATCTTCAATATCTCCCATAAAGATCTTCCCTTTTTTTTTACCTATAAACCTTTCTTTATATCCTGGGGAAAAGAAAACATAAAAGGGTGAGCTCAAATGCTCAGTAAGGGTAAACAAAAGAAATATCAATCACATCATATACAAAAGAACATAGCTTTTTTGGAAATCTTAACCTGCAAAAGAGCTCATAATATCATAACATGGGATAAATCATAGAAGTGAAAATGAGATCCCCATAATCATAACATAAAACTTGAAACTTTGTGGCATGCACACATAATCATGGAAAATCATTTCTTGTTAGTCATGACTCATTGCCAAGACTATCTTAGTGGACAAAGTCCCTTTCTGAACCGAGTTCACTCCTCGTTTCAGTCCTGTATCACTGAACCGAAATAACCTTCCGTTCCAGCCATGTCTATCTCATGAGATATAAAATCATTACCCAATGCATTGGAGGGAGATATAGGTCCCACCCATCTTATAATGAATCCTTTCTTATGTGTGCCACATAATCATAAAACATACATCATCGCATAACAAAAATGGGATTCTTGAAACATCATGACATCATAAATCAATTCATATATGATAAAGGAATTCATAAACATAATTCCATCACAACATAGTCAAACCAATGTAAAAATATGGATAGAAACAGAACCCTTTATTATCTTAGATGGAAAATAATTTTGATAAAACACTTGAATTGAATTCTTGAGGAAAATATCCTTTCTTCTTCAAAATCAATTTCTTTTCACAAAACATCATGCAATTTTTAAAGAAAGAGATTTTATTGAAAATAGTCATGAAATCATTTAGAGGAAGCTTCATGAAAATAAGGCTTTATATAACAGTATAAATCTGTTCGTGCCATATAAGTTAAAAAAAACATTCTTCGTACTTTTGTCGGAAAAGTCAAAAAGTACCTCGTACGGAAAAACGACAAAAGATTCCTTTCATATTCTTTACTAAAAACTCACCTAAGGGAAAAATTGGATTTAAACTATTGTAAGTGGATGGAAACAATATTACATATTGAGGGAACATGGATGTGGATGATAAAATACACCCCAGTAAATACTTACGAATAAACAATCTCGGATAAAAATGAGATTGTGATATTTCCCTTACCTTAGGTCCAATTTGCTTCGTATGTGTCCGAACCTCCTGTATAATGATTTAAATAATGTCATTGACTTATTACAGAATCATATTCATTGTTATGATATCATATATGGTTCACTTATGACATTATATTACCCGTTCGTTTGTAAATTCCATGTTAAAGAAGCGTTTTGGGTAAAATCGTTTCATTTATCGTAGGTGTTTTGACTTGTTGTTCTTGACATCATTATTACTTATATCATGATTTAATTACTTCCAGAATATAAAATATGATTTATATATATCATATATATTCAGTATATATATATATATAATAGATAGATAAATAAAATGAAAAACACCGTTCATGGAGACGGTAGTCCGTACGTACGCATGAACGCTGTTTTTCTTTCCTTATTGTCTTGAAATGGAAGTAAGTAGATGACATACATATGTATATATATACATAAATCCAGTAGCTTTATAATGTCATATATTTCATTATTATTTCTTGTATATACATTATAATCATTCTTAAATGGTTAACATGGAGAATGAATCTCATCGCGTCGTGGAGACGGTATTCCGTACGTACGCACGAGCGATGATATCATTTCTATAAATATTGAATTGAATTGGAGTGGATTATACAATATATCAGAATCAATATGATGTTGTAATAACTATGTATAGTTATTCTTTACACCATTATACCCATCCATGTAAGGTGGTGGTGGAAAATAGATTACACCACGGCGTGGAGACGGTATTCCGTACGTACGCACGCGCGGTGATTTCTTTTTCCGTAGGATGGATAGATGGTGAAATAGGGTTGTTTCATACTTATAATAACATATCAGTATATGAGTGATACTGATGTTATTACTTCATAATGAAACAACCTAAGAAGAAGAAGTGGAAGAAGAAATAAAGATGAAAGAATTGGTAACGGTAATTACCTCTTCTTTGAAGTGCCTCTTTGAGACCTCCTCTTAGGGCACTAGAATTGGTCTTTGAGGAAGACCAGAACCTCTAGGATGTTTCTAGGGAAGTGGATAAGAGATTTTGGCAGTGGTTGGCCGAGCTTGAGTGCTCAAATTGGTGTGAGGAGGAGGGGGAGGAGGTGTCCTTTTATAGGGGAGGAGAGGGGCACCTTAGGAATTCTTAAAAATATTAATTTATAATAAATCTAACCCCACTTAAAAACCTCCAAAAATGACTCATATTCGAAGATTAGATGAGATAGGGTTGTAATCTCATCAACCAATCAAATTTAGACATGTTTGGATATTATTTTAAACCTTATCAATTAGATTTAACTCTAAGTTAAATAATTTAACTTTTACCGTGTCTTTTTGTTTTCTTTCACTATATGGTTAATAAACTTACTATAACATGCCAAACGAACCCCAAATTGTTTATTATTAATACATATATCCTTATCTAAGTCATTTGGCCGAACCTTAGATTTTTAGGAATAAAATAACAATTAATAATATAATATTTGATTTAAAAACTATTTTGTGTCAATTTTGACACTATTTGATACATGATTTTTGTGAAAGTCATAACAGAATTATATGTTCGAACCAAGTTGATTAAATCCACACTAATATGTCATAGTAACCTAGAAAATTAGTGGAATTCATAAAATGTCTCAAATTATATTTAGTTTGGTGTTTATAACATCAATTATGTCAATATTTCATTAATAAGATAATTACTGCATCATCTTTGTGTCATAAATAAATTAACTTATTTGATGTTTAAAAATTACAAATAAAATACCATTATGTAGGAAATTGTTTTAGCTTTCTAATGAATATTTACAATCGAATTTATCTTATGTATAACCCCATATTAAAAATTATTTACTTATTAAACTTTGATTTTAACTATTTTAACCTTTCTTTAAATAAATTAATAATAAATGTCCTAATCTAATCCAAGTGGGCCTAAATGGTCATATTTTATTCCTAAGTTTGTTTTTGGTCGAAATACACTTGTCCAATAGAATTAGGACATGTGTTAGGGTAATATTAATATCATATTTACCCTTAGTTACCCTATTTACTATTAACTGCGGTAAAAAAGTAAAAAGTTACTATTCACCAAAAAATTATTTTCATCTCATTGAACCACATTTTAGTCCTTGATATTAACCGTGTCTCTCGGATTTTCGAAATTCCATTCACAGAAGCGGCAAAATTAAGTTTTATGAAAAATTCAGTTTTTTTAACTACCACTTAGTAGTTTCACTATTCATCAAAAATTGATGTTTTTCAGAACAATGCCAAAATTTCATCCTAAGCTATATTTCATATTCCGAATTCAAAAATGAAGTCTATTTTACCAAATTCATAACATAAAAGTTGAATTAATTAATTTTATAATTAAATCCCGCTGTTAAAACAAATAGCGTGTTTTTAAGAAACAATATCTATCAAAAGATTGACACTTGTTTATGTCTAGTTTAAATGTGAAATTACATCCAATGACCAAAATTGTATTAAATTGTAAAAATATATTCTAAATATACTTTAAAACCACTCAAATTAATGATTTATCACTATTAATTATTTCGATTAAAAAAGTTGTTTTTAATTATAATTTAGTAATTTTCACTATTCATCAGAATATGAAAGTTATCCGAAAAGTACCAAAATTTCACCTTAGGATAAATTCGATACTCCGAATCCAAAAATAAAGTTCATTTTGAAAAATAAGATTTACTGGATTTCAAAAAGTGGTTATTACTATTCATAACGGCTAGTTTTAATAATATTTTTATAGCATATCGTTGTTTAGTGAAACTCGGTATTGCGTACTACACACGCTATCGAGGAAGGTCGCGATTGCGTGTAATGCAAGTCAAGTCAAGGATGTGTGTTGTGCAAGCTCCTTTGGGTGTAGCGTACAACACAAGACATTAATAAAATTAAAAAGAATATTTTTTTATAAAATCTTGGGCTGTTACATTCTACCCCCCTTAAAATGAATTTCGCCCTCGAAATTCGTCGGGGTTATAAATGGTTTACTATTTCAAAGTTTCTTTAATATAAACCCACATCGTAAAAGGGAATACCAAAACTTGGCTTTAAAAACTAAAGTATGAAATGTAACGATTACCCAAATAAACTAATCACTGGGTTTCCACATAGGTGAAAATATGGATATGGAAGAGAAATCTAACCATCATGTTCTGATGGAGAGTGGTAGAGAACATGGCTATGGAAAATCCAGTAATCACAAATCCATAGATTTGTGACGATCTAAGGTACCATCTAATTCATCAGGTATAAGATCACTAGGACAACATTTTTTTGGTTTTCAAGATCATTTCCCTAAAGTTGAAAATTTGCTTAGAATAAATACTTACTTTATTTTGGTACAATATCACTGTTGTTCGTGCCTTGAACAATTTCCACTTCATCTCTTAAATAAATGAAGTTGAATTTGTTATTCGTGAAGTGTTAGCAGATCATGTGATAGAATGACGGGTCATTCCATCTGTCTCAAACAAAAGGTTAGCAAAAATTATATTCATAAATCGATCTATAGTGAGATTAATCATATATGGTTCCTAAAATGGACTTATACTTCATATATCATACTCCTTAATATAATAAAACTAGTTTCTACTAAACAGGGACTTCCTGTAGGTCAGTGGTAGGCGATAAAGGCCAGTCGCACTTCGGTTGTGGGTTCGATTCCCACAGCCTTGTCCGAAGCGATGGGCTGTCGCCCGTCCTGCAGGTTGTCCTTTTTCTAAAACTATATTACTATAACATCTCATAATATCTAAAAAACTTCTATCCTTAAACAATACTAACTTATGTCCAACATAATCCATTCCAATCTTTAGGCTTATCCATAATACTACAGTCCATTCTCATAACATAGTGAAAACGATTACCAGAGATTTAATACCATCGTTGATCCCCATATATCATAAGATATATCTTGTTGGTCACATTCCAAACATTCAAAGGCCTTAATCTTGTACTCTCTTGAATACCCATTGAACCTTAGTGAAAACTTGAATGCAGTTAAAAGTTAACACTTTTCACATACCAAAATCCTCAAAATTCTATATACTCAAACCATGATATCACTTAGTCCTTATATCAATCATGAGCTCATGAATACTATTAAACATTTCATTTTCTCGTCTTCATTATGCGCATATCATCTTATTTCCAAAAAAAATATCTCAATCACTTTGAATACCACATTAGACCAATACATAAGTATTCCAATATTCCATGATACAACATTATTTTGGAATCCCATTACATAAAAACTTAATCATTCCACCACATCGTTGTCATATTCAACATTGCCAATAGTGATCGCATGTGACTTCCCTTTGTCCTTTGCCTTAAGCGGTTGCTCATGTCGATCATCACTAACCCTTGGATTAGGGCAATTATTAGCATAATGCCCCATTTCCTTGCACTTGAAGCATTGAAGTGTTGGCGGTGCGTTCTCTGCAGTGTTTGCTTTATTCACATCATTAGAAACCCTTTTTCCATTACTTCGACACTCAGCTGCTCGATGACCTTCTTTTCCACACTTAAAACATTTTCTAGTCCCTTTAAGACAATCTCCACCATGCTTCTTTCCACACTTTGTGCATAAGGAAACATTCATCTTCTTTTCACCATTATTCTGAGATCTCTCCTTGAACTCCATCTTTCGTTTCTTGTCAAAACCATGAGATGGATATGTAACACCAACTTCCATTTCTACCTTGATAGCACAACGCACAATTTCTTCATAGCTACTGAAGTCTCTTATAGCTAATGCCCTTCGAAGACTTGGTTTTAAGCCACTGAAAAATCGATCAACTTTACTTTCAGGTTGGATGATAATGCCAGATGCATACCTTGCAAGTCTTGTAAAATTCGCTTCGTATATACCAACAGATTCATCATCCTTCTGTTTCAGCTCAAGAAACTCCTTTTCCATCTTCGTTCGAAGAATACGAGGGAAGTACTTACTGAAAAACAAGTTCTTGAACTCGTCCCATTCCATGGACTCAATTTCATCTCTTGGCCTCGTATTCTTGATAAGATTCCACCATTGATCAGCTTCACCTTCCAAACGATACACTGCTAGGATGACTTTATCATGTTCAGAACATTGAAGAACTGAAAATATCTTTTCAGTAGTACTAATCCATTGTTCAGCAACTAATGGATCAGTAGACCCACTGAAAGAAGGTGGACGCTGCCTCATGAAGGATTCAACAGAATGTTGCTCCTTCCTTTGCTCGTTTGGAAGTCCTGCATGATTTATAGCTTGAGAAAGTTGTGTGAGCATGGCTACAAGATTTTGCATTCCAGCTCCTATATCGTTTGGTTGCTCAGGGGGACAATCATTGCATTGCCCATCACATTCTGCATTAACACGGTTCCTTCGGGTTCCAGCCATCGTCTAAAACCCCAAAAGAATAGTGTGAGAGGCAAAAATCATGCTAGGGAAAACAACATAATAAAGGGGGAGTACCTTCAATATCCAACATCTTAGGTTTAATTCTATGATCGTTAGCGTAATTCTATTACTATAACCTATACGTATACTTATCCCTAGGGACATCCCTAGACATACCTTAGAAATATCTCTAGGGATCTCACTAACGTTTTCGCATCCTAGTTTCCAAAGGTTGACTAAACCTTTCCTCTGATACCAACTGTAGAGACCCGTATCCTGACATACATGGACATTACATTACTTTTGCGGAATACTTAGTACATAACAAAAACACACACACAAGGATCGTAATAGTTTAGTGTCTTTGGAAACTCGGAACGTAATCTTCTAATCGTGGTGAAAGATCTTCAATATCTCCCATAAAGATCTTCCCTTTTTTTTACCTATAAACCTTTCTTTATATCCTGGGGAAAAGAAAACATAAAAGGGTGAGCTCAAATGCTCAGTAAGGGTAAACAAAAGAAATATCAATCACATCATATACAAAAGAACATAGCTTTTTTGGAAATCTTAACCTGCAAAAGAGCTCATAATATCATAACATGGGATAAATCATAGAAGTGAAAATGAGATCCCCATAATCATAACATAAAACTTGAAACTTTGTGGCATGCACACATAATCATGGAAAATCATTTCTTGTTAGTCATGACTCATTGCCAAGACTATCTTAGTGGACAAAGTCCCTTTCTGAACCGAGTTCACTCCTCGTTTCAGTCCTGTATCACTGAACCGAAATAACCTTCCGTTCCAGCCATGTCTATCTCATGAGATATAAAATCATTACCCAATGCATTGGAGGGAGATATAGGTCCCACCCATCTTATAATGAATCCTTTCTTATGTGTGCCACATAATCATAAAACATACATCATCGCATAACAAAAATGGGATTCTTGAAACATCATGACATCATAAATCAATTCATATATGATAAAGGAATTCATAAACATAATTCCATCACAACATAGTCAAACCAATGTAAAAATATGGATAGAAACAGAACCCTTTATTATCTTAGATGGAAAATAATTTTGATAAAACACTTGAATTGAATTCTTGAGGAAAATATCCTTTCTTCTTCAAAATCAATTTCTTTTCACAAAACATCATGCAATTTTTAAAGAAAGAGATTTTATTGAAAATAGTCATGAAATCATTTAGAGGAAGCTTCATGAAAATAAGGCTTTATATAACAGTATAAATCTGTTCGTGCCGTATAAGTTAAAAAAAACATTCTTCGTACTTTTGTCGGAAAAGTCAAAAAGTACCTCGTACGGAAAAACGACAAAAGATTCCTTTCATATTCTTTACTAAAAACTCACCTAAGGGAAAAATTGGATTTAAACTATTGTAAGTGGATGGAAACAATATTACATATTGAGGGAACATGGATGTGGATGATAAAATACACCCCAGTAAATACTTACGAATAAACAATCTCGGATAAAAATGAGATTGTGATATTTCCCTTACCTTAGGTCCAATTTGCTTCGTATGTGTCCGAACCTCCTGTATAATGATTTAAATAATGTCATTGACTTATTACAGAATCATATTCATTGTTATGATATCATATATGGTTCACTTATGACATTATATTACCCGTTCTTTTGTAAATTCCATGTTAAAGAAGCGTTTTGGGTAAAATCGTTTCATTTATCGTAGGTGTTTTGACTTGTTGTTCTTGACATCATTATTACTTATATCATGATTTACTTACTTCCAGAATATAAAATATGATTTATATATATCATATATATTCAGTATATATATATATATAATAGATAGATAAATAAAATGAAAAACACCGTTCATGGAGACGGTAGTCCGTACGTACGCATGAACGCTGTTTTTCTTTCCTTATTGTCTTGAAATGGAAGTAAGTAGATGACATACATATGTATATATATACATAAATCCAGTAGCTTTATAATGTCATATATTTCATTATTATTTCTTGTATATACATTATAATCATTCTTAAATGGTTAACATGGAGAATGAATCTCATCGCGTCGTGGAGACGGTATTCCGTACGTACGCACGAGCGATGATATCATTTCTATAAATATTGAATTGAATTGGAGTGGATTATACAATATATCAGAATCAATATGATGTTGTAATAACTATGTATAGTTATTCTTTACACCATTATACCCATCCATGTAAGGTGGTGGTGGAAAATAGATTACACCACGGCGTGGAGACGGTATTCCGTACGTACGCACGCGCGGTGATTTCTTTTTCCGTAGGATGGATAGATGGTGAAATAGGGTTGTTTCATACTTATAATAACATATCAGTATATGAGTGATACTGATGTTATTACTTCATAATGAAACAACCTAAGAAGAAGAAGTGGAAGAAGAAATAAAGATGAAAGAATTGGTAACGGTAATTACCTCTTCTTTGAAGTGCCTCTTTGAGACCTCCTCTTAGGGCACTAGAATTGGTCTTTGAGGAAGACCAGAACCTCTAGGATGTTTCTAGGGAAGTGGAGAAGAGATTTTGGCAGTGGTTGGCCGAGCTTGAGTGCTCAAATTGGTGTGAGGAGGAGGGGGAGGAGGTGTCCTTTTATAGGGGAGGAGAGGGGCACCTTAGGAATTCTTAAAAATATTAATTTATAATAAATCTAAACCCACTTAAAAACCTCCAAAAATGACTCATATTAGAAGATTAGATGAGATAGGGTTGTAATCTCATCAACCAATCAAATTTAGACATGTTTGGATATTATTTTAAACCTTATCAATTAGATTTAACTCTAAGTTAAATAATTTAACTTTTACCGTGTCTTTTTGTTTTCTTTCACTATATGGTTAATAAACTTACTATAACATGCCAAACGAACCCCAAATTGTTTATTATTAATACATATATCCTTATCTAAGTCATTTGGCCGAACCTTAGATTTTTAGGAATAAAATAACAATTAATAATATAATATTTGATTTAAAAACTATTTTGTGTCAATTTTGACACTATTTGATACATGATTTTTGTGAAAGTCATAACAGAATTATATGTTCGAACCAAGTTGATTAAATCCACAATAATATGTCATAGTAACCTAGAAAAGTAGTGGAATTCATAAAAAGTCTCAAATTATATTTATTTTGGTGTTTATAACATCAATTATGTCAATATTTCATTAATAAGATAATTACTGCATCATCTTTGTGTCATAAATAAATTAACTTATTTGATGTTTAAAAATTACAAATAAAATACCATTATGTAGGAAATTTTTTTAGCTTTCTAATGAATATTTACAATCGAATTTATCTTATGTATAACCCCATATTAAAAATTATTTACTTATTAAACTTTGATTTTAACTATTTTAACCTTTCTTTAAATAAATTAATAATAAATGTCCTAATCTAATCCAAGTGGGCCTAAATGGTCATATTTTATTCCTAAGTTTGTTTTTGGTCGAAATACACTTGTCCAATAGAATTAGGACATGTGTTAGGGTAATATTAATATCATATTTACCCTTAGTTACCCTATTTACTATTAACCGCGGTAAAAAAGTAAAAAGTTACTATTCACCAAAAAATTATTTTCATCTCATTGAACCACATTTAAGTCCTTGATATTAACCGTGTCTCTCGGATTTTCGAAATTCCATTCACAGAAGTGGCAAAATTAAGTTTTATGAAAAATTCAGTTTTTTTAACTACCACTTAGTAGTTTCACTATTCATCAAAAATTGATGTTTTTCAGAACAATGCCAAAATTTCATCCTAAGCTATATTTCATATTCCGAATTCAAAAATGAAGTCTATTTTACCAAATTCATAACATAAAAGTTGAATTAATTAATTTTATAATTAAATCCCGCTGTTAAAACAAATAGCGTGTTTTTAAGAAACAATATCTATCAAAAGATTGACACTTGTTTATGTCTAGTTTAAATGTGAAATTACATCCAATGACCAAAATTGTATTAAATTGTAAAAATATATTCTAAATATACTTTAAAACCACTCAAATTAATGATTTATCACTATTAATTATTTCGATTAAAAAAGTTGTTTTTAATTATAATTTAGTAATTTTCACTATTCATCAGAATATGAAAGTTATCCGAAAAGTACCAAAATTTCACCTTAGGATAAATTCGATACTCCGAATCCAAAAATAAAGTTCATTTTGAAAAATAAGATTTACTGGATTTCAAAAAGTGGTTATTACTATTCATAACGGCTAGTTTTAATAATATTTTTATAGCATATCGTTGTTTAGTGAAACTCGGTATTGCGTACTACACACGCTATCGAGGAAGGTCGCGATTGCGTGTAATGCAAGTCAAGTCAAGGATGTGTGTTGTGCAAGCTCCTTTGGGTGTAGCGTACAACACAAGACATTAATAAAATTAAAAAGAATATTTTTTTATAAAATCTTGGGCTGTTACATATAACAATCACATGTCAAAAATAATTTCATAATGAGTAAATATATAATGGAACACATAATAACTACTACGTCAGTTCCATATCCCGAGACCATTCAAAAATATTTTGTCAAGGACTTATTCCGAGGCACCAATTTGTCTCATGAGACCCATCGATGCATCGAGGGGCTATAGAGGGCCCCACCTATGACTTACTATGTTCAATGCATTCCTCATATGAAAAGGTTGAAACAAAACATAAACATTCTTATTAAAACTATCATACGAAATGTCAATACATTATCCCTAAACCATGAATTGTATAAAAATAGAGCATCCATAGTCAAACATATCAAAAATCATTCAATAAAAAGTGGAAGATTGTCTTATAATAAATCAACTTCAATAATGAATAATATCTACTAAATTATTTTGACTTAGTATAAAATGATCAATAAAACTCATAGATATAAATATCCATTTTCCTTCAAATCATTTAAATGTCACAAAATGTATTATGTCATTTAAAATAGATTTTTGAATCAATGTGTCACATTCCTTTTTCAAACTTTTATAAGGAAATAACATTTTAAAACAATCATATCCATATAAATAAATCCTTTAAATCATTTTGAAAAATGATCATTAATTAAATAGATTTATAAAAATAAATATTTAAAAAATTTAAAATGAAAATCTAGTTAAAGAGAAACATCCATAAAACCTAAAAACATTCATTCTGAAATAATATTATTAAACATTGAGATTTAAGATAATTATTTCCCTATAAATATGTACACATAAACATTCTCGGATAATAATGAGACTTTGGAATTAACCCTTAGCATAGGTCTGATACACTCCATACGTGTCCAAAACTCAGTTATAATGTGTTTAAATATATTACTAACTTTTATCAGAATCATAATAATATTTATGATTCTTTTATGACTTTATTATACCCATTTATTAAAAATTCCAAATTAATGTAACATTTCAGGTAAAAATTTCAATGTTTATCGTACGCGTTTTGACTTGTTATTATGGATCATATTACATATATCCGGATTTATAGAATTCCAGAATATATAATAAGATATATATATATATATATATATCATATATGTATAAATATATATTAAATGGAATACACCGTTCATGGGGACGGTAGTCCGTACGTACGCATGATTGTTGATTCCATTTTCATATAATTTTAATATAAGTAAATGTTATATATAAACATATATGTCATCCTAGTAGAATTATATTGACACATATTTCATAATTATTAAAAATTTTCTTTTTATAATCATTCATGGATGGTGAACATGGAAGATGATTATCGTCGCGTCGTGGAGATGTTAAGCTGTACGTTTGAATGAGCGACAAAATCATTTGCTTAATAGTTAAATGGTATGGATTTGGATGGAATAATAATTTTTAATAAACCATATAATGTAATATTTATTATTTATTTCTCTTATATTAATCGTTATATCCATAGAAATAATGTGTACATGAAAAAAAATTACACCACAATGTGGAGATGGTAAGTCATATGGTCGCATGCATGGTGGTAATTTTATTCATAAGATGGGTAAAAAGGGGAATATGGTGGTCCCATAATCTTAAAAACATCTCAATAATATAGTATATTTTTGATTTATTATTTTACTATGGTAAAAAAATTAGTAAGAGGAAGTAGAAGAAGAAATTAACATTTAAAGAAGGGATAAAACAATTACTTCTTCTTCGGGTGTATTTTTTTGATTGGTTAAAAATTATTCCTTTTGTTGGATTTATACCTAATGTTTTGATTGTACGATTACATAAGTTAATTTGTAAGGAAATTTGGGTTGGGGTTGGCTGAGAAAACGAGCATTGGTGGTGTTACTTAAATATAAAGGGAGGTTCCCTTTTATAAGAGTGGTGGGGGGAACTTTATGAAAAGCTTCAAATATTAATTTATTATAAAATTATTCTTAGATTCTAATAGCTCAAAATTATTTATTTCTAGTCTTAGATGAGGATGGGTCTAAATCCTATCAACTAATATGTTTAGACATGTTTAGATAATAAATGTAACCTAATCTTTTAGATTTAACCCATTATAAAATAAATTAACTATTACCATATCATATTGTATTTTTATAGCACATGGTTAATATCGTTAAAATAAAATTACAAGACAACCTAAAGAGGATAATTTTTTGAAATTGTATCACTATAAAATTTATTTTGATGATCTATTGATTTTTAGTATTTTCATTTCATTTAATAAAATACTCTATGTTTTAAAAACACATTTATGTCAATTTTGACGCTATTTAGTAATTTATTTTTGTTAAAGTCATAAAAACATGATTCATTTGTAATAAATAAATTTAATCAACACTAACATGATATATTCACATATAAAATTCGTGTATATCATCAAAATATTCTATTTACATTTAATTTAATATTAATAATATCATTTATTTTAATCTTTAACAAATAAGGTAATTACTGCAACATCATTGTGTCATAAAAAAATTTAGTTATATAATGTATAAAAATTATTAATAAACTAAATTGATCTGGGAAATCTTTTTATATTTCTAATTAATATTTATAATTACATTTTTCTTAGGAATAACACTATATTAACAATGTTTTAGATTTTCAAATTTAAATTTAAAACTTTTAACTCTTTATTAAATAAAATATAATAAATGTCCTAATCTGACCCAAGTTGATCAAAAAGGATCATATTTTTTTCCTGAGGTGTATTTTGTTCAGAAACACTAATCAAATATAATTATAATATGTGTTTGGATAATTTTATATTATTATAATATTATTTTTAACATTATTTTCATTATTTAATTTTAACTGTGGTAAATAAAATTCAAAAGATACTATTCAACAAAAATTTACTTTAATCCTATTGAAACACATATTAATTTTTGATGAAAATCATGTCTATCAGAAGTTTAAAATTCAACTCGAAGAAGTGGTAAAATTATATTTTGTGCAAATTTGCAAATGTGCCTAGAAAGTGGGTAAAAGATGTTAAAATGTTAAATAAAATTTTAAATATCTAATATTATTAAACAAATACTCCAATGAATTACATTAGACTAATATAAGTACTATGTATCTATTTTTAATTTAAAATTAATTTTAATTAAAAGTAATTAATTAAATAAAAAGTCTGTTATAAACAATAACGTTGTGTTTTTCATTATTCCTCAATTTTTTTTTGTTTTTATAAAAATACCAAAAATTCACCCTAAGCTAATTTTGATATTACATATTTAAAAATGATGTTTATTTTACCAAATTAAAATTTTAGTAGTGTCTAAAATTATTTTTATTATTAATAAAAAAAGTACATAAAATTTAGTTCTTTTAAGAAAATAATTTACTTAAATATATAACTATTTTAACAAAACATATACATTTCATTATAATGATTTTTATTCATATGAAAAAATTATAAATAACATTTAAAATTTCTTTTATACTAATCATATTATAATATTTTATTGAAGAATAAATATATTTTTTTTAAATATTTATAATATTAATGTGTTGTTTCACAAGAACTCAATCTTCTATATAGCACAAGACAATTCAGTGTTCTGTTAAATATAAGCTATTAAATTAAATTATAGAGATAAAATACTATGAAATCTTGGGTTGTTACACTATAAAAATGAGTGGTCCAAAAAATTATGGTGCTAATTTCTTTGTCTTGAGAAACTATTGATTTTATAGTCGGGAAGTCACCTACAGAAACACTTGGTCTCATACATTGAATCCAAGGGTCACCTACACTCATCATCATATGATCTCTCTCCTCTATGAGTGATGAATAACTACTTTTGGATCAAATACACTTAAATTGAGGTCTCTTACAGTAAAATCAATCCCACTATTCTACCACACTTTCCTCAAGTCAATATAGTAGTATATAATAAGGTCCACTATAAATTGATTTAAAATGTTCCATCTATATCATTTTTTTGAAGCTGTTGTTGTATGAAAACCTAGTTAAGGCTGGGTGAGAATCCCAAAATCCACTGATGTAAAAAAAAGAAGGCATGTATCATATCATATAATATCTATATTTCTTTATTTGACTAAGCGTCATCCTAAGAATGATTTGTTATACTCAATTTGTACTAGGTACAAAAGGAAATATGAAACCCATTCTAAAAATCTTATGTGAATCATAACTACCAATCTGAAATGATGATCAATGCTACTCAATGTTATAATATAATAATATGTACATATAGTTTCCCCAATTCGTCATCTAAAAGGGTCTCCTGAATTGACATGACAATGTTCATATTTGTTTCCAGATTAGCAGTTATGAAAACAAACCCAGGTTTACTATCTATCTTGTGTAACCGCATTAGGTAGTCCATTATCACATCATCCCACTCCTACATAGTAATAAAATGTGACATATGAAAACCACTATGGTAGTTATTCTTGACCTTTAATGAAATTGGTAATATTTTCCTCCAATTAGGGATACACATCTTACATTAATGTACGAGAGTCGCACATTAGTTCAACATTAAAGAAACTGGTACTACATACCTCCCATATGTGAATGTCATGAAGTTTTCATCTATGTATAGCCCTTGTTCTGTATAGTCCACCTCCATGTGCTTCTACATCACTATGAAAATGTTATTCAAATATTTTCTATTCATTAATTATTATCTTAATGAATATGGGATAATTAATGTTTCATTATTCATAACCACATGAGCCTCTTATAAATCCACTAATCATTCATCCATCATTCTAATTAGATTCCACTCCTCCTATAAAGGCCTTTAGTCAATATCATGTAGTTATATTGTTTTAATAAAGATAAAATGTAATATGATATTAACATTCCATGAATAATAGTTTATCTTGAAGTTTATTGTTTATTTATTCTCTACCCAGCACCTCTATCTCATTTTGGGATCTCACTGATAGAAGATGTATCACAAGATATTTTTTCCCTTTTAATTGATAAATCTATCACTAAAAATATAATATCACTAACATTTCATGTAATTTTCTATTGTTTCAAAATCTATTTTATGCGTGTCTTAGTTATGCTAATGGGGATACAACTAATGTGAACTATACACAAATATTTGATCTCTTCGCATCAATAAAGCTCTCAAAACCACATCAGAGGAATCCATGTACACTGTATATGAAATTTGAGGATCTAAAAGAAAATAATTTTGAGATGTATCCAATATCTTCATCCACTCTAGAAAGGAACCTTTACAATAATGATACAACTAAAACAACACCAAATTTGGGGGTCATCTTTGTCAATAACATATCCAACTAAGAGATTCTCTAGATGAACAATTGATAGTACCCCACAGGCATAAGGAAAAACTTGATATAAAACACATTCTTATGATTTTCCCAAGACACCAAGACACCATGACATCAAACCTCTCTTGAACTAGAGAAATCCAAAACATATGTATTTAATGAATAATGAACTATACAAACTAAATCCAGAAGTGAAACACTAATAGAATAATATAAAGTTGATGTGCACAATGTGTAATCACTATAATCAAAAGATTCCAAGAATTAATATATTATGTAGTTGAGTATATAAGTATATCATCTATGAATATAATGTTGAAGTATTAAATGTATATATTGAAAATATGATTCATTATTTCCATTAACACCACTATATCATTTATTAACCTAAAATTAATGAACAAATACACATGCAATCCGTATATGCCCATAAATTCTATCATGGGTATATCATTAAATGAGACCCATAACTAGTGGTTTTCTAAATAAATGAAAATCATGGAAATTCAAAGGGATCCCAATATCTGGTCAAAAAGATCATCAATATTGAGAAAAGGGAATAATTTTTTAATTGTAACCTATTTTTGTTTCCTATAGTCCATGTAGATATATATACTATTATATTCGTTCATGGATAACCACAATGGATAAAACCATGGGGATGTTCACAATTAAATAAAACACTTCACCTCTAAATCCTCTAACCAGACCATAAAATATATTGAATCAGTATGTGTCATAAGATATGTTGGAATAAATATTTTTCCCCAACGAACATGCTCATTAACAATTGAAACCATCTAATATATTGGAAGACAAGATATTTTATCTTTTAAGATACCAAAATAGTGATCCACCACTAGATTAAATATTTAGGAATACTATAGATTATACTTTGAGAGTTAATCATACTTCACACACTATGATATCTCTAATCTAGATAAAGTTTCTATAGTCCCACAAACTCCAAAATTCACATCATTGTTATATAAAAACCTATCTCTTTTAGTTAGGGTGAATGATTCATGCCCCAAGGGATAGTCAATATGAGATTGATAAATTTATATCTTATCAATTTCAAATATTACATAAAAACCAATCATCTCTATGATTTGGAATTCCATCATATTACTATATTTTTTTAAAAATAAGGGACACTCAGGACAACACTGGAGATGATATATCTATTCTAAAAATTAAATGTCAACATAAAGTAACCTAGGAGATAAATTAATCGAAAAATTAATTTAAAAAATAACATTAGAATATTTAATCTAATGTTAATAACCTATATAAAAAAAATATGTATACATAATATAGTTTATAAAAACAATACCATTAATTATATAATGACCCCTTCGAAAGCATATTTAGCCTATTGTATGTCATTCAGTTTTCCTACCCGAACTTTAAATACATTCACCTAAAGTTCATAACTCACATGGTTTTCTGATGTCTTTGGGATCATATTCTACTATTGAGGACCATTTCCTGACTAATGATTTATAGCATGCATCTTCCGTACACCTTTTTTTAACCCTTTCATTAATTCCCAATATAGTGACCAATGATTTTAACATATATATATATATATATAAATATAAAAAAAATTCATAGTTAAATATTCAATACATTATAAAACTACATTATTGAAGAGTGTAATAATTTAGTGTATTGGATACTAGGAACACAACCGTATAATTTGGTGAATTATCTTTAATTAAATATATATAGATATTTCAATTTAGTACTCTTTAAAAACCTAGCCCACATAAAATATTTCATCATAATCTGGGGAGAGGAAACATAAGAAATGATGATTCCAGATACTCAGTTATGTTAAACAAGGGTTATTAGTATTAATAACATGAACATGGGGTTTGGAGATCAAGATAAATAAATTTTTAATCCATAACATGTATATAAAAGATCATAATCATGAATCTTGAACTAAATATTTTATGTTTATAACACATGAATCATACATAAATATATGAACATGATCTTATTGATCAAAAAATTTCCATAAGAAATGGAATGTTGGAATACACATCATCTTATAAAATATAGATCATTTATTAATATATAATGGTTCACTGATTATTTTAAGAATGTGAAATCAATCCCCTGAATAAACTTATGGTCATAAAATCTGGTCAATGCACAACATTATTATCATTAAATACTTTTCTGTGAATAACATTGTGATCATGAAATATGGTTCATTTATAATATTGTGATCATGTAATCAGGTTGATGCATGAAATTGTGAAAATGTAATTAGGACTATGAATGACATTGTGAATATGTAATCAGGTTGATGCATAACATTTTCAAAATTTAATCAAGTTTACAAATAACATATTTTATCATGAATTATCTATCTATACACAATGAATTTATGGGAGATATAGGTTTCACCCATCATATAGGGAAAATAATAATTATGTGTTTTAAAATATTATAATAAATTTAACATTTCATGAACTATGAAATGGAATGGGTTTAATAAAAATTCAATCATATCAAAACATATATAAAGGATTTGGGGTATATAATAATTTCTTAATTTCATCATATCAGAAGCCATGGAAAAACTGTGGGTTTTGTAATATTTTTATCGTGGAATAACCCGTAGAAATGAAATAGATTTCATAAACATATTTTCATGATGCAAGATTCAGTAAAATACTTATAATGGTATCCTTGATTAGTATCCCCCATAAATAATAATTTACATAAAATAATATCATCTTATGGATATTTATTTTGAAACATCCCATGGAACATTTCTGGTAGAAAATAACATTTTATTGGAAATATATTTTTAAAACATAAAAATTATGAAAAATTTAAATCTTCATTTAATTGAAAATATCCTTGAAAGATACTATGGATGCTTCAATGAATAAAATGTTGATGATGACATAAAATTTCATTTATTCTTTACATGATAAATCAAATATTTCTTCAGATTTTTGATAAAATACAAATAGGAACATTTCTAGAAAATAGATTAATAATGCAATAAAAAATATTGTTAAAAATTAATCAAGGTAAAAAATATATTTAACTAATCAATTTATTTATGTTAAAATTTTTTTATAATGAATTTTAAAAAACATGGGTTGGAATGAATAAGGTATTTCAGATGAAATGATAAATAAAGTTGTTTTTCAGGTAGATTTTTTTTGAAATCATGATTACATAATGAGTGAAAAATGAAACTACAGGAGAATAAAATTAATGAGTTTTTTTAAATATTGATAATAATACTTCATCATTGGATGAAAAAATCATATACAATTCCCAATACACAATGAGATTATATCATAAAACCAATACAACTATGTTAACATTGAAGCATAATCCCCATAAATATATAACAATAAAAGAGAAAAAATATTATTATAAATTAATTAATTATATTAAATGAAAAAGGAACTATATAAAATAGCGATAAGAGAATAAAGGTTAATTAAACGACATTTGTCTCAAAGAAGGGAAAATGAGACACAAATCCATTAATGATTTTGAAAGATTACAAACATAAAACAGTTGGAATATATTACATAAAAAATATATGTAAATCAAAATAAAATTCAAGAGAATAATAATAAAGTATATTCATGGTTTTTATTCACACAACATAAACTAAATAGGAGGTGTATATAGAAAGTTTTTTCAAAGAATTAAAAACTGAGACTGAAATATAAAACCTTTTAGGTAATATTTTTCATCATAAGACCCAATAATGTATAAAATAAAAAGACATATAAAACATAATTAAAATTAGGAGATTAATTATTTAAATGGTAATAGTGTAATTATATACTCCACATTGAATATATTTGTAGAAAATTTTCATTTTCCTCCCAGAAATAAAAGAGAGACTAGATATCTCTTACCACAGGTCTCGAATTCCTTCAAACATGTTCGAACCTCCATTATATTAAATATAAGTATATTATAAATCTATTATAGAAACATATTAACATATTTTATACCATATATTATTTACTTAATACTATTTATTACCTACTAATTTATAATTCCATGTCAAAATCACAGTTTGGGTAATAACCTCTTTTTTTTATAGGTTTTGATATGTTATGTTTGGTCCTATTACATTTATAATTGATCCTAAATAACCATAAAAAATATCAAAAAATAATTATCATATTTTAAATCAACAATAATTTTATGATAAATATTGACCGTTTTTTTTTTCAAAACAAATTACTATACGTCCATGGAAAAGATAGGCCATACATACACATGACTAATGTTTCTGTTTTCCAATGATAAATATTTGAAGCAGGTTTGTAATGTTATATCTATAAATAATTATGATAACACCATGAATATGATATTAATTCATTTTTTATACATACACATATCATTCAAATGGGTTTATTATGAATAGAGAGAGTCAAATTACTATATGAAGTGGTTTTCCACAAGTACATGAATGATATTATCATATTTTAGTTATTGAAAAGGTAGTAAAAATAGATATATTATCTTTTTTTAATAATTTATTTATGATTAATAAAATAGATACTCCATGTATATGACATATATTTATAAATTTTATCCTGATTATCTTCCCTATAAAGTGTTAGTGTAAAATGAATCTCATCACTTCGCGAGGAGGGAGTACAACGTACACATGGGTGACATTGTCATATCCCCTACAAAATTGAAGGTGAAAAGATATATATGATATAATGACTCCATAGGGATTATTATTTTATTCATACCATATTTTTAGTTATTATATCTATCATCACACCCATTCATGAGAGGTGGTAATGGAAAAATGAATTACCTCAGTTTGTGTAGATGTAGAATGTCATACACATGAATGATTATTTTGTAACACGTTTTATGAATGTAGTGAAGGTTTTAGGTCATTAAATTAACATAAAAATATTTTATAATATTTTATTAACATATTATGTAATATTAAATTTGTTAAATTACATTTTAAGGAATTGAAAAAATAAATAAAATAAAAACAATCATTACAGAATGTTACCTCTTCTTGGAAAGCCTCCTTAGGATTTCACAATAATAATTCCTAGGATGGATTTATAGAAAAAGAAAAGTATTATATATTGATATAATAGAATTATGTATTTTATTTTCGAGATTATTTAATTAAATAATGATTTATAATGTGTTATGTTATGGGAAGAATTGGTGGCCTTTTATAAGTGATGTGAGTGCACTCTTGATATTTTAGTAAAGAAAAAGGTGTACCCTTAATTTTCAATTTTCTAAAGTCTAAAAAATGAAGTACCAAAGATAATTAGACATTATAGGGTTAAAATATGTCAAGAAAATAGACTCTATATATGTTTTCATCTTATTTGGGCACTTATTATTTTACATTAAACCACTGAAAACTAATTTTTTACGTTAACCATAGAAAATAATTTTTTTATGTTTTTATTATAAATTTTTATCAAAAAATATGTAGAAATATTTAGATAAAATAATTTATTATAATTGAAAAAAATTAATCAATTTTTATAAATTTATTTCCTAGAACTAAAAATTTTTTATTCAAAATTTTTCCTTCAGATGTGGAGAGAAATCAGTTTTTCAAAGATGAAATGTTTTCAAAAAGTAAAAGGTTTCCTACATATTTTTAATATTTTAATAATTAAAATTAATGAAAATTGATATATATATATATATATATTATAACATAAAATTAAAAAACATTAAAATATATTTTATCTTTAAAAATAATATAATAAAAAATGTAGTTATCAATTACAACTTAGAAATTTTCAATATTCATCAAAAAAATAATCGGCAGAAAATATTCACAATAATTCACCATAAAATGATTTTTGATATTTTAATTTAAAAAATTAAAAATACATTTTAAAATAAATAATCATTAGGTGACATAATATTTTTTTAAAATAAGTGCACAAAAGGAGATAAAATTACTTTTTAGTGGAATAAATATAAATTTTAACCATAAAATTCAATTTATTATACACTATTGATTAGAAAACAAATAAGATTAATGTTAAGTAGTTTATTAATTATATACTACTTATATTTAATTAAAATCATTAACCAAATCTGTTTTTTTAATTAATATGTTTGAACAATTTTCTTTGTAGAAAAATAATTTTTAGAGAAATATTTCCTTTATTCTCAAATATTTTTTTATTTTAAATTATAAATAATTTTTAACCAAGGAATTAATTTTATATAGATTTTTCAATAATATAATTTCATAATGTACTTAATAATATTCATATCTATCTTTATAATGGTTATGATATAACTGTCAATTTAAATATTAATATTTTAAAATTATATCAGGTTTCGTTTAAACTAAGTGTTGCATGTAAAACAATATAAACTCATTGTTATGTGTAAAAAGATAAATTTATTTTGAAGGTAATGAAAAATATTTATAATAAAACATTTAGTAGAAAATTTAAATTTCAAAAAATCAGGTGGTGTGCGATGTCCCAACCAAGGTGTGACACATCTGTATTGCAAGATGGTTGGCAACCTAACTGTAGCTACACCACCCCACATGCCTGAGGTTTCAGAATAGAAGTGAGATTATAATATCGATCATGGGGAAACTAAACCCTATATATCATAGTATAAAAATAAAACATGTATATTTAAAATAACCAAAATCATAATAGTATCACATGATAATTAATACTGAAAATGATATCCAAATGAAAACAGTAGATATGTGAGGCCAAAATATAGGTAAAGTTTCTATTTCAAAAATGAAATAACGCAATTGTTTCAACCCCATACAGTTCCTAAAACCATTTCTAGTTTTCTCATACAATATCCATCCCAACTCCTCCATCTATCCTTATACACTTGTCCTAATATTTTCTTTCAAACATGATTTTAATTTAGGTTCTAATCAGGTAGTCGGGGTAGGGTGTGAGTACAAATCAATATACCACCACCAATGGAGTCAAAACAATTATGTCAATAATAGTGTATGTAGTTATTTAATGAAAAATAAATAAAATAAGGTAAATAGTTTACATAAATTAAATTATTTATTATTTCACAACATAAACCCTCATGTTATTAAGGACACCTAAACCAGAAATACCTATTTCATCTTGTGATAGAGTCTAATCTACCCCCAGGGGATATCCTTTATCACAATTTTGCAATAATCAATTGTAATTTCAATTCAATCCTTATTATGGAAAATTGGAACCACAGTCCATTGCCATAATTTTTGGCCTACAATACTATGTGTAGAACCACATGGGTATTGGAACTATCATTCTATGTCCCATAACTCACTTATCACTATGCTCCCTTAAGAGACATTCTATGTCCCACACACATATATCAGTTAATCACATATGGGATTTTGAAGCAGTAGTCTGTTTCCCAAACCAGTATATCAAATATTCACACATATATCACATATATCATATTAATCATGTTTAATAAACAATAACCCTTCTTTATACATTTCACATCAGGGAATAAAGTTTCAATTTATCAGAACAATCAAGGATCATAAATTTAATCACATAAAATACAATGAACAATTCACCATTTAACCATTTGTCATTATTTAAATCATATAACCCATTATCACATTTACGGGTAAGACAAATAACTCATAATACACATTTTCAGTTAATTCATAATCACATTAACTAACCAATGGCAAAATCCTAATATCCCTTAAATTCTACAATTACATTATTCAATAAAATAATTGACCAATTAATTAATCTAATTCTACCAATTTCAATATCCCTAATTTAGCCCAAATCTATAGCAGATGGAAATTAAATTAAATCAATTTAATCAGCAATACAATTTCCCAACCATGGAAATCAATATATCAAAATTACATAAATGAAATTGAAATAAAGAATATGGTATTTTTAATTTATATAACCTACATCATCTTTTTCAATAGATTCTCACCAATATAAATCCCTAATTGAATCGGAAAACCAATGATAATGATGAAGAATGAGATCTAGAAGAATAATCCTAGATACAATATCAAATATATAATATATATCACATCCTAAACATATATCTATTTTATATATAGTAAAACAAACCTTCTATAGAATATATAAATATAGGAGAGATTTTGGAAACTTATTAGGATGAGAATTTCTTCCGGGGAGATGTAAATATATCAATATTGACATTGATTCATCAAGAAAAGAAGTTGTAAAGCCTTTAAATCCATCTAGGAACCATCAAAATGAGGGAAAATATTTTGGGTTGATATGGGTCAGCATAGGCTGATGTTTGGGTGGTTTGATAGTTTAAATATATCTTCCAAGGGTTTAGTTTTCCATTGGCACTGTTTCCTATACAGGCCATATAGTTCTCCCTAATATCATTCCTAAATCTGGGCCTCACCTAGGGGTGTTCCATGGTTACATTTGAGATGGCGCATGGTCGGAAAACCATGTTCGAGTCATGATAATCCCCTCATTATGATAACACAATTTTCTAGATTGGGTGTATAGTTTGAGAAAAAAATGTGCCTACTATGGACTGCCCCACATCCTTCAAATGACTTCAAAAGTTCACCAAAATTCTCCCAAGATTAAAAAATATGTTATAATCAATAAAAAAATGTAGTAACTATAAACGAGATCTATACATCTCTAGAAAAAGCCATAATCATACAATATCCGCACCATATAACAGATATTCCTTGAAATATACTCTTACAAATCTATAATAATACGAGTAAAAAATACTGGGCCACTAAACCCTCCTAAATTGTTCTCTCTATCAAGTTTACCCATAAACACACCAATTAGTCTGTAGTACAAGAACTAACAAAATTACGATTCCCCAAAAAATATTATCATAGTCTTCCAACACACATATCAGATTATCCTCAAATGATGCATCAATATCAAGCTCAACGACATCCACATTAATCGCATGCGAAGGTTTGGGGTGATACCCCCAATGTTCATACACATGAAAAATGACATGATAGAAATATACCTCTATGGATGAGCTAATGAGTATAACATATTCCATGTTATCTCCACAAACTAAAATGTTCAAAAAAACCATGTCACCAACATGCCATGTATCTTAATCATATGGCGACCCAGTCATGGAGACACCTAAAAGAAAAAATGATCACCCACTAAAAATTCAATGGTTCATCATCATCTATCATCAATAAACATCTCTCTACTCCGAGTCATAGATGGATTCTTCCAAATTAGATGATCTCACACAAATATATATTATGTAAGACTCTTCCCATTATCTATGAATTTTCTTTCTCCATCCAACATAGAGGTGATATAAATATCCTAAATCAAAGTCCCTCAAATGGTTCCATATGAATAGATTCCTAATACATTTTATTATTGATGTACTCCACCAATACTAGGTGCTTCTTCCAATACACACTAAAGATGAGGAATTACACCTGAATCATATCAACAAGAATAATTATAGTAATTTCTAACTGACCATACAACTATGGGTGTAATTTTATAATCAATAAAACTTATATACCATACATCTTCTTTAATCTCTTTAAGAAGAGATATGTAAAGTGTGAGTCATTGTGTGAATCTATACTCTACAACACCTCGTGTGGATAGGCTATCTCAAAAAAATGATGATACCCAAATTTTCCACTGAAATGGTCTTTCGTATTATCCTGAAATGGGTTTCCAAAGACAATCGGTCCACAACAACCCAAATAGAATAATTAATAAGAGGAATCCTTTGGAGAACCACTGAAAAGGCCATGGTAACATAATACATATTCCTTTCCATAATGGGAAATGAATATAGTAAACAATCAGGACGTTGATTTTATTTCTTCACCTGTTGAATTTTTTAACATTGTGTCATGAACACCACAACATCCCTTTTTATTCTTTGCCACCAATACTTCCATCATAGGTAACAAGACATTTTTTACAAACCCGAAGTCACCACCCACATTGAGGCATGGAATTCACACATAATCTCTTCTCTCATTCATGTAAATTTTACCAATTGATTCCTAACATTGATGATCTTTTCATAAACTATAGTCTAATAGTATGGTGAATTGCCACATTAATGGAAATCCCTCATAAAAAAACATTTTAGATTTTTATACTACCTTTCCATAATCCTAAAAAAATGTATATTCCAATAAAATTGATGTTATTTTAATCCTCTCCTCGCTCTCCTAAACCACATCATTAATCTCAACTAAAAAATTTATCATCTTCCACTAAGATATATTCTCTTAAACTACATGAGACTTAGTTTTCATTCATAATTCATCAACAAAACTAGTTACCTTCTCTAACATATATGCAAGATCAATTTCAAATGAATTCATATTATCATCCTATCCTTTTTAATATATATTCAAATCCTACATAAAAAGGAATAATTTAGGATCTTGTGATCAGTATACATAGTAAATTTACTTCGAAAAATTCAATGCAACCAACACTTCATGGAATAAAAAACAACGATCATGACGTTGTTTGTAGTGTAATTCTGTTCATATTGCTTATAATACCAATATCAATATGGTACATCTAAATATTCCTTCATCAAAAATGCTCTATGCCTAATACCAAAATGATCAAAAAACACCATATACTACACACCTGAATTAGGTAGGATCATGATTGATGTCGTATTAATACACTTCTTTAGGTCATGGAATAAATTCCCCAATAATTTCATCCATTCAAACTTTATCCCCATCTTGGTCAAGCCCAAAAGTTGTTCGAACAAATGGGGAATGTCTTGGATGAACCGTTGATAATATGTAAATAATCCTATAAATATATGGTAGTGGAAAACATTATTGGGATACTATCAAGAGAACAATGCCTAAGTTATCTCTTGGTCAACTAACACACCTTTCTCTGAGATGATGTACCACAAGAAGTGTACCCGATCATTCAATGATGACACTTTGATAGATTGGGGAATAGAAGATTCTATCCCAGTTTACTCAGAAAAATGTCAATATTTTTGGAATGATCGTCATGAGTCTTAGAGTAGACCATGATTTCATCCAAAAACACTACAAAAAACTAATCCAGGTGCAAGTTGAATATTCTGTTCATTTAAACTATAATAATTGTAGTATATTATTATAACCTGAACACCATCATGTTGAACTCATAATGTCAATTAAGGATTTTGAAAGAAATAAACAATGAATTAGAAGGATAAACACTAAAATGATAATACCCTGATCTATGGAAAATTTTAGAGAAATCACATGCTTCCCTCAACTGGTAAAAAAGTTATTCGATGTAGATACGAGGATGCCATTTCTTCACTGTTATCTAGTTCATCTTTTGGTATTTAACACACAACTGCAATGTTTCATTAGGATTAAACTAAAGAACAAGGAACCACAATGAAATTTACTCTGATGGATAAATCCCTGACTCAACCACTCTTCCAATTTAATCTTATGATCTTCAAGCTGTTTTTGGTTCCATTGTATATGGTTGAATATAAACAGGATGTTTTCATGACATGATATCAATTGTAAATTCAACATATTGCTGAGGTTGATGACCTAAGAAGTTATCATGAAACACATCATGAAATATGTACACTCTAGGTAGAAATACATTATTATCTACACCCCATAATCTACAAACAGACTTGTAACCTGTGCGGCATGCTTCCTCGATTTTTTATGAACTGGTCCTGCACGACCCAACTAGATATCCCATTCTCTATAGTGAATATCATTTTCACCCTCAAGAGATATAAACATCAATATCATATGGTAAAAATCTATGTTATATTGGTACCCCACTGACCATTCTATACCAAAAATCATGTCAAAGAATAACATATCCCCTGTGTAAAGATCCCATTGAAATCTATACTCCACAACATAAATAAAAACCCCTTGTATAGAAATATCTCACAAGTCCAAAATCCTAATATTGTATTGATCATTATAACCCTACTCACAAACTCCATGAAAATTCTCAACCCATTCACATGTTTTAAGGATATAAAATATTTAGATGAACATGTATCTAATAAAGAACTATCAAGGGTAGAATCTACCAGAATAGCACCTCCAATTTTCGATGGTCTAGCCTCGCTATCCACAATTGAATACTGAGATGTATATAATTGTCTTTCTCCTCTTCCATGTGAAGAAATCTTAGTCTCATGTGCTATTCCACTAGGATGATATGGGTTTTATCGTACATAATCACCCACTTCACTCCCCTTACCTCCATGGCTTGTAGATATATAACTGCCAGAATGGTATGATGTATAATTTCCCATTCTCATACATTTGTTCTATATATCAACATCCCGACACAATTATTGTGTTTTCATATGGAACCGATGTATATGTCCCATCCCAGGTGCAAGATCATCACTCTACTGGGGGTTGGGAACACTATTTGTAATACTTACTTGTCCTACCACACAAGTTATAGGTCACCAGAGTAAGGTCATCTATAATTTATCCATCCCATGGTTAAATATTATTTACACTTAGTTGGCCAAAATTCTCTTAATGATGCTTCACAATCTTAGAACTATTACCTCATGATCATTTTTGAAATACCACATGTCCTTTAACTGAATCCTCCATCCGGATCACCATGGAAATTAGACCCTAATTTTCAACCCATGAAAAAATTGGTCAAAAGATATTATCCTAGTACATCATCTCATAATTATGACTATTTAGGAAAACCTTTCTGAAATATCCTCATCCCCATCCAATAATGTAAAAATGTACTAGTTATCAAAAAGGAATCCAATATAATCCATCACTGACATGCTCCCCTAAGTCAAAATAAAAAGCTCACATTCCCTATTTGGCCTAAGAATCTCAGGGTAAAATCACATCAATTTCTTATCCTCAATATCCTTATACTGCATATTATATAGATATCAATCTCAGTTATGGATGTCCCACTAACATTCATCTGACCACATAATATATAAGCTTCCATCTTCAATATTTTATCAGTAGGAGTCTCTATGTGGTCAAGTGTCGGCTAGATGGACTGAATCTAGAACTCTTTTTCTTCAGGCCCACCCTGTCCAGTAATCAATGGAGGGTAATGAAACTAAATATCCTATGTGAGTTCATATATACACTTCACAACCCTCAGAATTTATCTTTCAGTAATCTACATTATGTAACAAAATTTATCACAAAACTACACTCCGACTTCATCACCTTGTTGTATGTGTTCCCCAACATCCACTATGGGGGGATCATCTCCAGCCAAAACATCATATTTTCCTCTAAATAGGTATCCCTATAGAGGGATTTTTATACAATTATAAACACATTACATACTAAACAAAACAAAAAATTAACACAATTACATAACATGGAATCACAATAAGAAATATCAATTCATTCCCATAAACCCCACCAAACTGTCAGAACCGAGGTACTATCGCTACCCTTAACCATACTACAACTTAGATATGGCTAATAAAGTGTATTATCCTTATCTTTTTCTATTTTTTCATTAGACAATAATATTATTTATGTCTAGAATCATTATAAAATATTTAAGATCACATCAGGAAATATTTTCATTTAAAATTTACATATGCAAGAAAATCACTTCCATATAAACAACTCATGCCCAAAACTTGTTTTACATTTGTCATAAAATGAGGCATGTCATAATAATTCATGAGTCCCTATAATGATTCATTCATTCCAAAATCTCATGTGATACCAATCCATGAATCAAATATCATAAAATCACAAAAGGGATAATCACATCACATAAAAATTCCATCACTTGAGGTGAAATAGAATCCAACTGTAACAACACATATCTAAAAAAACAATACCTCTCTCAGAACGTTCCTTTTGACCTCATACATGGGTTTTCTACTCCAATGGACATTGTATTATCCAAGTCCTAACTCATCATATTCTATTTTCTACATATCCCAAATAGTAATTGAAAATAAATCAAATGAAAACTCCATTAATACAACTTTATGTCATCCCAACCTAGGTGGAACACACCGATTCATTGTGCCAGGATTCCTCCAGACCTCTGGTGTGCCTCCTCATATGCATCAGCCTTGACTGACTGACTGAAAATCATTTTTTTATTATATCATAAACCCCTTTTATGGATGAAGGGGAACCTAATAGGACTTCAAGTACATAAGATGTTAAACTGTGCCTCAAAGGACCAAAATCCATAAAACCAAATCCAAACAACAAGGGAAGCCCCTCCCAGTATAAAACAAACAGTCTAGCTTCCACCTTCTCAACATCATATGCATGAGTCTTAGGAATACTAGTTGGGATCTAATAACAAACATTGGTATAGTGTAACCCATTTATAGAAGTGGTACAATATGGTATGTAAGTAAAAAAATAAGAAATAAATACTAGTATAACATGAAAATAAAACCAAATAAAATATATCAACTAAAATAGTAGATACGTAATTGATTTTTTTTTTCATTTTTCAAATTATAATATAAAATAATGACACTAAAAAACGTGTCTAGGTCCCTCATCCATGATTCTCCCCTACTAATCCCTCAAAATAAGGACTCTTTACCTTATCACATCTAGAAAACATGAGTCAATTTGGGTATCAACCATGCATACCAAGTATTGGGTGAGTAAAGATCTATATGACACCACTAATGGTGCGTAAAACAATATATTTTTAATGATACTATTTTAAGTTTTATATTGAAGAAATAGAAAAAATAAAGAAAATATTTTACATATAATAAATTATTCTATATTTAACCACATAATCCCTTGGATTACTAAGTACACCTAATCCATAAATAGCTACTTCAGCACATTTTAATATTTGAACTATCCCCATAGGATTTCTTATATAACAATTCATTTGTTATTATTTATGATTTTAATTAAATTCATATTACATCTAATTGAATCCAGAGTCTCATGCCAACATTTTGGGCCTATAAAAACATTATCTAGTTCCCTCATCCATGTCTCACACTCATTAATCACTATAGGCTTTTGATGAATCAGTCCATGTCCTAAAAAAATTTATTAGTAAATCACATATGGGATTTTGAATCATTATTCGATGTCCCATTATCATATATCAATCAATCACACACATATCACATATATCAAATTCATCATGGTTAATAAATATTATAAATTTATAAACATTTAACTTCATGTAAAACTAATAAAATATAACACAACAAACACATATCATTAATTAAATCACATGGAACAATTTGAATAGATACACATTAAAGAATTATTAATTATTTAAATAATATAACCCATTAACCTGTTAAAGGTTCTACCAAGCATATCATAATCATCAATTTCAATTCATTTATAATCTAGTTAATTGACCACTTACACACTTGAAATATTCCTTCAATTCCACAATTATGATATCCTATTAATTAAATGAGAAATTAAATAATACAACTCCACCAACTTCAATTTCATAAATTTGACCCAAATAATTATCACATGGTAATTAAATTAAATTTATTTAATCATCAATGCAATTTACTAACCATTTAAATTGAAATTTTACAATTACATAAACATAATTTAAATCAAGAATATTGGATTTGTTATTTATTATACTTACCTCATGATTATTTATGGGAAATAACCAATGGAAGTCCCCAATTGAAGTTGAACAACAAAGATCATGGTGAATAATGAGATATAGAATATAAATCCTAGATCCAAGATAAAATGGATTAGAAATATCAAAACCTAGTATTGTTCCATGTCTAATAGTGAAAAAACACCCTTCTGAGGATGAGAAGAAGATGAGTTTGAAAGATGAAACTAATCAGGATGAGAATGGACTTTCAAGAGAGGTGAAGATATTCAATATGGGATTCAATTTTTCATGAAAAGAGATTATAAATCTTTGGAATCATTACATGAACCACTAAAAATGTTAGAAAACGTTTAGAGTTCAATTGGGTCAACATAGAGTGATGTATAGGGGGTTATTAAATTTTTAATCAAATTTTAGGGGGTTCATTTTCCATGAGTAGTGTTTCCTGTTCCAGGAACACATTTTTTCCATAAATTTTCCCCTAAATATGAACATCACCAAGGGGTGTTTCATGGTTTCTACTGTGAAGTCACATGGTTTGAAAAACCATGTGCTATATATGTCAATCTTTTATGGTTGGGTTTACATGGTTTTTTTCTTCTCTATATGGTTCGGAAAAATCATGTGGAAACCATGAAATACCCCATTTCCTTCTAAAAGAATCCAAATTTCTCCCAAAATCACCCATGATAAAAACCCAAACATGTTATACTCCAAAAAAGAATAGGTTACTTGTAAACAAGATTGAGACCTCTCCCAAAACGTTATGATCTTATATGGTGTTACATTGTACTTCCCTTAAAATTAATTTCCTCATGGAAATTTGTCAATTTAAAACCAAAAATAGAGGAAACGTCTAACTCATTATATCCTCATGTTCCCATATAGAAACCCATTTCCAATGGTTTTCCATATAAATTTGATAGGTTATGTTGTATTTTTTAATATAACTTTCTCAATATGATTCATAATTCAAGAGGTTCTCTTATTAGGCATATCCTTATCTAGTTGTACGATCTATGAGTTAAGACAATGTCATGGATTAGTTATGTACTTCCTATGGTGTGACACATCAAACATATCATAAATTTGTTATAGGTTCAATGGAAGCTCTAATTTATTAGATACAATCTTAACATTATCAATAATTTCAAGTGGACTAATATACAAATGGGAAATATTTCATCTTTATTGTAAGATCTATTGCACCATTTTGTTGTGATTTAATAAATTTCAACTTTATCTCTTACTCCAATAAATTTTGATGAATTTATTTTATTGATAAATTACTAATGTATCAAAAGATCGATAATATAATGACATTCCTTTCCTTATATCTCTTGTTATAAAAATTTAGCACTACTTATCAAACATGGATAAATATTCATATGCTAAATTGATACAATATTTTTTAAAAACACATAGATTTTTTAACATAATAAACACCATAAATGGTTAAAATTATAGCCTTTACAAAAATAATTTTTTAAAATAATGTTACTAAATTTCTCTTAATAAAATTACCATTAATACCTTGTACTTTATAAAGTATATGTCGAGTATCACAATCTAAATTTGTGAATACATTATCATTTATTCTCGTAAAATAAAGTTATATCATGAGTTACAATAAAACCATTAAGAAAAAATAGGTTCTTCATTATTCCACAGATAATTCATATATTATTGAATATATTCATTAAATCAATAAATTATACATGAATAATCAGTGATAACATAAACACCCTTTTCAAAAAAATAAATAACGAGTTAAAAGTTATAAGTACGACCCAATTTAATTTATCACTATCAGTTATCTCTTTATCCCAACATAATTATCTTAACATTAGGAACATATTAAGGGTTATCCTTCCTTTAATCAAATTTTTTTCATGAAATATCACCTCCCTAGTAATTCTATTTTTTAGTAAATCATCATAATTCATCATATTCTTTCTTATCATTAATGAAAAACTTATACTGAACAATCCTTGTATATTTAATATTTTTTGAATTATAATATATAAACACATAAATGATTCCAAATTATTCTAAAACTGTTAACTACACTTCATTAACTTATTCCTTAATACTTATTTCATAAAATATTAAATATGATTCCAGTCATAACATTAATAAATAATGATTTTATCATGATTCTAATATTAAACATAATAAAATAAATTAAAAACATCCCCTAAATTTCAATAGTCATTATTGGGCTCTACATCATCAGTTTTATAACTATTACTCATACCACTTTTTTGATTATATTTACTAGAATTATATAATGGAAATATATATCAATAATTCCTATAGTCTACAAATTTAAAACAATCATCCTAGGATAATATATTATATATACCAATATTCACATAATGTGTGTTAACTTAACTATTAATTGTCCATCATAAATTACATAATTTGTGTCGTTATTTTCCACACTCGAAACAACTTCTAGTCCATTTGAGAAAATCTCTTCAGTTATTCTCCCCATGATATAGACATATAAAAACAAAATATTTTTTATCCCATTTTCTCCATTACATGAACTCTAAATAAACTATATCCTTCTTCTTCTTATGTGAGTCTGAGAGTTGGTTAAGGTTGGAATTGTTAATCATGATCCCTAATAACTTATTGAGAATTATCACACTATCCTTCACTCCATTTATCAACCCATTTGGTTTAATGTAAACACAATTTATATCACATCCATCTTTAATCTAGTTCATTCTCATTCACACCATTGACAAAAAAATAAAAACATATTGTGAGTAATAATATTCATATTGTGAAACCACATAGTCATGAAAAAGAATTTATATGAAGATTAAATCATGTACCCTTGTTTTCCAATCCTTGAGACCGTAGGTTTTTCATTGGTTATTCATAATATTTATCTATAAAAATACATTATGAGGGTTGATAATTAATTTTTTAATTTCCACGTAATATTCTTCCGGAGTTCCAAATGAGCTGTGCAGCATGTCCTCTGGTCTTGTTTCCGACGCTTTCGCCGGGGCGCGCGCATCCGTCTGTGGAGGACGCGCGGCTGTTGCCCCGCATTCCCGCTTTCCAAAGGCGGGCGACATTCGTTCCTTGTTCAGGTACGTCTGCTCCTTGATCGAAACGGGATGATGGGATGTTGGTTCTTCCTTCTGTGTATTCCTCCTCAGAACTCGTCACCTAGTCCGGGTCTCCCTTATAGATTTAATACGTTGTTCGTGAATCTCATTCCCGGTGCCATATTGTCATGGACGCCGGTTAATTACACTACTTCCTTCAAGACTTTCCATAGGGTCTTGACATGGTAGCGACCTTCGGTCGGAGTAGACGGCAACATCAGGAATGTCGGGGCATCTCTGGGTGCGTGGACATATGGGAACCTGTATTCTTCCTCATAAGAGGGCATCTCAAGGGTGCAGAACCCGAGGCGTACATCTGAGGTCTTCCTCAGCTTCCTTTGTTTAACACAGGGTATGTTGCAAGATTAACGTCTAGCAGAGACGGTTACACCAAAGGCGTTCCATCCGAGGTTTTCCTCAGGCGTCTCATGTTTATCACAAGGTAGGCCGTGAGTTTAACGTATTACGGAGACGGAATGAGGGTGATCAGAACGTCCCATGGAGACGGATCAGATTGGCATATCGCATAGAGACGGCTATGGTCCCATAGAGACGGATCAGAACGCCCAATGAGGACGGATCTGAGGTGGTGCACTCCCCATAGGGTAAAAGGGTGATGAATCGGGGTGTACACAGAGGACAGCGACCCGGAGATATGATGGGGCTTACACATGGAAAGTGGCCCAAGCGCCGCTAGGAGCAGCGAGGAAGTGGGTGGCATGACTCCCCCGGGATGTGGTGGCCCGGGTGAGAATCAGGATGGGTGATGGATGGATGAATGAAGTGGATGGGGATGAAATGGGACCATCGCAGGGGCGACGGTGAAGTTGGGCTTGAGCCTTGAGAAGGCTTCCTACGTATCCCTGTGGCAGGGAATCAAAGTCCGCGTAGTTCGGGATGGTGTCGATAAATCGACGTGGAGCTGGACCTTGGCCCGATGAATGTCGTCAGCATACCGACGTGAAAGCGGACCTTGGTCCGATGGGAGTTGGGCTTGAACCTCTGGGAGGATTCCTACGTACCATGCCTTGACATGGATCAAAGACCTCGTAGTTCAAATGATACAGTTTAACGTCATGCAGGACGAAGATAGAACACGACGTGAATTGGGTAATGGGTGGGCTTGAACCTCGTGGAGGCTTCCTACGTACCATGCCTTGACATGGATCAAAGACCTCGTAGTTCAAAAGAGAATGGGTCGCAGCGGCTTACCACTGGACCAGGATGGGACCCGACGTGAAATGACGGGTGGGCTGCGTCGGTAAACCAACGTGAAAGCGGACCTTGGTCCACTGTTGGTGGGCTTGAACCTCGTGGAGGCTTCCTACGTACCATGCCTTGACACGGATCAAAGTCCTCGTAGTTCGGATGGGATGGGTCACAATGGCTTACCACTGGACCGGGGTGCGGTTTAATGTCATGCCGGACAAGAGTGTGCAGTTTAACGTCATGTTGGACGCGGGTGTGACCCGACGTGAAAGCAGACCTTGGTCCACTGATGGTGGGCTTGAACCTCGTGGAGGCTTCCTACGTACCATGCCTTGACACGGATCAAAGACCTCGTAGTTCAGGTGGGGATTTGTCGGTGAACCGACGTGAAAGCAGACCTTGGTCCACTGATGGTGGGCTTGAACCTCGTGGAGGCTTCCTACGTACCATGCCTTGACACGGATCAAAGACCTCGTAGTTCGGATAATGGGTTGAACGTCATGCGGGACGATAGTGAACCCTGACGTGAAAGTAGACTCGTGAGTCCACTGGTGGTGGGCTTGAACCACGTGGAGGCTTCCTACGTACCATGCCTTGACATGGATCAAAGACCTCGTAGTTCAGGTTGTGCAGTTTAACGTCTTTTCTGGACGGGGCATACAGTTTAACGTCGTGCTGGACGTGGGCGAAACTCGACGTGAATGAACGACCGAGCAACGTGGCTTGAACCTCATGGAGGCTTCCTACGTACCATGCCTTGACACGGATCAAAGTCCTCGTAGTTCGGATTGGTTTGTCAGGGTCGGTGCTCACTCTAAGCCCACGTGAGTCATGCTCGGTGTGAGAAACAAGAGGTTGCAAGGACCTGACGATCACGTCGCGAAGGGTGCGTCCGTGAGAAGCGAAATGGGGCTTACGCATTGGGCGGCCCATGGTGTTGGGACTTATGCAATGGCGGCCCTTTCTGGTTCAACCTGGCATAGGAGCCAAGTGATCGGGTTTGGAGGAGTTGCCTGAGGAATGGTTCGACTCAAGGCACTCGGGGAATTGATGATGAGAACCTCAACTCAGGACATAGAATGAAACCAAGAGGATATGTCAACTCAAGGTGTTTCATGGTGTGTGGAGAAGTATCTCAAATCATGGTGTTCCATAGGAGGAAGGTGGGAGCGCATAAGGGCGCAATGGAAAATCCCGGCATCCCGGCCCGAGAAGTTCGCGGTGCGACTCTCCATTTTTCATGGGGGTCTGTGACGGTAGCGAAGGGACCGACCCGGAGGGTCGGGACCGCAGGCCGGCACTGACCCCGAGCAGGGGTGCGGGGGCGCAGCCCCCGCGGTATGGACCGGTGGGCGCGAAGGTAGGATCCTCGCGAAGGATGGGTCTTCGCGAAGTAGCTTCGCGAAGCATGGCCTCACGGAGCAATGGTATCTCGCGGAGCAAAGGGGTCTCGCGGAGCCTGGTCTCGCGGAGCAGCATCACGGAGCAGCATCGCGGAGCGAGGGCTCACGGAGCAAAGTGCTCTCGCGGAGCTTGGTCTCGCGGAGCAGCATCGCGGAGCATAGGCTCGCGGAGCATGGACTCATGGAGCCTCGACTCACGGAGCAGCAACGCGAAGGAAGCTACTCGCGGAGCATGGCTTCGCGGAGCCGCAATGCGGAGCTCCGCTCGGCCGCCCAAGGGGCGAAGTGACCGTGGCCGTCCTCCTGGAGAAGGGGGGTGAGCTGGGTATTTATAGGCAGGGGCGCCGCGAAGCAGAACTTCCGCGCCGCCTCAGGAGCTTCGCGGCGCGCTCGCGAACGTCAAATTCGTTCGCGGAGAGGTACCGCCTCCGGAGCTTCACGGCGCGCTCGCGAACGTCAAATGCGTTCGCGGAGCATCACCGCCTCGGGAGCTTCGCGAGGCCACGATGGTCGGGGCGCTTCGCGGTGGGGCTTCGCGGGACCGCGCTGCACGGGTGCTTCGCATCGGTGCTTCGCATTAGTGCTTCGCGAGGGGTCTTCGCGGCGCATCGCAAACGTCAAACGTGTTCGCGGAGCCTCTCGCCTCATTGCTTCGCGGCGGCGCTCCGCGATCACGGAGGGGGGCTTCGCGAATGAGCTTCGCGAACCAGATTTCCAGCCCAACTTCAAACGTCCATAACTCCTAATCCGTAGCTCCGTTCGGGCCCTGCGACCTACCAAATCGAAGCTTGCGAAATGGACTACGATCTTGGATCATGTATGGAAGCATTTGGAAAATTTTGGGGACGCGTTTTCCGGGGTCAACAAAAGCCACCCCTAAGAACGGGGTCCCACGAGGACGAGAAGAGCGAGGCGGACCGCGTTTTGAGGAAACGACTAAGGAAAACGCGTGCATTGGGGTCCATTGTACCTCGATCGCATTGAGGATAAATTCAACTAAATCTCTAAGACTACGTGAGCCTTGCTCGGTGCAGGAAACAAGAGATAATAGGAGCTCCTATACGAGAGTGTAAAACAACGAAAGGTGCGAGGGGATCGACATGGGACATAAATCACCATTTGGGGGAATCTTGAAAGAGAGAGAGGGGTCACGACTGGAGAACATGGCTCTCTGAACAGCCGACTTGCTTTTCCCACCCTGCTCTGGTGCACGAGCGGGGTAACGCCAAGGGCGTTAGAATCAATCCAAACAGAGGGAAGTGGGAGGTGTGAATCACGATACCCAAAATCCGGAACACTATGGGGATGGCGTGACAATAAAGGACAACCGTTAGCCGTGGCGGTGAAACGGTATCCTTACTGCGTTAGCCTGAAATGGGGACAACAAATGAGCATCGACCGCTGACCGTATTCGCAATGCGGGATTTTATCAATTTGTTGTCGATCAATCTTTCGGGACGTTGGCCCAGGACAGTTGGTGGACCATAGGTCAGACATCCATACTGTTAGGGGGTCCTTCCAGACATGATCCGTCTTCTGGAACGTTGGCCCAGGACGGTAGGTGAGCCGATGCGGCATGAGACCAGGCCGTTAGGGAGTTCCCTCAGACATGAAAGAGGACGAGGGTCCGAATAAGGGACACGCAAAGCGTGGAACATGGAGTGGTGGTTTGTTCAAACAGAATCCAACACTTCGGTAGTTGCACCACCGTGGTGGGAGTACGCCAGATGGGCGCCTCGGTCTGATCATGGATCATTCCTTTTTGGGACAGGGCCTCTCTGGAGAGGGGATCTATCGCTTCCCAATGGGATCCTGGGGCATCCTGAACTTGTTCAGGGTAAAATTGTAGCTACATAGTTCTTCCCGAGGGGTCAGGCCAGAGGGCTGGAAATGGGGAGTAACGGGATCTTGTGATTCCTGGGGCTGAACCCTAGGCGAAATGCCTGGGCGTCCCTACGTATCCCACGTGATGATGGGAATCAAGCCGCACGTAGTTCTGGAAGCGCAGTTTAACGTCATACTGGACGAGGAGCAGCCTAACCGTGTTGGTACACATCCAGCCAAAACTACTAAGCCCACGTGAGTCGTGCTCGGTGTGGGAAACAAGCAGCAGTGGTGGGAATTTCCCGACGCAGAGAGGGGCAGGTTGGGGCAAAGGGATGCTCGGTGACTACCGACCCAATGACACTAACACGATCATTCAGCGCACCTAGATGCGCGAAGAGAAAGAGCCGAGTATGGTGGGGTTCCACTTGGACATGAGGGAGTGGAAATTTGTGAATCATGACGCTCGAGATTTGGATCACGATGGTGGCGGCGTGGCGATAGAGGATTACTGCTGACCGTATTCGCAACACAGCATCCTATCGCGTTAGCCTGAAGTGGGGACAAACAAATGAGGGTCGACCGTTGACCATGTTCGAAACACGGGACCGTGTCGCAAGTGTTGTCAAATATCCGTAGGGACGTTGGCCCGAAACGATTGTAGGGCCCTTAGGTCCGGCATTCATGGAGAGCCCTTAAGCTTAGCATCCACGTCGTCCGAGGGTCCTTTTGGATGTGGAAGAGGATGAGGATCCAAATAGTGATCTCATGAAGCATGGTCATGGGATGAGGGGAATATCCCTGTGAAAATCCCATGCTTCGGGCTTTCTGTCAAAACACATCTGAATACGTCAACGAAACGTATTAGAGAGGGAGCAGATTCCTTTCCCTTGGGGAGATCTTAGTTTATGGTCATAGACTTCGGACCATGGATTGGAAAAAGGGATCAGGGGACGCATGACATCAAAACCTGACGTGAATGAGCTCGAGTCGAGGGACCGAACTCAAGGGTTAGGCTGGACCCGCGGGGAAGTACCCGGGCGCTCCTACGTATCTCATAAGGATGAGAATCAAGCCATACGTAGTTCTGGACGTGACACGGTAGGATACCAGTGCCAGGGGAAAGGGGAAGTGCGGACGTGGCCCTTGCACTAAAAGAAGCGGAATTTGATGTGTATCTTGTTTGTTCTTTAAGGTGAATGGTTTTTTTTTGTGAAGCGACAGGCCTAGAACTGTAGGTCGTGATGTCGCCACAAGAATCAAGCCGTGATGGGCGTTGACAAATGGAATGGCGTGTGGCCAGTACCCAACGTGATGTCCTCTACAGCGAGGTCACCACAATGCGGTGCCGTTTTTTGTCGTGCGGCCAGGACGATAATGTCACAGTTTAGGGTCGTATGATAGGACCAAGCATGCATTTTATCATCGTGCAGCGCGGACGTAGCAGAGGCGATGCTAGGCGGGAAATGTGCGCAGTGTTATAGAACACCATTGACGGAGACATGATCCCACATCGGATTGTACGCCATTTGGAGGGGGAAACCTTAGGCCGAGGGGCCTATACAGAGGTGAAACAGGGAGAGAGACTGGCTTCCTGAATGGGTTGTACCCGGAGACAGGGCGTCTGGGCGGTCCTACGTATCCCATGAGGATGGGAATCAAGTCGAACGTAGTCCCGAATAGATCTTAGTTTATGGTCTTAGAGCTCGGACCATGGGAGCCCCAAAGGTTGCCAGATTGCAGCTTTGTCCCCCTAACATGCAAAGGTGCACTGAGGGATAGCGCCAAAAGTGTCGAGATTCCACCTGGACATGATGGGGTGGAAAATGATGTGAATCATGCAACCAACATTCAAGGACAGAAGGGGCTGGCGTGATGACAGAGGATTACTGCTGACCATGTTCGCAACACAGCATCCTGTCGCGTTAGCCTGAAATGAGGACTAACAAAACGAGCATCGACCGCTGACCATATTCGCAATGCGGGATTTTATCGATTTGTTGTCCGTAACCCTGGAGGGCATTGACCCGTATCGGTAGGAGAGCCCTTGGGCGTAGTATCCAGGCCGTTCTTAGGGGTCCCTCTGGGTGTGAAAAGACGATGGAAGTCCGAATAGAGGGGAACACGAAGCTTGACAAGTGGAAGGAACTTGATCAAGTTGGATCTGACACTCTTGGTGCTAGACTAGAGTGCTCTTAATACATGGGTGAACCACTGCAGGGAGCCAAGGGACTCAACCTTGAGGGTGATCGAGAGATGGCAGATTCCCAGGGGAAGGGGGCATGGTGCCCAAAACCTTGTATCGTACCTACACACCCCTCCACTGGAGAGGGATGGACCAAGTGGCCTAGGTGACCGGGAAATCAGGGGATCTCCAATAGGTGGGGCTGGACCCGAATCTTAGACATTCAGGTGGTCCTACGTATCCCATTAGGATGGGAATCAAGCCACACGTAGTTCTGAAAGGTGCCTTTTAACGTCATGCAGGACAGAAGGTCAGGAAGACTAAACCTCAGAATGGGGCGTGCGTGGTGCAGCTATTGCAAACCCATCGTAAATGAGGACGTAGTCCCACACTGCGCCACGCAGTCTTGTGATCAGGGCCCTGAAGGCAGGATTAGAGAGGTAAATTCGCTGAACTCAAACTGGGTTCGAAGACAAAAGGGTCTTGAACGTAATGCCAGATGAGAGTCTTAGTTTATGGTCTTAGAGCTCGGACCATGGATGGTGACAACTCCCGAGTAAGCACAGATGTCAACCCAATCCCTAAGCCCACGTGAGATAAACTCAGTGTGGGAAACAAGGGGGGTATCCTCATCACAATACTTGGGGCATCTATCAAAGGGGAGTCAGCAGAGAGTTTCAAAGGACACCTTTGACGTAGCTTGTTCCTCAAACGCGCAAACGTGCACGGGGGAAAAGTACCAAGATTCCCAAAACTCTACTTGGACATGAGTAAGTGGTGAAGGGTGTGAATTGTGTACCCGACATTTGGGCTTAATGGGTTGGCGTGGCGACAGAGGAAAACTGTTATCCATGACGGAAACACAGCGTCTGTATCGCGTTAGCCTGAGGTGGGAGCAACAAACGAGCATCGACCACTGACCATATTCGCAACGCGGGATTTTATCGATCTGTTGTCCGAAACTCCCGGGGGCTTTAGCCCGTATCGGTAGGAGAGCCCTTGGGCATTGTATCCAGGCCGTTCTTGGGGGTCCCTCCGGGTGTGAAAGATGATGAAAGCCCTGATGCGGGGATACGCAAAGCCTGGAAAGCGGATGCGGACGTGTCCGAGTAAAGCTTGGCGTTCCAGGTAATAAACCAGAGTACTCTTAAGCACATTGGTGAACCGCCGAAGAAAAAGGATCGACGAAACAGCTCAGTAGGGGGGGCATGGCGCAGTCATTACGAGATCGTCGTTAATGAGGACATGATCCCACACCACACCATACGATCTCCTCATAGAGGAAGGATAGGCCGTGGGGCCAAGATGGGATGGGGATTCCCAAGAGATGGGGCTGGACCCGAAGCTTAAGCATTCAGGTGGTCCTACGTATCCCATTAGGATGGGAATCAAGCCACACGTAGTTCTTGAAATGCAGTTTAACGTCATACTGGACGAGGAGGGGAGTAATATACCCCTAAACACGGGAGGTGTATGGCATGGTAAAGAAGCCGTCGTGAATGAGGACGTAGTCCTACGTCACACCATACGATCCTATAAGAGAGGTCCCGGGCTGCAGCCCGGAAAGGCCAAGGGGCCTGGGGCTGAGCCTCGGTCAGGAAGGCCTGACTGGCTTGCAGTTTATCGTCTTACATGAGGACGGGGGGCCAGGGGCCCAAGGAGGCCAAGGGGCCTGAGGCCGAGCCTCGTAAAGGGAGGACGTACGACATGGTACATGATCCCGACGTGAATGAGGACGTAGTCCCACACCACACCGTACACTCTTATGAGGAATCATGGGCCGTGGCCCGGATCGCCAGCATCGCTTGGGGGAAGTTTGTCACCTTGGGGTGGGGCAGAGGGGATCACTGTTCTTGATGCCTGGGGCATCTCGGGGTGGACCCGAAGATCTAGGACACTGTTGACCATGTTCGAAACACAGCGTTCCTATGGTGACCCGCATGGGGGAAACAAACGAGCGTCAACCGCTTGACCAAATTCACAACGCGGGACTTGCATCGACTTGTTGCTTGAGAAACCCTCGGGGGTGTTGGCCCGTATCGGTAGGAGAGCCCTTGGGCTTTGTATCCAGGCCATTCTTGGGGGCCCCTCCGGGTGTGAATCCATCCACGAAAGGGGCAAACACCTCCAGGGGGAAATGTGCAGCCGGGTCGAGGCTTGCTCGACGTGGGTCGGGGCAAAAGTGTGCACCCTGCCATGTCTTGACCCGGGGGGAAGATCTTGGCTTTTGGGCTGGGCCAACGGATGAAATGTCCGGGCGTTCCTACGTATCTCATAAGGATGAGAATCAAGCCATACGTAGTTCTTGGCATGCAGTTTAACGTCATGCGGGACGACAAGAAGCACCTCCTTTGGGGACATGTACGGTACGACAAGTAGTCCGACGTGAACGGGGACATAGTCCCACAACCTGTCGTACAATCCCGCAAGAGGGTAAGTCGGGGAGAGACCAAGGGGGGGGGGCCCGAGGCCAAACCGCGGTGGAGACGGGGCCGGGGGCCCAAGGAGGCCAAGAGGCATGAGGCCGGGCCTCGGTCAGGAAGACTTGACTGGCTTGCAGTTTAACGTCTTGCAGTGAGGACAGAGAGGCAGTTTAAGGTCATGCGGGACCAAGTCGCAGTTTTGAGTCATGCAGGACTATCTCGCAGTTTAGGGTCGTGCAGGACCAAGCAGTTTAATGTCGTGCGGGACTCTCTCGCAGTTTAGGGTCGTGCAGGACCAAGCAGTTTAATGTCGTGCGGGACTCTCTCGCAGTTTAGGGTCGTGCAGGACCACCTCGCAGTTTAGGGTCGTGCAGGACCACAATGTGCAGTTTTACGTCATGACGGACGAAGATGAACAGTTTTACGTCATGCAGGACGATGATGCAGTTTAATGTCGTGCAGGACGATAATGACCAGTTTTACGTCATGACGGACGAAGATGAGCAGTTTTACGTCATGCAGGACGATGATGCAGTTTAATGTCGTGCAGGACGAATGAGCAGTTTTACGTCATGCAGGACGATTGTGCAGTTTAATGTCATGCAGGACGATGGTGCAGTTTAAAGTCTTGCAGGACGATAATGATCAGTTTTACGTCATGACGGACGAAGATGAACAGTTTAACGTCATGCAGGACGAAGATGAGCAGTTTTACGTCATGCAGGACGATGATGAGCAGTTTTGCGTCATGATGGACGAAGATGAACAGTTTAACGTCATGCAGGACGATGGTGCAGTTTAATGTCATGCTGGACGATAATGATCAGTTTTACGTCATGACGGACGAAGATGAGCAGTTTTACGTCATGCAGGACGATGGTGAGCAGTTTTACGTCATGCAGGACGATGCTGAGCAGTTTTACGTCATGCAGGATGAAGATGAGCAGTTTTACGTCATGCAGGACGATGGTGAGCAGTTTTACGTCATGCAGGACGATGATGAGCAGTTTTACGTCATGCAGGACGATGATGAGCAGTTTTACGTCATGCAGGACGATGATGAGCAGTTTTACATCATGCAGGACGATGGTGCAGTTTAAAGTCTTGCAGGACGATAATGATCAGTTTTACGTCATGACGGACGAAGATGAACAGTTTAACGTCATGCAGGACGAAGATGAGCAGTTTTACGTCATGCAGGACGATGATGAGCAGTTTTGCATCATGATGGACGAAGATGAACAGTTTAACGTCATGCAGGACGATGGTGCAGTTTAATGTCATGCTGGACGATAATGATCAGTTTTACGTCATGACGGACGAAGATGAGCAGTTTTACGTCATGCAGGACGATGGTGAGCAGTTTTACGTCATGCAGGATGATGCTGAGCAGTTTTACGTCATGCAGGACGATGGTGAGCAGTTTTACGTCATGCAGGACGATGATGAGCAGTTTTACGTCATGCAGGACGATGATGAGCAGTTTTACGTCATGCAGGACGATGATGAGCAGTTTTACGTCATGCAGGACGATGATGAGCAGTTTTACGTCATGCAGGACGATGATGAGAAGTTTTACGTCATGAAGGACGATGGTGCAGTTTAAAGTCTTGCAGGACGATAATGATCAGTTTTACGTCATGACGGACGAAGATGAACAGTTTAACGTCATGCAGGACGAAGATGAGCAGTTTTACGTCATGCAGGACGATGATGAGCAGTTTTGCGTCATGATGGACGAAGATGAACAGTTTAACGTCATGCAGGACGATGGTGCAGTTTAATGTCATGCTAGACGATAATGATCAGTTTTACGTCATGACGGACGAAGATGAGCAGTTTTACGTCATGCAGGACGATGGTGAGCAGTTTTACGTCATGCAGGACGATGATGAGCAGTTTTACGTCATGCAGGACGATGGTGAGCAGTTTTACGTCATGCAGGACGATGATGAGCAGTTTTACGTCATGCAGGACGATGATGAGCAGTTTTACGTCATGCAGGACGATGGTGCAGTTTAAAGTCTTGCAGGACGATAATGATCAGTTTTACGTCATGACGGACGAAGATGAGCAGTTTTACGTCATGCAGGACGATGGTGAGCAGTTTTACGTCATGCAGGACGATGGTGAGCAGTTTTACGTCATGCAGGACGATGATGAGCAGTTTTACGTCATGCAGGACGATGATGAGCAGTTTTACGTCATGCAGGACGATGGTGCAGTTTAAAGTCTTGCAGGACGATAATGATCAGTTTTACGTCATGACGGACGAAGAATCTTATGCAGTTTAATGTCGTGCAACTAGGACATGGTTGTTACGCAGTTTAACGTCATGCAACTGGGACGGTAAACCACGCGAATTGTGTCAGTAGAGGAATGATCATCTCTACTCCATTCTAGTGGTTTGAGATGAGGGGGGATCTATATGAGGGGAATTCCTTAAAATCCCCTGATCATGAAGATCCTTCCACAAGCTGGTTTCAAGGCCACAGGGAGGACATCTATGGTTGATGCAACATGGTAGTTGGGATGACACAGAGTGTCGCAAGGGTAGTAGGAATGACTACATTACCTCGACCTATAGCGGAGCTGAAGCCAGGAGCGTCGGCACGACGGGGCGAAGGAGCCCGGGAGGTGTGGAAGCCTGGACGTCGGCACGACGGGGCGATGGAGCCCGGAAGGCGTGGAAGCCTGGACGTCGGCACGACGGGGCGAAGGAGCCCGGAAGGCGTGGAAGCCTGGACGTCAGCACGACGAGGCGATGGAGAAGGGTGGCGGAGCCACCTACGCGACCTCTTGAGGCGGCGGAGTCGGCGAGGAGCCGATGGAGAAGGGTGGCGGAGCCACCTGCGCGGCCTCTTGAGGCGGCGGAGTCGGCGAGGAGCCGATGGAGAAGGGTGGCGGAGCCACCTGCGCGGCCTCTTGAGGCGGAGGAGTCGGCGAGGAGCTGATGGAGTCGGGTGGCGGAGCCACCTACGCGGCCTCTTGAGGCGGCGGAGTCGGCGAGGAGCCGACGGAGTGGGGTGGCGGAGCCACCTGCGCGGCCTCTTGAGGCGGCGGAGTCGGCGAGGAGCCGATGGAGTCGGGTGGCGGAGCCACCTGCGCGGCCTCTTGAGGCGGCGGAGTCGGCGAGGAGCCGATGGAGTCGGGTGGCGGAGCCACCTGCGCGGCCTCTTGAGGCGGCGGGCGTCGGCGAGGAGCCGATGGAGTCGGGTGGCGGAGCCACCTGCGCGGCCTCTTGAGGCGGCGGGAGTCGGCGAGGAGCCGATGGAGAAGGGTGGCGGAGCCACCTGCGCGGCCTCTTGAGGCGGCAGGAGTCGGCGAGGAGCCGATGGAGTCGGGTGGCGGAGCCACCGGCGCGGCCTCTTGAGGCGGCGGGAGTCGGCGAGGAGCCGATGGAGTCGGGTGGCGGAGCCACCTGCGCGGCCTCTTGAGGCGGCGGAGTCGGCGAGGAGCCGATGGAGTCGGGTGGCGGAGCCACCTGCGCGGCCTCTAGAGGCGGCGGGAGTCGGCGAGGAGCCGATGGAGAAGGGTGGCGGAGCCACCTGCGCGGCCTCTTGAGGCGGCGGGAGTCGGCGAGGAGCCGATGGAGTCGGGTGGCGGAGCCACCTGCGCGGCCTCTTGAGGCGGCGGGAGTCGGCGAGGAGCCGATGGAGTCGGGTGGCGGAGCCACCGGCGCGGCCTCTTGAGGCGGCGGGAGTCGGCGAGGAGCCGATGGAGAAGGGTGGCGGAGCCACCTGCACGGCCTCTTGAGGCGGCGGGAGTCGGCGAGGAGCCGATGGAGTCGGGTGGCGGAGCCACCTGCGCGGCCTCTTGAGGCGGCGGGAGTCGGCGAGGAGCCGATGGAGTCGGGTGGCGGAGCCACCTGCGCGGCCTCTTGAGGCGGCGGGAGTCGGCGAGGAGCCGATGGAGAAGGGTGGCGGAGCCACCTGCGCGGCCTCTTGAGGCGGCGGGAGTCGGCGAGGAGCCGATGGAGTCGGGTGGCGGAGCCACCTACGCGGCCTCTTGAGGCGGCGGAGTCGGCGAGGAGCCGATGGAGTCGGGTGGCGGAGCCACCTGCGCGGCCTCTTGAGGCGGCGGGAGTCGGCGAGGAGCCGATGGAGTCGGGTGGCGGAGCCACCTGCGCGGCCTCTTGAGGCGGCGGGAGTCGGCGAGGAGCCGATGGAGAAGGGTGGCGGAGCCACCTGCGCGGCCTCTTGAGGCGGCGGGAGTCGGCGAGGAGCCGATGGAGTCGGGTGGCGGAGCCACCTGCGCGGCCTCTTGAGGCGGCGGGAGTCGGCGAGGAGCCGATGGAGTGGGGTGGCGGAGCCACCGGCGCGGCCTCTTGAGGCGGCGGGAGTCGGCGAGGAGCCGATGGAGAAGGGTGGCGGAGCCACCTGCGCGGCCTCTTGAGGCGGCGGGAGTCGGCGAGGAGCCGATGGAGTCGGGTGGCGGAGCCACCTGCGCGGCCTCTTGAGGCGGCGGGAGTCGGCGAGGAGCCGATGGAGTCGGGTGGCGGAGCCACCTGCGCGGCCTCTTGAGGCGGCGGGAGTCGGCGAGGAGCCGATGGAGAAGGGTGGCGGAGCCACCTGCGCGGCCTCTTGAGGCGGCGGGATTTGGCGAGGAGCCGATGGAGTCGGGTGGCGGAGCCACCCACGCGGCCTCTTGAGGCGGCGGAGTCGGCGAGGAGCCGATGGAGTCGGGTGGCGGAGCCACCTGCGCGGCCTCTTGAGGCGGCGGGAGTCGGCGAGGAGCCGATGGAGTCGGGTGGCGGAGCCACCTGCGCGGCCTCTTGAGGCGGCGGGAGTCGGCGAGGAGCCGATGGAGAAGGGTGGTGGAGCCACCTGCGCGGCCTCTTGAGGCGGCGGGAGTCGGCGAGGAGCCGATGGAGTCGGGTGGCGGAGCCACCTGCGCGGCCTCTTGAGGCGGCGGGAGTCGGCGAGGAGCCGATGGAGTGGGGTGGCGGAGCCACCTGCGCGGCCTCTTGAGGCGGCGGGAGTCGGCGAGGAGCCGATGGAGTCGGGTGGCGGAGCCACCTGCGCGGCCTCTTGAGGCGGCGGGAGTCGGTGAGGAGCCGATGGAGTCGGGTGGCGGAGCCACCGGCGCGGCCTCTTGAGGCGGCGGAGTCGGCGAGGAGCTGATGGAGACGGGTGGCGGAGCCACCTGCGCGGCCTCTTGAGGCGGCGGGAGTCGGCGAGGAGCCGATGGAGTCGGGTGGCGGAGCCACCGGCGCGGCCTCTTGAGGCGGCGGGAGTCGGCGAGGAGCCGATGGAGAAGGGTGGCGGAGCCACCTGCGCGGCCTCTTGAGGCGGCGGGAGTCGGCGAGGAGCCGATGGAGTCGGGTGGCGGAGCCACCTGCGCGGCCTCTTGAGGCGGCGGGAGTCGGCGAGGAGCCGATGGAGTCGGGTGGCGGAGCCACCTGCGCGGACTCTTGAGGCGGCGGGAGTCGGCGAGGAGCCGATGGAGAAGGGTGGCGGAGCCACCTGCGCGGCCTCTTGAGGCGGCGGGAGTCGGCGAGGAGCCGATGGAGTCGGGTGGCGGAGCCACCTGCGCGGCCTCTTGAGGCGGCGGAGTCGGCGAGGAGCCGATGGAGTCGGGTGGCGGAGCCACCTGCGCGGCCTCTTGAGGCGGCGGGAGTCGGCGAGGAGCCGATGGACGAGGGGTGGCGGAGCCACCTGCGCGGCCTCTTGAGGCGGCGGGAGTCGGCGAGGAGCCGATGGAGTCGGGTGGCGGAGCCACCTGCGCGGCCTCTTGAGGCGGCGGGAGTCGGCGAGGAGCCGATGGAGTCGGGTGGCGGAGCCACCTGCGCGGCCTCTTGAGGCGGCGGGAGTCGGCGAGGAGCCGATGGAGAAGGGTGGCGGAGCCACCTGCGCGGCCTCTTGAGGCGGCGGGAGTCGGCGAGGAGCCGATGGAGTCGGGTGGCGGAGCCACCTACGCGGCCTCTTGAGGCGGCGGAGTCGGCGAGGAGCCGATGGAGTCGGGTGGCGGAGCCACCTGCGCGGCCTCTTGAGGCGGCGGGAGTTGGCGAGGAGCCGATGGATTCGGGGGGCGGAGCCACCTGCGCGGCCTCTTGAGGCGGCGGGAGTCGGCGAGGAGCCGATGGAGAAGGGTGGCGGAGCCACCTGCGCGGCCTCTTGAGGCGGCGGGAGTCGGTAAGGAGCCGATGGAGTCGGGTGGCGGAGCCACCTGCGCGGCCTCTTGAGGCGGCGGGAGTCGGCGAGGAGCCGATGGATTCGGGTGGCGGAGCCACCTGCGCGGCCTCTTGAGGCGGCGGGAGTCGGCGAGGAGCCGATGGAGAAGGGTGGCGGAGCCACCTGCGCGGCCTCTTGAGGCGGCGGGAGTCGGCGAGGAGCCGATGGAGTCGGGTGGCGGAGCCACCTGCGCGGCCTCTTGAGGCGGCGGGAGTCGGCGAGGAGCCGATGGAGAAGGGTGGCGGAGCCACCTGCGCGGCCTCTTGAGGCGGCGGGAGTCGGCGAGGAGCCGATGGAGTCGGGTGGCGGAGCTACCTGCGCGGCCTCTTGAGGCGGCGGGAGTCGGCGAGGAGCCGATGGAGTCGGGTGGCGGAGCCACCTGCGCGGCCTCTTGAGGCGGCGGGCGTCGGCGAGGAGCCGATGGAGAAGGGTGGCGGAGCCACCTGCGCGGCCTCTTGGGGCGGCGGGAGTCGGCGAGGAGCCGATGGAGTCGGGTGGCGGAGCCACCTACGCGGCCTCTTGAGGCGGCGGAGTCGGCGAGGAGCCGATGGAGTCGGGTGGCGGAGCCACCTGCGCGGCCTCTTGAGGCGGCGGGAGTCGGCGAGGAGCCGATGGAGTCGGGTGGCGGAGCCACCTGCGCGGCCTCTTGAGGCGGCGGGAGTCGGCGAGGAGCCGATGGAGAAGGGTGGCGGAGCCACCTGCGCGGCCTCTTGAGGCGGCGGGAGTCGGCGAGGAGCCGATGGAGTCGGGTGGCGGAGCCACCTACGCGGCCTCTTGAGGCGGCGGAGTCGGCGAGGAGCCGATGGAGTCGGGTGGCGGAGCCACCTGCGCGGCCTCTTGAGGCGGCGGGAGTCGGCGAGGAGCCGATGGAGTCGGGTGGCGGAGCCACCTGCACGGCCTCTTGAGGCGGCGGGAGTCGGCGAGGGGCCGATGGAGAAGGGTGGCGGAGCCACCTGCGCGGCCTCTTGAGGCGGCGGGAGTCGGCGAGGAGCCGATGGAGTCGGGTGGCGGAGCCACCTGCGCGGCCTCTTGGGGCGGCGGGAGTCGGCGAGGAGCCGATGGAGTCGGGTGGCGGAGCCACCTGCGCGGCCTCTTGAGGCGGCGGGAGTCGGCGAGGAGCCGATGGAGAAGGGTGGCGGAGCCACCTGCGCGGCCTCTTGAGGCGGCGGGAGTCGGCGAGGAGCCGATGGAGTCGGGTGGCGGAGCCACCTGCGCGGCCTCTTGAGGCGGCGGAAGTCGGCGAGGAGCCGATGGAGATGGGTGGCGGAGCCACCTGCGCGGCCTCTTGAGGCGGCGGGAGTCGGCGAGGAGCCAATGGAGTCGGGTGGCGGAGCCACCTACGCGGACTCTTGAGGCGGCGAAGTCGGCGAGGAGCCGATGGAGAAGGGTGGCGGAGCCACCTGCACGGCCTCTTGAGGCGGCGGGAGTCGGCGAGGAGCCGATGGAGATGGGTGGCGGAGCCACCTGCGTGGCCTCTTGAGGCGGCGGAGTCGGCGAGGAGCCGATGGAGTCGGGTGGCGGAGCCACCTGCGCGGCCTCTTGAGGCAGCGGAGTCGGCGAGGAGCCGATGGAGTTGGGTGGCGGAGCCACCTGCGCGGCCTCTTGAGGCGGCGGAGTCGGCGAGGAGCCGATGGAGTCGGGTGGCGGAGCCACCTGCGCGGCCTCTTGAGGCGGCGGGAGTCGGCAAGGAGCCGATGGAGATCGGGTGGCGGAGCCACCTGCGCGGCCTCTTGAGGCGGCGGAGTCGGCGAGGGCTAAATAATGTTAACAATAATATCACAAAACATGTGAATAACCAAATGATGAAATAAAATAAACTATAATAATTGAAAACCTATAAAAAATGAAATATTCGATGTAAATTGACTTTTACCTATACACGGGTTTGCTACTCAGGGGAATTTTTTTACCAATTACCTATTTCATCCTATCCCGGGTTATAGGCTCCAAAAAGTTATTCAAGATGAAAAGAACCACATTTGATACCACTTAGTAATGTATATGTTCCAGGGGAAACCTATAGGTTCTCCATAACCAGTTGGTCAGATGGCCTTAAGAACATTTCCCCAAACACCAGAGGCCGATGACAAGCAGTGAGGGCCTTAGGTGTGATAGTGGACAAACTATGCCCTCATTGGAAGAGTAATGCATCAGAAATAAATTAGATAACAATAGTGGAAGCAATAATAAAAACATGCAATAAGTAAACCACTGATGACTGAAGAAATAAACAATTGGATAACATCTATAGTGATGCATGATACATATTTCTAGGAAATAATCTATATAAGCCAAAATGATGGAATATAGTACTAAATAAATGTACAAAGAAGAAAAATAAAATCCAACAGAATTGCATGCCTCAGCTTGGTCACATGCTCTTCAGATCCACTTCAATTAAGTACCTGACGTAGAAGGGTGATTTCCCTTCTCTATACCTTCAAAAATATAATCTATTTGGGCCTAGAGCATGACCCAAAGAGTGTCTGAGACAAATCCCAATAGGAACCACCCAAATATTTGTCCATAACTGTGTGTGAATATATATGGAAGGAAATATAAAAAATAATGCAATATATAAAGAAGTACTCGATATTAAAGAATCCTACAATTTCTATTGATTTCATTTTATTATATCAAGTATGTTGATAACCAAAAACAAGTAACCCTCTAGGATATACTCATAGACTAACCTCTCTGGTTCAACCATGCAAACACAAGGAAGCCTCTAGGAGTACTCACTTTCTAACCCCTTAAGTTTTTCCTTAGCAAAGACACTCTGAGGAGGAAATCATCGTCAAATCCCCATGTTGTTTCATATCGGAAAGTATAGAAACTATGGGGATGAAATCAATGTCCAATTCCCCATGTGGTCTCGTAACTAAGAAACTATAGACACTCTAAGGGAGAACAAAGTCCATCTCTCCTATGGTCTCGCAACGTAAAAGTAAACAGACACTGGGGAAGCGCCCAATGTCTATTCCCCCTAGGTTTTACTACACTATGATCCCACTGCACTGTTTAAGTCAATAGTATGAAAATTATGTATGACAAACAAATAAAACATCAATAACTACTTGGATAAATAGTGTACAACATCTTACATCATGTCATATAAAATCACCCCATCCTAAAATACTAGCCATGGAAACAAAGAAACCTAACATGCAAAGCTAGACCAAATGGTCAATATAAACAAACATGGGAGACACATCCATAGCTAGGTAAATAACCCTACATACAATCATTAATCCTCTACTCAGGCACACAAGGCATAGCAAGTAAAAATATGTCTAAAGATCATAAACACACAATACATCGAACAAGGGTATTGGCCAATTTTGCACATCCAAATACTAACTACAGAAAGGGACAAACCAACTGACTCAATAATTTAAGATTGATATATGCAAACCTCAGGAATTTAATATCCCTAGAATTCCATAGATCAATAAGAACACTAAAACCGTTCAACCCTAGATATCTCACATTAGAGGAGTAATCAGAGATGAGGCTATAGAAGAAGGAAGAGCATACTATGGTGATTTGAATGCAATCGATGGTTGTCGATTCATAGAACAGATAGCGAGTCAGTGGATCAAAGAAGAATCAATAATCTCATTCGCTTCGAGACAAGATAGACCTATAAGAAGATCTTTTTGTGAATGAGACATGACCTCGATCCATTAAATTAAATAAAAATAATGTACATGGTGTGTTCTTCAATGGTACATAGCGCGTACAATCATTAATCATCCCCCACATTCGGTGGTATTCAGATCACCCCATATGGCCATGTACTCGTCCATTACACAGTTAGTAATCGGTCACTCGTGGAAACATGGTGCACGATGTGTACTCCAAAGTACATAACATGTAGTCCTTAAATTTCAATATTCTCCTATTTTCCCCACAAACAACAAGAAAATAAATACATAACTAAAAAGAAGATCTAGGTTCTTACATAATAATTATTTGAAAATTACATTTAAAATAGTTTAATTATAAATATGTCCAATCTTGAAAATTTTGAAAACATAGATATAAAGAAGAAATATATTAAAAGGAAAACATAAAAATAATTGTTTAATGGAAAACACCTTGATTTTTTAATATTTTTTAAATCAAATGAACATTGAAGAAAAAACATGAAATGGATTTTTAAAAAAATAATTCTATAAAAATTATGGAAAAAATTGAGATGATATATTCAACAAAAAAATTAATACATGTTATGATAATGTGATATGTCTCATAGAAAGGAAATTGTGATGAGAAATCCTTTACCTATTGTCCTAAGTCATTTTCCTCATTCATATAAATCATGAATAATAAAAATATATTATTTTTATACTATGTTCATAAACATTTTCATATTAATTCAATTATTATTATTCATTATATTTAATTTTTATATGTTTAATTCAGTAACTATATTGGTTGGGTTTACATCTGTCATTTTAATGAATTTTTGTTCATAATCCCAAAAAAACATCAATTTTTTTACCACAACCAAATTTTCCTGGTTATATTTGTAAAAAATAAAAAATATTTTATAAAAATCATTTTTATACATTTTTAACACTTTAAAAATATTATTATATAGTAGGTCATGAAAAGTGAATTACCTATATTTATGGAGATAATAATATATACATATGCATAAGCGATGTTTCCATTTTTCTATTAGAAAAAAAAGAATTTAGAAAGGTAATGGTTTAAATTTATATGATCATAATCATACTCTGATACACAATTTATTAATTTTATACATTCTTTTGGTCATCCTTGTGAAGTGTAAATTAAAATATAATTACATTAGTTTTTGGAGGTTTTGTCTACATATTTACATGAGACATGTTATCATTTTCCATAAAATGGAAGGGTATAAAGGTATTTAATATATTAACATTCATAGATCATAGTATTTTTATTAAAATAATATTTATTTAGTTTTTAAATCCTATTAACTAACCATATTATTCATTGATAAAAGTAAATTACATTGTTATGTGGAGACAATAGTCCATATATACACACAAGTGATGCATTCAATTTCAAAAAAATGTAAAATGTTATAAAAAAGGGTTGTACCAAAACAATTAAAAAAATATTATAATAGAAATGTTGATTTTACAATTTCAACATGTTTATGATATTTTTGAATATGACAGATATATAAATAAACATGAGTGTACTCAGTGAATAGTTATACCACTAATTTGGAAAACCTCATTTTGTGTATACCTTAAGCCTTATAAGGTTGTCTATTAATTAAACTAGGTCTTATAAGATATGGGGAGGGATATAGGGGATGCATTTTGGTGTTTATTTTTTGTACTTATTTTAGTAGTTATTTTTTGATCTATATTTTTCAATTTTGGGTTAATATGATAGGAGAAGAAGTTTATATTTATATTTGTGGTTGGTGGAAATGTTGTAAATTCTTGAAATTATAACATGTAATATATGTATTTATAAATTATAGACACATAAAATTTTCATAGTTTCTTCTATAATAAGATTAATATCAAAATTAAATCAACCAATTAAAATTAAGAATTATTTTTTGATATTTTAACAATCAAATCATAGTTTAAGACCCTTTATTTAACCATTTTATCTCTTATCTGGGTGATATATTTTACCATGGTTACTATTTTTTATGACCAAAATTTCATTTTAACGTATAGCAGAAAAATATTTCTGATAATTCCAAATATGTAAAAAAATTCACATGATTTAATTACAATAATTAGAAATAAATAATTTTAAAATATGTTTCTAAAATGTGACATAAAATAGTTTTTTGAAAAAAAATAAATTAAGATAAAATCGATTTTATTCAAAGAACATATGTACTATTGATAAATTTTAAATTAATTAAATTATGATAAATAAAATATACATATTTAACAGTTAATAGAAATCAAAAATGAATGTTTCTATATAAAAAATTTATTAAAACAATTACCACCGTGAAATGTTTTTAGTTGAATAAAAACATTACATAGATTTAAAAAATGTCATACATTGACTTATATATTCGAAATTATATTTTCAAATAAATTATATGAATTCAAAAAAATATTATTTCTCAACAATAATTATAAACATTCAAGCATTTTTTGTGTCACGAAAAGTCCAAAAAATTGACATTTCATTGAAATTAGTATTTTATATTATTTACCTAGAAATTTTCAATTTCAAAAAAAGATGAAAATTTTAATATATTGAACAAAAAATAATATCATTTTTTTCAAATTAAATATCCAAAATGTATAAATTTATATTTTAAATAAGAATATATATTATAAAAAATCACTTTTATTGAAAATTGACAACATTATTGTTTTTATTAACCTTATATGATTTCATTATTATCATTAAAAATTGATTACTTATTTCCTTAGAATTAATAAATAAAATTTTATTTAGATTACATTTAGAAATATTTTTCATAACATGATATGTCATATTCATACTACCTAACACATAATCTATATTATAATGGTTATATTTAAATAATAATAATTCAATAGTATGTTATGGTTTGTTTAAACTAACTGTTGTATGTGGTACTCATTATTAAACATAGTATTCACATAAAAAATAATTATATACAGAAATATATATGGGTAAAATATTTTATTTTCAAAATATTGACTATATTATTCTCCAAAAAAAAACTACATTACAGTTGTAAAATTATTCTCATTCAAATCATCATGCCATCTACCATTGATTTCAAATAAAGTATATTATAAATGATTATCAACATTTAATGGTGATCTAATCAATAATGGAAGACCATAAATATTTTCCCAAAATTTGTATAAAATATAAACTAATATAATAAAAAGACTATGTGAAGATTACCATAACTATAGATGATATTTAATATATAAAAAATAGAATTAAAATGGAAATTATTTTTAGTGAAATTATTTTTTCAACACTTATTAATTTTTTGAGTTCATTCCAAAATCTAATATTTAATATATAAAAACTATGATTCTTATTATATTTACCATAAGGGTAATAATAGAAAAATATAAGAGAAAAAAAATTTAATAATATTTAATACATTACAAATAAATGTAGGTTAATTATGGATAAGAAACAAATTACATAATCTATAGAAATTTAATGATATTTGACATTATCAAAGCCCAATAAATACGATAATTTTCTTCAAATGTAATAAATTATACTTAATCAAGTTCTCAAATCATAGAATATATAAGATATTTAAATTATGACATAATATATTAAAAATAATGTCGATGATATTTAAAATACATACAAATGATATATACTATAATTTATATGGAAATAATACATATTTAAGATTTTTAAACTCTTATCATTTTATATTTAAGAAGTTAGACTTATCTATTATTCCAATATATGTATATATTGGATTTTTAATACTGAAGAATTAAATGAATGATATATTACTATGAAAATATTATAAATTAAATGATAGGAAAATTTAAAAAAATAATAGATAAATTAAAAGAGGGATAAAATCCATAAGATTAATCACGATTAAAAGAAACAATGTGTCCACATCTTTGATATAAATAATAAAAAACATATAGATCATTTTAATTATCAAAAATAAATAAATAGATAGGTAGGAAGAAACTCAATTCATCCACAAATTTTGGATAATTACTAAACTAATCATCTAGTATAAGAAAATTCCCCCACTATTTTAATTATCAAAATTTAAAATAATATTATTTTCAAAAACAAAAAAGTTATAATACTTTAAAAATTACTCCTCCATATAAAAAATTATTGAAAAAAAGTATTCAAAAATATTGATAGATAAAATAAATTGATCCCCAAAAATTAATTCATACATATAGAAAATATTAAATTAGACCGATAAATAAACTGTAAAACATTTATGATGTTTGATAAATTTATAATTTTCATGTTCATGTTTTTAAAATTCAAACATTCTAGCACCACATGTAAAAGAGATAAAAAATACTACAATTGATTAATAGAATTTTTTTGGGTAATTAATTAATAATAAATTGAATTTTATCAAACTTCCATAAATCTTATCAGAAACTAAGACTTCTCAAAACTCAATGACTATATATTTAGTATAAATGTCCACCATATATTGATATAGAGAAACATATTATAAAATGATATCTCCTTTCTATGTGTGATCTAGAATAAAATGATAATTTATATTAAAATTCTATGATATGGAATTCTATAATATATTCTTAAAAAGAAATATAATATATGAGTTATAATATAAAATATTCATCATTTTAAATTAATATCAAAGTAAAATAGAGTTTTTTACTCCTTAAAGACTATGCCTATCAACTCACTGTAAAAACATATTAATCGTTAGCTATTGGAAAAGTAACTATTAAACATTTCATTGAAAAACCATAAACTAAATTTTCTCCCAAAAAATAAAACATACAAGAGGAACACATTATATAAAATTTTTATCCACTAAAATAAACATCCAAATAGAAATATCTTTAGTAGATGGTTTACCATGATTAAAATCATGATTCACTATTCCTTTATCATATATAAAAAACTATTATCAGCTTTCAAATGAGTTTCCTTTTGGTGATCATGATTTATATAATAAATTTAAACACCAAACATATGACTATGTCTACCAATAGTCAAATAAATACTACAACCAATAATTTTACTAAAAAAATTTTAACAATTGATTCTATTGTAAAATAAATTTTCCTTCTACAATATATACTGATATGGGCTATGAATGCTTTTTCTATAATCTATTCAATTTCTTTTAACTGTTTCATTTTAACAAATATATTGATTTACTAAAATTTTATTATCTATTTTAAATATTTTTAATCCCAAATTATAAATTCATTTATACTATAAGACACTTAAAAAACTAATATGTAATTAAATATAAAAATTCCTTGAAAAAGCATCAAATGATGATCCAATAATATTATATCAACATAAATATCAACAATCAAAATACACATAAATTTTTTTATTAATAAATAATATAGGGTCACATTTAATTTTTAAAGAACCATTTTTCAAATGATAGTAAGATAATATTTCAAATACATCTTTATATTCTTTATTTATCCTAATAAAATAAATTAAATTATTTAAAACATTATCATGTTTCTTTTTATTCTCAAAACTAGGTTCCTATTTTACATAAACAGACTAAAAAATGACCCCATTTAAAAATGGAATATTCATATCGTTTTGATAACTATTAAATCTTTCATTTTCTGAATGTAAAAAATAACTTTATAATATATTTAAATGTATTCAATGTTTAAATATAAAACTCCAAATCATTTACGTGTTTCATTAAAAAATACTTCAGTAACTAGACTTACATTATATAATATAATCAGTTTACATTTATCTCGTTTAATTTTTAAAATATATTTTGTAATTAAAATTTATGAACCATTGTGTTTTTTAGAAATTTATAAACATAATTTCAAGAAAACCTAATATCTTCCACTTTCATATAAAAAATACATTTACATTCTGTGAAATTTTTAAAATTATTTTCCATACAAAATTTTAAATGAATGTAGTGTAAGGAAAAAAATTACTTTATGTATTTATTTTATAAACATTTGAATCACTATATCCATTTATTCTATAAATTGGGTCATCATTATGATTTATATGAATTATTTTATTAGTTTATTTCTCATTTTGAGTAGGTAAAATGGCTTTTTAAGGATTATATTTAAATATTATATCATTAAAACATCATTCAATTATGTTTTCTATAGAATTCATCTACTTAATATATTTCTCATCTATAATAACATGATAATATTCATCAAAAACAATATTAATTTTATTATAAACGTATTATAAATTAAGTGAATCCTAAATAATCAATTTTATTACTTCTTCAAAATTTTCAAAAGAACATATATTATTAAGGAAAAAACCATTACTACAAAAATACATAAAATTTCCAAAACTCAATTTCATTATTTTAGACAACTAATAAGGTTTCCTCATATGAATATATCTAATAAGAATTTTTTCCATATATAACATATTTTTTATCAAATCATGTGGCCAAAACTATTTTGGTAAACATAATTAATGTGACATTGTTCAACTCATTTATATAATAGTTTTATTTTCTCATTCAAGAAATCCATTCTATTTTAGTGATATAAGGGATGAAAAATTATAAAATTAACTATTATATAGAAATTATCATAATGAAACAATACTTCTCATTTTTAGATATAAATTTTAATAAGAAAACATTTATAATTTTTTTATTTAATTAGAGAAAAATCAATCCATGTGAATCTAATGAAATCGTGAAAAATTGAAAAAAATATTACCACCAAGACATTCTATTTATGTATTTTTTATTAAATCTGAACATTCCAGTTTAATAGGTACACCTTTTTTACATAATAAGTCATTTAGAAACATTATTTTTTTCCACATTCCCATTATAAATGATTTGAATTGTAGATTTATATAAATATTACATTTATGAACCCAGAATATATGATTATTATCTACATGTCAGGGATGTGGTTGAAAGTTATCATGACCAAGACTCATATGTTAGATAATATTCTATATATACAAAGTATTAATAAACCATATATATTGATCTATTGGTTTTTAAATTTTAATAAATTCAATATTATGATTTCAATTAGAATAAAATAATATAGATGTATCTATAATAACAGAGAATTTATTATTTTGAATTTTTTTTAAAAAAATCATCATTATATAATTTATAAATTCAAATTAGATTATTTTTTAACCCTTTAACATATAAAACTTTATAAATAATAAAGAGTTAGAAATACTAACATAACTAAAAAAATTAACATTTTCTTCTTATTTATCTCCAAATCTAATAGTGCCTCTATCTCATCTCTTGTATAAGAGAAAATATGATAGTTCTCTAATCAAGTGTATATAGATTAATCTAACCATATAATAAATAATATTCATAAGATAATAATGAAATTTTTTGTGTTTTACTAAATCAATAAATGATAGGTTAGATAACTCCTTTTCTAAAACAAATTCACCACTTGATTATGAATCTTCAATACAGCTCCAATTAGTTGATAAACAGGTTTATAATATTTATAATGTTTTTTTTCATTTCATTCATGCTTTAATATGTTATATTTTGGATTCATATTTCCTTTATTTTTAAAATTTATAACATTTTAGATTTGAATAACATTTAGAAATAGAGTTATTTTTCTTTTTTAAATGTTTTAAACTGTAATATAATCCATCTTAAACCTTATTATATACCTTTATTTCATTTATATATTTTATAGAATATTGTCACAAACTATGAATGGTTACCATTCTCTCTTCATTGTAACATATAATAAGAAAAATATGAATTAGCATTAATATTTCATTTAAAAACAATAATTTATTTTAATAGCCTCCTCATCTGTAATGTTCTTCAATTCTTGTTCATATTGTGGTATTGAGAAAATGATTTCATCATGCATTATATCATTTTTTTTCTTTTTTATGTGGAATTATTCTTAAAAATTTATTTCAGTAGTAGGGAACTCAAAAATCAATCAAAAATTTCTTTAATGGCTTCATATTCACCCCAGACAGTCATTATATTTACAATAATCATAATCTTAAAGAATTTTTGACTAATATATTTATCTTCAACATTATATAGTTCGGTATTTATCTCTTAACCTGAAATTTGTTGTACGTGTAAGATTTATTATTCCAAAAAGAAGAACATTAAAAATCATATAAATCATATAATTAATTTTACATATAAAAACAATGATTCAATATTTTACACCAATATAAAAATATAGAATTTCCATATCTATTTAATTAAACATATACGTTTGTGATTTATTTCTAATCATTGAATCTAAATCAAACATGGTATATTTTATGGCTTCAATATGACATTAATTTGGTATTTATGAATGTACATAAGATAAAATTACAATTGCCATATCTTGTATCTTCTTTCATTTATATTGGATTAGGGTGGAATCTTATTAATCTTTCCATAAATGTTAAAATATTCAATACAAAAATTCATTTTTCCATTGAAATGTTAATTATATAATAGAGTTACAGAAAATTATATCTCCACACGAACCAATGATTTAATAAAACTTCTTTTTACTGGATGAGATATTCAATAATATCAAGAGGTGGTTTAAATTGAATAATTGATAATCTAAAAGAATATGAACAAGTAATGGAATGAATATTTATTATATGTAGAAGGAAATTTTAAAGTGTTTAGATCAAAAATTTTCTAATGTCTATTATTCACTTATCTCAACTAAATTAGATAAATAGACCAAACTATTAAATTTGAATTTTTTTTAGAGTCACAAATCATTATAACCTTATACTCCATATGGAAATAAAACCACCTAACACTCCCAAAATTTCATGGCCAGTCATAACCCAATAAATCACACACATTTTCTAGTGATTATATAAGAACCAAATCAAACTTTTTAATGGAAATTTTACTTAACTAGATCATAATTTAAAATGAAATTTTATTTACCAAAAAAATGATAAATAATTATAGACCACAAAAAACAATGTTAAAAAATTAATATTATTAATATTATAGAATATTTTTATTTGGTTGAAAAATATATTTCATCACTATGATGTTTATAAAAATTATCATAGAAGTAGTGAGAATAATTTATGATTCCTTCCCATTTTGGTTGTCTCTATCAATACCCATTCATAAATGTTAAAAAATATTTTAAAAAATTAAATTTATTATCTTTTTCATCATTAATTACCAAACTAAAATATGTAATACTCTCTGTTAAATAATAATAAACTTTTTTGGTGATTTTAAAAAATCATTAAAATATTCAATTGTCTGGCTATTGATTACCCATAATGTAATTCGTGAATTAATATCCCTATTTAGTTCTCATTCAATCCATAAAAAAATCTACATAAATGCCTCTTATATCACAATAAAGTTATAGATTATATTCAAAATATATATTTTGACGGAATTTTTACTTTCAAAAAATAATTAATTAATAATGATAAATTTCAAAATATGAAACAATTCTATTATTGAAAAAAGTATTACCTCAACAGCTGTAGAAATTTATGTTGTGTAAAAAAATATAGAATCAATATATATGATATATAATAGTAATTCACTACATATTAAAGGTTATATATGAAAATGATGATAGTAAAATCTATATTCATAAGAGTCAATACATTTCTGAAAATTCTATTTATTTTAATAGATGAAACATAATATCTAATATATATACAAGTCAATCAAAAATTATAATTTTTCAAATCATAATAAGTATGATAATTGTGTTAAATATTATTATATTTGAATTATCAATATTATAAAAACAAAAGATATATATTTGGTATTTTAACTAGTGTGTAAGATGGTAAAAAATAATACGTAATATAATAAAAATACTATCATGAGTTGCATATGATCTTTTTCATTACCAAAAAAAATACATAATATGTTTATATTTTTCACCCCATATAATTTGGAATTCATAGTTAGACATAATTACAAAAAACAATATAAGTATGAAGAAATATACTTCAGAATATAATGTAAGAAGTAATACATTAAAAAACTTCTATATAAAGTAATATTAAAAGGAATAATAGTCATAATGTTAATAATATATAATGGAAATCCATCAAAATCAACATCATTTTAAAAAATAGTGTTAACATCATTATGAAAACAAATTAAAAAAGATAGTTTTCTCATTATCATTATAAAATAAAAGGTAATTGATCAAATCAAGAAGAATCAACATCAATATCATCTAATATCATACCACAACCATTATCACAACCCCAACACATCTATATTCATGTCCCAAATCAATCCAAAAATACATACCAATAATATATGTGTAATATTTTATACTAAGCTAGAAATAATATTCATCTACACACCAACCTAATGTTATATTAAACCACAAAAAACATTCTTATGTTTTGATTTCATATTTAGTAGTACTATCATTGTCGAAATAAAATCCCAAATATAGGTATGAATATTATCTAAAATCGGGAACCCTCATAAATAAGTATCACACTTAGTTAATGTATCAGTATAACATTAAATATCCTATAATCTTTAGAGAACATTCTCAAAATTATAACTAGGAAGTGGAAGACAGGAAAATATATAAACTGATGATTATACATGTTTAAATAGTCTATATGACAATCTATACTTTGTGTTTTTTGGAGGGGATAAAATTTATAATAATGTAGTAGGATTCATTATTCAAAATCAATTTCCTCATAGGATCATTCCATATATTTAGAAATAATAAAATAGATGCCAAATAATCTACCTTTTCTCTGTTTATTCATTATATAAAATTTTCTAGGTATTATCATGAGAATGATCATTAATAACAATAAAATTATATCCTTTATCATAGTGTATCCATGAAATGTATAAATCAACCAAAAAATTGGAATAACTCTCCTTTCATTATGATTTTCATGAAACATAGTTATACAAAGATCATAAGAGCTTCAGCTAGAATGGGTATCACAACATTCGAATCATAATGTTTCACAATCACATATTATAACCATGATCCAAATACATATATTATTGAAATAAACTTGTTGGAAACCAAATTATTCACCAATTAAAATGTAAATTTTCATCAATTTTTCATAGTTTACATATCATAATGAATAATACCACTTAAATGTCTAATTTTTAAATATTTTTTTTGATGGTCACTTGATGATCTTGATCGATCATGATAGAATAGATTTTGTGAAGAATAACTAGAAATGTATTATTTATTAATATATAATCTATCAATAAACACACTATAACATGGTGATATTTACCAGTATATGTTCAATAATTGTGTAAGCCATTTTGATGTCTAAAGCACCATGTCATGGAATTTCGTTACTATATTGGTCTACCATATATATCTAGATACAACACTAACCTATACGTTGGTAAATAGAAAAATATAGGGGCTATATATTCTAAAAACTAATGTAATGGGACTCACACTATTAGGGTCTCAAAATAAAATAGTAAGGAAAATAATCCAAACTATTATCCAAACATTCATGTAAAGAAACCCCATTCACTTTTGGGGAAACTTGCAATGAGATCCCATATATATATCATATCCTAGGATAATAAATTTAGGTTAAATTAATTTTTTAAAAAATATGCCTCACCATAAAGGAATATAATTTCCATAAATCACTCATAAATCAATAGATGTAGTAAAGTCATTAAAACACAATAATTCAGAATACATCTTGGAACTCAAAACATCATCATACCCATTTCGTTATATCTTAAACACCATCGACAAGACATTCATAAAACACACCATATGTACATGAATGAATTCATGTATAATTTTTTTTAATTTCATTGATATAATATATCTAATTTACTTAGTAAAGTGAACTATTTCATTGTACACTATTACATGGAACATGTATTTCACATAAATATTTTATGGTTTCATCCATCATCATCATTAATGATGAATAATTTAAAATTTTTAAATAATTTTATAAATTATGTCATCTAACATATAAAATAACCCGATCATGGTTTGTGTGAATCAAATGGTTGAAATTAAATTTTTTAACCTATACATTGGAAAAACCACATATTTTACACAATAAATAATATCTAATAATTAATATTAATTAATTAATATTATCTAATGATTAATGTGTGGTTTCGGAACCCAAACATGTGATCCTGACATTCCAAATCACCAATAACCATTGTTTTTATATATTATAGGTTTGGGGTACCGACCCAACATGTGAATCTACTTCCACCAACTATCACATTATTGGTTTTCCAATATCATTACCCACATTTGATAAAACCCACTCAATCAAGCTAATAATATTTTATTGGGATACCCCATTTCAAACACAATATCATGGACTAATTATTTTAGTATACTTCTATCCATCCAATCAAATGATTTAAGGACTTTTATACATCTCAATATTTTATCTTATTCCATATTATAATATACCCATACCAGTTTACCTCCACTATGATTAGATTTCATCTCACATATCACATGTTTTAATGCCCATTAAATAAATTATATCAATGTGAAAAATTTATAATAATAATTTTGGAAGAATGTAACCCATGGATCCGAAAACTGAAATTAATAGTACACGTTATAATAGTGAAAATAAACCAAATGAACATGAATGAAAAAAACTAAAATCAAAATTATATATTTAATATAAAATAATCCTTTTTATAAAAATATATGCTACTATAAAAATATCATATAGAATAAAGTCACATTTATGATCCTTTATTAGATGATAAAATAAATGAATTTCCAAAATAAAATAAAGAACACAAAAACTGGAGATAATGAAAATAATAGTTTAGAGTCTTATACTGCTCCCATATTCTAAATCTAACTCAGCTACCCAACATAACCATGAATCATTGAACCTTTTTACTTATCAATATATTAAACATGATTTCTTCTTAAAAACACATGATTACCAATATCGTTATGTGTATAACTCAATAATACACACTTATGTTGTACCAATTTAAAACCCATCTAAATAAACTAAATACTAATGATTTATAATAAATGACTAATATCATAATAATATAAATCATTTTTTATCTTCAAGTTCCACAATGACATCTGAGAATTGGAATACATTATTTGGATTTTTCGTGGGTATCTCTAAACATAATACATCAACAACTATCGGCCACCCCTCACCATATCAATCATACATCACCAGAAAATATTTGTAATTGAACCCTATAGTGTGCTATAAAATTTTACCAACACCTAGGGTGACTAAAAACCCTTTCTAGTACCATTTCATACATATCAACACTTTGTGGAAAATATTAAACATCTTAGGACTTTCGTATAACATAAACACCTTTGAGGATATCTCTTATCCCTAGAACATTCTAATACATATATCAACACTCAAGGGAAAAATCCTAATATACAAAATCATCTCAATTATATCAACCCATTGGGGGAATAATTCCCCTACATATAGATTCCTCAAATACATCAACACCTAAGAGGAAATATTTCCCCTCACCAAAACAATATCATAAAAAAATAAGGATCTTTATATATAAAACTACCTTACAACTAATTTGAAAATTTCTTACAAGACTGAGTTATATTACTGCCATGTTTTTATGAAAATACATCTTGATTACTAGGATCAATATGATAGTTTCTCAAGGGGTTGACACCCCCATGAAAAAATAACCTGTATAGGTCTCAATTAATTTTTTCACACACTCAACCAGGAAAAAAATACATATTAATATTATTCTACTACCATGTAATCCATCTTTTATCACATATATTAAACATAGATATCATAATTGTGTAGTAAAAAACCTTTAGATTTTATGAATTCATTCTCTTAAAAAAATTGAATTATTGGATAGCTTATGATACATAAAAATATATGTATAAATAAACCATAACATACTATACCATCATAAAAAACCATTAAATTTGTATACTAAATATTAAATACCACATTTAAAAAAATATTTATTGAGTTTTTAGATATTGAAAAAAATATAAATAATTATTCAGTTTTTTTGAAAAGTTATTATATACATTATAAATACATTTATACATCAATTGGTTTTGATTTCATTTTATGAGAAAATATATATAATTAATAACTTCCATTTTTAGAAAAAATATAAAATATACATTCATTTTTAAATTATCTGGTCATAATTATCCTATAGTAATTTTTTTTATTTTATAGAATGATTATTTTTTCTACGAATTGTTATAAATATTCAATTTAATTGAAAACATTTTTATCTATTTAACAATTTACAATGATCCATTTTTAAAAAAAACTAATGGTAAAATTAGTTCATTTTTATTATATAAAATGCATCTATGTTCACTTTAATTAAATTTTTTACTTTATTTTGGTATAATAATTTTTTTTACTTTATAAATCTTTTTTTTGAAAGCCCCTTTTATTCATGTTTTTTCTGTTTAATATTAAATTAAATTGTGGCCTAAAATAATAAAAATCTTTAAAAATGGACTCCTTATATTGAATTTAGAGTGAAAAATTCTGTAAATATTTCTCTTTTTCATAAAGAATAATAACTATTATATAAAACTTTCACCTTAGTAAGGGTAAAATGGGTAACATAGTATTTAAAATTTTGGATAACACGTTAAAATTTCTTTAAAACATAACTTTTTTCAGTTGTATTTTTGGATATAAAACAGTAATATATATTACAGTAAATTATTTCCCCAAGGTTACATTTTTCTTTGATTATGACCTTTTTATTAATTTTTGAAAATGATAAATATAAAATGTAACTCTCTTAACATTAATATAACTAATATAGATTTATATTGATAAAACGGTTTTTGGTCTATTATAAATGTTAATTTGAAAAATACATTTCTTTTTATCGTGTTAATTTACATTGAAATATTAGTGATTAAATAATTGGCTTAAAAAATACACAACATGAATACAATATTTATTCAATTTATATAATAATAAACTAAATGATTTAAAAATTTTAATAGTAATAAAATTTGGATGGATTATTATGTTTCAAGAATATTTTAGATAAATATAAAATGTTTGGTCATTGTAAAGGGTATATATTTTAATTAAATTGAAATATTTATGATATTAACGTCAATGTAAATGAATAGTTCAAAAAATGATATCGATGGAATTTTATAATAAAACAAATTATTAAATGGTTTTATATTATTATAAAATATTATATTTGGCCATGGTAATTTTATATGGAAAGAAATATCATCCATATTCTATCTATTCATAAATTTTCTTTTTTTTCTCAAGATTATTAAACCATAAAGTGTAAAAAATTGATACTGTGGTTGTTTTCATATATATTAACGTCAAGATGAAATAAGGATACAATGGAAAAACAACATTTAAACTATGTTAAATTTTATTAAATGATATTATTATGAAATATACTAAAAACATATTTAAAATATTTTTATTTTTTGTCACTTTATTATAAAAATTCATTTTTATATCTTTAATAATTTATGTAATTAAAAAAGTTCCCCTCCCCTCAATTATAAAATTTAAACCCTTATCCTTTATTTATCACACATTTTGTACCTTTTATATCTACCAATAACTAACATAATACATTCATATATTAGGTTACCAAAGCTAATGTCTTTTGTTCCATTAAAAAGCTATTCCCTTTATGTATTAATGTGTAATCGAAAAGTGGATTCTCAACGAAGGGGTATAATTCTTTATTGGTCATTTTATATTTTATTTCCTCACATTACTCTTCTAAATAATTGGAATACATTGTAATATAATTATTTATGATTTTTAAATAAACATATTTACAATTATGAGTTTTTAATAACCATTATCCACTTCCATTACATATTTAGATAATGAAAAACAATCCTCATTCATATGTATGTTATATCATCACCACGTAGTGGTGTAAATATTTTCACAACATTGTTTTAAAATGGATATTATAAATACGTAAATAATTTTTATATTTATTTCTTTTATAGAATTATTATGGTTATTGAATAATAATTTATCATTTAGCTATTTCTAATTCCACCTATCAAAAAATGGAAATAATGTTCATATATATGTATGATATACTATCTCGATGAGTGGTATAATTAATTTTCATGCCACTATATTTTATAGATACATCTTGATATTTATAATGAATATATATTATATTTTTACAATGTTTAGTTATTTTTTATAATATCTAACCATGATTAATGTAAATGGACTAGATTTGTAGAACTAAAACCTTGATTAAACACAAAATATTTAACACCTCCAAACGATGATTTTAGAAAATATCTATTAATAAATAAGTGTTGAAATTTTATAATTGGTCTATATAATATATTATATATATTTAAATTATTATGGAATATAATTATAATAAATTAAATAAAATTATACCATAGGTTGTAACAGTTTTCAAAAATATGGAATTTGAGTTATGGGATTTATGTTATAATCTCATTTATTGTCAAGATATATTATGATTATGTTTCTAATGATGAAATTTAATAAAATATCTCTCAATAATACCAATAATATCATTATAATAATTTTATTTTTGGATACTAAATTTTTTATATCATTTTCAATTATTTATATATTGAATATACAAATATATTATTTTTAAGGAAAACAACCATTATTTCCATATTTGGAAGAAAATAATTTATGTTATATATCCATGTTTCCATTAATATTACCTAAATTAATCATTACCCATGATTTAATTTTTAAATAAGAGTTTAAAATGAATCTTTTTTTTTCATTTTTTTGAATAGGGAATGTTTTTCATTGTTTGGAAGATGTGATATATATATTTTTATAACGTTCATAGTGTGAATATAATTTCCCACCATAAGAACTACCGAATGTTTTCAAACATTATATATATGTTTACATAGTTTATTTAAAATGAAAATGTTTTCGGTAATATTTTATTGAATATTATTATTTTAAAGAGTAGATTTCAAAATGGATAGGGTTGTTTCCTCGGGAAATATTCTAAATACCTTTTATATGATGTAATCATATAAGTGGTGATGTGACTTAATTATTAATGGGGATGTGATACGATGGAACAGTCCTAATTATTTATATAGATGGTTTACAAATGTTATGAAAATCATTTATGAAAACCATTTATTTTCAACAGGTTATTTATAATGAAATCATGGAATTTTTATTAAACCTACATCATTTATAGGGGTTTATTTATGATTATTGCTTTATGATACTATGTAAAAAATGTATAATTTTTGTAATGTGATGGGTGGTCTCAGAATTATAAATCTCTCCAATGAATTAGGTAGTTATGAATTAATCATGAGATAATAAGGACTATAAATGGGGTAAACGTAGTTATATATTTGTCTTCATCCCCTATGATGGTCTTTGGAGTTAACCATCAATAAGAATATGACATAATGGTGGGTGAAAAAAATATTCTATGATATTTATGGAACTAATCCTTTAATAATGAAATTCTATTCTATGCATATGTGCATTCCAACAACTTATGTCTTATGGAAATGTTATGATGCCATTATCCTGTGTTCTTTGATTCCTACATGATTCATTTCTTATGAACTACAATGTTTTATTCCATGATTTATAATTATGATCAATGATATATTGGGTTTAGTATTCAAATGTTAATATCATATTCTCATAACCTTATGATCATTTTTTTCTTAGGTGACAATTTATATCTCTCTTTTTATATTCCTGAGCATCTGAGCTCACCCTTTATTTTGGTTTCCTTCCCCCAGATATAGTTTTATATTTTAATTGAAGAATGTTTAAAAAGTATTGTATTTATAATCTAATCTGGGGAAAAATAATTATATATCTTATGAAAATGTATTTTATGATTTCAATACTCATACAGAAATTGACCTATAAGATTCTGGAATTGATCATGATGCTATATATTGAATATTCCTCTATTGGATGCAAAATTTTGGTATAAAATTTATGGGTCACTATAATTTGTATTATGGAAATGTTTAGAGAATATTTGGGGACTAGGGTTAGAGAACATTACGAAAAACTCATGGGATAAACATAAGTATAAGTTAACTCCCTAAAGTTTTCTTTTTATATACATTACAAGATTTAAAAGCAGTATATCCTGGTTTGAATAATATAAGTGGACACATAGTTGTAATTAATGCAAAAATGGGTAATAATTCGGAAATTAATAGGTTAATGAATATTTCGGATAACATTTTGATTCATGGTGTATTTTCCCTTAATGTGAACATGGTTCGACAATCCTAGTAAATTAGCTCGCATTTTCTTTTTCGAATAGTATTGAGTAATAATGTAGATTAGGTCCAAAGATAGATTAGGATAAACATAAGGTGATATTTATTGGAAAGTAGATGACCTGATTTAGACATTTTATAAATTATTTTCCATTATTATATTCTCAATCGCTCTAAATAACGATGAATAATGGTCATGAAAATCTTTTCATATTTAGTTAGAGAAATTTGATTTAATGATGAAGTGTATGTGTTTATAAATACAGTCAAATATTTTTGAATCTAACTTTTTGTTTATCATATGATTTACTTTATTTAATGAATATTTTCATGTAATTTTAATTCATCTCATCAATGAATACATGTTGAGTTATATGTGACAAATCCTATCTGTATAATGGTCACATATAATTCTTATAGTTCCACTATAATTAGAGTATTGGGAATGTGATCCCAAAAATTCATGTGATTTTCCCATTAGTTGAATTTTATGTGAATATAAGAATGGATTGAATTTATATAAAAATCACACATTAATTTATGAGGAAGGGATGTCTCATTTGATATTTTAATCCATTCTATGATCATCTATTATTAAGATATAAAATAATAAATTTTATTATAAATTATATTCATTGTATAAGACATGATTCATATTCATTATGTGTTTTTTATGGTTGGGGAGAAAATAAATATCTATAATATTCCTATCGTATGGGAATTAATTAATGAAATTCTATAAAAATAACCAACACTACCTATGAATTGTGAATTTGAGTTTTCCATAGAACTCATTTCTGGTGATATACATATTCAAAAAACCAAATATATAATGGAATTGATTGAGATATATGAGTTAAATAGAAACTCTAATAAAATCATGATAATGGATTAATTCAAGAATCCTCCTCAGTATGGGTTGAACCTATTCTTTTTTTAAGAATAAAGATGAATAAATGTGACTCTATATTGATTATTAGGTATAGAACAAGAATAAATTCATGAATAAGTATCTTGTACCCCATATTGTTGATTATGTCAATAAATTATATTGAGATCGTTATTTTCCCAAGATTAATATTCAATAACTATTATGTATGTTGAGGTTCCAAAGTGAAGTCATTCCCAAGATAGCATTTTGTTGAGGTATAGACACTATGAATGTGTCATGATGTTTTTTGGTCATACTAATGCACCAGTATAATCCATGATTTAATGAATAAAGTCTTTAGGGATTAACTTCATTAGTTTATTTTTCTCGTTATAGATGATATTAATATATATTTTAGATGAAAATAATAGCATTATTTTCACTTGGGTATTTCGTTGAAGAACATAATGGAGGGGAAATTGGATTAAAAAAATTAGCATGAGTGGATTTTGGATAAATAATATCTCATTTCTATGTCATATAATCTCAAAAGAGGATATATCAATGGTTCCATTAGAGAAATAAGTTTTTGAATGTTAGATGAGAAAAAATAGGACTAAGATACTTAGTTTTCATTGTTTGTATGTATATTATTGATTCATTGTATAGTATTAATAGTGGATTTATAAGCCTCTAACAAGGTAAACACTGAATATATATATGTTCCTTTGTAAAATTGAATGTGAAAAAAAGTTCAAGTAATTAAAAGGAATGAAATCTAATAAACCTATTTATACACAAAATTTTAATATAGAATGTTTTAGGATCTATATTGATACATTATACAAAATATTGGGATACATACTCTACCAAATTTTTATGTTGTTATCATATTCCTCCAAAAAATTTAGGGCACCTGAAATTTTTTACCAATCTCATGAATTGAATTAGCTATTGTAAATTTTGTATTAATTACATGGAGTCATTATTTTTATAGGGAATGGTGTGAAATATATACCAATCAAAAAATTTTAAAGTAAATATTCACCCATACAAAGTTGAATATGTGACAAATAAGGTGTTTGGAGTTGACTAAATATTATGAATACTTAATAAATTTTCACCTAGGGAAATTGATCAAGGTGGCTCATCATTTGAGATGAAATTTATGTGGTAGAATATATATGATGAGAATCAAAAAAGGTAAAATAACTCATTATATTCTATGTATGGATCAAGAAATAATCATGGAAGTGGATAAATCATATCATTCTTGTAATGTCTCTGTTCCGGGTGCCACCCCACGGGTGCCCCGAATCCGATTAGCCACATGACCTCAAGCGCATTTCCCCAAACACCAGAGGCTACCGACTAGCAGCGAGTTCCTAGGTCTGATAGTGGGGAAACTATGCCCTTATTTTTCAAAGTGTAGCACAACAGAATATAGTTTAAACATACAACAACAACGGTAACAGTAACAGTATACATAGCTGAAATGGATAACTAATAACAAAAAGGGGAACCAACAGTCATATATATATGAAGATGCAGAATGTCACTATCCTATAAAACAGCCATAACATGTTACACTGCAATACATTACAATACAACAAAAGTAAAATTACAGAAAAGAAAAACAAAATAACCAGCAGCATCGTGAGCTAATGCTTGGTCCCATGCTCTCCTACACCCCAACATCAATCAAGTACCTGTGTAGGGACCCTTTCCCTTATCTACACCTACAGAAACGTAATCTGTTTGGGCCAAAAAGCATGACCCAAACAGGGTGTTAGAAATATATCTCAGTAGGCACCCACCAAAGGCCCGTTGCCAACTGTGTGAAAACATGAAACAACAGTGTGCTCTAATAAAATGCAATAAAGTAAGCAGTGCTGAAAGTAACTAACATAACCAGTTATATTGCAATTTTAATATCCATTTATTCATTTATTTAAAATATCACCACAGTGAATATTCTAAGTAAATATCCAATGTCCTCAGACACATACAAATCTTACCCTCAGGTAAAGATAATCCACCCACAAGAATATTCCCACAGGCATACGGATATTTCCCACTGGCATAAGAAGTGTCGTCCACAGGCACAGAATCAACTGCCCAGAGGCACAGAAGAAGTTTCCCATAGGCTAAGTAGTACAATGCCCACGGGCTAATCACAACACTTCCCTCATGATAAATAGGTAACCGGGATAAGCCCAACATGTATACAAGTAGTAAAAATGAAATTCCACTCAATGAAATTCTACAATAATTACATTAAAGGAATAATATAAACAAGGCATACCCTTGGGTATCCTGCCAAATGGCTCAATAGAGGAACGCACCCCCGGGTGGTCCTGGATCTAATAAGTGACCCCTAACAACATTTTTATATCAAATTCAATTACCTATACAATTCTACATATCAAAATAGCCACAACCTCCACCACACGACACCCCAAACATGGGTTCATAGCTCAAAAACACACAAAACACACAACATTAGAAAAACAAACACCAAGACACCTACCTTTAATGACAAAGAACTTTATACGTGAACGTCGATTCCAGAAACGCCCAAGAATGACGTAGATCTGATGTAGAAGAAACTCAGTTTGAACTTAAATAACTCCCATTAGAGGAAGAATTGGCAATAACTGGTTAAGGAGAAGGGAGGGCTTACCCGCGTGGTTCCAACGAGATCGTCTAAGGTGGAAACAGATTCCAGAAGTGTGGTCGGTGGATCTTCAAATCTTCGGCCTTCTCTCCCAAGCTCCCTCTTCCCGTTCTAAGCCTTCCCTATGAACAGGGGATGCTACTTCCCATTTTAAGAAAAAAAAAAATTACACGACGTGTACTTCCGAGTGCATGACGTGTACTTCCAATTTTTAAACTGTTCCTTTGGCATCTTACCGCTAGCGCGGAACTGTTCACCTATCGACATTACTACACTAAGTGTCTTCAAGAGCACACAGCGTGTGCTATCGCACAGCTGGTCACCCCCTTACTATTCACCTGTCGGCTGACTACACAGCATGTAAGGGACCACTACACGGAGTGTAGTTGGTTCCTACACCCTTCATCGCCGACATGGCCACACACCCCATGTACTCATTCCACACTGCCAAAAGTAAACAGCATGTGGAAAATTACACGGCGTGTACTTTACATAAAATAGTATTTTCCCCATTTTACTTATTTTATCAAAAACACTTAAGTAAAATAGAAATGAATAAAACCGTACCTAAAAATAAGAACCAGGTTCTTACAAACTTCCCCCTTAAAGCAATTTGTCCCTGAATTTCCCTTCCAAGGTTGGAGAAGATATAGTTAAGAATAAATCTAGCCACTGAGCACGTATATTGGTATCTTGCTCCCAGGTTTCATCATACACTTGGCCATGCTTCCATAGCACCCGTACGAGAGGAAAAAACCGACCTTGGAGAACATTTGTGCTCTTTTCTACGATATGAATCGGATGCTCCTCAACGGACGCATCTACCTGAAGCTCAACCTCCTCAGGCTGAAAGATGTGAGACAGGTCTGAATGATAGCGGTGCAACCAAGATACATGGAAGATTTTTTCATGGATCGATACCTCTGTGGTAACTGTAAGCGATAGGAAACCGGCCCAACTCTCTCCAGAATCACAAATGGCCCCACATACCTCAGTGAAATTTTACCCTGTCTCATGATCCACCTATGTCACAACCTCGGTGAAACACGCTAGAAAACCTGATCCAAGGCCATGAACTTTAATGGTCGTCTACGATGATCATCATATGATTTCTTACGAGACTATGTGGTAGCCATCCACTTCTGAATCAACTGGACCTACTAAGAAGTCTCCTTCTAGAGACCTTGTCCCAGTGAAGCTGCATCACCTACCTCTAACCGGCACAAAGGTGATCAGCATGCCCAATGGTATAGAGCCTCATAGGGTGCCATATCAATAGTTCCCTGAAAACTATTGTTATATGCAAACTCTACTAGGGCTATATGATTCTCCCAAGAGCCCCCAAAGTCTAGGACGCAAGCATGCAGCATGTCATCAAGATCTTGTATCATACGCTCTGACTGTCCATCGGTCTGAGGGTGGGAAGTCGTGCTCAGAAGCACCTGTGTACACAGTGCCCTCTGAAAACATTGCTAGAAATGAGAAGTAAAACGGGTTTCCCTATCTGAAATGATAGAATGAGGGACCCCATGAATACATACGATGTCTCAGATATAAAACCTTCTAAGATCGTCAACAGTGAAGGTCTCCTTGATCGGAAAAAAGTTAGCTACCTTAGTGAGTCTGTCCACAACAACCCACAAAGAATCATTTCCTCGAGGTGACCTCGGAAAACCAGTCACGAATTCAATCACAAAATCATCCCATTTCCACTCCGGGACTGGTAACTACTATAACAGTCTGGCTGGCCTCTAATGCTCTAACTTCACCTGCTGACAGGTGGAACACCTCGTAACGAAACCAGCTACATCTCTCTTCATACCTGGCCACCAGTACTGATGTCTCAAGTTACGGTACATCTTGGTAACCCCATGATGAAATAACCAAGCTGAAGCATGAAACTCCTGCATCATCTCCTCGCATATATCCCATGGAACCCATAATTGTCCATGGAAACGCATAACCTCATCATCTCCTATCGTCCAACTAGGATGAGGGTCCTCACTTCCACCGAATCCCGTAGAACTATGCCTTATAAATAAGATAGTTGTCTCATCCTCACTCTGTCAAATAGGGTATAAGTCACAACTAAAGAGGAAATCTAGGTCTGCCCTAGAATGTCATGCACCTCTAGATGCATCTCAATGAACAAAGCCATCAGCTGTCATTTACCACTGGCCTCCTGCACTACCTGTATCTAAGTGTTCCTGCCTGGAGCATCAGCTACTTCATTACCTTTAATAGGTGTATAAGAAAGCTAAAAAACAAAGGACTGAAGGTATTCAACCCACCTTCACTGTCTCAGATTCAAGTCACGCTAAGTAAAGATATACTTGAGACTTTTGTGGTCAGTGAAAACCACAAAACGTTCTTCTAATAGATAATGTCTTCCACAACGTAACACATGAACAACTGCAGCCAACTCGAGGTCATGCGTTGGGTAATTCCTCTCTTGTGGCCTCAACTGCCGAGACCCATATGCCATGACTCGATCTCCCTACATCAACACTGCTCCCAACCCAATACCTGATGCACCACAGTAATCTATATAGCTCTTCCCCTGATCTGGGAGTATCAGGATCAGTGCTGATGTCAACCTTCCCTTCAGGTCTTGAAAGGCTATCTCGCAAGCTTCTGACCAAAATAACATCACACCATTCTTAGTCAAACCCGTCAATGGTGCTGCTAAGCTGGAGAAGTCCTGTATGAAGCGTCTGTAGTAACCAGAAAACCGCAAGAAACTCCGTATCTCAAACATCTTCTAAGGATGCTCCCAGGAAACTACTGCTCTCACCTTCTCTAGGTCCATGTCAACTCCTGCCTCTGAGATGATATGACCCATAATGTAAATCTGGTCCATCCAAAAGTGGCACTTTGAGAGCTTAGCATATAGCCAATGCTCTCTCAGTGTACTCAATACGATCTAAAGATGGGTGGCATGGTCATGTAGAGTGTGAGAGTACACCAAGATATCATCCATGAATACTATCACAAAAGCGTTCAGATAAGGATGGAACACATGATTCATCAGAGCCATGAAAACTGCTGGTGCGTTCGTGAGTCTGAACGGTATAACCAAATAATCGTACAGACCATATCTACTCTGAAAAGCTGTAGGAGGTATATCTGATGGTCTCACGTGTAGCTGATGATATCCTTACCTCAAGTCAATCTTTGAGAACACTTTTGCACCAAAAAGTTGATCCACAAGGTCATCAATCCTTGGAAAGGGATATCTGTTCTTGTCTGTCAACTGGTTCAACTTCTGATATTCCACGAAGAGTATGAGGGTAGCATCCTCCTTCTTCGCAAAGAAAACCGGCGAACCCCAAAGAGAAGTACTGGGTCGGATGAAAGATTTTTCCTGTAACTCCTCTAACTGCCTCTTGAGGTCCTACAACTCAGGCATATCCATCCTGTAAGGAGTAATGGACACCGGTGATGCTCCTAGCACAAGCTCAATATAGAAATCCACCTCAGGCTACGAAGGAATAACAGAAAACTCATCCGGGAATACATCCCTTAAATGATCAACCACTGGAGGGAAATCCTTCTGACAAGTCCTTGGGTCATCCAGATATAAACTCGTAATCTGGGTTGTGACTCCACCTCACCCAAGATGCTCTGGTCCAGCTCGACTCGCCTGAACATCCCATTCTCCCTTGTATAGAAACTCTCCACCTTATAGTGACGTGAAACACACCCTACGACGATAGCAGTCTACAAAGTCTCGAAAGGTAACCAACTAGTCCATTCTGAGAATGACATCATAAGCTGTCATCTCTAAGACATATAGGTCCCAAAGGAACTGACACCCACCAACCTCAAGGGGGCACTTCTTGCATTGATGCACACCGGCCGTTCTAGTCCCCAACGGAGTTTCTAGCATCATGATATCAGAAGAAGTAGAAACATAGAGCCCAAAGCTCTCCACAACGAGCACAAATATAAAACTATGTGTAGCACCCATATCAAAAAGTACTGAAGATAAAACAGAAGCTACTAAAATAGTACCTCTGACTGTAGAATGTCCGAAATCCTGCATCTGCTGGGTCTGTTGCACTTCATATTCCTGCCCAGTGTCGCGGCCCTACGACACAGCCTGGTTACCATGAGTTGTCCCGCCCTGCTGCCACTGAGATCCTGGTGTCTGGCTACCACGACCATGACCACCATCTCTGCCTGCTTGCCCTGACGTATTCCAGTTCCCTCACTGGTAAGAAACTGGTGGTCATACTCCTGCTCGTGGAGCATACACAGAACCCCTCTTACTAGACATCAGTGGAAACGTCCTACAAAAGCGTTAAAGATGACCCATCCTACTGCAAGCTCGGCACTCCGCTGGGTCTCGTGGACACTAAGGCCGATTGTGCCCCTCTTTACCACATTGGTAGCACATGACCTATCAACATGAAGCATTCTTATGACTAGTACTACCACCCTGAGAGATTTCCATCTGTCTATTCCTCTTTCCAGGAGAAATAGTACGAGTAACTGGTGCTTAACTGCCCTGGCCCACACCACTAGATTCCTGCAGATTTCTCTCTGTAATTAGAGCCTAATTCACAATAGCATGTACCGAAGGCAACCTGAAAACCTTCACCAGTGCCTGGATGTCATAACGAATACCATCCTAAAAAATTATGGCTCTCAACATCTCATCAACCACCAGCACGGGTGCAAAGCGCTGATTCTCGGTAAAGCGAGCAGAATAGTCCATCTCCGACATTGCTCCTTGCTACAGATTGATGAACTCTGGAGCACTATCTGCCCTCAGCATCCCGATAAAGAGGAAGTCATAGAAGACCGCCTAAAAATCTTCCCACTCCTTGTCTATGTGATGCTCTGACTGGGTGGTAACATCCCACCACCTCTTGGCGGAATCACGTAGCATATACGTCACGATCTTGACCCTCCACCCAGGAGGTGTCTCAAGATGCTTGAAAATAGTCTGCATAGATCCTAGCCTAGAATCTGCAGTATGTGGTCCACCATCCCTTGAAAATGTCAGCAGATGCTGCTACTGGAAAATACTAGTAAGCTCAGCCATAGATGTGGTAGCCTGCGGTGCTCTCTGAAAGGTCTGCATAAACCGCATAAAGCCCTCACGAAACTGCACCTCCACGCCTGTGTGTAGTAAAGTGGATAGCGCCACATCTGGCTCTACTGGAAGATCCACTAGTAGCCCATAGCCCACCCTCTCCAAAGTATAGTTGTCACCGCTCTCCTGGAGAACAACGTGCGGTCGTCTAGGCAGCATGACACTACAAGGTCAAAAACACGCCTTAGATTCAAGATTATCAAGACTGAAAACGAAGAAACCAAAAACTAACAGGAGGAAGAGGTCATTCAAAACTTGAAAAACAAGACTAAATGATGTGTATACTGACTACATGACATGTACTTGACTTCTTTTCCCTACAAGATTCCTTCTACATGGCTGAGCCACAAAGATCCTGTTGAACAAAAACTACACGATGTGTATATCATCTACACGGCGTGTATGGTTTTATTTTCCAACTGCTTGTGTCATCTGTTACACGACCGACTACTCATCTTGACACTACACAGTGTGTTAAACTTGCACACAGTGTCTGCACCACCCCATTTCCCAGTCACACGGCTAAAACACATGGTCTCTCCTCGGATAAGACTACACTGCGTGTTTTACAGGTACACGGCGTGTTCTTAGATGAGCTCCACCAAACCATGTTATTAGTTACATGGACAAGGACACGGCTCACCTACACGCCGTGTTCTATATACAAACAACGTGTACATGAAAGGATTTCCCCGACCTGTGTTGTTAGTTACACGACCGGGTCCCCAGGTCACACTACATGACGTGTTCTTTGTTGACATAGCATGTGCAAGAAACGACTACACTGGCCCGTGTTTTTTAGTTACATGTTCGGGTCTCCGGGTCAACACTACACTATGTGTACATCCGGTACATGGCATGTTCTCCCCAAGAATGTACCCTTACACGTGTCGCCGCCCACACAGTTTGTGACACGGGAAGAGACTACACGGCGTGAACTCTGGGTACACGGCGTGTACTCAAAAAGTTTATTTTTCTTCCCGAACAGAAGAACATACATGGCATGTGTAAAGAACTACATAGCATGTATACTTGGTTTTCCAGACAATATACCTTAGAAACAACTCTGGATCCCAGAAAATATTGAAAAACAACACCTATGTTCCAAATTTCGATCCATGAGGGACCATACTCCCCACGAATCAAAGTTTGACATCTTATCTATGTTATGACAGAATTAACAGCTAATGATGCACCAAATTCCAGTCAATGGGGGCCCATACTCCCCAAAAACCAAAGTTTGACGTCCATTTTTTTAATTGGATCCTACAAAAACACCCTTATCAAACAGCATGTATCTATCAATGCAGCTATCATAAAAGAAGGATTTTACTAGCACATTAACTATCACAACAACATGCAATTTCTAATGCACCTACATGGCATGGAACTATGCAAGGCATGTGATATCTAGCATGTGCCTAAATGATGCATGAGACGTCATACCCTTATCTAATCGGGTTGAAACTAAATAGAACCCACAGATAAAATATAACCATCACAATCACAAGTGTGTCACCCAACGGTGAAATCAAATCAACTGTAAATTGAAAAATCAGAAAATTGCAACATGAGGAAAATTTGCATTTCCCTGTACACTAGTGAGCTATGCCCGGGCACAACTTATTACCAACTACCGTTCCCATCCTATCCCTGACTACGGCTCCAAATAGTAAGTCAATGAAAAGAAACTCCTCCAATACCACTTTGTAACGTCCCAGTTCCAGGTGCCACTCAACGGGTTCCCTGAATCCGGTTCACCACATGACCTCAAACGCATTTCCCCAAATGCCAGAGGATGCCGACTAGCAGGGATTGCCCAATTCTGATAGTGGGGAATCTATGCCCTCATTTTTCAAAGTGTATCATATAGGAATATAGTTTAAACAAACAACAACAGCGGAAGCAGTAACAGTATATGTAACTGAAATGTATAACTGATAAAAAAAGGGAAACCTGTTGTCATATATATATGAAGATGCATCATGTCACAATTCTATAAAACAGGCAGAACATGTTACACTGCAATATATTTCAATACAACTGAATTAAAAATATTGAAAAGAAAAACAGAACAGCCAGTGGCATCGCGAGCCAATGCTCGGTTCCATGCTCTCCTACACCCCAGTAGTAATCACGTACCTATGTTGGGACGCTTCCCCTTATCTATACCTACAGAAACGTAGTCTGTTTGGGCCGTAAAGAATGACCCAAACAGGGTGTGAGAAATATATCTCAGTAGGCACCCACCAACGGCTCGTACCCAACTGTGTGAAAGCATGCAACAATAGTGTGCAGTAATAAAATGAAATAAAGAATGTAGTACTGAATGTAACTAACTTAACCACTTATATTTCCATTTTAATATCCATTTAATCAATTATTTAAAATTTCACCATAGGAAATATTCTAAGTAAACAGCCAATGTCCTCAGACACGTAAAACTCCTACCCTCAGGTAAAGAGAATCCACCCACAAGAATCTTCCCACAGGCATATGGATATTTCCCATAGGTGTAGGAAGTGTCACCCATAGGCACAGAATCAACTGCCCACAGGCACGGAAGAAGTTTCCCACATGATAAGTAGTACAATGCCCACAGGCTAATCACAACACTGCCCTCCAGCTAAATAGGTAACCAAGCCAATCCCAACACATAAATAAGCAGTAAACAAGCAATTCCTCTCAAGGAAATTCTACAATCATTACATTAAAGGCATAATATAAACAACGCATACCCTCGGGTATCCGGCCAAACGACTAAACAGAGGAACGCACACCCAGGGTAGTTCGGGATCCAAGAAGTGATCCCAATTAGCATTTTTATATCACATTCAATTACCCATACAATTCTTGGTATCAAAATAGCCACGGCCTCATCCACAGGACACCCCAAATATGGGTTTGTAGCTCAAAAACACACAAAACACACGTCAGTTGGAAAATAAACACCAAGCCACCTACATTTAATTCCAATGAATGTTATACATGAATGTTAATTATAGAAACGCCCAAGAAAAAAGTAGATCTGACATTGAAGAAACTCTGTTTAAACTTAAATAACTCCCATTAGGGGAAAAATTGTGAAGAACTGCTTAAGGAGATGGGAGGACTTACCCGCGTGTTTCCAACGAGATCGTCCGAGGCTGAAAGGGATTCTAGAGGTGCGATCAGGAGATCTTCAAAGCTTCAGCCTCTTCTTCCAAGACCCCTCTTCCCATTCTAAGACTTCCATATGAACATGGGAGGCCACTGTCCATTTTAAGGGAAAAAACAAAGTACACGGCCTGTACTTCTGAGTACACAGTGTTTACATCCCATTTTTAAACTTTTCCTCTGGTGGATTCCCGCCACCGCGACACTGTTCACCTGCCGACATGACTACAAGATGTGTCTTCATGATCACACGACGTGTGCTCTCACACAGCTGGCCACCACATTACAATTCACCTATCGACTCACTACACGGCGTGTAAGGGACCACTACACGGCGTGTAGTCGGTTCCTACACCTTTCATCGCCGAAATGTCCACACACCCCGTGTACTCATTCCACACGGCCAAAAGTACACAACATATAGAAAAGTATAAGGCATGTACTTTCCAAAAATTAGGATTTTTCCCCATTTTCCTTATTTTCTAAAAAACACATAAAGAAATGAGATAAGAAGAAACCCATACCTCAAAATTAGAACTGGTTTCTTACAATTCTCAAATAATTGTACCACTATATATCCAAGTGATGATTAAAGAGGTGTATAAGGAATATGTAGATCTATAAGATAAGGTCAATAATTTCCATAGGTTCATTATTTATTAGTATGGAATGATAGTGTCTATGAAATATGTATGTGTTCCATCTATATAATATTTGAAGGATCTATTGGATGAATATCATAGTTCACCATTACCTATTAGTCACTGATGTATGAGGATGTATAAGTACTTTAAAAGATTTTTATTATCAGTAAAATATGAACTGAGATGTTATAATGTATGTAGAGATTTTATTATAAATTTATGACATAAATTTATAGTGATTGTAGAGAATGTGGATGACATAACCATTTCTCATATGAAAATGGGAATTTCAAAAATTCACCTTGTAGTTTTTTTATCATACACCCCAAAACATATAATTGATAAAAAAATTTATTGATGTAGATCACCTTTTAATTTTAGGAAATTATTTTTTTATAAGGATATATTTTTTCAAGACAATATTTAAATAAAATAAATTTTCTATGTTGTATGTTTTCATGGAGTACCACATTTTATTTTATCAAATCGAGATGTGGGTGTTAACATGATGATAGGGTGATGTCTTTTACCCTTTTTTTATTTAGAGTTTTGTTTCAATATTTTTTATTATAGATATATATTTCAAATATATGATAACCATTTAAATCGTAGTGGTTATTTTGAGGTCTTGATCTACGGATTTGATGGTTTTCTGGATCACCAACTTCGTATAGTTGATTTTTTTTATAATAGTAGTTTTTATATTCACATTCATATATATAGTTATAAATCTCAATATTGAAATATGTTTATAACTTCAATGTGTTTTGATGAAATTATATAATGAAATATAATGGGAAAAAGAAATCAAAATAAATTGTAGAGAAATTCATATCCAATCAATAGCATATAAGGGAACCTTATAGTACACATAAAAGTCAGACTGATAATCATCCATAAAATATAAAATTCCAAGGAAGTGGTAAATAATTCCACAAAATTTTCTAATGGAAAGAGTTCACAAGATTTGTAATGAAGGTAAATATGAACCCTACATATATATTCCCCATTCATATTATAGATCAAATAGTGTTGGTTGTTTCTTCATTAGCACTTCAACCGATCCACTCTCAGGTTCACAATTGTTTCCACGGATCTCCCCATGTAATGTATATAGATGATACATTACATGTATTTAATTTAAAGTTTTTACCACTAGATCATGATAATTCCTATGAAGAAAACCTAATAAAAATATAGGATTATATAGATATTTTGAAATTACCAAAACTACACATCTAGATAAAGTTCTCTAAATGCTTCATAAATTAAATGAAGCTACATTGGAAGTGAAGGATTTGACGACAAATAGATATCATCAATTTTTTGTATCGAAGTAATGAATTGTTCTGGTAAAATATCTTTTTATGGTAGTTAGAAGGTAACACCCACTGATTTTTTAATATATTTCTCTCCAAATAGACCTAATAACTTCTGTAGAATTTGATATAATAAAATTTGTGTTTAAATGATCTGTATTATACTATGACTTTATAACATATTATATAAAGTTGTAGAGTGAATTAGAATAGTATGTTTTTGAAATTTATCTATAACACTTTTAGAAAATGTAAATATATTTATAAATAACTACTCAATTTTAATTAAAATAATTATATACATTAAAAATAAGTTTATCCGTCCCAAATGATATTTATTTCTACTTATGAGTAAATAAAATAAATAATTTTGGATAATTTTTAAAAAATAACATAATTAAATTAAATTTTTATGTCCCCTTTTCATTATTATCTTCTAGTTAATAGTTTATAATACTATGAAATTCATGATTTTCCAACTGTTAGTAAAAAGTACAGATTTTTGTTGAATACGATCTTCTCATTTATATTATTTAATATCTTATTTTTATTTACTTATTTATAACATAAATTTAGTTCAATTATGTAATTAATATTCCAATTGAGTCATTAGAATTAATTTTATATTGTATTTTGTTATTAATAATGTTTAAAATTTAGAAAAAAAATGATTTCTGGGTAACTATTTTTTCACGTTTTTTGATGTTAATTTTTAATTATACTCAACCAATTCTATGAATTGAATAATTAAATAATGAGAACATATTTAGAATAAGGAAGATAAAATTTTGTTAATTTTTTTATTTTATTATTATTCATTATGGATTGTAACAATGGTAAATATTTTTCATAAGAGTAAGCATAATATATGTAAATTATTGATAAAACATTAGGATAAATATCTAAAATTTCTATAAAACATTACGTTATATTAAAACATGTATTTATTTCCCAAATTATCTTAGAAATCTCAATAAAATGTCTACTTGGTTCAATTTAACATTTACTATTACCAATATAGAAATTTAAGAAAAGTATAAAAAGAAAAGGTTACTCTCCTAACATTAATACCTATAATATTATTTCATAATTATTAAAAGAAGTTATTTAATGTTATAAATGTTTATTTAAAGGATACATTAATTTTTAAACGTGGTAATTTATTTTATGTTTTTAGTGATTGAATAATTAAATGAAATATTAACGCAATGCAATCAAAGTTTTTATTAAATTAATATAAAAAAATAAATGATTTCAAATATATAAAAAATAATATAGTATTTTTTATCAATTGTGTTCCATTAATTTTATAGAGATATATATATAACATATTTTTGTCATTATATAGGTTTATATTCAAATTCCATAACTATCTTCATGACATTAATGTAAAAATAATTGAATAGCTCAAAAAATGACATAAATGCTATTTTATAATATATAATATTTTATCAAAGTATTTAAATTTTTAAAAAATAAAATCATTAGAATGGTTATTTAATATGGGTGAAGATATAAATTATGGTCTATGTATAGTTTACTTTTCTACTTATGTTAACATTCGTGAACCATAAATATTAAACAAACTTGATATTATTATAATTATCAAAATTATTTATGATGTGTCAAAACTAAGAGATTAGGATAAATAAAACAAATATACATGTATAACAATTATTTTATGATATTTTCATAACATATATTATTCTAAAATTTTATATATGTAAATTATTATTTACCATAGTATAAAATTATATCCTATCAATTTAATTACCTAAGAATCCCTAGGAGTGACCATCGCCTCACATATAAAAGGGATTATCAAATTCTCTCTTACTAGAATCCTTTTATTATTCTATTTCTGAATATACATATCATAATACTATTAAATATTCCTTCACCATATCGTATTTCCTTTTTTAATCACAAAATACCACCCCTTCAAGGATTAATTTTTATTTTAATAGGTCTCTCAATAAAGATGTATAACTCTTAACCGAGCATTTTCAATAATATATATTCTTGTAAATCAAATAAATCAATTGTATTTATTTAAAAACATGTTTTAGTTTTTTATATACATAATTATTGTGTTTATAGTTTAATATCCATAAAATAAAGTCATTACATATTATGGAAGTAAAAATCATTGATCATGTATAAGTACGACATACCGCCTTCACATAATGATGTAATTCATTTTTCATCAACTTTTTACATGTATAGTTATAAATATAAAACTTTATTTATATTTTTTATTTATGAAATTATATTTTTATCTAATTTCAAATAAATATTTACCTTCTGTTCCATTCATCCATCAAAAAATTGAAATTGTGTTCATGCATATATATGACCTACCTTCTCCAAGAATGTTTTCATTAATTTTTCTATATATACCTTATATGGATATATATATATATATATATACTATATATTATATTTATTTCATTTTAAAATTTCCTTATATGTTGGATTCGTGATTTTATTAGAAGTAATAGATCTACATAATCGAAACGCCCATGAAAACCCAAAGATTTAATGCTAGAAAAAAATGATTTTCCAGAATATCTATTAATAAATTTGTGTTGAAATGTTATATATGGATAATATATGACATTGTAAGTATTTAAATTATTATGCTATATAATTTGAACAAATTTCAATTTATTTAATCTTCAGTAAGTTAACTTTTGATGTAAGTGGGTGTTTAGGCAGGTTGATTATGTTAATATCTCACAATTTAATAGGATTTGTCATGATTATATTCACAATGAAGATATTTTCTGACAAACATCTCAAGAATCATATTAATATTTTTATACTATAGTTATATATATTTATTACTTGGATTAATTTTATTTTAATCCATTAATGTAATTAATATACCCAAAAAATCTTTATTGAAAAATATTTGTTTTTCTCTCTTCAAGTAAAAAATAATTTTTCATCCATGTCCATGTTTTCTAAAAAAATATAAAATGTTTCTAATATTAACCAAAGATTAATTAAATTTATTTTTAATCATTATAAATTTAAAAATTTTATTTAAAAGGAATCTTCTTGTTGTTTTCTAGATGATGTGCATTTGACTTTTAATTGAAAATGTGATGGGAATCTTCCTTAATTATTACATAGTACTTTTAAATATATTTTTATATAAGATCACATATTTTTATTCTACTTATTCTTTACGAGAAAGAATAGTTTTTAAAATACATTTATTTTCCATAGGTTAGGTTATGTTGACATTTTTAGATGTTTATAAAACCCACTTCTATTTTCCTCGAGTTATAATATGACGAATACTTTATGATATTATTGAATAGATATTTATTAGGTTAATTTTGTTGCTTGTGGGTACAAAAGTAGATATCCCTCTAAAGAATTGAGTAAATTTTTATGTCTCATGATATAATAAGGATGGGAATGGAGAGTGATCCCAGTTCAGTAAGAGACATTGTCAACTACGATAGTATTGTGAGTCAGACCTGACTAAGGAAATGATGGAATGTGGATTGAACCAATTCCAATATTATTTTCTTAAAGGTGGTCCTTGACTAAGGAAATAGTTTTATATTCATAACTGCATACCATAAACTTATGTCTTATTCCAATCATATGATCTCATGGGTCGTGTTCTTTGTTTTCAATACGAATCATGTCTTATGACTTAACGAATTCACGTAATGATTATATAATATGATATACGATACACTAGTAATTTTTTTTAAAATTTATATTATCATGATATCTTATCCCTAATCTCATGTTATTATTGAATAATAATTTATTTATTCCTTTTTTACTATTAGAGAGATTTTTTCCCACCCTTTATTAGGATTATCTTCCGATGATATGGAAAATGATTTTAGGTATGATATGTCTCAGAAGAGAGCTTATTGTGAAGAACTATGTGGCTGACAAGTTCTGTCTGTTAATGAATTTTTTTCATATATAAGTTTCAAAAGATTATAAATTATACAATTATATTTTGAATTATAATTTTATATAAAAGATATTAATATATTAAGATGTACTGTTTATGTTTGTAATGTATGGGTCACTATAGAATCGATGATCAACATACTAGGTGACATTTCTATTTATGTTAGCTCTTTGGATTAACCGTGAATATCCCATTTCATATATTTATAGAACACATTACATGGAAGAAATTTTAATATACTCTTTAAATATCAATTAGTAATTTACAACTCGATCAAAGGGATTACAACATAAAACAATTGTGAAAATAATTATAGTATTTTTAAGGTCATTCACACATCATATCATCATGATTTTGCATCAAATTCTTTATTAAGAATAACTTATAACATAGTTATGGGTTAAGATACAAATACCTATTAATCTAATAATGTTTATATTGAAAATTATTGCATGATTCAAACTCAAATGGATTTAATAATAAAATCTGTGAAAACCCCAAAAATAATGCAAAAGTGACCATAAATAGTAAATCTTTTAAAACTAAATAAAACAATGGTATTTCATAAAAAGATATGTTCAATAGTTGATGTTGAAACAAAATAATGAAATACACATGAAACTAATAAATAATGAATGATATACCACTCATAGAATCATATAAGAGGTGTGGGTAAGATTATCATATGCGTTATGGAATAAAACTTGAGAAGTATTATCAAATAAAGATATTCTAATAAAACAATATATTTATTGATTTGTTTTAAAAAAATTAAGTCCAATAATTATTATGTGACCATACCCATCATTGTGAAATGTCCCTCTATGAGTAAATCTAATGGTGTTTTCCTACTTGTCATTACGTGAAAACCCTGTATGAATAAAAAACAAAAACATGTTCCAAAAATCCTTTAAAAGAAAACCTTGGGTATCATGGTGTGATTATATTCCCCCACATAAATTTTTCATTTTTTCCCTTCACCATTGTGATAGTTTTTAGTCCACGACATGGTTCAACATGACATGGGTTAACATTTAATTATATTCATGCCTCACTAATTCATATTGAACTCATACACTACATGATATTTTTGGATTGTGGGTAAAATTTATTCTTGTTTAGTCCTAACCACAACATAAAAAACTATTTATTTGAATGATATTCTAGCATTAGTGATATATATATGAATATAAACACCAATCAGGGGGCACCATCAACCATACTGATGTAAATATATGTTTCTAATCACTTTTCACTGTGTTACCCACACCCTTCGTATCGTAATAATCCACCTAGATTCCAACATGAACCTAGGTCCAAATCATCAAAATATCTCCCGTACCTTTACCAACGCTATATAAAACTCCAAATAGTGAAATTCATATGTTTTTGTAATAAATAAATTTCATGCATTCCTCAATAATGTTATGTTGTTTTACAAACATCAAACCAAATAACTAAACATCCTAAAACATTATTGACTAATTTCAATGACCCTCCTAAGTTAATAGCACTCACATGTATTCCCATTTTTTAATTTCACACTTCATTATCCCCATATGGATATTCCTATTCAACCAATACACTCAAATAAATGATTATGTATTCCTAGACATATTCATTTTTTTCTCTGATCCTCAATATGAATTGGTCAGCCCTTGAATGACACATTTAGATCATACTAGATATACATCACATTGATCCCATGATATGAATTGTTATCATATTTTATGGGAAAATATACTTGAATCATGTTAGGAATATAATTAAAATAAATAATATAAACTATTTGATAAGGCATTGTATTGATAATATCCCTAAACTAAAATATCTCATGAACCTAGGTTCTAATTTACCTTTCCTTTGAATCTAATGATTCCCCAATCCAAGTGAAGCACAAAAGAAGAACTAAACTCCAACCATTTTCTCGATAGGAAAAAAACTGAATGATTTATGACTTCTTCTTACATAAATTATTCATCATCCACTTCCTACTATTCCATAAATTATTTCACATCTATAGCATGAGGCATCGATCATTAACCTATGACTCCATGGACTCTAGAAAATGAAAGGATTATTATAATGTATCGCTATATGATGTCTAAAAAAGTTCCATGGAAAAAAATAACTTATATTATATAAAAAATATGAATGTACCAATAAAATCGACCATAAAATCTCAATATTGATTGGACATAGCCAAATAAATTCCTCAAACTGTCAGATGGTAAGAATACACTACTCATTAGTTTGGTTATGATAAGTAGTACTCACACACACAACTATACATAGAATATTCCCCATCCCTCACTATATTCATGTTTCATAACATGAATCATAGTATAAAATTATTCTATATGATATGTGGTAAATAAATATTATTTCTCGAATAAATAAATTCTCATCTCAACAATATAAAAGGAATCTACGATCAGAAGAAAATAGGAATCCTTAGTTAATTGGTCCTTAATATATAAAATATCATCCTTGAATTAGGGTGTCCACGGAAACCACATCGAAATAATTATGGTCACAAATTCCCTCTTACAATAATGAATGTGTACTTAGTGATAATGACTTGGGGGTTATTAGTGCCCAAACATTATCCAATGTTGGGTGGTGCACATTGTGAAAGAACCTATTATGTCCTTCATCATTCTATAAAACTATTATTATCTATATTTAACCCGATATATATTATTAAAATATAGGTGAATGACCAATCTATATTCATATGAGTCCCTCATCATCTCCTCATGCATGATCCTGAGTATAATAGTTGCACCATGGATGTAAACAATATCATTGGAATACATATACTAATTATGTTGAATCTGACCACTATATATAAATTCCCTGACCACCAGGTAGTTTGAATCCCACAGTAGACACTCCTTTTCCATCTTGAAGTGTTGGATCATGATATCCAAGGGAATAAAGTTTTATTATCACTGATACTCTTTAGAATCATGAAATGTTATAGAGAAGAGGACCAAAATCTATCACAATCATCTAAAATTTTGTAATATATGTGTCAGAATCATTAAAATAATTAAATTTACAATGATATTACTGATTATAAGGGATTATGCCTTCTTAATGTTGAATACTACATGCTCCAAACCAACCATTTGTTATAAATGTATGAGTCATTTTTTGAGAAATTAAATCATTTTCTCGAATGATTATTATATGACACAAATATCATTCCCAAAAGATACATCCAACAATACCATAGGGAATGAGCCACTATTTATAATTCAAGATGTTGTTTTATGTACATCTATTGACGCATCATCAACATCATGTAACCACAATTGGATACACAAACATCCAATATCAAATCCTCTCTATTCATGAATCCTAATGTATCAAAGCACATTTTGTACTCCTCACCATAATCAGGAATGTTATATATCTATATAGGCCTCATATTCTATTTCAACTATGGAAAACATCCCTCATAAAGATTGTTTTAGTGGAAATTCACCCTCTTCTTTCCAAATCAATAATTGGAATTTACAAAATTTTAAATACCAATATGATTCTTTTGATTTAAGTGATAAATCCCAAGAAAAGTTGAGTCACAAAAAAGTTCATAGATCGCTCTCATAAAAATAAAACCATGACCTAATAATTATTTATTGATATAGTATCCTATAATATCATTTTCCCCAATAATTTCACCTGAACCCTCTAAAACACACATTTTATTTTATTAAATCTTCATGATTATATCCATGTGTGATAAAAAAACTAAATATCTTTTCTGTTCCTCCCCTATCAGTGTGTATATGAGCATATCATCGAGAAACAATATCAAAAAAGAATCCATGTTTAGATGGGTGACTTGATTCATCATTTCCATATATAATTAACTTGTATTCATCAAACTTAACAACATCACAAGGTACTCATATAGAATATATTATCTTCTGAAAATTGTATAAAATTCATAATAGGGATTCATATATATACAATGATAACTAAATATTACATCAATCTTGGTGAAAACTCCAACCAATACCAATGCTTCAATTTGAGCATCAATATATATAAGTGAATATTTTTTCTTGATCATCACATATTTTAACTTCCAATAAAAAAACATTGACATATCCCACCATCTTAGTTTTATAGAAAAACACTACATAACCCCAAGGGGGTGTATTAGGACATATAATCCCCCATTACATCAAAATACATTAAATAAACCTTTATTTATTGATGGTAAATAAGATCCATCCTATAAGGTGGAGTAAATTTGGTATTCGTCCCACGAAAAAGATAAATTTTTATCTTCAACTATTTCTTAGGTTCAGAACCATAAAAATTCACAACAATGATAACCAAAGACTAGTTAATAAATGAATTAAATATTGATTGACACATCCCCTCATCATCCATCATGGCACATGAAAACTAGGTTATGATCCCACACAATTTATAAATTTTAGGAACCTTATGGATGACATAAAAATCCATTTCTATTCTATTGGTATAAATATAAACATTCGTATACATCCATCCATCCAATATAAATTTTTTATTAATGGAAGATCCAAAAACACCACAAGGAAACCCCCCAGATTATGGAGATCTAAAATAATGTAAATCGAGGGCATCCCCTCTAATTAAGTTCATTGTATCTGGTTTTAAACTACAAGGGTGAATGAGGCAGTCGTGCCCCGCCAGCTGATCCTCTAAGGAAGCCAAGGGCCCAACAACTTTGTTTCCCTCCCGCCGTGAGTGTGAAACATAGATTGAATCCCTCATCAGAGATATGAACTTCCTCATAGGATATAATAGGACCAAGGAACAACAACCATACCCAGAACTGAATTGTTAAGGATAAGGGAATCTGTCTCGGCCTAGGATATAACCACACCCTCCTGAATACACAACTCGAGCCCCATGAGCATAACCATGGTCTCCACCATAAGAGGATTTCCCATTCCAAAACGAGCAGAGAAGGCCATCCTCACATCCCCTAGAGGGTCCTGAAACACACCCCCTCCTTTCATGACACCAGCCAGACAAGATCCATCTGTGTTCAATTTGAAACCAGAAGCAGGTGGTTTCCAAGACATCCAACTCACCCGCACCTCAACATTAGATGGAAAAAACCGAAGGCCTCTTTCCTAAAGCCTGCAAAATGCTAGAGCCACCCGCCATTCCTTGGGAAGATAAATCTAGTATATGATCAAGAACATCATCCTTTCAATAATGGATCTTTTCGAAGACCATGTACCCTCAAACCTCACCTGATTCGTGGCTTTCCACAAACACCAACTCCCTGCACTCAGAATCCCCGCTCTAGTCATGCAGTCTTTCACAATCCAATTAGATCCCTGAAACCATTCCCTCAGGAAAGAAAAACATCCCACTACCGCGACCTGTCAAAAGCAGGTCCTCTGAAAAACCTCCATACCACTGAATCCTAATCCCCTTCAGAGAATAAATGGTTCACACTCTCCTCCTTCATGTTCATGCAATAATGGGAAGCTGATGGTAAACTCAACCCAATATTCCTGACATTCTCATCTGTGGCCACTGCATTCCTACTAAGGTTCCATAGAAGAAAGTTATATTTTACCGGTATAAAATGGCACCACACCACTCCATTCCACTCATCATGAGGAATCTGCTCCAAATCCCACCTTCGAAACTACTTGGAAGAAAAAACTCCCGAGGTCGAAGTAGAAAACATAAAATGATCTGGGCCTAAATTCAGATCAATGGAAGCAAGGAGATCCTATTGCTCCGGACTCAGCACCGCCTCTTTAAACTTGAGATGCAGAATTGCCTCTTTCACCATGATCATAGGACCAAGACACCCTGGGAAGGCCAACGTTACACCATCCAAGTTCTTATGCCAGAAAAGAAAATCCCCTAAACCAAAAATCCATCGGGTATACAGAAGTAGACATTGAATCATGGGTTATATAATCGCCCACATGGGAGACCTGTAGCCATGAGTATCCACTCTGTGCTCCCTACAAATCACCGACATAGAACTCCCCCGTAACGTGTGCTCCTCCAGATCTTCCCAAACATGTTTTCATGCATGCAGTTGATCGAATTACGCAGGGTCCTAACACCAATCCCTCTGTCCCCAACCGGCCTCACTATATTATCCCAAGAGACCCAGTGCCTCTTACCCTTTTCCTTGGTATCCTAAAAAAGTTACAAATAATCCTTTCAATAGCTTTGATCACACCTTGAGGTGTATTAGAGCCACCCATCGCATGCATGGGAATGTAGGAGAGGACGCTATTAACCAGAGCTATCCGGCCTCCAAACGTTAAAAATTTGTTTTTCCAGTTCAATATTCTATTTGATATCTTACACACAATAGTTTCAAATTCATGAACCTGAAGTCTCCCTGAGGAAATCGGAGTTCCCATGTACTCCAGAGGCAACTACACACGTTGCATGTCTATCCGCCTACATAAAGAGGCCACCTGACTCTCAGTGCTCTGTTTTGGGACGAAGAAATTTCTCTTGGAGAAGCTTATGACCTGTCCACTCTAGTGAAAATAAGTCGTCAAAATTTCCATTATTCATTTCACCGAATCCCTCCCTCCATTAATGAAAATGATTTTTTCGTCCACAAACATTATATTAGAGACTAAGGTGAACTTCATTCTTCTCTTCTAAGGAAATATCCTCCCTTGAATTAAACCACTGTTAATGAGCCTGCTGAGGGAGTCTTGTGCCAGGATAATGATTATGGGAGATAGAGGATCTCCTTGATGAATACCTCTAGTAGGCATCAAAAAGTCATGATCCTTCTCTATAAAGGCCACCACCAGCCATGGGGAGCTAAAACTCTTGAATAGAAGGTCCACCACTTTGTCCGATAAGCCAATACATGATAGAACTCTGTTAATGAAGCTCCATTCAAGCCTATAATAAGACTTGTTCATATCCACCTTGATTTACAAGTTCTAGCCATGTGTTCTCATCTCAATATCTCATATCATATCATGAGAAAGCACTATCACTCCTTTAATAGAGTGCCCAATCAAAAACCCATGTTGCTCTGGACAAATCTAATCAGAAAAAAAATTAGCAATCATTTGATTATTGATTGTTGCAAAAATCTTATATGGAAAGTTGCATAAGCTCACTGATCTATAATAAGATAGAGAGGAAGTATTAATAACCTTGGGTATAAGCACCAATGTAGTTGAACTCGCCACCCTTGGGATACCTCCACCCCGAAAATAGTCCTAGACCGCGACAATTATATCATCATTAACCACTCCCCATGCACCCTGTAGAAGGATCCTGGGAAGCTGTCAGGCCCGGGGGCGCTATCCGGGTTGAGATGGTGCATGGCCGCAAAAATCACCTCCTCCTCTAGAATAGCCTCTAGATCCTCATTATCCGCAGTGGAAGCCCGATTTGGAATAACCTCCCGCAAGACACTCTGGCCACTAGGATACCCTGAGAGCATCCCCGGTTTAGGGCCATCAATATGATCTTTAAAGAAAGTTGTCGCAAAACCCCCCACTGTATCCCTATCATTCGAATAAGAACCATCATCCATCAGCAGATTAGGAAGGGATAAGAGTCTTCGCTCTCTGATGCATGCATGGAAGTAAGCCGAATTTCGATCCCCCTCATGAAGCCACCTCACCCGAGAGCGATCTCGAGCCAACCTGTCTTGTTTGAGAAGCTCCACGGCCCACCATTCATTTTTTTCCACGAGATCTTCAAAAGACAATCCATCCCACTCCTCCTCCATGATAATCTCCAAATCTTCTATAATTTTTCTATGAGTATCTAGAATTTGATCAAAAGGACGAAGCTCCTGAGACCAGAACATCAGCCCCAGTTTCAAACACCTGAGCTTGTTATGAATATCCACCCACACTCCCATCAGCTCTAAATAAATTATTTTAAAGTCTGTAATGGAATATCAATCAACATCAACAAAATACATGAACTCTATTGTCATATCCAAGACATAAATAAATCCCAGAATATATGAAAGAATATAATTCATCTATTTCAAATAATAAATATTACATGGTGAAAACTAATAAAACCATAACATGAAACATATATTTATTGATATCGTGATTAACATATGTAGGACTGATAACATGTAACTAGAATTAATAAAAAGACATGTAATTTTTCATTTTGGATTTTATATATTTATTGTTGATTATTCAATACATAATGTAATAATCCATGGTTGAATTCTATAGGTCTATTGTCTTTGGAAACTAGGATACACAATACGGTGGTTCATAAGTGTACTATATCATTTACCACTAAAATATTCATAACTAGCACCCATTTTAGAAATATCATAATTAGTTCTTTTATTTCTATCCAGGGGAATGTCTAAATATGTAAAAGGTGATATCAAATGAAAAATATGGGTAATTGATAGAGATATCAAAGATCACATGCGAATATTGTGAGAATATGTGGATGATAAAATAATCATGCCATTTTAAAACCATTTCATGTATATCAAAGATCATAATCTTATTCCATTTTATAAATATTATAAATTAAAAAGAAATGAATCATATAAAAATAAAAGAACAAGAGTAACGATAGTATAACATTGAAATATGACCTATGTATGTGTAATATACATAAGGATATAATATAATTTCTATATTATTCATGAATCACTTCTAAGACTATCATATTAGATATGGTTCAATCCCAAAAACTTAATAGTAGAAAAGGTTCTCTCCAAATACTATCATGAAAGATATTGACCCTTTATATACTAGGATCACCACACATTCTAGTGTGATTTTTCACATGCGATATATGTCACTAACCAATTAATTGGTGGGATATAAATTTCTAGTCCCCCACATCACATAATGAAAATAAAATATTTGTGTTCCAAAAAGAACATAAAACTTTCATATATCAAAACCCTTAAAATGAAATGGGTTTCATAATGATTTTAGCATAGAATAAACCATAGAAAAGAAACAATATTCATAAACATTTAATATTTTTATCATATCATAACTCAGGAAAAACAAATTGTTTTTTCTGAAATCTTCTTATCACCAATATAAAGTATCTATATTAAAAATAAATATAGTAACCATGGATTATATCACTATTAAATCAAAATTAGAATCACAGGTTGTTGTCATTGAGGAATAAAAATTCAATTATAATATTTTTAAATCATTATTGTTTGAAATACCCTTTCCCATTTCAAAATTACTTTACAATAACAATAAATTCATAATTTATTGAGATAAAATTTTATTTGGAAATCATCAACGATAATTATAATGGAATCATTATAATTTTTATTTGTTATTATTGTTGTAAATTGTTTTCATCCCATTTAAATTTTAATAAAACATTCCTTTCATATTTTTTTATAAATAAAAAAAACTTGTATTCAAAATGGAAATAATATTAATTTTAAACCCTTTGCATAAAAATATAATCATGACTAAATATTAATTTATAAAATTATCGAATAATATTTAAAACAATATGATTTTTTTTGAAAACATGTCTACAGAAAAAAACGTTTTTTGCCCGAAGAGAGAAATAATTTTTTTAAAAAAAATGTATATTGAGTATCTTGAGTATATATAATGAGGAAAATTAACGGAAAAAGATATTCTCCTGAAATAATGGAGGAGATTAAAATCCATGATATTCATCAATGTTATAGAATAAGATTTTATTATCAGAAACCAGATCATAAATAATCCATTTATATAAAGAAATAGTATCATAAAAACATTTCCAGATTTCCAGATTTTGACTCACATGTCCTAAAAACGAATGATGGTTTTAATGAATTTTATGTCCATTTATTTTTTTATGATCATCCTAAAAAAATTCATTTACATTAGAAACAAAACATAAATGAATCTAGTGGGAAATATTAGATGTGTCTCACAGAAGTAAAGTTGAGACGAAAATCCTCCACTTGAAGTTCCAATGGAATCAAAATCACCCTACCATCATATATAATAAATATGAATTTATTATAATTATATAATAGAATCATGAAAGAATTTATAATATCATATATTTTAACATTATAATAATTCAAAAACTATTATTTGATAATTCAATATTGAATATATCTTTTTCTAGTGCTAACTATTTCGTTTATCAAGAGTATAACAGCTCATTAGTTCATGTCATTTTACATTGATTAGTGTTCCATTTTACAGTTAATTTTCATAAACAAATAAGTATTATATATATTCATTATATATTTATTTAATGTCATTCCTCACGGATAGAGATCGAAAAATATTTTACACCATTCATGGAGATAGTAGGCCATTAGTATGTATGAGCGACGTTTTCACTTTTTAATAGATGGAATAAAATTAAAGAAAAATAATAATTAAACATTAATTATTAATTATTAACTCATATAAATTAAATATATCATTCCATATCATAGTCCATGTGAAAAAAAATGATAAAGAAAACACATCACTACATGGAGGTGGCACACCACACGTATGCATGAGCGCTAAGATGGTTTTCTAATGGACTGTAATGTATGATCTTTTCTGTGATATTGTATTTTGAGAAGTGTAATTATGTAATAGGTATCATATATATACATTAAACTCAACATTCTACCCATATATAAATGATGAAGATGAATAATTAAACGTATCTCTATATAGAGACTATAAGAAAAACGTACACGTGAGAGATTATTTCACATACCAGTTGATGTGAATGAGAGTGGATAAGGATGAATTCAGTATCAAAATAAATTTTTTTGGAAATTTTGTATATTGAATATATTATATTATGATAAATACAAAGTATTTAGAGTACTTATAGTATAACAAAAATATATTTTTCTTTTATCTAGATTACATCTCCTTTGAAATAACCCTTATAGATATTCTTTTAATGATCCTACATATGAAATTTTTTGAAGACTAAAACATCTATAATGGTCGTAAGGATAATTTAGAAGGATTATATCATGGTTGTATGAGTTATATAGCTCTAAATGAGTGAATATGTGAGAGGAGGGAGTAAAAGATTATAATTGATTTGAGGATCACATATAGAATTTCATAAAATATTAAACTATTGTAATGTGATTCTAAAAAAATGATTCCAAATTCACATATATTTGAATATATGTTATTATCAATTTGTATTCCAATAAACCAATAATATTTTATTTCTCCACATTTGGTTTTAATCCTTTTCTTTTTTTGACCTCTCTGTCAAGCCATTTTTACCATAATAATGATAACATTATGTTCATTCTAAAATGTTTATAATTTTACATATAAGTAATATAATGATAGATAAATGAAGAAAAGTTGAAATTTTAGATAATATATTTTTATAATTGTCCTCCTTATATTTGTTAATAATTATTATAATAATTAATTAAATATTTTTTCTATAAATTATCTTTATGGTTATTTTTTAGAATATTAATTTATTTCTAATATCAATTAAAACATAAAATTGTATGATTTTAAATGAAACAAATCACTAATTATTTATATTTATTAAATATCTATCTGTTTTTTAGGAAGCACTAACTTTTACATATTACATTAATATTTATATTTTTATTATAATTTGTTATATTTTTCTATTATTTGAATAAATAATATATTTTCACTGCGTAAGTGAATAAGGAAATTATTTCATTCTTAAAAATTATTAGTAAATTTTAATGATAAAAAATCAATTAAATTTATTATATCCATTTTTAACAAAACATAAAATTTTTTTATACTTATTAAATAATTAAATAGATATTAAGGTCACGAGTGTGACATTTTTTTGACATTATCTTCTACATAAAGGTTATAAATTTCATTATCAAGGTAAAATGGCACAATAATTACAATAATTTTATAAATGTGTGAAATTTAATTAACATAACACATACAATATAATAATTTCAATTTTTGATTGATTTCAAGACATCATTATATTTCCTTTCGCTCTTGTTAACTCATTTAACCTTTACCGTGATAAAAATATTTAAAATGGTTACTATTTATTATAACTATGAGTAAAACTGGCATATTTACCAAATTTGGAACTCTAGATTTGAACATTGGAATATATTGTTCATTATTCAATTTCTATATGTGGAGGAAATTGTGATAATATTAAAATGAAAAATCAAACCAAAAATACTGTTTCAAAAAAATATTCTCTAATGTTTAAATACGTTTTCATGTCAAATTGAATTATAAAATTAATAAAAAATAAAATAATTATATTTTTATTGAAAATGAACAAATTAAATGTCAAAAAACACAAAAAATAATTCTATTTTTTGAGTACCTAAATGTAAAATGCCATTTTCAATAAAACAAATTATTTTTCCTTATTCATTGAAAAATAAATCCTTTTAGAATGTTTTAAAAAAAACATCAAAATATTATTATTATATTACAAATTCAAAAAATATACCCATTCATATAATACAAATTCTAAAAGTTTTAATTTTATTAAAATGTTATCACAAAAAGAAATTGAATTTTTTTTGATGAAAAATTATTATTGAATATAAAAATTAATTTACTACAAATTCATTTTGCATTTACTAATAATTAATTTTTAAGAATTTATTAAGTGGGTATTTTATTTATATATTTAATAATTATTTAGTCAGATTCAAAACATACAATTCATTTTCTAGGTTATAAAGGTAATATTTCATGGTTCATTTAACCTTACGATTTCATATCTTAAATACAATTCAACATATTGTTATATTAAAATCCAATATTTTACATTCTCCCTGACCCTATAATAAATTGTCTCTTAATATATGAAATTGTTGTTGGTAGTCAAGGGTTTAAAATTTGAAGATTCTGTTTTTTTGGATATTAACATCGTAAAAAGGGTTCATGAAAATAGATCTCAAATAAAATGAATGAAAAATATGAAGGTTTTATAGAATGAAAAATATCTCATTTTCTACAAAATTTATCTATAATTCTATGAGAAAAAACTGTATATTGTTGAAAAAATTATCCCTGCCAATTATTTAGAGTGGTAATGATCATTGATCATAATAATGTGTATAATCTTGAGAAAGGAGACAACCACAAATCCAAAAATCACTAAGGTGTGAAAATATTGTCAATTCATATCAATTGAATGTAATATGACAACATTTTGGATTTGAGATCTTTTTACTATTGTTCAGAATTAATTTAATTTATATACTTTGAACATAATTAAATATACTTACTTAGAATGTATAATTTTATTCATTAGTTCATTTCCAACGTAATATATTTTATTTCACAAGATGATGTTTATTCAAGATTAATTTTTCATTCCTAAGGAAAAACAGATGATATTCTAAGAGATTTAATTATTATATAAAATTCTTCCACATCTCATTAAGAATTAATAAAATCAACAACAAATTTTTTCTCAAAATGTATGATGTTTAAAAAAATGAGTAAACCCTTTTATGAATAATACCCTTTGTTCAAGAAGCAAAAAAAAATAATGAAAATTTATTGACACATCATTACAAGATTAACGTAACATTTTTCTCATAACTATACCAAAAAAATCCATCTTCCATACTCATATATTACCATAACTGTTCTTATATTTTCCTTAAATATCTCGGATCATCATAATGCAACATTATAATCATTTATGCTTCCAAAAGATAATTCAACTTTTTCCCATAAGTTAAAACCTATATTAGAAAACGTGTTAATATTTACCTTAGTCTTAAAATGATTCTAAAATAAACCAAGTATTTACCATTAGAATAAAATCATTTTCATAATAAAGGGAACTTCACGTAGACTAGTGGTAATAACTACACCCTTATCACACATTAGTTGTCGGTTCAAGCCTCATGGCCTTTCCATATGTGATGTTTTTTCACTCAAGATTCACATTGTACCTTCAATAGAACTATATTTATATTATTCATATACTTTTATAAAATTTTTATTAAATTACTCAATAATATAATTAACATTTAATATTTTTATAACATAAATTTTAATTTACTAACCGTAAGAATACTTCTTAAAAACATTAATTGCATTAATCAAAAATATTATCACACATTACTCCTAGTGGTTATATATACCTCAAACCAATACAACATTTCACAAAATATTATTAATAACATGGATAAATCACTATATAATTTTATAATGTATTCATTATCATGGCCATAGAATTTAAATAATTACCAAAAAGTTGTTAATTATCTTAAACATAAGTATCATTAAGATATCCTCTTATAAATAAATTAATTTTCAATCATTATGATGATAAATATCCAACAATCCACAAGAATATAATTATCAAAAAATCAAATCATTTTTAACACAGATGGTTATTCAAATATAAATTGTCTATGCTTCATAAAACCCTACAAAATTTATTAGGTAATACAAAATCAAATAACTTAAAATATTCAAAATGGGGTGATCACGCTATTAAACATATGATCAAACATAAAAATATAAACCCATTATTGTATCCATAACCGTTAAGTTAGATTATATTATATCTTATATGATTAAAACAATTATTACAATATATATTCCTTAAATTACATCACAAATTGTTGAATATATTCCACAAATAGAATAATAAAATAAAATATATTAAAGATGATGTAAATCATTTTTTCATCAAATAGAAAACCAATTTCTTGGTTACTAATATTTTCTAATTAATATCAGTCATCTTCTTTACCAATTTAATCATTTCAGAATTACCTCTAAATCACTTTTCATAGTTATCAAATACATTCTACATATGATTTCAAATCCATAATGTCTGTTACTATGGAATAATAATTAGACATTTCATTATTCTTATATCAAAAATATCGTTGATATAATTAATGAATCCAAATACATAAACTCTTCAATAAAATCATTTCATTTATATGAATAGAGTAAGTCCGTTATTTTTGTAATATTTAACCATAATATTTGTGTACAGGCTTAGATAATTCACATATTCCTCATAGAAGATACATTGAAATATAATTGTTACCTTAAGATGCACATCATTTTCATCAATCAAATTATTCATTTTTTCTAATAATTTCTAATTATATTACCCACTTTTCCCCATAGAAAAAATCTCCAAATATTGTGGAAAAATTCCATAGAGTTCATCTTCCCTGATTCTCAACATGTAAGAAGTTAAATCATATTTCCCTTCTTTACAGCATGAAAATCCTTCTTTAACTTATTATTTTTGGTAATAAACTCAATAATATAGAGGTTTTAATCATATAACATGATATATTAATAGTTATAATCATATATTTTTACATTTTAGCTCCCCTTTCATTTTGTTTCACATTGGGAAAATCAATCCATTGTCAATCATTGTTATCATGTATCCTCCCTGTTATATATTTCTACGAAAACAAAAATATGTCGTGTGAGAAATAATATTCATAATTAGGAAATATGAAAATTAATTTATAGAGTTTCTAATTCATGAAACATAATTTATATATATGTAATCATAGTCTTAACCTATGTCATCTAGGATCATTACAATGACTTGAAGATGTTATCCAATTCATAGAATTGGACTCAATGTTTTCCATGATGTCTTCTAAACATAAAATCCAAAGGTAAGTAAACCATTCCTTGATACAAAAAATATTGAACATTAATTATCATGCATATATTTTACATCTTAATAGCTAAATAATAAAGAGATAACATTATGATCAATTCCAAAATTGTATTGGTCTAGTATACATGTATCCATGGATACATTAGAAACTTGTTCATAAGTGTACTAAATTTCTTCAATATAAAATATTCACAACTAAAAGATTTATTTGAAATATCAATCATAGTACTTTTATTCATAAACTAGGGAAATTAAAAATAATAAATTGTTGTTCATAGATGGTTCTTAAGGGTAAACTATGGAGATTTCATTGATCACATGAGAATAGAATTTGAGTTAGTGTATGAGAGCATCAAATTATCGTTTTAAAACCATTCCCTTTAAATGAAATATCATTATCACGAGTCCTAGGAAAATCGTGGGAGTTTAGAATACATTATTCTTATAGTAATTAAATATTATGAGACATGATAGTATAACATTCGCATAAGATATGAATTTTTGGCATATACATTATCATAGAAAATCATCTCATCAATAGTCATGGATCACAAACAAGAAAATCATAGTGGAATTTTTCACCCCCTAAAATATTTTAGCATTCAAGAATTACTCCCAAGATAATCATCATAGATATATTCCCTTTAAAAATTGGGTTCACTTCACATTCGAATCCAATCTATCTCATGTGATATCTATCATTACCCAATTCATTGGAGGGTAATATAATTTTTTCCACCCATAACAATTTTAAAATCATATTTATTTATACCACAATATAATAAAATATTCATCAATTTATAACCCATGTAGTAAAAAGGGTTTCATAAACACTTCATATTTTCTTATATTATGGAAAACACATGAGTTTTATAAATATTCAATCATATCATCATTGAATAACTGATGGAAATAAACGAGGTTGAAAAAAATCATACAATTAAAAAAATAAAACCATCCATATATAGAATAATTATCAACCCCTCGGATCACATACCTTTCAAATAAAAAATTCAATCAACGGTTATTGTCTTTGATAAATATAAATACAATTACATGTTCATGAAAACACACTCGATGAAAACACCCATTCAACTATAAAAATATATTTTCAAAAAAAAACATTCAAAATATATTGAAAATCCCTTTTTATAAAATAATTTTCTTAGAAACAAATAAATTATTTTTATAGTATTTATTATTAATGATTTTGAGATATTTTGTTCATTTTGATTAAATTAAATAAAAAAATTCCCTTTTAATGTAGTAAATAAATTAAATAATGAATATCATTCATAAATAAAATAGAATATTACTTTTACCCATTTTTTTAAAAAATAATGGTTGAAGTTTTCAACAAAAACATTATTTAATACTAAAAACGCACTGGAAATGATTTTTCGAAAACATGAATTCAAATGAAAATAGTTTCTGACAGAATAATGAAATAAAATGAGATTCTTTTAAAAAAATTCTTTCAATAACATGAGTATATATAGTGAGGTGAAAAAAGAAAACAATTATTCTCAATAAATTACCATAGGATTAAATAATTCATGAGTTTCTTTACAGTTATATCATATGATTTCATCACTGAAAACATGATCACAAACAATCAGAGTAAGCAATGATATGGTAAAATAACACTTTCAACCATTATGTATATTTTGAAACACAATAATGATAAATCATATAACCTTATATAGAGTTTTATATACCAATGTTTTTATCACAATAAATATACAAAAATCATGAGTTGTATATTCACCACATTAATGATAAATGTTGTGAATATATGGTATGTATCTCACAGAAGTAATGCGAAATGAAGATCTATTACATTGAGTTCCTATTGATGTTGAATAAAAAAACATATGTAATAAATGTATATTTTCTATATTTATATAAAAATATATTTTAAATACTTATATTATTATAAATTACCCCTTTATGAAATTTCAACACTCATTTATGAATAATTCCATAATAAAATCATCATTTCTGGGGGTTAACTGTTTCATTTTTCAATAGTATTTCCTTTCAGTAATTGTTGTCCATAAACAGTAATCATGATTACATTATTTTCATAATATTAGTAATTATATTAATGTAATATATATTCATTATATATATATTTTATCCAAAAAATGGATATTGAAAAATAAATTACATCATTCATGGAGAGCGTAGGCCATATGTATGGATGAACCATGTTTTAAATATGTAGTCGATGGAATGAATAAAAGGTAAATAATAATTCAATTTTATATAAATAATATTTTATCATATTTATTCATTTAATATACATGTGGTAACATCAATGTAGATTTTAAATAGAAAAAATTCAAAATTATTCATGGTGGTGATATTCCACACGTACGCATGGTCAACTTTCTTGTTATCCAACAGAGATGAAGTAATGAAATTAGATGTGATATTATAATTATATTACATTATTTACTACAAAATTATCCTATATAAAAATTTAACCCATCATATAACCCGTATATGAAATATGGTGAAGACTAAGGATTAAAATCACTATATGGGGACGGTAAGTCATACGTACATATGCTTGACTGAGGCATTTACTTTATATTTAATAGGAAATAGGCAAGATAATTGTGGTTTGATATTAACAATAAAATTTAAGTATATTCTGGATAACAATGATATTATTAAATTAAACATAATATAAATTTATAGAAGTTAAATAATAAGTAAAATGATAAATTGATTGGATATGGAGACTACCTCTTCATTGGAAAACTATTTAGATCTCATCTTATGGGACCTAGGGTCAGTCATCTGAGATTAAAAACACATATATATTGGGTATAAGGATATTTTTTGTCATTTATTCTTGGATGTATCATTCTATATTGCTCAGAAGCTGTGAATAACTGACGGGAGGAGATTCTCATTTATAAATTAAGAGGGGGATAATATTGAAATTTTATGAATGTTTTAATTATGAAAAACTCATTCTCCTAAAAACTAATTCCAAATGTACATATATTATAATAAAATATTGGATTTTACTATAATTCCCAAAAATTGAATTTTTATATGAAAAATGTGTGCTTGAGATCATATTATTTTATTTAACCCCTTAGTTAACCCACATAAACCAATCACATGGTAATAACTTCTTCACTATTAGAAGGTTATAATTTTACATATAAGGTATAAATGGAATTATATAGGGGCAAATGATGAATTTTTGGACAATATATTCTCCTAGTTTTTATCTTCAATTATTTTTAAATGTTTTTAATATTTTAAAAAATTATTATTTTCAGAAAATATTATTAATTCCATTTTTGACACAATTAATTTAATTTCACATTTAATAAATCCATTATAAAGGAGAAGTTAGAATATTTAACATCAAAACATTCATTAAAAGAAACATGTTTCTAAAAATTCTTGGGATATACTAATTTTTCTTAATCATATTACTTTTAAATTTTATGAAATATTTTATATTATTTTTCTTTTAATTAAATAAATATTGGATTGGAATTGTTTATGAATTTAAGGTAATTATTCTATTCCAAAAAATGGAAGATAAGGTAAAATGATAATAAATCATTTATTATTGAAATAATATTTTGGATATGATATTACACTCTTTTTTATAGAATAATTTATGAGATATTAATTTAAAAAGAATTAAATTTTTTCTTTATCATTTTCATGGGTATAATAATTGTCATAATCCAAAGATAAAAGACATTAAAATGTAATTTATTTGATATTTGGATGGAATTTGGAGAAATAATGTGTAAAATTGGATAACTTATTGTTTTTGGTTAATTATGGGCCTTGATTTTATTATTTTTAATCTTAATTATCTTAATTGACGTTTACTATGAAGAAAAAAAATTTTATTGTTATATTCATTATGATTGCAAATAAAAATGTAAAATTCCCCATATTTTGAAATCATAATTCCCAATATAGAATCCATTTTTCATGATTCAATTCCAACAAGTTGATGAAAATTATTTAACTTAAATATAAAAAATCAAATGAAATATAAATTCTCATCAAAATTTCCTCTGAAGTCTAATTTTTTAAAATCTAATTCAATTATAAAATTCATTCAAAAGACCATAATGATATATTATTTAATCCTAAGGAAGTAATTATATTTTAAAAATAAATTAAAATATAATATTACTTTATGAATACCTGAAAAGAAAATAAAACATTCAATAAAAAAAGCAGTACACTAAAAAAATTTGAAATATAAAACCTTTTATAAAATATTCCAAAATTCATCATATTATTATTTTTATATTTTTAATTAAAAAATTATTTTGATTACATTAATTAAATTTTCTAAAATATCGAGAAATTAATTTCAATATTTTCTCTCAAACTGAAATAAAAATCAATTTTATAGAAAATATATTTTCGAATAACTATTTCTCTTTATTAGTAATTCCATGTTCCTTTACTATGTATTAATATGTATATTTTTATTTATTATGTTAGTACACAATGATTTAAAATGATAATTTATTTATAGAAAATTTTGTGTCATATAATATTATATAATGATTATGTGGGTAGAGAAAATAATGAAAAAAAAATTATATCAATAATAATGATCATTATATAAGTCATCTATAAAACCCACTAAAATACCAAACATTAATGGAGTAAAAATATAAAATATTAATATTACAATTGGAAAATATTCATCACCCTTATTTTCATGAATCATCACCCCAACAACTAACACTATAGAATTGAAACAAAATATTACTAATCCAATGAACATCTTAGAAAATGTAAATATATAACCTTTGTAATAATTATATTGAATATTTTCTAAAATAATGTATTTGTATTTATAGGTTGTAATAAATCATTTTAATACTAACATACTTATTGAAATAATAACTTAACTGTTGGGAATATGATCCTTGTCATTTTGAATAATAACGTGATCATTACCAGGGTAATATAAACTCAAATATGAAAGATTCATATAAATAATATATATCCTCAATAATATAATAAATATAAATATTATTTGTATTAAAACTAACCGTTTTGATTAAGAAACTAATAGAAAATATAGGCATATATTTAACAAACATTATTTTAATGAATTTTGTATATATCAAAATATATATGATTAAAATTAAATTTATATAATGTATAAATTTATTTTTAGTGAATAAATATAATTCTTTAAATCACCACATCAATACTTATAATGGGTTTTTTAATTTTAATGAAATAGTGTAATTTTATGGTGTTTATTAAAAATGCAGTTATTCATATAACTAGTTTTTTTGGAAATTACATAGTTTTGGAATGTTTTAATAAAATATTCATTTCTAGAACATGATGTTTTACTAAAATATATTTTTTAAAAATTAATACTTAAAATAAAATAAAATGAGTTTCCAAACCTAAAAAGTATTTTCCAAAACCTAATGTCAAATGTAATCGCTTAAAATAACTAGTTTTTTTCCACATTCATTTTTAAAAAACTATGTTATTCTTAATTGTAAAATAATTTAATTTACTAATAAATTAATATATATTTATATATTATTTATATTCTCTAAAATTAAATAATAAAAGTCTTATCTATAATATAGTATTATATTTAATTTATTATTATAATAAGTACACCCCCCTCAACTATAAATAAACCCACTCATTCCCCTTGGAAAACCACTAATATCTCACATTTAAAAGCCAAATTACATCCCATATAATCTCTATCACATGTCGATATAAAACATAGAGAATTTTTATAGTATACTAGATCCATTAATCATTCTATTCTATTATTATTCAAGAGATTCTACATTACGTAAAGTGTTAGTTTATTTCATACCCCACTCTCATTTTCACCATTATATATCACTTTTCTCATATTATTTAAAAATAAAATCATGAATGGTTTAATGGTTCTTTATTTTAACATTATATTTACATTGATAACATATTTTAATGATTAAATGTCTTCTTATTTACCTTTAATACCACTTTCTAAATATTTTTATATATAATGGTATATATATATATATTATTTTTAAAAAATTATAGAATAAAATTTCCCACTTATTACATTACCTAGAATAAAATAAAAATATGGAAGAAAATATGATTATTTTAAGAAAAAATAATTTGGAAATAGCTTTCTTTTAACCCTGTAAATTATTAAATATAATTAAATGGTTATAATTTATAAATAGTTGGAAATTAAAATAATTCAATCAAATATTAATTTTTAATGAAAATATTTTTATTCTTTAGGATATGGAAAAGAAATAAAATAAACTATGATTTAAGGTATGAGGATCCATGAACCAAACTAAATTTGTTTGGGATATTCGTCTTTCAAAATTATTTTTAGTATTAATTTTCTTCTAATGTTCATTACATATCCTTTCACTATATATACCTTCTCCTTTTTGGCATATACATATTTCCACCATGATTTATAAATATAATACACATATTTTACAAAAATAATTTTCTTTCAAAAATTCATCTTTGACCACTATGAAATGATTTATCTATTTTATCCATCTATAAACACCCTGAATTATTGAAATGTATTCCTAATTTTTATGATGATGATCCCTTACGCAATACATTACTGTATTGATAATTCTCAATAATTTACAATTAATAAATGTCTTTTATTTATTCTATATTATTCATATGCTTACTATGATTTTTGCTCACCTATTTCTTTCATATATATCCTTATGTGACAATATTTTTTTATGAGATATAGATATATTTTAATTGTGTAACAAACCAACCTCATTTTTCATTTATTTCTTCAAAATTTAGATTCTTTTAGAACATGATTTTTTTTACGGTTTGGGTCGTGGTTCTATTGAGTATTGTTTTTATTTTTTTGATGTATTTGGTGATTTTGGCCATATTTGTGGTAAGTGTAAAAACCTTATGGGGATAAAATTAAATGGTGGGGAGTTTTTGATACCCCTAATGTCACTACTAAATAGGGTTTTTTGGGTGCTTTATCCTATTTAGTAAGAGGAGTTTTGAGATGAAAATGGGATGTTGGTGGACTTCATTCAGGTCTCATGGTGGAGGTGTGCAATTAGTTTTACCATGAATCACATGTGTGCACTAGTTGAATGATTAATTGATTGGTTAAACTGACCAGCTGCCTAATTCTGCATCCTATGAATCTCTTTACATGGGGGAATTGCATAGTTTTCACAGGGTTTGTTTAATCATGTGATATAACAATAAAACCCACCTTATGAAGGGTTATTTTAACATTTATCCTTATTTTTATTTTGGGTATATTCCCATGGAAAACCCTATTCAAACCACATAACCTAGACACATATCATCGATATTTCTGGGTCCATCATGATCCTCCAAGTGGATTTTGATTTGGGTTTTTGGTGATTCTTTACATACATTGAATGGTTATGTATCCCCTCTCTTTCTCCATTGGTGTTATTCCATTTTCCATTACATCAATAATAGTGGTTGACATTTCTATCAGGTTTGGATATATATGGTGGGAAGAAATTGGTAGCCATTCATTCATAGGGGTTTTATCCATGATAGGAGTGTTTTTCTCATGGATTTCATCGAATATGGCATAGATCTTCCACTTGTAGTAGGCATTTACATTATCATCCCTTTCAGAACATTCCAGTGATTCTTGATATTTACTTCATTGTATCTAAAATGTGTTAATAAAATTGTAGGTGTGTTATTTTGATTCATTTTTTGTTTAAAAAAGGGGAAAATTTCAAGAGGGAGGTTTTTATAATGGTTTCTATAATTATGATTATATTTATATTAATAAAAGTGTTCAAGAAAATTAAATTTATCCTTCATAGATGAAATTTGGTTTTGGGTTGTGTTTAAAATTTCTATAGTTTTTTTTGGTTTTCCATCTGAAATTTAGGCTTTGGTGAAGTGTAATTTCCCATTTTTGTTTTAGCTCTTGTGAATGTTTTTTGATTTGTGGTTTGTAAATAGGGGATTTTGAAATTTTTCATTGGCGCCCTATTTATTTTTAGTAAGTGTATCATTTGATTTGGGCACATCCATATGAAAATGGGGTAAACATGTGGATGGGAGAAAAATTATAACGGTCTTAGTTAAACTTTCTCAACATAAAAAACCATATTTCAAAACACCTCCTCATTCTCATTCCATTCTTCTTCAACCCTCTTCTTCTCAAATGATTCCTTTAATCCCAAATTGTTTTTTAACGGTCCCTTGGTTTCAAATGAATTTTATGTGCTTTCAAATTGGTGTTCAAAATTATGGGTCAATTGGTACAATGGAATATGTTTGGTTTCTAAATGTAATGAATGAACATCTGGTATTTTGTGGGTGTTATTTTATTTATTCTGGGTTTTTATACAGAATTTAATTTGGAAATTTATTCCTCGTTTGGATCTTTGAGATATATTGGATATTTTTTTGAAACTCATGTGATTTAAAGGCCTAGTAGTCACTTTTGGGTATTTTTTGGAATACGGTTAATGAATTATATGATATGAATTCTTTATTGGAATGTGTTCTTGGGTGACGTATAATGGTAACCTAAATGGTGGATCCACCATAGAGAGAATCGTCGTATAGTAGGTTTCATAGTTTGGGATAAACAAAAATGGTGGTTGTGGGTTATTATTTGGAGACACACATGTGAGTACCACACCAATAAGCATGCAATATTATTATGGAATTCTTTGTAATTATCTAAATGGTATATTGAAACTTTCATATTGACTCCAATTAGGATGGATTTTAACCTTGGTTTAGCAGAGAGGCCTAGTGGAACATTCCACATGATTGGACAGTTTAGAGTGGCCACTATATTCTCAGGATTGATTCTAAAGATGATTATGAAATTCTCATCTCTTTTTATCATTATGTTCATGTATATTTTTTCTATATGTGGATACCTATTTTATTACAATCTAAATTCTTGAGTCTGCACTATTTACTAGTATTTTAATTTATTTTTATGTTTCCATCCATTTTTTGAATAACCCTTCATAACACCTATTTTGAAATCAACTATATGTTCTGGATTTGTGAGACTATTTTGTTTGAATGTGGAATAATATTGTAAATATTGATTGATGTGTTATCTAAAAAAGTGGAATCTTCAGGAAGGATGTGTTAGGATTTGTAAATTAAAACCCTATTTTCTAATGTTACATAAAACTAGTGATTCATGAATATATCAAGAAATAATTGTATTGATTCTACAGTTATTTCATACTGATTGTGTGTATGCTCACACCCTATTTATGCCACTTGGAATGGGTAGAAGCGATTTGTTGTATATTTTTATGTTTTTGGTTTGGGTTTACATTAGACTAGGTTGGACTTATGAATATATGGGGAAAATATGTAATGTGGAGATCATGTTAGTTATTATTTGGTTTAGTTTTCTTTTACAGTTTATATCATTTCATTTTATGTTGTATCTGGATATGGTTTATTATTTATTAAGGATTAGTTATTATAGTTCTTTATTTATGATTTGTTTATTTCTCTTAACCTTATTCATTGGTCAAATATTGTTCCCATTTTGATTATCATTAATTCATATTGCTACTCGATATCATAGGAGTATCATGAATGCCTATTGAGACTTGTCTCAAAAGAGGGTTGGTGGCAGTTCTAATGGAATCCTAGCTTGGTTCATGATAAAATGAAATTAGAGGGGGCCTTTTATTATCTGTGGTGTTAGGATACTTGTGATTGTAATTTTTGGACATGAGAGGTTGTAACAATAAGAACTTCCCAAACACTTACACATAATGATCCATGAGTTTCCATGGGTAGTTTAATATTTGAGTTTTTTTTATTTTTGGATGTGTGTATGTGGATTGGAAATGTATGTGATGTAGTGTTGATTGGTGGTCTCAAATGGAGTAGTGAAACATTTGGAGGCTTAGTGTATGGATCATTATATTCCTAGTGGATGGTACTTTCTTCGGGCATGTACTACAAACCGTGTAGCTCGGTAATCCATAGATTATAGTTACATCTCTTGGTAATTTAGTTTTAGTTGTGTTTTGGTTTGGTTTATGTTTTTGTGAGTTTAGTTTCTAAAGGAAAATGGTTTTGAGGAAAAGGGTTTTTTAAAAATTAAAATTGTTTCTACATGGGATTTTGGTTTAAAGGAAAAAATTGGTGATTGGGCCAGATTTGAAAATTTTGTTGGATATTTGAAAAGTTGAATTGGGATTCAGAACGAGTTTAATGTCTAAATGGAAATAAATTTTTTGAATGGGTATTTTGGTTTGGTTTTATGATTTTTATCTTAGGATTTGTTTTTTTGTAGTGTGGTTAACTTTTGGTTATGTTTTTACGGATGTGGATTTTTGTTTTTGCTTTCCTCCAAGTAAGATTATTCCAACTAGAAAGTCCATAATATTTATAACGACTATATTTCTACTTTTGGCCCTTCATAGGATCCTAATGGAGTGGAATAATTTTATCTATTTATAGTTGTTTCCCATCTTTTGTGGTTATTTTTTTACATTAAATTCTATAGAGTTTCTTGAGTATGTCTAATGTATCCTCATTTCATTGGGAGATATCAAAGATAATTGAGTCTAGTTGTTTTTACATTCACTTGAGGGTCCCACTTTGGATTCATGGAAGGCGATATTTTTGATTTCATTTCAAGTTTTTATGAATTTGGAAGTTTTTAAGACAAAAATTTCTGATATTTTATACCTTAGGAGGTGATTATAAAGAATATGCGAGTGATAATGAATATTATGAAATGTTATCAGGTAGTGAAGGCCTATGATGACCACATTAAGGATCCATTTTCCCATTCTATAGAGGTAACATCACATGATTAATTGAAAGATCATCATTTCATTTAGGGTCATCAAATAGATATAGATTAGGGATTTTGTTCATCTAGTAAAGTTTCATTTGAGAATTTGATGGATGATCCATTCTTATCCAAGTTGTTTCCTAGGTTGTAACCAATAATTATTGGTAGCCGAGTACTTTTGGGATTTTTCAAAGGTTCCCCATCTAGATATATTGCTGTGCTGAAGTAACTTGTTTATAAGTAATCTCATTCACCAACTTCAACATTGTGCTCGTGAGACCTATTTTTCTGGTGATTTTAGTGTATTTGTTTAAAACAATTAAGTCTTCTTCATATAGTCCTCTGCGTGATTTTCATTTATATGGTCATTTGGTTGATCAGGAGAAATTTTCTAAGATGATTGGTCAAAATAGAAATTCTCAATTATTGGATGTTAGTTCATGGTTTGGATGCACATTAAAATTAACCTGGCTCTAACATTATTTACCACTAAAACCTTATGTTCCGTATTTTGAGGTAGTGGTTGCATAGTTTAGAAAAAATTTCATCCCCCTTTTTGTGGCTTCAACATGTCTAAACAATTTTCATGGAAAAACAACCTATTTTTTCCAAATACTGTTAAAATTATACACAATTCCATGTGATTTAAAATTTTTAGATTTAAACATAAAAAAATAAAGAAATACACTATCAAAAGGATATCAAAAGAAGGGTTATGTGGTACCTAAATGAATTTAAGGAGATGTTACATCCACAATTATGGAGTAGATATAAATTTAATCTCTAATTACTATGCAAATTTACTAAGGTAGCCAATAATTACTATATTTAATAATACCTTGATGATATTTGGAGAATTAGTGGGGCCAAATTGAATCATTATACATTAATTGTGCCTTAGCCTTTTATAAAATGAAATCAAGGGGGTAATATATATTTTCACCATTTCATGATAATATCCTAACTAAAGATCCACTTTGGAGACATATTATTATCCAAATCATGGGTCAATATTGTCATAAATATATGGATTTTGAAAACAGTTATTTTAAATTATCTTCTTTATCTCATGATAATCAATGAAAATCTATATTGCCCATACTTCTTCATTTAAAAATTGATCAGTACACCCTATGGTAAAGCACATGGGATTATAAACCCCCTATCCAGATTCTACTATAGTAAAATATTCAAATCATGGATTTCAATAGTTTCTATTATATATATATTCATTTATAATGCAGGAGATCTAGATATAATTCCAATTGATAACATTTCCTCTTGGTTTGGAGGAAGAACAAGAAATATGTCCATAAACATGTTAATGAATTAAATTACATTATGAATTTCAACAAGGATGGTCTATTCCTTATTCCTCATAACAATATCTAGATTTTAGTTTCAATAATGAATAATACAAATTCTGGATATGAATATACAAGGGTTTATTATTCTTCTTCTATGAACATGTATTAAATGAGACGATGATTTGAGATATAGTGGGTGATTTCTTTATCTCAATAATTTTAGTTGGTTCTAAACATGGAAATAAAATCCATTATTAAAATAGAATTCATTTACACTACAGTTAGTATCACAGGGTTTTGTGAGATGTTAATCCTAAAAATATTGATAAGGGTGTAGTTATATACATGGAATATGATAATTTTTATATTTTCTACTTTAACAGATATTTTAGAATCTTTCTTTTGGGGTGGTGTTTGAATAGATATACTAAACATTAATACATAAAAAACTTACTCAAACAAGAATAAAATAGTAATTATATAATAATTGAATGACTAACAACCATATGTGTCACACATCATTCACATGATCCACCTCAATTATTGTAATTGCATAGGTTTCCCCATTCTTTGTAGGCATTGGAGGTTGTCGTCATCATTTGTCTCCAATAACATATTTAATAGTGTGTTGATTCAAATTGTTTTAATATTAATTATAATTTAAACATCATATAATAGATTGAGCATTGAATGGATAATTATATTCCTACATGACATTATTTTGTTTCTCCTATCAGCAACCACAATCTAGGTGTCCTTCCTTCTTGCACATATTTCATTTCCTCATCACCTTCATTTGACTTTTGGGATTACCCATCTAACACTTTTGACAAGTGGGATGATGGAATTTATTTCAACCATGATATTTATCCATCTACCACAAGAATTAAAATACATCCTTTAAATTTTATCTACAGAACATTGATACACTTGATATTTTTTGATTTCCATTTTTCCAATAATGGAGCATCATAAAAATATCCTCATAGTTCTGAAAGTTTCAAATCTCCATCGATTTTTATTACCACATATTTTGTCCAAAAAATAAATGGTAAGAATTAATTTAATTTGTGATTAAAAATCCATACATGTAATGGGGAATCCATTGGATGATAACCTTTTAATCCTTAATGGATTATCTTTCTCTTTTATGGGGCAACAAAATTCTCTCACCATTTTTAGAATGGTTCCTTAAGGAAAAATATTGAGAAATTTTATTCAAGATTCATTCCAATCCATTATATAAATCTCATCCTAAGAAATATTATTCATTATAAACACCAGCCAATTATCATCTTCTACCCCATTTTATAACTATCTAGTGTAGCCATATACTTTCTGGATAATTTAAGGGTATAAAAGATCTTTTCGATGGAGCTGGTCCATTTTTATGTGAATAAAGGATATAAATATTCACTAAAAGTATAAACCCATTGTTACATAATGTTATAAATTAAAAATTAATATTTCATAATGTGATTAAGGGGTTCCTTTTAATTCATGATTCTATCCAATGTTCTTTTTATTAAGGCCTATTTTTCAGAAACTAAGTGATAATCGAGTTAATACCAAAGTTCCATTTTTGGGGATATTATCTAAAGATACAACTATGCTAGAGACATATGAATTTTTTGTATCGATATTGGTATTTATTTTATTAAAAACCATTAATATACTCATTATCAATTTATATGGATTATTTTTTATGATTATTATTATATAAATATTATTACTGTGGTTTTCAAATACTACTCCCAAAAATAAAAGGACAATTCTCTAATATAAACTATGAAAACCCTTATTTTCATATGCTATATTTCAATTTTTATTTTATAATTTTACGGATCATCAAATTATATAATATCATGCGTTTTATGTTATTTTGGAAATTAATTAAATTAAATAATAACTCGAAACATAGTTATAATAAAATTATTTAAAAAATTGCACAACAGGACCACAAAATTCCATTTCTCTTATAAACTTCATGGGATAATCTATAGACATACATAGGAAAGGGTAATATATCAAGCATAGTAAGTGAATAATAAAAGGATAAAATAATCTAAACTAGATATATTATTCAATAAATAAATCATGTTAATATAAGATAGGTGAGAATAATAAACCTGAAAATTTACACATGGTATAAGATGGAAACATAAAAGACATAAGGTAATGAGGAATCATTGTAAATTATAAAATCATAATCCTATGTCAAGGGAAAACACTATGAAATCCTAACATATTGTTTATAAGAAATACCGCTTGTACACTATCCATTTATCTCATGAGATAAAAATATTAACTGATTCATTTAAGGGATATATAATTCTAGGACCAACTGTCACATTCAAATCATGTACATGCATAAGTGTCCCACATAAATCATAATATAAGAGAATGTATTTCATTACCATTAACAACAAAATTCAGGAGTGTGGGTTAAGAACATGAAATTCTAAATTCAATAAAGTATATGTTAATCATGGAGAATACGTTTGAGAGGAAATGGGGATCAGTATTTGAGACACATTTGATTGGAATGAAAATCACAAGATAATTTCAGTAGCATATCAGGGGTAAATAAAAAATAATTGGAAAGATTTATGGTTGTTAATGGTGTCTCTTCTCATATATAAATAATATTTTAGGTATTTAGGATGAGTAAAAACAAATCCCATTGTGGAGAATTTGAAATCGAAATGAACAATATGAATAAGTGGAATGAAAAATAGGGAGAAAGAGAAAATCCCTTTCCATTAGAGGGTTATTTTAAACACATGGGATGAGATTTAAAGGATCTAAAAAAACATTGGAAGTTATATAATGATGGAATGGTAGAGTAAAATAATACTCATTGATTTTCTAGTTAAGAGAAATCGAAGGATGGGTGGGTTTCTATAGAAAATGAGAGATGAATTCTTCATTAATTTATAAACATCTATTTTGGAATGTATAAAATAAAATAATCCAAGCCTTACTGGTTCATAGGGTTTTCACCCATTATTTTTTCAATGTGGAGTGGTTATCACTATTGTATAAGGATAATAAATGACATCATTAAAATATTATCCTTAGTGACATGGAAGCGATTCATTTTTATAAAGAATTAATTCTTAAAATATTAAATGTTATATAGATTTTGAAGGATTCATTATGGGTTTTTATAATTGATAAAATATCATAATTGATAAAACATTTAAAATGGGAAATACAATTTTAGTCATGTATAATGATTATAATATTTATTACATCAATTTTGAGATTTTATAAAGTCTCAATAAATTGTGTCTATTTATGTCATATTTAATTTCTATTAAATGTTCTTTTGCCTTATAAAATTATAACAAATTCAAAATTGGATAACTTCAACTTGATTATTTCAATAAAAATATTTATTTTATAAAAAATCTAGAAATATGGGAATTTTCACTTTTAAATGTCAAAAAACCCATTTATTGAAAAAATACATATTTATAAGATGATAATTTTTTGTACCCTTTTAAAAATTACATTTGAAATCATTAAACTGTATAATCATTTATACTTATATAAATATTATTAGATATATGTATATATATATATTTGAAATACATCTATTTAAAAAAATATTTAATTAATCAAAAAAATTCTAAAGGGAAACAACATATTTCCCAATGAATATAATTTATATTTAATAGTATCAACAGTAATTTATGTCAAATTAATTATTTAATTTTTTCTAAATTAAAAACAAGGATAAATATATTCATTATTTTATTCAAAAAAAATCAAAAACATATTATTAGTTTCTTGATACGCAACCCTTTATTACACCTGTATATTCCCCATTGGTAAGGTGAGTGATGGTAAATACTTTATGTGGTGGTTAGATGAATCTGGATTTGGTTATGATGTTGTTAAGCTAAAACAACCCCCATAAAAAATTGGCCTTTAGATTTTAAATCTCATCATGGAATTGATTAATGTAAAATACACGTGATGACATCTCCCTATGAATCATTGATGAATGAGCTTAAATGGGTATTATCATGCTGGTCAATGCCATCAATTCTATAGTCTCTGTCAATTGGATTTATCATTTCCAATTTTATATTATATTAATAATCATCATCATCATTATAAAATTTCTATTTTATCAAATGTTTTGATTCTATAATGTTATTTTATATCTAACATGATATGACTTATAAAAATTTAAAATAAACATTGTAGTTCATGTTCTTTCTATTAATTCATTACGTAATAAGACTTTTATTAATTTTAAAATGTAATTTTCATTATAAAACATTGGGTCAACATAATGAAAAGTAAATGGTTTGTTATTTCATTGAGTATTTTCCAAATATATTTTTAATAAAATTTATTTATTTAATTTTTTTGAAAATTTTTATATTTTATCTAATAACATTCAATGTGAAAATGGATTATTCCTTATGAAATTTTCCAAGTGATATTTTTGAGAAATGTCTCATCTAACATGACATACATTGATGTTTCCTCATCTTTGCTAGGGATTTGACCCAATCTCTTTTTAAAGAAGATAATTCCCATGTGTGGCCTTTCTTGAACCCTCCACACAAGGTAACCCCACTCCCACAATAAGAGGTCACTACCCTGAGGTAGAACCCCAGTTGGGGAAGGAGTCATTGCCAGCCGATATGGCAGAGCGACTCCGAGGGTGACAACCCAATTGGTGATGGTTCTTCAAAGCAATCCATCTGCACATTGGGATGCGCCTCATTTTTTCCTCCTAGTTCAGACTGAGCGACACATCACGATGGGTGGATCCTGGGGGAGAGGCTCGCCCTAAAAGCACACTCCTAGGATTCAAACTATGGATTTGATTCAACAATTTCGTCTTTAATAATTCTATTAATGGTTATTAATATTTATGACAATTTTTCAAGAAAATTGTTCTCTTTTTCTAATTATTCTATAATGTAAGGATAAAATTTTTATGAATCCAATATATTTTTCATGAGGTATTACATGATAAAATTTATATGAAACTCATTTCTTATTTATTAATGTTGGTATGAGGAAAGATTTATTATATTTTGGGGCACATTTGAAATATTTTCATTTTGTGGCGATTAATATCCTATTACTTCTTTTTAGGTACTCCCAACCACTTTTTTAAGTAGGATTTTGTTGGTGTTTGACTTTGGTCATTTAGGGATGAAATTTGAAAATTAAAGAAAAAATTATCTGTTGTGAATTATTGGTGCACAGTTTTCCCAAATCGGGAACCAATATAGTGTAGAATATAGAATAACAGATCAAGATTGTTTTGACATATGTATCTTAGATTGAAAAATAATTCAACAAACCATGTATCAAAGGGTCACCTCATTAGATGGTTAATGGTTATGGTACACAATTTTTCTAACAATGTTTCCCCACCCAGTTAACTGTAAACACCTATTTTTATTAATCATCAAATTATTCAAAATTTCAAAAACCAACTTTTTACCTCTCAAATCACAAATTAATCCCATAAATATATGTATTATGACATAAAGGCTATCAAGAACCAGTTTGTCTCCTCTAAACCATTTCCTATGGGGATTTTATTAAAGCGGATCTCGATCAATCCCTCTTCATTAAGTGATCTCCTCTCATCCATTCTCACCCACTCTCTATTTCTTTCCACCATATGTTTTTTATATCAGTATTTTTTTTCAGGTCTAAATGGCATTGTTTTAGTTTACTAATATTTTTTTGAATCCTTGATCTCCATTATCATCATTCTTTATTGGAAAATCTTATTAAGGGTTTCCTGAAACTCGAATAAATGATAATGTTTAGTGGTTCCATTAAGATTTTCCATGAAAAAAACCTTTACATTCATGATTTAAATTAAATTTAGTTCAATTAAATTATAAAATTACAATTTAATGAAGATTAGAATTTAAATCTATATGGTATGGATTTTATGAAAAGCCCTTTATTCTAGAAGAATTAAAATTTATGGTGTGTTTTAAAATATGATGTAAATTTTAAATTGAGTTGGGAATATATTAGAGAAATTTACTAAAATTACTTTTCTAATACCTATAATACAATAAATTTTTTAAAATGATAAAAATAGGTAAAATTCCATAATTTTATTTTTTAAATTAATTTGTCATATTTGAATGATAAATTCAGAATCTAAATTGTTGAGTATTTGATTTGAAATGACATAAATTTATAAATATTAATTGATTGGTTGAAATGAATGGGATAATTAGTAGTTAATAGGTGGTTGGGATCAGCATTCAGAGAAGGTATCTACCAATCAATTTATTGACAATTAAAACTCTAACTTTACCATGTTTGGCTACTATTTTTCCCTTTAGGAGGAGTGAATGATTGAATTTTTTTTCTTAAGTGGTAGTGTATAATTGTTGTGATCATTGATATGAGAGTTTGAGGATCCAATTGACAGTAACTACCACACCTATGGTCATTTTATAATTTTATTATATATTTAGTTGAATATTTTGAAATTCATGTGATAATGATTGTGAGAATGTGTTAATTGTGAGAAGTTATTTATATAAAATATTTAATATAAATTAGTTACAAATCAATTATTTGAAATGTTCCCATAATTTTATATGAAATATATTGCTCGACCCATCCCCCAAGGCCCATGTTGTGACTAACCCAAGACTTCCATCCATATGCTAGGGGATGGAGACTAGAACCAAGTACACATATCCAAAAAATGTAATGCATTTTCCGTTAATTTTTTATACATGTAAAGGTTACTTACTGTAGAAAATTAAACACTGAGTATACCACAATTGTCACTAAGGAAACTACTAATGGTACAATACAAACTGAATGTAAACGGGGGACATTATAAAAACCCAAAACCAAAAAGGAATGTGAAATTTTCATGTTCCATATGATAAAGCCCTACCTAAATGGTAAGTGGAGGGTAGGTGTCTGTATTCGTAGAAGTATGTCTCATCTATCCCATCTCATGGGGCACCACCTGGTCCTCTACCTCTATGTTATCTATTGAAGCATTGGACACCTTCACAAGACAAGACACATGTGGTAGAATCATGTTCATGGATGAGTAACACAATACTCAATAGGGACCCCAAACCATTATGGAATGACTACAAAGTAAACTCCATAAAGAAAATTCACAATGTAAAAGATTTTCCCTCAATGTATAACTTAATGTATATAATGTACGATTATCAGTCATAAAGTTGAATCATATTTTTTTATTGAGGGAATCATCTCCGATGAGTCAATGAGGTCTACTCATCTGCTAGACTACTGAGGACCACTCCACTACTAGACTACCGAGGTCCACTCTATTGCTGGACCACTAAGGTCCTCATTGCTGCTAGACCACTGGGGTCCGCTCGAGCACTACACCACAGAGGTGTGCACAGCTACTGAACCACTAATGTCTGCTCAACCATTGGACCACTGAGGTCTACCCAGCGACTGCACCACTATGGTCTGCTTGACCACTGCACTATTGATATATACTCCACGAATGGACAACTAAGGTTCCTTCAGCCACTAGACTACTAAGAACATATCATCATATTGTGTGTGTCATCAAAAGATGTAGTATTCCTACTCATATCATGATCGATTCTGAGAGATTATATTTATCAATTCATCTGTCACATCTCAACTGACACTAATCCTCTCATAGAGTATAGGAAAAAGACTGTCTCTTCACAAGGGTTCTAATATCGCAGAAGGGGCATCAATCAGACGCCCGATTGGAAGGATATTAGTGTGTTATTAAATAAGGGTTAGTTGCGCTCATGCCCAGTCTAACTTGGTCAGAAAGATTAGACCAACCCGGCCTGAGAGACCTCCATGACCTGACCCACATTGGCTGACCTGGACCAACCTCGTTGGGTCTAGGCCTTCCCATTCTAACCTGGCCCATTGGCCAGGCACATTGTGCCTTACGGTACCCCACTCAGATCGGTCGTGGGTCCACATCGCCGAGTCACCCACCGACCTGGTCTGCATTCTCTGGAATGGTCTGACTTGTTCAGATCAGTATTAACCTTCCAGGCCACCCATTGGCCCAATTTTCCATCCAACCTGACCTATAATTGTGGGATGGTTCTCCTCCAACCAAGACAACCAAACGACTTGGTTCGATCGACCGTCTCATTACGTAGTGGTGGGATGGTTAGGTCCACCATCCCAGATGCCTACTGGAGTTCGTATTGTAATGCATGTGTCCAGCTAAGGCCATCCACTTCCCTATGTCACACACGGTCTATGGACCGGTTGTACAGGTCAGCGTTGTGGTCAACCCGTGAGTTTACCATGCTGAAGCGACATCGTTTGGCGCCGCCACCCTGCTCTACCATGGCCAGGTCGGCCATAACCTCTAATTCCTCGATGCACCTCCTGGGTGTGCCACCTCCCTCCCACATCCACTACTACCAGTAGTCTTCTCCATGTGCCACCAAACTAACCCTTTTGGTCTATTTCTTGATCTATCTGCTCCTATGGGATTCTTGATGCGTCACCATAAATATTGTGAAATCTTCGCCATTTTCCAATCACTCTGGGTTTTTGGCCGCTTGGGGAATCCATGAAAATGATCTGAAATGACGTCATGGGTCTATCAGTGAAGAACAACTAGAGAGAGATAGGTGATCACCGATAACACCCACCTAATTTTTTTTGCATTTTTTCATTTTAGCATGGATAAATTCTTTTCATAGTGGTCACAAATCATAATTCATTCAATAATATTATTACCCCAAACATCAACTCATAATAGTTATTCCCAATACCAATACAAAAAATCATCTACATATCAACTGGTTAGTGAGTTTCTCATTGTTCATCATTTAGAAGGCTTAAACGGGTGAAAACAATCACCCATATTTGAACCACTTCTTGGGAAAATGGATATTGGTCCAGGATGATTAACTTTCATTGTCCATAAATCTCCGGTCCTGAATCCACTATCTAAAGTGACTTCACTACCTTCTGAGTCACATGAGTTCTATGTTTTGGTGGATTCATTTGTCATTCATCAATTTAATTACATGGTTGTTCATTAACCCAACATTAATTATCAATTAAAGAAGTAAGAAGTATTGCGCATTGCAGCATCTTCATGACAATTCATTAATGAGGATCATTAATGGATTTATCATTTTCTCATCACTGCACACTAGCGCAGATGAGTCGAGGTGTGATGAAGAACCATATATAAAAAAATAAAATTTTAAGTTATTTTTTCCATCCATGAAGTCCAAAAACTATCTTTTTCTATCGACAAACATTGTTTGATGTAAGGCCTTTACCATGAGAACCCCTTTGATTTGTGTTCAACAGTGCCCTAAGACTATTGATTCGAGCACTATATTGAATGTTATAAAAACCTTCTTTCTTATTTTTTAAATTTAATTTAAAAATAAATCAGAAATATGTTCCGGACACTCCATGAATTGAAATTATGTTCTATCTCAGAGATTGGTCTCAAAATTATCCAATTTAATTTTTTTTAAAATAACTAGAATTATGGGGTATTACAATATCCCCACCTCAGGGCTTTACATCCCTAAATCTAGATAATGGATAATCAAACTAAAAAGGGTACTGAGTGTGAATCTAAGACTACCACTCTCATGTTCCCTCCTGGAGATTCTGGTGCTGCCAATGAACTTGAATTAGAGGAATCGACCATCCATGAAGGATCCTCTATGATTGATCCTCTATCTATATTGGGTAGTCCATGAATGTCTCCCCATCATCAATCTCCAGATCATAGTGGTTGATGATGTGAGAAGGGTCATTCACATATCTCCTCAGCAAGGATATGTGGAATCCTTCATGCACCCTCTCTAACTGTGGAATCAAATCCATGTGGTATGTCACCTCTCCCACTCTATGAAGTATCATAAAAGGCCACATGAGCCTCAGAGATAACTTCCCCCGACTATGTTTTTGTATACCTCATTGAGAAGGTACTTGTATAAGAACATGGTACACATCCTCGAACACCAATTGTGTTAATTTTTTATCAAAAAAAGACTTCTGTCAGGTCGGTGAATTCTTCATCCTCTCTTGGATGACCTGCTATTTCTCAGTGGTATCTGATTCAATCTCTGGACCCATGAGTTCTGACTCCCCTAGTTCTATACAACATAATTTAGACCATCATGGTCGTATGTACAATGCCTCAAATGGTGCCATACCAATTGTGGAGTGGTATCTATTGTTCTATCAATACTCCACCAGTGGTAGGTGGTCCTCCCAACTACAACCATAATAATGAACGCAAGAAGGATTCATTTCCTTCAATGTCTGCATGGTCTGCTCTATATAACCATTCATTTATGGATGAAAAGGTCATGCTTAAATCCAGCTATATCCCAAACTCCACCTCCAATCCCTTCCACAACTAGGATTTAATGTGCGCATCATGATCTGATACTAACATTGATGTGACTCCATGGAGTAAATCTCTCTGCTACACATATAAGAATCCCAATCTCTCTACTAAAACATGATTTTTAATGGTTAGGATGTGGGGTGATGTGGCGAGTTTGTCTACGATCACCCTGATGGTATCATGGACTCTACACGTATATGGTAATCCAATCACGAAGTCCATCGATATCCAATCTAACTTCCACTCTAGTACCCAAAGGGGTTGTTTCAAACATGTTGGAACCTGGTGTTAAGCATTCACTTATTGACAAGTGAGGTATTGAAAAACAAACTCATCCACTTTCTTTTTCTTCCTCGGCCACCGGTACTGACATCAGAGGTCCTGGTACATCTTCTCCACACCTGGATGCACCTCCAAAGGGTGTTTATGGAACTCCCTCAACACCTCCTCCTGTAATGCCACTGGCACAGTGGTGCATCCTCTAAAAAGAATGATGTTCTCCCAACCATACAAATATCCATCAGGGGCATGACCTATGGACATCTAGAAATGTGTAGTCTCACAACTAGAATCATTGAGTTGTGCCTACCAGACTCACTATAAGAGTGGAAGGAAACTAGTATCGACTAATGATAAACAGATTCATCACTATCCCAAAAGTATATCTGTAGCGAGGCCAATAGATTTGTTGCCTCGATTAGTAGTTGTGAACTTGATCTCCTACATAGAGAATCATCCACCATGTTCCCCATTCCAGGAGTATACATTATCTCGATGTCATAGTCCTCAAAGAACTCTATCCAACATTTTTGTCTCAAGTTTAGATCCTCTATGAAAATATATACTTTAGAAACTTTTTTTAGAGTATAAGATAAATCATTTGACTATAAGGTAGTTCCAACACATCTTCAGTGCGAAAAACCACATCCAACTCAAGGTCATGGGTTGAATTGTTCTGGTAATGTGGTCTCAACTTCCGTGAGCCATAAGAAATCAATTCTTGCAACTATATCAGGAAAGAACCAATATCAGTTCCTAATGCATCATAAAACACCAAGTATTTGGTTTATTCTTCTAGAAACCCCAATATAAGAGCACTCATGAAGTGTTTCCTCAACATCTAGAAACTCTGTTGGCATCCTTTTGTCCACATGAAGGGTTTTCCCTTTAATTCAATGATGTCATGAGTTCTTACACCCTAGAGACATCATGTACAAACCTCTAATAGTACCAAGCCAACCCAAGGAAACATCATACATTGATAATGCTCCTGGATGGATGTCATTCCATAACCACCTCAATATTTGTTGGATCCACAAAAACTCGAGCCTCTAAGAAGACATGTCCCTGGATGTGGACCATTAGTATCAACAACTCAAAATTTGAGAACCTTTCAAAAAAATAGTGTTCTATGAGTGTGTCCAGAACCATCTTCATGTGTATTATGTGCTCCTACTTAGACAATGAATACACTATGATTTCATCAATGATGACCACAACAAACTGGTCTATGTACGGATGGAGGATCTTTTTCATGAGTACCATGAACTCTTATGGGGCATTTTTCAGGAAATATAAAATCACCTTGTACATATAGTTTTTGTAGAGACATCTGAAAGATGTAATCGAGATTTCCTCATCTTGTACTGAAAGATGGTGACAGCCTGATCTGAGGTCTATCTTAGGGAACCAACTCTATTACTTCAGCTGATTGAAGTGGTCAACAATCCTTAGTATAGGACACTTGTTCTCTATGGTCACCTAGTTCTAGTGCTGGAAGTCCTTTAATTACCTCAAGATTCCATCTTCCTTCAGGTAAATGAATATTGGGGATTCCTATGGTTAAACATTGGGCCTTACAAATTCCTTTCTCTCTAATTCCTCCAATTTTACCCTCAACTCCTGATGATCTACAGGAGCCATATGATATTTAGTTGTAGATATCAGTGCCATCCTCGTGTACAGATCAGTGCAGAAGTCTAACTCTTTGTGAGGAGGTAGTCTTGTAACACCATATGGAAAGTGGTCCTCATAGTCATACACCACTGTAGAGAAACTATGGACTCATCTTATCTACTGTAGTTATGATTATTCTAGCCAACTGATGTGTGATCAGTTAACCCATCATCCAAGAAAGTATGTTATGTGCTGGAAGTGTTCAATTTTTTTCTGTAATCGGGAACCTATTTTATCTCCAAAGAAACACTTCACATTGTGACTAAAATAATCAATATGTGAAAAGACTGTTAATAACTAGTCCATTCCCAAAATGACGTCATAAGGCCTCTACATCGCTACTAGGTGATCCAAGTAGAATATCTCACCTCCAAGAGTAATCTCTCACTACAAGCACCAGTGTGTTATCGATAATTAACTCTTGTAGGAGTCTCAAATCGTAAGTATCGATCCAAGGACACGATATAAATATTTGATCTCCGAACAAGGTCTATGGAAATTAAAGATTAATTGGAACCTGTGTATATAAGAACAACATCTAATGTGGAAAATACAAATATTGTACCTTGAATCATCTCTGGGACATCGGGATCATAGGCCTCGATTTCTTGAAGTTGAGACCACCCTTGTACACCTTCTCCTAGATCCCATAGTGTACCACCTAGATGTGGTGGTGGTACAACCTCTTACCTATTCCCATACTACATCATTCTACCCACTCCACTTCCATATCCACTGCCTAGCAGACCACCTTGTTCCTATCTCTACTACATCCTTGGAAGTTACTCAGCCATCTTTTGGTCCTCTATGTATTGATTCGAGCAATCTCAAGCCTTATTCCCATGTCTATTTCATGTGTAGCCTGATCATCTATTCCAATGGCTCCCTCTGCCCCAGAAGCCTTGTACTACTGACCTTGTGACCTTGGGTAATGATTTAAAATTTCTGGCCTGAATGGGCCTCTGTGTCATCTCTCAGCTACCCACCATCAATGACTTTTCGACCTAACACCCGATGGTTGCTACCACAATTGATTCCGACTCAGCAAAGATGCTTTATACTTGTATAGATTGTTGCAATACCCACATCCAATTCAAGAATTCTAAGGAAAATCATTGATGCCCTGATATCCCATCGAAGTCCCTGCTAGAAGGTTCAAGCCCTGAAGAAAGGGTTCCATTCCATATCCTTGGATTATCGAAAGAGGACTATGAAAATTGTTGAGTACTCAACCACTCTCAGGCTTCCCTACTGTAAGTGAAGATTCTACTTTATGCCCAATAAGCATAAAGTCATGGGGAATATCTCCTCCCTACAAATTTTCTCAATGTTAGACTATGTGAGGGTCACCTACTCATCATTATGGATTGTCAAAATAAACCATATCACTGCCTATACCTACTGAAGGCTCACTTCTAAAACATTCATCGACTTAACTGGAATCCTCACTAAGCAGAAGACTCACATCACCGCCTCCAGCCAATCCTTAGAGACATTAGGATCTTTCTCTCCCATGATCATGGGAGGTCACTGTCTCCATAAATCGTGTAAGGAACTGAGCCTACATGGATCCTCTATTGATAGTTATAGTTAAACTCATGACCCATGGGAAATGGTATCTCTGGGACACAACCCATATGCACCATCTCAGGAAACGATCTTTACACCAAATCCTAAAAACTCTATAGACAATCCTCATGGTGATGCACAAGATTCCTAGCGGGATGTCTGTATAGAGGAATCCTGAAAGAGATCAAGATGAATCAAAATTAATAGATTATACATGGTAATATGAATTTGAATAAAAAATACCATGGGAAAAAAATTATAAGACACTATCAACAAGTGTTTTCATGTACATATTCGAAATGAAGAATTTAGGGTCTTAGTGCATGTATACACTAACTACAACACCAACACTAGACTCCATAGCATAGAAGATGATCTTAAGAAACATAAAACTATTTCCCCATAAACAATTTAGAATATTATAACATCATTTAGAATAGAACCTTTTATACCACTTTGTCACAAATCATCCTCCATGGCATGTGTTGTGACTACCGAATTTCTACCTTCCATAGGTTAGGGGATGGAGACTAGCACTGAGTAGGAATATTCCAAAAAGGGAAGGTATTTTTCTTTAAACATGAACACACTCACACAACACAAAAAATAGAAAAGTAAACACTGTTTAAACCAAAACTGTTCATGATAACACTATTGAAGGTACAATAAAAACTAAATGTAAAAGGGGGACATAAAACAAGCTCAAATACATAAAGGAATGTACATATTTTAGGGCCTGTTTTCTCAACACATACCTGAATGGTAAGTAGAGGGTGGTTGTCTATATCAATTGAAGTACATCTCTTACATCTCGTCTCTCTACGAACAATCTAGTCCTGGACCTCCACGGTCTCTGTTGAAGTGCCAATCACTTGGACAAGATACGACATGTGCGAGCGATGTCTGTGTAGGGTGAGTAACACAACACTGAGTAGGGATGCCAAACCACAAAGGGAAGACCCCAAAGTAAACTCCACAAAGAAAATTAATAGATTAAATAAAACTCGCACCAGGTATAATATAATGTGTAGAAAATAAGATTATCAGTTGTAAGGTTGAATCATTTTATGCTGCTGAGCGACTCATCTCCCATGAGTCATTGAGGTCTACTAATCTGTTGAACCACTGAGGTCTAATCTACTACTAGACCACCAAGATACGCTCTTCCACTGGACCAATGAGGATCGTTCTCTTACTGGACCACTCAGGTCTACTCAGCTACTTGACTACTACGGTCCAATGTGCCACCAGACCACTATGATCTGCTTGACCACTGGAACACTAAGGTCTGCTCGTCTACTCGATCACTGAGGTCCGCTCAGACACTTTATCACAGAGGTCGGCATATATACTAGACCACTATGGTCTCCTCAGCCACTGGACCAGTGAGGTATTCTTGTTATATCCTTCGTTTCATAGCTAGCCATTGGATTCCCACTCGTAGAACACTTTATTTAGGGAGAATATAGTTCTCAAGAAATCAGATTGATCTTAACTACCCCTAATTCTAATGTAGAGTATACCCAAAGGACATTCTAGTCGGAAGGGTCCCAACGCCACAAATGGGGCATCAATCGGATGCTCTTCCTGAATGATATTGGAGTTTTAGTAAATATGGGTCGGTTGCATCTCAGTCCGGTCCGACATGGTCCGGTCGACCCGAACAATCCAACTCGGTTTGACTGACCCAACCCATCCCATTTGGGTCTAGGCAAAACTTTTCTGTCCTGGCCCATTGGGAAATGCTAGAACCGGTCTGATTCAGCCGTGGGTACAGCCTGCTGGGTAGCCTAGTGACCCGGTCCACATTCACCAGCCCAATCCAACTTTATCGGACTGGTAATGCCTAGTGGTCCATTTTTCTATCTGGTCGGGTCATAAATTGTGGGCTGGTTCTCCTCCAGCCTGGGTGGCCTAGTATCATGTTTCTCTCTCTCGGATCAGCCCACAATGGTGGGTTGGCGTGCTCCACCAGCACGGATTCCCGCTGTTGTCCGGTTCATGCTGAATGCAGCTAGCTATGGTTGGCTTCATCCCTCTGTCACAAGTTATCCATGGTCCGAGTGTCCTGAATAGCATTGCAGTCAACCCGTGGCTTCACCATGATGATACGGCACCAGTTGGCGCTGCAACACTGCTACGCTGCTGCCAGGTCAGCCACGACATCTACCACATCATCGCGCTACCATGAGGGCTACCTACAACCTGTAGCCACGCCCTATTGCCATCATACTTTCTTTGGGGGTTCATTTCTAAATATGTCTGTGCATCTAGGCTTCTTGTTTCTTTACTTTCACTATCATGCACTCATCATAATTTCTCTACCACTTAGGGGGTCCAACCCCTTTTGGATCCCCCAGCTAAATATCCGATGCGACCTCATGGGTCCTTCAGTGAAGAACAATATAGGGGACATATGGCATCACAAAAAACACCAAACGAACATTCTAGTCCTTTTTTCATTTTGGGAAACATTAGATCATTTTAGGGGGGTCATGAAGAATAATTCAATAACTAATATTTTTATCCCCAACATCAACCTACAATATTTATTCCAAATCCTACAAAAATAAATCATCAAAGAATATACTAGTTTGTGAGATGATAAGAATTCTTCATTATGAAGGGAAGAATGGGAAAAAACAATCATATAGAATTAAACCCCTACATGGAAAAATTGATAGTGATCGAGGATGATTTTCTATCATCTTCCTTTGATCTTCGGTGCCGAATCAACTCTATAATGTGTAATTCTTGCATTATAATTCACCGATTTTTTCCATGGAGAGGATTCCTTTATTGTTCATTATAAGAATCCCATTTTTGTTGTTCAAACCTGAATCCCTAATTAATTAATGAATAAAGACATGTAATGTGTTGCTATGTCTTTACACCGATTCATTAATGATGTTCATTAATGGATTCATCTTCGCCTTTTCACTTCACCACATCACTGATGAGTCACTGAGTAACGAAGAAGAAAATATTATAAAATAATTTTTATGTTATTTTATTATTCTTCCTAAAAGTCTGAAAACTATCTTTTTAGGTCGAATCATGTCGGTCGATGTTAGGCCCTTCCTTGAAAAATCCAAATGCTCTATGTTCAACAGTTCCCTCATATGACTTATCTATGAACATGTTTGAATGTTATAAAAACCCACTCACACATTTATTTAATGATCTTTTAAAATAGATCAAAAATATTTTTCAGCCACTCCAGGCCTTATAATTACATGCCATATCCGAGCCTGGCCTTGAAATAATCCCATTTAAAATTAAAAAAACATTACATGTAATTATAGGGTATTAAAATAATGTTTTTTTATTTTGAAATTATACTTCCATTCCTATTTTTTGATTTTGAAATCAGGATTTTGTATATTGTTTTGGGAATCATATTGTGGATCACTTTATGAGACTCTATTCATATTTGAGTTCACACCCTACCTTTTTCTTTGTGAATATGTAGATTTTTTTCATCAAGGTTCATGTAAATTAATGGTTCCTATTACATGAGGGTGATTATCTTGACCAATTGAGCTTGTCCTATTGATAACATCAGGATTTTTTTTATTTTTTATAGTTTTCTTTGAGAAGATGATAATGTAATGTTTTTATTTTGATATAACTGGTTGAATTTTGGAACTATAAACATTGAGGGTTTTCGTTTTCTATACTTTTATGTATATTTTTACTTCAATGGATTTGTGGAATTACTTTTCCAACTATTACCTTTTATGATTCCATGATATAATCTCCAATATTTTTGAATTGGGAGCACCATTTTAGCTATGTCAGTGTCGGCTTGGGTATTAGGTTACTGTGTTATCTTGGTCGGTCTATGACAAGGTTGTATCAAATGATCTAGTGGTTCATATTTAATTTTCTATATTATGCAGTTGAGATATTTTTTATGAACATTGGATTTAGTTGTGAGTGAGATCCTGGAAGTATCTCATTGCTATGAGCCTTATATAACCATGGGTGGTAAGGGAAATCTGTCTGGAGGATTAGTTTTAGATTTTTCACTGATTTGGATTTGGTTGATTATAAATCTAGATCTAATTTTAAATTTTGTGGGGTTCATTCCATATTTCTCTTTTTCTGTGTTCAGCTAAGAAAACAGGTGAGGTATTATTTATTTTTTACTAATGTTTTGTAGCATCTTGCCTATAATAATGAATGTTAGTTGGATCATGGGGGTTACTCTAGATGAACAACAGTGAGAAAATACTATCGTGGACGAGAATATAGTTAATATAATTGTGTGTGGTATCACTGCTATGGGATAGGCACCTACACCAATTACCATTATGGATCATACTATAATAATCTAGAGGGTTTATTTTTGTTTATTTCATACTTACTTAATCATACTCTAGTATCATTCAAGAGCTCTAATAATCCACAAGAGACTGGGGATTTGTTGATAAAGATTATAAATTCCTTTAGTTCTTGGAAATTCTATATATATTTAATCTAAAATGTTCCCCCTCAAAGCAAGTAGGACCTAATAAGAGATTATGGTGATAGAAAATTAGAAAGAGGTACTACACTGTAAGGACATTAATGTTCATTTCACTAACTAGTTATATCTGGAGTTTATGGTGTTGGCTATGGCTATGATGTTTTTTAAACATGAGTCGGATGAAAGGACCATGACTGAGTAAAAAAATCACATTTTTAAGCTTGTGACATTTTAATCAGAGACTATATTGAATGAGAAGATTAATACAGTATTGTTTGAGATGGGATATATGTCTGACAATATATCATAAGTTTTCTTTTTGGAGCTCTCCCCTTATGTAGATGTGTTGGACAAGGAGTTATTTTTTGATATTGATATGGATGGCAGGTCAGGGTTTTGAAGATTTCCTTTTTCTCCCATTGGTTTTCCTACGAGTTCCATTAATGGAAAGATAATATATGATGTGTTTCATGGTGTTTCTTGGCATCAGTGATCTTTTAGACCTATGACAGTTCCAAGAAGATTCCCTCTTACAAACTTCAAGTGTGACAGGATAGGGAACTCAAAAAAGGGTTGCACTGAGGCACCCCAGATATGTGGTTCTTGCAGACATACATGTAAATTGATTAAGTTCTATCATTTCAATTATGTTCCACATAGTTCCATTAGATCATGAGAGCCTAAAATTACTACGGTGAAATCCGATGCTTTAGGATGTAACTGGTTCAAACTGTATGAATCTGGAAACAAGGCTTCTTCACATAGTGGAAGTGTCTCAAGAGGAAGATGATTTGGGTCCAATGAATGTGATATGTACGATGACTATATATTTATCTATTGTGACTTTTTTGAAACGGGTTCATCTCATTTGTTCATATTAACTTTCATTGTAAATCTTCTAAATCTTCTTACAGACCATTTATCTTATGTGAATGATATTACTACACCCATAAAAAAATGAAAGAAGAAGGTATCTATTGTCCTTCTTGTGTGTTATCCTTATGAGATATTGATGTTATATGGGATATTCTAGTTTGGAACATGCAACCTCTTTATATCATTTTCGCGATGGACTGAATCATTTTATATAAAGCTAGAATTGATTTTTATCATCAATGAATATCCTTTATTGAACCTGATGGATAATGTGGTATCATTCTAGGAGAGTTAGGCCTATGTTTTAGTAGATCTAAACCCTCATATCCAGATTTGTGTATGTTAATATCCATGTTTTATTTTTATTAGGAGTGGGAACTCTTTAGCATTGATCTTCGTTTAGTTTTCATAGAGTATTCTGATGTTTTTCTTCAAACATACCTAGTTTTCCACCAGTAAGGGAAGCATAATTTTATTTTATTTTGTTACTAGTAATAAAAAAATTTCCATAACTTCCTATAGTATGGAACCACATATAATGAAAGAGATTATTACTCAGTTTTGATGATCTATTAGAGAAAGGTATTATATTTTGGAGTGTGATACCTTAGGAGGTTCCTGTTGTCATTACTAAGAAATATGATGGAACAATTATCCAATGTGTTCATTACTCATTACTAAACTAACTAATGATAATTTAAAAGTATCAATTTCCACGGTTTGAGGACATTTTTGACATGATGAAATGGTGAATGTGGTTTTCAAATACTGATCATCAATCTACTTAGCATCAGTTGATAATAATAAAATTTGACATCAGTATATCACCTTTCTGAGAAGCTATAGAAATTATCACTACATTATCATGACATTTGGTATAAATAATTATCATGTATCTTTAATTGATTTGATTAAAATAAATTTATATTAGTATTTATATAAATTTTTGTGGTCTTTTTGGATGACATTGTGGTGTACTCTCAGTCTGAGGAGCATCATCTCCATCATCTGATATATTTCATGGAATTTTGGAGAAATCAATGATTGTATACTATGTTATTGAAATGTGATTTTTTATATTTTGGATGAGAATATATTATTCCATGTGGTGTTAGAACATGGTATCTTATTTGATCTTGAGGAGGTAAATGTTGTTATATCATGGGAGAAACTGATGATTTTTTTGTGAGATTCGGGGCATCTTTTGTTTACCTAGGTATTTTAATAGTTTCATAAATTATTTCTCAATGTTGACTTATTTGATGACCTATATCACTCAAAATAGTGATATGTATTATTTTTATAAAAAAATTCAGAGTTATTTTGTTGAGATAAAATTTATTTTGACAAATGTTCCAGTGTTGAATCATCTAGGGGCCTGGTAGGGATATGTGGTCTTCTGTGATACATTAGTTTCAAGATTAGGATATGTAATAATGAATGGTGACCATGACATTTACTATGGATATAATTATATTATACCTTTTTAGAATTTTTTCATGACCCATGAACTTGATCTCACAGCCGTTATGCATGCTCTAAACAGTTCACATCAATGCATTTTCATAAATATTTTTACCTTGTATTCAGACAATAAGAGATTGATTTATATCTTATTTTTAAATGATTTAAATATATTCTAGAGTCATTGTGTCATGTTTCTTTATTCCTTTGACATTGACATAACCTATACCCCAGGGAAAGGGAATTTCATCACTGAGCATTTGAGTATGTAACATCTGATCCAGACCATGAAAGAATCATCATGATAGTGGAACATCATTTCTCTATCTACAAAATTGCATATTGTAGTTATGGAAATAGGGGGTGAGGTTTTCTTGGACAGTGTTCTATTGAAATCCACTCCACATGATATTAATCTACATGAATAGTAGCTTTATGATGAATTTTTTAGCAATAGAGACTCTGTTTTTAGTGGGAGGACATTTTTTTGTGGTTTTTCTACATATAATATATTCTCAAAATTTCCAATCATTTTATTATTATGATAGCTACAATAAAATTTGTGATGAGGTTCATACATAATTAATAGTGCGATATGGATTAAATAACAACAATGATTTTCTATGATATGAGGCATCTATTTTGGATTCCATGTTTAGGTGAGACATCACAGTCATTGTTTTATATAACAATACATTCCAACTGGCCATGGATGAGCATCATATACCTTTGGGTATTTTTTAGCCACATCTAGTGAAGACTTGGATGTATGAATATATTTATATTGAAATTTTTTATTGTGTTTATATATACCCTATTATGAAGAATGTGATATGGGTTTTGATCAATAGGCTGGAAAATCTGATAACAATATACCATTTTGTGACACAACCAATGATGATAAATTTTGAAATATCTATTGGAATGAGATTGTTTTTTCACAGAGTTCTATCTGGTATATTCCATGATTTGGATATTTTATTTTATTTCACACTTTTGGAGAATCCCCCAAGAGGAACTAGGATCTGGGGTTCTTTTAAGTATGACATACATTCTGTAGAGTAATGTAAAAACTAAGAGGGCATTATTGATTTATGAGGATATGATTTGTCCCTACATTATCAACTATGTTGGATCTTGGGATTACTATTTTGTGGATGAATGTGTTTTCTTATAACAATAGATACAAATCCATGATTATAAGGACTCCCATTCCGGCCTTGAATGGTAGTTCTTGTAAATCCTCGATGTATTAGTCATTGATCAATGGGAGTTCACTGGTTGAGACAATAATGGTTCAAGAGACGAAAAAAATGATTCAGTTGATTCATATAATAATTTTGACATAACGCAGTCAATATAAATCATATTCTAATTTTTTTCTTATACCATTGATGTTTTTAGTTTGTGATCATGTGTTCTTAAAAGCTTTTACTCGATTTGAACATTGACTACATGTGTTGTATGGGAAACATTTTTTATTTTTTTGTGGGAACATTTGAGGTTGTCAACCAGATTGGGAATCTCGATAACTATTTAGAACATCCTCCATAGTTGACATCAATACATAATGTGTTCTATGTATCATAACTATGAATGTATCTTTTTGATCTATATCATATTCTATGATGAGGTGAGCATGATATTGATCCTGATTTATCTAATATTGAGAATCTATTCAGGATAATTGATTATAAAACTATGGAACTTCATGGGGGATGATACCAATTTTCATGTTCTATGGAATCAGGGTTCAGATACTCATGATACATGGGAGTGATATTCCATAATTAGAGAGTAGGGGCATCATCATTTTGACATATAAAATTATTCATATGATATATAGTGTCAGAATGATTATATGGTGGGGAGTTTGTAATATCATACTTCCTCTTACCAACTAAAAATTGAAATTATTTTTTGTCTTTATTTAGTTTGGGTTTGAGTGGTGTTTATCATAATGAAATTTTAAAATTTTTAAAAAACATGGGTTCACGGTCGGTGCATGGTTTGACCAAAATGTGCAACCTCACATAGTAAACCTATATAATGGAGGTTTTCATTCTTGGTGAATGGTTTGGAAAACCTTTCACCAAGTAAGTAGAACCATTTCACCCCATTTAGGGTGTGCATGTTTTGGGTTCATAGTTTTTATAGTTGTGCATACATTCCAAGCCAACCATGTGCGTGGGTGTTTATTATTCTGAAAATTATTAAAAAAATATTGAACTCTCTTTTTACCTAACACATGACCTAAACACCTCATAAATTGAATTCATATGTCTTAGAAGCTTTCATAAACCATTTTTGTCTCCACCAAACCAATTACTAGGTGTATCAATGTGATTTAGATCTTGTTTAATTCCTATCTCCTAAGAAATATTCTCTCATTCCTTATCTCCTACTATCTCTTTCATTCATCTATAGGTTTTTTATATCATTATGTGTTTGATGTTTCTTAAATCTACTATTTTATATTCTGAATCTACGTATGATTACTTGATTTTAATTTTCTCTATTACTCATTAGAAAATCATTTTTTGGATGTTGGGATGAATGACTCTTTGATAATGGTAGGTGGTTCTATTGATAATTTCAATTAAATAAATCCTTGATTTTGTTAACTCCAATTCAAATAGATTAAATTAAATTTGGAATACCAGACTCGATGTGAATTTGAATTTGAATGAATTTGGTATAGATTTATTAGAAAATAGCAAATTCTATGGGAATTGGGATTTGGATTGTGGTTTGGAAAATGATTGAAATTATAAAAAGATATGGGAATTTTTTTAGAAAATGGGGTAAATTGAAAATTTAAAACCAATTAATGGTTCTATTATGGAAAAGTCCTAGAATAATAAAAATTGATGATTTGATTTTGAAATTGATTTGGATGATTGAAATGATAAATTGTGAAATTGAACTGTAATTGTTTTTTGATTTGAAATGATATAAATTGACCAATATTTATTTATTTATTGAAGCACGTTGTATCTGGAAAATTAGTAGTTTGTCAATATAATCATGCTGTAAGTGTAATTCCCTAGAAACATATTGATGATGATAACAGTTACTAAATGATGTTTAGATTATAATTTTTCCTTAAGAGTGACTAGATTACTATTAATTTTACCATAAGCAGGAGTGGACAATTATAGTGATAACATATAAGAGACTATGAGGATCCTATAGAAATTTATTATCATACAACAAGAAATTTTAAAATTTTCCAATAAATTATTTTGATAAAATTAAAATATATATTCTATTGATTATGAAATAGATTTACTCATGCTTAGTAATTTATATAATTGTTTTTTATAAAAAATTATTAGTTAATAAATTTTATTATATGTTTCCATATTTTGAAATAAAATGATGTTTTTATTTAAAACATGAAATTTTATTTCCATACTAGTTTTTGTTGATATTGAAATCATAAATATGCTTATTTTTCATAGTAATATTATTATGTAATAGTTTTTTAGATCCTACCAAGTTTTTATCATACATATTACATTTTATTTTGAGCATTAGTATATTTTCTAATACCAGGTTCATGTAAATTGAATTATCATCATAGAGGAGGTGGATATTCTTGACCCTTGAGGTATGAGGTGTTGATAACATTATGATGTGGGAGTTTATCTCATATTCCTTAAGAACATGATGATATTTGATTCAGGTTTTTTCATACCTGTTAGACTTCTACACCTGTATTGATTGTGAGTTTTATATGATTATACTAATATGTGTATGTTTTATTCCACTATTTTTAGATAAAAATTCCAACTTTTATCCATTATGATTCCAGGTGTGAGTGGACAACTTGTGTGGACAGAGAACTCCATTCTGGATATATCTGTTACTTATTAGGTATCTTAGTACCAGGGTATCTAAGTTAGTCCAGGACATGGGGGATGATCTCAAAATCACAATGCCCTCTAATTGATTGGGTAAATATTGACATCTCATTAGATAAACAAGACTATAAGGTGGTGTTAATGTTGTTTATTAAGGTACTATGAGAACAATAATATTCCTGGGTGTAAACAAGGTCCAATAATAATAAATGAAGAGTGGAACCAATCAACTATGATAGTCATGATTGTGATCCATATCTACAAAAGAAATGAGTTTTAATGATTTTTTTGTAGGCCAAAAATAAATGTTTTAATATATTTTTATGCTCTCATGGCTTTTGATCATTTATTATTTTATGAATCATATCTTATTAATTATCATTATATATTCCATGTCTGATGTTTGTGATCTATGATAAGTAGGGTAAGGTTTTAAACAATTAATCTCAAGGGTTCATACACTTAAAAACAATTTATGCACACTTTATAACTTAAAAATACATTATTTACCCTTAATAAGCAACTGATATGACTCACTCTTATGTTTACCTTCTTTGAGATATGATGTCCATTTTATATATGAAATTTTAAAGTATTTTTGAATTTTGTGCCGAATTATTTTGAAAATGAGGCTGATATTACATTAAATTGTTGTTTAGATATCCATGTTTTGAATGGAACTAAACGAATATTATTCTATCATTTATTATAATGTTATATAAAAAATATTAATATAATAAGATGTTTTCTACTCAAATGGAAAGTGTATGTTTCTATATTTGGTATCAAATAATGGTTCAATTACAATTGAAAACTAGGATGTGATTACATTAAGGATAATCTATAGCATAATCCTATGAATAGGTGAACATATTATGTTATGGTTAACAAAAAAAGTTTGGTTTTATTATAAATATATATATATCGGCATATTACATGTGGAAATCATTTTGGAATAGATTCATTTTGGTGTAATAACCCTAAAATTAATTGTTCTATAATATCATGATTTTCATTCTAGTGCATGGTTAGTGTTCTCCTACTAGGAACCTCAATTGACACTCCCAATGGATATTCGTGGGATAATTCACATTTTCTTTATGAACCATCCTAATGGATTTGGATATATGATGATAAAGGACAACCTATATGTCATATATTTGAAAGAAGGATAAATTATTTAGATGTTCTATACATGATTTTATTGATTATGGAGATACATAATATGATTCTCATTTCTCACACTGTTTTTTAGTTTTATGCAACAGTTGGAACCCAAAAGAAGCATTTTAATACTAAATGTGGAAAATAATTCCATTATAATCATCATCAACAACAAAATTTTATGGGAGAGGAATGAAAATTATTGTTTCTATACTTACAAAAACTTCTCAAGATATTAATTATGATGATATTCCAAATTGAAAAAGGAGGGAACAATGTTTTGTTGAGTCCTTCATGAGGAAACATCCACATTAATTTAGTGGGTCTATTAATCCACTAGTTATAGAGTAGTGGATCAATAACACTCAAATGATATTTTATATTCTCCAATTTTAGATCATAAAAAAATTATTCTAAATTTATATTATTTTGAATGAAAAGTAAATAAATGGTGTAATCTTATCATGATCATCGGAATTGTTAAGAAATTGTTCTAATGGAGTGCGATGATTTTAAGATGTTATATTGATATTAATATATTCCTAATATTATTTGTATAAAAATGTAGAAGTAATTACTTGATAAGATGAAGCAGGTTGAGGAATATATAAGTACCTTATAAGAAATATTTAGGGGAAAATCGTTGTATTCGTTTGATTTTATCATCAAATATGATGGTATTTTTGATTAAGTCATTTGTTTCATAAAACCAATGCCCCAATGAGCATTATTTGCGAGAGACCTCAATATCTATAAGGAAATTGATTGATATACACTAAAAATTGATATGATTATTTTGTATACCCATCAATATGACTGTTTATATATGAAAATAAAGATGAAAATGAGAGGATATTATAAAAACCGTGGATAAAAGAAGAATATCATTCATTTATACTCAAAATGAGGAAGGGCAAAGGGGTGAAATTTTGGTAAGTTGAATAGTAAATGTATTATAATTTGAAGGAATGATCAATAATAAATCTATTTCTAATGTTATGTGAAGAAGATGATAAGATAAGGATGGAAAAACAGAACCAAAAAATGAACTACACACACTGTAGTGTTTCAAATGCAAGGAATGTGGGAATTATTATAACCACTACTCAAACCCAAAGGATAATGATGATATCGATGTATACTTCCTTGTGATCCCCTATGTAAAATTAAGTATCATGTGATCACTATTAATGATGTGGATTATTATTATTAAGTTGTTAAATATATAATTTCTAGTTAATTTATTTCATCCAATATCATATTTGGCATCATATCTACCCGTAGTTTTATATTTGATTAATTTTTTAAGGATATAATAATACCACATCAGTGATTAGATATTTAATTTTCAATGGAAACCCTTAATGGTATGGTTATCAAATCTCATGTCAATGAATATTCTTTGGTTAATTTTTTTGGGGAATGTTTTTACTTCAAATATCATCATTCTCCCATCTGTAACGTTTGATGCTATCTTAGGATTCTATTTGAATTATTTATATAAATACCACACAATTTTTTATGAAAGGGGATCCACTTTTGATATTCAAAACTACCATGTGATAGTCCATCAGTGCATTTGATAAATTTAATAATTTGGTGAAAATTACCTATATTATAAGGCTTTTCATTCCTTTTTGAAAAAAAATTATATCATTTTCTTGGGTTAAACTCAACATCAAATACATTCCTAATTTATTGGAGTTTGATGATGTTTTTCAAGATGAAATACAAAATAATCCAACAAATCATTATGTTGAGTCTTCAATGTAACTCCTGACTAGTTTTACACCTACACCAATGAATAATATAGAATTTACCTAATTGTTTTCAATGAATTAAAAATGAAAATCAGGGATATTATTAAAAATTTATTCATTTTTACATGTCAGTTACTATTGGTTCGACATATTCTATTTTAAGAAGAAATATTGATCAATGTGAATGTTTATGGACAATTATAAACATAAAAAAGATAACAATAATGAAAAATTGTCATCTACACTATACTAATGACTTGTCTAGTCAAATTCACATATATCAACACATTTCAAAGCTTGACCATTATTTCATATATCATCAATTGAGCTCCTATAAAAAAGTTATAACCATGATAACATTTTATAAAAGTTATGCACACTATATTGATAGATCATATTAGATGAATTATATGTGAGGTGGAGGCCTTGGGTGAGATAGAATAGTATTAGTTATTTTTTATTTCAGCTCTATAATTGGACTTGAGAATTTGATTGCAGAAAAGGGGAGGATTATGGTCAGTGGCCTCATTATGTTTAGACTCTTCAATATTAGCATTGCGAAGGAGGATTATAATTCCAATATGGTGGTATAGTTTATTCGAATTAATACCATCCATCTATGGGAGTGACATTACATAATATGGAAGCATATGATGATCATTGATCAATAAAATGAGGTTTAACACACATTAAAGGAAGGAAACTATGTAAAATATGATTTAATAGGAAAAGTCATACTAGCATGAGTATCATTATTTATTTTTGTAATAGATACCTTCCGATTGATTGCAAGATCATTTTATGTGGGGGTATAGTTAGTCTACATCACACCCACCCCTTGATGTTTTTTCCACTAACTCTTTTTAATGAAGTAAAATTTCATTCGAACAATTGGTCATACTAATGCCCCACTATATTAATGGATTTATAGAACACATTATTTAGGGATTACATTGATCTTTTTAGTGTATTCTTTATATATTGTATTATAATGTTTTAAAATAAAGTAATATCCTAATGATAACTTGAGGATAACCCTACAAACCCTAAATAATGTTACATTTTATAAAAAAAATTACAAAGTGTGAATTTTATCAAGGCAAAGATTCCTTTTTTGGTTTATTTAATATTTAGTAAGTGTATATCGATTTGTCCATAATAAAAAAAAGATATCGCCTAGTAAATTAATTTTGAGTGAAATCAATAGATTTCATTGTTTTTTAGATATTATTTATGATTTATAGATACTTTATCATGGATATCTAATCCACTCATAATGTTATCTTAGATGGGAGCTATGATTTTTTGGAAAGTAGAATGTGAAAAACAACTCAAGTAATTGAATTACATGGTACTACATGCACTTATTATTATACTACCCTATAGTGGAGATAGTTTTTTAAATATATAGTCACACATGGAAAAGGGTTAGTGATATGATATTATGTAGATTTATAATATGGTTGTTTTTTCCTCACAAAAATTTGAGGTTTACAAGAAAAATTTATGAAAGCAATATTTAGAGTTTAATATTGTAATTTTTTCAATTAATGATACAGGGGAATTATTATTATGGATAAATATATGCTATATAGAATGATCATAAAATGTTAACGTATATATTTTCATATAATATGCACCATAGATGATTATTTGAGTTGATTAAAGAATTTGATTACTTTATAAATTACCACTCTATGAATGATAACCAGATTACTGTTTCTATTATTCAAATGAATGCAGATAGAATATCATAGTTTAGGAATAAAAAATATTTGATATATCATTTTTTTATGGATGGGTCTGGAAATATTGATATATGGGTAGAAGTTTTATCATTATCATAATAATTAAAACATATATATCCATGTGAGGGTTAATGTGGAATGAAAGGAAGATGTTTAATTGAAAAGGGTTAGGAACTCAGTATGATAATGAATTAAAAGGATTATCATCATAGTATGTGTCCCATCAATACTATACATGAAGAAAGAGATATTGTATGATTCTCATAATTCATCATTCTCTCATTATCTATGATTTATGAATTTTTAATGATATCAAAAAAAGTTTTTTTGGGTGGAAAAACATGAAGAGTTATATTTTTTAGAATGTATCGTGGTTCTTGGAATGTCGACAAGTTAATTCTTACTACCACATATAAAAATGGATATCAAAAAAATTTTCCATACCAGAATGTAAATGAGGAATAATTACTATGGATTTCATATTTGGACAACCCAAAACATAAAAAGTTTATAATTCTTTTTAGGATACATTCTATCATTATACGATGTCAGAAAATTCATTTCATTGAGGTATGATTTATTTCATAATAAAATTTCAATAATGTAAATTTATCAAGATGAATGGTTACTATAGTCCGAAATTCTAATGTATATGATCTAGATCAATCGATTACCTCGATGTTTTAGATAACTCTTGAGTATGCTCTAGATAGAGAATTGAGTTATATTCCAACCAGACATAATTAGATAGATGGTTAGTCATAGATAACCATTAAATAACTAGAGGATATATTGATATCATTTTATAGGTATTTTAAAGGTAATTGTGATTAACATATTCCTCTTATTTAGTCTCCCTATAAAAAAATAATTCTCTTGATCATTTTTATATGTCCTAATGAAGTTATCTATGGAAATAAGTGTCAAACATTGATATGAGGGAGTAAATATTGATAAAGAACGTTTTAGGGACCAGATCAAGAAAGGAAAGAAGAATATAAAGATAGAATCATTTAAAAACACAACAAGGTATCTATGTGATGATATAAAATATATGAAGGAAAAAATTAGTCAGATATAGAATTTGATGTTGGTGAGAATTTATTCATTTTATTTTCACAATAAAAAATGGTTCGAGAATTATAGAGACAGGAAAATTGATTTCTATGTAAATTTTTACCTTTAAAATTTTTGTTTCAATATGAATGTCATGTAATCATTCGGCACATCCACATAATATCACTCATGAACAACTTATTTTCATTATATATATCCTGAGGATGAATATATATGATCCATCACATATACTGAACTCAATGGTTACTCAAATGGAGAATGGTCTTTACTAAGAATAAAAATTGGTAGAAATCAGGTTTCATAGAGATAAAGGGATACAAAACTAGATTAATCATATCTAAATAGTTCTTTGATGGAATAATAAATTCAATTAAGCTATTTTTGAACTCTGGAATGTGATAAATATAGATATACTCTTTTTGTATTGATGTGGAAAACATTTTCATTTTAAATTCATTTTATAAAGGTATAATTTATCTCCAATATATTTATGATGTATATATATATTTATATTTAATAATTTATTTAATAGTATGCGATACAAGAAACACCAAGTTCAAATGTACTATGTTATACTATTGAAATATTATTATACAATATGATACTTATCTCATAAGAATTTGAAGATAGTGTAAGGATAAGACTAAATAAATTATAATATAATTTATGTTTTACACTGGCATAAAAAATTCATTAGTTATCAATTTATTAGAAATGAAAACAAAAATCATTTGAATGTATCAGATTTTTTTGTGGAAAATTATTTAATATGTGTAATGTGTTTTTAGCTTAATAAATTAAATTAATCATCATATGTGAATTATATTAATGAAGTTTATATTTTATATATTTGACCAAATTTTTTAACCTTAATCTATCATTTTTTCTAGTATTGGGATAAGAATAAATTTATATTTATATATAAAATAATTTTTTTTTAAAATAGTTTTCATTGTGTTTTTCGCACTTATTTTAAAATAAAATTCGACAACTTATAGAGATTATTCAATGAAAAATTTAGTTAATATTTTAAATAAGGAGATTAAAATTTAAAATGTTAGACCGGTCTATTTTTAATCATTATTAATTGTAACTTTGATAAATATTTGTCACATTGGCAATGGTAAAACTAGTAAAATATGGTAGACACCTTTTGATAATGATTTAAAATTTCTCTAACACATTTCATTTATAATATTTTATGAGTATTGTTAATCAATTTCTATATATATATATATAGTATATGGTCACTTGGTTCCAAATTACATTCATTATGTCCTTTATATTAATTTAAGAAAATAATAAATATAAATTGACACTCTCTTGATATTAGTATCTATAAAAATATTACAATGATAAAAAGAGGATAAATTGGGTCATAATATTTTAATTTTAAAAATAAATATTTTTTTAAATAATAGTGATTATTTTTAATTTTTAATAAAAGTTTAATTATCTTAAATGATTATGCAACACCAACATAATATTTTTTAAATTAATATAAAAAAATTATTTCATAATTACTAAAAGTGTTACAATTTGGATGAATGATTTTTTATAGTAATTTTAAAACATAATATAATTGTTTATAGTTGTTATAATGGTTTATATTATAATTAAATTACATACTTTTTTTCTTTAATGTAAAAATATTTTAATATCATAAAAATAAAATTAATGCTATTTTAGGAAAATTATATTTTTTAAAATTATTTAAAAAAATCATGGAAATATTGAAACAGGAACATTTAAATTATATATTGTGATAAATTTCATTCCATATAAATTTACGGCCTAATTATTATCATATAAGTTAAATTATAACTATTAAATATTGAAAAATATGTTACCAAGGTTATGATTAACATTGTTTATCAATTGGTTTAATAAGAAATATAAGGTTTAAAATGACATCAAAAACTATATAAACCTCATTTGAAGATTATATTACGACCTTTTATAATTTTTATTAAAAAACAATACTATTTTGTGTAATTATTCATGAGAATTACAATTTTTTAATATTATTTTACAATCCCAAGAGTTCCCCTCCCATCACTTAAAAATGGAATCATATTCTCCATTATTCCTCATTTATTCTAAAAATTATATATATTCCTTACCCTACCATAATACCTTCATTTATCCCTTCACCAAAACCAATGTCATTTGTTCCTTCCAAACTACCATCCCTTAAAGGCTTAAGGTGTAGGATAAAACAACATTCTCAATGAAGAGGTAGAAATCGTAATCGATCATTTTCAATTTTATTTCATCATAACCCTCTTAAAAATATGTGTTATCTATTATAAAAATAATTATTTATTTAAAATATATTTAATATCCATTGTGATAATTTAGTATCCATTATCCTTCCTTCTTTATATACTTAAGAAACATTAATCACTATTCATGCGTATATACATCTTACTAACTATACATACAGTTGTAATTCGTCTTTCCATCACAACTTTACTTGGATTAGTATAATAATTGGTCTAATAAATATATATTATATTTATAATATAATTAATATTCAATAATGTTGAATTATTATTTACCTGTATTTCATTACATCGATCAAAAAATGGAAATAATTTCCACGCATACATATGACTAATCCTCTCCATGAATTATTTAATTAATTTTTCTTTATCGACATTTTATGGAATACTAGAAATATATATACATATAATGAATACATATGATATAATTATCATTAATAAAATTAAATATATTATGGAACAATTATTAACCTATATGTATTGATAGTATTGAAATAAAACATCTATGAGAAACAAAGTAGTTATCACTATTAATATTAATTTTAAAAAGCAATTATTTATAAATTGGGGATAATATACAATAATAAAATAATATGTGGTATGACATATATGATTATGGATATAAACTAAAATAATAATTTAATAATATATATTATATATGATTTTTGAGTATTTATAATTAATGAAATGACATGAGGTAAGGGATTTATTTCATAGACTAATTTTTATTTCCATTGTATGTGATCTTGTTTTCAATTAAAAAATTTTATGATATATATCTCAAGAATAAAATGAATTTTATTTTACAATATTAATATTTTGAAATCACATTATTTCCATTCATTTTTATCTCATCAACTATTCAATGTATTTAATGAATATTTTGATAGAAAATTGACTTTATATCTATCATCAGTCAAAAATCATTTTTCTTCCAATTTCATGTTTTCTAAAAAAGTATTTAGGAATGTTTTTAATATTCCCATATTATTTTTTCAATTTATTTTTACCCATAATTTATTTATTACAAAATATTATAAAAGGATTCATCAGTTGTTTCTGGAACATATTATATTTTTAATTTTTTCAAAATTATGAAATGAATATTTTCTTTTAACATGAAATTAATGAAGAAAATTTCCAACCATAATTATCACTAAATTTATTGAATTTTTCTATAATATTTTCCGTAGTTATTTCCAAGTAAATTTTTTTCGTGAATATTTGGGAAACAATATGATTATAAATATGTGATTTCAATGTGAAAAACATATTTTCATCAATAAAGGTTCCATGTGATATTTTAAAATCCTTTTTTATCCGTTGTGAAATACATTAAAATTTCCAAGATTTTTCTTGGAATTTTATAAAATGATAATATATTAATTAATTCGTGGGATGTTTTATGATAATTATGGGTATTTTTTTAAGAATTTTTGTCCATTTCCATGGGTTATTCTATAATGAATTGATAAAATATAAATAAAACCAGCTTTATTTCCAAAAGTTATTCAATGAAAAAATATTAATGAAACATGTTTCATTTTCATGGGTTACGATATAATGAATGTTTTATGATCTATTGGAACACATGTATAATACATTAATTATGTTATTTTTGGGACCAAAATTATATTAACCTCTGATTCAATGTTTAAATATTGATATATCATGATATTATCCTGATTATAATGAGAATTATAAAAAAATTTGTAAGGGACTATGTATACAATGATAGTCTTGGGAGTAAACCTTTAAAACTGTAATAGAACTAAAACTGCACTCAAGATATTATAATATTCATAGTGGTGTGCCTTGGAAACAAAGGATATAATTTTCTATTATTATGTAAATGATACAAAACTATGTATGATGTCAATTTTATTCTCACATTGATCATGTTCTTTTATTCAGTTATGATTTATTTATTTTGAACTGCCAAAATTTATGCCATGACTCAAGATTTTGATCTATAATATACAGGTTATGGTTTTTAAATGTTAATATCATTTATTCATATTCTTATGATCATTTTATAGTTATTTTATCAATGATATATCTCTTTATTACACTTATTATGCATATGTGGTCACCCTTTATTATGATTCTATTTTCTAGGATAAGTGGGAAATATCAATGTATGATATACATAAGAATGGTGAAAATTGTGAATAATTAAGTGGGAAATGAAATATATTTTATATGAGGTTGTTTTTTATGTGAACTTGTTTTCAATAACACGAATAACAATTCATTCAATTTAATGATTTTCTTATTTAATTTTCATGAAATGTAATCAGCCTTTCCAAAAAAGGGATTAAAAGATTAAAAAAATCTAAAACCAATCATTTGATTTGTTACCCTGATTGAAGATACCAGATTGAGTCAATAAAATAATATATCTTACTATAATAATATCTATATATAATTATATGAAATATTATACCTATCCCATGGATCCACATTAAATGAAAAAATAATAAAATAAAATAATTTGACTAATCTTGGGACCCTATAAAATGAATTCTATATCCGGAATCTAAGTATCTCTCAATGAAAAAATATAATTTATCATAACCAAGGAATTCCACCTCTACTATAGAATTCTATGTCCACTATGTCAATCATATTTTTTTAATTCCATGACTACTATGGAATAACAGGACCACTAATATAAAACATAATTCTAAAACTCCATGTCTGAAAATTCAAATAAAATGCTGAGAAGATCTATTTCCAATGTACAAACATGTAAGGATAAAAATTAGGTATACTATGAAGTACCTCTGGGAATTCTAAAAAAATTATATTTAAAAATAAGTATCAAAAATCAAATAAAAATAATCACTTCTAGAAACTATAGATGCACCAAAAATAACATAGTGAAAACATGAATAAAAGTGTTAGGGTTACTGAACGCCTAAACCCACAACTAAAAACTTATGACCTTGAGATTGCCTATGTTATCATGGGTTATATGGTTTAAACCACTAATATATATTCATAATCTTTTATATAATATAAAATGGTCTTTCAATATACAGGGGCACCCACTATGATCCCTAAGTCAATACACATGAGAGGTATCCCACTCAGTACCATCTAGATACACATGTAAGAAGAGTCATGGTCGCAGGTCAACACAAAATGCACCCATACATTATGTACCATGATATTTCATAATGGGTATAAGGACCATTTCTTGTTCTCTGGGTCTTACAACAATGGGAACCATCATGAAATGGGTTACGACCCAATCTTGGTTTCATGATATCCTTAGGACGGTCTACACGTCTAACCTGATCATTGTCATCTAATGGACTGTCCTTCTATCCCTATATAATATCTAAAACGTGTTACAGAGTGTACTACAACTATTTTAGATTCTTGTAGGAGAATTTGTGTTCCAAAATATATTGACCAAAAGGGCCATGACATCATGTTATCTCATGGGGTTGTCTGTGACCCATGGAATTCTTACATGATAATAAAAAAATATACATTTTCATAATATTTCATATGAATTAACTTAAACAGGAGTGGACAATGTTAGGGACAAGGCAAATAATCCACATAAAACTATAAATATTCATATGTACTAAATGAAATTTATTAAAGACCACATACCTTTTGGAATCCTTCTATTTAATTTCCAAGGGTCTGCAATAGTTTCTAAGGCCCATCCATAGTCATCTGATATGTTCCAGGTACTTTTTCACAATTAAATATCAAAAAATTACTTATTTTTATGTATATCATAATTTATTATCTAAATTAAATAATCTTTAAACCATTTTTTAACAAATTCATTATTCCCTAAAATTCATTGGTCTATCTCATTACACAGAAAATGTAATCTAAAACTCACTAACAACACATAGAACATCATATATCATTAATCCATCATAATACCAAAGTAATTTAATTAAAATTAACATAAAAATATAAATTAATCTTTAATTCATTAGAAAAATCAATAAAATTATTAACATAAAGAAAATGGAATGCAGTGATGTGAAAACGACCACCCAAGTCATCCCCATTCTAGATAGAGTACAATCTCTAACACTGGAAGCAAATTCCAAAATTACCTCATGGATGTATGAAATAATACCCTAATAATAGAATCCAAACTTTAATTAAGAATGAGAAGTAAATAACATATTATAATTGAGTCAAAGACAATCCCCAAAGCTATCAACACAATTTACGATATTTGATTATAACAACGAATAAGTTATATCTCCCATTTAGGAAGGGGTAAAGTGGTTGGATCACCTGGGTATCCAACAGGTTGAAATTATGTATAATAGAGTTGTGAAACTACTTGAGTTTATGTTTTGGAAAATGGTCATTTCATCCATTTTAAAGAGGCATGCAGTTGGGTTACAAAGATAGGAAAACATAACAAAAACTATGAAACACTATGTGATTTAAAATAGGTACATCATGTTCTATAGAATAAAAGAAAAAACACAATTATTTGAATATAATGTAACACAATAACACTTTATACACTCTTTATTTTTAAATAAATTTAATCACTTTTATATCTTGTGAGACATGTAATATTGGGTTTAAAAAAAGATGATAATTTATTAAAATATTATTATTTCAACATGCACATTATAATCAAGATGCTGTGTTGGAACGTTTGAATAAGAATAAAAAAATTATAAAACTCTTATTGTTAAAAAATTAAAATAACATTTTTTATTTTTATATATAAATTATAAATTAAATAAGAACCATTTGAATTAAACAAAATCATTCAAAAAAAACTTTTTTTTGTAAATAGTGGGTTAGACATGCATTTCCTATACATTAAAATATATAAAAGGGGTACATGACCCTAGTTTTTCCTATTCCAATAAATTTTATTAAAAAATATTTACAGTAGTAGAACAAATATGCTTACAAGGTAAAAAATGTGAAAAACCACACATCTCCATGCCAGAAATGTAAAGAAAAAAGCTCATAGTAGCAAACACCCCAAGAGTGGAAGTCTCTAAAACATCCAATTTAGAAAGGGCATTAGAAACTTGATTGGCCTCTCTAAAAACATATAAATCCTCTAGGTTAATGCTCTGAAAATGTGAAATATTCGATATCCATGTTAGAATAATTCTCTAGGGAACATTCATAGATCTTGTAATTAATATATGAATCACTATAGTAGAGTAAGACTAAACCAAGTGGTAATTCAATCTATGATTTATATCATATCTGATAGATTTGATGCTTTCCCATAATTTAGCACCAATGTCTAATCCATTCCTAATGTAATGATATAAATAGATTTTAAAGACGACCCGATGGGTATAGAAACACCACATCATCCATGAATGTCCCATCACACCTACATCCGACCCATCCACATTCTCTTTCAACCATGGAATGATAGATGGGATCTATCCAATAGACATAATCATAAGATGCATCTTTTTCATACAAATCACACCAAAGGATTTATGAATATTCAGATCATACATCTCATTGTTCATAGTACCTCTTAAAACCTTGGAGGCGGACATGACTTCCCTAGAAATTGCATTAAGACCACAATGTATGGAAGGATGTGTATTCTATATAATCATATCATTATGTATTTTCCAGATATACGAAACAACACTAGAAGCTGATGTATGTACCATAGCATCAACATATGAACATCGTCTATCATGGATAATCAAGATCATGTGTTCATTTTAGTTGAAAAAATTTAACTCGATCCAAAAAAATGCATTATTTTTCTTCCAAAATTTTCATGAAAAACTGGGGGAAAAGAAAATATTAGTGACTGATTCGAAATCCCTCATGCATCCATATCATGAAAAAATGATATACAGACACATTTCTTATAAAATTCTATTGATGGGTAACCTTTATTTACATAATCTATAATGTAACAAATAATGAGTCAAAAAATTAAAGGTATTAGGAAAAAACAAATCCACATAAGATTAAAAGTAGTTCCACTACATAAATACATGTCAACATATCAATAGGAAAAAATCCCAGTTTAGTTCCTCATCCAAACCAATGTATCTTGATCCATGTAAATGTTATTATGTAATTATATCAAGATTTATGGGAGATACAATGTTGAAAATCCATGTTATGATGAGCCTCATTAATAGATAAAAATTTTAGAGGAGGGGGAACATCCATACATTCATTGAGAGAACCCTCTTGCTATGGTGTATTACAAGAATTCATATATTAATCCTTACCGAACAATGATTTTTAGCAGAATATGATCTCATGATAAGAATATTTTAAAGCGGGAAAAATGGATTAAGACAAAACCCCAGAGTAACCATTTTGAATCTTCAAGAGAAATCTATTATCCATGAAATCCATAGAAATATCATTGGAAGTTATAAAATTCCAAATGAATTTGCATACTATCAAAAAATTAAACATTATTATGTATTCAATTCCCATTCATCCCCAATTAAATGAGAAAATTTTAATCCTTCAATGAAATATTTATAACCATATTGTCATTGATGGATCTTATCCAAATAATGTAGTATATTAAGACATGAATTTTCTTAAAGAGTGAAATATGATATATGTATATTTAAAAATTAAAACACATGGATGTTATAACCAATTTCACAAAAAAATTATCCCAAATTGATAACATGTCATTCCATTCCATGTTACCTTTTGGGAAATAATTCTAGAGTTAATGTTTTCAAGGTAATATCTCTTAACTTTACCCCAGAACATAGGAATAACTAAATAAGTGAAATTGAGAAACTCTTTATTTAGATCAAGACTCCTAGAAATCCTTTTCTTCTTGTATATATTCACTCTATTTCTAAAATCCACAAAATATTTATTCTAGATTATATCTTGACTAGATATATCCCTATAATGACTGAATATTTTTTGGAATGTAATAAATAGTGACTTTATGAGATTGACTAAAGATCATAATATCATCAGTATACATAATATTAGAAGGAGAAAAATGTATCTAATAACTATTATTATCTTTTATAAACCATCTTGGACAATATCATTAAAAACACACTTTGGTAATTATCAGCAACAGAAAAAACAAGTACATAGAGTGGATCCCCTTGTTTGACCCCCCATGAGAACTAAATGTATCCTTGGGGAGATCCATTTCTATGAATAGAAAATATGGAACTAAAAGAAATTGTGTTGACAAACATAATAAAATAAATTGTGAAACCATGATTCTTGAGAATAGAAAAATTAAAACTCTACATTAGTGTATCAAAATCTAGTGAGATATTCATCTTTCGATAAAAACTCCCATTTCTATTTTTCTTCTTCATATAGTCCACTCATCACAAAGTAGTAAGGATACATGCATAAATTATTCTAAATTGGTAAAATCCAAATTGGTTGGGTTTGATCAAATCTTTTTTAATATTCCACATTCGAGTGGTAACTTTTTTGCTGATGATTTTTTGGTACATTGTTCCCAATGGAAATTGGATGAAATTACTTAATATCCAAATCATTATCTTCATTTTTAATTAATGAAATAAATCTAGAATTTGAACTATATAAAATAATGGCATGAATAAAAAACTCCCTTACCACACTAATGATCTTCAGGCACACAACATCCTAATAGAACAAGAAGAATTTATTAATGAGTGCATATGGTCCTTCCACACTATCCAAATTTTAAGAGAAAAGTGCATCAATAATTTCCTTCTCCTTGGGAAGATCAATAAGTAACCTATTTTTCTAATAATTTACTATTGATTCAATATTTTCATCCTTCCCATGAATTTTATATTAATTAGTTTTTTATTTTAAACTGTCAAAATATTTCACAATAACATTGGGTAACTACCTCATGAAATGATATTATTCATTTCGAATGACAACCATTAGAGGATAAATTTTAAATATTTATTGGTTATTTAGGATATTATTATACTTATTTCATAATTAAATAACATATACATTCTGTATTTCCATTCATTATTGGATAAAATAACGTCGCTTGTGTGTATTGCGTACTAACACCTAGTGAAGCGATGTTATTCATTTTTCACTTATGATTTACATGGAAGGTTGAAAGTATAAATATAATGATTATTTGCGAGATTTATTATCTAACTATACTTCTATAAACATAATATCACATCTAATTTCTTACAATTTAAAAATTTTCTTTGAAAACTATGTTTTATTAAATAAAATAAAATATGTTTTTAACATTATATAAATAATCTATTATTGAAATATCTACCCATTTTTACATTTAGAAAATCTGAATAGAATATTCATGTCTTTTTATAATCTATGTACATTTGGTTTATTACTAGAAATGTGAATAAAATCTCTGGTTTAACATGTATTCCATGAACATAATTTCCCATAATCATTACCACCCAACATTTTAAAACATAATTTTTTATTTCAATGGTTATATAAAAAATAATTTCTATAATAGTTTATAAATTTTTAGTTTAAAAAGTTTATTTTAAAAGTGGACATCTAATTTTCCTCAAGAACGTTTTCAAATATATTTATTTAATTTGTATTAATCATTGAAAAACCCCATTCTTATTATTATCCCAAAATAAGGATACATGTAATTTATAAAATCCTCATTAAATCATTATAAGTTATATAATCATTTTGAATTGAGATGTACCAGTTTTATACAATTCATATTACATTATATGGTTTATGATTATGTTAATTAAATGGGGAAATTGTTAACATTTCATATTATATTTTTTAAATATGAATGATTATGTAGATTAGCATTCACCAAATTCATTTGTGAAATGAATTGGACTTTATAATTTCCAGGAGGGTACCATTATTTCCCCTTGATGTATTAGTAAGTATTATAAGAAAATTTAGCATGAGTTTTTAGCCAATTCTATAAGAATTTATGTATGGTGTATTCACACATTGAATTGAATATATGGTTATAAATTATGGAATTATGAATTCCATCATAATGTGATTAGTAATTGGAGTTTTATGTGATAAATCAATTAGTTGTAATATATACTGTTCTGTTTCAAGATCATGTGATTAGTTATATGTAATTACTTGATCATCATTTATTCATGCCGTATAATTCTTCATTTTCATGTTATTAATTAAGTGGAATGAGTTTTAGTTATTATACCTTCTATGTTGATTTATCCTTATTCATTAATGATAGAATTTTTATGTTGGAATACCCTTACTGAATATTAGAGCTCAACAATTTCAAATGATTATTTCAACATAGATTATAAGAAGTTTTTTTTATTGATATATCAAGATATGTTAAAGGGAAAATATTGGGCTAAATGATAACATTATATTGTAGTTTATGGTTTCAATTTTTTTCACATTTATTTATGTAACAATTTTAACAAGACTAATAAACTCTTTGGTCCATAAAGATGTGATTCCATATATATTATAATAATGTAATAAATTAACCTACAAGTCTAGGAAAATAGGGAAAGGGCAATTACGCTTGGTATCATATGATGTTTAGTAGGAACCTTAGGAACTAGATTTAAGAGAAAAAAATGGGAAGATAACCCATTTATATACATTAATGATAAGTGTATAAGAACATACTATTGTTTTTGTCAGGTAGACATTATGTGGTTTTTCCTTTCAATTAAACCCTATCTAAAATCAACAAATAGACATGTTTCTAACACAAATTTACCTATGGGTAATAACACTATAAATTAATATCATGACTGACTCATGAAATAAATCTTATACGAAAACATGCCATATTATGTACCTGTTTTGACACTCTTGGGGGATATTATTAGGAAAATAAACAATTTAATTATAGTCTACTATGAATTATTTGATAATATTTTTATGATTTTAAATATTTTCTAAAGATACCATGTTTATATTTATGAGGTTGTATTTTCATAAATTTTTAATTCATGTTAACTGATTCACATTTTATGGGTTATAAATTATGATTCATAATGTATTGAACTATTATAGTGTGATTCATTATTTACCAATGGAACTAAGCGTAAGGGATGTAAACCATATAAGTTCAAAATTTCCATGAGGGGATTTACCTCCTGGAAAAGTGTATTATTATAGATGTAGAGTTATAGTAAAATCTAGTCAAATTATAACCATATTAGGGAAACTAACACATGTTATGAGAAATAACCATTCCAATATATAGATGCATGTTCATCCTTCATGCAATGTTAGAGTGTTATAAAACATCGTGCACCATAAACATCCATTATTAAATGGTACTATAAATACTTTTGTTTCTAGGAAATTATATGTTCCATAAAGAAGATATTATTCTTTTTTTTAAGAAATGAATTGGATAGTGATTTCATGGATGTTTATCATCTCTCAAGGGTTGTAGATAAATGGTTTTCATTGATTAAATGCACATAGGAGTAATAAATATTAAAAAAATACAATAGAAGGATTTTAAGGTACTCGTATTGGAAAATAAATTCCTTATGACAAATGAGTGGAAATCGAGGGATAGTTCTCTAATCTATGTCTACAAGAAGATGAATGTTTTGATACATATGAATCTAATATTATAAGGTTACCAAGTCACACTCCAAAAAATGTACTCGATACAAAGAAAAGGATTGATTTTCCATTTTATTGGATTAATAATATTACTCAAATGTCACTATTATCCCAAACATTCACATCATAAGATGATATTATGTCACATGGTATAAAGATTGAAAAATAATCCTCCATGTATAATGGATTCTATGGGAATAAAATGAGAAGATGGAGATATATACAAATATGGGTATATGGAAGAAAAAATTATTTATTTTCCCTCTTGAATAATTTTTGAAAGGTACATGCCGGTGCATGATAGAAGGGATTGGGAATTTTCTGAAAATGTGGGTGGAAATGATACTATTCACATGATTTAAATTGAATGAAAGGAGCTTATGATGTTCAATTTTTCAACTATATGGAAATGGGGAACAAATAAAATCAATATAACATGTATCTAGCGAATATTCCCTAGAGGATACGATAGGATCAAGGCCAAGCTTATAAAATTAATGTAGATGCATTCAATGGATTAAATTTTATGTATTTGGATTCATGAATTATATTGTAAAAGTATTTTCTTTAATGATATTATCATTATAAGAATCGTGAAATGTATATGGATTATAAAAAAGATTATTTTTTAATGATTATAAAGAATATTTGGATGGGTACTATGAAAATTCATTCACTTAAAAGTTGATATTTTTGGAAAATACTTGATTAAAGAAATAAAATCCCTAATATGAACTTGATGATTAGTTAATATTGAAGAAATACATTAGTATGAGATGGTATTGGTGATTTTTAAATTTGTTAATGATTTTATGGTTTATGATATCTTTGAGGATTTTAATATATGTTTTAATTTAGGAAGTATAAAAAAACAAAACATTTTATTTTTGGAACATTCATTTTTAGTTAAACTTTTATAGTGATCAAGGTAACCACATATTTGGATTGATACAATATGATCTACTATATGTTATTTGGCCTATCTAATGAATTTTTTTTTTTCAAATTTAGTTACCTACCTTCTAATTTTTTTACATTAAATTTGGAAAGGAATGTTGTGGATGAGACTTATGGTTAACCATTAATAAAAAAGATTGTGTTGAATATTAATAGATAATATTTTCATGTTATATATTAATGTAGTATATTGGATAAGTTTTGGTAAACCTTCTTGATGTTTTAAGGAAAGGATAATTTAATTTTCACTCTTTTATGGATCATATGTTCTATTAAATGTTAGTTTTAGTTCCAAAATTCATAAGACTCCAATATGATATTCATTTAATGGAGTGAAAAATGAAATGGAAAATTATATAATCCCAACTAAATGTTCAAATTGTAAGTATAGTTTCTTGTTTTCTCTTTCATAATAGTAAATTAATCCTTCAACACTATGAAAATGATTATGCAATAGAAATTATGTCCTATAAAATTCATTTTTATTGAATCCATTATTATTAAACACATCACTATTTTTTGGTTTTATGGATATTAGAATTACCTCTATCATGTTACATATCACTCTATATTAATCCTTGGGTATTTATGATATCTTTGATGTCAATGTTTTCAATTCCCACCAATGTTATGATTCTTAGAAACCTAGTATTATTTTATTCTCGATGAACTGCATACATACCTTTCTCTAATATCAAGAGAATATATTATTAAATTTTAACCAAATTAGTTTTATCTAAAAAGGTATTTTTAATTTAAAAAAAATTAATTTCTTAGACCAATATAAAATTTTATATGAATAATTTATTTAAGGTGGTAGAATTAATCACACTGATATTTTGAAAGCAGATAATCATGTTTAATAGTTTATATGACAAGAAACACCAAGATTTGAATGTAATTGAACATATTGACACATTATTGTATATATATTTTAAATAAATTCAATCTCTTTTATATCATGTGATGCATGGAATTTTGGGTTTAAATAAAACATGATACTCTATTAAAATATTATAATTTAAATATAACCATTATAAACTAAAAATTATGGATGTGGGTTAGAATATGACAAAATATACTTTAAAAACTATATTTTTTCACACGTATGAAATAAATAAAATATTTATAAGTTTATTAGAAATAAAATATTGACATTTTGTAAGAAAAATAATGGTTTTTGGGAAAATATATTTTTTCAGAATAATGGTTTAGTCACACATTTATCACATACATTAAAAATACTTTTTCCACTTTTATAAATATTATTTTAACAAATAAACATAATTATTGAAATGATGTATTCAATAATTTCATTATTTAATTTTTTTTATAATTATCATAAAATAGAAATTTTTATGAATAGTGAAAAATACTCATTTTTTAAAACATCATTTTGGATTAAATGATTTCTAAAGAGAAGTTATATTATTAATGATTTTTATATTTTTATTAGTTATAATATATTACTAATTCACTAATTTTTTCATTAGAATTAATTTCATATAGATTTCAATTTGAAAAAATATATAATGTTTTGAAAGATTTTATATACAAAAATAGTTTTTCTATATTGTATTCAAGAATAATTCTAAATTAAAATTTTCTAATTTTTTGATATAAATTTCGAAGAATGGGTTCCATATTTTCAATAATAAAAAATGATATTATATAAAAAATGAAATGTAATTTTTGACGAAAAGTTATTGTGAAAACAACAAAAATTAATTACAATGGTTTATGTAAAATTTGGTTTGTCGGGGGTTAAATTAAGAATATAAGGTTTAAAATGAATTAAAACACGGCAGAAAAACATTTTATAGACATGTGTCAACATTATAAATTCTAATTGCATATAAATAACCTTTTTTGAGACATTTAAAATATGAACAACATGGGTATCACTTAATCATCTCAAAAATTGCATGTGTGTCTTCACCCCACATATAAAAGGACACCACCTCTCTTCTCCTATTTATAATTCCAAAACACATTGATACCTCAAATACCAAACCATGTACCTTTCATATATCCATACCACATACTAGAGGCATTATTTGGATTGGTAATCCCCGCTATTAAATCTAAATGGATTGTCATAATGGGTCTCTCATATGAAGAAGTAATATTCTTAAATGTGAGTATTTGTTTTATGTATCTCTATTGAAAATCAAAACATTAAAAGTGCTGGAAAATGGGTTTTGTCAGTGATTAAAATGCCCTAATATTGTGAGTGATGTTAAATTACAATCAATAAAACTGCTAAAAACAGCGTTGTGAAAGGAACCCTTTATCAATAATTTTTTATCACTGATAAAAGATGCATTTATTATGGCTTTTTTTGCACTGATAAATGTTTCCCTTCACTATGATTTTTAGAGAAGTTATAGTGTTCCTTTGAAAAAATTCTTTTAAATTTGTTTGTGGGTTCTTTTAATCGTGTTTTTTCATTGGGAAAGGTCAGTGTTTAAGAGTACTAAAAATGTGGTATAAATAATTTGAAAAAATAAATATTTTATCACACCATAACCCCATTTATCATCGCCAGAGCTCCCTTTGTCAATTATTTTCACTACCCATCCTCAATCATTCACCCCAACCCCATTCCTCATTGTAATATGGTTATTAGAAATACCTTTTCATGACAGAGTTTATTCCAAGGACATCCCTTATGCGACTGATACTCTTTAACACCACATCATGTGGGTATTCTGGTATATTTAATGATATTTTTATTTATTTATGTATATTTTAAAATTATATATATATATATATTTAAATATATTATACATTTTAATTCATATATATATATATATATTATAATATATATATTATAATATATATATTTATTAATACACACATATCTATATATATGAAATATATTTACTTATTATTTCATTTTTATAAGGTGAAAAAAATGGATAATTTTTTACATTAAATAATATTTATAATAAATATTTATATTATATATTTTCAAAAATATTTTTTAAAAAATAAGCTTATATATGTATTTATAAATTTAATTGATTATAAGTAAATATAAGAAAATATTCATATATTTAATTATAAACAAAACTACATTCTGAACAATGATAGAATTTCAAAACCGTAATATCAATATGAGTGTAAGACCTGGGGAAAAATTAATTACTCACTAAAAATGGTAAAAAGACCCTTTAAAGGGGATAAAATTTCTACGAATGTTAAAATTATAGTTGTACCTTGTCTAAAAACACTATTTTATTCCCCTTCTAACGTTTTGGCCTCAAAAATTATTTCAGGGGTTCCACCATGTATCAAGGGCATAGATCTCATCGGAAGTATCGATTAGATATGTACTAGTACCCTAAAAGACAGAAGTATAAAATATTATGTCCCTTTCATGATCAAGTTATGTTTTTAACTTATTTTATATCTTTAATTTTTTTTTATTTTTTTTATCTTCAAATTGTTATTAATTGACTAATACATGATAATAATTTGAAAATCATTAGTTAAAAATAATTTTTCAATTATTTTATAGGACACCATCACCATATATATTATATATTAAGTTTTAATTCTTATTTATCCTTATATAAAAGATATTTTAAAAAATATATATTAATTTTATATAAATATAAATATACAGATATATTAATATATTATTTTTAATCAAATATTTTTTTAAATATTCAACTAATATGTTCTTTTTTAATATAAGTGATAATCGGGGGCCATTATCATCTCTTTGTTATGATAACTAATAAAAAAATAAAATTAAAAGTGATTATTCATAACAATTATTGACCCCATTTAAAATCACTATAAATGTTTTTTAATGACTCACATTAATAATGTTTTTTCTAGCATAGACAAAGGAGGTTATTAACAATGTTTTTAAATATCATAGTTCAAGACATAAAAATTGAATAACCCAATTTTTTATTAATGTCTTATTCCCCAACCATAAAATCATCATTATAATTTATAATATAATAAAAAAAATTATGCACTATATACATATATGTCATTATGTTAATGAAATAACCCATATACATCTCCAATTATATCAAATGGAAACAAAACCATCAATCTTCAGTGTGGTGGACTACTACCTCAGGATGTTATGTAATTAATTTTCTATCACTACCATTAAATAATAAACATAGCTATGCACTAAAAATATATTTATGATATTCATAAATTTATTATACTTTTGAATTATTATAACACATATACCATCGTACATTCCATTCTATGGGTGATATGATAACATCACTCCTGTGAACAATAGTTTACCACATCGTGAAGCAATGTGATTCATTTTTCACATATGCTTTACATGAATGGTAGTAAAGATAAATTTAATGAATATATGTAATATTTATGACCTAAAAAATCATATTTAAATATAATATCACATATAACTAATTACATTATAATCCTTTTTTGAATACTGTAACACCACTCATGAGTGCATGTAGACTACCACCTTCGCATAGCGATGTGATTTTTTCTATTATATTTTCATATTTATTTTAACGAGTATTAATATGATTAATCTAAATTATATATAACATTATAATAATTATTTATTGTTTATTTAATATTTATCTTTCTTTCATTTCATCCACTGTGAAAATGGAAAAAGTGTTCATGCATACGTATGACCTACTATCTCCATGGGCGGTGTAATAGATTTATTATATCTTGATTTTATGGATTAGTATAAATTAATATATGATGAATATATATTATATTTTTATAATTTTTAACACTATAATTATCATAGGACCATTTCTAATTTAAATGGACCAGAATCACTAGACCAAAATATACATAAAAAATAATGCAATTCCCCCCTGCAAAAGTGATTTTTTCATTGAATGTATTCTAAAAGGGTGATAGGATACAATAAATAAAACATATATGGTATGATATATATGATTATGGTTATATAATAGATATAAAATGAACATTTTTTTAATACAAGAGCTTTTGACATGTACGACGGATGTCAGACATTAGGATATAGTTTGTCTTCTCACATTTACATCTCCAAGAAATATTCCACATTCACCCCTTTTTTATTTTATATTGGTGTATATGTGAAAACTTTTAAATGATATATCATTAATATCATTATATTCCTTGTATTTAATGATTAATTTTATATTATAACTTTTTTGAGTCTTATGATTCATAAGATACCAATGTGGATTGGATTTATTTAACATTCTCATCATTATTAGGGATTTTTTATGCTTATGGATCACTTGGGGGATTATTTGATATTTATATATTTAAAAAATATATTTTATTCTAAATTTTTTAATCCTAAAAATTTAATTTAATATTACCACTTCCTCTCATTTTTAGTTAAAAGGATTGATATTTTTTTTTGAAAAAACTGAATTCATTTCTCACTTCAGTCGAAGATAATTTTTCTTCCAAAACCACGTTTTAAAAAAATTATTTTATTTTTAAAAAATTCTCAATATGATCTATTAATTAAATTTTTACCCATTTTTTAATATTCAACAAAAGTTTTTAAATGAATTTTCATGTCCTATTATAAATAACGAATGTTTTTTTTCAATGAATTTGAAAGCAATCGTTGTTTAATTTTTTACATAATGAGAAAATTTTCACTACATATTAAACACTAAATGTTTTAAAAATAGGTTTACAATATGTAATGGTTATTTTCAATAAAATTTAATTATAAAAAAAGTGGGAGTTTTCAGTTTTATAACGTTATTTTCAATTTGAAGATATTATTTTCCACAAAAATGTTTTTACTGATCTCTTTATATAATTTAAATTATTCAAAGAAAAAAACACATATTCTACTTATTCCCTACTTAGGATATTTTGTATGAATACTATACATGTTATTTTTCTACATGGATTCTGATGTTTTTGACAAGGGATGTACCAGTTTGACAACATTCAAATTTCAATGGATGGTTTATGAATATAATTATTGAATGGTGTAATTGTTAAAATTTCATACGGTAGATTTAAAATATAAATTATTATGCTGATTATGTTTCACCACATTCATATATGTAATGAATTGGACTTAATATGTGATGGGTGGGGCTCATTATAGCCCCTTTATGTATCTGTTTCTTTCATTAGAAAAACTAGATTTGGGTTTTGGTTGAGGCATTACCAATTACTATATGGTTTCTTCATAAGAGGCGTTTATTTTATGGTCATATTGTGTAGTATTATGCACTCACTCATAGTGAGGTTTTTTATTTATTGTTCATTTATTTTTTCAATTAGTTTGAATGACCACATTTAAGATTCAAAATCATGTGATTATTTAAATAGAATTATTTTACTCCCATTTATAACTACCATATTGTATTTCATGTTCAATTTCAAGATTAAATGGAAGGTATTTAGGTTATTTAAATTTCCTTATTAATTATTCCTTATTTTTTTTTGATATCTTATGTCGTATGAATACACTTACTAAACAATTTATCTCTCCCCTTTCGTATGTTTCCTTTCACCATGTTTCATACAAATTATTTATGATTTATATTTAAGGATATTATAATAGAATAATGGTGTACTATAAAAATATACAGTGTTGTATATTTTTTTCAATTTTACTAAAAGAATCATGTAGGTATCATGTTTTCTAGGACTAATATATTATTTATTATTTTAGGATGTTATTCCTTTTATATTTTTTTTAGTGTAATAAAATAACCCCTAACTCCAAGCTACAAGGATTGTAGTATTTAAAAATATTATGGTCTCATATTATGAACACCTCCACCTTAAATGGTTCCCAAAAAAGATTATGGAAATAATCCACCGTCTATGTGAAACCCTCGGCACATCTAACCCAAAACACAAGGCATTTTTGGGAACCCTTTCATAGTTATGAAAACCATGTTTCGATATAAACTCGGTTTCACTTCTAGGTCTTATGGTTTATAATATCTGTATAAAAAATACACACTATATACTACATTTTTAAAACTACTACACCAGACCGAAACACCAAGAATCCTTCTGAATCATTAGAGACACCATACAATAATCATTCCACAGTAGAATAAAACATTATGATTAATTACAAAATTTTAATTGTCATTCAAAATAATTTATTAAAATTATACTCATTCAATAGTTGAAAACTCTAATTATTTTTGGAATTTTTCTTCTATAAATAATAGGATAGTTCATTAAATTCCATGTATTGGTCACCTTGGTGGTGTTTTTTTGTTTTACTTTGTTTATTATGACTTGGTAAACATGGTTGTGAGACATCAATTTGATATGGTGGATTATTGATATTGGTTCAGTAGTAATGGAATAATTTTTATATATACATATTTGGATATAGATAAAGATTTAATTGGTGTGAATTTATAAATATAATAAAATTAATAAATATTGGGTGATGACATATTTAATAAAATGGTAGAAAATTGAACTTTTGTTTTGGATATTTCATTCCTACTTGTGGTTAGTTTGTCATCATTAGTGGTAGCTATTTGTGGTGTGATATCAGTATTTAGATGATGATGGATGTTATGGTATTCCCTATGTGAACCCATAGGTGTGGTCTTGTTTCACACTATAATATACATGTATAATTTTATGAATTTATATACACCCAACACATGTCGACAAACATGACAAAATCCTAGAGAAAATTTTGGGTTTTTTCCTTATATATAGGATGGGGTGGATATGGATGGATGAAAACCCCCTCTACCCCTATCCCTTTAGAAATAGCATCCTGTGATACAGGTGTGGGATGATGAGACATGTGGTGAAAATCATATTGTATAAGAGGAGGACATTAGGTTGATTTAATAAATGATCATGAATCATTACTAACATGGTTACCGGATATGAGAAATGTGTTTGGATCTTCAAGAATTCATATCTGGTCAGTGCCATGAGACATAATATATGGTTGGGGTCAAGAGATTAGTTATATAGTTGGTGTCTTCATGGTGGGTTTTATAAGTGATGATAAAAATGATCTCTAATAAGCACGTTGGAGTGGTAAATTTATTGGGGAAGCAATTTTGTGGAAACTTTATCCAAATTCTTATTTTATTAATTTATACTATTTATTGAATTATTTATTGTGGGAACCATGGTGTGGTTGGGAGATTATTTGACCTATATAGATGTTGGTTAGTTCTATGGTTTGTTCTCTTGGGAATTTTTATATACCTTTCAAATTTAAATGAGATATATTGGTTATAATAGTATTTAGTATACATGTTTTTCTAACCCTATAATATTTAGAAACTATTAAATTCTTCATTTTGGATTTGTTGATCAATATATTATCACTATAGTATAGAATGGGTTGTTATACTCAGTACCATATGATATATTTTTTGTATTGTTTTATCATTAGATATGTTTGTATCTATATAATATTCATTCATTTGGGATATTTATTATATGGGATATTGGGATATTAATTTTATGGTATAGTGTTTTGGATTTAATATTTATGTTATGATACAAGTATATTAATGGAAACTCCTGATATTTGAGAGTTTTTTACCTTTGGTGCTAGTCACCAACAAGGGTCATACCGATGGTGGGACTCAGGGGTCACTCCTCTTCACTATTTGACTTTTAGGGGTAAGTATTTTTGGGTTCATGATTTATTGTTTTCAAATGTGTTATTCAAAAAATATTATAGATTTTGGAGTTTGGAACAAGTTAGTATTGCATGGGTTTGTTAAGTAGTAGTAATTTTCAAACATATCATGTGATATAAACATGGATTATAATATTGTAAAATGTATTTTTAGGATCCCATAACATATGATACATGTACCTATATCACTCCAAATATACTGTGATAAGTGAATCTACTTGAATGGTAGATACCGAGGATGTGTAGATAAATCATAATTTCATGAGTTGTTTTGAAAGGGGGTGTTCTTGGAAAAAATAATTGAATCATTTAAATTATTTAAATAATTTTTTTTCTACCATAAAATTGTGTTTCTATTTTTTTATAGATTCATATTGTTAATCACTATTGTGTAGTTTGATCTTGGGAGGGTGAGTAGAGGAACAATATTTACCATTAGCGGTTTGATCCAAATGAGGAGTAAAAGCAGTGGTTGTATATGTTTCATGTTTTTATGTGTTAGGTCCGTGAAATGTATGTGGATAGAATCTCTCATCAAAATATAATTTATTAGCCCAAGTATTTTGATATAGATTTCAGGTGGATTTGATCTATTTATATGTATTGGGATCCCTTAAAAGTTGTCTAGTTGGGGGGATAATTATTTTGGTTGGGGTTTTTGTACCTAAGAGAGTGTAAGGAGACTGATGTGTTTTTTGAAAATTTCCATAGATATTTTATGGATGAGTTCTTATTGATTTTGAAAAATGTGATAAAGATGTGGGAGTATATCTCAAATTAGTAGGATAAAAAGGGTTTTCAGGATATGAGGATTATTTTTAAGAACATTTTTTGATTTCCCCCTAAAAGATTCATGTATTATGAGTCTATAGATCGGATCATGTTGGATGATTCATAGCCTAGAAATTATTAAATAGTCATGTTATTAGTGCTTCTAACAAATTTGGACTTGAATAAGAATTTAGTGGTGATGGAGATGGTTCATAATCCGGCAAGAAAAACCCTAGTCATGAGTTATTAGGGACTTCTAAAGAGAAGGATTCTCTGTGTAGGGTAACGTTTGATGACCTTGTTGAGGATATAATCATCAATGAAACAACCCTAAAAGTCATCATAAATTTTTTTAGGTATAATAGTCTTAATGCATCTAACAGGAGTTATCTTTTTTTTTCTTTATCTATGGGGGAATTTTTCAGTAACATTAATAGTACAAATTTGTTATAGAGAGTCAGTAGGTATTGTTTGGTCCAACTCTCTTCTAATAGATATGAATGTTTCCCTAGAATCAGATTCAATAATAGGGCCTCTCATCTTATGATTATTAGTATTTTTAATAGGATTAGGCTCATCCATAATTTGGTAGAGTTGATAGAGGGTTTTCCTAGGACTAAAATTGCCATCATGGATGCAGACTAAAGCATGGATATAGTGGTCACCCACAAGGTTTCTAATGAGCTAGATGTGAATAGATTTGTGTTATATTTGAGTGATGCTAATGGAGACGATGTTTTTTTGAAGTATCACCAATTTATTTTTTATATATTTTTTATTTTTTTTCATTAAAAAGTTACAATCTACCTTTTTCACCTCCATTGGTCTCCACACTAGAACTTGATGTATAAAGGATTTTTATTCCAATTGTGCTACAATTTCTGGTTGGTGGAAAGGAATACTTTTATAATGATTTATTGGCATTTAATGTGTATATGTGGGAACCTATATTTTTGGGATATTTCATCCTGTTAAAGATGGGACAATATTATTTCATTCTCATAAAGGATTAGTCATATTCCATTCATGTAGTGGTTGACTATTTCCAAATGGGAGTCAATTGTTTTTTATTTTGAAGTGAATAATGGGTTGTTCACTTGTGGGCGCAGATTCAAGATATATAGTGGATTACTATATCCTTTTATTTTATTAATTTATAAGTCATCAATAGTTTGAGTGAGTACTTAGGTGGTGTAAACTCTCATAGTTATCATAGATTTTCTGTATGTTTTACCTTATGAGGGTGTAATAGTACCTCCATAAAGGGATTTCATGTTTATAATTGATTCATAGTGTGGTTATAGTCATATATATATATATAGATGAAACCATTAGATTTTTAGTATTTGAGAATCTGGATTGAAGATCTGATGTGGAATGGCATTATCAAGCCAACTATGTCATCATGTTGATAAATAGTATTGTTCTCAAAGTTGAATGATTTTTGTTTGAGGTTGTGCTTATAATATTAATAGAAAAATTACTCTAATAAAATATGTTCACCCTTTTATAGGGATTTGTGGCCTCTTGGACTAGTTGAGGGGAGTTGTCTGGTTCAATAAGATAAATATATTATATGGATATAATTAATTATGTTTAAGGAAGGTAGATATCCCAAACACTACATTTCACATCTGGTAGACACACATAAAAAAATCATTTCACTGGGTGTGACAATAATGTATATATAGTAAGGGGACATTTGGATATTTTTTTCATAATTTCCAAGATGATTTTGTGGTTTCTTATTGATGAAATCCTAATGTATTTGAGATTGGAGGGGAGGTATGGTGAGCACCTGAGTATTGATTTAATTATTATTTTAAACTATGTGTTTTATATAATATTTTTTATGTCTAATTTCTATAAAATATAGGTATATTTAGATGAATATTATTTGTCCTGACAAGGTGTAGTGGTTGTTATGAGACAGGTATATGAAGTTGTATCTTGGGATGAAACCAAGAATACGTTATAGGTCTATATATTTCATGGCCTCATGAGTTGTTATCAAATAACTTTATATGATTTCTATCTAATATAATCACCATTGGACACTTAACTAGGATGGACTAGGATTTGGTTTCGACTGATCATAGTATGAGAGAAAACGACTACATGAAGGAGTAGTTGGGGAGTGTCGTAGTTCCTCAATTTCTAAGAGAGGGTATGATGTGTAATTTTTTTTGTGGTCCCACTAGGATATCAGGTATGTGTCGATTCAGTAGTGGGGAGTGATCATCAATAGTACTAGGAAGTTACAACCCCAAATTGTTTAATTAATTCACCCATGATATGGAGCTAGTATAAGTTTGTTTTTCAATAATATGGGGGAAATTACAACATTAGTGAATTCATTGTTGTCCTCACAAACAACAAAATATTGATTATCATTTTTCCACAGCATGACGTGAATCTATGATTCTAGATATTGGTATAGTTTCTTATAGTATGTGATTATGAGATATCAAATACACAAGGAATGCGAATCTTCATTTATGAAAAAATTATTATAATTTCATGATGTTATATATGAGTATTTAACGATATCTAGAGGTTGATGTAGTAGTTAGAAGAATTTTATCTTGTAGTAGAAGAGTTTTATGGTGGATGATTAATGATACATAAAATATTAGATTATAATTTATTTTATAAGGTGGAGGAGTGTTAGTATAGAAACCCTATGGTAATGGTGTTGTTTAATCATAATTTCCCTACTGGAATCCCTATGGGATAGTCAGATGATGGTCCACATTGTGTTATACTCTAGGAAAGGATTATCATCCAATTATATATGCAAGATAGAGTACATTGCATGTTTCATAGGATTTATCTTCATTTTTACCCAGTGCATATAATATGAATAATTTTTTGAGGATGTAGTTCATTTTTTCATTAATAAAGAATTAAATGTTAGATTTCATGGAATGATGTATAGTCATTCAGTAGGGAAATGCTGAAAATCATGTCATTGGGGGATTATTATACCCTTAGGATATCCCTAAGTAAAAGTGGGATTACATCATGATGAATTTTATCACTAGTTCACCTTATGGTACTAATGCAAATGAATCTATTGGGGTGATTATGGACCAACTAAAAAAGTCACCTCTCATTATAGAGATTTTAGAATTGAGTATCATTGATATACTGGAATGATTGTACATCATTGATGTGGTGAGAATTCATGGATCTCAAAGGACCACGATTTATATCTAATACCACATTTTACACCTAAGTCATGAAATGAATAAGGTATATAATTGGATCCATATTATTTCAACTTATTTCATTAGACACACAAGTCAACGAGTAGATTTAGAAGACTATCAAGTCACTATTTTATATCTTACAATCATGCATCTTGGATTTTGGTGGATCTTGGGTATTAAAAAATAATTTTATTTATTTCTAGACAGTAATAATTCCCACTAATCCATTTTTATTTATTCTTATTAGGTTTTTTATTTTATATAATTCTGATATCCCATTTTCTCGACTATGATTAAAGAAGCATCAATTCTTGGTCTTGAAGTGGTTCTTAGTTTAGAAAAGAAGATATAGTTGATTAATGAGAGTATAATGGTAGATCATGACCACAAATAGTCATGTACAGATATATGGAGGATACCATTAGAGTTTCAGATAATAGTCCATGTTTTTCTGATGGTTTTTTGTTTTTTCCACCCTTGAGGAACCTGAGCTCAACAAAAATTATATTTATTTTTCAACCTTTAATTATTATATCTGAAAATTGAATCATTTTATATTCATAAACAATATTTTTATTAGACACCATTTTTGGCCTAATGAGTTTTACTCACTCCATATTTGAGATGCTATTTCATTATTGGAATGAGTTCACTAATATGGTTAAGGATATGGGGAAGCACCCAGCAATTGATGATTATTTGTTTTGTATGGGAGCATTAGAGAAAATAACTGAGACAGTTCTCGACAGTCTCATTGAGATAGTTTTTTCTTGTATTTTTCTATTTTGTATATATTGGTATTGTATTGTATGTATGTTACCATGCATTTCTATTTTCATATTTTATATTCATGACAACATCTATATAATATCATATTGCATTTATATAAATTAATTGTTTTATGGATTTTAGAAATGTACTTCCTTGTTATTATATCTCACATCCATATGATTTTCACTAAAATTTTATTATTACCCACCACTTTCATTAACATTTAAAAAATTATATCACCTCCCAATAGTTTCAACATAGAGACTCGCTACTAGTTAATATCCTATATTATAAAGAGTGGTTATATTGAAGAAATATTTCCCTCATGTTTGGTTACATATTGGTGAATTGGGCCTGGGACATCACAATGTGGTTTCAGAACAATTATTTTTTTTTCATACAATTTTGTGTTGGTGTAATGGATAGTATAACAGTTTGGAAATTCGTAATAAGTTTTTACTAGGTGTATCTAACCAACATTTGGTAGGGAAGTAAAATTTTCATGGAAGGGACTTGCTGATATAGATTTCTCTTAATATAATTGTACTACTATCACCACTGTGTGACGCACATGATTTATTATGATTTTATAATAACTATTTTTTATCCAAGGGTTATTATGACTAGGGAGCATTTATTCAGGTATCATAAAAGGTTCATAGCTTTATATAGGTCCTGAATAATCCATGCCATTTCTATTTCATTTTTTTCATCCATTCCTCGATTGATATATATGAATTTTATCTATTATTTCTCATAGGAAAAGGAGATAAATAATTCATTAATTAAATTTTGAGTATCAACCTATATGTTTTTACACACATATCATGATTGTGGAACCATAAATAACTAATTATGATGTATTTATGCATGGAAATTTAGTTACAGGGGCTGAAACATTATTTGGTTGTGATTAAATGGATTCAAATTATAAATTAAAAATTTTATACCTCTATAAATCAGGAATGGGGATCCATATAACTAAAATATTATATATACATTCTTACACATTAGTTTATACATAAAAGGATGTTATATGTAATATATAATTCCAATTGTAACATAAATGTATTATGTATTTATAAAAAGGGAAGGACCATACATCTATCAAAACATTTTTTTATAAAATTGTTAAATTGAAATTTATAAAGTAATTGGTTTTTGGAAAATGGGGACACCGATTAATACCTAATAGATATTTCCATCTCTAAAAAGGAATTTTTACCCCATATAATGGGACCATAACAATAAAAAATATTTTCCATGTTACAATATTACATGACCCTAGAAATGGGATACTATCAAGTGTATCTCTTGTATTCTAGACATGGTTATATCCTTCATAAAATTTAATAGACATTTCTATCTTCTATATATTCTATTATATTTGAATGGAATTATATATATATTCCACAATGAAAACCTCAAGTCAAGTGGTTGGAAGGTGGTGGGGACCATGATCCTTAAAAATTATGTGCTTAGAATATATAATCAATATATAACATATTGGAAAGAGTAGTTTGAGATAAATTTCCACATAATTTGATCCATTCCTCTTTATTGGGTTCCCCAAGAAGTTATCTTGTTTAGGGGATAATCATGTTAGTTGGGATTTGTTATAGGCCAATTTATACAAGGATTTTATGGTTTTGTTATTACTAATTAAGAATAAGGTTATAAAGAAACTGGTGTAGATCTCACATTAATATAGATAAAGCAGGATTTGGGATGTTAGGATTATTTTTAGGTATCTTTTGTTATTTACCAATGAAATCATTAGAGATGACAAGTCCCAATAATAGTGAACTGAGGATGTTTTGAGGGACAATAATTATTAAAAATTTACCCTATTATTGTTTCCTACGTATTTGTATTTGAAAAAGATGGTATGTGTGATGGATATGATGCATAATCAGCAAAGAATACCCCTAGTCAATAGTTAGTTGAACCTATTTGGGTAAATATGTTCGATGTAGGGTCACATATGATGAACATCTCATGGATATAAACATTAATGAAACTACCCTACCAATCAACATCATATTTCTTGAGGGTACTAGTTATAGATTTTATTATAATATTTATCTATTTTTTCATTATCTATGGGGGTATTTGTAAATAGAAATAATTGTAAAATTTACTTCTGGGAGTCAGTCTTGATTGGTTGGTCCAAGCCCCTTCTAATAGAAATGGAAGTTACCCATGAATCAGTTTCATCTATAGGTCCTTTCATCTTTTATGTATCATGTTTTTATATAGGCATATGCTCATCTACATCGGGGTAGATTTTATTGAGTTTTTCCCATGTATTAACTTTTCCATCAGGGACACAGACTAAATAATGGACATGGAGGTCACCCGCATGGTGACTGAGGAGCTGACTGAGAATACATGGGTGTGATAGAGGAATTTATGCTAATGGGCTCAATGTTTTTATGAGGTATGACCATTTTTTATATCATGTTTTTTATTTTTTTATTCTGAATATTCTATCTAATTTTTTTCACTCCCTTTTTTCCCCACACTATAACAAGATGTATAAAGTATTTTCATTCCCCATGTTTTACCCTTTCTAGTTGGAAGAAGTGCTAGTTTTATTTATTTGTTCTGGGGATATAAAAAATTGATGCAGATCAATTTTTTTTGATATTTCTTTTTGTTATAGATTGGACCATATAATGTCAATATCATAAGGTATTAGTCAAATTCCATTCATTTGGTCATTGAGTATATCCATATGGGATTAATTGTTTTTTTTCAAATGTATCATGGGGTGTTCAATGCAATTCTAAATTTCTAGATAGAGAGTGGGATTATAACTAATCTTATTTAATTGACTTATAATTTGTCGATCTTTCTAGTGATTTCTTATGTGGTGGAGACTCCCATAGTTATTATTGATATTTTGGATTATTTACCTGAGGATGTTTTGACAATACCTCTTCATGGGATTCCTTGTTTGTAAAATATTTATAGTTAGGTGAAAAACTGGTTTCTTTAGATCTTTTTATGGAATACTTGGATTTATTTCATTTGATAATCTCATTTGATGATATGATGGAGAAAGGATTTTGTCGTATAATTGTGTCATTATGGGTATCAAAAATTTCATTTTGAAAGTAAAAATATAGTATTTTGAGGTCATTCATAGACTACTGGTAGATAAATTATTCTAAAATAAAAAATTGTAACCCTATTCCAAGGATTGGTGGTCCCTCTAACAAGTTGTGAACAGTTGGGTCATTTTCAACGATCAATATATTATCTGGATGTCATTAACTGTGGTTATGGAAGGTGGGTATCCCAAATTATACCTTTTAAATCTGGTTGAAGAACATTTATATTTTAGTAATTTTATTAGGTGTCACAATAGAATTATATATATGTGTCGGACTCTTGAACATTTATTTTCATGATTTCATGGAAGAATTTTTAGTTTTTTATTGATAACATCATCATATAGTTGAGATTGGTGGAGAATTGTATCTATCAACAAAAGAATTATTTTAATGACTATTTGAAACCATGTGTTATATATAAAATTTATTCTGTCTATGTTCTATAAATGTTAGGTTAATTTACATGGTTATTTGGTGTCCTGACATGGTGTAGTGGTGGATATGAAATAGGTTGATATAGTTGTTTCTTCAGAAGAACTAATGAATATGTTAGCGGTATATAGCCTCTTTATACTCAAGAGATATTATCAGATAATTTTATATGATTTATGTTTGAATGAATAACCATTGGACACCTAACCAGGATGGATCAATATTTTGTTTAGATTTATCAAAGATAGATGGAATTTGACTACTTGAAGAAGTAGTAGTTGAGTTCCCCACTTCTTCAGTTTACTAAGGATTAATTGATGTTTAAGGAGTTTGTTGTGGATTACACTTGGAAATAGTTTCTATCATGATTCAGTTGTAGGATGTGGCCCTTAATAGGTCTAGGAAGTTACAACCCAATATGTTTAATTATTTCACCCATGATATGGAGATAGTATAGTTAGTTCTTCCTTGATGAAGGGTGAAATTACAACATTAGGAAATTCTTTGTTATCTTCATAAACCAAACAATATTGATTTAAATTTTTCATTAACATGACGTGAATATAGGATACTAGAAATTGGTAGAGCTTCTTCTAGACTATGATTTTGAGATATCTAATTCACAAGGATAGGGGAACTTCATTGAAGGCCACATTATTATAAATTCATGGGGATACATTTGATAATTTTAGGATATATGGAGGTCAATGTAGTTGTTAAGTACCACTTATATTGTAATATAAGAGGTTTATGGTGGAGGATTAATGTTACATATGATAGTATAGTGTGATTTTCTATAAAATGTTTATTAGAGAAACTATAAGGTATGGTGTCAATTGAACAGAATTTTCATCGTGATACCATTATGGGGTGGTCATATGCTGGTCTTCATTAGATTAGATTCTGGGAAAGAATTTCCATCCTTTTGTAGATTCATGATGAAGTACTTTTTGAGTTTTATTGATTGCATATTTATTTTCACCATGTGTATCTAAGATGTATAATTGTTTGATTAGGTAGTTATGGTGTCCATGAATAAATAATTATGTGATTCACTTCTTTGAATGATGTATAATAGTTTCATGGAATATTGTATATACTTGTGAGGCACCCATGGATGATCTTGGAAAAACTCCACCTAATTCTAGACCACCAAAACATCCAAAGATGGTCTCTACACATCTTACCAACAATGAGATGTACACGAATAGTTTATTTGAAAAACTATCACATAACCTCATCCTGCATATTAACTAGAACGACCATACATCCATGGAAGAATATAACTTGATTCCCATATTCAGACTATGCATCTTGTGAGTCTCCAATGAATGCCTTGTCAGGTAAGACCTCATGGTCAATGTCTCTCAGCAATGACTCTCTCGCTCCCTTTTTTATATGGAGTCATCAACACCATCAACTTTATAAAATATTTACGCTCTTACTCCACCAGGGTTAGATTTAGAGAGGAAAACTGCTAAGAATCATCCTATAAAAAGTGAGCTTGGGACTTCTTGATAAGGTCATCAACTACCACATTTACCTTCGCCAGGGTTTTGAATATATCTAAGTCATATCCCTATAGGAACTAAAATGAACACTGTTATCTCATGTTCATGTATCTCTACATGAATACATATACAAAACATTGATAGTCTGAGTTAACTATTATGTGCTCCCTAGAAGGTAGTTTCTCTACATTCATAGCATGAAGATCACCACTTCCAGTTCTATATCACAGGTCACATATTTTTTTCTTGTGGGGTCTCATCTACCTTGACTAGTAGTTGATAACTTCTAATCACTCCATAAATAGACAGCCGACCCTATCTCCTCATGAATTTCAATACCCAACGTACTCCATAACATCCTTTAGTAGTCTCAAAATATGAAAAAATTTCCCCAGCATCCTTAATGGCTCAAAATCTATCTTACACTACCCGGTCTATGTAAACAGCTTCCATTTCCATGTCATGTTTGTCAAAGGGGATGCAATTATATATAATTCTTCTATAAACCACCTATAGTTCCACACCGTGAGAAGAAAGTTTGTTCCCTCTGACATAATATTAGGTAGTTCTAAATAAAGAACCCCATTAATCTTCATTGGACCCATGGATAAGTCATGGTCAGAACATACATTCCTGAGTAGGTGAACCACATGAATGTAGAAATGACACATTGAGATTTTTCCATAAATATTGTTCTCTCAAATAAAATCTAGATCATTCCTCAAGTGATCATCATGTGGTGCTTGAATATTTGGGATGTAAGTAGATGAAATACTCTAACATTTACCTTAGAGGTACTCCCATAATGTTCTAAATTATGAAATACACATAATAATCCATAATTAAAGGAAACCGAATTCCTGAATAGCATACTTCGCTAATGGCTACACTCTCCAACCGATGGGTGATGGGGTATAGCCTCATTCTTGAAAATCCTACTTTCCCTGCACTATGACATCTCTCCCCATAAAAGGATTATCTCAGGCCATTAGTGCTACCGAAAATCACTTTTCTACACTGATAATAAATATAATCATGTACCATGGAGAATCAATACATAATCATGATGATGTTATAGGGTAAAATTATGATCACCCAATGTTACTACATAAACCAGTATCTATGATGAGATATCATGCATTACAAGAAAATAAATTATAAAGAGGAATAATTCCTTGTTGAATCGTTAAGACTATGTTGTTGGCCTAGCACATCAACAATGATCTCCATCCCTCAATCCCAAATTATAGAGATGATATAATCACTAGAAACTATGACTACTGATACAGAGTAAAGGTTATAATAATCACACATCATATCCTTAATATTCTAGAGCACTATGGCATCATATACCTACAAGGCTTGTAGCTATATACGATCCCGACCACAACCTCCCTGATACTAATACGGGATGATCAATGGTGTTGGAGGAACGATCTCATAGAATCTTCCACCACCCATTCCTCATCATGTCCCTCTACTAACTACACCTCCATGGTGTCCACACTTTACTCACGTAGAAGTTAATTGATCACAATGCTACATATATTATAGAGGTCCAATAGATATATTCCAATGTTACTAAAGTATTTGGGTTGGTTATTCATGTGATATGTGACCTCACCAATAATAGTAAAAGCACTAACCCTCTATGGGGTTCCCCAACGTTCTTCATTATCCCTTCACCACATGATCGCATGCCTATGTCTGATCATGGAATGATCTCCTATATCGATATTCCACTGAATGGTGCATACTAGCTGTTGTATAAGACTCTTCTTGGGGACTCACACTGCCAAAAATAGTTTTCTGGAATACCGTGGAAAAAATTATCTAAGTCACTAGTGTCCGCTTTAGCACATTGGCATATGTGTGAATTCATAAGAGAATCAAACTACACTCAATCTCACTATAAATTCCCTACTCAAGAAATTATGATCGAAATTAGCCATCAGGGATCATATCAAGGGAGTACCAGGTATGGTTTTTAACCCACATTGCATATATAACCACATTCATCTCTCGTTTCTACAACATCAGAACATGTTGGATTGAAAATTAATGATTACAGAAGAGGAAGTACTCCTCACGAAATAGCTACTTGATGTCAGATCAAGAGTGTTTAGAATATCCATGAATATATCTAATAAATCACCACTCCTACCCAACTGTGTCATGTAAAATGATTGATACCAATGAAACAACCTTAATTGTTGGGGTCTGAATAATCCTAGATATATGAACCACCGACTCTAGAAAAACCCCTTATTCCTAAGGATCTATCAAGATGTAGAACCAAAGTGGCCTCTCTTTATAAAACTCATAGAGCATGATAAACCTACAAGTATCCTCAGACATATATGCTATAATTATGTTCTTCTTGACATTTTTAGGTTCTATTACCAACCCACATAGAGGAAAAATCTCATGGGATATACCCTTAAGTAAGGAATTGTCCCTCATCAGATCAATATTACGATCCAGAAATGGTATTCTGGCTAGCTTTCATCATGGAGGCATCCTAAAATATAATGAAGAATAACCACATTCAGATGAGAATATATATATTTCAATAATGGATAGTTGACTCATGAATGTCGATCAAATACTCAATCATATGTGATTCATGTACCATAGATCGCTAGAAAAATTTTCTATTTTTTCCATGTCCACAAGAAGGTTGTCAATGTCATGGTGAAAAGGTATGTCATATGGTCGCACCATCATTGAGTTTCTTAGCTGTAGAGTTGCACAAGAGATACTTTAACACTATTTCCCTAATCCAAAACCAATTCCTCTTAAGTGGAAAACTCCAAATATCATCCCAATGATCAGTCCACCTCCGGTACCAATCTTCTATTACCCGACCCAACCAGATGGTTGAGTCACAACTAACCCAAGCCCATATCCATTAACTAGGTGCTGGTGACCATCACCGAACACCTAAATAATAGTGGGAGTCATTTGACAGGGTTTCTGTACACACACACAATGAAAACAATATTTATTTAAAATTTTAGAGGGTATAAAAATAATAGAGGAGAAAAATATAATGGAACTACAATGCATGAAGAACCTCTAGAATATATAATAGTTGTGTAGTTTAAGATGAAAAGTAATGGTGAAAATAAATTCCAAACTATAAATATGTCCCAACCTAATAAAACATAAACATAAAATGATGAGGGACCCCAAATAATGATCTCAAATATATTACCACAATACACAATCCAATGTACCTAGTATACCCAATCTCCCTTGAGGTCACCACTATCATATATTTCCTCTACATAAGACAATATGTATATAGGTAATTCACATGAAATGGTGAGTATATACATACCAAATTGGACACCCCAAAATCTCTAGGGGTTGATGTATGTGATACAACAAGAATTGAATGATTGTAAATAGTAAAAAACTTGTATCTCAACCTAAGTAACATAACCTGTTACCTCATCCAAGAACAAGGGGCACCAAATGGACAGTAGATAAAATACACATCAATTATTCATCACCCAAATAAAGAGAGTGAGGTAATCCAAACATAAAAATCTAACCATTGAAATAATTGGGCATACCCCACACGTCTTTGTATATCTTGGAAAGAAATTATACAAATACAAAGGAATGGATACAAAAGTGTGTATATATTCTCAATGGAAATAATACCAAATGAGATAGAAAGGGGATCTACATCAAAAATATCAGTATAAGAAGTAGAGTCTCTAAATGTTCCAAAATTATATCAATGATTACTAGGATTTAATCCATGTTCTATGAAGTAATCATATATGTCAAACTACACCTAGTCACTATACCACACTAACGAGGGGCCAAAATCTTTTGGTTAAGGACCCCTACCCTAGAACAAAATTATGGTTCCACTATTATCGTCATTGTAGGACCCATTTTCCACCCTACAATTGGGTCCCACTCCAGTGCTAGATTTACCATGCCTAACCCAGTCGTAGGGCTCTACAAGTGAAGTCATGGAGGAAACATGACCAGCTTAACTGGAGGTTTCTATTTGGGAATCTATTGAGGACCCATTATTTATGATAATAAGAGTTCTTCACACTTGTTATTGAGGACCCATACTGATCCTAACTAGAGGGTTCCACTCAAAATACGGTACACGACCCATGAATAGAAAATATGTAGGGTTATACTCAAGAAATACATATATGACTCATGCCCTGTAATGATACGAGGTTTACACTCTAGTCATTGAGGTATTATTCATAGTTTGAGGGTTTCACTTGGATGTCAATAGAGGAACCATTTCAATCCCAGCTATAGGGTTCCACTCTAGATGTCTCTAGATACCATGCACGATCATTGTCTCTATTAAGCATTCTGAAACCAAGAATCATCCCATAAAAAATCAACATCATATTCCAAAATATATAAATGAGGTCACTGTCATGTTCTACATGTAAAAAATCATATGATAGGATACTCACATGAAAATATCCAAGTCTAAACATTGTTGATAAAGAAGATTTATGTTTCCTCATAATAAACCATGTAGTACACAACATGTGAGAGAACCCACAAAACATGTGGTCGCACTCCACCACCTAGCTATGTCCCTGGAAAGGACACAGTATGTGATCATTATAAATAAACACACCATGCAGGTGGTCTAAACGGTATGAAAACAGTATCTAGGAATAGGGTGTTTCCATTTGTACGTGTCCATGTACTCATGTTTTGTTTCTATACATGACCACATGTCCTTATACTTGACACAATGTGTAGGAACTGTGATACACAACCATATATCTGGTTGTGTACACCAACATAGGTCTTGTCCATTTGATCCACCCCAAGGCTCATCCATCCAAAGATGAGGTACAAATCATGTATAGGGACTACACATCACGACATCTTTATAATCTTCTAAAACCCTAACTACCACAGCTTTGGGGCTACATGCCATGTGTTCTATCATGATGTATGTTGTGGAGTATGGATATTCATAGATTAATAGATCCAATTTATATACCTTGATTTATAAAATTCCTCTATATATACCACCTCATTTATTTACATGAGTTTTGGATCTATGTACCATTCATCGTTTCCATCCATCAGGTGGACGGAAATCTGATTACATCGACCCACAATAGTTCAGTCATGTGTTCCACATGACTTAAAATATTTTATCACCAAAGATTTGATCCACGATAATCGAAACAAACTCCATGACTATAGCCATACAAAATGTATTCTTGAATCAATGATTTATCCCCTGATCAAAAACTATTAAGGATTCCAGGGGTCTGATCAGACTCAATGCCACATAGAACTGCCAATCTGGGACTGCAGGGTTCAATCAGTGAACAAAATAATGAATATATGGAGGAAAAAAACAAGAAAATTTGATTAAATATTTTTTCCATGAGTTCTTGGACAATAATGATGAATAGGGATATCTAGTGTTTCAAAAAATAATAATATATTCCAAAATAATTGATATGAGAGAGCATACAATGGATGAAATCAGCAGAGTTCCATGAATGGGATCTATATGATAAACACAATTATTAAAAACTCAAATATGGAAAAAATTGAATAGTCCTACATGAAAATTTGATCATTATTTAGTGATGAATACACTCTACAACAATAAAAGGAAGGGATATGTTCACTACATCATGATCTGCTATGATCTAGAGTTTAGTTGTTGTCTGATTTGATTCCCCAATGAAAGGGGGGGAAAATTTATGGAATCCTCCAAAAGTTTTTGGAGATAGACCTATAGGAATCTACAAGGGATTATAATTATATGTTTTTTTGGGGATAACATGATTTAATTAATTAATTAATTAATCTACATAACATACCTCCTTAGAACGATATGTCTGAATGCCCCACAAAAACCTATCTTAGATCACATCTCAGGTAAAAAAATCCTTCCAGACTGAAATTTAATCTTGAATTTATGATTCATGTTACCATTAAAGTGTTAACAAATTTTATTTATGAAATTTTAATGCATTAAAATAATATCTGTAATATTTTTATAAAATTAATTACAGGAATACTAAATCTAATAATCACATGTCTTCTTAGCGCCTAGTATTGGAAATATATGTTGAAATATTTCAATGTTTTATAAGGAAATTACTGGGCCTCTACATCCTCAATATATAACATGGATGATAAAATACCTAAATAGACCAAACACCTTTCCTCAATACTTTGTATTTTCTTACGGTGGTTAGTGATAATTTCATATACTATGAAAGTTTGAATTTATCTAGTCGTATGATTTCCACATTGGATAAATGTCATAAAAAATTTGGTGATTCCTAAAAAACATAATTTTATTCAATATATAGAAATTTCATACAATCAACCAGATAAAATCATATTCTAAAAAAGTTGACACTCAAGAGAGATTTCCTATGACTAGATTTGGAAATTCAAAAACATTATTACAGAGTAATACATAATTTTCAAAGTTATAAATCAAGAATTTGTGACAAATTAACACCCAAAAGCACAAAAAATAATGAAACTATTATTCTATTTACTTAGTAGTTCAATAATTGATTAAAATAATTTAAAATAAATTCAAAACACTTTTAAAAATTTAATTCAAGACTCTATATCTAGAATCCCATATAAATTATAAGTTGAATAGAGATATTAATATTCAAGTATTAATCCATTTCCTAAATTAATCTCAAAATTAGGTTTGAATTAAAAATTGATATACTCATACATAAAATGGAAAAATGATGGAATTGAAATCATTAAAAAATAAAAATATATAAAATTATTGTATTTTTAAATTCCATGACACATAATAATTCTACACTAGATAAACTATATATACTATTGATAATTATTATTTTCCAATATATAAATGATATAATAATCCAATTCAATCCAAAAAATATTCTATCATACATCAAACATAGATTTTAATTTGTTCTTTCCTCTCTGAAATGAATAGATTCATTTAATATCATTGAAGTGTTCGTGGTTTTTTTGTTTTCCTCCCCATATGTGAATATCTCTTCACTCAATGATTTTTATTTATATTTTTTTCTCATTTTTAAATAAAGGGATGATTTTACAAATCATTATATTATTAAATGATATCCATATCCTAGATTTAAAAAAAAAATTATCATTCATGACATGACATTGATTGTACTGAGGAAGGAGGTTTTACATGTTTGAAATGTTTAAAAACAAAAAATTCAATAGAGGAGGTTTGGTTCATAAATTATGTAAAATGAATTATTATATTTAAACTCAGGAATATACCCCGAATAATTCCACTTTTATAAATGCTGACAAATAAATACCTTTCTTGGTATTCTATACCTTGGAGTATTTGTATTCAATTATATATTTATTTCGTATTTCACATTTCTTTCATTGCATAGTCCTATATTCAGATATTGAATTTATATGAAAAAATATATTTTTTTGTGGGAAATGGAGAAATATTTTGATCTTAAAGGAGCTATAAACTCCCTTTATAAATTTCAATTTCATTTTTTTCATCTTCATATATTCTCATTATGAATTGTATCCAAAAAAAATTATAATAATATAAAAAAATATAAAAAAATTTCTATATATTCTAATCACATAGTAAACAACTCACCATATCCCTCTCTCATTCTTATGTTCCACCATACTCATGAAATTATTAAAAGATGATGGAATATAGGGATAAATTCATCATAATATGGGTACATAATAATGTTATTTATGGTTACTAAGAGCATAATAAAATGTTATTTCATATAGATAGTCTTGAAAATTTTGTTCGATGTAAAAATTTACATTAAAAATTATTTTCAAACCATATTAAAAATAATTAATGAAATTCTAATAGATTAAAAAAGAAAAAAAATAAGTTCCAGATTATAGTGTGTTCTTTAAAACTCCCCAATAAAATAGAAATTTAATGAAGATGGGAAACTTGTTTTGAATATTCTTGGGTTGGGAGAAGTTTTTATTTTTAATATCCCAACTGTACATGAGATTAAAATTTGATCAAACATACATAATCGAGAAGATTGAAAAATTAAGAAACAAAAACACATTTTTAAATCATTTAAAACTTTTAAAAATTCATATAATAATTCTTTCCAAAACATTAAGTTGGTATCATCATTCAAATATAATTTGTTTAAGCAAAATGTTCTATAAACAATCCATAATTAAATATCCTAAAAGAAAACATGAAAATACTAAAAACATTGATATATTTCCCCCTCTCTAATTTTGAATGATCCTTTATTTTTTAAATATTGTCAAAAAATATTAGTAGTGATTAAGAAAATTTAAATGATAAATACAACCTAGTTTATTTTTTATAATTGTAACCTTGAGTTATTTTCCAAGCAATATTATACTATACACAGATAATAATTATCATAAAACATGAAAAATTTATTTAAATGATAAATAAAAATAAATTTTTAGTTAAAGGAAATGGGATAATGTTTTGTTTAACCCTTATGGAGGCCCTAGGTTGTTTTACCCATAAAATGATTATTTTGAATGTTATCAATAATCGGATAGTGGGTAATGATTTCATGAAATAAACCACCACATAGATTTCCATTCATTTATCATTACTTTATACAGGTTCTTGTGGTCCCCATCGGTATAGTATTATGGTTTTATCTATTTTGGAATCATATAGAATATTTATGGTGAGGTTAGGAAAAACTATTTTCCTTCTCATGTTCTTCTATAACTTCTTTGGTTTCTTTCTACTAAACCTCAAACAGTTTCTCTTGGTTTGATTCATAACCTTAATTTTTATGAGAAATGGTAGTGACATGTTTTAATAAAATTAGATGAAAACAAAAATATTTCATATTAGATTCGTTACCTTCAAAACAGGAAGCCTTAAATTTAGTTTTATTACAAGAAGAAAATGAATATTTGTTATTTAATCCCTCTAACATAAATTCATTGGGTTGAGAGAGTATTATTTCTTACTCATCAGGTCCATCATATTCTTTGTTATAAACATATAAAAAATTATAATTATGAAGAATATAATAATAAAATAATTTAGATATAATATTTAATTATTCTCTAAGAAAATTAAATAAGAATTATTTAATTAAAAAATCATCGCACTTTGTTTGTTCAAATTCATGTTTTTTCTTCACTAATCAATGATCCATGGAATTGTTCTTTCATGGATAGTTATTTTTCATCAATAACCTCTATATTTTAATAAAAATACACTACATGGGTAGTTTCTTATTCTAAATCCATATAAATATATAATGGTATCGATTCTTCTTACCTAAATATCAGATGATCATATTGAAAATTACATCTAAAAAATGATTAAAGAATTCAACACAATTTTTAAAATATTTTAAATATATTTCATCAGGAAGGTTTTGATCCGAAATAAAATATAATAGTATTTAGGCTTGTAATTTTGATAGTAATTTTTCATGTTACTACTTCTTATCATGATAATGTTCAACAATAGAAAATTTTGGTGAAGAAATTTCATCCCCCAATGGTTTTGGTTCTCACTCCAATTTTATTCCATGGGACCCAATGATATGGTTATAGAGATATTTAACTTGTTGATTAAAATTATATTGTATGGATTTAACATAAATGAAATATGTTTTTTTGGTAAATATATTCAAAAGTAAATGATTTACGATCAATTCATGATATTAAATTGTTACATGTATTTTACCTCATTTTAGATCCAATACACTTTCTTATGCATATGAAATTTTAAATATTTAAAATCATACAACACTTATTCCATATAATAACCCAGGTAAATTACTTATGATTGAACCATTTATATTAGTATGTGAATCGATGATTCTAAGAAGGCATATGGCACAATTAAATATTATATTATTTATATGAATGATAATATCCCCAACTAAAAATAATTGATTGATGAAAAATATATATCTATAGAGTTAAGAATATAAATAAATAATGAGGTGCCCAAATTCAAATTTTCAGTTTTTATTATATAGAGATAGGGTGGTTTTTTAACAGATAATTTAATCAATGAAGAATTTTTTTTGAAAAATAGACGATGAATGAGTGATTGGGCTAGGGATTGAATCCAATTACAATGTTATCCTCATAATAAAATATCTCAACTATATTTCCTATCAACTATAATGTGATTGTTTTCTCAATCGCTTCCCTTATCACCACTGTTTGAATGGTTATTTTGACAATTTACACAAATAAAATCAGAGATTATAATATTATCATTCATGTGTGTTCCTTTTAATACATTGAAACTAAGATTCTATGTGATCAAAATATTCATCATATTTTTGTTACATAAGTGATTATATAGTCCTTTCATAATAATATGGATTTGAGTATGTCATGGACAAGGATTTTTTTATTTATGATATTTTTTATATAAATATTTAACCAATGAAAAATAATATCAAAATGTGAAATAGAATAGTTTGTAAAATACTATATGGATCCAATGAAATTATTCTAAATTTCGTCAAAACCTATTACATTGTGTGAAAATTATTATTTATATTTTTTTATTTTAACACATTAACTAACCATGGCAATATCTTTTAAAGAGCTATTACATTCAATTAATAACTATTCTAAATTCACTTATTGTATTTTTGTATTCTAATATTTCGGTAAAAAAATACCCATAGCTGGATAATAAAAATTCAACACTAAATAAGAAACTTACAATGAAATAAAAATATAATGAATGTATTTAGAATGAAGTAACATGGTCCTACAGTTTTCTTCTCGAGTACATTCATTTATTATTATTACAATCTAAATTTTTTTTGATAGTCTATCTTATCATACCTGAACTACAATACTACAAATTGAGTGTGAATTTTAGAAATATTTTTAAATCCCCTCATCAATATAATCAGGACCTCCTTTATTAATGAAGAATAATGAAAATACATCAATTGATTTTGAGAAACCATCCAAGAGTCAGCTTTCTTATATAAATATTCATCCCTCTAAGAGACGTATCTCCATCGTATCATGATAATTCCCAATACAAAATAGAATGGTGATTTTTTAGAGAATATAATGTATTAAAAATTTATTCTAACGTGTTTTGGATGATTTGAAAACCAATATAGAACAACCCACTCTCCCTCATGGAAAATTGAATAAAATCATAATAATTTGAAAAGAATTTTTTAGGTAACACTAAGAAAACCTCCCATGAGAACATTATTCATGCCAGTCAATCAATATCATAAATGAATGAGATCATGGTCATGAGAAATAAAGAGATTGAGATAAATATAAAATAATAGATATAAATAACCAAAAATATATTATAAAATTAAATATTTGGATACATAATTAAAGAAAAATTAATTTTAAAATAAATTTAAAACAAAATACAGAAGGACACTAGTTGAAATCAACTAGGGTGAACTCTCGTTTTCCTTTTTCCTCTTCATACAATTTTAGTTGTATGGTTCCATTATCCTTGAACTTATATTCAACTATTTGTGATTCATGATTCTTAGAAATTCCTCATGCATTACTTTCTTTCTCTTGATTTTAATTTCTATTTTTTCTATTAAATCATGGAATCTTATACTCCTATTTTCTATTGATCTAAATATAATGAATATTATAATCCATGGGGTCTCCATTTATTTGTAGTACAAATTATCATATAGTATTTGAGAGAATTCATTTATAGTTTACATATTTCTTATGATCTTATATCAATTTTATAAAAGATTCCAATTCAAAAAAAATCTCATCATTCATGTATACCTAGGGAAATCATATGAAAACGTTGCTAAATTCATATGATTAAATTCTAATATGTCAATCAATTATCATCAACATAAAAAATTATTCCAAAAAATAATTTAGAAAATTTAATTGTGGTGTTATATGTCAAAATAAATGGATATTCAAGGACTTATGAAATATCGAAGGATAAAATCGTACATTGGAAAAGTCTCACACCTAGAAGTCTTTTTATTTTCAATGGTGGTGAAAGTAATATTACATAGGGTGATTCTTGGTGATTAAAAAGTCCTATACAATGTACGAAATTATTAGAATTTCACCAAGAATGTTACACACTAACTATTTCTAATACTCAAGATCAGTTTCTTATGATCATCCATGGAAAGTTCTACACTCATTTTTAGAGTCATACATAATTGGTAAAGTCATACAATCATTATTTTTGTTGAAATGTTTGACCTTAAAAATGTAAAATAACAAAATCAATGATTTATTTTCCCATGCATTAAAAAATTGATTTCAAATAATGTAAATCAGTTTTAATATACTATTAACAATGTAATCTCGTAGCCAATTTACGACTTCCATAATAAATCCCAATGTGAATAAATACATAAAAATATAATATTTAGTCCATTTCTTCAATAAAAGAATTATTAAATAATCAAATTATGGGATACTAATCCATAAAATAATAAAATTGTGATGTTCAAATCATTAATAAACATCAAAAAATACAAAAATATATACGTTTTCAAATAACTAAAAATTATTTTGACGAAAACTCAAATAATAATCCAATGGATATCATGTTATGATTATATTTCATTCTATGAGATGAAATTTAGTAGTTATTAAATACTTTTTATTGGATGGATATTTCAATAATCGGTTTTACATCAACATTTATCTAAGGAAAACCATTTTTTTATAATAAATCATATCTTGATTTTTTTCATTATAGTTTTACATTAAAATCTAGAGAGATGGACACTAGTATTTTTGGAAATATTTATTAATAGGAAAAGTTTGGTTTTAGATTGCATATAATGTAAAAATATAAATAGTTGGTCAAATACCCTTGTGCGTCAGTAAATAGATCATTATAATTAAATATTTGATTATTATTAATTTATATTCTTGTAGTTTTTTAGATATTACAATATTTAGTGTGTAAGAGGATTATTAATAATTGATATACATCAAAAATAAATGTTTAATATTATTTCTATTTCTATCAATTTTATTAATCAATCAAAAGTCAAGTACTTTAAGGTTCAAGATAACATTCATTGATTACCATGAACATTGCACTATTAAATAGTTAGTGAACTATGTAAAAAAATAGTTTTCATATTCTTGTTCACATTCCTTTATCAATCATAATGATTCTACATATTGAGTAATAATAATATTAGATAATTAGATATGAGTGAAATGTTATTGGAAGGGTTTTATAATAATAAAATCACCACATATTAGTGATTCTATTTTCTTTGTTGTAATATAATTTAACCAATAATCGTATATAAAGAAAAGTGTATTATTAGTGATTGTTCATTTATTATATTAATGTACAAAAAATATCAATCATATATCTTTAACTTATATTCTATATCAATTTCATAGAATTATTATTTTAACCATAAATAATTTTAGAATAGTTTATCAACAATTTGTATAAACAAAATTTCTGAATTAAATAATATAACAAAAAATAATTCTAACTTGTTTTCAGGGATATTTATGCTCTATGTATTAGCTAACACAAAAAAATTAATTCATGATCATAATAAACCATGTACGTATTTCATGAATTTTTTATTGATGTACATATATTTTTATGTATTTTATCAATATAAAAAGATATTAGTTTTCCATGTCCTTTATTTGTGTATGGTGAGTCAGAATTTTAGGTAGTTAATTTTTTTTTCAATTTTTATGATGTTGTTTTAGGGGTTATTATGGAATTTAGTATACCCAAAATTATCTAAATGAGATATAGTTAAATTATGGATTTGAAAAATATGATATAATGTTTGTTAGATATTTTTTTATGTCATGATGAATAATTTTTTTGGAAACATGTTCATTTGAAATAGAGTAATAAAGAAGAATGGAAATGTAACTCCTTGAAATAAAAATTTTTTGATTGAAAAATATAATTTAATATGATTTAAAATAATTACATTAAATTAGATTCTTATTTATTTGGAATTCAGATTTTTTTGATTCAATTATCTTAAACAATAAATTTGCTTCATGATAAATTAAATGGGATAGGAATGAATTATTTTTCCTATAATAATTATTTATTGGAATTGAAAAAATTTGAAAATGTAGAAATAATAATTTTTTTATTGAATTTATTATTCATTATCATTCAGAATTTATAAAATATTAAAATCCCCAACATATGATTAATGAGATTAATTCTTAATGTCTCTAATTCAATAAGGTAGTTATATATCTAATCAAATATAATAAATATAAAAAATATAAAAAAAATTTATTGATACACATTCATGATGTTAGTGTCATCGCACCTATTTTCAGTTTATATTTCAGGGATTTTTATTGACAAAATTATTAGGCCAATATTAATCTGGTAATATTATCCTCTTTATGAAATGTTTTACCCCTAAAAAATACAACCCCTAAAATTTTATTTGCTGACATCCAATTTCTCCCCACTATGTATATCCGCCCAAAATCTCATCCTAATAACACTAAATTATTTACCATAATTTATCATATCTTCCACATATTTCTATTCTATTTTACATTAGTTCAAAATAATCCTCAATCCATTACTTCTTCTTATTTTAAATAATTCATTATAATATCACTTTGAATACTTTTTGTATTCATTATTGGATCCATTACCATTTTGTCTCACATTTCTCCCTACCATTAAATCCATTTAACCAATCTCATTTATCTTAAATTTCAAATCCCTCTTCTAATATTTTCATCCATATATTCTAATCTCATTGGCGGATCAGTTCTCTATTGAATTACCACTTCATCCAATAGTTCTTGTCTCCACATGATTGATGACGATCAGAGGCATCATCCTTGGCCTAATTTTCATTTTTGAACATATTCTCCATCATATTAATTTTATTTGGATTCCATGATATTTTTATTGAATTTTTAATTTCAACTTTATCCATTAGTTAGTGTTCCTTTATCGATCTAATATGCTCCAATACAACAACTATGGATTCCCATTTTTACATTACACTATTATTTTAGAACATATGATTAAAAGGTTTGGATAATCTCCCAATATTGAATTAGTGATTAATGTGACTATTTGTTTAATATTGGCATCACCTCTATTTTAGAAACATTCACTTTGTTAATTATGTTTCCCGAAATGGGTTTCCCCCTCCTGATATATAACTCTATCTCTCATTCACTGAGTAACATATAATATATATGAATGAATATAACATCTCATTTGTATTTTTATATTTATATACTTAAATTATGATAGAAAAATATTTTATAAAAAATATATGTTTTTATATCATTCAATAACAATAACTCATTATTTCTTATTCAGGTGTTTAATTCATATTACCAAAAATGTGATAAAATTATCTCTTTAGCATTTCTAGATGAGAACAAAAATATCATAAAATCCTAGAATCACAATTCTTCTACACAATTATGAAAAAACAAGGGAATTCAGTCACATGTGTCATGGTATCTAAATATTTCATATATGTGTGATAATTTGTAGTGAATTTTCATGATCATAAGCAATATCCTTGAATTTTTTTTCCCAGAAAATTTCTTTTTGGAGGGATATGGAGTCCATTGGTGAGGATGACTACTCGGGTCATCAAATGTGGATACACGTGAATGTAAATTTTTATCAGGAATGGTTTCATTGGAATTGAATATGGTAATATATATATATATATATAACCTTTAAAAATAAAACCATAATACTTTGATCTATGTTTTTGATATTTATTAAGACACAATTCATTGAAATTTATACGCATTTCTCTTAGATCTTGTTTTTGTAAATTAATTTTTTGTACATTTCAAAAAACTAATATTATATAAAAACATTATAACATAATCGAATTTATATTTTAAATAGATATAGTTTTTAATTTTAAATCTATTTCAAACAAAATGTGTTCATTGTGATGTGTTTTAATTTCATATATGAAATCACCTCCTATTTCAATACAATGAGAGTTTTCTTGACATAACTATTTGAATTCACTATATTCAATTACAACTGGAAACATAGATACATTTTTTATATATCTTATACTTTTAATAAAATAATACTAATTAACATTTATATATTACATATTGTTATATATGAAAAGGATGGTGTACATTATTTTTTGTATGATTCCATTCATCGATATGCTATTATTATTTATGAATTATTTATTTTTTTGTCTATCTTATTATTGTGTATGTACACTTTAAAAAAAATATTTTCATTTACTAATTTGTTAAACTAAATTGAATATACCAAATAGGGCATAAAAATTGATAATAAGTGAAATCTAAAGATATTTATTGAGATGTATTTTATGCCAAACATGGTTTGCCACCTCCATAGCCACTCAATGCTACCATAGTTCATACACTAGTTAATTTATTTATTAGTTAACCCAATAAACATAATTCCTTTATATCTTTCACCCCTTCATCCATTTCTCCCCATGTTTATTTTCATCATCAGATGCCATAAATTTTTTGTTTTCTATAGAAAAATTTGCATGAATGTGTTGGTCCTTATTCATTGATAAGAATATCATTATTCACGAATTAATTATGGTTGTGTAATCTTTATATTAATTTGACTTATATAGTCCTAAATTATTTTTTATGGAATACACATGTGTGTTATAAAATAATAGAGTTTATGACATGCATGTTTGTGTTAACTTTATCAATGACAATACATTACATTATAGGGATTATTCATTTTTTATTAACTGTTAATGAACTATAATATTAACATAATATACTAATTAATATCATATTTTACTATCCTATATTTTTTTTAAAACATCCATGAAGGTTGTTTTGAAGATATTAAAGTAGTGTTAATATAGGTGGTTGAACCAACCCAAACAAGAAATCATTGTAATAAAAAAAATGTAAGAGTATAGGGTTTTATTATAGTAATTTAAAATTTTATCAGGTAAAATTATATTTATATAACATAATTAGAGTGTTGACTAACATTTGAGAACATTTTATTAATGAATTTAATTGAAATATAATTACATGTACTTGTAACTAACATTTATGAATTCAATTCTTTTGGAAATGGGTTCATTTAAAATGAAGGATTTATTCAAAAATTGGAATTGATGATTACAAATATGGAAATTAAATATTTGATAAGTAATTTGGCTATGAATTATTAATAAAATAGAATGATTTTTGTTTTGTTGAGTTGGTATCATATATATCATTTAATAAATGATACTGAGTGATATTTCCTTAGAAACATGAGTTAGGTGAATGTAAAACATAGAATCTCGTAGGATTCTATTGAGTCTGGAAAGAAGATGTTTGTTTGAAATTTATTGTTGACTAATAAAAAAAAACGAAATTTATATTTTGAAAATATAATATTAATTATTTAATGTTTTTTTAATGTAATTTTACATATTTTTACTCTCTTTTACTTCATTGAATTATTTACCATGGTTATTTTTATCTTACCACAAATAAAACACTCCACCACTTACAAAATATTAACAGCAATATTTCTAATGTGTGACTAAATTTAGTGACATAAATTTCTATATATTTAAAATTATTATTTTAAATGAAAACATATAATATATATAAGAACTATTTTTATATAAAAAAACATTCTAATCATTAACTGTTCCTATTATTATTTCATATCAATTACTAATAATTACATGAATGATAATATATTTGATTATAGAAATAAAAATTGAATTTTATAAAATTAACCCAACAACCATTATATATGTATCTAATTAAAAAAATAAAGAAAATATTTTTAAGATATTTTTTAGAAATGTGAATTTCTTAGAACATTTTATGATTTTATTCTTATTTATAAATTGAAAACCTATTTTTATCATCCAAATCATTATTCCATAATCTATATTTACTATGATCAGGAGTACAAAAATATCTTCCTCTCTAAATTGATGATCTTATTCCACCAAGAATAGATAATATCTTCTATGATCAACTAAACCTATTTCCATCCTATCTACTTTCATGTCATCAAAATAGAAAAATTCCTTTAAAACCTGTGAGGGAACCTCCATCATCCTTTATTGCTCATTTATTTTCTTTTATTATTTTTTTATGATTTCCTGTGTAATAATTAATATGAAACTGGTTTGGGAATTGATTATATCGATTATTATACCAAAATTATTAGAAATCACACACAATTTATATCCAACCTTGTTGATCTATCTCCATCCCTAGTTTCATTTAATCATCTTTGTAACACTGATTATTCGATCTAAAGTTCCATAATATACACAGTGGTCCAAGCCAATCCCTATGATTTTTCTATTCCTCATTTCATTTTTTGGACGACTTCATAGCCTATTACATTAGTTTTTGGTGGATCCCAATGAAAAGAACTGAATATTTTGGTATTAATTAATGCATATATTAATTTTTAAACAAGATATAGTAATTCAAATGCTAGAGGCTTGAAACAAATCTATTTAAAGTGGTTTTTTTCTAGTGTTAATAATTCACTATATAAAATTCAAGGTTCAACAAGAGACATGTTGAATAATGATTTACTGAAATTAAAATATCATATAATCATTGATATGGGTTTTTATTGTCTCTCCCAAAATTATTGCATTAATAGAAATATACTTCAACAATATGGGTATAGTTTATCATATCATTGGATGAGAAATAAACCACATTGTTTGAATAGAGAGATATATTACCTAATAAAATTTCAATATCTCACATTGAAACATAAATTTTAATAAGAAACATATGTATATGTAATTTATTAAAATCTAAATGAATTTTCATTTAATAAATATTTAAATAATTCACTTCCTCAGTAACATATGTGGTATCCAATCCCACATCCAAGACCATTCCATTCTCAAGCTTCTAATCATCCATCATTTTTGTATTTAATTAAATGATCCAAATAAACATATTCATTAATTAAATCCACTCTCACCAATGGTATACTATCAAAAATAATTTTCTAAATATACCATATTTATCCATATCATTCAATTAAATGGTTACTTATATGATTCCTGAATTTAACACCTTTTATTATGAATATGTCTTCCCATGAATCAGATAAGGCTCATATTATCCCAATGAATACATCTCTATAAAATATTTCCTTTATTATGGTTATAATTTGGATAAAATGTCCCATGAGATCTAATAGTGTGGTTTTAGTGGATGATTGGTTTCAAAAAATGGAAAAATTATGGAGTAATGTAGACTAGGATCGGACATACAAGTTCACTATAAAATTTAAAATCTATAATAATTTTTATATTATATCACCAGAACATTATAAAATATGCATATCATGATGTTGAATAATAATATTAAATAAATGTTTTCCATAAAATAATTATTAAAACATACTACATACAATATATAAATGTTTGTGACATACCTTAAACATGTAATATAAAATGTGTGTTTTTTGTTTATGAGTAATAGTTAAAACATATGAAAAATAGTATATATGTTCTTTTATAATTTTTAATATGATATATATGAACTTTTAGTAACTACATGAACATTTTATTTATAGTTTTCATGTGTTTTTTATTAAAAATATTACAAATATTATAAAAATTCTATAAAAATTAATACACTTTAAGTATATTGTTTGCATATATTTATATGACCTAACGTAGACATTGTTAGTATATTATATATTTCTTAATATTAAATTTGGGTATAATGTTTCCTAATATAGTATTTACAATTAACATTTTAATATAGTATCTAGGAAAATTTACATTTATTTATTCACTATATTTGGATTAATGATGTGTAGTTTGAATGATTTATCTTTAAGGGTAATACATTGGAAGTATATTTATTTCATTTTATATTAATATATAATGTTATGTCCCCCATATTACTATTTAATTTGTTTTATGTTTATTCTATACAAATTTTCCTTAGTACCCTTATATTTAATTATTATTTTAAAAAAAACTATTTATTATATTTTTTAAAACTTTTGGATGTGAACTTTTAAAAAATTATTGTTCATTTACTTATATATTACCAATTTTATATTCCATTATAAACATTTTCATTTCTAAATTGTTGATTGAAGAAAATTTTAGTTGAATCTCATCACATATATATCAAATTTATAGGTTGTATAATTAGATATTGTTTAATATTTACAATATATATATTCTCATTTCATGATTTATTTATATTAGTTATCTGTATGTCCAATTCATTTATTATCATATTAGTGTATCATTTTATTTATTTCACAAAATTAGTTTAACAATAATATATTTTAAATTACAAAAAAAGTTCTTTTCACCATAGGTATAACATGTATTCATTAATCGATATCGTAAATTTATCTAGTATAACAAAACATCATTTAAATTTCACCATCATATTCTTATAAATGATTTTTCAACATTATTCCTTGATATTTCTATCCTATATATTTTTTAATTTCATTAAAATTTAGATTATTTTTCTTTTTTTAGATTTCATTTCATCTCCCTGTTATAATAAATTATTATCATAAACATATAAAATTATATATTATCTATATGAATTTTGTAATGGCTCATACCTCTTTGGTCCAATACATTGTGAAAATGTGGTGTTGGAGGTGTTCCAGGAGGATATGGTGACATATCCACAACACTTTGCCAAATTTCTAGTTCTGTGAATAGTGTTTCCAGTTTTATGAACAGTACCAGTAGGTGAACCGTTTTTCTATCGGTGAGGTTCTATCAGTGACCTTCTATCGGTAGACTTGAATAGTGCTCTATCGGTGGGGTTCTATTGGTGACCTTCTATCGGTAGACTTGAACAATTTTTCTATCGATGAGGTTATATCGGTAACCTCTAACGGTGAGGTCCATCGGTGACCTTTTAGTTCCTTTTCCAAATTTTGAGTTCTGTGAACAGTGTTTCCAGAACGGTAACCTTATAAGTGTCACTTATTCTTTCCTTTTCCAAATTTCACGTTTGTGAATAGTGTTTCCAGAACGATGACCTTATAAGTATCACATATTCATTCCTTCACCAAATTTCCCTTTTTTGAACAGTGTTTCTAGAACGGTGTCCTTCTAAGTGTCACATATTCTTTCCTTTGCCAAATTTTGAGTAAATGAACAGTATTTCCAGCTTCCAATAGTTTCACCCCTTTGGACGTTTCTTTTGATGTAAAATACATTTAAAGCCTTATTTTAAGGACTCTAAAGCCGATTCAAAGGCCATCAATCCTATATTAATTATTCCTATGGATAGGATGTATTTACTTGGTCAAACCGTGTGGGTTAATGTGATACGTTTTTAATGTAGAATTCACCGGATCTTAAACAGTCACCTCATTAAATATTCAAAAAGGAATGAGATACCATCATCCCTTATTATTCCTCTTTGTACTTGGTTAAGATACACTTAAACATTTCAATCATTCCCGTAGGAATTTCACAATCAAACCCTACTCCTCTGATTGGTTCCTCTCTATTTTGGATACAACTGTGCTGTGTCGGTTAATCATCTATATTAGTTTTGTTTTATCATCGTTACTTTGGGGATCATCTTCTCTTATTTCTCCCTTCCATATTATTCCATGTAATTTCCAAGATTCTAATGGATTTTTCTTGGGGTTGGTTGGTACTGTCGTAACATGGCACCCTCTGGTGGATGCAGTTGTTGTGAGACGAGGATTGTGACCCATTGGGTGGATAAAGGACGTCAAAAACTCTTCGAGGTAGGGGATTTGTGGATTCTCAAATTGTATAAGTTCAATCGTAGAATTAGCATGATTTAGCCCTTTGGATCACAATAAAATTGACCTAATTAAATAATTGAACCGGATTAAAATAATTTGTTGATCACATGTTGTTGCTTTGTACCGTGATAATGGTTTGCCTCATGTTTTTCTAAATAGAGTGATATCTATGATTTCATTGATTAGTTGTTCGTTCTTGATGGAAATTGATAATGAACGTAAAGCCAAAATTAATTGTTAATTAATTGGCTAAAAATAAAGAGGCATGTAAATGAATCTGGTTGTTGTCGTTGTTGTAGTTGTTCTAATTTGAGGTTAACAAAATTAGGGAAGTAAGCATGTTTATTTAATTGTGATAGCATACTGATTAGGTCTTCCGTAATTGGAACCTACAAATAACAAATCTTCCAATTCAATATGTATTAAACAATAGATTTTGTGGGAATTTATTAAAGGGTTCTAAGTTACCCTCTTGATTGTCAAAGGGTCAAGAGCCCATTGTTGTGATGTTCTGTTTTCTTGCTGCTTGTGTTGTGAAGTGGGATTGGATGGATATTGTGATATGTGGAGTCATGGGGACTTGTGGTTGTTGTAGTGGATGACGCCTAGGGTGGAGAGATGCATAAGCCTATGCATGTGGGTGTCGGGGAGGACACCAAGGATGACGGTATAGGATAGATGTGATGGTTGGATGTTGGTTTTTTTGTTTGGTTGTTTATCTGATTTAATTTTCCCCACTGCTCAAGGTAGTTGGTCTTGCTTACCCTCCTTCCGAATGAGGCGAAGACACGCAGGGTATGCCACATGCTTTCCGTGTTTAGCCTCTCGAGGGAGAATGGGTCTATGCTCTTGCTATATGCGGCAAAGACTTGACGGGTAGTATATCTACACACCATGTTGATCCCCCTTTGTGTTTAGTAGCACATGATGCCTTTCTAGAATTCTTGGGAATATGGGAATGTACATCTGTAATGAAAGTTTGATTAAATGGTGAGAATACATGGGGATGGAGATCCGGGAATTTAAAGGTGATGTGAATCTTAATAGGAGCAGTTGATTTTGAATGTGATGCCAATTCAGTTTAATGTGGAATTGTTCATTGTTAGTGAATTTTTAAAGAATTATTTAACGTACAGTGGAACTGATAAAATGAGAATGGAGTAATCTAATAAATCTCCTCAAATGTTTGCGTGCTTATAGGCTACCTAGTCTTAGAAGTAGAAGCCTGGAGTCTGAGAGACGTTAGCATCAGTTGTATCTAAGACTAGGTAATGCACATAGTGTGGATGTGAGTTATATATATATTCTATACCTTTTGGGTTTCTATAAGCTACTCCACCCTATCAGTAAGGGGTATTGACACGCTGGGGATTTTGAGCCCTGGGGGGTGTTTTCCACAACATTCTGATGGGAGGTTGGATGGATGAATACCCCCTTTAGCCTCGCTCTCTTCACTTGGTAGATACTAGTGCCTTTGGAACATCAGTTAGTTTTCCCCATATATGTGTGTTGAGGGCTGTAATGGCTTGTGGTTATTTCACACACATATATTCTGGATATATTATCCTATGGACTAGTATAGTTGTAACGTGTATAGGGTGTGATGTCTTGAGGATACTTACTCGGCATATGGGCTGTGATGGCTTGAGGAATAATACCCAACGTATGATACACGTTATACGAGCTGTGGTGGCTCCCAGAAACACCCTGGTTACTTTTGGTTGTGAGGATGGTGTGGTGCTTCGCCCAGGTGTCTGCAGGAAAGCCTTTGTGGTGCACGTGGTGTAGATTGTGGAGCTTAGTCCAAGTTTATACGGGCAAGCCTTTGGAGAGAGATGCACATAACGTATGTCGTTGGGGAAAAGTAGAAAACTAGTGGGGAAGTAGTAGCAGGGTACCCTTGATATTTTTCATTATATTATATATTCTTGTATGTGTTACTTGGTGAGAGTGGCCATGGTGAGGTTGGGAACTTAGTATACCTATTTAGGTGGCGAGTTAGTTTCACTTGTTGTTCACTAGGATTTAGCATGCTTTCATTACTTTTTCATGAGTGTTTTGGAGAGGATACTACTGATAATACTGTTATACTCACCCTATGTATATATAAACTGTTTTCAGGTCACTTGGAGCAGGTTGGAGATCAAGATGGTCACTACTAGCTTGTGGTTGTAGGAGTTGTTCGGGCTTGTGGTCACTGCTGTTTTTCCATTCTTTTGGGAAGTTGTAGTTTTCCCCTTTTAGTTGTAGTACTTTTCCATGTAATTTCATATATGTACTGGATTTTCTTTTATATTTCAGTTCTGAGTTGGAGTTGGTTGGTGTCTATCTTATCTCTCTCTTCTACATGTGTTCTTTTAGAGGGTAATGCCTCCCATTTGTGTGTTTATTATACCCTCGGTGCTAGTCTCCAACACAGGGCCTACTGGAGGAGGGACTCGAGGGTCATTATCTCTCTTCTCACATTTCCGTCCTAGGAGGGGTACACTTTGAGGGGAGGGGGTCTTGAAAGAGTGGTATCAGAGAGAGGCTGAGGGATAGGATGGAGTTTGGAGTTAGGAACACGCGAGGTTGCAAGGGTTAGTAGGGAAACATAGTCATTTATATATAGCAAGTGAGGTAAACAATGGAGACCGGCTGAGGCATAGACTTTTAGGCCCCCCAATGATCTGATGTACGGACCTTTAAGTTTTAAATGGCTACTAAACAAAGTCATACTGGTTTTAGGGTAGAGACCTAGGAAAGGATCATGCATCCTTCTTCCTTGTGCCTGTGTTTGAATGGGTAGAACTTGGGATGGGATAAGGTAAAATTAATAAAATAAAACAATTAATTAATTAATGTTGAGTCTTCTATATTCCAGGATTTGGAGCTCTAAAATTTGTTATTTTATAGGTATGGCTCCAAGTCGACGTCCTCGTCAGGTTTGCGCAGAAGATGTCCAGCAGGCTGTTCCAGCAGATCGCCACCGATTAGAGGTTGACGACAACTACACTTGGAGGAAGACACACAGAGAGTTTTAGTTCCATAATCCGTAGAAGTACTAGGGCTCCATTTCATATGCAGTCATGGAAGACTGGTGGGAGGAGGTCGAGATAGGCTTCAGTTCGATTCATGCTAGGATGGAACACTGGGTGTCCTTGGTTGTGAAGATGCTGCGTGGAGCAGCAAGGCAGTGGTGGATCTTGTTCCTCATAGATCGTGATGAGTTAGCGACCTCATGGGAGGAGTTTTGAGGCAAGTTTCGAGTTTAATTCTTTTCTTTGACCGCGAAGGCGTCTAGTTGTCAGGAGCATCTTACCCATCATCAGGGGAGCTCCAGTGTTCGAATGTTTGGAATCCATTTCAAGAACCTTCTATGATATGCTTCAGACCTGTTACTAGATGAGGAGGCCATGGAAAGGCATTTCGAGGAGGTTTTGCATCGAGAGATATAGTGCTAGGTCACCCCATTTATGCTAAAGACATATCTTTAGGTGCTAGCATGGGCAGAGGTTGTTGAAAGGACTTTGGCCAGGACCAGATCGTCACAAGAGGGGAATTTTCATGATGCCTCACGAAGAAGAGCTATGGTCTGGGGTTCCCATTTTTCAGGGCAGAAGTGTTTTTGTTCACCTGGGGGTAGGTCCTTGCCCTTCCCATCTCGTTTCTCTGGAGGCAGCAACTCTCAGGCCTATGCCAAGGGATCATGTTCTTGTTTTTCTTGTGGTGGTCGTGGTCATCAACAGCAAGAGTTCCGAACTTTTCAGAGTAGTCATAGTGCACCGGGTGCTCCACTCCAGGTTCCTCCATTGAGGCAGTTCCAACTGAGGCAGCAGCAGCAAGTCGCACCAGCTTTAGATCACCAGAGGGTAGATGGAGTAGGCAGAGGACAGACCCATGATGCTCCACATCCTCAGAGAGCAGAGCGCGACTATGGTGGTCATCGTCATCAGGGTCAGAGAGGCCATGGAGGAGGTCATGGTCAGCTTCATGATCTAACGTTGCCAGTCCCAGGTGAGCCAGATGTCATTCCAGGTACCCTTTTCTTGTTTTCTACCTTAGTGTATGCCTTGTTTGATTCAGGAGCGACACACTCCTTCATATCACCGACCTTGTCCATGCTATGGGACATGAGGTAGAGAGGCTTCCAGTTCACTTGGCATTGACTACTCTAGTTGGAGGACGAGCTAGCTTGTTTGAAGTATGTAGAGACTTTGAGCTAGTGTTGGGGCAACACCGCTCTTCGGAAGATTTCCTATGTTTACAAATACAACCATATGATGTCATCCTTGGCATCGATTGGTTGTATTCGGTGCAGGCTATTGTTGATTGCTACTGGAAGAAAGTCGTTATCTTTGATGCAGATGGAGGGAAAGTGGTGACTGTTGGTGAGAGAGATCCTCAGATGGGTTATAGAAGAGTTCGATCCTTATCATCCATGATGGATGAGATGGTGATAAGTTCATTAGAGGTTCAGCAGTTGGCGTTTCCTAGGGTCGTAGAGGAGTACCCTGATGTCTTTCCAGAAGAGGTTTTAGCATTACCCCCTCAATGAGAGATCGAGTTTGGGATCGAGCTATATCCAAGAGTGTCTCTTATCTCTATGTCTCCATATAGGATGACCCCTTCTGAGTTACGAGATCTACCTATACAGATTGATGGTCTGTTGTAGTGCGGTTCTTTTTTTCCAAGTGTGTCACCGTGGGGTGCACCGATTCTGTTTTTGAAAAAGGCTAATGGCAGTTTGCTGTTGTGCATCGATTATCGTCGCTTAAACAAAGTGACAATAATGATCTGCTATACTCTCCAGTGGATTTAGGACTTATTCGATCAACTGAAGGGTGCAAGTTGGTTCTCAAAGATCTACTTGCGGTTAAGATATCATCAGATGCATGTAAAGGATGATGATATCCCGAAGACTGCTTTCTGTTGTCATCATGGGCATTATGAGTTCGTGGTAATGCCATTTGGTGTGACGAATACTCCAGCTGTGTTTATGGAATTGATGGATGTTGTGTTCCATGAGTTCTTGAAAAAGTTTTTGGTGGTTTTAATCGATGACATCCTTGTGTTCGCCACATTTGAAGAGGATGATGCCGAGCATCTAAGAGCCGTTTTGGGAGTACTTTGCCAACATCAACTGTTCGGGAAGTTGTCGAAGTGTGAATTTTGTGCTTGAGAAGTCTGTTTCTTGGGGTATGTTGTGTCCCAATATGAAGTAGTTGTGGATCCATTGAAGAGAGAAGCAGTTGTGTCTTGGGCAGCCCCTGAGACAGTCTCAGAGGTGAGAATTTTTCTTGTGCTCGCAGGATACTACAGGAGATTCGTAGCGAATTTCTCACAGGTTGTGACTCCTCTAACAGCTCTGACCAGGAAGGATCAGCACTTCATATGGACTGATCAGTGTCAGGAAGCATTCAAGTATCTAAAAGAGAAGTTAGTAAGTGCTCCTGTTCTTTGTCTTCCAGTAGAGGGAGTCCAGTTCGATGTTTTCTATGATGCTACACTTCTGGGGCTAGGCTGTGTTCTCATGAAGCTGAGGTCAGTTGTTTCTTATGGGTCTTGGAAGTTGCGTCCCCATGAACACAAATATGCCACCCATGATCTTGAGTTGGAAGCCATGGTGTTTTCTCTGAAGTTGTGGAGACATTACCTCATTGGTGAGCGCTTTGTGGTTTTCACCGATCATAAGAGTTTGAGGTATGTTTTCTCTCAGCGGGACTTGAACATGCGATAGCATTGGTGGATGGAGTTCTTGTAGGAATAAGACTTTGAAATATCATATACCCCTAGAAAATGAAATGTTGTTGCGGATGCGCTGAGCCAAAAGTCAGGTAGTGATGCAGTGCAAGAATCTGGTGATTCATGGAGAGTAATGGAGAAACTGTCAAATTTGCATCTTGATATGGAAGAGGTTGTAGGTAGAGGTTGACTTTTCCAGATGACGGTGTAGTCGTCCCTGATGCAGAAGTTGGAAGAGTCCCATTTGGGTGATCCAGATGTGGATGTTTGGAGAGACATAGTTGTTTGTGGTGAGGCCCTTGATTGTTGGTCAGGGGATGAACAACACCGAGTGTTGTATCATGGCAAGCTTTTTTTCCCTTGGCGATGCACGAGACGGTTCTCCGAGTGTTCCATAGTTCACGCTTGGCAGTACATCCTGGTGTGAAAAAGATGTACCAATTCTTGATGAGTCAGTTTTGGTTTCCTGGGCTGAAGCGTACGGTTGCAGAGTGTGTGTCTCGATGTTTAGTCTTCCAGAAGGCGAAGGCCGAACACCGTGTTCCTGGTGGTCTTCTCCAGCCATTAGAGATTCTCCAGTGGAAGTGGGAGGACATCCCAATCAACTTTGTTACAGGTTTACCTCAAGCTCCAGGAGGACATGATGCTATATGGGTGGTAGTGGATCGTTTAACAAAATCGGCCCACTTCATAGCGATCAAGGAGTCGAGATCATTGGAAGTTTTGTCGAGGCAGTATCTGGAGGAGGTGGTGAGGCTTTATGGAGTCCCTAGGATGATCATTTATGATTGAGATCCATCTTTTACCTCTAGGGTGTGGGGGGTCTCCAACATGCTTTTGGTTCTCATTTATGCCTTAGCACTGGTTTTCATCCTCAAACGGATGGTCAAACAGAGCGAACCATCCAGACTCTTGAAGACTTGTTGCGCTCTTGGGTTCTTGACTTTGGAGGTTCATGGATGAGGCACCTACCATTGGTGGAGTTTCCTTACAATAATAGTTTTCACTCCACCATTGGTATGACGCCGTTTGAAGCCCTGTATGGTTGGCCTTGCCGTTCTCCATTTTGTTGGACTAGGGTTGGAGAGTCAGCAATCCTCGGACCGGAACTAGTGCAGAATACAAGAGAGATGATTCAGGTGATTCGTGAGAGGATGAAGACAACACAAGATCGTCAGAAATCATATGCTAATCAATGAAGGAGACCCTTATTGTTTAATTTTGGGGACCATGTGTTTCTGAAGGTGACTCCTCGTCATGGGCAGTGAAGGTTTGGTCGTGGAAGTAAGCTTTCTCCCCGATTTGTTGGGCCTTTGAGGTCTTAGCTCGTGCAGGAGCTGTGGTGTATCGAGTTGCACTTCCCCCTCAGATGAGTCTGATACATGATGTTTTCCATGTATCTCAACTCCATTTTTATCTTCATGATAACTCTCTCATTATCGATTAGGGAGAGATTGATGTTGATGATGATGCAACATTCGAGGAGTGATGAGTGGAGATCCAAGACCGCAAGGACAAGGTGTTCCGTGGGTGTTCTATCATCTTATTTCGTGTCTTGTGGTGACACGGTGGCATGGAGGAGAGTACCTGGGAGAGTGAGTCACAAATACATGCTCAGTACCCATATTTGTTTAATGTTTAACTCTTTTCATGTAATGATGTTTCCTTCGGGGTTAGACCTTTCATGTTCTATTTGTGAACTTTTTGTTCCTTTTGTGGCTTTCTCTCTTTTGAGAGGTATCTCGATGGGTGGTTGTTCGGACCCCATTTCTTTTTGTTTAGTCTCTAGGTTGGTTTTGAATTTTCGAGGATGAGAATGTTTTGAGAGGTAACTGATGTAATGGCCCGAACCTCTCCGGTCCATTACTTTGTGAAAATTTGGTGTTGGAGGTGTTTCGGGAGGTTAAGGTGACATATCCCCAACACATTTCCAAATTTCTAGTTCTGTGAACAGTGTTTCCAGTTTTATGAATAGTACCGGTAGGTGAACAGTGTTTCTATCAGTGAGGTTCTATCGTTGAACATCTATCGGTAGCCTTCAATAGTGTTCTATCAGTGAGGTTTTATCGGTGATCTTATATCGGTAGACTTGAACAGTGTTCTATCGGTGAGGTTCTATCGGTAACCTCTAACAGTGAGGTCCATCTGTGACATTTTCTTTCCTTTGCCAAATTTTGAGTTCTTTGAATAGTGTTTCCAGAATGGTGAGCCCCATCAGTGACCTTTTCTTTCTGTTTCCAAATTTTGAGTTCTGTGAACAGTGTTTCTAGAACGGTGAGCTCCATTGGTGACCTATTCCTTCCTTTTCAAAATTTCAAGTTTGTGAATAGTGTTTTCAGAACGGTAACCTTCTAAGTGTCCCATATTCCTTCCGTTGCCAAATTTCACGTTGGTGAACAATGTTTCCAGAACGATGACCTTCTAAGTATCACCTATTCTTTCCTTCGCCAAATTTTGAGTATATAAACAATGTTTCCAGATTCCAATAGTTTCTCCCCTTTCGACGTTTCTTTTGACGTAAAATACATTTAAAACCTTATTTTATGGAATCTTTGGTCAATTCAAAGGCCATAAATCCTATATTAATTATTCCTAGGGCCGGGATGTAATTACTTGGTCAAACGGCGTGGGTTAATACGATCCGTTTTTAATGGATAATTCACCGGATCTTAAACTGTCGCATCATTAAATATTCAAAAAGGAATGAGATATCATCCTCCCTTATTCTTCCTCTATTCTCGGATAAGAGACACTATAACCTTTCAATCATTCCTCTAGGAGTTTCACAATCAATCCCTACTCATCTGATTGGTTCCTCTCTATTTTGGATGCAACCGAGCTGTGTTGGTCAATCTTCAATATAAGGTATGTTTTATCATCGTTCCATTAGGGATCATATTCTCTTGTTTATCCCTTCCATATTATACCATGTAATTTCCATGATTCTAATGGGTTTTTCTTAGGGTTGGTTGGTTCTGTCGTAACGTGGCATCTTCTGGTGGATGTAGTGGTCATGCGAGGAGGATTGTGACCCATTGTGTGGATAAAGGACGTCAAGAACTCTTCAAGGTAGGGGATTTGTGGCTTCTCTAATTGTATATGTGCAATCATATAATTATCATGATTTAGCCCTTTGGATCACAATGAAATTGACCTAATTAAATTCTTGAACCGGATTAAAAGAATTGGTTGATCGCATGTTTTTTCTTTGAACAATGATAATAGTTTGCCTCATGTCTTTCAAGATAGAGTGATATCTATGAAATCTTTGATTAGTTTTCTGTTCCTGATGGAAATTGATAATGAATGTAATGATAGAATTAATTGTTAATTAATTGGCTAAAGATAAAGAGCCATGTAAATGAATCTGGTTGTTGTCGTTGTTGTAGTTGTTCTAATTTGAGGTTAATAAAATTAGGGTAGTAAGCATGGTTATTTAATTGTGATATCTTACAGATTAGGTCTCCCATAATTGGAAACTATGAATAAAAAATCTTCTAATTCAATATGGATTAAAGAACATATTGTGTGAGAATTTCTTAAATGGTTCTGAGTTACCCTCTTCATTGTTAAAGGGTTAAGAGCCCATTGATGTGATGTTGTGTTTTCTTGCTGCTTGTGATGTGATGTGAGCGTGGATGGCTGTTATGATATGTGGAGGCATGGGGAATTGTGTTTGTTGCAGCGGATGATGCCTATGGAGGTGAGATGCATCAACTTATGCATGTGTGTGTCGGGAAGGACACCATGGATGATGGTATGGGATGGATGTGATGGCTGGATGTTTGTAGTTTTGTTTGTTTGTTTATCTACTTTACTTTTCCCCACTTCTCAAGGCAGTTGGTCTTGCTTACCCTCCTTCCGAAGGAGGTGAAGACACACAGGGTATTCCATGTGCTTTCCATGTTTAGCCTCTCGAAGGAGAATGGGTCTATGCTCTTGTTATAGGTGGCAAAGACTCGACGGGTAGTACATCTACTCACCGTGTTGATCCTCCTTTATTTTTAGTAGCATAGGATGCCTTTCTAAAATTCCTAGGAATATGAGAAAGTAATTCTGTACTGAATGTTTGATTAAATGTTGATAATCCACAGGGATGGAGATACTATAATTTAAGGGTGATGCGAATCTTAAAAGGAGCAGTTGATTTTGAATGTGATGCCAATTCAGTTTAATGTGGAATTGTTCATGGTTAATTAATGTTTAAAGAATTAATTAACATACAGTGGAACTGATAATATGAGAATGGAGTAATCCAATAAATCTCTTCAAATATTTGTGTTCTTGTAGGATACCTAGTCTTATAAGTAGCAGCCTGGAGTCTGAGAGACGTTAGATGCAGTTGTATCTAAGACTAGGTAATGCCCATAATGTGGATGTGAGTTATATATATATTCTGTACTTTTTGTGTTTCTATAAGATAATCCACCCTGTAGGTAAGGGATAGTGACACCCCGGGGATTCTGAGCCCTGGGGGGGTGTGTTTTCCCCAACATTCTGATGGGAGGTTGGATGGAGGACTACCCCCATTAGCCCCGCGCTCTTATCTTGGTAGAAACTAGTGCCCTTGGCACAACGGTTAGTTTTCCCCCATATATGTTTTGTAGAGGGCTGTAATGGCTTGTGGTTATTTTACACACATATATTTTGGATATAGTATCCTATAGGCTACTATAGGTTTAACATGTATAGGATGTGATGGATTGAAGATCCTTACTCGGCGTATGGGCTGTGATGGCTTGAGGTATAATATCTGACGTATGATACACGTTATATGAGCTGTGGTGGCTCCCAGAAACTACCTGGTTACTTTTGGTTGTAAGGATGGTGTGGTGCTTCACCTAGGTGTCTGCGGGAAAGCCTTTGTGGTGCACGTGGTGCAGATTGTGGAGCTTAGCCCATGTTTATACGGTCAAGCCTTTGGAGAGAGATGCAAAGGACGTATGTCCTTAGGGAAAAGCAGAAAACCAGTGGGGAATTATTAGCAGGGTACCCTTGATATTTTTCATTATATTATATATTCATGTATGCGTTACTTGGCGAGAGTGGCCATGGTGAGGTTGGGAACATAGTATACATATTTATGTGACGAGTTAGTTTCACTTGTTGTTCACTGGGCTTTAGCATGCTTTCTTTACTTTTGCACGAGAGGCTTGGGGAGGATCCTACTAATTATACTATTATACTCAACCTATGTTTATATAAACTATTTTTAGGTCCCTTGGAGCAGGTTAGAGATCCAGCTAGTCACTACTATCTTGTAGTTTCCGGAGCTGTTCGGGCTTGTGGTCGCTTCTGTTTTTCCATTCTTTTGGGTACTTGTAGTTTTCCCCTTTCAGTTGTAGTACTTTTTCATGGAATTTCATATATGTACTTGGGTTTCTTTTATATTTCTGTTCTGAGTTGGAGTTGTTTGGTTTCTATCTTATCTCTGTCTTCTGCATGTGTTCTCTTAGAGGGTAATGCCTCCCATTTATGTGTTTATTATACCCTTGGTGCTAGTCGCCAACCTGGGGCCTACTGGAGGTGGGACTTGGGGGTCATTATCTCTCTTCTCACATTTTCGGCCCAGGAGGGGTACACTTTGTGTGGAGGGGGTCATGAAAAATTTAATATATATGTTCATTAAAAATATAAAATTGAAATATCAATTTAATATAAACATATACAAAAGTAAGAAAATCTTATTATATTTATCAAGTTGTTAATTTTTAGTATTGTTGAATTTTTTAAATATTTTCATTATAGAAAACACTATTTCATGAATTTTAAGAAGGATATATTCATGTTGAGGGATGTTATAGATTTTATTTTAATACATAAACATAATAAGTCATTTTTTTAACATCACAAGAATACAGAAAACCAAATTATAATAATGTGTTTATAGTTATTCTCATTTTTAATTATCGACACAAGTATTTTATATCAGAAATTACAATAACCTTTGAATCATAAATATCATAAACCATATGGGTATGTTCTTATATAATGATCCCTCCCACTATAAAAAATATCTATCCCTTTAATGAATTTAATAAAAAAACATTATAGTTAATTGAGAACTATATTCCAGTCAAATACAAGAAAAACCTATCAAAAACCAAATTTGAACCCACATAAATTCTTATCTGCAAAAAAATATGAAAATCTATAATGAATGAGTCAGGTGACCAAAAAGAGGACCCAAGACTATATTATCATATAATGGGACTCAAATATCCACATTGATAATCATGATCTTCATGAGTTAAATATTCCCAAGGTAGTGGTTTTTTACTCCTAGATCCTTTCAAGTAGCTTGTGCCATGGGTCTTGAACCACTACTACCCCTCCCACCATGCCAAAACATCATCAAATCACATACACAAATATAAAATCCTAGTAATAAAATATTCATAAACCACCAAAATCATAAATTAATGTTGAAAATAGAAATACAGAACCCATCATTCCAAACTATTAGTAATCCAAACAAACATCACATAGTTTAAACTAATATCCAAAACAAATTAAAAATCCATATCAAAAAATAATAAAGGAAAATATAACCAATATAACCATTAAAATTATTCACATTAAGTAATGAACCATTAATATATATAATATAATAAATCTAAAGCACTAGAAACCTCAAAATAATCAATTAGTCTAAGGACAAACACACTCAAAAAATACAAACCAATAAACTATTCATAATGATCCCCGGTCACGATCCACCCAAACACAAAATTTTATCCTCAAGAATTATTCACCATATTGATTATTAACATCTTATTCTATGAAAAATCATAGATTATTTATTTCAAGAATATACCATAAATGTAGATTGAAATTATGGAACCAATAGGGATATGTGATGGATGGAATGAAAAATAAGGGAAAATCAAGTCATGAGACCCATCACCAAAGAACCATAATTAAACTGAAAACACATGGTGTTATATGGAAAATTAATAATAAAATACATCCCAAACACTAATGAGGTGGATAATTGACTTGAGTTTCACCCTTCAAAGTAAATTATTTCACCAAAATATTCCAAAACCACCATAATCACTTTTTAACCACACCGAGTATGGTGTCTATCAATATGTATTAGTAAACAGGATCATAGGTAGGGTTAATGACCTGATGATTATAAAAAAAATATAGTAAAAAATATATTAATAAGGAAATTACAAATGCAATTAACAATTAATAAATGAAACTAAACTCCAAAATATAAAGCATCAATTGATACCTAACCAATAAAGGGTTTAGAATAATTATTCATGTGATAAAAGTAATTGTATTAGTGAATGTGGCCCTCTAAAATAAAAGAAACAAACCCAATATCTCTTGGAAGAAATTAGATGGGAAACCCTAGAAATTGATGGTCAAGGGGAAAACTAATTATTATGGTTTATTGTATTCCCTATTCCATTATGATACATTATTTTGTTAATAATTTGGTGTTTTCTTTTATTTTAATTATTCATATTTATTTTGATACCTCGTTATAGATATTTATTACTTTAACTCTGTTATGATGGTACTATACAGTTTAATGAAGAATCGGTTTTAATGGATTATATTAGTAGGTCATCCATTGTATATTTTCATGAGTGTGGATTTATTTTTTGAGATGAAAAATATATTTCTTCATTTAATTTTTATTTCATTCCTCCAAATATTTTTATTTTAATTGGGATATTATCATATAATATTACATTAAGATAATATAATGTGCTTTTTAGAATAGATATATGTGGGTTATTTGAAGGTATAATATTCTATTATACATATATTCTTTAAAAGGTTTTTTCATGTATCTTTTCACAAATTTTACATGATATATTTTTCTATATATTATTTAAAATAATTTTTTTTTTCATTTTAGAAATTAATCTTGTTCCTTTTATCAAAGTTTAATTTTAATTACACAAAATTATTGGCTTTTCAATGTATGTTTTTAATGAAATATCTTTGTCATTCAAATTGACCAATGAAATATGTCTATTTTTTAAAATTTTATCTAATATCACCACATTATAGGATAATAAAATTTTATTAATATTAATAAATATTTGTACAATGTACATCAAAAAGATAATATATTGACTAAGGATTCCCCCCATTGGGATGGGAATCACTATGTGAAGTCACATTTTTTGGAAGGAATCGCATTCATGGGAAAGAACCATCTAGAAAATATGTATTCTTTTATAAGAGAACCATATAAAAATATAATCACATTATTTTTTTTCACATTTCATAGAAAGGTACTACATAATGAATCTATTTACCCAAGGAAGGTTGTTTCGTGATAATATAACCACATATATATCACATACCTCCGAGGAAGGAAGATCTAGGGGAATTTACTTATATAATAAAATCAAATATATATTTGACATAGAAGTTAGTTAGTGATAAAATCAATAGAAAATACCCCTCATAATGGGGGGATCTTTATAAAAAAATTAGAGAAAGAGTTTAATCACTATAACCAATTTTTTGGGCATGCACCGTCAAAAATATATATGTATATAATTTTAAATTCATAGAATATTCAAATATTGATAAAAAAATTATTTGATCAAATTTATTAAGAATAATAGATTATTTAAAGATATATAAATTCTATAATCTTAGTTATATTTAAAGATAATTTTTATATAAAAAAACTCATCGTCGTGTTTTGATAGGTTATTTGGGAACTAAATAACATTAATAATATTCATGAATGTTGTTAGTGTTTGAACATTATAAAATATTTTTTATGGAAGGTACAATTTTTAATTATAATAATTTATTATCTATTCTTTAGCCCCATGATTTTCCTTACCCTATTAATTTTTTTATCATTAGACTAATTTTCTTATAGATTTTTTATTATCATTAATTTAGCTGTAATTAGAAAATAGCGGATACATTATTTGATTTGATAATTTAGTTTAAAGAAATCATAAAATATCATGATAATTTTTAAGGTCAATAATATTAATTATACAATTATTTTAACTAGTAAACTCGGTTGGATGACCTCGCTAGTTTTGTGGTCACCAAATCATTACTAAAAGATAGTATGACCTGACTATTTAAGTTAGTAGACCAATTGAATTGGGTCATTCAAAAATAATTCATTATCCATTAAAACACCCAATTGAATAAAATTAACATTGGTCTATAACGTGACTTTTTGTAAAATGAGATAATTTAATTCATATTATAGTAAACAATATTATATGTGAAAAATATTACATGTTATTTTCTGTATTGATAAAAAAATTGATTAATTTAGAAATTAATAATTGTTCTATATTCTTTAATTCCATCAAATGGATGTTAATATAGAATTGGACAATAAAAAAATTATTCCATCTTTAATTCCATTTTTTAGAATGATTTAAATATTTGGGTGATCATTTTTCTCAAGAAATGATATATATATATATATATATATATATTCTAGTGGTGAAACATGATAATCACTATTCTATAATTGAATTTATATATATATATTTATATCAATGAACTAATTATATATTATTTATTTCCCTAATAATTCTGTTGATAGTTGTGAAGGTGAAAAAGTGATCAAATCACGTTTCATTTATATTATAATGTCAGAACAGTCCTTTAAATAATGAATGAATAATTTTTGAATAAATAAATAAGGGGGTGTATAAGTTTTTCATTGTCCCTATAGAATATAATTAAAAAAATTAAGAAAATATATATTTAAATGAAATATATTTAAAAAATAATCCTATATGTAATTAATTATTTAGGGTAAGTATATATGATAATGATCATAGTTTTTTCAAGCTATGATCTTATGGGAATACAATTTTGAATTCTAATGTTATTGACCTCTCATTATTTTTTATCCTATAAATGGGAAACTATACTTTCTCATTGGGTTTAAATGATAATGGGGATAATTATTGATTTACTATTCAATATATAAGCCTCATTAATTCAAAAGACCCAATTCACAGAATTTCAATCTTAATAAGAAGGGATCATGAGAAATCCATAAAAGATTATTTTTGAAGTCAAATTATAATTATCAATGTTATGGTATAAAATATTTCATGGATTGTCGAATGGGATTAAAAAATACCTTTTTAAGGTAAAATATTATTATAAATGTGTAAAAAATTTGGCATAAATTTTTTTAGTCTATATATGACCAAAATATATCATTGTTTATATATATTGAAAATAAATTCAATATTAATGGCCAAAGAGTTCACATTCACAGAGAAAGACCCCAAAATCGGAAATTTGGTATGATAATTTTGAAAAATAATAACCCTTATGATAAAACCATGTGTATAACGCCATAATGTCAACATAAATGTATTAATAAGGGATTTAATATTAGCATTTAGTCTTTAAGAAACTCTATCATTGAAAACTGTACCACCCTTTATTTTAAAATTTTCAATCTCATTATACCAATTACATTTCATGAATAAATTTTATAGATTTTATAGGATTTTATTTAATTATTTATTTACAAATTGAATAAAATATATATTTATTAGTGTAAGGATCATCTTTTTTGGGTTATAAAATTAATGTATCATTAGATTTTTTAATGAGGTCATAGTTTCCTTAATTAGTTATAAAAAATATTTATTTTATATAATTGAAAAAATATCATAGATACTTAAAATATTACACCGTAAGATTTTATATAATTTATTTCTATAATTTATTTTATTTATTTGACATTGTCTGTTACACACAACACTGAGTATAAAAAAACCATGATATATTATTAAAATATTATTATAAAACCTAGCCATTAATTTTTTTACGAATATATTTAACTAATTTAGGAAGTATATAAAAATATAATACTCAATATAAATGTAATTATTAGTCCTTGGGAAATAAGAATTTAATTTTTTCAAATTTATATTTTACTACTAAAATTGATTTTCCATGACCTAGCCCACAGAGGTCCGACCAGTGACTACTCTAACCCAGCCTTTAAAAGGCCAGGGGATGGCGACCAACACCTAATGGAAATATACCACAAATGGGAGGAATTGTCCTAAAGATTTAATACACACAGATAATTATTCTATCCAACCAGATGCTAAAAGGTAAATCAACTAAAATAATTTATTCACACATCTAAGATCCCACAAGAGAGTACTATTATAAAACTAAAATAAGTAGAAAAGGGGAAAAATAAAAGACCAAAAAACTATAGTGTCCAACCTTATCCAAGGGTTAGAACTAAGTTTATTGTAAGATCCCATTAATATCCTCAGTATAAAAAGCTGTATGTATGCTGCACCAACTCCATGTCCTCCTAGGACACCATCAAATGGGTCACTATCTATATAATACATGACACATATAGAAAATAACATGCTATGATGAGTATAACAATACTAAGTGGGATACCCCAAAAATAATATCAACAATGAAAAATGAATAATCATCTAAATAAAATATATAAAAAGAATTTTATAAAAGAAAAACATTGATATACATAGGAAATATACCACATGACCTAGAAATCACAACAAAATTACTTCTACAAGATTTTCCTCGAAGCAATTCTCTTTTTGGGAGAGTCAACTGTAGGATTCAAGTAATCATCAAAGAAACATAACGAAGTGTTAAAGATCATTCATCCTCAACCATGAAATATCAGTAGATTAAGAAGACCCTAATACAAAAATATGGGGTCATGACTAGAAACAGTAGGGGACAGCATGAAACAAATTTGGATCAACCCACTATGTAGGGTATCATATGTCAATGATACCACCTACCCTACCGATATATCCTGGTACATTGAGTATCAACACTATTCTGTAGGAGGTCACACCGATTCCACAAACCCCACCTAGGGAAAATTGGTGATAGAGGAACTCTATCTAGTATCATAGATGGAAACTACAAATCTATCTGAGACTCTGCCATTATAGTGGATCACAATCCTCTAATATTGATGTAATGAAACACTCTACCATCGATGAATAGTTATAAGGGAAACCTCTCATCCAATAATGGTATAAAATGATTAAACTATGATTTAAAAACACTATTTTAAGTGGGTACAAAGCTTTTCCTAGGTGGTACATTATGTGTCTAGGTATCCCCATGTCTACATGTGTAGAAAATCCTCACACGACATGTAAGTATCCATGTACACAGCGTGTAGAATAAGTTCACTATGTGTCCATACATATGTTATCATGCCCATTTCACCAAGTTGTGTCCATGTATGATGGATTTGTCTTTCTATTATACCGTGTACACCAAGCCTTATTTGGGTCCATTTACACGACATTTAATCTGGCATGTAAATTTTCCCATGTTTGTGTACTCTCTAAAGAATGCGTCGAGCCTCATTAAATGGGTGAAATGGAATTTGACTGAGTCACATAGTTTTTGATACGTAATCTTAGCTAGAACCCTATTACTACATTCAGTGTGGGAACATAGTCTGAAATGTTGAGTTAGACATTGTGTTTCCCATAACTTCCATATCTGCTTCTATTGCACCAAGCACTTCTCTAGTGTATCCTCCAATTTTGGAACATATAGATAAAGGGTTCGTTAGGCCTCTAGTCACCAGGTCATAGGATTCCAAGCTTCTATTCCCCTTAGATTATGATCTTATTAGAAAAATAATCACATTCCATCAAAAATGGGAAGAACAGGAACCATAAATCTGTCCACTCTACTCCCAATAATCCACAATCATAGTCTAAATATAACCACACCATTGATCAAGACCACACCCATAGTATTAATCTATTATGCTGCTGAATGTTCCAACAATGATGGAATACTGGGAATTCATCGAACCTTGGTCCTAATGAACATTTCTATGATGATTATGCAAAGAACGTATAAAGAAATACATAATCCATATAAATGAGGAATGGTCATTTCACAATGTTTTTCTTTCCACAATTCATTATCATCGAAAAGTTGAATGAACAAGTATAAATCAATAAACATATAAATAATTCAATGGAATTAAATCTACTGATGATAATGAAATGATTTTCATTTTTCCAGGATTAGGAAATGTGATTGAAATATCAAAGAAACTTCATACTATGATTTTAGATTTTTGGTTTAATAAAAAGAGTTTTGTTGTAATCATTTTCAATGCTCTTAAAAATATATTGTAGTGACAATCCAATATCCGATATCGATCACTCATCATTAGCCAATAAATACACTTCCACCACTATCTGAATCTTTAGGGTTTGAGAATCCAACCCTGATGAGTTTCTATAAAAATTTAATTTATGAAGACATATGTATGGATGTAAAAAACAATCAAATTAAAGTAATTATTTTATTTAAATATTCATGTGGTGAATTTTTAAAAAAGAGATCCCACCAAAAAAATTTATGTCATCCCTAGTGTAGATTTCATATTATAAACTCAATGGTGCTCTCAGATTCCAGACGAGCCACCATTCGAGACGTATTCCACTTTTTAATGAATAAAATATCATGTGTTCTATTTTACATAATTAATATTTTTAAATCATTTCTTCTGGTAACACGAGATCTTCGAATCACATTTTGTATCAATGATTAGACTTGAAAATAGTCCATATAATATCCAATAATAATACTCTAATTGTATGAGACATTTCATTCTCCCAAACATTGATATTATCATCCCAAAAATACAAAAAATACTAAAAAATGTGTGGTTATTACGCTCACATATAGTTCACACACACCTATGTGCTGTCATAAAGATTATCATGTTCCCACCAGACTAGCACATAGAGAATAAAATGCCAATGAAGGATCCTCTCATTCTGATCATCAATCTCTAATGGGTACTCTACAATACAAGCTCTAACCTCGATGACCAGATTTACCTGATTGATGATTTGAAATAGGTAATCCACATACATCTTCAGCTGTGAAAAGTGGAAGGCGTAGTGTACTCAGTTCAACTTTGGTGGTAGAGATAATTAGTATGCTTCCTCAAAAACTCCAATTGGAATATAGAAGGAACTAATTAATCTCAAAGATAAATAACTTCCATGAAAAAAATATAAATAAACCACATAGAGTGCAGACCCTCAAGAACACATGGTCCCCCTCCTCAAACCCCATAGGTCTTCATCGTTGGTCATAATAACAATTCTGATGGTTCTTTTCAATCCTCATACTCTCCTAGATTATGTATAGTTACTCATAATCATCTTTCAGCAACGCCAGTTCCCTGAATACTAACACTCCAATATCATTCCAAAAAAGTAGTGACATACAGTTACATGCATACAAAGGCTATAGTAGTTTCCTATCAATGTTGTAATGAATGATGTAGTTTTATGTAAACTCCACCAATATTAGGTGACCCTCCCAACTAATGCTATAGACCAACTCAAAAAATTGAAACATGGCCTCTAGGACATGAATGGTTCTATTTGTTAAGACATCAGTCTTCTAGTGAAATGATGTACTCAAGCGTATCTAGGTCCTAATGATTCATGTAATCCAATCTTAATTTGATAATTGAACTGAGAATGAATTTCATATAATATATTCAAGGGAATTATATGGATTGAGACTATATGTTACATGTATAGGCATCCCAATCTATCTACTAAACTCTACTCTCAAATGGAAAGGAAGAGGGTTGACATGGTATGTTGATATAAAGTCACCAAAATAAGACCATGTACCTTGAAAATATGTTGTAATCCATTCCCAATGCCTATATAAATCTCATCACATTCCCACTATGGCATCTCACGGGGATTGGATAAACTCCCTAGAGCCTAGAGTTTTTCCTTCACCTTCTGAAGGGTGAGTCATCGAGAGACAATCTCTGGAAGTACTATCCTTTAGAATGGCCAAAAATAATGAAAATGGAGGTTCGGGTACATCTTCAGAAAAATTCTATGTTATGAAAAAAGGGATGTATAAAACTCTAACAACACCTACTCCTTTGACATCAAAGGTACCAACCTTATTTCATTGAAAAGGATATCATGCTCCCCACCTAGAGAATATCCCTTAAGAGAATGTCTGTTCGATTTCTAATCATTTATGGTCTCAATGTTAGTCTCTCCATTATGAGAATCCCTAACACTCTATAAAAGAAGTGGGGTATCAACCATCGACAATAGATATGATGTACGATCCTTTTCCCTTATGGAAAAAATCAACAAGGATAACATATTTAATCCCTCTGTCAAAAAATTTGAACAATATCTCTTTTATAGATCATCTTCTAAAACATTACCCTTCTCTTGAGTATAGTAAATATCAATGTCATAGTCCTTGGGAATCTATATCCATCACTGATGTCTCATGTTAGGATCCTTATGTATAAAAATAAACTTGAGAATCTTGTAGTTAGAGTGTATGATAAACTGCTCACTTATCACGTATTATCACCACATCCTCAATGTGAAGAATATAAATGCCAACTCAAGATCATGGGTCTCATATTTATTCACATTTGGACTCAACTGATATGAATCATAGACAATGAACTCATGCCTCTTCATCAATACACCACTATGAAGAGTCATAGATGTATCTAATAACACTACACACTTGAAACCAACCTTTAGAAATCTCAAGATGAAATCACTTGTTAACCTCTAACTCAGCTCCAAAATGTACTACTAGAACATTTTCATCCACCAAAAAGGGTTTTCTATCTCAGTATAAGATATCAATTTCTCTTCAACTCTGTATAAATATGATACAAAACACAGATAGTTCCATAACAATACAAGGAAACTCCACACCTTAGAAACACAAATGGGTGGAACCCAATGAAAAAATGCCTAAAACAATAATAGATCCAATTCTAATCTGGTCACCATGATGATGGGTCCAAAAATTAGACCTCTATAATGAAAAACTAACACTTAGAGAGATTCCACTAAATATGGTTTTCTCAGAGTGTGTCTAAGACCATCCTCATGTGTCCTGCATGCTCCACATCAGATAAAAAATAAACTATGATGTCATTGAGGATGACCACAACGAGCTAGTATATGCCTGAATAGCCCGAAGGGATTCTTTTTTATTGATTTTTTATATCCCCCCTTTCAAGGGATGAGGAGGAAACCTTATAGGGCCCATAGGCTTAAGAGATTATAGGACATGTTGGCATAAGTGACATTATATGACCCTAAGGTCTTTGAGAAATCAATCAGACTATAACTACAAGGAACTGCCCCTCCCTAACAACTACATCATGATGGTAGCCCTCGACCATCACATGTATGTCTGTCTAAGCTTCATGTGCAAGTCCAGGCTGGTCCTAATGGAATTTCGATACCCTCTCATTCTTCTAAATATGATTATTCTACTCTAGTGAGTGTGCCTGCTCTAAAACCTCCTCTGGAGATTCTTCTTTTTTTTATAGTATGTCTGGGAAAACATCACTGATCATGTGGCCCAAACACCTTTAAGTGGAAACATCTGAATTTGGTTGTCAGTAAATCCGCATCCATTATCATAGCTCATGAATTTCTGATCTAAGGTCAATAATTTTGAAACACTGATCCCCTCCCAACTAATCAATGAGGAAATAAATCCTTTTTAGTAAATACTTATTCTTCATGCTCACATGATTGAATCACCGATAATCCAATCAAAACCCCAAACTCACATCCTTCTTCATGTTGAACATCATTGGGGTACCAAATGGAGAAACACTGGGTCTCCCAATGAGGTTCTCGTTCAAGTCTTCAAACTATACCCTCAACTCTTGATGATCTGCATGAACAATATCAATGTCTAGTGATGATATTGGTTTTATCACAAGAATAAAGACAATGCATATGTTTAGCTCTTAATTAGGAGTTAAACCAGGAAATTAATCATACTATGCCACCACAACTAGAAATTGGTAGCCTAAAGCATCCAATTCCACAAGAGTCATTCTAGAAAACTTGTGAGTAATCAGTAGCACTATCCTATGATTTATCTCATTCTTCTATTACATGGTTTCATTTTCACCAACAAAATAAAACCTCATTCCTTCACTGTACACACACTACTTCCTTTACCTAAAATAGTTAATATAGGAAATAACTATGGATATTTATTCTATACCTATGATCATGCTAGAAGGAATAATTTCATAAATGAAGATATCAAACAAAAAAGTCACCTCCAATCATCAATTTTACATGTGTTCACAAGTGCACAATCACTGATTCACTTTTAGTTGGAGACTCCCTTCATAATAGCTGAGTAAAAAACTCAATGATAATATCTATGTATTGAACCCGATAACTAAAATGTAACAAATGACTCACACCTATGTCTATCAATACTATTAGTAAAGTATAAAAGACACATATCTTACCTTTTATGATATGTGGATTGTCGGTTTTATAGGCCTCTATAGCATGTATCTAGCCTCGTCCATGTCCACCAGCTCCATGAGCCTAACACAGACCACATTGGGGTGGTGGTGGTAATGTTTCAAACATTTGTCCACCTCTTAATACCATGTTAGCCCCACTACAATGACATCCACCCTAGAGACCACCCTTCTCATTCCCTTATTTCTGTTTCGGCGGTTCTTTGACAATATCATGATCAGCTGTATGGATGGTCAAAAAAATATAAATTATACGTCCCTGACCATCCCAAGTGAAACACCACATCACCCTAAGATTATTCAAGCTACCATCGCCTTGTATATCTAAAAATAAGACTCACTGTAATGATATTTATCTGATCTAATGACATATGTATAATGAAGAAAATGTGTGTGTATTTCTCTTGTAGTTCTTCATCCCCATATGGGGAATAGATCACTCCGAAAACAGGGAGGTCACTACCACAAAAACTCAAGGAAATAACTCAACCTGAATTCATACATAGCTAGAACTTCAAGTGATTGCTACTTATCAATAGGTGGTGGTAATGTTGGTAAAATGACCATATATTATATATCCATTACAAGCCCCTATATTGATGCCTCCTTATTGGAAGTACCATCTTGTGATCATGTAGTGGAATCTTGGATTTCTATTTCCATAGAGAAATCTAGAAATATAACATAATGTGTCATGGTAAAAATAGTATATCTTGCAGCTATTAATTAAGAAGGAATATAAAAACACAAAAATTACAACATAATTCATATACCAAAATCTACACTACAACCAATTTTTACATGTACTGAGTCTTATGGTAGGTGATCAATATCCTGGTGCATCGATATTCCAGTCCCCACACTGACACTAGAATCCCTGGACTGAATGAAAAACACGAACACTATGCTTTTTAGCCCCAAAAAAACTCATTGAATTAGTTCTTAAGGTAAAACTAACTCCTTGGATACCACTCTCTCATGACCTAACCCACTAAGGTTCAAGCCATGACTTCCCCAAGACCACCTCCAATATGAGAGGGGATGGAGACCCACACTTAGTAGGCATATCCCACAAATAAGAGGCATTTTACTAAATTACCATTACACATGCACACACATATAGGCCCACACAATTCTAAATTGTAAAATAACTAAAACAATGCATAAATATATATAAGATCCCACATTAGATTATGACTGAAACAAAACTAAAGGAAAAAATGTACAAAATACATGCCCAACCAAAGTCTATATAGAGTCCAAACTTCTACATGGTAAATTAATAGGTCAAATTAAATCTAAAATTAAAATCCTTATTCTAAGAATATGTAGTTATGCTCCACCAACTCCATATCCTCTAAGGACACCATCAACTATGACCTCATCTTCATAAGACACGACACGTGTGGGAAAAGACCATACATATGTGAGTATAACAATAATCATTAGGATACCCCCAAAAAACTATAGAACCAAATATTGTAATATAAATACATTATAGAACAATTAATGTCTAACATAAACAACTAGATAAACTTAGGAATGATACCACACAACACGGTGGTCATAACCACCTATCTTACATAGGATTCTACATGAACCAACACTAATTTGGGTAGAATCCCCTCCCTGAGCCATGATATCAGCAAAGATACTAAATTAAGAGATATTTCTCACTGGGCAACATCCTTGAAAGGCTATATGTTCATGAACACACTAATAGACAGAAAGGTGTTCATGCATAAAACCACTACAGGACACCACAAACCCAATCGAGCTGTACCCTCTACTTTGGGGATCATATGTCAATAATTATAGAAACTCTGATGATAAGGAATTCTATAGTGAGGATCAATTCCATGGTCATGGTTGTCACAATGATTCCTCAAACCCCACCTTGAGCATAAATTTGATTGGGGAACTCACTCGTGTCTCACATAGGGACACTATAAATCTATCTAATACTAGGTCTCTAGAGGGGATCAAAATCATGTTATAGGGATGAAATGTTGCACCGAATCCTCAAGGAAAAATAATATGGGACCCTACTCAACCTATACTGGTTGAAAATAAGAAAACTATATGATGCAAACACTCTTTAAGGGGGTACATGGTGTGTCCCATGAGGTAAATAGTTTGTCTAGCTATACCCATGTCTTACTATGTTGAAAATATTCACATGAAATATAATTCATCAATTACAAAACTTTTTGATGATATACACTTCATATAGATACACATTGTATCATGCCCATGTCACATGTCTGTGTCTATGTACGGTGGTCATTTTTGTGTACCAGATCGTTTATGCCAAGCCATTTTCGTGTCTAAGTACACTATGTTTCGTCTCACCTTGTACTTTTTTCGATGACTTTGTAGTCTAGAAATTACATGAAGACCCTCAAAAAATGGTTCACTTACCATGTGAAAATTAGTTCTGGCTAGAACAAAATCATTATAACTAGGGGTCCCACACTGCGTGTAACACAGAATTACATGTTGTGTTGCTCGTGATTTCCTTATATTCTTCCAATACATCCTAGACATCATCGGAGGCATGATGCATGTTGAATCCTATATATATGATTTTAATAGGACCTCTAGTCTCTAGATCTTGGGATTCCATGCTTTGAGTTTACTAAGAATACGATTGGTTGATAAAACCCATCATCATCCACCAAATCTGGGAAAAAATGAAAAACCAATTAGTCAGTAATCGTCCCAATCATCCACCACCTTTGTCACATCTTGACCACCTAATCGACGATGAAACCTACATGTGGTACTGATTAGTTTCAAACAAGAATGGTCCAAAAATTATTGAATACCATAAATTTATCAAAACATGTGCCAAATGAAAACTCCCATGATGAACGTGTGAAGAATGGAGGAACAATTCAATAATCCATAAAATTCAGGAATGAACCATGTAAGTTGTTCATTTGTACATGAATAGTTATAATAATAAAGATTAATTAAGAGGGATAAATCAATGAAGAAAAAAATAATTCTACCAAATTAATTATATCAATGATACGTGTACAAATTCATCTCAATGAATTGGTCTATGTTTATATCTGATTAAGAAATGATATTGAAATCAAAAAAATCTTCTATAGGGTAACAATCTATTATTTATGAAGAATATTTTTTTCATCATTGATGAAATCTTCTATCTCTGTAGGTGTGAAGTTCTATTATTACATCCCGATATGATGTCGTCTTCTATGAAAATATCTCCCATGGTAGTCTAAATCTCTAAGGTTTGAGAAGCCAACCCTGATGAATTTATATAACCATTTAATTAAAGGATATTTCAATCCCTATGTCAAAAATAAACAAAATATGTAAATTATTTTATTTATTTTAATAAATTACATTATTGGTGAATGTTTTACTAATGCCTTGTGATAATAAAAGGTTATATCTTGAATAGGGTAAAACCTACATTCTAAAATTAAATGTGCTCTCAAATTCCTAATATGATCCCCCATTCTCGAGATATTCCATATATTCAGGAATAATATTTGTCTGTGATATTTAATATATCTCATCCATTAAATTTGGGAACTAAGGGCCACCAAATCTAACGTCTTTTTAGTGACTAGTCTCGAAAAGAATCTATACAATATCAAAAAATTAAAAGCGTAAAATCATTGGCATTAAATGATTTCATTAAAAAATTTTTTTATTTTTTTGAGAAATTATTATATAATTTTTTATTAGAATTACATTATTTATTTCATTAAAATATCTAATATTTTGAATTAATCATATACATTATTTCTTTCGGTAAATTTATGTGGTTTTTTGAAAAATATGGTTTTCATGTCAATGGTGAAAATTAATGATGTATCTTATTGAAGACTATATTTTTTTCATTCATATAAAGAGTTCCATTTAATTTTAAAATGGGATAAAATTCAACGTTGATCACATATGTTTTAAATAAATATAATTGTGTTAATCATAATCAATTTTATGTTTGAATTATGTGTAAAGAACTTATTTACATGGAAAGTAATTTTTTTCTAGAAATATTTTTTAAGTGAATTGTGTATTTTTTATTAATAAGTTTTGTTAATAAATATTTGTGAAAGAATTTAATAAAATCCATGTATTATAAATTCAATAAAATGTTTTATTTTTTGTTTAATATTTTATATAAACATGGTATAATAATAATCAATTTTTTAGGAATAAAAATTTAATTTTAGAAAAATATGTTTTCCTCACATTATTCGTATTTAATTTTAGCGAAATAACATCCTTTTATATTTTTTGAATTTGATAGAATTTATTTCGTACTCATAGTTTGTAGTCAAAATTTGTTACACAGTCCGCTTATATTTTTGACCTATATGAATAGTAACCATTGTAAAATTTACCACCTCTATAAAGGGAAAATCTAGTTAAAATAGCATAAAAATAATTAATATGGAAATTATTTTTTCAAAATAATAATTATTTGATGAATTAAATGAAACCATTTACACCTTATTCACGAAATGGATTTGTCTATTAAAATTTATTCTGTGAAAATGACTTATGTATTATTTAAATCAAGGAAATTTAAAAAATGTCACTCGCTTAGTTTTATATATCATTTTGTGTTCACATAAAAAAAATAGTTATTAAAGATTCATAATATTAATAATATTTATATTGAAAATATATTTATTATGGTAATTTATTTCAATCTTATATGTATTATATTAGTACCTTAAATTGTTACACAATGGCCAAATAATATATATTCAGTCCGCAGAAAAATAAAATAAATGATTTTTATATTATTAAAAGAGACATTATGTTAGTTAGTTATGGTGTTTTGTTATTTCTAAATGTTTATACAAAAATGTTGTTTTATTTTTAAAAAATACAGTAAATTTAAAATAATTTATTTATTTATTTTGTCAAATTAAATTATATTTTTAAAATATTAAATAATGAAACTTTTTAAAAATATTTTTTATTAAAAAATTTAATTAAAATTAAAAGAAGAAAAATTTTATATTATATGGTCAAAAATATCATAAACTGTTCTTTTATGGGATATTTGGGACATTATAAGTAAAAAAGGATAGGCCTTTTTTTATTAAAAAGTTTAATAAAATTGTTAAAATTAAAATTAAGTAAATATGGGTTATAGAAAATCATTAGGATCAAAATTAAATTTAATTATGTATAAGTTATATTTTTTATGGGATTAAAACACTATCATATCTTATATTCATATAACAAGTCGTTTGGATGAATTTTTCTAGAGATTGAATTTATTATGATTTAATCATATGAGAAATTACAAAGGATTATAACTACTGAATTATAATAGAGAACCTCCTCCCTTAATTTAGTGCATAACATTGATCATTGTAGCTCCACCAACCTATATCAATTTCACATAATAACATCACTATACATATTCATCATAAATTACATTTTTATTTCTTACACATTTAAGAGAAAGTGAGAACCAAATTCCGAATAGAAAACCACGGCATCAAATTGCGAAAAATATAGATGAACTATTGAAATCATGTTTAAGCCTATTAGAAAAATTATTCCTATGTAGTTTCCAGAGAATATCATTTACCTATAACTCTGAATCATCTTTGAGGAGATCCTTGAACCAAATAGCTAACTTTTCCCACGTCTGAATGAACTCTTCCATGATTAACTTCCCACCATTAAACCCTCTTGCCAAAATACGATCTTTTTTGTTAATCCACTATGTATTTATCTATCTAGTTTCCAATTAAAGATATCTCTCATACATCTTAAACTTCTCCTTCATCAAGGGATTTAATGACATTGATTTCTCCAATATATATTCCTTAGAATGGATGATAACGTCCAATATTTCTTCAAGTGGGACCTCCTCCATCTTTTTCGACTCCATAATACCTAGAGATTCCTCATTTGTTTCATCATTGAGGCTTGTCTAACACTAAAGTCTTGAATCCACCATTCCCTCATCACCCAAGGGGGTGAATGTACTAACATCCACTCATTATGCGGTGACAGGGTTGAATGAGGTGGCATACACCACATACTTTTCACCATTGCACATAAGTGCCTTTGGTGACATATTGCCCTTGCTTTTATATCTAGTAACAGGAAGACTAGGTAGGTTGGAGTAGTCCCTCCTAGGTCGCGATATCCCTTTTTTTAACGAATCCGTCATAATCCACAATAATGTTTTTCCATTCCGCAATGAGGATCTAAGATATTCTTCCGTAAATACATATTCCTTGGATGCATTGGGATCCAAAGAATCATCCATGAACTCCTAATAAAACCCACTTCCAACAATTCATCCTATCTATAATGATCTCTATGATCATGGCCATCCTCTTCTCCCAAAACTTTAAAATGGTATATAGAATTCGAAATCAGACCTCTAGAATTAACCTTCTCAGCATAAGAAATTCTAGCTTACGAGACATGTTGTAACTTGTCTGGATATCATTTCTGGGAAAAGCCTCAACCCATGAGTTGCAAATTCATTGAAATGTTAGCTAAAACCAGAAATTTGGAATCCACACCAGTTTACTAAACCCAATATATATCCTTATTTAAAAGAGTTGTTTCATAGAAGAGTTAATCGCCTTAACTGGGAACATTTTTTTCACTCTTGTCCACCTATTCTAAATGTAAGGAATTTATAATTAAATAATATATTATTTATCATAATTTTTTTTAAAGTGTGAGTTTATAGGCTCTTGAATAGATGAAAATAAATTACAAAAGTCAGAAATAAGGTATTTTACATTTGTCTTGGTGAAAGATGGGAAAAGGTTTCCTAGTTGGGAATTAAAAAGGAAAAAACAAACATTGTTTACACCCTTGTTAAAAAGACTATAATGAAGGTAGTTACCTTCCTGGAATATTTGTTTGATAATGTAGCTCACGGAAAGAATGTTTTTCCAGATAGTTGGTCCATTCAGCTATCATCCTCCATGAGAGATGAATAACTCTATTCCAGAAAACATGAACAATGGTGGTCAAGTCACATTCAAACAAGACATTTCTCTAATTAAATTACCTTGAAATGCATACATCTCTGACAAACCTAGCCATTTTTACTTCAATAGAAGTTTAATGACCACAGGGGTTGTGAAGAGTTTCCACCACATCACCATACAGATCTCAAAAGACAACCCCATACTAATATAGTCTCAAATTACCCCTTGAAGAACCGTTTGTGTTGAATTTTATCCACCGTGGGAATAAGGGAATCTAGAAAACCTCATGTGTACCTTAGAGTTTTTGGAATTTCCCTGTAATATTTAGATTACAAAAGATTTGAAGGTGATGTATTATGCTACTGTCGGGAAGATCATGCAACATACAAGAATTTTGGACTGCCTCCTAAATTTCAATATCAACAACATGGTTCTACAATTTTATTTCTACACATGAACAACCTTATTAATTCTTCTCCAAATGATATATATCAATTCCACATAGGTAGTCTAGAAAAGGATTGTAATCTGCTTTGAAAACCACACAGTAAGTGTAACCCAACAAAAATCCTACAATGAAGCAGTAGATATGTGAAGTACATGAAATAAATAAAAAATAGTTTTCATGGGGAGGAAGTAGTTTCAAAACATTGGAAGGTATTGTATAAATCCTCCATTTTCTAATATAAGAGTGCAGACTGAGAGAAAAGGTTGATTCCTACACATTAAAGGTTGGAAAAAACAATAAATTGATTCATGGTGAGTCTTCATATAAGTGTAAGTCTAGACGGAAGTATCTATTGATTGTAGTCCCAAACCCAATTTTGGTTTTCATGGATCAGATGCCTATAGAATTTTTTAGGGTTAATTATTCTATTTTGAGAAGGTTACCAAATAATTAGGTCACCCTGGTTAAGAAATTCATAGTTGCAAACACAATCATCAATATCATTAAGAAGAAGATTCTAGCTATCCATCTAATCCTTAATTGATATTTTGCTATGAATATATTTTCCAATGATTTTAATACAATCAGTCAAGGGAGTGTAAAACTAGTTATCATACCAAAACCTCAAGGATAAATTTCGACTTAAAAACCAATGGTAGTGTGTGTGAATCTGTTGAGAAACCTTTTTGAAACCAGGCCACATAGAGGATTCTATATAAATTGTATTACATATAAATCGATTTTCAAAAATATAGATTTTTAGAAGCCCATAGTTTTGGAATGACTATTGATAATCCTCCAAATGAATTTATCCTGCAGGGCCAGATTGTAGAGTTCGAGGTTCTTGATGCTAAGAACCCTACAAGATTGTGGTCAACAAAATCTTTTCAATATGAAATAAGGATCCTATTTTCCAATATAATTCCACTCTAAACAATGTTATTCATCATCTAGTTAATGGGTTTTATGTTTGAGGAAGTCTAAGAATTCACCATAAAAGAATAGACCAATTTTGAAACCACTACATGTTTCATAGGACACAATCTTTTTACCATTGAAAGCGGCATTCCTTTCCAAGAGGTGAGGTTTGATTTGATCTGAATAAAAATATAAACAATGTGAAAATCATGTGGACGTCCACAAAATACGGTTACACCTAGGTAGGTGAAAGGGAGTGATCCCTTTATAATTCCATGATCAATAATGATGGAGGTATTCCATGAAGATGAAATTTTCTTACCAACATATATAAAAGATTTGTTTTAGCTAATTTTCTAACCAAACACACTCTAATAATGTGATATGACACTATTAATATTTTCAATGTTCTTCCGATGACCATGAAAAAAATGATAATGTCATCAGTAAATAATAGATGCTATGGTGATAAAGTAAATATTTTCACCCTGATCATAGTAAGTTCACATTTCCCACAATGTGGTGTATTAGCTGAATAATGTAATTTTCTACAATGGAAATGATTATAGGTGAGATAGGATATTTTATCCTCACTCCCTTAGATAATTTGAATAATCCCTTTAGGGATCCATTTTTGAGAATAGAGATACAAGCTGACCTAAGCAAGGCATTTAACCCATTGAATAAAAATTTCACTAAACCCAAATCTATGTAGGAAATCCCCAATTATACCCCAGTCAATTATATCGAAATAATTCATTACATAAAGAATAAGAGAAAACATTCCTCCCCTAGTTGATTTTAATAGGAGGTTGACACATTCTGTGGCAGTGAGCAGGAAATCCCATATACTCCTCCCATTGATAAAACCACATTGATTCCACGATATAATTCTATTAGAGATACTGGAATGTTTGTTGTCAATGATTTTTTTGGATCAAATTATGAATAACATTAACAAGGGAAACTGGCCTAAATTTGGTGATATCACTTTCATTATCCCTTTTTGGAACATGGAAATAAACTTTTCATTGAACCCCTATATGAAATAACCCGCTAAAAAATGATTGAAAAGGTTTCACACATCTTTCTGAAAAACATCCTAGTAGACATGGAAGAATTGATTTGTGAATCCATACAATCTAAGACAACTATGATTTTTTAGCTGAAATACAGCATCCATGATTTCTATATCCAAGGGGATGGAGGTAAGAAAAGAGTTGTCATGTTCTCTTATCATCTTGGGAATGATACTATTCTTGATATTCATGATCTATGTTGGGCCATCAAAAATATTCCTATAGAATGATTCAATGTTTTTGGGGAGTGAATTCCACTAATCAAGAATGCAATTCCCATATTTTATAAGAGATACTGGAGTATTGGTCCTTATAACTAATTGGAGGGAATTGTAAAAAATTAGTTTTCTGTCACTATCATTGAGACATTTTATTTTAATAGTATCCCTCTGAATGTTCTCCCTGAGCATGAAAAGATGTTGTAACAAGAATTATTACTCAAATTATTGTTCAATGTCTTTTGAAAAATTTCCTTTATTTATATATTCCTGTAGGACATAGAGATTTAATTCAATATTGTCAATATCATTATCAAGAAGGATGAACCTTATTTTTCTCTAAAAATTCAGTCTGGTCATGAGCATTTTGATTTTGGATATGAATATAAGATAATTTATATTTTCCTCATTAGAGCCCCATATATCATGAATAATATTTGAGCATTCATGGAGAGAGGTCCAAGAATTGTTGAATCTAAAAGGAATAGACTACGTCCCCGTACTAGCATCAAGACATACCAGAATGTGAAGATGATCAGAGTTGTTCTTGTCTTTGGTAACACAAGATATAAATCTCTAATTGTAAAGAGTGGAATCATTCGCAAAGGCCTATCAATACCATTTTCCCTCATTCCTCCCATGTGTCTTCTATAACATGTGAATTTAGCTCTATAGAGGTTGATAATAGTAATATTGGATTCTTTAACACAATATCTAAATTATTTGATAGAGCTATTTCTATACACCGGAACAATTTTCTCATTTGTATAAAGGATGGAGTTAAAGTCTCAAAAAATCATCCAAGTTTGAAAATTACTTATGGATAGATCTTGAAATTTTATTTATAGGTTTTTCCTGTCAATATAGTTGTTTGATTTTTAATTAACTGAGCAGAATTTTTTTTACCCCAAGTTTTTTAAACTATAATCTATAGCCTTATCATCCACAAGAAAAATAGCATGTTCATTCATGCGGTTGTTAAAAAAAACCCACCACCAGTCTTTGTAGGAAGATAATGTGGTATCAAGTGTTGAGTATCCACATTCGAAAGAATGAGAACCATAATAAGAGTAGTTTTGCTTTTGTTTAGATAAACCAATAATGTCAGGGTTGTACCTATATGCAGGGATCCTGAGAGAACCCTCCATGAAGGAGTTATCAATTCCCTAATAGTTCTTGAAAATAATCTTTATTTTTTTCATTGGATTTGGTTTGGAACCCTCATAGTTTTTTTCTTATAGTTGTTTCACCCTTTTTGATTTTTTTGGATTTTTTGGTTCCATGGTATTGGAAGTAGGTTGAATTCCTTTTGGATCCTTGTCAGTATGTTCTTGAATAAAGACAGAGGTATCCCCTACCAATTTTTTAAATAGGGAAACTTCAGCATTTTTTCTGGTGATTGGTACAATAGGTAGTCATTCAGTTTCATCCCTGTGTATAGAGCTTGATTGTAATCAGTTTTATTTTCAGACATTGACATATTCGATCATATTGTAGCATTTATATCAGCAGTAATTAGTCCAAGCAGGAACTCCCCAGAATGCATGAGGTAGGAAGTGGAGAATAAGTCTAGTTAAATTTCCATTTGATGTAATTCCCCATCATATTTAATAGGTATGTCTCATTCAATTTTCAATTCATCGGTAATAGCTTCAGAAGCAGAATAGAGTTTCTCTTCTTCCACAACCAAAGCTCCCCAAAATGTTCTTGGCCTATTAGACATGTCCCATTTCAATTCCCTAGGTATTTCTACCAAATAATTGATGTAGTTTCCTTCTAAATTTATCTTCTTACCCCTAAATACCTCCTTCTCAGATGGATTAACTTTATTAGGCTTTACCATTTTGTGAACAAAGTGACAATTTTACAAGGAATGGCCTAAAAGTTTTCGGTGCTCACAGTACTTGGGGAAATTATCTATCTCAATACTGACCACCATATGATGATCATTTGAAACCAGAGAGAGTATCACTAGTGGAGGCACTATAATGTTAATATCAATCAACACCCTCATATACAAACTGATTTCACAATTAAGATTCAAATGATCAATCTTCAAACGTGTTCCAAAACTAGCAACCAAATCATTATGATTTTTTTGGATTCCAGTAGACCCAATGTATTCCAAGAATTATACCCTAGATCTTCCCAGTGGAGTGTTTTTTGTTATTGGGAATAAACATCGTATCCCATTTAGATATTCTAAAAAATCCAGTTTCAGGTTGAGGTTTCTAAATCTCCTACAAGCCTCAATATCTGCTTATCTATCTAGTAGGACCTAGGAATATACTTTTCATATAGGTACTAGCCTCTATCGTGAAAACCTCTAACCCAGAGAGATCATGTCCTTTAAATAATAATAAAATCAATGTTTTACCACCTTTTCATAAGAGATTCAACCTAGGATCGAAAATTTAAATAGTTTTAAACATTTCTTCATGGCCTCTAGATCATCAACCCCCGTGATTGAACCATCCCCTACATGTTTAATAGTGGGAGGTATATTAGCATATGTGGAATCAATATTCATCTCAATAATTAATATATGTGTATTGTGATGAGTTTAATATTTATATAAAATATTTACTAATTATTATAAATATTTATTTATCATATAATATCTACATACTTATTATCCAATCCTTTGTAAATAGTAATATTACTCCTTCATATGTAGGGACTACCCCCACCCTGTAGGGATGTGATATTTTTTTAAATTATAATTTAATTGGATGGTAAATATGATGAATATATATTCCACATATATGATATTACATGTTCCTTGATATGTGAATTAAAATGTATCATACCTTCATTCCATCCACCGAAACATCAAAACAACGTTCATGGGTACATTCCGCCTACCTTCTCCATGAACAATGTAGTTCATTTTTCTATCTCTAATTTTAGGAATTAATATAAAAAAATTATTTAATGAATATATAAAATATTTATTTATGAATTAATATTATTTATATTATGGAAAAAATATCAATAAAATAGAAACAAAACTACTAAACAAAATCATATGTGAAATGAAAAGTAAACAACACACAAAATAAATATTTTAAAAAATAATTTTTATTAAATGGGTGATATTTGGTTATAATTAATTAATATATATTATGATATATTTGATTATGTTTCAATAATATATTAATTATAAATATATTCTTATTATATAGGATATTCCAATTAGTATGATGGAAGTCAAACCTAAGGTAAGGGATTTCCATCTCACATTAATTTACATAAGACACATTCCACACTCACCACTTGTTTATATTATGTGTTGTATATAAAATCCAAAAATGAATTTTATTATCATTCATATGAAATATATAGGGATATAAATATCCATATATGTTTATTTCACTCAATGGTAATACAATTACAATTTTAATAATTATATATTGGTTTTACATTAGAATCTCATTGTTTATCAAGATTGATTATACTTATGCCTCCAATAATGAAATCGAATAATATATACCTAAAGAAGCATGTGTGTTTTTATATAATGATTTTATTTATTTAAAATTCCTGTTTTATTTCAGTCTTTCACATTTTATGTACATAAGAGACAAAACATATATTCTTATGTAAAATTGACTTTGTTTTCCTCTTTAGTCGAAATTTGTTTTCTTCCATATCAATGTTTTATAATTTTATTTAAAAAATGTATTTTACTATTATGATTATTTTAAATTCATTTTTACCTATTCTTGTATTTTTACAAAATTAATTAAATTAAGTACACTTTTAGTTTTCTAAACTATATACTTTGTGAAATTTATAGAAATATTATAGAATAATTTGTTTAACTTATATATCATTAAAGGAATTTTACTCCAACTTGACTAAATTTTTATTTGCAGATTCCATTTCATTAATAAATGTTTCTACTCAAATAATATGTTTTCCATTATATTTTTAAAATAATTATTACAAAAAAATGAAATATTAATTTCTTAAAGAATGATTTAATTATCATTTATTATTATTTCTACTTTTCTAAGACAACAACACTTGATTTCACTTATTATTTACTATATATATGATCCAATGATACTATACTTATTATCTCTATATATTATTTATGTTTAAAATTAATTTTTTTTACAAAATCCTTTTAAATTTTAATGGGTTATAATTTTACTAACTGTTTACAAATCCTATATCTTCTATGGGTTATATTTTGATGAAATGTTTATGAAACTAAATTAGTTTACATGGGTTATTCTATGATGAAATGTCTGTGAAACCAATTTATTTTTTTTGGTTTATGATATGATTTTATATTTATGATCATGTGGAACACATATGTATGATTTTCATCATGTGGTGGGAGAGACCTATATCTCCCTCCAATGCATTAGGTAATTATTTATATCTTAAAATATAAACACAATTAGAATAGATAGTGAACCATTTTTAGTATTGAAATATGTCCAATATTATAGTATTCTAAATAAAACATGTATACAATGAATTTTTGTGGAGTGCAAGTATTCTACTATGATAAACTTTTTAATGAGCCTTGACTAATAAATAAATTATTATATATTTTTATTTGATTTCCACAAATAAATGTCTTATTCCTATGTTAATTATTCATTGTTCATGTTATCTGATTATATTATGATTATTGATTTAGGAACTACCATAATGTATTCCATGACTAAATTTTATTATTTTGGATATGTAGGGTATGATTTAAAAAGGTAAGTCTCATATTCTCCTAAAATAATGTTCATTTTATGTTCAAATGATCATTGATATCACCATAGTTTACCCATACAGGGAATATTAACTCACCATTTTCTTATTTTTCTTCTCTCTAGGTCATGAATAAAGGTATAATAAATGATATTTATAATAAGGGTGATATTTATAAAGATTTTTGTTGGAGATGATATAAAAATATTATTATCCATTTGTTTAAATTTATAAATCTCAAAATATTTGAGGGTTATATAATTATGGATTTGATAATTTTGCAATTTAATGAATATTCAGCTATTGTGACATAATATTTCTATATCAAATGTATTGGTTTGTATATATGATATCATAATAGGGATTTGATTTCATGGGAATCTAGGATAAAAAAAATTGGTATGAAACAAAGGTATAAGTCTAAGTATTGGATAGAATCCTAATTATTTTTTAATGATCATGAATGACTTAAGATAAACCTAAATTTTCATAATATAAGGTATATTGATTTATAAAAAATTTAAAGTATGTTTTATGATAATTTTGTTTCCAAAAATGATTATTATTTCTCAGAATATTCTTCTTCACTTAATTCAATTTATGGTAGCCGAAGGAATCAAGATAATGTTGAATGTGGTGGTAATTGGAATTACAAAACTCATGAGAAACCAATTTAAATACGATTTTTAATGAGAAAACATGTGATTACAACTAATAATACATCTCATAATATGATTAATAATCTCATATTTTTGGAGTCATGTGATAGACAATATAACATAATGACAGTGTTCAATAAAGACTATAGAAGAATGAATATTAATCTTTTGTCATGTCTATAATGCTGGAGTAAGAACACAAATGAACGTCTTAATGGAATATAGTGATTATTTATTATTTTAGAAAATAAATAAAGAAATTAATTAACTTTTAAAGAGAAATAAAATTTTATGCATACCAAATGGATGAGAGTAATTGGTTTCTATGTTATACTCAATGGTTGAATGTTCCAAATGTGAAAAGTATAGGTATTATACAAATTGATGCCCCAGTGATGTATGATTAATACTGATGATCATGAAGAGACTATGAATAACTTATGAGTAATATGATTTATTATAAGGGTATTTATTACCCGAAATGTATGAATCATTATTAAATCATCGATGAGGAAAATTAAGACAATATTAAAATTTCATATTTTTAGGAAAGATGTATTGGGGAGTAGGATGATGAATCATATTAAATAGATTGAGAAGGATGTGGTATGATTGATGGTTTTTTAAATATGAAATTAAGAATTATGTTCTATAATTTATATACAGATGATACATTTGACATAAAAAATATAAGGATTGATCCATTCATTTTTTCACTGATGACTTGAAAACATATTTTAAATGGTACTAAGAACCACGGAATGTTATTTAGTGGTAAGGTGTTATTTTTTGAGAACACATGATTTTGGGAAAGGTAAAACCTAATTGTTGTCTAATTTTTAGTTAATAATTTTATGTTTTACTAATTATATGATTGACATTAATGTTATTGGTAACCTTGAAATTGGTTTTTGATTTGATAGAAATTTATTTAGGTCATCTTTGATGATGTTTATATTGTATTTTGATTTATGTAAAATATTTATTCATTATGATATTTTTTAATAGATAAGGATTTTTTTAATTTTCCTAGAATATATATTTTCATGTGAGGTTAAATTAAATTTTATTGATACCATCTTGGTTTATAAGTTTACACATGATCATTTGTTCAAAGAAATAAAACCCTTTTTGTTGTTTTAAGTTATAGAATTATGACATTACATTATGTTTTTAAAACCACTTTAGGATTGATGTATATTTATAGGTTAGGATAATTTCTGACTAATGTATAGCGGAATATAGATATTCATGATGTATGAAATGTGATAAATTAAAATGGTGATATATCCAGTGAAATTTTCTATCAAGTCATGGATTACCTTTAAATTTAGTATCCACATTTAACTCATTATATTTTGTTTAATTCCACTCTGAAAAAAAATTATAAATTACTTTATCATGATAATTTATAATATTTAAAAAATGTTACATTTTTTATATGTAACCGTTATGTTTAACAAGTTATTTAAGTTGGTTTTTTTATTTCGGAAGAATGAATTTAATTTTTCAAAATATGGTGGTTTAAGGGTGTGATATTTCTTTTGGGATTAAATCATAATTTAATTATTTGGTTATTGAGGTAGTTGTTATTTTGTAGATTAATGATTCTTTGATCATATGTTGGTTTATTAATTTTTAAAATTAAAATTTTCTAACCAATTTTGGTTATGGATAATTTCTAAATAATGGAGTAATACGATAATATGAATTTTTAATCCGTTATAATTTTATTTTATCATATAACATTAAATTTTCATTTATTTATGGTTTTCCCCCATACTAATTCATGGTTTTTTAGTTTTCAAATTTCACAAGTTTTGTTAATACATCACTCTATATTAGTAATTGGGAATTAATTTTTTTAAATATCGATGTTTTGAAATCCCATAGATGTTCTCAAATATTAAAATTGATGTTTTGTGTTGACCTTTGTACACCCCATTCCTTATTTTTTAGGGAATTTTATTAACACTTTTCTTGAAGTGGGTTTATAATAAATAAAAGTTGAAATATATAATATGTAATTACTTATAAATATTTATAATTATGAGGATACAATTTATTAATGTGCTGAAAATGTGACACAATGATATTCTATAAAATATATCTCTTTAATTCATTTTATTTCTTCGATTTCCTGTGTCACATGTGACACTGATATTAAAAAAACCACTTCATATTTTTAAAATATTATTAAATAACATGGCCATTAAATTGATTTTTTTGATTAGGATTAAATAAATAAGGATATATTTAAAAATATCCTACATAATATAAATGTACTTATTACTTGTTAGGAAACAAGCATTAAATTTTTAGAATAGCAATATTATTCTCAATAAATAGATATCCTTCAAAATAATATTTTTTTAATTTTTTGAGGTCGTAATATATTTAATTTTTTACACTTTTAAAAATCATAATTAAAAAAATAATTCAATATTAATATTTTCAATGAAAAAATATTATTATGTATGTTTTGGGAATTTTATGAAACTATTTATTTTCTAGTAATTGATATATTATACTGAAATGTTTTTAAATTATATTTTTTTCAATAATATATAAAGATAAATTTTAAAAAAATATTTCAGTGGAAAATTATAAATCTAATATTTTTAATAATCAAATTATGTTCATTATAATCAATTCTATCATATAATTTTGTGTGAAACACTTATATTCGTAAAAATTAATTTTTTAACCAAAACGTTTTTTGTGTGTAATTTAATTTGTCTAAATACATTTAATTAATCACTATTTTGTGAAATATATTACAAAACTTCCTATATTATATTTTAAATATAATTTTTTTACAATAATTATATTTTTTCCATAGAATTTTATAAGAATAAACTGAGTTTTACTATTTAAAATGTAGTTTTCATAAAAGTATCTTTTGTCATATTTTTTGCACTTATGTTTAAATTTTTATCATCAACTAATTATTATTGAATTTGAAAAGGTGTACTCTATATATGGAATAATGAAGTTAAAAAAATTAAATAGTTCCCAATTATGTTTTTTCAAGATGAATAGTAGTCTTTGTATAAGATATCACTTTGATAAAGGGTATATCAGATTAATATAGGTTAAAACTAACTGATAAAGCCCTGCTTTTGCCTAATAATTATAATTATATGAAGTAAATTCGACATTAACATCTTATTACCTAGTTTTAGTTGTTTTATATGATCCTTTTCATATAAATAGAATATATATTATTTAAATCAAAAATTGTTACAAAATGTCACTCTCTTGGCTTAAAAATTCTTCAAATATTCATATTAGGACAAAAGAAGTTTTGAAATAATAATAGTAATATTTTTTAAATAAAATTATTTCTGTGATGTTAGTTTTTTCTAATTTTTAGGAATTATATAATAACATTAAATTCATAAACAATTCCAAATAAATATTAATTTATATAATGGAATCATTAAATAAAAGATTTTAAAAACATTAAAATTGAAATAATTTTGGTAATTTATAGTTTCAATTAATTTTATATGTTTATATGACACATTAGTGTCATGATAAAAAATATTTTGTATTTGAAACTTCTTCTTAATGACTATTAAGTTATATAAAACAAATAGTGTCAAAATGGACAGTAATGAAATGTATAAAAAAAATTATTAAATTTTATAAATATCATAAAAAAGATGAAATATGAAAATATGGTTATTATATGGTGTAAAATTACATTAAATTTCCATATTGGAATTTTTTTTAGCTTATATGTAAAAATTTAAAACATTTATTATTAAAAAAGTTATTATAATCATTGAAATTAAAATTTAGTAGCTTTGGGTTGATAAAAATTATAATGTTAAAATAAAACCAAAACAAGTATAAATTATACTTAATAATGGTATTACAACCATATAATTTATTATATTCAAATAAATTTCGTTCGTTAGTCACTTCTCTTGATAATGAATTTATTATAATCTAATCTTCTGATAAATTCCAATAGTTCCCCTCAACTCAATTGTAAAAGGGAACTTTATCAATCCCTTATTTACACAAAATTGTGTCTTATTTCTGAAAACAATTCTCATAAATTTTAATCCAAACTTTTCTACATGTCTTATATAGTTTCTTTTCATCCAAATTGGCCATCCTGATAGACTTTTAGAGGAAATATAAAGGATTTGTTTCAAAGAATATGTTATTGTCCTAATAGATCACATTATTGTACAATGTTTTTTTACCACATATAAATATACGTTATTTATCATAAAATAGTTTATTTTGTATCTTAAATATAATTAAATGTTATTATTTTTATTAAAATATCATTATACTATCTATTCCCCATAAAATTATATGTAAAGGTATCGCTCTTGTGTATGGATGGAATACATTCTCCATGTAGTGATACAATTCATTTTTCATCACCATATTGTATGGATGAGTATTTTGATCATTTTAATATTTATATGTTATATTAAAGAAATATTTATACATGAGAAATTCTAATAACATATCCATATAGTTACTATCCCATCCTTTGTAAATGAAAACATTTCTCATGTGTACATATAGACTGCTAACAATATGAAGGGATGTGATTCATTTTTCATTGATATTTTAATATTATGTTATTGTGGATGAATTTTATGAGTATATATGACATTTATATTTATATATTACGATAAAAGTTTATTCTAATGGTCAATAAATATTTATCTTTCTTTCCTTTTATCCATTTAAAATTGAAAAAAATATTTCCTTCATACGGGTTACATATCATCTCCATGATTAGAATTTATCATTTTTCTTTAAATATTTTAATGAATATATCTAAAAATGTATATATTTAATATATATTTTATTGATTTATTGATAAAAATTCAATATATTATAGAACCATGATAAAAATAAAAGGACTAAAACTACCTAACCAAAACATACGTTAAAAATTATTCATATATCACCTATAATAATATTTTTAATAAATAATTGTTACTATTTATAAAAAAGGATTATAAGTATTTCATATATGGAATGATATATTATTATTATTATTTCATAAATTTTTAATAAATTCAAATTTATATTATAAGATATTCCAATTCATATGAATATTGTTAGAACAAGGCTATGTGATGTTTAACTACCTATTATTCTTATAGGGCATGTGAAATATTCAGAAACTATTTCCTTTATATTTTGTATATACTTCCCATCAATTAATTTTATAAATAATCATAATAAATTTATGGGGATATAAATATAAATCTATTTTTTATTCTTTGATGTGGATTATGAATCAAAAATTTTCAAAAGGATTAGGAGTTCTATGTCACAATCAAATTGTTTATCGGTATTGAATATGACTAAGCCTGTGATAATGAAATTTTTTATACTATTTCTGAATAAATGTATGATTTTTCTTCAATTGTGGTTACTTATATAAATTAAATCTATTCTATTTATTTACCTCACCTTATATCTGGATGTTTCTAAAAATTTCTTATAAATTGAATATACTTCATTTATCTCTTTGTTCAAAAAACATCGTTCATCAATATACATGATTTTTTAAAATATATTTAATTTTTTTAATAATATATTATTATTTATTAATTTCATTTATAACCATGATGGTATTTTAAAAAACATATTTAATGTAATATTATTTTTAATTTACAACTTACTTTTTTTAAGAATTCTCAAACAAAATCATGGAAAAAACCATTCCATTAAATTAATTTAAATGGTTATACTTTCCCACCATCAAGAAAAAATATCATTGTATATTCCTTTGTAGGTTTTTTAATTTCATTTCCTAGAATGAATTTTTTATTTATAAATTTTTATTTTAATTACACAAGTTATTTAATGAGAATTGAGAGGTTATCTTCCTCATGAATGTTTTAATAATATTTTATTGGTATTTCTATTTATCAAATAAAAAATATCCCATAATTTCAATAAAAGTTTCCTGGGGATAATATATAATGGTACCATCCTTGTTATTTTTATTTAATTTTTATTCATAGGAAGAAAATATGTTTGTATATCCCAGATCTTTTCCATGGGTCATACAATGATGAAATGTTTATGAAGTCAATTTATTTTCCATGGGATATGCTTTCATGAAATTTTTATGAATTCCATTATTTTCTAAGGATTTTGCTTTGAGTAAATGTTTATAAAACCCATTTAGTTTTCATGGGTTATTTTATAATTAAATTTTTATGAAAACCATTTATCTTAATGTTTTAGAATTTGCTGAATTATTTATTATAATGTGGCACACATATGTATTATTTTCATTACGTAAAGGGTGGTACCTATATGTTTATCCAATGTATTAGGTATGGATTGATATCTCATGAGATAAATAGGAATTGAATTGTGAGTGAACGAAATTCAGTAATATGTTGGGACTCCGATGATGCTTTTTGTAATGAACATATTCCAATATTATAGACTTTGGAATTGGCCTTGACTTCTAATGAAATGATTTTTATGCTTATGTGTATGCCACAGATCAATATCTTATACCGTTATTAACCTTTCTTAGTTTTTATTATTATTATAAAATTTATTTAATATAAACAATAATAAGTTATTCTATGATACAAGATTATGTATCACAATATAATGTTTTTTATTTTAAAAATTTATTATCATGTTCTCATACACTTATGATTATGTTATACTTTGGTGATTATTGATATCTCACTAGTTTACCCTTAGTAAGCATATTATATCACGCTTTTCTTATGTTTCTTTTATCTAGGATGTGTCAAAATGAGTTAATGCTGATATTTATTAGAGAAGTGATATATATGAAGATCTAAGTGGGGGATAATTTAGCACTATTATGAACAATTGTTTTATGTTTCACTTTTTTCGTCATACTAGAACTATTTGATTTTGGGAAGATCATTATGTCTAGTAAAGGTTATACATATATTAAGATGTAATGTCTATGAATTAATTGTATGGTTAACTATATAAAACATGTATTGTATTGTTTTTATGGTTGTAGAGGACAATTATTTTTGAAGAAAACCTCAAATGAAATCGCAAAGGTCTCTTTATCTTAAAACATTATTTGGACTCATATTTTAATTACAGAACATATCCTAAAATGATTTGGGAAAATTACTGTTATATTCTATATAATTATATGAATATATATAAATATAAAAATAATAACTATGGGAAATTATAAATTAAAACAAAACAATATAATGATAATAGTTAAAAACATATATGTCTTTAAGGTATTCATATAATCAAATAAAAAATGGGATTTGTACAGAAGACTATATATCTTTTAAATCAACTTATAAATGGTACCCAAGAAAAAATGAAGAATATATTTATTATAAAAAACCAACACCTCAATTTAATGTGGTTTTATACTATCCATGTATTTCAATCTAAACACTTTCATCAGTGAAATGTGGAAATTTATGAATATAGGATACCAAAAACATGTGTAAATAATGGAGGAAAAATAATTCCTGAAAAAATTTCCAAATATCCATATTTTAATTAGGATATAAAGAAATATAACAAAAATCGATAATTTTAAAAAAGGGTAGGTTCTTTAGTGAGAGATTTATTGTGATTTAAAATGGATTATTCTAATATTAAAATTATATAACCAAATTACATGACTATAATAACTAAAAATTTAAAAAAGATAATTAAAATTATTCTACTTGTTACAATAATAATGTGGTGAATAGTTTTCTGGATTTTCATAATAGAATCATTTTTTAAACATAAAATGGAAAAATATCTATAATTTTGAAATATTCAGATTTCAATTATATTAATGAATATGAACTAAAAAATTAATAAAATATAACACTAAAATCACTAATTTACTATTATAGATTTATAATTAAGAATTAATGGTGGATTTAACTGAACAATTTTACTATACATGTCTACCTAATATTATGAAGATAGTTGGACGATAACTAATGATCACTAAACTCAAATCCATGTAATTTTATTTCTTCAATGGGTTTTTATGAAAAATAAATTATGATTTAATATCCAAATTAATTATTTTCAGTGAAATTTTTTATATTATGTTGATAAATTTTTAGATAGTGTAAATAACACTAAAATTATTATGTGAAATTAATGGTTTTGTATAAATACCTATAAAATGATCAGAGGAGATCTCTCATTAGTATTTATTCAAATATTCATCAAGTCCATCTATATAAAATAAATATCTCATACTCTTAATTTTATTGTAATAAATAACTAGACCTATGTTCCTATATATTCTACATATTTTATATATTTCAACTATACATTATTTTTACATTACTTTTGTTATATTTCAATACAACACTTCATTCAAAATTTTTAATCTTTCTATTTTTTCTGTCTTTTAATTTAAATAAGTCTAGGATATAAGAACATTAGTTGTATATCTATAATACTGGCATTTACTGTTGAACTACCAAATGAGGGTATATTATCTTTATTCTGATCTAGATTAAAATGAAAAATCTAATGATCACTATATATATATCATTTCCTAGTATTATAATATCCAAAAGATTACATCGTGAACCTCTTCCAAAATTGGTGTGACTCTCTACATTTATTAAAAGAATAATTAACATTACATTTCTTTAAATTAGTTTTTATTTTTTCATTTATAAAATACTTTTCCAACTTCACCAACTTGTTACTTATTTTCTATATTTAATTCATTTCACACATCCAAACAAAAGTGTTAAATTATATGAACATGATGAGATTAAAATTATTATATCATTATTTTCATTATACTATTCTTTTTAGTATTTATTCATTAAATTTTATATTTCTCATGTTATGCCTCGTAAAATTTATATATAATAATAATAATTTATAGACATGTATGGTTTAAAATTAACGATTAATTAAAATTTCAATTTTTTATTTAAATATCATAATTAATTTATTAAATATCCACTTATGTTAAATACTATCATTGTAAATACCCTAGTATTTTTCAAATCCATATTCATAAAATGAATGATAATATAAAATAAATACAGAGGGAGTGGGCGTGGACCCCAAGTGTAATGATTTAATGTATTTTATGTGACTTATGCATATATTTTATAGTAATTAGAATTTATATAAATTATGTTTTCATTTATTATTTGATAATTAATTTTTGAATTGTTATTGTGTAGTTGTGGTGAAAATTATAAATTATTTGTTGTTATTTTTGTCCTCATTAATGCCTTTTTGTTGTTGATAGTTGCTTCTTATTACATATATCTATAAGTATGTATATTTTTATGTATGTTTGTATGTATTTATGATTTTTAGTTGTTAATGTGAGTGTTTTATTTCATGGGTATCATGTGAGGCATGTGTATGTGTGTGTTGTGTATGATAGGGGAGGTTTTTTTTGTATTCTATATTAGTGAGGTGACGTGAGTGTTTTGGAAAAAATGAATGAAATTAGGTACATTGGCCCACTATATGTAGTAAGATGTAAGTTAGGCTATGTTTAATAACCATTATTTTAAAAATATAGTGAATAAAAGATTATATGGGAAATGGTAGGGCCCACTCATATTTCATTCGAGAATATAAATAGGAGCACCCAAATGGGATTTCTATATCTATCACTATTATATTAACTCTATAAAATATATTAATATCTATATAATATTAAATTATATTTTAATTTTGGAATCATGAACTATATATGGTGTTGTATAATGTCATTAATTTAGTAAAAAAAATTAGTCTTATGGTATTATTTTAATGATATTGTATTTTTACTTATATTTTATTTCACCATTAAAAATAGGTGGATTTTTTATTTATATTTATTTAAAATTATGTGGAGATTTTATGATTATGATGACAATGTATTTATATATTATGAGGATAAATCTACTCACTCATTAGTTTTAACCAACTACTATATGAATATTTTCTATATATAATACTTGAATTTAATTACTGTTTATTTAAAAATAATGAATATGATAATTAATTTTTTACATAATAAATGATATGGTAAAATGTGAGGTAAATGAAGCTTCAAAATATAATATAATTTCTAAAAATATATGAAATTACTTAATGTTGTGTATGTCTTATGCTAACACATGATAATGTAATGGATTAATAATGTATATAATAAAAAAAATTATATAGTTTTTATATTTTATTGTTACTTAAAATTTATTTTGAAAATATTGGTTAATAAAGAATCTATTTAAATTATTTTACTAAATATTTGTCAATGAATATTCATAGTGTTTTCATCTAAAATGTGTGATGAGATTCTTGTGTTTTCTTATTGATGTTCTAAAAATTATTAATTTTAATTAAATACCATTTAGATATGTTTTTTGATTTTTCATGGACCACTTGCTCAGTTTTTTATTTTGTAAAATACCTCAGATATGATATTGGATTTAGCTATGTATTTGTCTTATCCTTATTTTAGGTCGTGGTGTGATGTATCTATATTTTGAAAACTGTATGAGTTTGGTGATCTTAATATGAGTAATGTGTTGGGTTATATGGGATATAATTCATGAGTTTACCTGTAATCCTATTATCGATCATCTATTTTCCAATTATACTAACATAAGAAACATGTTAGTACTAGAGGGGTATAGGTTATGAGAATGGATATTAACCTAATACATGCCATGATTTTGGCTAGTTATGTATTTCATTGCAATAATAATTATTTCATATGTTTATTTAGTCCATTTTTTGATAGAGACATTTGGGGTTTAATTATCATTGACCAAAGTATAAAAATTAAAATATCATATAGTCTTTTTATATATATTAGAATGCTTCAAATTTAATGGTTTTTTTAATTTCATAGTATAAAACATCATAGGGCATATGTATTCATTTTAGGATAATGTATATTTTTTGGATCATCAGTGGAATGCTACCAATTTTTGACATATTTATTAGTATGTCACATATTTTCAAATATCAATCATATATATAAAATAATAGGAAAGGACTTAATGTATCTTGTATGTGGTTACCATATCCATAATGATAATTTTATAGGATAATGTAGTGTGTAATTTTATATATTTATTTATTGTTATTTAGATATATTACTTTGAGAGACATTTATTTGGGTTTTGAATTATTTTCCACTATGTTTTATTAAAATTGGAATGATTTGGATTTATTTTAGAGATTTTTTATTCAAACTAGCTATAAATTTACACTGTGTATGATTATTAATCTAATTTATCTTCAATTTTTATTAATAAGAGTGTAAATTGAGGTATAAACGAAACTTTAAAATATTGATTGTTGTCCCAAAATTCTTGTGATTTGAGGAACACTTGAGTCTATATATCATTATTCTATGTTGGAAATATCACATCAAATTAAGATATTATAAAATGGGATCATATTTCTCTTATATTTTATATGATTTTGATACTAAAAAATGAAATAAAATAGAATAATAATCATTTCATGTGTTTGATATTCATACTTGTGTATCTAAAACGAATAACCATGATAGAAGACAAATAATATAGGAAATTATGGTATTTAGCTGATGGAATTAGATGATTTAAAATTTATTGTTTTTAAAAGTAAGTGAGTTTTGGATTACTAAAATTACCTAGATTTAGGGGGAGTAGTGGGCTAAATATCCACTCTTTTGATACATATAGACATGGAATATAAGTTATTGTTTTTTATTTATCATTATTTTAACTGAATTTATAATTTTTTCCAAATAATTTATTTATTTATAATACTATCAATAACTAATTTAATTGAATAAGAGTAATAAATTTTTAATTAAAATAAAAGGGATGTGTTTGTTAATAAGAAGTTATTTAACAATATTGATTGATTATTTTGAAAATATATACATTAAATAAATATTATTTTCAGAAAAATTGGAGAAAAGATTTTTTGTTTTATGTTGATTGGCATGTTGAATCTATAGATATGTTAATAAAAAATAACATGTTATGGGACAAATTAGTTGGATGTTAACTATGAAAAACATATGGAGGATCATTCAGTTGGTTTATTGGATCACACTGTCTTAGAGGAGGTTCTATTGTCTATTTAGATATTCAGTTTTCTACTTTATAAGATCTAGAATATGGAGAGATACATGGTCAAATATGAAGATATGATTGTTAGTGAAATAATCTAATATTTTTAGGCTCATTAACCAAAGGAATTTATTAGATACATTGGTCATCAAAGAGTAGAGGAGTGGTATGAGGGAATCTATATGGCATATGATCTTATATATTTTCATGATACAATGAAGATTAATCTTGTTTCCCATATATTTTAGGGGTTATTTCGGAAATAATGAAACATTCTATCATAGATGAGGCATGTTTGGGAGAAAAATAAGAGTCATATTTATGTTGTTTGATGATAAATTTTACCATGATTTCCTTTATGATGGATAAGTGTCAATAATTCACTAAAAAAGTTGGCTGTCATGAATGATATTTATTATACCGGTATGATCAGTAAAATTCTAAAATATTCACCCACTATTAAATACAGAAATAAATAAAAATCATGGAAGTATAACAATAGATTTTGAAAAAAAACATTGTGTGTATAAAAAAATATTTGTTTTCAAACAGTACTTATATACTAAAAAATATAATATAGAATTCTCAAAGACATATATAGAGTTTGGGTGTGATATATTTGGAGAATATGATAAAATTTACTGATTTTTATTTGGGTATTTTTTCGTTCAATGGAAATTGATAACATTCTAAACAACCTTTTTTATTAGTGTGTTTCCTAAATGAAAATTTGATCCCAATATTATCTAATTATCATAAAGAGATGAAATTTTGTTTATCTTGTGCAAATATAACATTTGTATCGATGTTTTAAAAAATGGTTGGTCAATGGATTTGAGAAATAGGTTAATTTGTTTTTTTAGTTATCTCATGTTATAACAACAGGATCCTAGGAAATTAGTAGTCACATGTTTGTGTTAATATCATTATTGGCTAGTAATATTTATTTTCAATGTTTTCCATTTCATGGTGGCATCACTTATCATATGAAATTTACACGGTGAAAGGATACTTGGAAAGTTATTTCTTGAATTTTTTTTTCATAATCGGGTTTTATTATTCATCCTTGAATGATCCTCGATAGTCAACAATATAATGTTATTCTAATACATATATGAATGTTTACTATTTAATATTGAATTATATCATTATTTTTTCCTTCAGTTTTCAAATATAACTTAGATTTCACTGTGTAATTTTCATTTAATATTATTAATATTGATTAAATAATTTCATTCTTAAATGACCATCCTGAGATTGTAATATCATATCTAAGATTTATATATAATATAAAAGGTAAGCATTTATGTTATTATTTGAATTCACTGAATAATCTATTTTAACTAATTTTTATTTTTACCAACGTTTGGTAACATTTTTCTATATGATTATATCTCTTTTAAATTTTTAGTGAATGTGATTACTATAACATTCAAACTTTCTTTTATTTGGGGATGTTATAGAAAATTATATCACAAATGGTTAGAGTAGTTCATTTGGTGGATGGGTGTGATTATTATAATATTTTTTATTTTGTAGTTGATCTCTTTGTATATTTTTTCCTATATGATTTTTATGTTTTCTTCTTGGGAGATTGGGTGATCTATGAATATAATTTATTCATGGTAGTAATATTATTTTTGTTCACAATATAATATAGATCAAGCTGAGTTTAATTAGTTATAAATAAATTTTGTTGATCTGATGCTGAAAAGGATTATTAAGAAGTTAATTTCTCACAAGGTTACCCATATTATTTTTTACATTAATGAAACTAAATTTTTAATATTATTTATAGAATATTAAATGTTTAATTAGATGATGTTTAAAAAATGTATCAATTTCTATATTAAATGATCGATTTTATCAGTTAAAAAATCATGTATGTTTTATAAGACAGATCCTTGTATGGGTTATCTTCAATTTATAGAGTTGTATGAGAATGTTTTTCCTAATATTTTCCAAATGTATTATAAATATTTTTAATTTTTATTGATTTTATTTGTTTCAATGAATATTGAAAGTATGTTTGTAGTTTTGATTATGCTCTCTCAAATTAATAAATAGGTGGATGATTTCGATTTTATTTGATACTTTTTTCTCTTGAAATTATATTCATGTTATAAAACTAATTGTTTTGGATTAAATTAACAACATTCCATGTTTATGTTATATTGAAATCATTGTTTTCATATAGGGATTGTTGAAGGTATGATATATTAAGGATCACCCAATAATTCCATTAATATAAAAAATTTTATGGAGGTCAATTTATATTTTTGTTGATATATTTAGGATTTCTTTTATTTAAAAATGAGAGTGATGATCTTGAGTAGTAAAGGGGAGAGGGACCTATGGGATAATAGTTATTATTTGATAAATTAAAATTTAAAGTGGAGTTTGGTATCCATAAAAATTTTTATTTAACATTAGTATGACTATGAATAGTAAATAACAAAATAATTTGAAAATATATTATCATTATTGTCAAAGTTAATGAACACCCATGAAATCCATTATTGATGGGTGGGTATATATTTATTCCTCATGATAGGAATTCATTGATATTTGATGCCAATTTTTATAACATTGGATTTTATATCATTATATTATTCATTTAATATACATTTTTGAACTGAATGTTCTTGGGAGATTGTACAGATAGTGTCAATTCAATCTGTATATGTGGCAGGAGTATCATTAAATGTTTATATCTTCTAGTGATATAAAAGAACACTATAATTCATGGTGAACAAGGCAATACTCTTGATGGAATAATCGCATTGTTATTACCAATGACAGTTTTTTATGTCAATGTAGTTACTATATATAACTGATTAAATTCCAAATAGAGTCTTACTGATAAAAGTTGCAGGGTAGAAGAATATGGATGATTGGAAAATGATTCTAAAAAAGGGAATCATGGATCAGTTTTAATAGTGGATTAGTTGTACAAAAAGTATATATTATTTATATATAGTGTCGTATATTATTAATCTTTTGTATATAATTATTACTAACTATATTTTTAGTTTAATCTAATCTTATAATTTTTGGGGATGAAAATAAAATTATAAGTTTTTTTAAATTTTTTTCAAGAAAAATCATCCAAAACATGTAATTTTATCTATGTTGTTTCTTATTTTATGTCCTCAAGTTGTTCATAATTCTATTTCCATTAATATATATGGGTTTTTATTTTTTTGTGAACATTTAAATTTTTATGTTGTATAGGGTATAGTGACTTCCAAATACATTTAAACTCATTCATGGGAATCTTTCCACTAGGAATCGTTCGATAGTCTATATATCGAGAGGGTAGATCCTCTTGAAAAAATATTATCATTAATTAGTTTTATTAGATGATTACGGTAAGGAGGTCAGGATTCCCAAAATTTTATACCAATGAATATAATTTCACTCCAAATGTATCTCATGATTCATTCTCTAATTCCTTGATGTCATTTCATTTTTAGAGGTACATTAGTACTAAGGAAAGTTGTGGCATCGTTTGATGAAATGTTTTGGGTAGATGAATTGTAGTGAAAGAATATTAGATTACGGAGAATGTACTTGAAGGAAAAATTAATTTAGATAGACCTTTAAATTTCATTATCAATGTAGTGCTTGTAAAATATATAGAATGAATGATTTGATATGATATGATATAATGAAATGTTAAATGGTAAGGATGTATTTGGAAAGGAATTTTTAAACAAAGATATGGGAAAAGGAAATTTATAGCCTAAATTATGAAGGAATTGGTGAATATGAATGAAGAAGAAATTCCCCGTAACAATTTTCTAATTGTGTGGTATTTTTCTATCTCAATGATGTTAGAGGGATGTCTAGTGAAAGATAATTTGAATGAATTCAATATGACTTATAGGTATCTTGAATGGGTGATGTTAACATGATTGGATGATATACGCGAAATACTTGAATTGTATTTAATTCCTGATAGATGGAATGAAATTATCATTTTGGTCTATATTTCTGGTAAGAAAAATAGATTTTTTTTTATTTAAGGATATTAAAAAACTAATCCTGAATAATTAACTCATGTGGTGTGGAGTAAAAATAACACTTAGTATGGATCTTAATCCCTATGGATACCGATATAGATCTCATCAAAAACAAGAATATTTAAAGAAATTATTAAAATATACGTCTCAAAAAATCAATTTGTAATTTTGGAAGGAAATTTCATAAAATATTTATTTTTGAGATCAAAAAATATATCACGATTATTTATAAAACTAATAAAGAGAACACTAGAAAGAAACCAAAAACTATTAGTTCAAATATTTTTAGTCTAATATAATGTAGAAATAATTTCTCTATGATTGTTAATGCCTTGGTAAAATCATCGGTGATTGAATCTGGAACATCCTATCACTCAAATGTTAATCAAATGTTTAGGTTTAATTATATAATTGAGATGTTTGGAAGGTTTATTAGGTGTGTGATGAGGTTTTCAATGGTTTTTTACAATTATATATCAATATATAAATGAATAATGAATCATTAATAAACTGTATAAAAATAAGAGAAAACCATTATCTAAATAAAAACATAATTTATTTTGTAAAAATAGACGAGGATAGATATTAAACTACCTTAAAAAATGGGGTAATTAAATTGACACGAGAATCATTGGTCATTAAAAAAGATGTAAAATATAAAACTATTTACATGATTGTAAATCTAGATGGAATTCAATTTTCTATAATATTAAAATTTTAATATGTTGATGTTTTTAATTACTGGATTGGTTACTATAGTCTGAAAAATATATTGGTTTTATTTGAAAATGGCATAGAAAGTCATGAAAAAAAATGTAAAGTGTGAAAAATTTTTGTCAATAAAATATATTAGATATCGTTCAACATATATAGATGTAATTTAGATATATATTTTTGGGATTATTATTTTAGATCTTTTGGGACCATCCCCTATTAATTATTATGGAAGATATCTCTATGGATTAACCTTCATTTGATGATGAAACAAAAAAAATCACTCAATTTTAATTTATAAATCAAATGTGTTTTTGGATTTGATTCAATCTAAATCCTCGGTGGAAAGGGAATGTCACTCATTGTTGAAGTGAATTCATTCTAACTATGGATGTGAATACACTGAATACATTTATAGAATTTTCTTGGAATAAAGGAATAAGGTATGAGATGTCATTTCTCAAACCACTGTAATAAAATTGAGTTACTATGAAAATGAATAAGACATTCTTGGAGAAATCTCCAATTATGAGGTTTTACTCATGAAATCCAATATATATTTGGTTATATTAACTCAACACATAGGTATACTTGTTCAATGGGATTCTAGAATAAGTAGTTGAGAAAGTACATCTAGATATTTTTCTTGGAATAAGGAAAAAAGTTTCATAAATAAAAGTTTTCAAAATATTGGTTTATGTCTGTGTAGATGGAAAGGATATACATTAACTCGAGTAAAAATAAAAAATATTTTTTCAATAAATATAGAGTATATTTTTTTGGATATTGACTACAGAATGAGGAAATGTGAAAAATCACCCAAATTATAGATGTTCTCTTTAATTATAATATTCTATAAAATTATAGAAATATAGAGGTTAAAAGACGAAGAGATAAATTAAAAAATTGATTTCTTTGTTAATTAGATTAATCATAATATTAGATAATAACTTTTGGAGAACTCATATAAAAATGTTAGTATCACCCAAAGTATAGATATTAAACCAGGAAAATATATTTTCATTTTTTTAGAGTAGCTAAAACACTAATGGGAGTACTATAAAGTAGAACTACGAGAGTTGAAGAAGAAAGACATAGTTCTATATATAATATTTGGTTGAGGAGATCAACTAGAAATATAATATGTGTTCGTAGTTTTATGGTGGGAATGAACTTTATTCTATTAGTGTGGGTATGAGAACCCTAATTTCTAGAAATACTATAATCACGTAATGACTCCAAAAGTGGATGTTAGAAATGGGTGAATAGATGGAATCATTGAAATAAAATGGAATATAAGAACTAATAGAGTTACAAAAAGGTAAAATCACATCAAAATAAGAGTTTTTTAATTTAAAGAAGTTGGATAATGTATAAATAATTGAAAATATAATTAGGTAGAACATATCATTCATTTTATGGAATTTGTTTATTTTTTTATAAAAATATCATGAGTAAAATATTAAACAATCTGGAGAGTGTAGTGTATGGTTATATATGAAGATGAATATATCTAATAGATGGATATAAATATTATTTCCCTTCATGGTGATTCGAAGGAAGATTTTTATATGAATAAAATAATGGGATAAAAATAATATTGGAACTAAAACATGGGGTAGATGTGAAAGAAATTTCAATATAGATTAAACAAATAACCATAAAAAAGAGTCATAAATATGAATGATTTATTTGAGAAGATAGATTGATGTGGTGAAATAAGGATCATTTATACTAGTATAACTAATGGGATGATATAAATTTCATTATTTTACTTATTTATGTTTATGACTTTTTAGTTTTTGAAACTGATTATAAGAAGATTAAAAAATTCATATAAAAGTCCACCACAAAATTAAAGATAAAATATCTAGGTAAATTCCTGATGATATCAAGGGTGATGATAGATAAGGATAGTAGTCCCATAATATTTGGGATCTCATAGAAATATTACTTCTAGAAGGATGCGGAAAAATTTATATTGTATTGATGTATTCCAATTTCTACTCCACATTCCAAACACTTCATATTGTTGATGGAACTAGCGCCATCAACCAACGAATATTACTATTAAAATCGGAATGTTCCATTTTTTATGTTTTCAAATGTTTAATATATTAAATGGAATTTACCCAGTTTGATATATTACATTCAGTGTATATTGTAAGTCGATTTATATCGAACACTAGAAAGGAACACCATGAACTCATCATATAGATCCTTTTTTAAAGGAATAGATAGTGAAACCTCATTATATATGGGTGAAGATAAAATATAGGTTTTTATGTTTACTTACTATACTATAGATTTGGAATCATTAAATATAATAAATTTTTTTTGTTTACCAATGGAATAATAATGATATGTTAGATGTTGTGAATAAAATATGTTATTACATTAACTAAAACAGAATCTATGTATATAGAAGTAACTAATTCCTGACACTTTTTTCTTTAGATAAATATATATCTGAAATTTATGAAATAAATTTATTAAGGGACAATTTTGTTTTTCAAATATTATACTGAGATTCATCAGGCTCTAAATATATTTTCTAATAGATGGATGAATCAAATCGATCAACCCTTCATCTTAAAAAATATTCCATGAGAATATGTAAAATTAGAAAAAATAGTTGATAACAGAAATATTTTGGAAATTATAACCCAAACATAAATACATGAATGTACATTGTAGAAACATTCTTTAGTATGACTTCAATTAAAATTATGAGAAAGAGAAATAGTGCCTGTTGTGGAATAAAGGGAATATGGAATAAATTTAGAAAAAATCAAGAGTTATCATAGGTGATATCCTCAAAATATTCTTTAATGGTATATTATTACAATGTGATGCATAGGTTTATATAACTTTAATTTGACTCATTAAATTTCTATGTTACCAATAATTTTTTGAATACGGTTCTTATAACAGTGTTTAGAAAATGATAGTTTAATCTCTCTGAATGGTTGTAAAATCACAAATAGTTTCTATCTTTTAATGATATAAAATATGTATATAAAGATATAAATAAAATATGACTCTTCAAAGAAGATACTAGATCTGTTTACCAAATAAATCGTTTGAGTTCAACTATGTTACTAGAGATCACATGTTACATTCTAAATGGAGGAATCTATGATTTATTAGGCATTGCGGAACCTAGATAACCGGTTAAATTTTCCTATAAAATAACGTGGTAAAAGATATATATAGAGTATCCCTGAAATAAATAGTACAACATGTATATATATTGATATATTAAGTTAATTTTCTATAATAATTCATACTTTTCAGTCATTTTTGTTTATTATAATCTTATAATTTTTGGGAATGAAATAAAATTTGTTTTTTATCCCGTGCATATAGAAAAATTCATCTGAATCATGTTAAATCCCTTTTTAGTCAAACATATTTTATGTTCATCCCTTATTTGTAATTCTATTTCCATGAAGGATTGTGTCTTTTTCGTGAGAGCGTGTAAAGCTATCATTTTGTGGTCTATATGGAGTATTGACATCCCACATCTGGCATACCAATTTAAGAGAATTAATCAATTGCACATCATATTTATAGTATACTTATGGTAGGGGTATATATAATCAATTGGAGATGATATTTTGGTGGACTTATGAAAAAAATATAATGAAAAGGTTGGGATTCCAAATTGAATTATCAAAATCATGATCATATGCCAATAAAAGTAATACGCATATTGAAATTATTTAGAAATTATATTTTTTAAAAGGTATATATGGATTAAACTAACCATGATATTTAAAAATATATCTTTTCTCTATATGATTTTAAACTTAGGGTGAGGTGGTGGGTATAATTTCATTTATCAATTAAATTATTTATGGTGTATATTCTCAGTAAATTATATATTTTTGTATATTCACTATGTTAGTTATTTCAGAAAGAATTTGGTCAATAATTTAATAATTAATTGATACGTAATAGTAAACTCTTAGAGTTACAAATTTATATATCTAAGGATCGTAGTATAATATTACTATAACAATTAACATTTAATTCATTGATGATAGATTGGTGTTTGATAGTAAAAATTTATAATTTTTGTATCATGGATTTAACAGAATTCATGGATTGATATTAAAAGAGAAAGTTATATTATGGTGGATCTTAGGTGTTAATTATATTTTATCTTGGTCTGGGAATGTTAAGTATTTATTATATTTTTTGTAAAATGGTATATCATAATTTTGAAATGTCTTATTACGAATTGTATTCTAATTTTAATAAAGTTCAATCAAATAATTAATAGATTTTTAATTATAAAGAATGTAGAGGAATATGGTTAGTGTTTTCTTTAGATAACATAAAATTCTTCAATTTAATGTAGGGAATCATAGGCTAGTTTTGATGTTACAGACATTACTCATTCTAGTGTGAAAATTGGATGATCCTATGATGGATCTTATGATGGGTCTCCCATTGTCATCTATATGGATTGATTTGATTCAAATATTACTTGACTAAAATATTAAATATTATAATTTCATATTGGATATGGAGACACATATATTTTATGAGTATTGGATATTCTTTATTAATTTAATATTAATACACCATTTAATTTCTATAATAAATATGTGTGATTGTTTTTCATGATTTACTTATCAATTTTTATAACTACTTCAAAAAACATTTGGCAATTCGGTGAATTTGAGTTCCATATATCATCTATAAAATTATGTCAATTTTAAAAGAATATTAAAAATCTACTGTATATGTTTAATTTTTTATTATTGTTTTACTTAAATGTATTAATATATTAGATGTTCTAAAAGTGTTTTTTATCAGTAAAAAAACCCTAATCTTGTGAGAGTGATAAAATCTTTCACTTTTACCAGCTCTAGAAAACAACTTATAAAAAGTTATTTTTATTAGACTATTTTAGAAATTGATATTGGGTGCCTTTATCAGTTTTTATCACTTATTAACATTACCCTTTATGAGTTCTAAAAATACAATAATAAAGAATTCAAATTATAAAATATTTTTCGATGGAGGAAGCATATGATGAAGAAAATAAATGACCACTATGCACCTAAAATATCATTAAAACACCCTTACAACCCCTTTTACAAACCACAAAAATCATGAATTCGCCACTACACCCTCCCCCCCCCACACATTTCAAAAATTACCAATTATTTATGTAGTGGTAAGATTCAAACCCTTTGTCACCACTTTATTAAGAGGCACCCTTACCACTAACCCAAATGATTTTTCGTTTTTATATAATGACATATATATATATATATATATATCTGTTTGTGTGTGTGTTTTAATATATATTTATGTTATTATATATTTATATTTATATAGATATATACTATATAAAAATAAATAAATTTTTTTAATGTATATGTATATTTATATGCATTTATAATTTTTTTATATATCATTCTTAAAAATATGTGTGTAATAATTTACAATTTTTTTTATTATATTATATAATCATATACATTTATATAATTTCTTTAAGTAAAATATTAAATATTATCATTTTATAATATAAATGTAATGATTTTTTGTTATCTAACATGATAAAATATCATTTTTAATAAAAATTATTATAATATGATTTAAATTTTTCATTATAAATTTTTATATATATCATGCTAATGTATTTATATATTTATTAATATATAATATATATTTATACATTTTATAATATATAAATTTATATATAAATTTATATAGACACACCCATATTGAATTATAACTATATTTGAATATTATAAATTATATAAGGTTAATATAAATATGTAAATTAAAATATGACCTATATTTTTGGGATTTATATAGTTTATATTACTATATTAATTGAATTTATAAATTTACATATATTTTCCATAAAATTGTGTTATATAATATGTAAAATTATAATTATATATATAATTATAAATAAGTATAAATTAATAATGATTTTTTATATTGTATTAATTTAAATATATATACATTACTATATAAATTGTATATATGGATAAACTAGTATAAAAAGTTCCCATTTTAAGTATTAAAAACTGATTATGAATGGTGATCATAATGAGTACTAAAAAGAGATGAAAAAATGAACCCTTTATAATTAAATTTGTTTCTAACAACGGCTCACACTATTTTTTTCATAGCTATGGTTGTGATTTTTTTCGATGTATGGAAGGATCATTTTACATTACTTATTTTATCACAATATAATAGATTTTATTCATCTATATATATTCAGATTTTGAATCATTATTTTGGAGACTATATAAATCACTTTCAAGATGGGTTGGGTTGGGGAGGCATTATTTTTTGTGGCTATAATTGGACAATAGAATTTTGATCGAGTTCATTTGATTTGGAATAGAATTGATATAACTTAAAATGGGAAAACACAGTATGGATAAGAGATGTTAACCTATGGAGATATATGTGTGTTATTATTTATTCCCATGAGTTTCTCCATTATTGTGATATAAGTGGTTCGTAAAGAAAAAAATATGGCATACTGGATTAGAGTGTCGTTTACAATTCTTGATTAGATCATATATATTTTTTATCAGTTAACATTTCCACAAACATGTACCAAAATAAATTATTCATTTCATGTATCATGAATAAAGAAATTTGAACCAACAATGACTTATGTGATTCAATATTGTGATGGTGTGTATTATTGGGTGAATTAATATTTTGTTAAAAATTATGTATTTATTATTGATGTAGTGAGAATATCTTCTGGGTGTGATTGTGTCCATTATACATGTGGAATGTTTGTATGGTCTATTTAAGGATTGGTTATGGGAGTGATAAGTGGAAATGAGGACTATGTGGCTGGAGTTAGTTACTAGAGAGACTTAGTGAGGTTTTTGGTGACGATAATCCTTATGGTGAGGAGGCTTTGTTATCTATAGGTTTTTATTGTGAGCTATAAATTTATTATCAATTGATTATTTTTTATGGTCATTTTGAGTTTTATCTGGATAACAAAATTTTTTTGATAACTTTTTTTATTAGTTAATGTTATAAATAATTGTAATAGACCAACTATAGAGTGTGTCAACCCATGGAGGTAGTGTGTCTCATCCTAGTTGAGTACTTGGGTGTCCATGGTTTGTTTTTCTAGTAAGCCACTAAGATCATTCACAACGGAATAATTATAAAAATTATAATATAATAATAATTATTTTTTTTAAAACTATTGTCTTATGGAGATATATCTTTCTAAAAATATTAATATTAATATAAATAAAATATTTCTCTATTAATTTAATATTTATGTTATTATAATATGTTTTTGTTAAAACCAATATTTATCAATAAGTTATTTAAATAATAAAAATTGATTCAAAAGAAGATAATGTTGAAGCATGATAAAATATGAATCTATCTATTAGTAATTACAAATTAAGGAAGAAATTATCTTTTTTAAAAGTTTTAAATTAGTTCGGTTCTATTTTAGTGATGTTCCAAGAATTTATTGTTGAAGATGATAAAACAATGACGTGGTCAAATGGCAGTTTACAAGTCATCAGCGTGATGGAAAAATATTAAAATATGCGGGAATTTTTTTTGGATTCCATGAGTAGAAACCAATTCAAGGTAATTGAATCCATGTCATGGTTTAGAAACTATATGTTTCATGTTCACTAAATATAATGATGATGGTTTATAAAAAATATTTGACACCAAATTGTTAATGTATGTTGTGGTTGCTATAAATTATTTCGATAAAATATGGTGTTTTTCATGGTATTTAGTGGATAAACAATTGTGATTCAGGAATATGGTTAACAAATGTCTAAGGTAGGATAACCGTGATATATTCCACATCATGTTTGTCTTTAATATTTTGAATAAACCCTGTATGAAATTGTACCCGAAGGAATTATGTGTATTTAATAACTGTTTTATAAAAAATATATATAATGTTAACATGGTGCATGTTTTAGCGTACATATTGTTTTCTTCATTAATAAACCACATGTGTCAACAATGTTGAGGATTAAACTGTGAATTAATGTAAAAACCCAAGTTGTAATAAATATTAATATTAGATTCCAAATATTGAAATAATCGGATTTCTATAAATATAATAATATAGAGGTCATAATTTTTAGGATAAAAAAAATAATGTTGAAATTTTTCATGGAATTAGAGGAAACTTCTTTTATTAATTAATTTTTGATTTCATCTATTTAGTTTTAAATCAAAATATATAAATGTTTGAGATTTTATAAAAACAATAATGAAAACCTGATGGATAATTTTCAAGGCTTGTGAGGATAGGGTATGTTTTATATGAAAGGAGTGATTTTATAAAAATGTTTAATTGAAGGTATTAATTATATTATTTTAAAAAGCTATAAACCCATCTTATTATTTTGAAAAAACATTATAACTCGAATTAATATAGTGATTATTGTTTGATACATAAGAACATCAATGAGATTAAAGAACGTGAATTATTATTAATGCCATTGCTGAAGAAAAAAATCCAATGTTAGAATGGTGTATTGATTATTATTTTAAATATTCATTAAAATTGACCAATTATTCATGTTCTAGATTCATTATCTTCGAGTAGTGAGCATATGGATAAATAAAGACAGTGGAATTTTACTCAATAGTGTGTTGATCTTCAACCCTATAATTACTATATTGAGTTATTGGTTTCCTATTAATTAACTCTTAATTAATGTAAGATCATTGGATATATCCCTTATAGGTCAACTAAGTATAATTATTATAATTCTACACTATACATTTATTATTTTTAATTGGTATATTTTTTGACTAAATTAGAAGGATTTTTTATTATTTTTAACAAAATAACACGATACATTTATAGAAAAAAAAATTAAATTCCATAATTCAACCCTCCCTCTTAATGAATTTTATTCATATCAGTTTCAACAAATTGAATCTAATCTGGATTTTATTTCTTGGATAATCTATCATGGGTTTTCAGTTGACATGGAGAATATGACTAATTCAAAGGTATTCTCACTCTATGATGGATGAAATTATTAGGTTTAACATAAATTTATGATATCACATTTATAATCTATTGTACATTATGTTTTTTCTGCTAATATACATAGAATTCATGTACTCTATCACATAGAGATATCATTGAATAAAATACACATATATATTATTAATATTTATAAAACTGTACAAAACACAATCTTTGGAGAATTTTTAAACAATATTTAAAAAAAGGTGGTGAGATAAACATCCATTATATATTTTTGGGAAGCTTATTCTAGTAATTTATTTTGGATATTGAAAAATAAATGAGGAATTGATATTCTTCTTATAAAATATTTATCAATTTAAATATCCATTCATATGAGACCGTTTATGCTTTCCAAAATAACATCATTGATGTTATTTAACCATGATTTTAACTTGGAGATTATATCAAGGATTTGGATATTATGATGATTTTATTAAGTAAATTTCCACTTTCATGTAATCAATATATATTAGTTATTGAGGAAAATAATTTGAATGCTATTTTACATTATTTTTTATTAATTTTATAATTAGTTAGGTGTGTTTAAAAACATATATATTTTAGTGTCACATATACAATGGAAAAACATTAAAAGCAATAGATAATCATAAATATTAACATAATAAAAGAGATAAGGAAAATGTTACTGACTAATTTATCTACCTGTTTCAATGAAAGATCAATAATGGTGAAGATATGTTGCAATAAAAAAACACTATCTTTATTAATGTGTGGAAAAAATATTCACATATTATTGAGGTATCATAAAATAAAATATACTTATAATTATGAGTTTTATTATTCAATATATTGATTTATAATTTACCCCTAATCAAATCATTAGGTCTGTAACATAATTTGGTAGTGGAACTATTTATTAAGAAAAGAGGAAAATAATAATGAATTTTGTCTTGAATAACGTATAATAAAATTTTAATTGGATTTAAATTATATAATTGAGGTTATAGAAAATACCAAACAAATAAATACATAAAAAAGGATCATTAAAAGTTTTAGATGGCCTCAAAGTGGATCCTAAAGGTATAATAGAAGATATGAATATCCAAAGAATTAAAATATATAATTATTGGGGAATTTTTGAAATTATCCTTAGATTATGTTGATAAAATTGATGTTTAAAACACTAAATTAGTGATGTGTATGGAAAATAAATTGGTTTTATATGAAAAATATATATAAGTGATTGGAATTAAGCTCATTATTGATGGACAATTTTAGGAGGTCAGTAGATTTTAAACCTATAATAAAGAGTGTGGGAAATGAATAGAATATCTTATGGAATAATAAGTTGTTACCTAGAATAATAAATTAGATATTTATGAAAAAAATTCATAAAAAAGTTTTAATTTAAGATTATTATAGATGTGGATTTTAAAGATATATTTTTTAAAGATAAATAAATATTTTTTCTAATTTCCTGAACAATCAAATTCCTTACTAGATTTTTAAAATCATAAATATATTGAAAACGTGTTTATCCAAATTTCAATAAAAAAGATCATTGGATAATAGATTAAATGGAATGTTTTCAGTCTATAACTCAATCATTGATTGTTATTAAAACGAAGAGAGATACTCATTATAAGAAAACACATGGATTGGAAGTGAAAATATTTCCCCCGAATGTATTATTCAATAATGTGTTTACGTCGGTCACAATTTTACAAATTTAAATGAATTAAGGAGCTATATATGAGTTGAGACACTTAGATATAAACAATGGATGCTGAGAACAAATATTAATATTTTAATATAATATAAATGTTTCAAGCTTTTTTATTGATACAATTTTGGGAATATGGAATATGATTTAAGGTCTAAAAGGAACACTGAAAAATTAAAAAATTACTCAAGGTAAATTGAGATATAACATAATAAATTTTTCATAGTAGAGAATAGGTATTCCCCATTATATGATGATTAAATTTATATAACTTATTATGTTGAAAAGGATGATAAGATAATCCCTAATTATTCAAATTGATCTGAAATCACATTGATATAATATAAGATTAATGATAAGGATTTCTTATTTGTAATTTCAATCAATTGGGGGAATAATAATAAAAAATACATTTATTATAACCAGTGTTCATCCCAAAAGACTAACTATGTGATAATATTGAAGAACACAAAGAATAATTGGTTAAAAACATTATTTTTTAACAATATAGATATAATGGTCAAGGTGAGTCGTAAGATAAGGCTATTTTGATATGAGTTTCAAAAATGGATGTACGCTATATGGATGGCTTTTTATAAAATATATTTTATTTTATTCAACATTATGATATAAATCACAATGTTATGTTTGATTATAAGAGATATCTAATCATGATAATGGTAAAAAAAATTCATTGACTCATGCATGGATGGAAAACTGTAACCATAATAATGTTTACAATAAATGATACTCTTGGTTTTGTGATGGGAGATATAAAAAAAGAATTTGAAATCAATTATTTGTCTATATTCATGAACACATAATGGAAAAAGTCATGTTTAATATGTTAACTAAAATTCCTAATCTAAAATTATGTAGGTAAATTACATGAAATTCATTTATGAGATTAGTGATTGTGTTAAATTCCTATAGTACACATATGAAACGAGATTTACATTTATATGATATTTTTAATACATATTTTTTGGCCCCATGATACATGTAAGAACATATAAAGAAAATATATTTTATATTTTTTTATGACCAATATAATTATTGGATATATAATTTTTATGAAAATGAATAAATAAGTGAAATAGTAAATTAATAGATATCAAAAGAATTCTAAAAATTAAATATGTAGAAGGTTCAACACTACATAATTATAAAATGGTATGTAATAAAATTCAATTATAGTTACGACCTACAAAGATAAACAAGGAATCAAATATGAAATATCATCTATAATAACACAAAAGAAAAATAATGGTATATAAGAACATCAAGGGGAACATAATGGAGAGGGAATACCACATTTAAATTGGAATCACATGGAATTATTAGAAATTGGTAGTTGAATAATTTTTTAATAAAAAATAAATTGTTTATTTTTATGTATTTTAGAATATATTACAACATATGACATGTTTCATATATGGAAACAAACATTAAATCATTTTATAGATTTTAGGAAAAAATTGTATTAACATTAAATAACTAAGTTATTAAAAATATGGTGATATGGGAGATAAGGGATTGATTAATAGTTATTAAACATTGATTAAATATTATAAATATCTCAATTAGAGATTCAATAAAATCAGTGATACTCGTGATGTTTTGTCTAAAGTGCATAAGTGTTAAAATAAACTAGGAATTTTAATTTAAAAATCCAAAGGAATGGGATGCTTGTATCATAAATATCATGGAACCTCAAATATAAAAAAAATATTCAGAATTTTAATTGATAATAGTAATAGCTATTGTAGGGATTCAATAATAAACTCAAATATTATTGAAGGAAGATAAAATTGATGAGTCCATTTTCATTTTTGACTGCTCTTACACTAACTCAGTGGATGATATGTTTTTAACACAATTATTTTATATCATTTGAAGTGATGAATTTATTTAAAAAATTTATAAAGGGTGAACAAAGGTTAAGGAAATGAATAAAAACATGATAAATAGGGAGAAGTCAGTCATCAATACATGTAAAGGGTCTAAGTGATCACAATTTCATCAGGACAAAATTAGTGTTAATGAACAAATTAAAAAATCATAGAAATATGGTCTTGAACAAATAAAATTTTATTGGGAATGGCTCTGATCAAATAAAAATCATAGATATAATAGGTATATTTATAATAGTGTCTACACTTCAATAAATTGCATATATATTTTATGTTTTAATTAAAATATAATTCAAACTATAACAAACTAATGTGAAGAGAACACTCTTAGGATGAATGATCTAGGTGGAAGTATGAATTTAAAAACCAGTGGGATATTAACATTGTGAATAGGAAATAAAAAATTCAATTTTAATAGAGGTATATATTGACATAGGTATGAACCATCGGATTTGTATTGTCATTTTGATTAATATATGAAGATGTTAGAGTTTAAGAGAGTTGGATATGATCATAAACTACATTTGAATAGATCAAAAGAAGAATAGTTCATGGTCGACATATATATTGATGAAATTATATTTAGAAGAAATTATAAATAATTAATGAAATAGTTGTTATACATGATGAGATTGAAAATTATAATTTTAATGTTTCTTTGAATAAATTATTTTTATTTGTTGAAATGAAATTAAATATTTCTCATATAAGAAATATTTTATGGTATTTATTATTTAATTTACACCCTTGCTTTGTTTTTGGGGTTTCCCTAGGTTTTATGGAGGAATAGATGAGTATTCATGAATTGGGCCAAATCGTGAGCCCAATTTCAGATTAAAAAAATAATTTTTTTATCTTTTATAACGTTATCATTTTTCTACATTTTTCATCCATTCAACATCCTAAATGACCTCCCCTGACCTATTAACAGCACCAAGTTAATTTGGAACTTTTAGAAATCCATAACCGGGGTTTATTTAGGTTTTTATCTAAGGGGTTGGGCCTGCCCGAAAGCCCATTTCCTGTTTTAAAAATAACATTTGATTATGGTATACCTAGTTCAATTTTTGGGATTTTTCGGAGATTCCATGTCTCAACCAAGCCCAAGTAACCCAGCCACGTGTCAAAGATCTCTCCCCCCTCTTTGGAGCTCTGATTAATCGCGATTTGGTGCCGAACTTCATAGGCTTCCTCAAATATCCCAGATTTGAAGAGGTAAAGTATTTCCTTCATAACTCTCTCAATTTTTACTCTTTTTACCCCATTCAAATTCTTAAATTATTTCCTTGTCCTTTTTTGAACCTCCCTTTAAGGTTTGAGTGTTTTTAAAATCAGATTCTGGTATTTTTGTGGGAGATTTATACAAGATATTTTAAGTAAGTTGTTCTCCTTCTTTCATCTTTCAATTTATTTAGGGTTACATCCAATGTACTTAGGGTTTCTTCCTTTATAATTGAGGTTCCTAATATCCAGAAAGTAGGGTTTAGAAATTAGGGTTTTCTCTTCTGTTTCATGTTATGAAATTCTGGTTTTAGGTCTGGTTAAAATTCCTTGAGGTGCAGCAGTGGTGCGTTTGAGTTTTCATACAAAGGATTCAAGGGTTTCATTGGTTTAAGTAGGTGATTCCATTATGTATGAAATCTTTGTGAATTGGGTACTGTTTTTATGGTATTTTCATGCTTATTTAATTTTATTATTGTTGAAAAATAGTTTTATTGGTGTTTGTATTTAAAATGAATCCTAAAAGCCAATTTTATGTGAAATTGGGGGTTTCTTCATAGAAATGTTTTATTAGTTTAATTGGGGATACCATATAAGTAATTAGTTGATTTTATTGAACTAAAATATGGATAGAAATATTGTTTTTATGATTATCCCTTGTGTTTGTTGCTGAAAAATCTGGTTTTAATGGTGTTTGTGAACCACATGAAATTCTAAGAGTTGTGTTGTGTAAAAATGGAGATTTTGCAATGATGTCATTTCTTGAACCATATGGGGCTGCCCTAAAAATTATTATGTGTTTTCACTGAAATGTAGTAGGCTTCCCTTTATATTTTGGAAGCGTAAAAAAATGTGCACATAGTATGCAAGTGAGGTTTATAAGGAGTTTTGTGTCTGATACACTATGGGATTCTGAGGAATTGTTTTATGAAAAATCTAAGTGTTTTGTTGCGTGTTTTAAGTGTTATAAAATGTGATAGCAACTATTTTGGTTGTATTTGATCAGTAATAGTGTTTTATATGAAAATTTATTTATGTTGAATGCTGAAATTGATTGAGCACAAAAGGGGATGCCCGGGTACCTAGGGGGGCAGATTTGTACTAGTACGACTAGTGGACCAGATGGGTTTTGTCACTATTTCACTTAGCATTTGGATAACGAAAACTATAAAAAAACTATGTGGATGATTATTGGGGACCAATAGGTTATTTGGGATGTTCCCTACTAGTGGATCGTTCACGAGAACAAATTATTCTTTGGTTACTTTACACAGAGGTACGATCTACATAGGGCCCAAGACAACCTAGTGCCTAGGGGTGTTCCCAATGTTGTTGCTCATTGGATTTGTAGTATTTACCCATGTCCTAGGGTGTGTTTGGAATTAAATTACAGTATCTAACATTAATATTCTAATGTGTTAATATTCTGAAAATTTTGGATTGAAAACTATTTTCAATTGGAGGTTTCATTTCTTGAAATTTTAACACTACTTTTCCATGCATTTGAAAACTGCTTGATTTTTCACATTGTATTTCTTACTCCATGGAATCATTTGGTAGTATCCTTTTGGTCTTAGGCTCACACCCTACTTACACCCCTTGGGTGTATGTAGACTTGGTTATGTTTGATTCAGGTAAAGGAAAGGCTAAGGGTGATGGAGGTTTAGGGTGTTAGTTCCCATCCTTGGTGTGGAGTTGTGGAGATAGCTTGGGGGCGATGACCCCTAGTCGTGTGGAGTCCTTGGGGATGTCTTGATGCTATAATTATTTTCATTTTGACCCCTTGTATTATCTTTATACCAGTTTACTCAGTTCTGGTTTTTACTTAAGTCTTGTTTGGCTCAAAAATTTCAGATTTATATTATGGATTGTTTTTAATGTATTATGCTTTCAAGCTCGGGTAAATTGTTCCCAAACCTAAATTAATGATACTCGGGAACTTGTGCCAACCCGTGGGGATAGGGAACGCCATTCGGGTCATGTCACAGGCTGGGTTTGATGCCAGTTTTGGTGGTGACCAGATTCGGTTCGTGACAAAATGGTATAAGAGTATTTCGCTCCATGGGTCTTGTTATTTGGGGAAGAGTCAGGATAGTCTAGAGCTAGGATTGTCAGGACTTAACATTTCATTCATGGGTAGTGTGCCTGTCCTGCACACCACATGAAGGGATTCAAGTCACCATGGTATGTATGGATTTATCCGAGTCCTTTGGTTTTCTTGGTTTAATAATGATTATAGGAAATGAAAAGAGAGTTGGGAGAATAATCTCAGTGAACTCGTAGGGCCTGGCAAGCCATGTGGAGCTGTGGATATTTCCCTAGAATACTCTCTATCATGGAGAAGTGATTGGAATATGGCTTCCAACCATATATCCAAGTCACCCACCGAAACTAGTTTCTTCTCACATTGTCTTGTGTCCCTTTGTTTTGGAATCGTTGAAACATGGTTTTTTTAAGAAAAAAATGACTTCACTTTAAGGAGTGTGAATTTTTGTGAAGTTATTTTCTAGTAAAGTGAAAATGGTTTTATTTTTTTATGCCTATAAATGAAATTTCATAATTATTTCAAAAGGGTAAATTTTGTGTTTACACCTATTTTGAAAGTATGAACTATGTTAATTGGGGTTTTGAAAATATGTTTCTAGTGGATTTTTTTTAAACCGTGGAGAAGTGTTTTGGATTGAATTAAGTGTTCTAGAATTTTTGTTTGGGGGTTGAGGATGGATTTTTGGTTTGGTTACTACAGAACAAATAAGATTATGAACTTTTAGAACCTTGTCCTGAAATGAGATGAGTTGAGTTCTTAATTAAATGGAGATTTATGAAATAGTGTTTTTCATGAAATTAGATTTGTTTTGAAATGGGTTGAAATATTTTGAAACGATTGTGAAAGGCATGAATATATGATTTTATTAAATTATTTATTCTTTTCTAAATTGGGTTGTGAGATGAAAAATTGGGTTTTGATATTATTGTAATTGTTTTTGAGAAAGGGAAAGTGTGGTTAAAAGTTTTGATTTTAAAAAAGAGGAAAGGTTTTATTTTTGCTAATTGGTGCTCTCAAGGGTGGCCACATGCATAGGTTTATTTGGGGATGTGGATGGATATGTGGTGGGTTACCAGTGTGGATTGTAAACATGCATGTGTGAGGCTCATGAGATACTATTGTTAAATGCGTAACCTGGCAAAACCGTTTTTTTAAATAATGTTTTTGAATGAAAGTGTTGTGTTTTGATAATGTATGGTTGGGAGGTATGGAGTATGTGTTTTGGGATTATTATTATGGGATGTTTTGAGTTCAATAACCCCTCTTGATTGAATGATGTTTTGGGTTTGTGTTTCATTGATATGTTGGAATGAAGTGTTGGTCAGTGGTTTCTTTTGAGGAAAAGTTTTGGAGGCCAATGTGGTGGCTTCCCTCATGTGTTCGGTTCTGGTTTGTGGTCTATTGTTACAAAATGACAAGATCAGTTGGGTCCTTGGGTTTTATTGTAGGCTAGGTTACGCCCCCATAAAGTGTTTATGTATGATTCATGATTGGAATATGGTGACTCACTGTTGGATGATCCTCGAGTTGATCAACATAAGGACTTTATTCTTGAGGTTTGGAGATTGAGTTTACCCCTATTTTTTCAATTATGTGGATCCCCCTATAGTGAGAAAGTGTTTGTGGGGGGTTGAAATAGACATTAGTTCTTATGTTTCCTAAGTTTTCGACGGTCAATGAAGTTCAGGGTTGTCAGTGTAGAATGATGTCTTAAAGGGCCTCTGGTTCTTTCGTCAGTCTATTTGAAGCAAGAGTTCATGTTAGGACACCAGTGTGCAAGATCTGGACAAGAGTGGCTATTATGGACAGTTGCTGCAATGATGTGTTGTTTGGGACTCAGTACAAGGTCCCTCTCCTTGTGTTTTGTTTTATCCACAATGGTTATGTTCGGTGATTCCTTGCAATGTCATGTGTTCATTTGACTATAAGGGTGAAGATTGTGCAATGTTATGAGAGTCAATATTTTTTGTTAGACGTGTGTCTCCATATATGAAATTCTAAATCCAATATTCTCGAGGAATTTGATTGTATATGTCATTTCATTCCACTATTTAGCATCCGAATAAAAAAATTGGTGATGTGTGTGCATCCTCTAAGTTCTTATTTTGGTAAAATGATGGGTTGGGGAAATGTGGGTTTGAAGTGTGTCATGTCTCAATGAGACCATATGAGATTACAATATAATTGTTTTTGGAACTAGAAGAAGATGTTCAGTTTAGGGGTTTCCAAATCCTAATTTCAAGGCCGAAGATATTTAAATCCATTGAGCTTCAGCCATAGGCCCCGGAGAGAAGCCGACGCGTAGTTAGGGGAAATCCTAGAGTCGTTCAAACTTTTGGTCAATGTAATATCCTAAAAATGAAAGATAGGAATAGTTTAAACATCTAGTGTCGTATTATTGTTCCAATTTCTCATATTTTTTGGAAAGAGTTGTGAGTACCTTGTTTCCATGTCATACCCGGAGTTTATTTTTTTCCCCTTTGGGTTCCCTTGTGTTTTTGGAGAAAAGTTTAAAATTTGGGTTCGGAAGGTTGAAGTGCATAGTTTGGGCGCGGTTAGCAGTAACCGTGTGCCAACCCAGGGGACCGTGTGATAAGAGACCATAACTACCACATGGTCTCTGCCTGTCTATTATCATTGGCCAAGGAAACTGTGTGAAGTTTCCTCTTTTGACAGAATGATCCGTACAGTTATCTCACGGTTTCCCAAACTGTGTGATCCAACCGTGCGGCCATGCCAGCTCCTTAAAATTATGTTGTTTTGTTGTTTTTATCCCATACTAGCTAGTTAATATGGTTGGGTTATGTTTTGGGTATACCCACAATGGATCTCATGTAAGTTTTATTGGATGAATTCTGATATTAATCTACCCCAAATGCTGGGAAGTCCGTTTGAGGCCCCCTGTTAGTGTCTTGATTTTGTCTTAAGGAAAGTTGTGTTTTTTATTATGGTGGGGAGACCCATCATGGTTATAATGTGTGTTCTCTTGGAAAAGTAATAATATTAGTTTACCCATTATGATGGGGAGACCATTCGTTCCTTCCCCCATTGTTATTCTTATTCTGTCTTAGAAATTTAGTTGTCCCTAGTGGTGGGATGTCCGGATTGGGTCACCCCGTAATAGTGACTCATTTTTCTCCAAGGTGTATTGTCGGTAAGAGGTAGTATCGTTAAAGTCAATAAATCCAAAATTTTGTTACTTGGGTAAATTTTGGGTTGGAGAACACCCAATTGTTTTTGTTTACGTAATGTTGTGGTAGCGTTATGTGAGTTCATTGTTTATTTCAATTGGATTGCTTGGGCGTCGTCCTGTAGTGTTTGAGGTGTTTTGTTTTGGGATGTGTTTTGAATGTATTTCAAAATTTTAAGTATGTGGGGGTTTTTTGGATGGTGAGAGTATTATCTTCCTTTGTTTTATCAACTGGAGATGTTCATCCTTTTTGAAGCGGGTGAAAACGTGGCCAAAAAGTTTGTCTTGGTCTATCATTAGGGCTTTGATTTTGCATCTGGTCTTGTTGTGGCATTCCGTGGGCGCAATGCTTTATGTTGGAAATAATTTTCACATAAAATACATATTTTAAATTTATTTTTCTTTTAATTTACATCCTTGCTTTGTTTTTGTGGGTTTCCCTAGGTTTTAGGGAGGAAAAAATGAGTATTCCTGAATTGAGCCAAATCATGTGCCCAATTTCACATTAAAAAAATAAATTTTGTATCTTTTATAAAATTTTCATTTTTAAAAAATTTTCATCCATTAAACTTCATAAATTACCTCCCATAACCTATTAACACCACCAAGGTAATTGGGAGCTTTTATAAATGCATAACCAGGGTTTATTTGGGTTTTTATCTAAGGGGTTGGGCCTTCCCGAAAGCCCAATTCCTGTTTTAAAAATAAATTTTTATTATGTTATAACTAGTTCAATTTTTGGTGTTTTCGGTGATTAAAAGTCTCACCGAAGCCCAATTATCCCATCCGTGCGTCTGAGCTCTCTCCCCCCATCTTTGGACCTCTGGTTAATCGTGATTTGGTGTCGAACTTCATAGGCTTTCTCAAATCTCCCAGATTTGAAGAGGTAAAGTATTTCATTCATAACTCTCTAAATTTTTACTCTTTTACCCCATTCAAATTCCTAAATGAACTCCTTATCCTTGCTCGAACCTCCCCTGATGGTTTGGGTATTTGTAAAATCAGATACTGGTATTTGTGGGGGAGATTTCTACAAGATATTTTAAGTAAGTTGTTCTCCTTCTTTTTTCATTCAATTTGTTTAGGGTTACATCCAATGTACCTAGGGTTTCATCCATTATCATTGAGGTTACTAATGTACATAAGTTAGTGTTTATAAATTAGGGTTTTATCTTGTGTTTCATGGTCTGAAATTCTGGTTTTATGTCTGGTTTACCTTCCTTGAGGTGCGGCGGTGGTGCGTTTGAGTTTTCGCACAAAGGATTCAAGGGTTTCATTGGTTTTGGTAGGTGATTCCATTGTGTATGAAATATATGTGAAATGGATACTATTTTTATGTTATTTTCACTCTTATTTAATTTTATTATTACATAAAAAAATAGTTTTATTGGTGGTTGTATTTAAAATGAATCCTAAATGCCCATTTCATGTGAAATTGGGGGTTTCTTCATAGAAATATTTTATTAGTTTAATTGGGGATACCATATAAGTAATTAGTTGATTTTATTGAACTATAATAGGGATAAAAATACTGTTTTTAATGATTATCCTATATGTTTGTAGCTGAAAAATATGGTTTTAATGGTGTTTGTGAACCACATGAAATTCTAAGAGTTGTGTTGTGTAAAAATGGAGATTTTGCAATGATGTCATTTATTGAACCATATGGGGCTGCCCTAAAAATGATTCTTTGTTTTCACTGAAATGTACTACGCTTCCCTTTATGTTTTGGAAACTTAAAAAGTGTGCACATTGTATGCATGTGATGTTTATAAGGATTTTTGTGTCTGAAACACTACGGGGTTTTTAGGAACTGTTTTATGAAAACTTTAAGTGTTTTGTTGCGTGTTGTAAGTGGTATAAAATGTGATAGATACTGTTTTGGTTGTGTTTTACAATTAATAATGTTTTAGATTAAAATTTATTTATGTTTCATTCTGAAAGTGATTGAGCACAAAAGGGGAATCCCGGGTACCTAGGTGGGGCGGATTTCTACTAGTACGGCTAGTGGACCGGATGGGTTTTGTCCCTGTTTCACTTAGAATTTGGATAACGACAACTATAACTAAACTATGTGGATGATTATTGGGGACCAATAGGTTATGGGTATGTTCCCTAATAGTGTCTCTTTCATGAGAATGGATTTTTCAATGGATACTTTACACCGAGGTACGAGGTACATAGGGCCCAAGACAACCTAGTGCCTAGGGGTGTTCCCAATGTTGTTGCTCATTGGATATGTAGTATTTAAGCATTTCATAGGGTGTGTTTGGAATTAAATTACAGTATCTAACATATCTAATTTAAAGTGTTAATATTCTGAAAATTTTGGATTGAAAACTATTTTCAATTGGAGGTTTCATTTCTTGAAATTTTAACACGACTTTTCCATGCGTTTGAAAACTGCTTGCTTTTTCACATTGTATTTCTTACTCCTTGGAATCATTGGGTGGTATCCTATTGTGATTAGGCTCACACCCTACTTAAACCCCTTGGGTGTAAGTATACTTGGTTATTTTTGATTCAGGTAAAGGAAAGGCTAAGGGTGATGGAGGTTCAGGGTGTTAGTTCCCATCATTGGTGCGGAGTTGTGGAGATAGCATGAGGGCGATGAACCCTAGTCATGTGGAGTCCTTGTGGATGTCTTGATGCTATAATTATTTTTATTTGGACCACTTGTATTATCTTTAAGCCAATGTACTCAGTTCTAGTTTTTAATTATTTCTTGTTTGGCTGAAAAATTTCAGATTTATATTATGGTTTGTTTTTAATGTTTTATGCTTTCAAACTTGAGTAAATCGTTCCCAAAAATAAATTAATGATACCCAGGAACTTGTGCCAGCCTGTGGGGATTGGGAATGCCCTTTGGGTCATGTCACAGGCTAGGTTTCGTGCCAGATTTGGTGGTGACCAGATTCGGTTCGTGACAAAATAGGTCTGTATGATTTTATATTGGAACAAAAAAAATTATAATGATATTGAAAAAGTGTGGTGTATAATATTCTAACCTAGTTTTGACACAAAAAAATATTATGAATAAAATTAAGAAGTAATAAAAAAATTAATATATTAAAAACTAATCTAATTAATAATTTCAATATTGATGAATTTGATAGATACAAACTCAGATATCATTTGTATAACTCTTTTGGAAGAGTAATTTTAAATCAATCCAAAATTAGATAATTTTATTAATGTAAAATGAATATTCATATATATTTATGCTACTATTGATTATTTTTTTATATTATATGTTGGAAAATATAATTATTTTATTTTATATATATGTGTGTATTAGTATAGAGATGTTTTGGATGTAAAATTGTCAATTGGATGAGCCCATTTCAGAAGTATATGTGCTTGCTCACATAAAAAAACAATAAATAACTTAACATAGAATTTATGAACATGAGTATATTTATTTAAAATAATGTAGTAAACTAATTTGGATGAATAAATTTTAATTTTTTCTTTAAAAGGAAATTAAAAGTTTAGTGGTGATTTTATAATAATGTGAAAATGTATTTCAATTTATGAATATTTCAATATAGAATTTTGTTTTGAATTTTGTTTGAAATGGATTAAAATTATATCAATGAAAAATAATGACATAGTTATATATAGGTAGAATAAATTGTAAACAACTAAGTGGTAAATATTTTTATAAAACCATTAGCTACACCAATATTTTAGAAACAGTGGTTGACTTTATATTAAAAATCCTCCACTTAATTAAATACTTTCAATGGATCACCAATCCTGATATGAATTTATATTCAAACATTAATTTCTCTTTTCTTATGGGAATTATTTCTATTTGGTTTTACATTTAAGGTGGAATTATAGAAATTATATATATTAGATAATTTTTCGAACAATTTTTGGCCTGTGAAATTGGATAAAATATCTCAACTCTTTGGTATAGGTCTACAACAGTGGAGGATTGTGTTGGTAAAAAAAATAAAGGGGACATAAAATCAATGAAAAATATAATTTTGGAATGATAAAGATATGGTGACTCATATTTAAAATGTCTCTGATATAGATAAACATCCATGTTATGGACATAACACTTCCATGAACTCTTTTTCATTCACTATGGATTTCTTAAATACAATAATAAGGATATATATAATTTCAATTTTCTCTTTTGGTTTTATGGAGACATATTGGTTTCCTAGATTTGACTAAGGATTTTCAAACATCCCAAAGGTGTAGAATTCTAGAGCCTATTTTATCCAATAATACAATAATAAAATAAAATATTACTTAATGTAAGATAATATTATGTTGTTAGACATTATTATTTATTTATTTGAAAGTATTACTAAATGAGAAATTATTATGTTTTAAAAATATTTATGATGGTTGTATTTGGTTTGGTGATGTTTTTAAAAGTTATTAATGCATTATCAATCAACACCGCTATTAGATAGTATTTTACATGTTGTGTTTTTTAGAGAAAATTAACCAAAGAAAAGCTTGATTCTATTAGTCATTGTGATGATAAACTATAACATTATTATAAAAAATAATATATTATAAACGACCAATATTATGGTCATTATATTATGCTGATGGTGGATTTACATAATTCATGGGAACCATGAATTGTCTGAATTTCATCAATGTTTTTATCATGTTTAATGATAAAATAGGTAGTTTTTCATGGTCTTAATAGGATAAATATACATGGTTCGTAAGAATAGATAAAAAGGGGGAAATTAGAAATGACACAGCATTGTACATTTCATGGTTTTCTAGTGTATTTTATAAAATTCTTAATTGAAATTGGATAATAATGAATTATTGGAATTTTCAATAACTATTTTTTTGAAAAATTGAAATAATGATAATTGTGGAGGAATTAATAAAAATAATGTTATGGATTAATAAATTTAAGATATTTCGGTTGTTTTGTGTTAAAAACCACTTTTGTGTCAAACAAAACCAACAAAAAAATTAATGGAGATATAAAATTATGAAAACATACTATATTTTTTGGAGGATAAGTTTTTTGAGGATTTAGTTTTCATTGTAAAAAATTTGACCAAGAAATAATGTATTTGTTAGGGACACTAATAAATTTTTATCAATTTTTTTATTTTTTTAGAAATTCGTAGAGAGAAACATTTTGGATTTTATAGGATCACTGTATATATATCAATTGATTTTTTTGAATGATAGTGAATCTTTTTCATGTGTTATGTGAAGGGAGATATTTTCATATAAAGACATTTAAAGAGATTAAATACAATAGCTAAATATGATTGATAAAACATAATTTAGAAAAAATATATTACATCTTGGATGATAATGTGAGGAAAAAGAGATTGAATTAGATTGAAGACTTATAATTTCTATTAAATTTGAATCTAAAGAGACACAGTTATGTTTTAATAGTGCATTTTTTATCCTATTTCATCCTCATTGTATGTGGAAATTGACCCTTTTTTCACCCTTATCCCTAATAAGAGACAAATGCAATAATAACGAACCTTGGAATCAATAATTATCATATCATAAATCTTATACCCATAATAGTGAGATATTGTATTCCTGGTACAATGATAAATTTTCAATTAATGATCCTTATATGTTGTCCTTATAGGTGATCCATGTAAAATCATCATGTACCAACACTTTACTATTAAAATTTAAATATTGTGCATGTTTTATTTTAATTTATATGTTCATGTTTTCTCACTAACATAAGGTCATGTCCAAATTTTTTAAAAAAACAATAAACTAGTTAATCCCCACCCCCAAATAATGGTGTTTTAGAACTTTTGGTTACAATATATGTAAATTATTTATTATAAATAATAATTATTATATTTATATTTTTTTAGCGGTTTGTATTTCATATGTGAGTGAATGTCTGCAGCATGATGTGTATGATAAAGTGTGTGAGGATTTTATTGGATTAACAAGGATGTTGTGAGGAGATCCTGTGTATATAGTATGTAAGGAGAGTTATATGTGTTCGTTGTGTAAGTTAGTATTGTTTTGTATTAGAGATATACTTATATAGACATATAGAGTGGTGTAAGTGATCTTAGATGAATATTTAGAAAAAATAAAAAATTATAGGTACTTTTGAAATGATTGGGATAGAGAATGTAAGGTCATATGATAGAAAAATTCCATAATAAATTATTTGTGAATATTAAAAGACGTAATATGAAGCAGTTTTCTCCCCCGCCATTCATTTAAGAATACATGTTTTGTATGAAATAATCTCCCCATGGGACTATATTTCTTATTTACGGTCTCATACATCTATAAGGTTTTCCAAATGAAGGAGGCCTCTTAATCACATGGGGTGGTGATGACGTAACCTTTTATCATATGAGAGGATGGGATGCTAACTCATCCCTTAATGGGAGTATTTTATTTTATGGGACACTTTATAGATTAATTCACGGTCAAAAATCATTCCTAGTTATAATATATACTTCCCTTATGTGAAATTGATTGATTGAAAACATGCATTTATGAGGATACTGCAACTTATTAATTATGTTGTCTTTCATTTGACCCATGTATTTGGTCAGGATAGTCACTTAATCGATATAGTTAGACACTTCAGAGTTTATTTCAATCCATATAGACATCATGATCTTACAGAAAGAGGTAGGAAGTGTTGTCGAGTTAGAATATGAAACAAATTACAGATTATAACATATAATTGTAAGGATAATGAAAAACCAAATATATTAGATTCATTTAATGAGACACATCAAAAAAATTTAGGTCGTACGATAAGTACTATAGTGTAAAATTTTAATAACATTCGTCCTTGATTTTTCTAAATAGTTTCAAGTCATTTGGTATTCATTAATATCATTTGAAATTTCATTCTATTCCTCATGGTAGGGTGTTATAGAATACAATTTTCAACACATAAGGAAATAAGTTATGGGGTTTTTATTGAATATAATGTTGGAAATCTATTTTTTATTTTTTATTTTAGGCACTCGGGTCATTTTATTCATCAAATAATGAATGGTTGGACAATATTCTCATAACATAACAATATTTTAGGTTTTACTCAAACAAGGGAATAATTTAATCTTATTATAATCATATAAATATGGATACCCTATATAATCCTCATTTAGGGCCATGACTCCATATTATACTCAACACATAAGGAAGTATGGTTCATCCAATTCTTATTTTATAGGGATCCATATTCATTATGCATACAGTGATTCATTTATTATACTCATAAAAAATTAATTCTTGTAATAATTGGTAGATATTTATTCTTAATGGAATTATTGTATAATAATGTTTTTTGGATTGAACCTTGGAGATTTATCCAGTGTGTTCTACTAGAAACAAAATCAAAACCCACCTTTTTGGGTGATAATTCTAAAGGTTGTGTGGTAGGACCCATCCATGTTTTTTAACAATAATTGATATGGTGTACTAGGTGAAAGGTACCAAACATTGGGTTTATTTGGTACATAGACATGAAATGACCCATTCAAGTTTAACCTAAAATATGGGTTAGATGAATAAAATTTTGGAACTAAGAGGAAAATATTAAATCAAGTAATATAAGGAACCCATTAAGAGTATCTAAAATCAAGGAACAAAATTATATAATGTAATTTATCTTGACATAAGTAATTTATTGAAACCATGATGAATATATAAACTTATTGTAAATATATTCATATTATATAATAATCTCCCATATAAGAAATCTTTCGCATAATGGTTTACACTATCCCAATCATACAAGGTGTTGTAATTTTTCAATGGGGTAAACATGTGCAAAAAGATACAATAGAACAATTAAATATATAATTATAATGATAGTATTGTCCTCCATAAAAAGATCATTGTAAAAATAAAAAGGGATGTTTTATGATTTTGTTGACTATGGTATAATCTTATATGATGGTGTACCATTGTAAAGGAGTTAAATCAATTAATTAGAAAAAATTCTTGTCTATTGTGAGTTCTTAGTGTTTGATAAAGTCCAAGTGTTTAAAATAAAAAAATCATTAGACACATACACAACTATACCAATGTCATTTCATTTCATAAGAATCAATCATAATGAATTTTATAAGAAATGATCTATAAATATATAATTTAGAAAAGAAATTTCCATGTTGGAGTTGCACAATTTTGTTCCCTATCTTTCCAACATTATTTACAATATTACATATTATATTTATTTAAAGGCTTATAAAAACTAAATTTTTCACAAAAAATTGTGATTTGACCCTTTGAATCCATTCCTCAGAAGAAATGATCCTCCTCTTTAAAGTTTTATTACGATAATTATAGGAAGTGACTCTTAACTTCCTTCCAATAATTAAGGTCAAAAATGATTTGTGAAATAATAAATAATAACTATGAGGATTACATAGTGATTTTTAGTGTGGAAAAATATTTCATGAAAATGATGGTTTCTTATATATTTTTGAATTATTTCATATTTATTAGAATTTTATGTGACCATAAGATATTAATATCATAGAACCAAGAACAGTTTAACTATTTGGAAAATCTTACATGATCATGAATTATTATACTACCGTGATGTGAAGATTTTCTTAGTTGAAAATGATTGTTCTTCCATGAATTATGAGATTTAATCCTTATGAAAATTTCTCATTTATTATAAATTGAATCCCAAATTAAAATAATTATATCATTTTATCAGTATGGACATTACTAATTCCTAATCTGTCAAAACAAATCCAATAAAACATGATACACAACAATTTATTGGGTTCACCCATAGAAGTTTTTAAAGATTCTATGGTCTATAATCCCTTTAAAATGGGTTTTATGGTTTTGATAAAATTAAGGTTTTTTATTGATTAAATACATGGCCTAAACCCAAATATATAATTTTAGCACTACCATCATCAAATTAGAGAAAATATATAGAATTTTTATCCATCAGTGAATGAGAAATCACACAACACATAAAGCTATCATTTATTTCTTCATCGTTCACAAATATATTTTTCATGACAGTCTTGAGTTGTATTATTTATGAGGGGAATGTTTCATTTTATCGATTGTAAAGTGTTTCCCATATATTTTTTGTTTATAAAAAATGACCACCTTCGAATTATATTTTTTTAGAATACAAGGGGTCTAATTATGAGGTAATATAGGGACAATATCTTCAATACATGACACCTTGTATGATTTTGGAGTAGCGTCTATAATTATAATATGTCCACCAATATAGGGTTCTCAACTCATGGTTTTTTGGAACCAAGAGAAGAATTGATAGTGAAGGTGTGTGGGTCGTCACGATGAATAATAAACTCAAGGATTATTATTTCACCAAGAGGAATAATTCCCTCATTATTTCTAACATACTAACAATGAGTTAATCAAAAAAAATAATTGAATTGGAATGGAAAAATTATAGGATTCTAAGGGGAACAAAATTAAAATGTAATTTAAAGCTGGATCAAATATAAAATATCTAAACATAGTTATGTATCCTATGATAACATGAAATAAGATCCATGATGTTCTTGATTAATGGGTGTTTTTATGGATCTGGAATATATATAAGAGAAAATAAATTTTCTTCATCCTAGTGATGGACTATTGGAAAAGTCATATTATAAACTAATAAAACAGTAATCTATGAACTAAGGAATATATATGGCATATATATTTTGGAATTATGTTATAAATAACAGATAACTCTATGTCTTTAATGGCCTTATTGGGTCAACCATTTAATTTTTTATTTTAAGGTCATTTGACGTGGTCCATGTACCCAATCTGGGGTTTTAAGTGGATAATATGAGATAATGGATTTAGGGTTTCAAATTGGAGTATCTTGAATGTAAGAATTGATATTTAATAAAGAGAATATTAGCACAATGAATTTTTACTACCAAGAAGAGTATCAAAATTCAGTGAATTTGATTCTACATAAAAAATTCATAGCCCTAAATAAATTGGTATAATTATAGAATGTCATAACATTTCAATAGAATTGGGTACAAATTCACACATGTGTACAATTTAGGTTTTTATAATCTACATTAATTTTTAGATTATAAAATATGTTACTCATAAAATATGGGGGTATCGGTAAATTGGAAGTGGATATATGTGGGAATAAGATAACCATAACCAATGGATAAAAAACTGCCACACTATTATGAAATAGTGTATAGTGTTATAAACTTTTTTCCTTAGGATGAAAAAATTATTATGGCTAGTTGATCAGATTTGAGGTAGGGGTATTATTACAAAGAGGAGGCATCCATTTTTTTATCTAAAAAACATGTTAATATTTATTTAAAATTGGGTACCATGATTTTACTCTAATCATTTTTGGAATACAAATATGGGAAACTCAACATAATTCTATCTGTTGGTGATGCTTTTTTAATCAAAGCTATGATGTCTGTCTCTATATAAAATGTTATTCTAGATGTTTTTTGTACCTTAAATGTTATGACACTATATATTTACATTTTCATAGGTACAATGTGAATACAATCATATTTTTTATTATTGAATCATCTGAAATGGAAGTCCTACTTAATATAAATAGTTGTACTTTTTATAAATTATAATATACTCATGGTAAATTTTTGCTCAAATGCAAGAGTAAAAGAAGATATAATCTAAATTATTCACATGATAATGGGTTAGGTTAGAAGACATTTAATTATTGTATGGATGATTTTAAGTCACTAAATTCATTGTGAGTTTTCCATTTTGTGGTTTAAATTTTTTTAACACATTGACGTGGAATTCATAGTGAGAGAAGACTTATATTTGTCTCATGCATCCCTTTTTGAGGATTCAACCTGAAAACCCTTTTTTATTTAAATTTTTTTAAAATATTAATTTGAAATCATATGAGTTAGCTTATCCATCAATGGGAAATAATCTTTGAGTGGATACTAGAGCCTTTTCAGGATTTTTATTATGTTGTTTTTAACGAACAAGTCTATTAGTATTTTTTATATTGCTTACAATATATGTTACTCCCCAATATTTTAAAATATGTAAAATAATATTGAATATAGTATAGGATATGTAATTATATTAATGGAATGGAATATAACATCACAAGACATAAGGATATAATTATTTTTTAAAATAAATTTGGTCCCTTTAATAACATTCAATCTACGCAATACTGGGTTTGAATGAAAACCATTTCTCTATTAAAATACTTTCATTTTAACATTTTCATGATAACATAGACATTAAATTGGAAGGTATTAATAGTAATAAATAAATTATGAAAATTATTAGTCTTATAGATGTATAAAATGAATAAAATATATAGGTAATGATTACATAAAAAATTAGAACCATTTAAGAGAATGATAAATCATTTTGGGAAAAATTAATTTTTCTATAAAATACTGTTTAGTCGGGATTTTCCCACATAATTTATAATTAATATATACCAATTTTTAAGAAACATAATATTAATATTTTAAATATATATTTTAAAATTATCCTCAGGTGAATTTTTATATATAAAAAGTTTCATTTTTTAATGAATATTGAAAATTAATTAATTTAAAATAAAAATTAGCATATAGTTTAAATTATTTTAAATTTACATTATAATTTAATTTTGTTTTAAAGTAAAATTGTACAATTTTATATCTATTATTATAATATAGTATATTATAATCATTTTTATATTTAATTTAAAAATAAAAAATTTGTAAACATTTAATCATTTTATATTTAGACCCCCATTTTATCGTCTTGTCTCCATGAATAATATTAAATTAAAATATTCCAATTATGTGACTGGAAATTATGAAAATGGATTCTGTATTTTGATTCAGAATTATTTTTTTATCTAATCATTCTAATATAATTTTTGACAAAAATGAATAGTACAAACAGAAAAAATTATCGTGGTTAAGGTAAAAATAGTATCCAAAGGGGTTAAACAAAAACAAAAATAGTTTTAATGGAGTAAAACAAGTCTAAATTATATTTAATGTATGTATATAGAAAAAATAATGTCTAATAATCTATAATATTCCAATTTTCACCATTTTGGAATGTCAATTAAATGGGTACTTGTTTTTTCTTTTATGAAATTACAAGTGCCCCACTCACATCACCTATAAAAGGCCACACCTATCTTCTATTCATCAAACAATCAATCCTTTTTATTGAAAAATAACTAAAAAATTAACTAAAAAAATTAATTCACCTTATTCTATAATACTTTTTTTTGGTAATTATTTCATTCTATGAGTACTTTAGGTAGAATCCCATATAGGTGGTCCAATAAAGGGTAAAATTCCTAATTGTGTGTTTTGGATTTATTTCATCTTACACATCCTTGAAATATTATTAATATATTATTATATAATAGAATAAGTATCTTAAATAAAATGTGATGTTTTTTTGTTATTAGAAGGACATATACACATCTCCTCTTCCATTAAATTGGTTTCAAATTGATCAAACATATGTACGGAGGACTACCGCCTCACGAAATGGTGTCATTCATATTTCAATTAGCATATATCATGGTTTGTTATGATAAGGGATATAAATTAAATTTATATATATGATATAAATAACATAATTATACATCAATATTAAATATATCATAATAATTTTTTTACTTTCTATTTCTTAGGGGATATGAAAAAATCACTCATGTGTACAGCGGACTACCGCCTCACAAAGCTATTTGATTTGTTTATCTCTAAAACTATACATGGATAGTAATAAGGGTAATATTAATGAATATAAGTGATATAAATGTCACAAATATTATATTAGTGAAATATTTATCATTTTGAAATAATAATATATCATTATCTTTATTATATTTTCACTCGTTAATGAAGGATAACGTTATTCATAAACTTGTAGACATCGACCTTTTTGAAATGTTGTGACCCTCTATTCATTTTTACACCACGTGGATGATATATATAAGTATATATAATGAAAAAATTTATATATAATATTATGATCATTATGATATGATAAAATATTACTTAACTTCTTTCCATAATTAAAATTGAAAAAGGGAAACATTACTCTTATGTGCGTACGACCTATCGTCTGCATGATTGTAATGTAGTTCATTTTTTCATAAAAAGTTTTCAGAATTGGATTCAAAAATTAAATTTATCTATAAATATGGAAATTATTTCAATATCATTACTCTATTTTGGTTTAAATAATTAATTCATTGACCATAATCAAACTACCAAATACTTTTTTGACACATAGGCCAAATATAATTAAAATATATAACATAATATTATTTTTTTATGTAATCATATTTAAAAAATTAATAAGTGAAATTAAAATAATATTAAACATGGAGAACGGTCTTAATAATTTAAATAATTAATATAAGTACATTATTCTAGAATATGTATAACATAAATGATGATTCTAACTCAATGAAACTGTTTCTCATCTCACTTTTACATCAACGATACACACACCATATTAAAAAATTATTTATGTTTTTTGGTGTATATAATACAAACTTTATATGTTATATCATGAATTCATTTATGTTAATTGTATTTAAATATTCATTTTCTGTTATTTCATTCAATGGGATTATTATTCAAAAGTGATCAAAGTGGCAAAGGTTTATGTGACAATCTCGTCATTATTCAGGATTTATTTTTGGTGTAATTTTCCAATTGGGTAATTAAATGTTATTTTTATCCTAAACTAACACTATTTTATTTTCATATTGTACATAATGAAATGTTTTAGTAAATATTTCTATTTTTAATATTTTTTACATAAAAAGGTTGATAAAATGTTTTTATGAAAATAATACTTTATTTCTTGCTTCGGTTTAACTTTTTTTAATCAAAAACCTTATCATCTAAAAATGCTTTCAAAAATATTTTTAATGTTTCAATAATGATATGAAAAATAAAAGTATACCCATTTTTAATATTTAACAAATCTTTTTAAAAGTATCATCATGTCATTTTCTAATTAATGCCTGTTTGGATTTTACAGAAAACATGAATGCTATCATTGTTTTCACATATACAAAATGATATGAATTATCCCCTGTCATGAAAAATTAATGTTTTTTCATTATGTCACATGTTTTAAAAGGTTATTTTCAAAAAAAAAACTATTTTGGAATTTTTTTAGTTTTAGTTTAAAAAATAGTTTCATTGTGAAAATGTTTATTTTCCTCAAAATTGATTTTTTATAACTTTTATGGTAAATATAATCATCAATGCAGCAATACATTCATTGAAATTATTATATAATAGGTATAAAGTGTATTATTATCATGTTAATTCAATCATTTTATGTTTTATGATTTGTTTTATAGGGGTTGTAAAATTTTATTATCATTTAGTATAAAACCCACAGTGGATTATGATTATGTTTATTAATTGGGGAATGTACAAACATTTTATTTTCTAGTTTTCAATACTAATGTTTCTATTGATTATGGTTTACACCATTCATATTATGAATTAATTATACTTTTTATTTAATGGGTAACACCATATATATCACCTTGATACATCGGTAGGTCTAACAGGACAAACTAGATTTGGTTTTGGTATTACCCCTAAATATAGAAGTATTTGATCAAGTTATCAATGGAGTAAAAGATGCTATAATAATTCCTTGATGGTATGTTTGTACATATATAATTATTCATTCCATTATTATGATTTTAGTTTATTATATTCTATGAGATTATTCAATAGATAAAACATCATTGGTCATGTTTTATGCTCAAGTGATACTTTACATGGAATTATTTGATCATCATTTATTCCTTCTGTATTATACAGAAGTTAGTGATTTAATGGAATGTATTTCAATTATTGAACATTAAATATTTATTATACTATATTTATTCATAGATTACATGGTATACATACCATTATTGTGAATATCATCAAACCCCTTTATAAAGTATTATTTTCCCTTAGATACTATGAAGTTTTTTTGAATTACATTTAGGGATACACTAAGGTGAATAATGGAATTATAAAATAATATACTCTGTTTATTTTATATCTTCAATTATAATAATAATTTAATATATAAATATATTTTTTCAGAACTTCTAATCAATTCATTCCTTCAGGATGAAATTCTTTATATCTTATGCCAATGTAAAAAAGTAGAAACTAGCTCTATGATGATGTGGTCGGGTTGCTACAGTAGGTATCATATGAAGTTTAGTTGTAACCATGGGAAATAGATTTATGAAAGATATATTATAGAACATAAACATATGATTTAGTTTGAGTATATGTATATAATAACATCCTAATTTTTTCATAAGAAATATTTTATGTGGGTTTTTCTACAAAAATGAACCCCTGATGAGATACTAATATAGGAAAATTTTCTTGTAAAATTGTACATTGGGTTAATAACTCTGATAATGGTAAATTAGGATTGAACTAATCTTCACCTACTACCAAAAAATATGCCCTATTGTGAACATGTATTGACAGTCATTGGGGAGATACTTAGTAAAATCACAATTTCATAACAAACAATTATAAAGGATTTTAAAATAATGATATAAAAAATAAATTATTTTTATTATTATGATAATATATATGAATTATTTTTTAATTTAATTAGAGTATTTCACTAGTTTTGAGATTATAAATTATATTTCATAATTATATAAACTTATACATTATATTCCATAATTTAGAAATGATTACTAATAGAAGTATTGGTAACTACATCAACACACATAAACTGAAGTGTGTGAATCATCATTTATTTATTAGATTAATCCAATAATTCAATGATAACTAGTCTCCCAAACATTCTCATCATATAATGATAATTTTTATTGTGATAAAAATATAAATAATAAATCCACTAATTATTTTGGATTATGAGGACATATATATAATAATATGAAGGTATTGAATAATACAAGTAAATAGAAGAAGGTAATGAATGATTTTTGTACAAGTGATAATTGTTCTATGAAACACAATAGTACATAATTAATGGGAATGAGATTTTTCTACACCTGTGGGGATAAATTCTAGCATGATTATGATCTCATGTGTAAGAAAAAGGATTCCAATGTTCAATGATTTATCTTTAACAATATGGGTTACTATTCAAATGAAATCCCCAAGCATCCCTAGAATATTCCTCATAATTTTATAATGTATCAAGGTCAATACAGTGGTATTAAAATAGATAAAGTGGAATGATTAATGTGATTTGGTTTTCAATAAAAAATTATCTTATTTTAGTATATTATAAATGATATATTGGTTAAAATAATTATGAAATATATAAGGATTGTACTGAAGAACATTTTAATTATGTATTTGAATGCTCATGTTTAATGGTACAAATGAGAAAGAAAACAATTTTAGTGGAATATCTCACATCTTGAAGAACATGTTATTTTTTAGAATATGAAAATTAATATTTTCCTATTATTGAGATATTGATGGTGGGATAATGATATAATTGATATGGGTAAGGTAAATTGGATAGTACATAATAGCCTATAAGTAATTAATGATTTGTGGAAAAATATTATGATATCATTAATATAGTTAATAAAAATTTTGGATTATAAGAAAAATTTCTAATAATATATCTATTATTTGATGAATAAATAATAATGAATATTTTCAATATGTTTTTATTTTATTTCCAGTAATTAACTAATTTCAATAGAATACATGATTATGGTACTTGTATGTTTTATATGTAAAAAATTAATATCTACTTCATGTTGTTTGTGGGGATTCAAGATAAGTTAAATATTAAAAGGTGGAGTCCTAATTTATAAATTTCTTGATCATAATCTTTTTAAATGTCATAAATTTAAATTTTTTTGAAATGGTTTATGATAAGAAATATTTATGGTTATATAGATTGATTTAATAAATAACCATATGAATATTTATTCATATTGGAAAAACTGTAATAACCATTTTCATGTAATAACAACTAGATATCTAAGGACTAAGATATAATTCTATTATAGATATTACAATCCATTAAATGTAAATTTTAGTGCTTTAAAAAAAATTCATATTAATTTCGTGGACTAAGTAATGAATTGGAAACTGATCAATGTTTAACCAAAAATATAAAACTATGCCTATGAAATATAATTATATCAATTAAGTATATTTTCAAATATTAACATTTTTTATGGTTAAATATTTCCTCAACTCTATTTTATCGATATTGAAAAAAAATATTTTAATAATACATTAATTTAAGTTGAAATTATTGTCTTTTAAGTCATTCAGATTTAAAGTTTTTTGGTCCTTAAAATTCCATTAATAATTATGTTTCTTATAAATAATTACCTTTATCAAACTCTATAGTTATTTATTTATTTAATCAATGTCCATAACCACACGTAGTACCAATGTTGGGGTATCTAGATACTTAGTTTTATATTATTCCACATGAACATTGTACCCACCTTTCACTGTTATCATGATTTTTTATTAACCCTTCTCACAATGTGGGATTTCAGGAAGGTATTTCCAAATAAAAAAAATCATATATTACCAATATCATGATTAAATATTGGGGATTCAATTTATATAACTGGTATAATGTCAGACCATGTTATTTTAAAATATGAACATCATATTCGATAATATGAATGAAACACAAAACAATATTTATAAGAGAATATAACATACCAATAAATTAATATATATTTATATTTTAAATAAATTCAATATATTTTATAGATTTCAATGTATGTAACACCCGTTATGACTGAAATGAGGTACTCTATTAATATATTATTTCATAAACACTGTTATTATAAGAAAGATAATAAATTTGATGGTATGAATAATAATTAATAAATTTTTAAACATATATTTTTTACACTTGTAAAAAATAATTAATAAATATATTTTTAGTGATAAAATTAAAACCATTTAAAAGAAAAAATAAATGTTTTTTTTGAAAAATGTGTATTTTTTTAAAGAGATTTTTATCATGTTTTTTTAAAAAAATATAATTACTTTTTAAATAAATTTAAAAAAAATTCAAAAAATAAACCACATTTTTTATATCGACATCTCAAAAATATCAAATGGTTACTTTTTTATTTTTCTTAGATGTTTCCTTTTTTATGAATAGTGAAAATTTATAAATTTTATTTTAAAAGAGCCTTTACATTTAAATTATTTATAAAAATAAATTATATTATAAATTGGTTTTAGGAAATAATTATATCAATAAAATATAGTTTAATCTAATTTTGGTAATTGGAAGAATTTCCATATTGAATTTATATAAATAAACATTGTAAACTCATGAAAATTTTCTCTTTAAACACCTATTTTATCATCAGATTTATGAGATTAATTCTAAATTAAATTTTTTCGTTAATGTTAATGAAATTTGGAAACAAGGATTCCATATTTTGAATCCAAATAATATATATATCTAATAATTCCAACATAACGTTTTACCAAAATTTATATTGGAATTAATAAAAATTAATTAACATAGATAAGAAAATGTTAGTATACTGGGGGTTAAAAAAATATATTGGTTAAAATGACATAAAAACTTGTCTTAGAACTATTTTATTTCCATATTTCAACCCTATTATTTCTTATTCCTGAAAATAATCCATTTTTTACCCAATTGTTTTAATAAAACCATGGTTACATGTTTTTATTTTCAAATTTTTTAAATGTGGCACTCACCTCATCTATAAAAGGTCACCCCTATCCTCTCTTATTATTTCCTTCAAAACCTTTTTTCTAACCAGTCCAAAAATAAACAACTTCAAAATTTTCATAAACACATCCTAGAATCCTTTTTTGGTCAACAATACATTCTGGTAATACATTGAATATAATTCTTATAAAGTGGTTAGATAATAGTTGAATGTCTTAACTCTGTGTTTTTTCTTTATTTCATATCAAACTCATTCAAGAATTGGTAATTAATTATTATATAATAATATCCATATCATAAATTTATATAATTTTTTTTATGTTCATTACCAATTTTCATCATCTCATCCATCAAATTGGATTCTGAATCATCAATCGTGTGTACGATGGACTACGACATCATGAACCGATATCATTAATTTTTTCATTTCCACATATCATAGTTTGATATGATAATATATATAACCTATATATATATATATTATTTTTAAAATAGTTATTACTATGGTTTCATTTAATAGTATAAAAATTAATACTTTCCAATCTATATGGGATATTATAATGTCTCTCATGATTATGTCGAACTACAACCTTGTGAAGCTATGCAATTTGTTTTCCACTAAAACTATTCCTGAATGGTAATAAGTATAAATTAATTTAATATATATTAAATACAAGAATTAATTATTATATTCATTAAATGTTTAAAATTCTGAAAAAATAATATAATATTTTCTTTCTCACCTTCTCACTCACTAAATGATAATAATTTCTTTCGTGTATGTGTGGACCACTCCTTTCACTAAATGACGTTAATCTATTTTCATCACCACAAATTATGTATGATATATATATATATATATATATATATAAGTATATATAGATATAGAAGATATGTTATATAAAATATTATGATATTTCTATAATACGGAAATATATCTCACCTTTCTTCAATAACAAACATTGAAAAATGATAATGTTACTCTAGCGTACATTGGACCTAATATCTCCATGATTATAACATAGTTAATTTTTTATAACCATATTAAATTATTAATTTTTAAATTATAATTTATGTATAAATATAAAAATATTTTCATGACTGTTATTATTGAAATGTTTCAATAATGCCATCTTTGACCATAGTCATCCTACAAAAGTCATTTTTCAAACCTAATCTAAATATAATAAAAACATCCAATAAAAAATTTATTGAATAAGAAATCATATGTAACATTGTAATAAGTGAAATAGAATTTAAATTAAATATTAAATATGTTCTTAAGTAATAAAATAAATAAAATAATTGTATTATTTAGGAAGATAAATAACATACGTGATGATTCAGAATCAATGGATAGGTTTTTCATCTAACATTTACATCAGTAGGACATACTCTATATTCAATATCTATTTAACTTGTGTTATTTATTTAATTAACTTTTGGTATTTTATATAATGAATTAATTTATCTTAATGGGTTTTTATTGTCTCATTTAATGTTAGTTCTTTCATGGGGTTTAGGATTCAAAAGTTACAATAGTGTAAAGGGTTTATTTCACAATCTATTTATTATAGAGGATTGTTTTTGCATAAGCCTACATTGGGGAAATTAATTGATATTTCAAACCCTAAAATCAGAATGTTTTTATATAAGATAATTATTAATTAATTTATTTATGTAATAGTTCACTTTTTCCAATTTTTGGTACATAATATTAATGATAATTTTTTTATGAAAATCTTACATTATTTTTCCCATCGGTCAGAAATTATTTTTCATAAAAAACCCTTGTTTCTTAAAAATGATCTCATAAATGTTTTCAACATTTTCAAAATTAGTTATTAAATTAGTTTTTTACATTTTTATATTTTTTACAAAATTATTTTCAATGAATTATTGTATAATATTAAAAATATTTTCCATTTGGATTGTACTTAAATATGAGAGGATCCTTTGTGTCAACATTTAAAAAATGAAGAGAATTTTCTACCATTATGACCAATATTTTATAGATATTATTTTACATGTTTTAAAATTTTTTCATTGTAAAAGGATATTCAAAACGTTTAGTTTCACAATTATTTTTTATGTGAAATGGGTATATTCAATATAAACTTTTTTAATGGATTTTTATGGTATTTATTCTCATCAACTGAAGAAACCCATCATTGAAAATATAATCAAATAAGGTTATGTTTTACAAATATCATCATTATTATTTAATTGGATGGAATATGATCATTGTAACCGAGGATATACATTTCTTCTAACATTATCCATATTAATCTATATTTTTTAGGATTATGTTTATTAATTACAAAAAAATTCAAATTTTTTATGCTATTTTTCCAATATGAATATTTATATTGATTGTTTTTTAGCCCATTAATATGATGAATTAATTTGTCTTTTTATGTGGTGGGTAGAACACAATATACCCTCGATTCATCGGTAGGTCTCGTGAGGAAAACAACATTTTTGGCTAAGGTTCTACACATTTATTTAGATTCCTTTCCAAAATTCCTAGATTGTATTAGATGTCTTGACATAACACATTACCAGTAAGGGTAAATGTCCATCATTTTTTAATGAATTATTATGAATTCAATTATTGATATTCAATGTGATTATTTGATTAGTTATAGTATACATGGTTATATTTCATGCTCATGTGATTATTTATATATAATTATTTTTTCATCATTAAATCCTACCATTTTACACTCATGTAATGTATGGTATGGAATGTGGTTCAGTTATTTTCATTTCCATATTTTTTATTCTTTATTTTTTCTAAGACTCTACTATTATTTAACCCTAACTAGGCATCTAAGATCACCCGTTTCTTATTATTTATTTTCCCTAGGATACCATGAAATGTTTTTCATTGATATACAAGGATACCATAAGGAGAATATTATTATTCTATAATAAAATACATTTGGTATTTGTTTTATTTAAATTTTTATAATAATTTCATGTGTGCATCATCTTTACCAATACCTCAAAAATATTCAGTCCTTTGGGATGTGATTCCTTTTATGATATTTTAATATAACAAATTTGAAACTAGTTTTGGGATATTAGAGTTAGTTTACTACTCTATGTATTTTACCTACTCAATATGAATATTTTAGTTTCTCTAGATTTTTCAATTTATCAGGATACCTATATCGGGTTGTAACCTAAAATTAATTTATATATATTTATATTGGATTATAAGGTATTTAAATATGGAAAAAAAAATGAGTTGAATTAATTGTATGGTTTTATATGTGTGACCGATTGAAACTGAATTAAATGTTCATAAAACATTGACCATAAAATCGGTTGGTGTTTAAAAGAATACAAGTTTAACAAAAATGTGAGGTGGAATATCATCTGATAGGGGAAATTGACGGAATAATAATAATTAAACTATGTAGTTGTAGGGGGTTGTAAAATTATTAAATTTATATTCAGTTTCAAAATGTGGAATAAATATGACACCATGTATCATATAGTAATTAGAATAATGTCATAAATTTCTCTTTGAATGGTATTGTTTTATCTTTGTGTAATGAAATTCATTGAAACCTAACATGAATTAGAAAAAATATACACTGGTATATTGTGGATGATTATATTTGAAATATATTTTCATTATAATGTTAACATTAGAGATCCCGGAATCACTACATATCCATTGATAAAAATAATCGGTATGCACTTAGGTATTTAAATGGGTAATTTGTTATCATAGATTAGGTGAACCATGAAATTAGGAATGATAGATATAGATTTTAAATTCAATCTTTAATACATATAAATCTATTTTGTAGATAAATATATTATGTTAGTGGAAATTTTCAATTTTAGGTCACATAGAATTAACTACTCTAATCAGATTACAGTCATGTATAATAAACTAGTACAAATATTTTATTGTAATGTGAAAAAAGATTTTGTAATATATAGTTTATATTCATGTGGTAATGATTATGTGTCATTGAATATAAGGTCTTATGACTAAGATTTTTATTGTTATAGTTTAGGATAATAAAAATTTGTCTAATGTGTCAGGTAATTTATACTCATGCAACATGGAGCCTTCCCAATAGTTTTGGTAATCAACGATCACATAAACCACTGAGTTTTTTTAATGTCTTTGAATATGGGGGTCGCAAATGAAGTAAATTGTTTCTGAATTTTTTGAATCATATATAATAAATAATGGATTGTAGTAATAGGTAGACTGTTATTAATATAGAAACCAACGCCACACTATTAGGAAAAAATGATGTATTTAGAGGGAATCGTTTTTGAGACTAAATAAACTCTAATCTTTACATAGTAGTAAAAATGAGACCTTATTTTTCACCATTTATTACTAGGGGATATTTATAAATGAATTGGTGAAAACATTAATAATTTATATTATATTGGAATGAAAGAGGTGAGCCTTGACTCATGGTTTTTGGATTCCAGCAGGAGCATTTAAAGTTAAGGAATTTGGGATACCAGTAGGAGTATCATGACTCTATGAATTTTTTAGAATATTGTTACTAATATTGGTGTTTCTTTTATGAAATAATGATAAATATTTTTCCATATAGAAATGAAATATAACAATCCTTGGGTTATATCTACAAGATTTTATAGGATATGTTTCAAAACTATCACATTTTATTTATTTCTTTTTCAAATGAAATATAATAAAATATATTTTGATGATTTTTATAACATGACTAATTATAGATTAGAAATTTTAAGAAAAAGAAATTAATATATTTTTTTAGGTAAAAGTAAACGTGGATTTAATATGAGAGTGAAATCAGATTTTAAAATAGTAGTAGTTGACATGTATTTCCCTTTATTTACATAATTATACCTTTTCATAAAAATATTTCCTAATTGAATTTCTCAATGTTTACCGAAATTCAACTAGGTGTACATCTATAATTTCCTGGAATACATATCGAAACATCAATATATATTTTTATCACCTTATTAATTTGATTCAAATGCTAAAAGACCTCTTAGAATATAAAATTTATTGAAATCAATGTGATTATAGGAAATACCTCATTTAAGAAGTTTATATATTAAGATTAATGTCTTTACATTCATAAATATATCAAAAATCTATAATGGTTTAGGCTAAAAATGATTAAATAAATAGAACAAACTTATTCATTTTAAATTAATAATTTCCAAAGAAATACAAAAGTATAAAATAAAAATAAAAATCATAGAAGGAGGATGTCCATGGATTTATTATATTAATAATCATTTAATAGTATATATAATAATGGATAAACCCAATATTATATATTCTTTCTCACTTTGTCTCATTATTACCAAGAACTTGTAGTAGTATTGTTCAAAATTACTCTATGCAACATGATTCGATATTCTCCCCCTACAACACATCTTGGTTCATTCCATGAATAAGAAACCCGTGGATTAATCATTATTTAAAAGTTTTAACTAATATCAATTCACTCATGTGGAATCTCAATGTTATTGAAAAACACTTCCATTATCAGATTTCTGTGAAGGCAAAAAAAATTATATCATCACATATAATGGTTGATAATAATTAATTTGATGCACACCAAGTATTTATTATACATTAACTATTTTCATACATGCATGTCTTCGTCATCATCCTAAAATTATGTCATGTAGATCCCCTATGTGATATAAAATATATTAATTTATTGAAAAAAATTATTTTTTATAGAATTTCATCCTCTTTTTCTTCTTCCATGGTATAATGGAATATCACCACAGACCATTGTGTTCTTAAGAAGATATTATTTAAAAATTATTAAAATGTCCTAAAAAAATTCGATCTATGTTATGAAATTAATCTTCATTTCATATATTTTTATAAATTTTATAAAAATATGATTATCACAATTCTAATCATAATACTTCAAATATATTGTATGAATTCAACATCCTAATTAATTAATAATCATCATAGGAGTTTCATTTCATAATAATTTTAATGTTTAATAGAATAAAAAACTATTTCTATTCTGTAGTATGAAGTCATATAGGAACTCAATTCCATGAGAAAACATATTTTAATTATCATATGGGATTATAAAAAGACACCCAAAATGTAAGGGATTGACATATGATTAACAAAATCATAAAAAATAGTTATAAATATCAAATAAAATAAATGACTTGTGATTTGGAAGACTAATATTAAGCAACTAAAGATACTTACCAATGTCTATAAAATATTAAAGAAACTCCCAAAAGGCATAAAATGGAAATATTTTCATACTAAAATCATGAAATGAAAATGAAACTATAAATTCATATACTCATATGGGAGAAAGACATGTAAAATCATAACATAAACAAAATGTTATCAATTTTATATTAAAAATAACTTATCTAAAAAATAAATTAAATTAATCCCAAGATAATGTTTTTTCATCAATGATTAATAACACTTAAAACATATTAATTTTACAATATTCACAATTTAATCAAAAATATTCATAAAGTATAAAAATGGTATCATTCCATTGAAAATGATAGAATGGTGGGGGAAATAATTTAAACCTAATGAAAAATTAATTATAATGTCATGTTGATCCATTCCCAAACACATAATACCAGGAATCATGAACAATGAGGCATAAAACTAAATACTAAAGGAAACTATAAATAATAACCAATGAGATCACCCAATTTAATAAGAATATGATAAAAAAAAATTAATACTATTCAATAAAATTTATTTCCAAATATCTATTTAGTTCATTAAATTTATTTACATATAATTTATCATCCAATAAACACAAAACACATAAATTTTCATAAGTTTTATCTCATCACAAAAGCATGTACTTTTACGACATCTTTTGACATCCAAACACATGAATGAGTCACTATATACATGATAAATTCCTAAATATACACCCATATGATTCAAGGAATGTTGTACATCATGAGTTATTTTCATGGATATTCAGTGGATAGAGGTTTGTAAGTTTTAGATATAAAAAATCAAAAGTGGAATGCATATTTTTGGCAGTTTGAATTATAATTCATTATTTAGTTTTTACTCAATAATGTTATCTATTTACTCATCTTTATAATAAATCTACACTAAACTTATTTAAAATTTCCACGGTAGTACACACATTCATTATTTCTACAACATCATTTCATTTCATCCCCTTCCATAATTTTACAACATTACTATCCTATATTATTCGAATATAAAATTCAGCACATATTTCTGTTTTTATGGGAATAAGAGTTCATTTAATCATAAAATAGTGGTTTTAACTTCCTAAAAATTATTTATAATGAAAATTATTCCTAAAAAAATTCCAAAAAATTATTTTGAATTTCTTTTTCTATCAAATAACAATAAATATTACTTTTTAATATTTTTGTTCAACTAAATATATCTAAACATCATAACTATTCTTTTATTAAGAATCATTTAAAATTTTATATAATTATCTTCAAATAAAATCATTATTCTCATCATTTTGTGAATTTATAGATTTTAATGGTATCGAATGAAAATATTAAATTCATCTATTTTCTGTAAAAAAATTTAAATGTTCTTTTACTAGTATTTTAATCTACATTAAAATTCTTAATGATTATATTTCTTCACCCTAGATATGATATAACAATATCATTCACATAATTTTTCTAAATAGTTGTGATGAGGATTAGATGATATTTTCATGGAATATGTGTATATTCCATTGGTTAATCATTCAAAAAATAAAGGATGGTTTTTTTGAAGGGTGTTTTGTTGAAAAAAAATAATATAAATATTTGGTTTATTCTATGATATATATGTATATATATAGATGAATAAATGGTAGTAATATTTTTAACTATGGTTGGACGGTTATGTTTTAAACCTAAGATGTGTGGGTTTTTTAAATCCTTCCAATACATTGGGCTAAGTGATGGAGTTATCTATTGTATGTTACCCCTAATAGAATATTATCATACTCTGATGATATGATAGAGTTTTCTAAAAATGAGTATATCATAAAAGACAAGGAATTTGAAAATAGTATGTTAATACTAATAGAAAGTTTTGATTATATATAGGCGATTCCATGATGAATTCGTGATGTTCCCTGATACAAAAACTATTTTTAAATGCATCAAATGAGTTTTAAGTGTTCTTTTATCTCAAGTACTATTTTCACATAGATCATGAATGTTGAACCATATGAATATTATATTTGTTAAATATTATATTCCATTTCTCATGATATATTATATATAATAATATATGTATTCATTATATAATGATAATCTCATGAATATTTGTTATCCTATCATACCCTTATGCTGATATTCTTCTCACAAATGTTATTAAACTATTAATGCTTATTATTAACCATACTAATAATTTTATATAACATCATTCCTATGTTTCATTTTCCAAAAGTTATAATAAATTATGTTAACTAATATAATTATATAAGGGTTTGATGTGGTATTTGGGGAAGGATTTATATTAAATAAGAGTAGTTATGAGTAGTTGATAAATTTGTCACTTAAAGGTAAGTGTAATGTTATATAAGAGTTTTTCATAGTTCTCTATTTCTCTAAACCTAAATTATCCTTGGGTGTGTAAGTGATCCAATATTTCAATGATTTTTGATGTTATTGATTACAAAAAAAAAAGGTTCATGATTATATGAATAAAAAAATATTACTATTTTAGTACTAGTATTGGGAGTGTCGGATTTCTGCTATTTTAAAAGGTTTTGAGAAAGGATTAGATAACCTTGCGGATTAATATGTTTTTGGGTGAGGTTAACTTAATAGTTATGGATAATATTAAATTTTTATAATTTTATGTTTTATCACAATAACAAATATATAGATACCCATTTTTAGTTACTAGTTATTATATTTTAAGTTGATTAATGATATTTTGGTCATGGTTTTATTAAGTTGTTGAATATGTCTTGCTAATGTTTAACATGATTTAAAATTTTCAGAATAATAGCATTAAATTTTTTTCGATGCAATATGATATGTATGAAATCACATTTTGGTTAAATAATTATTTAATATTTTAGTTATCGAGGTTAATTGATATATATTGTTATTTATTTATTGAATAATATAATTTTAACCTTGGGTGTAATTGTGGAGATTTTGGAGATAAATGTATTTCTTACTCATATGATGGTTCGATAATTTTGGGTTTTATCATACCTTGTTCTAACCAATTTGGTTTAATAAAATAATGAAATAATATATTTTCATTATTTGTTATATCACATTATTTATTAGAGGTTAATTTATGTGATTTATGGAAAAACATTCAAATAGGATATTAATTATTTGGAATATAGTTATATATATAGTTTGAAACTAATCAGAATAGATATCCAAAGTACGAATATGTGATAATGGTTTTGATGAGATCATATAAGTGTTTTCCTAATATTTTCTCTCATAAAATTAAACATATCCCTAACCATTTATAAATGATAACGAAAAAAAATTATTATTTTTTTAATAAAATATTATATGATGAATTTATGGATTATGTTCACATGACATTAATTTATGGTTTTTTGGTCATTTAATTTCCAGAATTGTTTACTTTCATCTGATCAATGTTCCATGTTACTCCATATCAATATTTGGAAATTACATTTCTCCCTATTGTCTATATTTTCACTTCATACAAAATTCCTACTTTTTGGGGAACTTTTTTATGAGTTATTTTAGATGACCTTCATATTTCCCTTTCCATCTTTTCAAAATTAATTTTTATTCCATTTATGATATGGGATTGGAACAATTGGATCTTCAAATATTAAACCCTTGAATTATCAAGATGAATATAAAAATTTTAGGTTGAAATTTACTTTACTGGAAGAATATAATGACCAAATGTTTTAATATCATATTATATTTGTGAGAATTTGAGACACAATCCACCAGTCTTTAATGAAAGAAAATATATTAATATTTAAATATGATTATTATTATATGGACATTGAATTATTGTTTATGAATAAGAGTAACCAAAAAGATAAATAAAAGAATAGTTATTCCTATATTCATAATGGATCAACTAAAAAAAATTATTGATTGATAATTATAATATAAGCACTAAATTATTTATAATGTCATTTTATGTTACATAAAAAAAATTCTTCAAAACTGGGTTTGATTACTTTCTTTTTACAGAGAATATATTATTTAATTTTAAAAACATTTATAAATTTTACATGATAAAAATTATTTCTCTTTTAAAATATTCATATCAATATTATGTAACGAATAAGTATTGAATGTTTTATAAAAATATTTATTATAGAGTGAATAGTCTAAAATACTAGTTTTTATTAAACTATCATTTTTTTTCAAAGAATAAATTAATTTAGAGGAACCATTATTTTTAAAATTTTATCATAATGAAAAATGTCCGATTTAATTTCAAATAATCTAATTAATAAGATTGTTATAATCGTTATACTCGATTTTGGAATTTTTTCATTTTAGTACTAAAATCAAAATTCTCAAAAAATTGTTTTTTATTTCATTATATAAATATATATACAAATAAATATATGAAACTAATATAAATTCAATATGAAAACATTAATTTAATATTATAGAGCATGAGGTTGAAATTTTTCAAAAAAAGAAACTTTTATTTATTGTATTTATGAATAATAACAGTTGTATATATTATTCACCTAGGTATAGGAAAATATGGTAACTAAGGTTAAAAATCATGTGATAAGGAATTAAAAAAATATCTAACACCTTATTTATTTATATTAGATGAATTTACATTGGCCATAATTATCAAATATTCTAAAATATATCCACATAGCTACATTTTTCTTTGAACATGGACTTAATATTTTTTACTCAAAGAATAAATAAAAATTGTTTCCCTCTTTGTTTTAAAATCTATAACATTTTTTATAGAGATAAAAACAAGTAATAAATATTTATATTAGGATATTCTGAAGATGAATATTTTTTTTATGTTAAATTATTTTTTAATTCTTAGTGATAAAATATCTTTCTTAAATGCTTACACAATGTCATTATAGTGCTTATGAATACACTTGAAAGATCAAGTAAAAGATTTTATAAACATTAAAATTAATAAAATTTGGATGAATTAATTTTTCAAATGGGTTTTTTAGATAAATATATCATATATGTGATGTTTTAATATCTTATATTAGAAACTAAATTTATATTTTCATTTCAATGAAATAAAAATATGTGAATAGTCCAAAAATTGATTTCAATGGTATATTATATTAAATACTATTTAACAAAGAAAATTAAAATTCACAAATATCGTATGTTTGGAAAAGTTAAGGGGATATTTTATATAATAAAAAATATTAATTTTATTTTTAATTTTCCCTTTTATTGTAACATTCAGGATCATGAATGAGTGAGAAACATTTTTATCATGAAAATCATTAAAAGGGTTACCTGAAGGAAAAATATAGTTTTTAAGGCTTAAAACATCATCAAATATTCAATAAATTTAATAAGATGATATTATTTCAAATTATGAATATCCTACAATATATATAATTTTTTTTTCAAGTTAACCTAAAATTTAATTTTAATAAATGTAAGACATTAGTAAATTCAAAGATTGCCTCTCTTCTCTTATATGAAAGGACACCACATCTCCTATACTATTCACATAACCTTCTGAAACATGGGTCAACCAAAACTGGAGAAAACCTATTATAAAAATCCTTATATCTGTTTAATAAGTTATTTTCTTCTCAAATATGCTTCCCTATGGTCTTAAGGACAGTTCCAAATGAGGTTCTTCAAAGTGGGGGTAATCATCTTAATTGTGAGTTTTCATTTTACTTATTATTCTAACTCCATGAAATATTATTCATCATTGATAAGATAGTAACATAAGAATATCCCCTATATTAAAATATTATTATGAATACGTTAAATCCCATTATCATCACCTTCTCTATCCTATGAGTCATGAAAAAATCATTTCTGTGCATGTGTGGAATTCCATATCCATGATGATATGTGTTTCTTTTTCCAACAACGCCACTAATGGATATTAATAATGGTGGATTTAATGTATATATATTATATTAATAACATCTTTATACCATTTTAATGATAATATATTTTCTATTTCCATACCCTTCAATAAAATATAAAAGGATAATTTGGTTCATGCATACAAGTGGATTACCACATCCTAGAAGCTAAGTGATTATATTTTCATGTAATACACTCATGGATGGTTGTTAAATTGATTATAATGTATAAAAATGATGATAATTTCTTGATTTTTATTATGGATTGGATGGAATAGTCACCCTTTTTACCATGATCCACCAAAAAAAGTCATTTTGGAAATATGAACCAAACGTCCCCAAGAATTCATTGTGAACTTTACCAATTAAGTAATTAAATATTTCATTTAAATAAATGAAAAAAATGTTGTATTGATAAAATAATTTCCATTTATTATTTTTAAACATGTTGGTAATTAATATATATGGTATATATGAGTTATAATAAATTCATCGGATGTATGGACATTATATATGGTATTTATTGACACATTTTATATTAAATGGGTTATACTTCTACTTAATTAACTATGTTATTAAAAGATTACATATGAAATGACATTTAATTATATGTTTATTTATTCTCATTGGTTTTTTTGGGGTTTTAAAATTATTAAACATAATCACTCTATGGATCAATTCTAACTTCAATGATACAAAAGTGGTTTTGATTAATCATCTCAATATTATTTCTTTGATACATGTATCATATTATACTCCTATGACATTTTATAAGAGTTATAAGTTGAATATTGAGATATTATTACATAAATGATTATATTATCAGGATATTTAATGTTTTATTATGTTATCTCATTATTGATATATTTATTTAAATGTAATAAAGGATATAATGGTTTTCACAATATCAATCTCAATTCATTGATACATAATTTATGTTATACACAATGTTCTATTTTATACATTTTAGATACTACCCCATGATCATGTTTTCCAATATTATATCATGTAAATTATTTTTTTATAATGTAAGAATTTTTTAAATCATTAACATTCTTATTGATTCATGATTTTCTCTCACAAGATGTGTTTCTCTTCTCAAAATTCCATCATTGAGACAAGTTTTAATGGAATCCCAAATATTAATTTTTACATTCCATATAATGTATCTTTAAATATAATTAATTTTTATTGTTATACAAATGGTAATTTCTGTTTCTTTTATTATTCGTCCTTTCATAGTTTGTTCCGGTTTTAAATGACCGTAATTCGTTTTTCTTAAAAAAACTCACCATAAAGTTATTACAAGTATTTTCTTAAATTAAACCTCTATAAAACAAATATTATTTCAATAATATTATTTTTATAATCATAAATGATTTAATTAAGTTATTTTTATCAATAATTTACTATCCTTGAAAATGTTTTGAAGAAAAATATATTAATTTTTTTTCATGGATCACTTTTAACTCTCTTTACAAAAGTATGAAAAAAATATATATTTTTAATGGTTATAACATGATTGGAGTTTCACAAATTTATATGTATTATTTATTTGTAATAATACATTAAAAGGTTTTATGATTATATTCAAATAAAAACATTTTCCTAATATTTTGGTAAGTTTTAATATTAAAATTCATTAATAGAAAAACTGTATTTTCATTATTTTTACAAGAAACATCTAAAATTTCATTTTAAAGTTATTCTCATCAGTTTCATAAACAATTATTTAATCTAATGCCTCACTAGGGATATAATCATATGATACCATTAAATTACATTATTTTAATTTTTATGCTGATGTTTTAAATATATGTTATTGTAACACATTTCACTTCTATGGGTTAATCGTGATAAAAAATTGAATGATGGTAGTTTTCAAGGGTTCAATGATGAATAGAATAATATTAAAAAAGTTTTATTTTCATTTTTTAACAATGTTAATATATAAAAACATATGATTAATGGTTAGTTCTATTATAAAACATGGATTGGTGATAAAATTAGAAACATAGGATATGTGCGTCATTTAAATCCCACCAATGAATATGGGAATGAGATAAAGTAATAAATAGTATGTTAATTCTATAAGATGATGGATTTTATTATTATAAGATAATTATAAGACAATATTGAGTTTAATTAATATGATTATCCTCTATGAGACAACGATGTTAAATATTGTATGTTACTCCTAAGAAAATGTTGGAATAATCTAGTTAGGATATTCCATGATGAATGATTGACAATCCCAGATACCCAGATAGTGGCCAAATCCATTCAATGATTTATAATTACAAAAAACATGGATTCTCGTACGTGGATATGATATCATTTTATATGAATCTTCCTTACTTTACACAAACACATTTATAATGAAAGTAATACATTAGTATCATTGGAATCATGTATGAAAAAATTATTAGTTCATGAATTATCCTAATTGTCTCTTATAAATATTAGTTACCTATAATACTCTTTACAATAATACCCTACATAAAACATTTATATATAACCATGGGAAGAGAAAAAAAGGGTGATCTCAGATTCTCAGTAACGTTTAAAAAAGAAGATACTTAAGTATAACATAATCATAGGAGTTTGAGAACATGATAATGAAATTTAAAAATAATACCCATAATTTCAAGGATAATAATCATATTTCATGTAATATATATTGGTCGTTCATATGAAATGAATCATAGGGAATCAAATAAAATGATTAGTGAGAGCACGAAATTAGAATTATATATTTATTTTCTGAATATAACTATGAATATAAAGTCTTATGTTTTGGATACCCACCAAGACATACATAACATGTTAGATTTGGGATTACCACACATGTACGTACATCAGGATTTGAATAGCATCCCATGTACACACTTTTATTCTTGGGGTAACTAGTTCTGTACTCTCTTTCAGACATTGTTTAACTCCCACGGGACTTTGGAGCTCATATAATATAATCAATTCTAAATTCCTTAGATATATATAATTCACACTCATTAAATAAACACTACATTTATGTTCCACAAGATAACAGAACATTAATCATATAAGAAATCATTAAAATAAATGGGTTTTATAAAACAATTAATCATTCCATAACTCATGTAATTGAAATGGAATTCATCATTTCAACAAAACATATCCCATTGAAAAGATATGTGTTTATAAAATAAAAAATAATATAATATATTGTATAAATTATAGAGGTTTTATAATTAATCCATCATCTAATCATAGAATAAATAGTGGATAAAATGGGTTTCATATGAATGTTGTTATATTATAACCAATGGAAGTGAAATAGGTTTCAGAAAAGTCATTCCATCAAAAATATAAACCATTTAGAGAGATAAAAAGATTTTTACCCATGGAACATATCCCCATTAAAGTTTAAGTAGAATCAAATAGTTTTATATTAGATGGATAATTATTTAGAATGATCACCAGGAACATTTATTGCACAAAAAAAATATTTATTTGAAAAATCATTAATAATATAATTTTTTAAAATTGTTTTGGAAATTCTTCACCTTGAAAATATCATTATAAATTTATATTGGAATATTTAGATTTCATTTAAAGTGTTTCTTGATGAAATTCTCATTTCCATTTTGAAAAAAAGTTTTTGAACATTTTTATAATATTTTTCTTTTAAAAAAATATTGAAAATAAATAAATTTATATTCAAACAAAATAATGTCTATAATAGATATAAATTTCATTAAGTCCATACAAGTTAAGAAAATGATTCATTTCACTTTTTCAGAAAATTACAAATGGTGATTGTTTGGAAAATTTCATCAATATTACTTCAAAAAAATTGTAAAAATTAAAAAAAATTTAAAAAATTCACTAATAACTGATTTAATAAATGTCCAAAATGGGTTTGAATTTTTTTTAATAACATGGTTTTTGAAAAAAAGGTTTTTTTTCAAAAGGGATATATAAGTTCAAATTTTCATAATATTGTATAATTTCAAATTTTGGGTATATAAATAGAGTTAAATGAAGGGTAATCATGAATTATCATGAAATAACTAGAGGAGAAAACAATTTATGAGTTTAATGAGAGATTGATCATAATATTTTATCATTGGATCAATAATCATAAACAATCGTAAAAAATGGTGAGATTGTAATATTAAACACTTACCACAATGGGAAATTTAAATCTTAATACCCATTAATTGATAAAAAAAGATCATTATAAATCATAATTATAATAAATAATTTAATTATATTTCATGGAAAGGGTTTTTATGTACACAAATAAAAATATTATAGGTTTGTAACATGACTTATGTCCCATAGAATGTAAATTGAGACAAAAATCCATTACCACATAGGTATATTATGAACTGTAATACCCCTAAAATTGAGATCCTAAACTAGATATGTGAATAACCATTAAATTAATGATTAGAAATATAAAATACATTCATGTAAATTATATACACCGCACATGAGAAACAAGTGATGAATATGGATGGTATATCATAGATATAAAAGTGAGACGAAAAAACCCATACAACATTACTAATATTTTGGATTTCAGGCCCCAAAACCGAATAAAATCAAATGAAAATTTAAATATCATGAATGTATGTAGATTAATTATATGAAATAAAAATGGGAAATTATAAACACTGCACAAAATCAAATGAGTGTTGAATTTCTATATGATTCCTAGAAATAAAAGAGAGACTACAAATCTCTTTCCATAAGTCTCGACATCATTATTACACATTTAAACCTCATTTATATTAAAAATAGTTCATTTTAAATATTTTTAATAAACATAATTATAAATATAACACCATATATTATTTAAATGTGTCTTTTTATAAAACTTTTTTTAACATTTTATTTTTAAATTAACGTTTTGAGTAATAAACATTGTTTTTCATATATGTTTTTATTTTTGATTTTTGGTAATCTTACTTTGATTAAAGATCAATCCTATACATGGTAATAATAATTATATAATTATAATATTTAGAAATCAATTATAGATTTAATAGAAATAAAGATCGATGTATTTGGTAAATGAGGTATGTTAAAATCATGTAGATTGTTGGTCGTACGTAAGAATTAAAAATGTTACCATTTTTCAATGATCATTACAGAATGGAGGGAGGTAATATATTATCATTAAATAATTATCATAATATAGTATATAATATATAATTTAATTAAATATACTTATACATATCAACCAATATGTTTTGTGATGAAAATATAGTTTCTTTTCTTTTGGAAGGGGGTACTCCATACATGCAAAAATGATGTTGTTATATTTCATTGATTGTTTAGGTAGTAAATGAAATGTTAAATTATCATTTAATAATTATCAATATTCAACTAAAATCAAAATTATTTCATATTTACCACACATATTTGTCCTTTTTCTTTTCCATGTAATGCGTTAGGAAAAAAGAATCACATCACATTGTGAGGCGATCGTCCTCTGAACACATAAGAAACATTATCATATCCCCTACAGAATCAAATGTAAAAATGGTATATATGATATAATGAATCCCAATGCATAATTATTTTTTAAAATTTAATATATTTAAATTTATATACATTAAATCCAACAATATACCTAATCGAGAGATAAAGTACGAGAAAAATAAATGGCTTTGGTTCACAAGGCGGTAGTCAGCCGTACAATAGAATGATGATTTTGTTACCCAAGTAAAGAATGTGGAGATTGATGTAAATAATTTTCAAAACATAAAGAAAATTTTAATATATAATATATTGGGTTTATTATATGATCATTTTTTAATAATAATTGAAGGTGATGGAGCGTAAAATAAAATAAAAATGCTCATTGAAGAACGTAACCTCTTCAATGGGTATCCTCCTTAGGTTTGTAGCAAAATCCATATTATATTGGTTTGATGAAAAAAATAAATAATATAGGATTATACAAGTTATTTTTTGAATTGATTTGGGTATTCATATTCCAAATAAAAGTAGTTTTATTCTCTAAATTGGAAACATTAGTGGTGGCCTTTTATATGTGAGGTTAGTGGTACACTTGTATTGGATTGAAATGAAAAACATGTACCAATGTTTTTATCATATAAAATTCCCCAAAATATATTATTTTTCCTATATACTCAATAGGATCCAAATAAGGACATAAAATATATTTTAGAATAGTTTTTAGGTTATTTAAACACATATATTTTTAGAAGAACCACCGATAAACTGATTTTTACCTTAACCAATATAATTAATAATCTCAATTTTCACTATTACTTTTGCAAAATAATTAATTTTAGCTTATAAAATAATATTAATTATAATGATTCCATATATATAATATATTAATCTAAATTAATTTTATATATGTGGATTAATTTAATTTAAAATTACTCCTGTAGACGTGATGAGAAAGTTAGTTTTTATTGGGGTAAATGTTCAAAAGATAAAAATGTATTTATATAAAAATTTGGACGGAAAATTATTCAATTGACCAAAATTTGATTAATAGATATATAGAATAAATAATTTTATATTAAAACAAATTTAAAATATAGAATTATATTTTTAAATATATTAAAAGTATTTTTTTTCAAATTCAATTCAATATTTCTAACTATCCATCAAAAACATAATTTTTTTATATAATCCTTAAAAATTAACCCCATCATAATTTTGATATTATGACATAAAAAATTAATTTTATTATGCAAAATTAAATATATAAAATTTAAAAAATATGTTTTTAAAAATTATGTGTGCAAAACGATGATGAAAATGTTTTTTTAAAATATACATATTTTGAACACTAAGTTGGATGTATTGTTATAATTTTTTAGAAAAAAAATTTATTAATGTTAAATAGTTGAATGAATATATAATATATTAATTTAATTAAATAATTCAAATTTTTTAAAAATTTATTTAGGTAAACCTAATTTGTTTTCATAAAAACAATTTCCCAAAAAAAATACGTGCTTTATATTAATCATTAATTAAATAGTCACCAACGAATTCATTTTATATTACTGTGTAAATAATTTAATTTAGTTAATCCAATTAATAACCTCCATTTTAATGGATATTTGATATCTATCATATAACGATAATTTAATTATATTACATTATTCATTTATACTCATTGTTGTGTAAGATAAATTTAATGTTATATGTAATGAATAATATAGAAAATATTAAATTAATTTTAAAAACTATTATAATAATAATTCTTAGGGTATCACATTATACCTATGATGACATGCTCATTATAATTGGATTGAGATGGTAGATGTGTGTTACTTTTCCTTAAGAAACATCCCCCGGATTCCAAAGGATGGAAATAAATGTCGAAGGGATTCAATATATCTGGGAAAAAATTTTCCATTTAAGAATAAAACCACTAACCAAAAAATCCATATCCAAAGAAACACTATATAATTCACTATAAAAATGAAGTAAGACACCACATTTCCCTTATCAAAATCATAATAAAATAAATTTCCACAACAAAATACTCCAATATTACAGTAAACAAGTTGAATACAAACTAATAACACTCATCAATTAACCACAAGACACCATGCTTCAAAATATCCATGCTCCAAATTCACCAAAGAGTCCATGTATCATGATGTTCTTCTATAGACATTTAATAATTTACCTTTTCACATGTCCTAGTAGATGACATTTACATAATCACCATGTATCCAAGGAAGGGGGCAGTAATAAAACTATGTAGGTATACCCCTATGTCTTCCCTACTCATGCCACATGGATATATCCTATTTTAAATATTTATATAAAACCATTTGTTAAATATTTTATATAAAAATATAAATCAATTCCATTGTAAATAGTTTTCCTTGTAAATCACATAAAAAATTCTTCAAATGATTTAACATTCTATCTTGGTATAATCCTATCCTTTCAAAAAAAACATACATTCAACAATTCATGAAATAAATGGATATTACTATACAAGTGAGTGGTGAGTCATATTTATACTAATCCAACACTTAGTGGACCACATTTATGGGGGTATGACAAGAATTTATCTTTCCCAACCTTTTGGAGGGGTACATCCTGCCATTATCCATCACAATGCATACGAACACACATTACACCACCCTGATAAACTCATATAAATAGAAAGTTTGTTCTACCCATTTCAATAAATCATAATTAAATCAATTTAAAAACATTTTTCCATGTCAAAAAAATTCAAAATCATCATTTTAAATTTTATTATCAAAACACTTTCAAATAACACACCAATTTCCCCAACATCCACAAACCATCAATCAGGAGGGTTTTAAAAATATTTTCATAGTGGTTAAATGATCAATTAAAATAATGGAAGACAATTTTAAACTAATATTTTATGTTATAAAATACTGGAATTAAGAGTGAAGCCACCTACCTTGTGTGTTTTGGAGAAAGTGACAAACAACATGAAAAATAACACGAAACTGGGTTGAATCTCCGTTAACTAGAATTTGATATAGCCCTCTATAAAAGATAAGATCAAATGTAAAACTATCTAGGATATGAAACATTAGTTCATAACACATTGGGAATAAATCTTTGAAGCACATATAGAGGGTGAAGTAGATCAATGAAAACTAAAAAGGATGATCAATGTGTGATTTGGGCTTCAACCCACTGAGGAAAAGCCCTAATCAATTTTACATTGCATAAGAGAGTTCTATTTTTATTGAGAGACCAAAATCCCAAGTTAGGGTCGTTTTGGGGAAAAGAGAATCACCTTGAGGTAAAAACAAATTAAATACACCATTTAAAGATCTAGCTTCGACCTGTGCAAAGTTTAGTCACATAGTTAGAAAAACCATGTGCTAGTAGTGTATTAACCACTGCCTTATGGATGACCCTCGCACGATCATCTCACAAAGTCTTCAACCCATTATCAAATAGTTCTAACGCCACTTCCTCAAATTTTCCAAAGCCATTTTAAAAAGCACCCAATTTATCCATAGTGGATATATAGTTTAGGAAAACTATGCACCGCCCATGCACCATCAATTTTTTCCTTGTCTCCCAAACCATGGTTTCCTACAAGTGTTTCATATTTTTCAAAAACTATGCACCACCCATGTACCTTTATAAAATCTCCACCAACACTTAAAATGTTCTAAAAACTCTCAAAACCATCACCCTTATATCACATATGCGTAAAAAACGTATAATGAATAGAATACGTACCAGAGATTAGGGGTACTGAATTAAAACCCCCATTTGTATTTCAGCCCATGGAAATTAGAAAAACATCAGAGTCTTAAAAGAGTTCTGGTCATTTCAATTTAATTTACTACTTACATTCCCAAGCCTCTTCATAAATTTAACCTTGTTTCTAAATAACCTATACTGGATAGATGCTTTTTCCATGAAATGAATTATATTGCTTATCCAAAATCCACATTTGGAGATGTACCAATGAACCATCTGGCTAAAGGTCAAGGTGATTATATTTGATCACATGTTCAAGATTTAGCTAGTACTTTTTCAATTGGTATATATGGAACACATTATGCACCACACTAAATCATTTTGGTAATGCCAACCGATATTCCATCTCTACAATCCATTCTATTATATCTAAAATGAAAATGTATCAATGAAATTAATTTCAATGCTTCCCAAAATGTCAGTCTCTAAGACATGGATAGATTTGCAAGAACACATGATCACTCATGGTAAATGAAAACGAATGTCGTTGATGATACGTATAAAATTTCAAATGACTCGGAGCAATATCCATCTATTTCCTCATCAAATGAATCTTCTCTATTTTTTGATGGAAAAGGTTCGACTGAACTAGTAAATTTTTACCTATTTCTACTAAACATAGTGGATAATAACATGTCTTCCCATAAAATGCATGAAACAGAGCCATATGTATCGAGGTCGGGTACCTATATTTATATGAGAAGTCCAACAATGGTGCATGATCTTACCATGAGCTAGAAATATCCATTACACCATCCAACAAAATCTCCACTAATGTTTGTATCATCATTTCGGATTTCCTATCAGTCTGTAGATGATACAATGTACTCATTATCAACTGAGTCCCATAGACTTTTTGTAATGATTTATAGAAACCTAATGTGAACCTCATTTCTCTATCTAATGTGAATAAAAATGGTATACCATGCCTCTTTACCACTTCTCGGATATAACATTTGGATATATCATCCACCATATGAGTTTCAAGAGTAGGTTGGAAGTATGTTAACTTGGTAATCTGATTCAATATCACCCATATCGAAGTGTGCTTCAGAAATGTTCTTAGGAGACTTGTAAAAAAATCCATGGATATCTAATACCATTTCCACATAAGGATAAGTAATGAATGTAACATACCTCATGCTCATTGAAGTTCAGCCTTAACATAATGACAAGTTAAGCATTTTGAAATAGACTCATCCACCTTTATTTTCATATAGATCCAAAAAATGTGACTTCAATTCCTTATACATATTTGGTTTTCTAGGATAGAAAGCCCATCATGAATTGTTGTAAGCATCAATACATTGATATTTAGAAGTCATAGGTATAACCATTCGATCATGAAAACATGAAAAAGAACTCTCATACTAACTACAACCTTCTAGGTTATCCCCACCATTAAGGTTTGACCTAATAGAAACACATTACACATCATATGTCTATTCTTTTTTTACTATAATTTCCCAATCAGGAAGCACCGAAACGTAAAGTCAAATTACAACGCCGCCTTAGTCTTCAAATTCCACATGCATGTTGGCTAGGACCAACATCAGCTTCCAATCATATGAAGCTTCCTTTTCCAACTAAGCGTATTAATTTCTTCTAAATACTTCATCTATCTAATTTCATTTCCCTAGTCTATACATCAAGTCATAGTAAAAAAATATATGAAACTCTATCTATATTTATTTTCTCATATTCAAATCCATTTGTGATAAAATATGTTTCATGATCTTATGATCTATGAAGAGAATATATATATCCCTTAAGAAATAAGGACACCATGCTTTTTATGCATGGATGACTATAGATAACTCCAAGTTGTCATTTCATGCACTATTGAATTTGTTGACCCATAACCGACAACATTGTCTCCTTGCATGAAAGCACAACCCAACCATAATCTTGAAGCATCAAAATAAAAAACGTATTGTTGTCCAGATTCCATAAAAATCAAGATTGGTGTAAATGTAACGTGAACCTTTAACTCTTGAAAAGATTTTTTTCATTCCTTACTCAATTATAATGGATCATTCTTCATTTTCAAAGCTGTATTTGGTGAGAATAGTCATGAATATTTGAGTACAAAGCAATGATAATAACCATCTAGGCATAGAAATCACTATATCTCATATACTTTCATTGGCAGTTTCCAAGATATAACATCATCTTTATTTTTTGGATCCACTGAATCCCCTGTTTTAAAATTTTAATTCACAATGAATCATCCCTCTTGTATCCAAAAACCACGCTTTGGAAATTTGGAAAACAAATTATAGTCTCTCATGATTTCCAACACTATCACCAACTGTTTCTCATGCTCAACCCTTGTCTTTGAATACACCAAGATGTCATCTATAAACACCACAACCAAAGAATCCCATTTTTTATAAAATATCCAATTCATAAATTCGTTAAATACCGCCTCTTTATCCGTAAGACCAATGTCATTAACACATATTCATAATGGACGTATTTGATTCTAAAATTTTTCTTCTGAATCTCTTCCATCGGAACATGATACTCAAGGTATCTTGATTGTAAGTCAATATATGGGGACCACTATTCTCCCGTAAATTTATCGAATAGATCATCAATGAATGGAAGTGGATACATTTTCTTTATCATAACTTGGTTTTGATTATCATAATCCACACATTGCCATAAATTTTAATCTGATTATTTCAAGAACAAACTCGGTGTGGCCCAAGGATACCTGCAAGGAGGTATCAAACCTTTGCATTCCAGATCACCCAAATTCACTTTCAACACCCTTAATTATATTGGATCCATGTAATATATTCTTATCACTTCTTATGTGAACATGGCTTTTGTGATTGTCTTTACACCAATTTATCCTTTATAGAGATGCTTGATGCTATATCCAGTCATGAAACTAAATGATATGTTCTAGTAGTCGATGTGAGCCTTGAACATTTTCAACTAATCCATTCCCAAAATTACATCATAGAAATTAATCTCTAGTATAGAGAATTCTCGTTTCTTCTCAACTCCATCAATAGTTAAAGAATGTGATCTATAAAGAAAGGCTCTACAATCTCTTTTCCAAACAAGATATTGATATTTTATCATAGAGGCCATCATCTTACGTTTTAAACATACCAAATAAACAGTAGTATAATAAGTAAAGTAATTTAATGAACCAATTTCAATCAAAACTTTCATAGGGGGATAACTGAAAATAATCATACTTCTCACCTTATATTGTATTATCTCATCATCCACCATCCCTTTCCCACCTCCTTATAATTTATTCATAGGTAAATTTTTTTTGTTACCCTATTGATATTTCCCTACCTAAGGAGTCATGGGATTACTAGAATCACCATGTATAGCTTTATTATTATGATGAAATTGGTTCTCCATTCCTTTTCTCGTCAAAGAAAACGATATCGGCAACACCTGCGAAATGTCTCAAGCCCTTAACCTTCGAACAATTTGAAAATACAAAAGAATATTACCCATATGATAGTTGTTGTTTCATACTCTAGGTTGTGTCATACACTATAACTTTATGTGGTCATGTGAACCACTTTGGAAAAATCTCTCTTATCGTTTATGTCATGGAGGAAGGTTCATTGATCCAGCCGTATGATTCTGATTCAAACACACACATTGTAAGTAAGTTTCCTTCATCTTATTTCTCCTTGCATTAGAGTTCCCAAAACTTCTCATTACTATAAACAAACATTCTCCTCCAATGGATCCTGATTTTTAACAAACAAAGCTTCCACGGTACGTTTCCCTTTGAATAATGCAATAGCTTGCATTGTACGCAAATTCAAGATTCTAACACACCATGACCAATCAAACTAGCCGTTATGAATAGTAATAAGAATTTTTGAAATTTTTAAATTTTATATTTCAAAATGGACTTCATTTTTTCATTTGTAATATCGAAATTATCTTATGGTGAATTTTTCGAATTTTTATGAAAACATTGAATTTTTGATGAAATGTGAAAAACACTGAGTTATTGTTTAAAACCAACTTTTTATTTAAATAATTATTTTATTTTATTTTATTTTATTTTATGCCAAAATAGATTCATAAAAACAATATAATTTCTATGTAATTCATTGGATTTATTTTATAATGACTTTAGATATATAAAATTTAATAGAACTTTTTTCCCTCTTTTACCCACCTCCTAAGAGCATTTCCATATTTGTATAAAACATAATTTTACTACATCTGTGAGTTGAATTTCAAAAATCTGAGATTAATGGTTGTTATCATTAAGTAAAATGTTGTTCAATAAGGTGAAAATATGTTTTGGAGAATAATATCTTTTTTACATTTATTTACCACAGATCAAAGTAAATAACATAATTAAGGGTAAAAATAAAAATATTATTACCCAAAAACATGTCATAATTCAATTGGATACGTATAATTTGACAAAAAACAACCTTATGAATAAACTATGAGCCTATTAGGTCCATTGGTATTATATTAGGACATTTGTTATTCTTTTATCTAATGAAGACTTAAAATAGTTATATTCAAAGAATAATAAATAAACCATTCTTAATAGAGGGTTACACACAATATAAATTAGACAACAAAAATTCATTAGAAAGAGGAAAAGATTTCCTACAAACTGGTATTTTATTTATAATTTTTATACATTAAAAAATTAAATTTATTTATGCCACACTGATGATGCAGTAATTACCATATTAATGAAAGAATAAAATAATTTATATTATAAATATCTAAATGAATCAAATTTTATACTTTTAAAGAATTACACTAATTTTATAGGCCAATATTACATGTTAGGGTTTATTAAATGTATTTATTTCTATGTAATAATTTTCCTAGTACTTTAACAAAATCAATTATTAAATAACGTCAAAATTGACATAATAGAGTTTTTAAAACAAATACAATATTATTTGTTGATATAATAATCCTAAAAATATAAAAATCATCCAAAAGACTTATATAATTATAGTTCTTTAATTAATGAAACACATTGGGTTATTATGGATTTTTATAGTTTTTTTATTAACCATATAAATAAAAATACAATGAGACGTGGTAAATGTCAATCTGTTTAACTAAGAGTTAAATCGAAAAGATAAGGTCAATAAAGTGACCCAAACCTGTCTAAAACCTATTGGTTAAGAGGTTTTAGACCCATACCCAACTTAAAATTTAAAATATTCATTTTTGAGCCTTTATAAATGGAAAATTATTTTATTATAAAATAATATTTCAATCTTTTCGTAAGGTACGCCTCACCCCTCTTATAAAAGGGCATTTCCCCTTCTCTCAAATTAACACCCTCAAAGACATTTATCACAGCCAAAACATGCCCAAGTATCCTCCCAAATATCCTCCCTTAATCCTAGATACCTTCCTTTAGTAATAAATCCAACCTATAGAGCCCTTTTGATCAAATCAAAATGAAGAACCCGATGAAGAGGTAAATATTTTGTCACATCTTTCATGTTTTTTTCTTCCTCCACTTCCTCTTTATTTGTTGTTTCCATTCTAAAATAGTAACTCCAGAATATTATATATACTATGATTTTATTATAATAATGGTACAAGAAAATTAATTATTCTATCCATCCTATAAATGACAAAGTCACCATATGTGCATACGTACGGATTACCGTCTCTACGTCGTGTTGTAGTTTGTTATTCAAACACTTCATCATTTGGATGGGTATAATAATGAGTATAAATGATTTGAATAATAAATATAATATTATAATGATTCTTTATATATGATATAAGACCCAATTATATATGACTTTAATATCAAAAGAATGATATTGTCACTCGTGCATAAGTACAAATTACTGTCTTCACGAAAGCGATGAGATTCATTCTACATTGTATCCATTCAAGACTAATTTTCCATTTATAATTAAAAATAATTTTTAATGACTTAATATCCACATGAATTTGAATAAGATATATCCTATAGATAATAAACATTACTTACATAAAAAAGAAAATAAAGGAAAACGAATCAGTTAACAGCCGAAATGATGATACTACTGAAATATCATTAACAGTGAAATATTATAAGATCATATATGATATCATATTTTCTTTTATAGTTCTTGTATAATTTAATAAAAATGATTTAACTATTATAAAGGAGGTTAATTTACCCTCTACTAAGGAAATGTACAAGCTAAGGGTTAGTTTCACAATCTCTTTATTATCCGAGATTGTTTTAACGTAAGTATCTAATGGGACCTCTTTATCATCCACATCCATGTTTCTTAAAAATGTATTCCAAAACATTGTTACTATTTACTAGAAAATGGGTTAAATTGATTTATACCCTTATTAGATCTTATATTTTTTGAATGTAATCTTTCTGTCATTTTCCAAACAATGTCCTTTATGACTTTTTTGACAAAATTAAGGTAAGAATGTTTTTTTAATTTATATGACGGGTGCTGCTATTTTCTGTCATTATAACATCGTCGAAGCTTCCCTTAAAATCTTATAAGAATATTTTCAAAATAAATGTTTTCTTTATAATTATGTGACTCATAAATGATTTCAATATAGAAAGATATATTTCTCTAAATTTTTTTTTGATTTCATCTATGTCAACATCAATTGATTTATTTTAAGCTTAATTAAAGTTGACTTATTATGATACAAAAGTTCCATATTGTATTGAAGTTTTTGTGATACGTTTGACTGTGGATGTGTTATTTCCACTCTAATCATGTTTTATGGAGAAATTATTGACATTTCGTATGCTATTAGTAATACGAATGTTTTTGTTATGTTTGAACCTTTTCATATGAGGAATACATTGGAATTATTAAGTGAAGGGTGGAGCTCGCTATAGCTCCTCGATGCATCAGTAGGTCTCATGAGACAAACTAGTGTCTTATAATAAAGTCCTGGACAAAATCCTATTTGTATTCATGGCACAGGGCCTTGACTATGTGGTAATGAAGTCTGGTATTATGCATTCTATCATTATAAAAGTGGAAATTGATATTGCATGTGATTATTCGACTAGTAGAATTTAAATTAGACTATGTAAATGAAATTATTTGATTTTATCTTTTCCATATTATTCTGATGTTCTTGTTTACAATGATTTTTTTCTAGTCTCACAATGCCTTAAATGTTTATGCAAATTTATTAATGTTTATGTTGTATTGTTATCCATACTAAGCATCTGAGCTCACCCCTTTCTATGTTGTATTTTTTCCAGGATAGGAAAATTATATTATGACCGACCTATAGGGATAGCATATGGGAAATGAGTGGGGCCTATGAAGACTATGTTGTTTTAGTTTTTCATTTTATAATTCAATGTAGAACTTATGAATGTATCTGGTATTTCCAAGGCTACTAAACTAATCGGTCATTTGAGACTTAATCTTCTGTGATCATGCCAACGTTATGTAATAATTCACAGACTCTTGGTATGTAGGGTCGGTGCGTTACAATTGATATGAGAGTAAATTTAGTACAAACCATTGATGCTAGATATAGAAAACCCCTAATTAGAGCACATAATCCTAAGATAGACTTTGAGGATTAGTATAGAAGATCATATTAGAATTTTTGTATTATAGAGATTTTTTGAGTTTTCCAAGAAATATATCCTTGTCTGGATATGAGTAGGTAAATCTGGCTTTGGAATAGATATACCTAGGGGTAAAACTAGAAAACACCGCTTTGAGATAGACTCGAATGGGAACTGGTGCTCGATAAAGGGCTTTGCTGCACTCTTGGTTACGCCACTCTAGGGGGATATGCATATCAATGGGGGTCATTGATTCAAAACACAAAGGAAGATGATGAAGTATAAAATATTGAATAAAGGGAGTTTAAAGATCTTTTCATAGAAAAATATGTCGTCATGACCATCGAGCAGACATGGAAAGGAAATTTATTATTTTGAGTCAAAAGGACGATGAGAATGTCTTAAATTTTGAGGCTAGCATTACAAGGTTAGCAAGGCATGCAGTAGATTATATATGTAACCCAATGAGTAAGATTGGTCGATTCATTGATGGATTAAAACCATTTCTCTGGTGATCATTAGTCTCATAATCCTCCTTTTCATACGATGATATTTTCTCATATGCTATCATGACAGAAAAGTAATTTTCTATATCTTAAAACATTAAAGAAAATAAAGACAATAAGATATCTACTGAACATGCTAGAAATGGAAATAAGGGTAAAAGAGAAATTATGAATATCTATCCTACAGTAAATGTGGGAAGAAACACCTTGGTACTTTCCTGAAGGGAGTGGGAGTCTATTACAAGTGTGGTCAAAAGGGCCACCAAGCTTGTGATTGTAATGGGAAGAAAAAGGATATCAATGTAGAATGCTAAAATTGTAGAGAAAGGGGTCATTATGAAAATGACTGTCCTAAGCACCAGGTAATCATACCTTAGAATAGGCCAAGGGATCAAGGCAAAGATTATGTTATCACTACTTCTGAGGTTAAAGCTTTGAAAGACGTGGTGGTAGGTAATTTAATGGTTTCCACAAGTTTATAAAATAATTTATTTGATTATGGATCATTGCATTGTTTCATATCATCCCAGTTTGCTATGAAAATTAGTTATTTTTAATATGACATTACAAGGGAGTTGTCAGTCAAAACACCTAACATAAGTATCATTGCAACAAAGTTTTGTGAATCATTTTGCATTAGAGAATATAAATGTTCTTTATCATCTAATCTCATCATCATACCCTTGATTGAATTTGATATAATCCTTCTATAGATTGGCTTTTGGACCATGATGCGAAAATTTATTGTAAGAAGAAGGAGGCTAAAATTCTCAATGATGATAAAGAGTACCTTATCGTTAGAGTAGAAACATAACCAACTAAATCTTATCTATATCCACACCCATTATCTCAACTAAATACAATTATTGGGGAGGAAGAGAATGAAATAACTGTGGGTGAGTAAAGGAATGTTCCAATATAGGACGCACCTATTGTGAAATAATATGTTGATGTCTTTCCAGACGATTTATCTAGACATCCTCTAGAATGATAAATTGATTTTTCCATTAATTTAATTCCTGGTTCAAGGCTCATATAGAAGAACCCATATCGAATGGGCACAATGGAATTATTGGAACTAAAGAAAAAATTAGATGAATTGAGTAATAAGGTATTTATTCACCCTAGTGTTTCTCCATGAGGAGCCCCTGTTTGTTTTGTTAAGAAGAAAGATGGATCAATGAGTTTGTTCATTGACTATAGGGAGATAAATGCTTTAACCATAATGAACAAGTATCCCCTAACTCGCATTGATGATTTATTCGACCAACTTTATGGAGCTTAATATTTTTCAATGATTGTCCTTCGATCTGGATAACATCAGTTGTGTTTGAAAAAGGAAGACATTCCCAAAACATCATTTCATACCCGGTATGGGATTTATGAGTTTATAGTAATGCCTTTTGCATTAACTAATGCACCTTCTATCTTCATGGATCTAATGAATAGAGTTTTCAAGTAATATCTTGATTACATTGTAGTGGTATTTATTTATGATATCATGGTATACTCCAAAAGCTACGAAGATCGTGACATTCACTTGCACGTTATACTAAAGACTCTTAGAAGAAATAAATTATATGGGAAATTTAGGAAGTGTGAATTTTGGCTTCAAGATATTTCATTTCTTCGCCATATTGTCTCTCTGAATAAATATCTATTGATCCTTCAAAGACCAATGAAATCCAAGAATGGCAGGCACCGATTAGTATAATTTTGGTACACAGTTTTATTGGTTTAGCAGGTTATTATCGACGTTTCGTCCGAGATTTTTTCCTTGTTGGATAACCCATTAACAAAGCTCACACATCAAGGGGTTAAATTTTATTGGAAAAAAGAGTGTCAAGAATTTTTTGAAGAACTGAAGAGAAGATTAGTCAATTCTATTATCTTGACTCTACTATCGGGGAATGATGGGTTTGTTATTTATATTGATGCTTCCATGAAAGGACTTGGTTGTGTCCATATGCAAAATGATAGAGTTATTTCCTATGCATCAAGGCAGCTAAAAATTCATGAGAAAAACTATCCTACTCTTGATCTTGAGATAGAAACTATAATCATTGCTTTGAAGAAATGGACACTTTATCTCTATGGTAAAAAACGTGAGATATGTACCGATCACAAGAGTTTGAATTATATTTTATCAAAGAAAGAACACAAAATGAGGAAAAATATATGGCTTGAACTACTCAAGGATGATTATTGCACAATACACTACAAACCAGGGAAGAAAAATAAGGTATCAGATGCTTTGAGCAAAAATTATCCTGGAGTTTTCAACAAGATGAGAGTTTAAGGGGACCCTATTTTCATGGATCTAGTGAAAATGGATATGGGAATAATCATGGAAGGTGAAACATCAATACATCTTTAAATGGTTTCCAAACAATCATTAATAGAAAGGATAAAAAGTCAGTAGGCAGATGATGAAGAGTTTCAAAAGAAAATTAATTTTGTGAACAATGGGAGATTGAGTGACATCATATTTGAAGATGAAAATTTGAAATTTGGGAAGAGACATTTTGTTCATAACATACCTGATCTAAAAAGGTAATTGTTGGATGATACTCATAGCTCCAATTTCTCTATACACCCTGGTAGTACTAAGATGTATGGAGATTTTAATGAACATTTTAGTTGGGACAACATGAAGAGGGAGATTTCTGATTTTGTGTCCCGATGTATGGTTTGTCAACAAGTGAAAGCAGGAAGGAAACAACCAGGAGGAGTCATGAAACCTCTTCCCATACCTGAGTGGAAATGGAATAATATTACGACAGACTCTGACATGGGGCTACCAAAGACACCTAAAATTAATGATGCAATATGGTTCATGGTTTATCGTCTTACCAAGTCAGCACATTTTCTCGAAATAAAAGAAGATTTACCACGTGAATGTTTAGACAGACTATATATTAATGGAGTTTTAAGACTCCATGGTGTACCCCTATCGATTTTTTCTGATCTCGATCCCTATTTTACATCAACATTATGGAAAAGTATTTAGATATCCATAAATACTGAAATTCATTTGAGCGCTTCCTACCACCCTCAAACAGATGGAAAATTATAACGGACTATTCAAAACATAGATGACATGTTGAGATCATTCTCAGTATACTTTTAGGGTTTGTTGGATCAATATTTACCTCTGTTAGAATTTTCCTATAACAATAGCTTCCAGTCAAGTATTCAAATGGGATCATATGAGGTTTTATATGGCAAGAGATGTCGCACGCAAACATTTGAGATGATATTGGTGAAGGAAAACATGTAGGCCCAGAACATGTTGAAAAAATGATGTAAAAGGTAAAGGTTATCCAATCCCACATCAAAACATCACAAAGTTGGCATAAGAACTATGCCAATAACAGAATGAAGGATTTGGAATTTCTGGTATGAGATCATGTTCTCTTAAAGGGATCTCTATAACACCCTGATCCCAGTTACCCAGAGTTCTTGCATTATTACATAAAATTGGCATGATCACAAAAGATCAAGTCTTAAATGTTCAATTAGTTTAGTAGCCTTGGAATCACTATATACATTCATAAAGTTTACATTACATCATAAAATAAAAAACTACAACAAAATATTATCTTCATAGACCACACTCATATCCCCTTATACTATCCGTCCAGGTCATTCATTAAATATTTCTTCATATCTTGGGAAAAATAAAACATAGAAATGGGTGAGATAAAATGCCAAGTAAGGATAACAATATAGCAGAAACATCCATAAAAAAGCATAAACATTTAAGCCAATGTGTAAATAAAACAAAAGCCTTTTAAACTATAACATAAGCATAATATGGAAGAAATAGAATTAAATAATGCTATTTACATACTCACGTGAATATTCTACTAATTGAATAATCACATGCTATATCAATAACCACTTTCATAATGATGGAATCCATAATGACAGACTATCATAACCAAATAGTCAAGGCCTTCTGCCAAGACTAAAAATAAGATTTTGTCTAGGCCTTATGCCAAGACATTAGTTTGTCTCATGAGACCTACCAATGCATCGATGAGCTATAGCGGGCCCCACCTGTCACTTATTAAGTCCAATGCATTCCTCATATTAACAGGTTTAAACATAACATAAACATTCGTATTAAAACTAGCATACAAAATGTCAATACTTTCTCCATAAACAATGAATGGTATAAAAACAACCCATCCACAGTCAAAAATATCACAAAAACCTTTAATAAAATATGGATGTTTTGTATCATAATAAATCAACTTCAAATAAGTTTAAAATACATTAAAGGATGTTGACATAGATGAAATAAATACAATTCGAGAGAAATATCTTTTTTTTTTGAAATCATTTAAAATTCACATAATTATAAAATAAAACATTTACTATGAAAATATCCTTATAATTTTTTAAGGATAGCATTGAAGATTTTATAATGGTGGAAAATAGCTGCACCCGCCGTATAAGTTAAAAAAGACATTCTTACCTTAATTCTATCGAAAATGTTAAAAAGGACCTTGTTTGGAAAATGAAAGAAAAATTAATTTATAATGGTGAAGTAATTGTTATTAAATTATAGAATAATCATATACATTAATATGATATCATATATTATCTTTTAACATTTCTTTGTTAATAATATAATTGTCTTATCGTTGTTTCGGGTGTTAACTGATTTGTTTTACTTTATATTATTTGTTACGTAAGCTGTGTTTGTTATGGATAATTTGTATATTATTCATATCCAGAATTATATTAAGTCTTTAAACATTATTTTTAACCATCAAATGAAAATTATTCTTGAATGGATACGATGGGGAAAGAATCTCATCACGTTCGTGGAGACGGTAGTCTTTACGTACGCAAGAGCAACAATATCATTCTTTTCATATTAAAATCGTATATAATTGGATGGTATATCATATATACAAAATCATTATAATGTTATATTTATTATTTACATCAATTACACATAATTATCATACCCATCAAAATAATAATGTTTTGAATAACAATTACACCACGACATAGAGACGGTAAGCCGTATGTACGCACGTATGGTGACATGTCATTAAAAGAATGGGTAGAATACTGAATATGGTTTTACCATATTTATAATAACGTCACATTATAAAGAATATACTAGATTTATTATTTTAGAATGGTAATATAAATTAAAGAAGAACTGGAAGAAGACATGACCTTGAACGAGGGTGGTGAATACTTTACCTCTTCTTCGGGTTCTTCCTTTTGATTTGATCAAAAGGGCTCATTAGGTTGGATTTCTGATCAAACTAAGGCCACTAGGTTTAATTGATGGAAGTTTAGAGGATATTTGGGCAGGTTCTGGCCGATCGAAAAGGCTTTGAAGGTATGAATTTTAGAGTTGGGGGAGTGCCCTTTTATAAGAAGGGTGAGGGGCACCTTAGGAAAAACTTAAAATATTATTTTATAATAAATTCATATTCAGTTTATAATGGCTCCAATGTGACTTATTTCGAGGGTAAGGAGGGGATGGATTTAAATCCACTAAAATAATAGATTTTATACAGGTTTGGGTCACTATATTAACCTTATCATTTATATTTAACTCTTAGTTAAATAATTTGACATTTACCATGTCTCTTTGTATTTTTATATTATATGGTTAATAAACATACTATTACAATCCAAGAGACCCCAAGTGGTTAATTATTAATATATATAACCTCATTTAAGTCATTTTTCCTAACCTTATATTTTTAGGAATAGAATATAAATTAATAATATAATTGTTGTTTTAAATACTCATTTAGGTCAATTTTGACACTATTTGGTATTTTGTCTATGATAAATTCTTAACAGCATTATTTCATCGATAAAAATTCATCTAACCAACTCTAATATGTTATATTAACCAAAAACATTAGTGGAATTTATAAAAAGTCTTAAATTACATTTATTTTTATATTTATAATATCAATTATTTTAATATTTCATTAATTTGGTAATTACCGCATCACCATTGTGTCATAAATAAATTAAATTATTTAACGTCTAAAAATTATAAATAAAATATAATTATGTAGGAAATATTTTTAGCTTTCTAATTAATATTTATAATCAAATTTATCATTTTTATAACCATATATTAAAAAATTGTTTATTTATTTAACTTTGATTTTATCTCTTTTAACTCTTCTTTGAATTAAATAATAGTAAAAGTCCTAATCAAATCCATGTAGACCAAATAGGTTCATATTTTATTCTGAAGGTTTTTTTGGTCGAATTAGACATAGAAAATATAATTAGGACATGTGTTAGTGTAATAATAATATCATTTTTACCCTTAATTACCCTATTTACTTTTAACCGTGGTAAATAAAAGTAAAAAGTTATTATTCACCAAAAAAGATTTTTATCATATTGAACCACATTTTACTACATGCTATTAACCGTGTCTCCTGGATTTTCGAAATTCTACTCATAGAAGTGGTAAAATTATGTTTTATGTTAATTGGAAAATTCTCATAGGATGTCGGTAAAAGGCGGTGAAAAGTTCAATAAAATTTTTATATATCTAAAATTATTATAAACTGACTCCAATGAATTACATTGAACATATATAGGTATTATGTATCTATTTTTACATAAAGTAAATTTAAATAAAATAAATAATTATTTAAATAAAAATTCATTTTTAAACTATAACTCATTGTTTTTCACTATTTATAAAAAATTGAATATTTTTAGAAAAATACCAAAAATTCAACCTAAGCTAATTTCAATATTCCGAATCTAAAAAAGAAGTCCATTTTAAAAGATAAAATTTATAAAATTTCAGAAATTTGTTATTACTATTCATAACAGCTAGTTTGACAGGTTGTGGTGTGTGTTAGAAATAAAAGTTGCGTACAACACACGCTACTATATTATTCAAAGAGAAGCTTACCATGGAAGCTGGGGGTGTTCCATTCTCCCATCCATCAAATAATTTCATCATAGAAATTTCTATAATACTACCGCGAGAAAAGAATCAGGTGGTTCTTCATCATAAGTTCCTTAGGTTCCCACATTTCCTCTTCCATCTTATGGTTTTTCAAAGAAAATTTACCAGATGAGTCTTAATGTTTCTCAGCACCTGTTCTCTGGTATCAAGAATCTTGATTGTATATTCTCAATAAGACAGATCGAGTTCCAGTTCTCCTTCCTCATAGGTGAGTACATGCGTTGGGTCAGTCATTCGATTTCTTAATAGTGATATGTGGAACACATCGTGAACTTTGTAGAGACATGGAGGCATTGCCAAACGGTAAGCTACAACCCCAATTTATTATATAATTTTGAAAGGTCCTATGTAAATGGGACTGAATTTACCCTTCTTACCGAAATGTATAACACCCGTCCATGGAGATACCTTCAAGAAAACATGATCTCCTACCTGAATTCCAAATCCTTCCTTTGGTTATCAGCAATTCTCTTTTGCCTAATTTGAGCTGCTATGATGTGGGTTTGGATTAACATTACTTTTTCCATTATTTCTTCAAAAAGTTATGGGCCTACAAGTTTTCTTTCACCAAAAACATCTCAATAGGTTGTTGTGTGACATATATTTATATATAACACTTCACATGGTGCCATCCGAATACTTGAATGGAAGATATTGTTATAGGAAAATTCTACAAGAGGTAAATATTGATCCCACCAACCTTGAAAGTCAAGTGAGCAGGATATTAACATGTTTTCTAAGGATTGAATACTCCGTTCTGATTTTCCATCTATTTGAGGGTGGTAGGCAGTTCTCAAACTATGTTCTGTATCCAAGGCCTTCTGAAGACTCGTCCAGAATCATGAATTAAAACAGGGATCACGATTAGAATCATTTGATAGGGGTACAACATGAAGTCTCAAAACATCATTAATATATAGTCATCCTAGACGTTCAGGTGGTAGATCTTATCTTATAGAAAGAAATGTTTTTGACTTGGTAAGATGATCAACAATGACCCATATTACATCACTCCTTTTTATAGTCTTTTGTTTCCCCATGACAAAGTCCATCGTAATGTTATCCCATTTACACTCAGGTATGGGAGGAGGTTTCATGACTCCTGCAGGCTGTTTCTTTCTAGCTTTCACTTGCTGACAAACCACACATCTTGACACAAAATCCGCAATGTCCATCTTCATGTTGTCCCACCAAAAACGATCCTTCAAATATCTATATATTTTGGTGCTCCAAGGGTGTATAGAGAAATTGGAACTCTGATAATCATCCAAAAATTCCCTTTTTAGATCAGGTATACCGGCAACAAAAAGTCACTTCCCAATATTTCAAAATTCCTTCTACATTCACAAAGTCTCTAAATCTACCATCATTCATAGCTTTAATCATCTTTTGAAATTATTCATCAGCAGTATGAGAACTCTTAATCCTTTCTAGTAAAGATGGTTTGGAAATAATTGGAAAATGTATTGATGTTTCACCTTCCATGGTGATTCAAATATCCATCTTCACTAGATACATGTATATAGGATCATTTTCAACTCTCATCTTGTTCAAAACTCCATCAACCTTTCTACTCAAGGCATCTTCCACATTATTTTCCTTCCCTGGGTGGTAGTGTATTGTGAAATCATAATCCTTGAGTAATTCAAGCCATCTCCTTTGCCTCATGTTGAGTTCGTTCTGTGAGAAAATATACTCCAAACTCTTATGATCAGTATATATCTCACATTTCTCACCATCGAGATAGTGTCTCCAAATCATCAAAGAAAAGATTACAGCTTCCAAATCAAGATCATTAGTAGGATAGTATTTCACATGAAATTTTAGTTGTCGTGATTCATAGGCAATAACACTATCATTCGGCATAAGGACACAACCAAGTCATTTCTTCGAGAAATCACTTCAAATAAGGATCCCATAATTCCCTGATGTTAGGGACAATATAAGAGCATTGGCTAATCTTATATTTAATTCTTCAAATAATTCATCACAATCTTTTGTCCAAAAAAATTTAACCCCTTTTAGTGTGAGCTTCGTTAATGGGTTTTCCAATCGTGCAAAATTCTGGATGAAACACCGATAATAACCTGCTTAACCAATAAAACTGTGTACCTCAGTTATACTCGTCGTTGCTGGTCGTTGTTGGATTTCTCTTGTATTTGAAGGATCAACAAGGATTCCATCCTTAGAGAAAATATGTCCATGAAAAGAAATCTTTTGAAGCCATAATTCACACTTGATAAACTTTCCAATAATTCATGTCTTTTAAGAGTCTTCAGGATAATGAGAAAGTGACTTTCATGATCTTCGTCGATTTTAGAGTATAAAAATATATCATCAATAAATACCACTAAAAAAATCATTGAGATATTCCTTGAAAACACTATTCATTAGATCCATGAATACAGAGGGTGCATTAGTCAATCCAAAAGGCATTACTGTACACTCGTAATGCCCATACCATGTTCGAAATGATGTCATTGGAATGAATTCCTTCTTCACACACAACTGATGGTATCTAGATCGAAGGTCAATAATTGAAATGTATTTAGCTCAATGCAGTTGGTCAAATAAATCATCAATGTGAGGTATGAGATACTTGTTCTTTATTTTTATAGCAATGATTTCCCTGTAGTAGACACTTAACCTCATAGATCCATCTTTTATTCTTAACAAGAAGGACAGGGTCTCCCCATGGAGAAACACTTGGGTGAATAAATCCCTTTTTACTAAATTCCTCTAGTTGTTTCTTTAGTTCAACTAATTCAATAGTGTCCATTCTATAAGAGATCTTCGATATATGCCTTGAACCAGGAATTAAATCAATGGAAAACTCAATTTCTCGTTCTAGAGGATGTCCAGGTAAATCTTCTGGAAACACATCTACATATTCTTTCTCAATAGGTGCATCCTCTATTTGAACATTCATTTCCCCACCCAAAGTTATTTCATTCTATTCCTAACCAATAATTGAATTTAGTTGAGCTATTAGGGGTTGATCTAGATAAGAATTAGGTGGTGAATATTCTGGTCTAAAGATAATATGTTCTTTATCATCTTCATCAAAAATAGTAACCTCCTTATTGTTACAAAACAATTTTGCATAATGGTCCGAAAGCCAATACATATCTAGGATATCAAATTCAATCATGGGTATGACGATGAGATCAGCTGATAAAGAACATTTACGTGCTCTAATGGGGACCAATTCACAAAACTTTGTTTCAATGATACTTCCCTTAGGAGTTTTAACTGACAACTCCCTTGCTAAATCAAATTGGAAATATCTAGTTTTCATAGAAAATTGGGAATATATGAAGCAATGCGATGACCCAGAATCAAATAATTCATTTTAGAAACATGAGGAAACTATTAAATTTCCCTCCACCACGTCTTTCGGAGATTCTACCTCAGTAGTAGTGATAGCATAAGCATGGCCTTGATCCGTTGGCCTTTTCTGAGATAAGTTCCCCTGACGCTTAGGACATTCATTTGCATAATGTCCCAACTCCCTGTAATTGTAGCATTGATCATCGATAGCTTCTTTCTTCCCCTTGCAATCACGATCTTGGTTGCCTTTTTTACCACACATGTATCAGACTCCCATTCATTTCATGCATGTACTGGGGTGTTTCTACCCATATTTACTACAGGATGAATATTCAAATTTTCCCTTCTTCCCCTTATTTATATTTTCATAGTGATCACCAGATTTCTTCTTCTCATTCTTTTCATTAAAGTTGTAAGACATAGAGAATTCATTTTCTCTCTTGACAGAAGAAGAGACAATATCTTCGTACGACGAGAAGGATTGTGAGACAAATTCTCGATGGGGAAATGGTTTTAACCCATAAAAGAAATGATCAATCTTACTCGTTGGGTTACGTATATAATCTATTGCATGAATTTCTAAACTTGTAAAGTTACCCTCATACTTTGAAAAATTCTCATCCTCCTTTTTCTCAGACTCAGAAATTTCCTTTACATATCTTCTCAATGGTCACGAGGAAAGTATTTCTCTAAGAGAATATCTTTAAACTACCTCCATTCCATATTTGATACTTCAACATCTTCCTTCGTGTTTTGAATCAATGGACACCATTGACCAGCATCTCCAGTGAGGTGGTAAACTGCCGGATAAATTTTTCCCTTTCACTACACCCCAAGGCATGGAATATATTCTCTAAGGAATTTAGCCTTTTCTCAGCTACTAGTGGATTTGTACCCCCATTGAATGTTAGTGGTTGTTTCCTCATGAAGTGGTCTAACATTGATCCTCCACCCTGTAGATCAGGGTGCTCCATATGGGTTAGGTTATTATTCATAACCTGAGTGAGTTGTCCCAGTACGGTGATTAACTGATCATCACCAATTTCATCACTATCTCCACTATAATTATCTTGAGTGGGAGGAAAATCCCTACATGGAGTGAGTGCATAGATATGGTTCCCATTGCTTCCACTAAGTTCCATTTCTAACCAATGGCATAAACTAGATATGTTTATGAATCTAAATACATAATTCCAAACTTGTAAAACACTTAACATAAATTGAACAGTTTATGGATATAATCCATAATCATAAAAAATGTTCTCTTTGAGGAGGTATAAACTCAAAAACCCTTCATAATGGTTTTTAATGAAAATTAGAATTATCCTAATCATATCCCTTAGGAGTGTCGTAACCAAGAGTGCAGTAAGGCTTATTGTCGTGCACTAGTTCCTGTTCGATTCTAGCTCAAAGTGGTGTTTTCGAGTTTTACCGCTAGGTAAATCTGTGCCAGAGCCGCCACAACCTATTCGTATCTAAACAGGGATGTATTTCTCGGAAAACTCACAAAATCTTTATAATACCAAAATTCTAAGAAATTCTTCTATAATAATCCTCCAATTCTATCATAGGGATATGTGCACTAACAATAGTTTATCTAAATCTAGATTACAAGGTTTGTACTAAACATCCTTTGATACCAACTGTAATGACCCAACCCCATTTACCCAGAGTCGGTGCATTATTATATAAAATTGGCATGATCACAAAAGATCAACTCTCGAAAGACTGATTAGTTTAGTAGATTTGGAATCACTAGATACATTCATAATGTTTACATTACATCATAAAATGAAAAAAATACAACAAAATATTGTCTCCATAGACCATACTCATATCCACTTATACTATCCATGTATGTCATTCATAAAATACTTCTTCACATTCCGGGAAAAATAAAACATAGAAAGGGGTGATCTCAGATTCCCAGTAAGGATAACAATATGTTAGAAACTTCCATAAATAATCATAAAAATAAAAGGCAATGTATAACTAAAAAATCATTTTAAACATGAACTTCAGCATAATATGGCAGAAATAAAATGAAATAATTACATTTAATTTTTCACATGGATATTCTACTAATCAAATTATCACATGCAATATCAATATCCACTTTCATAATGATGGAATGCATAATGCCAGACTATCATAACCCCATAGTTAAGGCCTTGTGCCAACACTACAAATAAGATTTTGTCAATTCCTTGTGCCAAAACACTAGTTTGTCTCATGAAACAAACAGATTCATCGAGGAGCTATAGTAGGCTCCACCCATCACTTATTAAGTCTATTACATTCCTCATATGAACAGGTTTAAACATAACATAAACATTCGTATTAAAACTAGCATACGAATTGTCAATACATTCTCCATAAACCATGAATGGTATTAAAATACCACATCCACCATCAAACATATCACAAAACCTTCAATACAATATGGAAGGTTTGTATCATAGTAAATCAAATTCAAATATGCTTAAAATCCACTAATGGATGTTGACATAGATGAAATCAAAATTATTTGAGAGAAATATCTTTTTTTTTGAACTCATTTAAAAGTCACATAATTATAAAATAAAAAATTTACTATGAAAATATCCTTATAGTCTTGTAAGGGGAGCTTAGAAGATTTTATAAAGGCGGAAAATAGATGCACCCTCCTTATAAGTTAAAAATTACATTCTTACCTTAATTCTATCGAAAATGTTGAAAAGTACCTTATTTGGAAAACGACAGAAAGATTCCATTATAAACTTCTTATAAAAAGTAAAACAAGGGTATAAATGACTTTAACCCATAATCTTTAAAATAGTGAGAATTATTTGAAATACATTTTCAAAGAAACATGGATTTGGATGATAAAGAGGTCCCAGTAGATAATTACATATAAACAACCGCGGATAATGAAGATATTGTGAAATAAACCCTTAACATGTACTTTTCCTAGGTTGAGGATAGGTTAACCTCCTGTATAATGGATAAAAAATTGTTATTAAATTATACAAGAATCATATATATTAATATGATATCATATATGATCTTTTAACATTTCTTTGTTAATAATATCTTGTATTATCATTGTTTCAGGTGTTAAATGATTCATTTTCCTTTATATTAATTATTATGTATGTCGTGTTTGTTATATATAGGATATATATTATTCATATACATAATTATATTAAGTCTTTAAACATTATTGTTAACCATCAAATGAAAATTATTCTTGAATGGATATAGCGGGGAATGAATCTCATTGCGTTCATAGAGACGGTCGTCTGTACGTACACAGGAGCGAAAATATCATTTTTTTATATTAAAATAGTATATAATTGGAAGGTATATCATATATACAGAATCATTATAATGTTATTTTTATTATTTTATTCAATTACACATCATTATCATACCCATAAAAATAATAATGTTTTGAATAACAGTTACACCACTACGTGGAGACGGAAAGCCGTACATACGCATGTATGGTGACATGTAATTCAAAGGATAGATATAATAATGAATATGGTTGTACCATATTCAAAATAACATTACGGTATATAGAAGATACTAGAGTTATTATTTTATAATGGAAATATCAAATAAAGAAGAAGTGGAAGAAGAAAGGAACTTGAAAGTGGGTGGTGAAAACACTACCTCTTCTTCGGGTTCTTCTTTTTGATTTTATCAAAAGGGCTCCTTAGGTTGGCTATCTGATTAATATAAGGCCTCTTGGTTGAAGTGAGGGATGTTTAAAGGATATCTGGGCTGGTTTTGGCCGAACCAAAAGGCTTTTAAGGTATTTATTTGAGATTAGGGTGGTTCCCTTTTATAAGAGGGGTGATGGGCACCTTAGAAAAAACATAAAATATTATTTTATTATAAATTCATATTCGATTTATAATGGCTAAAAAGTGACTTATTTAGAGGATAAGGTGGGTATGGGTCAAAATACACTCAACCAATAGATTTTAGATAGGTTTGGGTCACTATATTAACCTTATCATTTATATTTAACTCTTAGTTAAATAGTTTGACATTTACCATGTCTCGTTGTATTTTTATATTATATGGTTAATAAACATACTATAACAATCCAATAGAACCCCAAGTGATTCATTATTAATATATATAATTTCATCTAAGTCATTTGGTCGATACTTAGATTTTTAGGAATATAATATCAATGAATATTATAATATTTGTTTTAAATACTCCTTTATGTCAATTTTGACACTATTTGGTATTTGGTTTTAATAATTTCATAACAACATTATTACTTCGAAAAAAATTCATATAACCAACCCTAATTTGTTATATTAACCTAGAAAATTAGTGTAATTTTTAAAAAGTCTTAAATTATATTTATTTTTATATTTATAATATCAATTATTTCAATATTTCATTAATTTGGTAATCACTGCATCACCATTGTGTCATAAATAAATTTAAGTATTTAATGTCTAAAAATTATAAATAAAATATAATAATGTAGGTAATATTTTTGTCTTTATAATGAATTATTATAATCTAATTTATCTTATTTATAACGCTATATTAAAAATGTTTTAGTTATTTAACTTTGATTTTATCTCTTTTAACTCTTCTTTGAGTATAATAATAATAAATGTCCTAATCTAATCCAAGTGGACCAAAGAGGTTCATATTTTAATCCTGTGGTTTTTTTGGTCTAATTATACTTATTAAATAGAATTAGGACATGTGTTAGTGTGATAATAATATCATTTTACCCTTAATTACCATATTTACTTTTAAATGTGGTAAATAAAATTAAAAAGATAGTATTCACCAAAAATATTTTTATCTTATTGAACCACATTTTACTCCTTGATATTAACTGTGTCTCGTGGATTTTTGGAATTCCACTCACAGATGTAGTAAAATTTTGTTTTATGTGAATTTGCAGATTCTCCTAGCATGTGGGTAAAAGACGGTGAAAAGTTCAATAAAATTTATATATATCTAAATTTTTTATAAACTGACATCAATGAATACCATTGAACATATATAGAAATTATGTATCGGTTTTTACATAAAAAAATTTAAATAAAATAAATTATTATTTAAATAAAAATTTGGTTTTAAACTATAACACAGTTTTGTCACTATTAATCAAATATTGAATGTTTTTAGAAAATATCTAAAATTCATTCTAAGATAATTTAGATATTCATAATCCAAAAATGAAGTCCATTTTGAAATATAAAATTTATAAAATTTCAAAAAGCGGGTATTACTATTCATAACGGCTCATTTGATTGGTTGTGGTGTGTGTTAGAACTCGAAGTTGCGTACAACACACGCTACTATATTATTCAAAGGGAAGCGTACTACGGAAGCATGGGGTGTTACAATCTCCATGGAAGGGATTTATATGATTCATAAAGAAGGGTAAACTATGTCCCAAGTGCATTAGACCTTTTCAAATTCTAGAACAAATTCAGGTTGTAGCTTACCGGTTGGAAATGCCGCCAAGTCTCTCCAAAGTTCATGATGTGTTCCATGTATCACTGTTAAAAAAATACATGCCTGACCCAACACATGTACTCACCTATGAGGAAATAGAACTGGAACCTGATCTATCATATTGTGAAGAGCCTATCAAAATTTTGGATATCAGAGAACAAGTGCTGAGAAACTGGACGACTCGTCTGGTAAAATATCTACGGAGAAACCATAAGATGGAAAAGGAAATGTAGGAACCCGAGGAACTTGTGATGAAGAACCACCAGAATCATTCTATGAAGTAATATTCTAGTGATTTTGAGGAAAAATTAATTTTAAGCAGAGAATAAGCTAACACCCCTATAATACACGATACATTTCCCTTTGAATAATGTAATAGAGTGAATTGTATGCAACTTCGAGATTCTAACACACTGCGACCAATCAAACTAGCCGTTATGAATAGAAATACCCACTTTTTGTAATTTTATAAATTTTATCATTCAAAATGGACTTCATTTTTGTATTCGTAATATCGAAATAAGCTTAGGGTGAATTTTTGATATTTTTTTGAAAACATTCAATTTTTTTTGAATAGAGAAAAACGCTGAGTTTTTATTTAAAACTGACTTTTTATTTAAATAATTATTTATTTTATTAAAATTCATTTTTGGACAAAATAGATACATAATACCTATATATGTTCAATGTAATTCATTTGAGTCATTTTATAATGAGTTTAGAAATATAAAATTTTGTGGAACTTTTTACAGTCTTTTACCCACCCCCTTAGAACATTTTGAAATTTTTATAAAACTTAATTTTACCACTTCTGTGAGTTGAATTTCAAAATAAGATAACCAGGATTGATATCAGTAAGTTAAATTTGTTTTAATAAGATTAAAATATTTTTGGGTGAATAGTGACTTTTTTTGTTTTATTAACCACGGTTAAAAGTAAATATGGTAATTATGGGTAAAATTGATATTATTATTACTCTAAAAAATGTCATAATTCTATTTTATAAGTATAATTCGACCAAAAAAAATCATAGGAATAAAATATGAACCTCTTTGGTCCACATTGAATAGATTAGGGCATTTATTATTATTTTATTTGAAGAATACTTTAAAGAGTTAAATTCAAAGTTTAATAACTAAACCATTTTTAATGTAGGATTACACAATATATAAATTCGACTATAAATATCCATTATAAATATAAAAATATTTACTACATAATGTTATTTTATTTAAAAATTTTAGACATTAAATAATTAAATTAATTTATGACACAATGATGATGCAGTAATTAACATATTAATGAAAGATTAAAATAATTTATATTATAAATATACAAAAATATCTAATTTGATACTTTAATGAATTAAACTATTTTTATAGGTTAATATGAAATGTTAGGGTTGATTAAATGTATTTATTTTGAAGTAACAAAGTTGTTAGGACTTTAACAAAAATCAATTATTAAATAATGTCAAAATTGATACAAATGAGTTTTTAAAACATATACAATATTATTGGTTGATATAATAATCCTAACGATTTAATTTTCGGCTAAAAGACTTATATAATGATAGGTGTATCATTAATAAACCACTTGGGGATATATTGGAATTTTATTGTATGTTTATTAACAATATTATATAAAAATACAAAGAGGCATGGTAAATGTCAATCTATTTAACTAAGAGTAAATCTAAATAATAAGGTTAATATAGTTACCAAGTCTATCTAAAAGCTATTTTTTGAAAGTTGTTAGACCCATAACTACCATAGACTTCAAATAATTCATTTTGGATACATTAGAAAACGAAAATTATTTTCTTGTAAAATAATATTTCAATCTTTTCCTATCGTACCACTCACCACTCTTATAAAAGGGCACTTCCCCTTCCCTCAAATTCACACCTTCTAATCCATTTGTCTCATCCAACACCTACCCAAATATCCTCCAAACATCCCTAAAATTATCTTAGGGGCCTTAATTTAGATATAAATACATCCTAAGGATCCTTGTTTATCAAAAAAAAAGGAAGAACCCGAAGAAGAGGTAAATATTTCATCACATCTTTCAAGTTCTTTTCTTCTTCAACCTCTTCATTATTTGTTGTTTCTATTCTAAAATAATAAATCCTATATCTTTTATATACATTGATGTTATTTATAAAATGGTACAACCATATTTATTATTCTATCCATCCAATAAATTACAATGTCACCATACGTGCGTACATATGGATTACCATCTCCACATCGTGGTATAGTATGTTATTAAAACACTTAATCATTCGAATGGTTATAATAATGAGTATAAATTATTTAATTAATAAATATGATATGATAATGATTATTTATATATGATATACCATCCAATTATAAATGATTTTAATATAAAAATACTGATATTGTCGCTTGTGCGTACGTACGGATTACCGTCTCCATGAACGCGATGACATTCATTCCCCATCATATCCATTCAAGAATAATTTTCACTTGATGATAAAAAATAATGTCTAAATACTTAATATAATTATGAATATGAATAATAAATATCCTATCCATAATAGATATTACTTAAATAACAAATCATATAAAGGAAAACGAATCAGTTAACACCTGAAATGTTAATACTACTAAAATATCATTAACAAAGAAATATTAAAAGATCATAGATGATATAATATTTATGTATATAGTTCTTGTATAGTTTAATAACAATTATTAAACAATTATAAAGGAGGTTAATGTACCTTTGACCAAGTAAAATTACAATGTAAGGGTTAATTTCACAATCTCTTTATTATCCGAGATTGTTCTTACATAAGTATCTACTGGGACCTCTTTATTATCCACATCCATGTTTTTTAAAAATGTATTCCAAAAAATTATTAATATTTAATATTCAATGGGTTAAATTAATTTATACCCTTATTTGACCTTATATTTTTTGAAAGGAATCTTTTCATCATTTTCAAAACAAGGTACTTCATGACCTTTTCGGAAAAATTAAGGTAATAATGTTTTTTTAACTTATACAATGGGTGGGGCTATTTTCCACTGTTATAACATAATCGAAGATTACCTTACAATATTATAAAAATATTTTCAAAATAAATGTTTTCTTTGTAATTATGTGACTCATAAATGATTTCAAAATAGATAGGGATATTTCTCTAAAAATGGTTTTTATTTCATCTACGTCATCTTCCATTGATGGATTTTAAGCTTAATTGAAGTTGATTTATTACGATACAAAACATCAATATTGTATTGAAGGTTTTGTGATATGTTTGACTGTGAATATATTATTTTTAAACTATTCATGGTTTGTGGATAAATTATTTACATTTTGTAGGATAGTTTTAATACAAATGTTTGTGCTATGTTTGAACCCTCTCATATGAGGAATGCATTGGATTTAGTATGTGACTAGTGGGGACCATTATAGCTTATCAATGCATGAATAGGTCTAATGAGACAAACTAGTGTCTTTGAACAAAGCCTTGAAAAAATATTATTTGTAGTCTTGGCACAAGGCCTTAACTATGTGGTTATGAAGTTTGGAATTATGCATTCCATCATTATGAAAGTGGCTATTGATAATGCATATGATTATTAGACGAGTAGAATATCCATGTTAATATGTAAATGGAATTATTTGATTTCATATTTTCCATATTATTCTAAAGCCCTTGTTTTAAATGATTTTGTTATAGTTTTACATTGCCTTAAATATTTAGGCTTATTTATGAAATTTTCAGCTATATTGTTATCCTTACTGAGCATCTGAGCTCACCCCTTTCTATGTTTTGTTTTTCCCAGGATGCAAAGATGTATATTATGACTAAACTCCAGGGATATTCTAATGGAAATTAGTGTATCCTATGGAAACTATGTTGTTGTTGTTTGTCATTTTATAATGTAATGTAATAATTATGAATGTATCTAATATTTCCAAGGCTACTAAAATAATTGTTCTTTTGAGACTTGATCTTTTTTTATCATGACAATGTTATGTAATAATTCACCGACTATGGGAAACTAGGGTCGGGCATTACATGATTTGTCTCTTTCATCCATCATAACCCTATTCACTATCTCTTTGTAGGCCATAAAACATATCACAACTATGTTCGTTCAAATATCATATCTTATCCCCAATTCAATGATGCATTCTTACAAGGATTCACTAGAAACAACCTTAGTTTAAAAGATTATTAAATTAATACATTTAGCTTCATACATAGTGATATAGAGTTTTCCCTTATGCATGATGGAAAGTTTTCTCATTCAATGAATCTTTAATGTGTGAGGATGGAATTTTTTGTTGAAAATTCTTCAAATACTCTCAACTAACTGATTGAACTTCTTTATCCTGCACTTATATATCCAATGAATGGCACGCAGGTTGCTTAAGAAAATAGTTCACCACTTTTACTGGCAAATACACCAGTGTGCTGATGAAATCAAAGATACAAATACTCTTGTTTAACCATAAATCAGCCTTTTCTAGTTCAGAATCACCCTACAAGATGGGTGAATTATACTTCTAGAAACGGATTGCATGTTAAACATTCTTTGGATCGTCCCTCTGATTCCATGTGTCAACATCTTTAAATTCTTGAATTATACTTGGACTAGAACTTGGTTCACATATGTCTTAGGTGCAACCACCTTCTCTGTAGCTTCTTTCAGTTTATTTCCACAATGCCTAGAAGGTTCCATTTTCTAATCAATAGAAAACTCTATAAGTCTCACTCTCTATTAACTAGTTTCATAAAAATTTAAAATTATACCACATAAACAATCACAACATATCTTTTGAATTCATCTTTTTCCACATTCATAATTTATTAATTCATTATGCTGTGTTTTGAAAATCGAACAATATTCAAAACACCTCCATCAAGACCTTTTTTTAAAAATAATTTGAAAGCACATTCACAATTTTTTTCTAGAAATGTCTAGTGTTTTATAAAACACAAATCATTACTCAAAATTATGTATTCAATCATAGTGGGAAGTCATTTCTCTATTTCATGGCATTATCTTATCTTTCTCTCTGCCCATGATGATGAGATTTCAAAATTTTAAATGTTTCTACAAAACACATTTGTTCCGAACTACCAAGTAACTTTAAGTTCCTCATAAAAAGGTTGGATATATCTTTCCCTACTCTACATTTCATTTTCTAAAAATCCAGCTCATTTATACCGACCTGATATATAGAATAAACACGAATATATTCGACCCCAATACCAAAGTCCCTGATTTCTACTCCTCCGAAATAGATTTTGGGTCAATAAATGGATACCACTTTTGGAAACTCTCCTCCTCTCATTGGATCGAGAGTGTGTAAGGGAGTTATTTAGCCTTAACTAACATCCTCATGATGCCAATGTTTGGAAACACATGTCGAAGGGCATAAATACATGTGGTGGATGGTTTTTCATTTAAGAATAAAACCACTATCCAAACAATACATATCCAAATAACAACAATATGATTCATGATAAAAATGAAGGAAAACTAAACATTTCACTTACCATAATCATACCCAAATCAAGTGCCATAGTAGATGACTCCAATTTCACTGTAAAAAGCCGAAGAAAAACTAATAACTCCCCAAAATGTACACAATAATCCATGTTCCCCAAGATATATGCTCCAACTTCACTAAAATTACCATGCATCAAGAAGTAGTTCTAATGACTTGTGATATATCACATTTTCTAATGTTATGATAGATGAAATCTACAAAAGCATCAATGTGCCAAAGCAGGGGTGAGTACTAAAATGCAGTATGTTTCACCTAATGAATTCCCTACACAGTCCACTATGATAGAACACGTTAGCAATATTTATATAAAAAAACTTATACAAAACAATTTTTCAAATAGTATAAATAAAAATATGAATTAATCAATTATAAAAACATATCCACCGAAATCACATTAACAATTCTTGAAATAATTTAACATTCCATCTTGGAATAACCCTATCTTTTCCACAAAACAATATATCCAACCGTGCATGAAATCAATGGATATTCCTATAACCACGAGGGATGAGTCGTCCTTCCCCTAGTCTATAATTTAGTGGACAACATTTATGGGGGTACATCATTACCTTATCTTTCCCATCCTTTTTATGGGGGTACTCTACACTGTTCTCCATACCAATGCATATGAAAACACACCACACAACCATGCACAACTCTTTGAAAAACCAAGTGTGTTCATCCCCGATCAACAATGAATCAATAAATCAATTGAAAACCATTTTTCAATGTATAAAAAAAACATTATTTTAAAATCATCCTTTTAAAATCATTTTGTAAAAATACGTTCCAATAACACAGAAATTTCCCCAATTTACACAAATCGTCAACCAAGAGGGTTTTTAAAATCATTTCACAATGGATAAATGATCAATAAAATTAAAGGAAAAAATTTTGAAATTAAGACTTCATGTTTTAAAATAGGGGAGTCAAGAGTGAAGCCACCTACCTCGAGAGATTTGGATAAAATGATAAACTACATGAAAAAGGTCACAAAACGGTGTCGAATATCCGTGAACCGAACTTGGATATCCCCCCTTTCAACAAAAATACCAAATATAAGCTAATTTGAAATCCACAACCATATATCGAACAAAAATGGGTGTAAATCTAAGAAACTAATAGATATTGTGAAGTATATCACATAAAAATAACAAGAACAATCATGAAGGATGACTTACTGCGAAAATCAGGCTTTAATTCACCAAGGAAAGGCTCTGGATCGATTGAATGTCACTTGGGAGAGGTTCTCCATACATTGAATACAAAAATATAGTGTTAGGCACTTTTTGGAAAACAAATGAGTAACTTTGAGGTAAATATGAGTTAGATCCTAAATATAAGCATCTAACTTTAACCCACACATGGTTTAGTTGCACAGTTAAGCAAACCTTATTGTAACCTTTTGTTTTCTGATGCCTTAAGGATGACCCTCACGTGCTCATCTCACACAGTCTTCAAACCATGCTCAAACTACAATGAAACTACTACCTTTAAATGAATAAATCCTTTTCTAAAGAAGCATAGTTTCTCCATAGTGGGTGCACCTTTTTGGAAAACTATGTAATGCATGTGCACTATTCCTTTTTCCCCCGTCTCATTGTGCACAATTTCTTAGAAGTGTTACACAATTTCCAAAATATTTTTCACCACTCGTTCACCAGTATAAAATCCTCATAAACTCCTAAAATGGTCACAAAAATATCCCAACCATAACCCTTATACATTATATAAATAAAAATCATAATTAAAGGATTATATACCATAAATAATGGGTGCTACACAACCCCCTTCAAATGAGTTTCTCCCTAGAAAATCAACTTCATTATATATGTATTATGTTTTGAAAATTCCTTAAATGAACCTCACATCATATAAATGTTAATAAAACCACCTATTGAAAAGGAGAAAGGGATGTGTGATTGTCATCTATAATAACACATACTATGTTTCTAAATAGGAGAACATGGGTGGGATATGAAGATATTGAAATGAAATGAAAGGAGAAAATAATTATAGAGAGTGATATAGATTGTCGATGAAAATAAATTGGGTCATACATATATGAATATTTACTAAAAATCCATACTCATAAGAGGTGTGAGGGTGGTTATTTATTTCCACAAAAATGATGACAGGATGATAAAGTTGTATTTCAATACCCATTTTTTATTGTTTGGAAGTTCATTTTCCATATAGAGAGAGACAATGTACAAATTTACTATCTTAATATATTTTTATTTCATGGGCTCAATTACATCCATTGGTTGTTTCATGATCAATTTTCACTTCATCACTAACACTAAGAGCTGATTTTTTACTCATGTTTGAAGTAATAAATAAAATTAGTAATATAATGAAAATTCATTCCTTCAATATCAATTTAAAAAAAGTTAAAACATGCTCTCCAATATCAATAAAACATTATAAGTTTAATTAATACATTTATATCTAAATCATTATCTAAATATCAACTTAGACAATTGCATAAATGGTAAACTATATGGCCCTAACAAAATAAAAAATTTATAAATAAGGTTACTAAATTAACCAAAATAAATATTATTCATACATATATCATTAAACATCTATTATAGGTCACATTCGAAATATATGAATACCACAATGATATATTCTCATGATTATTAGTAATTAAAATAATTACCAAAAAACCACAATGAAAATATCCATGCTTCTTTATTACTTGAATAAAACCATAGATTATCGTACCTAGTCAACAAAAAGTATACCCATGTTATAAGGGGTTATTCTTTTGATTAGTGTGGGTTATAACCCACTATAAATAAATTATTTTCAATTAACTATAACCAAAAATAATGATCCACATACTTGTTTCTCAGGGGAAATTTTTAAAAACAGATTGTGACGTAACTCATAAATAGTGGTGGTTAAATTAGAGGGGCATAAAATGATACTAATTTCCCTAAAAAATCTTATATTATATTTGTTTTTTATCCCCCCCCCTCTAATTTATTTCAAAATTTATGGGTGGTTGAAAATCACTAATAATTTATTTCTAAATCCCATATTAAGTGTGTTTTTAGATACAAGATTTATGTGAGACCAAATTAAAAGGGGGTTCAACCCTCTCTATTTGATCTTGATACTAGAGGAAGTTTGAAACAACCTATAATATATTTTATTTTTTAAACTCCACCCCATGATGGCCCATATAATTCCCCAATGGCCCTGACCGATGACCCCCTTTCTCTTCCATTGTTCACCTGTGGCCCTAGCCCCTCACATTCATCTCTATTCCAATGTTCACTCATGGCCCTGGCCCCTCACATTCCCAAATTTACCTCACCTCCATCTATTCACTTGACCTTCCTATTGTCTGCATAGGCCACTCTAACAAGGAATTTATTTTCCCTCTTCTTAACATTAAAAATCATCTCTTGTGGGTTTCAAACCCAGTGTCTTCTCAATACTCCACCCTCTCCCTTACCCCCATTGAAAATATATTTCAATAATTTAACTACACATTATAATATTTATATATATTATGATGTGTTTTTAGATAAATATTATTTTAATAAATACTTATGTACCTATAAATATATAACCTATATATATAGAAATTAATAGATACATGTTTATAACATTTATTTATGTATTTGTATTATTATAAAATTATATTCTAATCTATTTATAAATTTATTTAAAATATATATTTAATATTTGTATTTACATAAATCTGAGTAAATATATTTTATAATTCTATTTAGGTTATATATATATGAATATATTTATATATTTATAAATATATTTATGTAATTTATGTATATACTTAAATATATATATCTTATAAATGATTATTTATAAAATATATATATATAATTACATATTTATTATATTTATATAATGTATTTCAATACATATATTTGTTATTTTGAACATATATATATAATTGTATATTATTATATTTAATTAGAATATAATTTATATTATATAAAAGAAAATTTATAAAAAACATTATATAAAAACAAATATTATAAAAATATTTTTATTATATATAATTATTACTATATGAAATACAATTTAAACAAATAAAGTTATATTAATATAAATAATTTTATAGAATTAGATTTTGGTATTCATATAAATACAATTAAATACAATAATATAAATATTATATATATTATTTTCATAGAATGTATTTAAATAAATTTTTATATATTATTTTAATTATATATATATATATTATGAAATCATTTTTTGTTAGATAGTGGGGGTTTCCAACCCCCTCTAATCTCTTCAATTATAGGTGGTTTTCAACCCCTATATTTTAAAGACATTTGAACGGTGGTTAAGCCCCTCAAAATTAAGACATTAAAGTGGGCTTGTAAAATGTATCTAATATCATTTATTATAGGCAATTATGAACATCCCCTATTTTTGTAAATTATAGGGGTTCAAATACCACTCTAAAATTCAACTGAATAATAAAAAAATAATGTTGAAAATTTATAGGGGGTTTATAACTCTTCAAATTTGATGATTAGAGAGGGTCACACGTAAGCCCCTCTAATTAAAAATGTTAACATATTTAGAGGGGGGTCATAACTACCATTAAATTTCATGATTATATAGGGTTATTCATAGCCCCCTCTAAAAAAAATCTAATAAGTAGTTTATATAAAGACCAATAGATCAAAAAATGTTGTAAGCTCTATCAATGTTAACATAAACAACTTTTTCATCCAATACATTATCTATTTTGAGCTCATCAATATTCTTCAATTAACAATATCTATGTAAATTATCCCTCTATCACCACCAATCAACATTTTTTCAACGTCACAAAAATATTAAGGGTTTTCTTCCATAGATTATGTGTTTTCCATTTAATATTACATTCCCATTAAATCACATCTCAAAGACATTATTATTATTCAATCTATTTTTCTAACCTTAATGAAAACGTTATACAAAAAAAATATTTATATATTTTATAATTCCTAATTCATTAAATCCAACACATAATCAGTTCAATAATTCCATTTTCTTTTTACACCATTAACTAGTCTTCATCATCTTATTCCTTAACACTTATGTCTTTTTATATTTCATTTTTAGTCTCTTCATCACTAGAAAAATAACCATTACGAATAAAACCTTGTTTAATCTCTTCACAAATTGTCACCTTTGGACATCAATTCTCATAATTTCTATACATTACACATTTAAAACATTAACAGTGGATGATTACTTAGGTAGACCATTATTCTCATCAATTGTATTAACCGAACATTCCATTTTCCCTTTGTAGTTACTTGAATTGTGGCATTATTTTCCACACTCAAAACATCTTCTTGCACCTCTAATACATTTTTCTGAATTCTTCTTCCCATATTCTCAAAAATTATTAAATTTAATATTTTTTCCTCCATGGTCTCCACTACATTAACTATCAGTGAAATCTATCTTTATCTTCATTGGGGATTCAGGGAGTTTGGTGAGGATTGTGTTGTTAATAATATATGCTGATAATGATTAAGATATAATAATAATATCATTAAATATATTATTCATACCAATTTGTATTTAATAAACATGTTATCTATCACATTCAACGTTAACCAAGTTACTTCGCGTTCCCACAATTGACTAAAACCAAAGAGAATTATGTGAAGAATAATATTCATAGTGTAAATCTACAAAATAATGAAACAATAAATTATAGTATGTCTAAATCATGAAACATACATCTATAATATATGAAAAATTATGTCTATCAAAGGAAATTCATAGTCATCATCTATTAAAATCTTTCATGCTAGTTTGTAAAGAGTTTGTGAATTTCCAAATCATGTCACATGGGAGTATTAAACTCGGTGTGAATCATTACATGTTTTCACGCACTAGGAGACAACTGATTCCTAGTTAATGATCCCTTTTTATACATATTAAACCTATGTACTATTGTGTCATATCCACATCCATTTTGTTGTATCTAGACATGGATTTAATCTCATGGAATCCACATTCTTTATCAATTATAAAATCCAAGACATTTTCATATTCATTTACTCATACTTAAGAAATATCCATAGATATATTCCTTAAAAAATATTAATAAATATACATATTGTTATTAATAATGTTTTCTCATCCAAGTTTCTAATGGTTAGGAAAAACATTTCATTGATACCAACTATAGTGACCCAATCTTCTCATGCAAGTGTATTGCATATTTTTATATAAATATTCATTTCATTACACTATCAATGTCACATGATCCATAATTGATTAGTTTATTTAGAAGAGGCAAAAAAACACTCTTAATTCATAAAAAATGATCAATCCCCCATTAATATATTCCCCTTTATTACTCTGTATAGAAAATCCCAAGGTAAAACAATTATTCAAAACCTGGGGAAATAAAAAATATATAAGGTTAATGATGATTCTCATACTAGGTAAATAAATGGGATACATAATCAAAACATGTTGGCTCCTCATGTATTAATCATGTTTTAATGATCACAAATATCATTAATAATCAAAAATCACTTTAATACTTCCAAATCTAATTAATGATCACAAATCTTCTTCAATCATGTTTATTTATGTTTCAAATTCACTCATGCTTTATAATGGTTACGCTCAATCAAATTCATGCATATTTTTGTTTAAGCCTGAATAATGTTATTTGCCTAAGTATAAGTCACCATGAAGATCAAACACCGTGAGAAAGACACAGTTAGCCAGACACTGTGACCGAAACACCGTGACCGAGACACCATGATCGAGACACCGTGACCGAGACACCGTGACCGAAACACCATGACCGAGACATCGTGACCGAGACACTATGACCGAGACACCGTGACCAAGACACCGTGACCGAGACACCATAATCCAAGAGAACTTTAATATTAGACATCGTGACTCTCAAAACATGACACTTGGACACTGTGAAGGAGTCACCATTTTCTCAACTTACTATGTCATCATTTCTTATAATATTTTGTCGTCTTTCAATTTAATGTTTAACGGTCATATTTGATGCCTTTAATGCATTGACATAATTATTGTTTCATTGTATACATAGTATGAGGTACGAGGAAAAAAACTAATGGAACTTCTTGGCTAAATCTCATGCATTATAAGATAAAGAGTAGAGAGTGCCCAATGACAAGAGAGCACGATACTGAACAGAAAACCAGCGTGTGAGCACGACCATGAAGAACACTTTTTCAAGATTTCTAAAGAACGAATTTTCACTTGCATGTAATCTTACTCTGCTGAATAACATACGAAGTACACTAGAATCCAGAGATCATCTTCACACTGTCAAAGCTCATAGAGAACACAAGCTAAATTGTGAGACTCTGTTTTTCAATATGAAAACCAGAGAAGGAATCAGAAGCATTTCTGCTAAATCAAAGGAGTCCAGAGCTACACTACAAATCAATAGATCATTCTAAACTCATATCTACTCTCTCTTAGTGATTATTTAGTTACATTTTGAGCAGTGTGTATACTCTGTATATTCCATACACACACTAACTCCTGTGCTAAACTTAATGATTTCAAAATCCTTAAACCAAACTCTTTATACTCTTGTTTGCCCATGAAAAATGTGGAAGAGGTCCTTGTGTGGAATTGTTATTGTTTTTGTTTACCTGTGAAAACTATGGAAGAGGTCCATGTGTGACCTGGACAGTCTGTGTATTGTGGTTAACCCCGATCCAGGGTGTGGATCAATGTTTATTTAATATAAACTACTTGGTGGTAGGTGATCACCAAGTGGAGTGGATTAGGTCTCGACTTGAGACTGAAATAATTGTTTCATATCCGCTGTGCTGTTTAAATTTAGTCTTCTCTATTTTTCTACTTTATTGCATAATCTAGAAAACTCAAATTTCACTTTTATTGTTAGTCTTGGAAAGAAGTTAAAACTGATTTGTCTTAGTATGATAACTTCAAAAGTAATATTAATAATTCATATTAATATTACTGAGAACTAATCAATCTTATAAGAAGTTGTTTAAACAGTCAAACTCTTATAACAGTATAACCTTGATTAGCAGGGATGTATCTATTATTGGGGAAACCATTTATTTTAAAATAATATTTTTTTGTAACAAAAATTTTTATAGTCAGTCAATTCACCTCTCCCCTCTTGAGTGAACTACTCCAACCAAAATTGGTATCAAAGGATTCTTTATTAGGAATCTGTGTAATTTTACTCAACTGTGATTATAGTTGTACTTTAAAGATCTATAAATTTCTGTTAATTATAAATTTATATCTCTTTTAAAGTAATTGGTTAGTATGTATAATAGATTTGAAGGTGCTGCAACCAGCAGACCACTATTCTTTAATGGAAACTACTATGATCATTGGAAAATTAAAATAAAAATTCATCTAGAGAGTATGAGAATTGAAATTTGGTCATCCATTTTAGATGAATACAGAATTCCTGTGACTGATAGAATTAAATTTTGTGAACCTACAAATCATGCTTACAATAACAATTGCAAATCCATGAATGATTTATACTCTTCCTTAGGAGATAAAGAATTTAGTAGGATTTATACTTGTAAAACTACCCATGAAATTTGGGATACCTTGTTTGTCTCACATGAAGGCACATCTTCTGTAAAGGAAATGAGACATAATACTTATACTATAAAATATAATAATTTCAAGATGAAACCTGATGAGACTATTTATGACATGTATCTTAGGTTTAATGATATTGTCAACACAATGATTTCTCTCGGAAGAGAAGTCACTGCCAAAGAATAGATCATGAGAATACTTAGGTGTTTACATGATAGATGGAGGGAAACCTCTGTCTCAATTAGAGAATCATGTGACATCAGGAATATACCTATAAAAGAACGCATTGGGAAACTGATGATGTATGAGGAAGAGATGAAAGTTAACAAAGAAGAGGATGATGAACCAAAAAATTTTCTAGCATTAAAGAGCACCTTCTCAATGTACAAAGACAAAGGGAAACTGGAATCTCCTGTAGAAAGTTCCACCATTAAACAATCATCACCTGACAGTGATGAAAATATGGATCAACTGGACAGAATATTAAAGTGTTTTTACAAAAAGAAAAACTTTTTCAGAAAGCCTAACATCAAGGGAAAGTATGATCAAAAAGGAAACTGGAAAAAGGACTGGAAAAGAAATGACAAAACTGATTAAATTGTATGCTATGAATGTAAGCGCAAAGGGATATAAAGGTTGAATGTACAAATCTCAAATATAAGAATATATATGAAGATAAGGACAATAAGTACAAAAGGGCAATGAAAGCTACTTGGAGGGACTATGGGGGCAGTTCAAGCGAATCAGAGACATCACATGATGAACTGGCTAACAAAGCCAATATGTGTTTTATGACAAACACATCTGATGAAAGATGTTTAAGAGCTCCTACAAGAATCTACGGTACTTGGACAGTGGGTATTCAAGGCACATGATAGGATACTACTCATTCTTTAAGAATATGATAAATGTAGATGGAGGACATGTCACATTTGTTGACAATGCCAAATGGAAAATCATTGGCTTAGGCCATATTGGTAACTCTGATTCGATTTTAATTTCTAATGTACTATTTGTTAATTGCTTAAAATATTATCTTCTTAGTATCTCATAATTATGGGATGATGGATATCATGTTAAATTTCAAAATAATGCTAGTAATGTATTTAATTCTAAAGATTAATTAGTATTTTTTGAACCAAGGACTGATAATTATTATTATATTCATTTAGATTCCTTAACATCTCAAAATGTTTCATGATTAAGTGTATTTCATAATGAATTGTGGCTCTGGCATAGGATAATAGGACACTGTAATGTTCACTCCCTACGAAAGAAAACTAGAGAAGGCCTAGTTAAAGACTTACCCAAACCTGAGTTTCCACATGACAAAGTGTGTAATCCTTGTCAAAAGAGAATAAAACGCAAAATATCTCTCAAATCAATGAAAGATGTTTCTACTTCTCAACCTCTTGAATTGGTTCACATGGATTTTTTTGGACCATCTAGACTTTCTAGTTTAAATGGGAAGCACTATGATTATGTTCTAGTGGATGATTTCTCTAGATATACCAGGACTTTTTTCATGGATCACAAAAGTGAAGACTACACTTATTTTACTAAGTATGCCAAGTCTGTAGATAACATTAGGGGCCTTAAAATTAAATCTTTAAGATGTTATTATGGCCGTGATTTTGAAAATCAAGATTTTGAATCCTTTTTCTCACAAAATGGTTACAGTCACAATTTCTCTTCCCTTAGAACAGCTCAGCAAAATGGTGTTATAGAAAGAAGAAATAGAACCTTGAAATATCTTTCTAGAACAATGCTTAGTGAATATGACTTACCTGTTTACTATTAGGCAGAATCTCTTAATACATCATGCTACATAATCAATAGTGTCTTGATTAGACCAATTCTCAAAAAGACCGCATATGAACTCTAGAACAATAGGAAGCTTAAGGTTAATTACATTCGAGTTTTTGGTAGCAAAGTCTTTATTCTCAACACTAAGGATTATATTGACAAATTTTCATCCAAAAGTGATGAAGTAATTTTCCTAGGTTACTCAATATTAAGTAAAACTTATATAGTATTCAATAAAAGAACTAAATGTCTGTAATAATCTGTTCATATCAGGTTTTATGATATAGATCCACATGAGCCTAGAACCATCCCAGAAAATCCGGAGGATGATGTATCAAATTTGAACATAAACTCAAATTCCTCAAATTCCTCTGTGAAAGAATCTTTGGAAACATCAAATTCTGGAAATTAACTTCAATCGAGTCAGAATGAACCAGAATCTGTTGATGAACCTGAAATCACTAGTCACTCATTTTCTAGAATGGTTAGAACCCTTAGAACCCATACCTTAGATGCTGTTGTAGGATACTTAGTGAAAGGAACACAAACTAGAGATTCTCTTAGAAATCAGGTTGAACATCAAGCCTTCTTGTCACAACATTAACCTCAAAACATTGATGATTCCATCAATGATGAATTTTGGGTAATGGATATGTAAGATGAACTTAATCAGTTTGAAAGAAACAATGTTTGGAAACTCATTGAAAGACCCAAGGACACTTTCATCATAGGAACTAAATAGGCGATTGGAAAAAATGTTGATGAAGATGGAAACATATTTAGGAACAATGCTAGATTAGTTGCACAAGGCTAAAGTCATGAAGAATGAATTGACTATGAGGAGACCATTTCTCCAGTATCTAGAATTGAAGCCATCAGAATCCTACTTTCCTATGCCGCACAACACAATTTCAATCTATATTAGATGGATGTTAAGTGTGAATTATTAAATGGTTATATAACTGAGGATGTCTTTGTTGAACAACCCCCTATATTTACAAATCCTCATTTTCCCAATCATATTTTCAAACTATCAAAATCTATATATGGTTTAAAACAAGCTCCAATAGTTTGGTATGATAGATTAAGGTCTTTTCTTATTTTCAATGATTTTACAAAAGGAATAGATGATCCTACCCTCTTTATAAAATGAATTTCTAATGATGTTTTAGTTGTTGAAATCTATTTAGATGATATTATTTTTGGATCTTCAAAAAATTCATTTTTTATTGATTTTTCTAAAATGATGCAAAAAAAATTGAAATGAGTTTAATGGGTGAACTAAGAATAATTTTTGGATTTCAAATATTTCAAAATAATGATATAATTGTTTTAACATAAATTAAATACACTAATGATCTTCTAAAACTTTTTGGATTGGTTAGTAATAAATGTAGTGACACTCCCATGAGTACTACTTGTAAGTTGGATCTTGATGAAGATGGAAAATTTATTGATCAAACCACTTATAGAGGAATGATTGGAAGTTTACTCTACTTAACTACTAGTTGTCCTGAAATTATGTTTACTGTATGTATGTGTGCTCATTTTCAAGAAAATATTAAAGAATCTCATTTAAATGGTGTAAATAGAATTTTCAAATACCTCAAGCATGCACCCAATCTAGGACTGTTCTATCCTAAAGGAAAATAATTTGAAGTAGTTAGTTATTATGATGCTGTATTTGGTGGCTGTAAGTTAGATAGAAAGATCACATCTGGAACATGTCACTTTTTAGGCAAGTCACTAGTATCAAGGTTTAGTAAGAAACAAAATTCCATTTCATTATCTACCGCAGAAGTTGAATTCATAGCTGCTGGAAGTTGTTGTTCACAACTTTTGTGGATGAAACACAATTTACTAGATTATGGATTTCAATTCAGACATGTACCAATAAATTTTGACAACACAAGTGGTATTAACATCTCAAAAATTCTTGTTTCACATTCAAGGACAAAAACCATTGATGTAAGACATAACTTTTTGAGAGATCATTATCAAAAAGGTGACATTACCTTGGAATTCATTGGTACTGAATATCAACTTGTTGATATATTCACTAAACCATTAAATTCTAAGATAACGGACTACATCATACATGATCTTGGCATGATAAATATCAAATAGATATCTTACTTGTCTTACATTTCAATATTTTACTATGTTTTACTTTACTGTATCATGATTATGGTTTCTAAGATAATGTCTCTCATAGTTACGGTCTCACCATTAGCACTTTGTACTTACGGTCCGAAATTTACTGTCTCACCGTAACACGCAATGAAAAGTTCAACCATTGAGTCACTTTCATGTTTGGTCACTGTCTCACCATGACGACCACTTGCTGTCTCAACCGTAACGACCATTTAAAGTCGCACAGTGACGTTCGATCACTATCTCACCATAACAATCATTCACTGTATCACAGGGAAAATTATTTATGAATTTATTTAAACCCATATCACGGTAATTTTTATTTCACCGCTTTTACTTTCCCTCTTATTTTTTGTGACGTTTTACATTCACAAATCATTGAACAAAGAGTTTCAAACATTTCTTCAACCGAACTTTTCCCTACTCACTAGTTTCATACCATTTCAACCTTGCAACCCTCTTTCTCTCTCGACCTTTAGTGAATTCCAAGAATTAAGCGACCATCTTCATCCACACCTGATAATCGCAGCTCGAAGAAAAAGAAGATAGAACCTATGTTGATGCATGAAGGACCGTTGAATCTGAACCAGGTAAATCGAAGTGTTGTTCTTGAGAAAGAAATTTTCCCCAAATGGATCTTGTCTAGAAAATATACAGTCCTGAAAGTGTAATGAGAACAAGGATAGTTAGAATGGTTCTCAGAGGATAATAGACGCATTTTTTTGTGGTTATGTGCTCAGTTCTATTAGTATCCATTTTTTTATTTTGATTCTGGTGAAATATTTGTTCTGACGAGCTAGATTAACGGCCAAAGATGTTCCTTCTCATCAAGGTTATAGGCTGCATGCCTTAGGATACCTCACGAAGGAATTTGTGATGATTATCAGAGATAACCCCCAACTATAACTGATTTCTTTGACCTCGAAGATGATCTGAAAACCCTAATTGGGAATTGAACCAAGAGAAGGGCCATAACTACTAAACTTGATGGGGAAACAAGGCTGTTGTTTATGTTTTTTTAAAATTTGGTTAGTCCGAGGAAAGGTGACTTTGATATATTAAAGTACCAAGATGTGTTCTTGATTCATCTTATGAAGAATGGATATAAAATCAACCTATTCAAGAACATCATTCACCGTATGTGTGAATTGATCAAGGTTACATCCAAACCCACCTCTATATTCTACTCTCAGCTGAATTAAGCCATGCTTGTTTCCAAAGGAGTAGTTGGACCCAATGAAGAAGTGCATGTGGATTACGAGTAATGTCTCTCTAAACCCATCACCATAAGAATGAAAATAAATAGCAATCCTTGGAAAAAGGAGTGGGTGGAAGACAACAATAAGATTTATGTGTAGTTTAATCCTGTGGATTATCCATCAAGTACAAAGGACATTTCTGATCATGGTTTGTAACCAGATGAACATGGTGAGAATTTAGAAGAAGAGGATGAATAATTTGAAGTACCTCATAGGGAAGAATTTATTGTTCAGTAAGAAAGGCCTATTATTCCTCATATTGTTCTTGAAGAAGAACATCCTTCACCTAGAGATAATGTCAATCTGGAAATCAAATCTATGGCTGAAAGGGAAGCATTTGTCATAGAATCTCATAAGAAATCCATGGAAGGGGTTTTATTAGAAGAACTCCATGTTATGGAAGAAACAAATCTGGAACACCTCCCTGTTATGGATGAAGAAAATCTGGAAGAACACCCAGAGGGACAACCTATTCTTGAGATAATACCCTATGCTAAAGAGAGTATGGAGATAGCCTTTCAGTTGGATAGACATGAGATGAATGAGGAATTAATAGACGAAACTGTGAATTTAGAACTAGCTCCTGAGCCTCTAGATCCTAAAAATGAAGCATATATTGAGGGAAAGGAAACCCAAAATCTTGAGACTGATGAATCATCACATCCGGCTGAGTCTAGTCCTATAGACACTCAGTACAAATTCTATAGCTTTTATGACATGAGTGAACCTCATCAAGTTACTGCCACTGGGCTTGATCTTTTCTCACTGTTTAAGTTGAACTGAATTTCAATCTTTTTTCCTGAGAAGGAACCAGAACCTGAACCTACCCCTGTACCAATTCCTTCACATGAAACTTCACCTGAACCTCTACCTGAACAGCATCCCTTTGTAATAAAGGATGATTTGAAGGATTTTGGAGACACTATCTTTTCTGAAGTTGAGAATATTTTGAATTACCACCCTCATGTTTTGACACATCTGTGTGAGAGAGATTCCTCACTGCATTTGGAGAAGATTATTTGGAATATCCAACCAAAAATGCTCCATGAAATTCAAAAAGTTTGAGTTGAAAATAAATTGCTCAGTAGTGATGTCTCTACCATGAGATGCATGGTTGAAGATATGAAGAATGAACTGCATTCTAGATCAGAACATGTTTCTACCTCTCTAGAACCTTCTGTGTCTCAAATATCTTGAGATGTTGTGTCTCAGATTCACCCTTACCTGTTCTCCTTTGATAAAAAGATTGCAGAAAGGCACAAACAGTTGTTGAATGAAACGAGAGAGCTTTGGGTGAAAAAAAATAAACTCACTAATGAATATACTGGTTGTCTTCAAAAGGTACAGAATCAGCTCAAATCTCTAACCACAGTCGTCAAAGCTTCTCAAACATCTGGTGAATCCTCTACACCTGCCTTCGATAGTTCTTTGTTCAAATCTATAGTCCAAGAAGTGCTTTAGACTACTTTAAGTGCCATTCATGTGACTTCTTTATCTGAAGTTGTGGAGAATAGTGATATTGTTCTTGACCTTGTGCACATTCATTCCATGATTGCAAATGATGGCGAGTAAGAGATTTCTAAGAAAGTGGATTTCTATTTCAACTAGATTTTCTCCAAGACTGATAGGACTAACCACTTCATATACCTTGTAGAGAATCTGATAATTCCTCTTGTAACCCAAGAATTCCAAAATCAAGTTTAGAAGCTTACCGAGTTTACCATATTGTTGGAAAGGTTAATGTAAAACAAAGATGACTTTGAAAAGGCCATGCAATATGGTGGAGAAATCATTGTAGACTTCATCAAACTTCTGAGACCGTATCTCAATGTCCAGACTACAATAATTGTTTCTCCAATGGCTGATCCTCTCAGACCTGAACTACCTACTTTTAACTCTTCCTTACCCCCAACTACCATGTTTTTTGTCCAAGATCTTAGTCAGATCAGTAATTTCATTCTTAGTGAGCAATGACCAAGATCTTCCACTGCTCCTACATTTTCTCCCTCATTCTTCGAAGGTCTCCATTTACCTTTTCTATCTACCACCACTCTGCATTATTATATATCAACCACTATCCATATGGATTCCTCTTCTGCTACTAATAAAGGAAATGAGAAGGCCAATCCCTGAATAAGACCAGTGATTACTACTTTTTGATGGGGATGTAATTCATTTTTTTATTTCTACTTTATGATGTACTACACTCTGCTTATTTTTAATGCAATGTGCACTATATTCCCTCTCTTATTTCAACTATTTTATAATCGCAAAAGGGGGATAAGTTATATGTATAGCTTCATCTAATTTCCACTTTAACTGTGTATGATTTGTAATCATCAAAAAAGGGGAGATTATAGGACTCCTCATGTATTAATCATGTTTTGATGATCACAAATCTCTTTAATAATCACAAATCTCTTTAATACTTCGAAATCTAACTAAATATCACAAATCTTATTCAATCATGTGCATTTATGTTTAAAATTCACTCATGCTTTATAATGGTTACGCTCAATCCAATTCATGCATATTTTTGTTTAATTTTGTATACTGTCATTTGCCTATGTATTAGACACCGTGAAGATCAGACATAGTTAGCCAGAAACCGTGAGCAAGACACAGTTATCCAGACACCATGACCGAGACACTGTGACAGAGACACCGTTTCCAAGACACCATAATCCAAGACACCGTAAAGATCAGACACCATGACACTCAGACCGTGACACTCAGTCACCGTGAAGGAGTTACCGTTTTCTCATCTTAGTGTGACACTGTTTCTTAAACTATTTTTTCGTTTTTCAATTTAATGTTTAACATTCATATTTGATGCCTTTAATTCACTAACATAATTAATGTTTCTTTGTAGACATAGTATGAGGGATGAGTCACGAAACACATGGAACATGTAGGCTAAATCTAATGAATTCGAAGATAAAGAGTGTAGAGTTCCCAACAATAAGAAAGTGCGATACAAAACAGAAAACATGCGTGTGAGAAAGAATACGAAGAACAATTTTGCAATATTTTCAAAGAATGAATTTTCACATGCATGAAATCTATCTCTGATGAAGCACATATGAAGTAAACTGGAATCTAGAGAACATTTAATATTGTCAAAACTCGTGGATATCACAAGCTTAATCGTGACACTTTTTTTTCAATACAAAATCCATAGAAGGACTCAGATGCATTTATGCTAAATCAAATGAGTCCAGAGCGGCACTTCGAATCACTAGAGCATTATAAACTCATATCTAATCTCTCTCAGTGGTTATTTTACATACCTATTGAGCAGTGTGTATACTCTTTATATTCCATACACACACTGAATCTTGTGGTAAACTGAAGGATTTCAAAATCCTTACACCAATCTCTTTATAATATTTTTTACCCACAAAAACTGTGGAAGATGTAAATGTGTGGCCTGGTTATTGTTTTTTTTTACCCACGAAAATAGTGGAAGAGGTCCCTGTGTGACCTAGACAGTCTATGTACTGTGGTTAACCTCGATCTAGTGTTTGGATCAAAGTTTATTTAATATAAACTTCTTCGTGGCAGGTGATCACTAAGTGGGGTGGATTAGGTCTCGACTTGAAACTGAACCACTTGTTTTATATTTTTTGTTCTGTTTAAATTTAGTCTTCTCTATCTTATAGCTTTATTGCATAATCCAGAAAACTCTAATTTCACTTTGATATTTATTATTGGAAAGAAGTTATAATTTTTTTTGTCTTAGTAGGATAACTTCAAGAGTAATATTAATAATACATATTCAGATTATTGAGAACTAAATTTTCATTACATTACACTATCAATGTCAAGTGATCTATAATATATTAGTTGATTTAGAAAAGGGAACACAAAACTCTTGATTCATAAAAAATGATCAATCCCCCCATTAATATATTCCCCTTTATTACTCTGTATAGAAAAACCCTAGGTAAAACCATTATTCAAAACCTGGGGAAAGGAAAAATATAGAAGGTTAGTTATGATTCTCATCCTAGTAATATAAATGGGATACATAATCAAAACATGAATATAATAGTATGAGAACATGAGAATAACATTTTAAAACTACCCCATGAATATCAAATAGCATACCCTTGGTTCATGGAATATAGATTGACTGTTCATTTCACAAAAATCATATGGGATTCATAAAACATCAGACCAGATAGGATAACCTTATCATAATACATTTTTTTGTATGAATCATCATAGAAATAATCCGGTCAAAAATACCCACCATGACATTCATAACATGTTAGGCTTTGGATAACGACCAGGGCACCAGCTTTAGGCTTGAGATAACCTCTCATTTACCTTTTTTAGGCTTGAAATATTTTCTTGTGTACCCTATTTAGAGCATGGTATAACATAACTTGAACCCTTTGTGATCATATAGAATTAATTATTACCCAATTCATCATAGGGAAATATATGTCCCACCCCAAACATAATATTAACCCTTATGTTCCATAAGATCATAAAACATTCATTATATTTGTACACATAATATATGGTTTTCATAAACCATTTCATCATAGAACAACCATTGATGAAGAAATAAATTTCATAATTTCATCATGGTATGACCCGTGGAGAAGATATGGGTTTCATAATCATTTCATCATATAATAACATGTGTAAAATAAATAAGTTTCATAACTAGCTCATCATCTCAATATAGCATAACAAGTTAGACAATAAATGGGTTTCATAAGAATTGTTTCATTCTATAACCAGTTAAGGAGAAACATGATTCATAAACATCAGGACATCATAATAATAAACTATTTGGTGAATGAATTAGAATTTTACCCATTGATCATATCCCAAGTAACATTGAAGTGGAATAAAATGATGTCATCATAGATTGAGAATGATTCAGTAATATCATATAAAACATTATTATAGAAAATAACCATTCTTTGGAAATCACATTTAAAAATTAAAATTTCATATAAAATTATAGAAAAAATTCATTGATTATTAGTTTTCAAATTTATATGGTATATTTAAAAACCTATCACACAATTTCTTGAGGAAATTATCCACTCCAAATTGAAAACAAATTTATTTGAAAATATATATGAGGACATATCATGGATGATTTAAAGTTGATAATATTAAAAATGGTGGGAATTTCCATTCATTTCATTCACACCCAAACTAACATGCCATTTAGATTTTTTTAAAAAAATATATATAATTTGAAATTTGTTTCAAAAACATCATGTGGATTCCTTTAAATATACTTTTTAATAATTCAAATATGTGTAAAATTTTATTTAATAATTAATTAATATAATATTAGAAACATTTTTGAAAATATTTATATAAATCATTGTTTTGGAAGAAAAATCCTTTTTGACCAGAGAGAAAAACATGTTAACATTTTCATAAACACATTCTTTTGAACTCTTGGGTAAATAGAGATATGAAAATTATGGGAAACATGTATTATCATGACATAACTATATGATAATAAAAATAATTTTTATCTTCGCATATGTATCATAATAGTTTATCATTAGAAGCATAAATCATAAACATCCCTGAAAAATGATGAAATTATAACATAAAACTCTAATCACATTGGTAATATTAAATCATAATCCCCATAAAATAATCACATGGAATAAAACATAAAATATCATGAGAATAAATAAATTTATTATATTACTTTTCAAAGGGTTAGTATATAAAACTCATAATATTAAATAGGTGTATAACATCACATATATCTTGAAAAGGGAAATTTAGGTAACGAATCCCTTACTGTTATGGTATATTTTAAAATGTAAAACTCGTTAATGGGAGATCATAAAATGGATAAATAAATCAAAATAATTGTCATGTTATGAAATATAAAATAAATTAATAGATAACATATAAACCACATATAAGAAACAAGTGGTGAGTATAAAAGGTTTATAATAGATATAAATGTTAGACGAAAAAATCTCTCATAGCTTTTGAAATATTTTGAATTTTAATAAATTATAAAAAATAAAATGAAATGAAACATTAAATATCACTAAAATAAGTAGATTAATGATTTAAAATATAAATGCGGTAGTATATAAACCACGCAAAATAATTGAGGGGTGATTTTCATGCCTCCTAAAAATAAAAGAAATACTAGAAATCCCTTATTGTAAGTTTCGACATCCTACTTACTAATTTTATCCTATAATATTATAAATTTATACATATGTTAAATCTATTAAGGGATCATAATAATATATATCATACAACAGATGATTTACATATGCCCTATTATTTTATTTTGTAATAATTTCACATTATTTTAATATTTTAGTTAATAACCTCTTTGTTTTTTGTATTTATGTAATCTGATTTAATATTTTTATTTCTAGAAATCACTTTTAAGGAAAAGTGGGAAAATATGTACACGAAACCAATGTAGCATAAAACCTCACTAGGGTAATCATTATTATTCCAAATGAAATTAAACGAATTGGAATGTCTAATTTTTTATAACTGATATTGGATAGATGTTTATTCAAATTCATGATTTTCCATGATAAGGTCCTCAAAATGGAAGTCCATCTATTCTCATGTCCTCACATATTCTTACTAGATTTTATTACCATCATTGAATTTGTGTATGAAGATTCAAGTTTGATTATATATCTAGGAAATTTAATCATTATTCAGATTGAAATGTAGAGATATTTCAAACATTCAATGAGCATCCTCATTAGGGATGTAGATCATGAATGATTCTTCCAGGATTTCACTATTAGAATGGAAGAGGAGCTCCAGAATGACTTTTCCAAGAGAAAAATCCTCTTTAACACCACATTTTGAAATAACAGTTGGAAAAAATGTAGGAATTGGTGTAATTTTTCCAATATCATGAGATCTACTAACATATTCTGAATTTATGAACCAACCACTTTAGTCCCCCACAACCAAATAACTATAGGATAGAGATTTCATACAACAAATATAATGTATTACATTACCCATCACTAATGGATCAGACATATTGTTTTCAAGATCCCATACCACTGAGAAAACCTGTTTTGACACACCTGTCATCACCTTCCCAATTTCACCTTTTTCAATGGAAGATTGGCCACAAACTATCTAATTGGACCATGACTTTGAGGCTGATCTCATCTCCATCTGTTTTGGAAGGTAGGAGTAATCCTTCCATCATTTTACCTTCTTCATATTGATAAGAATGAAGTATCCCAAATCCCGGGATCCCTTCATATATTTTTTATTCAATAAGATATAAATCCCTCTTTTATGGTCTCCATCCTCACTATCACTAGAATCTTGAATGAGGACCTTAACTCTTGAACTCACTGGATAAATTTCTTGGATCACTTTTCATACCCATGCTCATTAAAGATCACATTTTCTTGGGTTGGTTCTTCAGTAATCAGGACTTCAAATAGGTAACCAAGAGGTGACATTGGAACCATCAAAGAAGGTATGTGCCCCATCTATGCTTTCACCTAGACAACTGAATCTAGCGATGATCACTCATGGACCTCAGAGCCAATATAGCCTTCCTTGATTGGTACCTGAAACATCATTTCTTTTTTATGAGAACATCCCGATTGTATGGACGCTGCATAATATATTGATATATATGAATTAAAATCTCATTACATTTCTATGACACCTCCCTTTTGTCTATTTTATCCAATGGAATTGTCTTGGGGATACCTAGATCATTAATCATTCAGTTAAAAATGTTTAAAAAATCAGATTAAATCCATATTTCTCACCTCCTCTTGGATGGTATTTTCTATAAATGATGTACCTGTGGAATTATTATCTATATGTTATTGTTGTAACCTCAACATATTATCCCAGTGCTCTATTCTATGGCCTCTATAGTAACATAAATTTAGGTGACCCAGAGGTTTTTATGACAGACAGTAGTATGTGTATGGCTAAAAATTAACAAATTGTTTTCATATGAGCCCCTACCTAAAAGTGTTCAATTTTTATTCCACCAAAGGCTGGGATAAATAAACTTAAAAAAATGTGTGGTGCAATCATATGGCACAGAGAGATCATTCTACTATCTAAACACAAATAACAGCCAACCAAGATTCCCATCAAGTATATGAGTAAAGGATTCTAGAAAGGCTACATAAGTCTGGGAAAACATACCCGCACAATGTAGTGGTAATTTATCTCTTCATATGAAATTCATAAGACCCCAAAAATGTTTCGAAATCATCACCATTATAGTTTTTTGGTGATTTGGACAAAGAAATAATCAAGTCCTCTTTCTAAGAGAGATGGATCATAATAAGTGTAACGCCCCGACCCCAGCTACCCAGAGTCGGTGCATTACTTCGTAACATTGGCATGATCACACGAAAGATCAAATCTCGAAAGACCGATTGGTTTAGTAGCCTTGGAAACACTAGATATATTCATAAGTTTTACATTACATCATAAAATGAAAAATTAATACAACAACATAATGTTTCCACAATCCACACTATTAACCCCTCATAAAATCCCTGCAGGTCATTCATAACTTACTTCTTCACATCCTGGGAAAAATAAAACATAAAAAAAAGGGGTGAGCTCAAATGCCCAGTAAGGATAACAATAAAGTGGAAACTTTCATAAATAAGAATAAAAATTTAAGGCAATGTATAACTAAAACAAAAGCCTTTTAAATACGAACTTTCAACATGGTATGGCATAAATAAAATGAAATAATGCCATTTACTTATTCACATGGATATTCTACTAAATGAATAATCACATGCAAAAATCAATAACCACTTTCATAATGTTGGAATGCATAATACCAGACTATCATAACCACATAGCCAAGGCCTCGTGCCAAGACTACAAATAAGATTTTGTCAAGGCCTTGTGCCAAGACACTATTTTGTCTCATGAGACCTACCGATGCATCGAGGAGCTATAGCGGGCTCCACCCGTCACTTATTAAGTCCAATGCATTCCCATATGAAAAGGTTTAAACATAACATAAACATTCGTATTAAAAATAGCATACGAAATGTCAATACTTTCACAATAAACTATGAATGGTATAAAAATAGCACATCCACAGTCAAACATATCACAAAACCTTCAATACAATATAGAAGTTTTGTATCATAATAAATCAACTTCAAATAATCTTAAAATCCATCAAAGGATGTTGACATAGATGAAATCAAAATTCTTTTTAAAGAAATATCTCCTTTTATTTTGAAATCATTTAAGATCCATATAAAATAAAACATTTTCTTTGAAAATATTCTTATAAGCTTGTAAGGAAAGCTTTGAAGATTTTATAACGGCGTAAAATAACCGCACCCGCCGTATAAGTTAAAAAAAAACATTCTTACCTCAATTATGTCGAAAAGGTTAAAAAGGACCTTGTTTTGAAAACGATGGAAAGATTCCTTTATAAACCTCTTATAAAAAGTCAAAAAAAGGGTATAAATGACTTTAACCCATATTCTTGTAAATATTTAAAATGTTTTGAAATACATTTTTAAGAAACATGGATGTGGATGATAAAGAGATCCCAGTAGATTATTACATATAAACAACCTCGGATAATGAAGAGATTGTGAAATAACCCTTACCTTGTACTTTTCCTTGGTTGGGGTAGGTTAACCTCCTGTATAATGGTGAAATAATTGTTATTAAATTATACAAGAATCATATACATTAATATGATATCATATATGATCTTTTAACATTGCTTTATTAATAATATCTTAGTATTATCGTCGTTTCGGGTGATAATCGATTCGTTCTTCTTAAATGTTTGGTTACGTAAGACATGTTTGTAATGGATAGATTATATCTTATTCATAATCAGAATGATATACAGTCCTTAAACATCATTTTTAAATCATCAAATGATAATTATACTTGAATGGATACGATGGAGAATGAATCTCATCGCGTTCGTGGAGACGGTAGTCCGTACGTACGCACGTATGGTGACATGTTATTCAAAGGGTGGATAGAATACTGAATATGATTGTACCATATTTATAATAACATCACAGTATATGTGAGATACTGGAGTTATTATTTCAGAATGGTAAGAACAAAGGAAGAAGAAGTGGAAGAAGAAATGAACTTAGAAAAGGGTGGTGAAATCATTACCTCTTCTTCGGGTTCTTCCTTTTGATTTGATCAAAAGGGCTCCATAGGTTGGCTTTCTGATCAAACTAAGGCCTCTAGGTTGTAGTGAGGGATGTTGGGAGAGTATTTGGGCAGAGTTGGGCCGAACCAAAAGGCTTTGAAGGTGTGAAGAAATGAGAAGGAGGAGTGCCCTTTTATAAGAGGGGTGAGGGGCACCTTTGGAAAAGTTAGAAATATTAATTTATAATAAATTCATATTCGGTTTACAAAGGCTCCAAAGTTGACTATTCAAAGGATGAGGTGGGGATAGGTCGAAAACAACTCATCCAATAGAATTTAGACAGGTTTGGGTACTTATATTAACCTTATCTTTAAGTATTAACTCTAAGTTAATTAGTTTCACTTTTACAATGTCTCTTTGTATTTTTTTATAATATGGTTAATAAACTTACTATATACATCCAAGCGACCCCCAAGTGGTCCATTAATGAGGAACCTATCTTAATATAAGTCTCTTGTCCGAACCTTAGATTTTTAGGAATTTAATATCAATTAATAATATAATATTTGTTTTAAGAACTCTTTTATGTCAATTTTGACACTATTCAATAGTTGATTTTTGTGAAACTCCTAAAAGATTGATTACTTAGAACAAAGTCAATTAAATCAATCCTAATATATCATATTATCATAGAAAATTATTTTAATTCATTAAAAGTTTCATATTATAATTATTTGGGTATTTATAAGATCAATTATTTTTATTTTTCACTATTTTAGTAATTACTGCATCATCATTGTGTCATAAATAAAATAAATTATATAATGTCTAAAAATTATAAATAAACTATCATTATGTAGGAAATCTTTTTATCTTTCTAATGAATATTTATAATCGAAAATCCAACATGTATAACCCTATGTAAAAATTGTTCTTCTAAAAGATGTAAGCTTATGCCATTTTTATTTTTATTTTAACTTTATTAATATAATGTGTCCCTACCACATACAAGTGGCTCCAAGGGGTCCCCAAATTGACCCAAGGATGCTCATGGTCGGGTATGTGTCCACCAATAAGGTTAGGACACGTTTTAGGGTAATTTTGTATTATTATAATATTATTTTTTAACCCTTATTTACCGGATTTACCCTTTAACCATGGTAAATAAAATATTTACCGCAGTAATTATTCAAAATGTCTAAAAATAAAAGTTACCTATTTACACAATTTGAACATCCTGATTCCAAATATGGAATCCATTTTCCTAAATTCAAAACACAGAAGTGGCAGAAATTAATTTAAAATTAATTCCCGCTGTCAAAACAAAAAGCGTGTTTTTAAGAGATAATAACTATCAAAAGATTGACACTTGTTTATGTTCGGTTTAATTGTAAAATTATGTCCAATGATAAACATTAAATTGAATGGTAAAAATATATTCTAAATATACTTTAAAACCACTCAAATTCATAATTTATCACTATTAATTATTTTGATTAAAAAAGTTGTTTTTAATTAAAATTTAGAAATTTTCACTATTCATCAAAATATGAAAGTTATCCGAAATGTACCAAAATTTCACCTTAGGCTAAATTCGATATTCCGAATCCAAAAATGAAGTCCATTTTCAAATATAAAATATATATAATTTCAAAAAGTAGGTATTACTATTCACAACGGCTAGTTTAATTAGTTGTGGTGTGTGTTAGAAGTCGAGGTTGCGTACAACACACGCTATCGCATTATTCGAAGGAAACGTACCGTAGAAGCTTGGGGTGTTACATTCTCCCCTCCTTCAAATAATTGCGTCCTCGCAATTTCTAGGGTATTACTGCACAAAAATACTCGGGTGGTTCTTCATCATAAGTTCCTCGGGTTCCCACGTTGCCTCTTCCATCTTATGATTTCTCCACAAAACTTTTACCAGACGCGTCGTCCGGTTTCTCAGTACTTGTTCTCTTGTATCAAGAATCCTGACGGGCTCTTCACAATAGGAAAGATCAGGTTCCAGTTATAATTCCTCATAGGTGAGTACATGCGTTGGGTCAGGCATGTATTTCCTCAACAGAGATACGTGGAACACATCGTGAACTTTGGAGAGACTTGGCGGCATTGCTAATCGGTAAGCTACAGCCCCAATTCGTTCTAGAATTTCGAAAGGTCCGATGTACCTGGGACTCAATTTACCTTTCTTACCAAAACGTATGACTCCCTTCCACGGAGATACCTTCAGGAAAACATGATCACCGACTTGAAATTCCAAATCCTTCCTTCTATTATCGGCATAGCTCTTCTGCCTACTTTGAGCTGCTTTGATGTGATTTTGGATTACCTTCACCTTTTCCACCGTTTCCTCCACCAGTTCTGGGCCTACAAGTTTTCTTTCACCAACGTCATCCCAACAGGTTGGTGTACGACATCTCTTTCCGTATAACGCTTCATATGGTGCCATTTGTATACTCGAATGGAAGCTATTGTTATAGGAAAATTCTACCAGAGGTAAATATTGATCCCACATACCCTGAAAATCAAGTGAGCAAGATCTCAACATGTCTTCTAAGGTCTGAATAGTCCGTTCTGATTGTCCGTCTGTCTGAGGGTGGTAAGCAGTGCTCAAATGAAGTTCAGTATCCAGGGATTTCTGAAGACTTTTCCAAAATCTTGAAGTAAAACGGGGATCACGATCAGAAACAATCGATAGGGGAACTCCATGAAGTCTCAAAACTTCATTAATGTATAGTCTTGCTAGACGTTCCAGGGGTAGATCTTCTCTTATAGCAAGAAAATGTGCTGACTTGGTAAGACGATCAACAATAACCCATATTGCATCGTTCCTTCTAGGAGTCTTTGGTAGCCCCATGACAAAGTCCATCGTAATATTGTCCCATTTCCACTCCGGTATGGGAAGAGGTTGCATGACTCCTCCAGGCTGTTGCCTTCCAGCTTTCACTTGTTGACAAACCATACATCTTGACACAAAATCAGCAATCTCTCTCTTCATGTTGTCCCACCAAAAATGTTCCTTCAAATCTCTATACATTTTGGTGCTCCCAGGGTGTATAGAGAAATTGGAACTATGAGCATCATCCAGTAATTCCCTTTTCAGATCAGGTATATTGGGAACACAAAGTCTCTTCCCGAATTTCAAAATTCCATCTTCATACACAAAGTCTCTCAATCTCCCATCATTCACAGCTTTAATCTTCTTCTGAAATTCTTCATCATCGGTCTGAGAACTCTTAATCCTTTCTAGTAAAGATGGTTTGGCAACCATTTGAAAAAGCATTGATGTTTCACCTTCCCTGGTTATTCCCATGTCCATCTTTACTAGATCCATGAAAATTGGATCCCTTTCAATTCTCATATTGTTCAAAACTCCATGGTCTTTTCTACTCAAAGCATCTGCCACCTTGTTTGCTTTCCCCGGGTGGTAGTGTATCGTGCAATCATAATCCTTGAGTAATTCAAGCCATCTCCTTTGCCTCATGTTGAGTTCTTTTTGTGAGAAAATATACTTCAAACTCTTGTGATCAGTATAAATCTCACATTTTTCACCATAGAGGTAGTGCCTCCATATCTTCAAAGCAAAGATCACAGCTGCTAACTCAAGATCATGAGTAGGATAGTTTTGTTCATGAATTTTCAACTGTCGTGATGCATAGGCAATAACTCTATCATTCTGCATAAGGACACAACCAAGTCCTTTCTTTGACGCATCACTATAAATAACGAACCCATCATTCCCCGATGGTAGAGTCAATATAGGAGCATTGACTAATCTTCTCTTCAGTTCTTCGAAACATTCTTCACACTCTTTTGTCCAAACAAATTTAACCCCTTTACGTGTGAGCTTCGTTAGTGGGTTAGCCAATCGGGCAAAATTCTGGACGAAACGTCGATAATAACCTGCCAAACCAATGAAACTACGTACCTCAGTTATACTCGTAGGTGCTGGCCATTCTTGGATTGCCTTGGTCTTAGAAGGATCAACAGAGATTCCATCTTTAGAGACAATATGGCCAAGAAAAGAAATCTCCTGAAGCCAGAATTCACACTTGCTAAACTTCCCATATAATTCATGCCTCCTCAGAGTCTTCAAGATAATGCGCAAGTGATTTTCATGATCTTTGTAGGTTTTGGAGTATACCAAGATATCATCAATAAATACCACCACAAATTCATCGAGATACTCCTTGAAAACTCTATTCATCAGATCCATGAATACAGAGGGTGCATTAGTCAATCCAAACGGCATTACAGTAAACTCGTAATGCCCGTACCTGGTTCGAAATGCTGTTTTCGGAATGTCTTCCTTCTTTACACACAACTGATGGTATCCAGATCGAAGGTCAATCTTTGAAAAGTATTGAGCTCCATGCAGTTGGTCAAATAAATCATCAATACGAGGTAGGGGATACTTGTTCTTTATCGTTATAGCATTGATCTCCCTGTAATCGATACATAACCTCATAGATCCATCTTTCTTTTTAACAAAAAGAACAGGGGCTCCCCATGGAGAAACACTAGGGCGAATAAATCCCTTATTACTCAATTCCTCTAGTTGTTTCTTTAGTTCGACTAGCTCTACAGTGGCCATTCTATAAGGGGTCTTCGATATAGGCCTTGATCCAGGAATCAAATCAATAGAAAACTCAACTTCTCGTTCTGGAGGATGTCCAGGTAAATCTTCCGGAAATACATCTACAAATTCTTTCACAACAGGTACATCCTCTATTTGAACATTCCTTTCCTCACCGACAGTTATTTCATTCTCTTCCTCCCCGATAATTGAATTAATTTGAGCTACAGGGGGTGGATCTAAATAAGAATTAGGTGGTGACGATTCTGCTCTAAAAATAAGGTGTTCCTTATCATTATCATCGAGAATCGTAACCTCTTTCTTTTTACAATAAATCTTCGCATCATAGTCCGAAAGCCAGTCCATACCGAGGATTATATCAAACTCAATCATAGGTATGACGATGAAATCAGCAGATAAAGAAAATTTATGTGCTCTAATGGGGACTGATTCACAAAACTTTGTTGCAACGATACTTCCCTTAGGATTTTTAACTGACAACTCCCTTATTAAATCAAATTGGAAATATCTAATTTTCTTAGCAAACTGGGAAGATATGAAACAATGCGATGATCCAGAATCAAATAATGCATTTGCTAAACTTGAGGAAACCATTAAATTACCTGCCACCACGTCTTTCGGGGCTTCTACCTCAGCAGTAGTGATAGCATAAGCCTGGCCTTGATCCCTTGGCCTTTTCTGAGGTAAGTTCTCCTGACGCTTAGGACATGCATTTGCATAATGCCCCATCTCCCTGCAATTGTAGCACTGAACGTTGGTAGCTTCCTTCTTCCCCTTGCAATCATGAGCTTGGTGGCCTTTTTCACCACACTTGTAACAGACTCCCATTCCCTTCAGGCAAGCACCGGGGTGTTTCTTCCCGCACATACCACAAGATGGATATTCAACCTTTCCCTTCTTCCCCTTATTTCCATTCCCAGATTGATCAGCAGGTCTCTTCTTCTCTTGCTTTGCTTTAAAGTCATAAGACTTAGAGAATTCCTTTTCGATCTTGATAGCACATGAGACAATGTCTTCGTACGATGAAAAGGATTGTGAGACTAATGCTCGACGGAGAAATGGTTTTAACCCATCAAAGAAACGATCAATCTTACTTCTTGGGTTGCGAATATAATCTCCAGCATACCTCGCTAACCTTGTAAAGTTAGCCTCATACTTTGTGACATTCTCATCCTCCTTTTGTCTCAGACTCAGAAATTGCCTTTCCATATCTGCACGATGGTCGCGAGGAAAGTATTTTTCTAAAAACAGATCTTTGAACTCCCTCCATTCCATGTTTGATACTTCATCATCTTCCTTCATGTTTTGAATCAATGACCACCATTGATCAGCATCTCCAGTGAGGCGGTAAACTGCCATGGTAACTTTTTCCCTTTCACTACTCCCCAAAGCCTGAAATATTTTCTCTAGGGAAAATATCCACTGCTCAGCTACTAAGGGATTTGTACTTCCATTGAACGTTGGTGGTTGTTGTCTCATGAATCGATCTAACATTGATCCTCCACGCTGCGGATCAGGGTGCTCCATACGGGTAAGGTTATTATTCATAACCTGAGTAAGTTGTCCCAGTACGGTGATTAGCTGATCAGCACCAGTTGCATCACCAGCCCCACTATAATTATCTTGAGCAGGAGGGCAATCCCTACATGGAGTGCGTGCATTGATACGGTTTCCATTTCTTCCACTAGGTGCCATTTCTAAACAATGGCATAAACTAGATCAGTTTATGAATCAAAAAACATAATCCCATACTTATAAAACACTTAACATAAATTGAACTATCTATGGATATAATCCATAATCATAAATATGTTTTCTTTGAGGAAGTATATACTCATAAACCCTTCATAATGATTTGTAAAGAAAGTGAGAGTTATCCTAAGCATATCCCCCGGGAGTGTCGTAACCAAGAGTGCAGCAAGGCCCGTTGTCGTGCACCAGTTCCCGTTCGAGTCTAGCTCAAAGCGGTGTTTTCGGGTTTTACCCCTAGGTACATCTGTGCCAGAGCCGCCTCTACCTGCTCGTATCCAGACATGGATGTATTGCTCGGAAAACTCACAAAGTCTCTACAATACCAAAATTATAGGAAGTTCTTCTATAATAATCCTCAAAGTTCATCTTAGGTCTACGTGCTCTAATCAGAGTTTATCTAAATCTATCTTCCAAGGTTTGTACTAAACTTCCTCTGATACCAACTGTAACGCCCCGACCCCAGCTACCCAGAGTCGGTGCATTACTTCGTAACATTGGCATGATCACAAGAAAGATCAAATCTCGAAAGACCGATTGGTTTAGTAGCCTTGGAAACACTAGATATATTCATAAGTTTTACATTACATCATAAAATGAAAAACTAATACAACAACATAATGTTTCCACAATCCACACTATTAACCCCTCATAAAATCCCTGCAGGTCATTCATAACTTACTTCTTCACATCCTGGGAAAAATAAAACATAAAAAAAGGGGTGAGCTCAAATGCCCAGTAAGGATAACAATAAAGTGGAAACTTTCATAAATAAGAATAAACATTTAAGGCAATGTATAACTAAAACAAAAGCCTTTTAAATACGAACTTTCAACATGGTATAGCATAAATAAAATGAAATAATGCCATTTACTTATTCACATGGATATTCTACTAAATGAATAATCACATGAAAAAATCAATAACCACTTTCATAATGTTGGAATGCATAATACCAGACTATCATAACCACATAGCCAAGGCCTCGTGCCAAGACTACAAATAAGATTTTCTCAAGGCCTTGTGCCAAGACACTATTTTGTCTCATGATACCTACCGATGCATCGAGGAGCTATAGCGGGCTCCACCCGTCACTTATTAAGTCCAATGCATTCCCATATGAAAAGGTTTAAACATAACATAAACATTCGTATTAAAAATAGCATACGAAATGTCAATACTTTCACAATAAACTATGAATGGTATAAAAATAGCACATCCACAGTCAAACATATCACAAAACCTTCAATACAATATAGAAGTTTTGTATCATAATAAATCAACTTCAAATAATCTTAAAATCCATCAAAGGATGTTGACATAGATGAAATCAAAATTCTTTTTAAAGAAATATCTCCTTTTATTTTGAAATCATTTAAGATCCATATAAAATAAAACATTTTCTTTGAAAATATTCTTATAAGCTTGTAAGGAAAGCTTTGAAGATTTTATAACGGCGTAAAATAACCGCACCCGCCGTATAAGTTAAAAAAAACATTCTTACCTCAATTATGTCGAAAAGGTTAAAAAGGACCTTGTTTTGAAAACGATGGAAAGATTCCTTTATAAACCTCTTATAAAAAGTCAAAAAAAGGGTATAAATGACTTTAACCCATATTCTTGTAAATATTTAAAATGTTTTGAAATACATTTTTAAGAAACATGGATGTGGATGATAAAGAGATCCCAGTAGATTATTACATATAAACAACCTCGGATAATGAAGAGATTGTGAAATAACCCTTACCTTGTACTTTTTCTTGGTTGGGGTAGGTTAACCTCCTGTATAATGGTGAAATAATTGTTATTAAATTATACAAGAATCATATACATTAATATGATATCATATATGATCTTTTAACATTGCTTTATTAATAATATCTTAGTATTATCGTCGTTTCGGGTGATAATCGATTCGTTCTTCTTAAATGTTTGGTTACGTAAGACATGTTTGTAATGGATAGATTATATCTTATTCATAATCAGAATGATATACAGTCCTTAAACATCATTTTTAAATCATCAAATGATAATTATACTTGAATGGATACGATGGAGAATGAATCTCATCGCGTTCGTGGAGACGGTAGTCCGTACGTACGCACGTATGGTGACATGTTATTCAAAGGGTGGATAGAATACTGAATATGATTGTACCATATTTATAATAACATCACAGTATATGTGAGATACTGGAGTTATTATTTCAGAATGGTAAAAACAAAGGAAGAAGAAGTGGAAGAAGAAATGAACTTAGAAAAGGGTGGTGAAATCATTACCTCTTCTTCGGGTTCTTCCTTTTGATTTGATCAAAAGGGCTCCTTAGGTTGGCTTTCTGATCAAACTAAGGCCTCTAGGTTGTAGTGAGGGATGTTGGGAGAGTATTTGGGCAGAGTTTGGCCGAACCAAAAGGCTTTGAAGGTGTGAAGAAATGAGAAGGAGGAGTGCCCTTTTATAAGAGGGGTGAGGGGCACCTTTGGAAAAGTTAGAAATATTAATTTATAATAAATTCATATTCGGTTTACAAAGGCTCCAAAGTTGACTATTCAAAGGATGAGGTGGGGATAGGTCGAAAACAACTCATCCAATAGAATTTAGACAGGTTTTGGTACTTATATTAACCTTATCTTTAAGTATTAACTCTAAGTTAATTAGTTTCACTTTTACAATGTCTCTTTGTATTTTTATATAATATGGTTAATAAACTTACTATATACATCCAAGCGACCCCCAAGTGGTCCATTAATGAGGAACCTATCTTAATATAAGTCTCTTGTCCGAACCTTAGATTTTTAGGAATTTAATATCAATTAATAATATAATATTTGTTTTAAGAACTCTTTTATGTCAATTTTGACACTATTCAATAGTTGATTTTTGTGAAACTCCTAAAAGATTGATTACTTCGAACAAAGTCAATTAAATCAATCCTAATATATCATATTATCATAGAAAATTATTTTAATTCATTAAAAGTTTCATATTATAATTATTTGGGTATTTATAAGATCAATTATTTTTATTTTTCACTATTTTCGTAATTACTGCATCATCATTGTGTCATAAATAAAATAAATTATATAATGTCTAAAAATTATAAATAAAATATCATTATGTAGGAAATCTTTTTAGATTTCTAATGAATATTTATAATCGAAAATCCAACATGTATAACCCTATGTAAAAATTGTTCTTCTAAAATATGTAAGCTTATGCCATTTTTATTTTTATTTTAACTTTATTAATATAATGTGTCCCTACCACATACAAGTGGCTCCAAGGGGTCCCCAAATTGACCCAAGGATGCTCATGGTCGGGTATGTGTCCACCAATAAGGTTAGGACACGTTTTAGGGTAATTTTTTATTATTATAATATTATTTTTTAACCCTTATTTACCGGATTTACCCTTTAACCATGGTAAATAAAATATTTACCGCAGTAATTATTCAAAATGTCTAAAAATAAAAGTTACCTATTTACACAATTTGAACATCCTGATTCCAAATATGGAATCCATTTTCCTAAATTCAAAACCCAGAAGTGGCAGAAATTAATTTAAAATTAATTCCCGCTGTCAAAACAAAAAGCGTGTTTTTAAGAGATAATAACTATCAAAAGATTGACACTTGTTTATGTTCGGTTTAATTGTAAAATTATGTCCAATGATAAACATTAAATTGAATGGTAAAAATATATTCTAAATATACTTTAAAACCACTCAAATTCATAATTTATCACTATTAATTATTTTGATTAAAAAAGTTGTTTTTAATTAAAATTTAGAAATTTTCACTATTCATCAAAATATGAAAGTTATCCGAAATGTACCAAAATTTCACCTTAGGCTAAATTCGATATTCCGAATCCAAAAATGAAGTCCATTTTCAAATATAAAATATATATAATTTCAAAAAGTAGGTATTACTATTCACAACGGCTAGTTTAATTAGTTGTGGTGTGTGTTAGAAGTCGAGGTTGCGTACAACACACACTATCGCATTATTCGAAGGAAACGTACCGTAGAAGCTTGGGGTGTTACAATAAGTAGTTTATCTATATTACCAATGATATCACATTCCTACAAACCAAATGATCTGAAAAAAACCTATAAAACATACGAATAGAAGTATGATGAGACCTGAATTGAGTGACAAGAGTCATATCTAGGTATCCTGAGGTATTAGTGAATTCATAGGTTGAATGTGAAATTTGGGGTGATCCATTATATAGATCTAGAACCATCAAAAAACCTAATATAAGCGGATATGGGTGTCGGAAATATGGTTTTGATAAAGGGGTGATGGGTCAGATATGATGTCATGTGGAGGTATAGGAAACTATATTCCCTCATACAATGAAAATGATGGGCCTAGGGACACATCCATCAGTTTAGGACATCCCCACGATGGATGGGTTCTAGAGAGGGGATGTGAATTTATTTCGTATATGTTTTAAATTTTTTCTTATTTAGATTAAATTTATCATGGTTTAATTATATATAATAATAAAAATCATGAAATAATTATATTATTTATATATCATTTATACTTTTAATACCATACATGGAATATGTTTTTGAGAAATTAAGAATTTTACAATCATGGAGACGGTTTCCAATTCACAAACATGAGTAAAATTTCCATTTTTTATTGAAAATTATAGAAATGAGTTAAGGAATATATTTTCCATAAATAATGTTTATATTACCATTTATAACTGATCATTTATTTAAATACACATACCCATATCATTCATTTTATGTGGGGATGAAAAGATAGTCACATTTCAAAGAAAAAGTTGTAGTCCATACCTACATTAATGACGCTAACATGTTTTAGTGAGTTGAAATGAATTAAATATAATTATATATTACCATTTAATAATGAAAAATATTTTACAAATACCATAAATTTTTTTATACCGCATATATTTATCCTTATTATCTTCCTAGTAATGATTTTCTGAAATTTTAATCTCATCGCTTTGCAAGGTGGTAGTCCATTTTACACACGAGTGATTTTATCATGTCCCCTACATAATGGAATGAAAAAATTATTATATATGATATAATTATTAATAAGATATAATTATTTCATAAAAATCATATATATATATATATATACTCTATATAATCCATCATACTAAATCCTGGGAGTTAGTAATTATAAATAGAAATGATATATGTTCAGATGGTTGTATTCCACCATACACAGGAATGATGATTGAATAACTGATTTGATGAAAGTGGATTTGGTTACATGATATTTTATTAAAATAACAATATATTTTTATATGGGAGATATATTTTTTATTATATCATAATTTTTGTTCAATAATTTATGGAGTTGGATAAATAAATAAAATTCAATTTCTCATTGAAAAACATTACCTCTTCTTCCAGTATCCGCCATAGGTTTTTTTTCATTCCAAGTATGGATTTATACAAAAAATAATTATTTTATGATCATAAGAGGGATAAATATAAGATATCTAGGTGGCTTTTAACTAAAAAAATGTTTTATGTACTAAAGATGAGAAGAGAGGGGTGTCCATTTAAAAGTGAGGTGAGTGGAAAACATTTAATTTCTCAAAATGGAAAAGGTGTACAAATGTTTATTTCCAGAAATAAGAATAAATAATGGACTATTATAAATGATAAAAAAAATGGGATCTAAATATATACAAAGAAAACATTTTTTAAAAAAATAGGCCATTTTAAACCTTATCATTTTTGTCCGCCCTCCCCTGTTAAACCCATTTTTACCATAACTATGGTAATAAGTTTTTATTATTCCCCACTTTATTTTGGTAAAAAATTTATTTTAAATTATAATATATTTTAAATTATACTAATTCAAAATATGAAATCAATTTTTTAAAATTTTATTAACCTGTGTATAAAAAGATAATTTAATATTAATCCCAAAAAAGAGAAGAGAAAGTGGGTTTTTCAATGAGAAAATGTTCAAATGCTTATAAGGTTTTTATATATCAATTATATATGAAATGATAATAATGATCTAAATTTGAATAAAAATTATATAATTAAACTAAATATATTTTAAAATTAATTTTAATTTTAACATATATTAATAAATAATTAAAATGAAAATCCAATTTTAAATTAAAATTATTTATTTTTCACTATTTATAAAAAAATTAATATTTTTGGAAAATTCTAAATAAATCACACTATAATAAATTTTATTTTATCATTTTAAAAAGGAAATTTATTTATTCAACTAACATTTATAATATTTTTAAAGGAAACATGTTTTTTTAAAATTACTGTGTCACAATGAGATAATATTTATTTTTATAAAAATACATTTTTATGCAAAAAATTGAGTTCATTATTATATCTTGTTTCGAAAACACATTAGATGATTTTTAAATAGTTTATTAACAATATACAGTTCAACTTTCACAAAAAACATTCACAGAATTTTTTAAAATTTATTTAGGTAAAACATGTTTTTGGTATAAAATAATTTTTTAGGAAAATGATTTCCTTAATTTTAATTTTTTATTAAATGGTCACATAAAAACACATTTTTATATACTTTTATAAACCATATAATTTAGTTAACTCTATTTATAACCTATATTACAATAGCTATGTGATATCTATCATATAATAGTATTTTAGTAATTTGTCATTTTCCATTTAAATTCAGTGTTATGCAAGATAAAAATAGTGATATATGTCATTGAAATATAAAAAAAGATTAAAATAATTTGAAACTAAATATTACACAAAACAATTAGGTGATAAACTAATAGATGTCTTTATGAATGAATTTTTTTCACATGACTCATGATTGATGACTAATATAACACTTGTCTTTGCTAACACGTATATTCTATGTCTCTGGGATTTTGATTCAAGTTTTTAATGAGCATTAATTCACTTATTTTATGCTCATTCACACTGAATATTTTTTCAAACCCTTATGCTCATAATATTATAACTAAGGATACTCAATTTTTAATCTATATGTTAATGCATACTCAGCATTTGAGCTCACACCTTTATTATGATTCTTTTTTTTACCAGGTTATAATGAATGATGTTAAGTGTTATATTTAAATACACTGATAAAGATATCAATTATATTTAGTCCATATTAATATACATTAATTAGATTTTATATAGTTATATTCATTATAAGAATATTAAATAAATTTTCATTCAAAACTAAAATAATGTTATTCTTATAAAATATTTCTCAAGTATTATACTGATTTATCTTAGAAAAAACTATAAATAATAGAATTTGAGTTTAAAATTATTAACATCTTTTTAAAATCATAATATAAGTTGTTTTAAAAATATTGATTTCACCATGAGTGGTGAAAAAAAATATTTTATAGAAATATTATTTATTTTTATATGATAATGTAAAACAAAACTCCCATTTGGTATAAATGTAACATATGTATCCTTTAATTTTAAATTAACTCATTAAATAAATTGATTTCATCATTATACACACTTTAGTATAAATAAATTTTATAAAAAAATATTATATTTTTATTTATAACATTAAATTTATGTTTTCAATTTCTAGAAATTTAATCATGAAAAATGGATTCCATATTTTTATTTATGAGATCCTAATTTGGTTAATTTTTTCCATTTTTTAATCATTATGAATATTAAGTATAGTAAATATTTGACACCTCGGTAAGGTTATATATTGTAATTAATGTCAAAAAATTATGTGATAAGGACTATGGTACTCCAAAAATCTAGATTTTATTTAGTTTTATAATTTATTTTTGAAAATTACTATAAATGGATTAATAGTAATGCAATTTTAGGTCCATTATATTTGATAATGTACTTAATATAATTGAAAATATAGAATAAGTAGAAAATGGCACTCTATTTTATTTATTCAATTTTTTTATGGGTAAAATTTTAATTTTTTCTATAATTTATAATTAGTAATATAAATAATATTATATATTTTTTTATATAATAACTAACTTAAATTATTACACAACACTAACAAAGATCCTCAACAAGTAATAGAAAAATATTTTGAATGATTTAAAAAAGTCAAAAATTAATATCTTTTTTATGAATCAAAGTGTTAAAAAATATTATAGATAAATATAACATTATAGTTATGTCTTAATGTTTTATATTTAAATTAAATTACTATATTAATTTCATTAAATTGAAATTAAATGAATAGTTCCAAAAATGACACAAATGATATTTTATAATAATCAATATTTTATTAAATGATTTAAAATTCATAAAAACCTAATATTACATAAAGTGAATGGAATATTTTTCATAATATCAACCATTTTCCATCTAGGGGAAACATTTTATTTTATAGAAACATTTTCTAAATATTATATTTAAAAAATATTAATGTTGTAGTAATCATCAAAATGATTATTGAGGGTTAAAAAAATAGATAAGTTTGAAAAGATCACCTATAACATTAAAAATTTTATTTTATGAGATTATTTTGACCCATAATAATTATAAATTCCAAATATATCAATTTGGTTCCATAATTCACTAAAAATTAATTTATATGAATTTATTACGTTATGTAATTCCAATAGTACCCCTCCCCTTAGTTATGAAAGGAATCTTCATATCTCCTCTTCATCACACATTTTAAACACTTTTTGTTTCCCATTACCTACTCATATATATAATATATTTCACTACCCATGTTCTATAGGTCATTCTATAACAAAATATGAAACCAATTAGGCCCATTTTGTAAGCTAAAGTGGTATTCTAAGGAGAAGGCATCAGTATTAACTGAAAAATTTCAAGTTAATTTCTTCTTCATCCTCCTTAAAAAAATCATTATCTATGATGAAATAATAGAATAATTATCCTAAAAATACTATAATATTACCATAATAATTCTAAAAAAACCTTCAAATTTATTTCCATCACATGCGAAATGAAAACATCGCATGTACGTATGAGTGGATTACCTCCTCTACAAAGAGAAGAGTATTGATATCCCTCACTGCCTCTCATAGATATTTATACTGAGGTATCTAATTTCTATATGTATATTATATTAATTAAATTATTAAAATTATATAAATATAATATATCCTTTTTTCCAATCCATCATATTGAAAATGATAATCTCATTGTTATGTACATGTCTATTACCACATCCACTAAGGGATGTAATTCATTACTCATTTACACCTTTAATATATATATATATATAATTAATTTATAAAAATTATTTTTATGTATGTATTACCATTTTATATATTATCAAATATTTTCCCCTTTCTCCATGGTCAAACTATAGAAGTTGTTTTGGTATTATGAACTTGGTTTCCTTAAAATATCCAACGTAAAAAAACTAATTATATATCTAGATAAAAGATGGTAATAAATTGAATAAAATGGATAATAATACTAGAATAAAACGGATAAAGGTTCATAAGAATTTAAATAATTACCATAATTTTATTATTCCAAAAAAATTAGGTATGTGATGATTCAGACTAGAGGTAAGGGAAACATTATCTAAAAACATCACATAAAAATGATTATTTTAGAAATATTTTTCATCTGTACCCATATTTTTAAAGTTGATTATGAATGTATCTATATGGAAAAAACAATTTATAATGTAAATTTTATGTAGCATTTGACTAACATTTGAATGTTTTCAAAAGTAATATTTTATGATATTTTATATAAAATATATTATCTTTTGTTAAAAAAAACTAAAAAAGGATTGTCATATTTTAATGTATATAGCGTAAACAGAATTTTGTGCCACCACATCTATGTTTTCATGTTTTTCTTACTTTACCAACATCCTTGTTTTCTTCAAAAAAAAGTTCTACCTTTTTTCTAGTTATTTCCATTTACAAATGATATTTTAAAAAGGAAATGGTTTTTTAATATCCCAATCTTTTTTTAATATGGGATAAAAAGATATTTTAACAGTTTTATGATGAAAATGTGGAAGAATAAGATGTTTGTTTTATTATATTGTACCTAGTAATTTTATTGGAATGTGGCCTATCCTCAAAAATGTTATTTGATTTGTGATCCTAATAAAAATATACAATGGGTGTTCCCAATATATCTCTCTAATGCTTTTTTAAAGCTAATTCTATGAAATGAAATGAAGGAGATAGTTTACAAGGGAGATTTATCCCATGGATTGAATTGGGACCTTTTACTTTAAAAAATGGATTATTAATATAATGATCTTTATATCCAGTAAGGGTTTCTAGTTTCTTATTATTTTTTTAAAAACTATTCTTGATAATGATGTCTATTTTTCTTTTTTATATCAATTACTTAACATGCCCAATGAGTTTATTGATGATGGTTAAAAATTTATAGATAATAATTTTGATACTAAACTTATGATTCTTTTTCCATTATTCCCATTTCTAATCATCTGCGCACATCCCAAATTGTTTAAAATATTTTTTATAGGTTTTATGGATGAGTATAAAAAATTAATAATTAGTGAGGATTGTGATCAATATTTTTTTATAAAATTAAAACTTGTTTCATTTTAAATGTTTTATATTGTGTTAAATGGATACAAATAGAACATTACACTTTTTAATATATGCGATTTGTATGTAATAGTTATGGGAAAATTATTAAAAACACAAAACTATAATTTTCCTGGAAATATATTTGTGTGAATTTTTGAATATAAAGAAATGATAATGTAATCTTTTAAGGTTAGGACATTATAGTTGGTATTGGAGTAGATTTTTTTATATCATTACATTTTAGGATAATTTAAATAGAATACACTTGAGATATGATACCTTGTTGAAATGATGATATTATTTGGAATTTGAATATTACCATGTTTCTTCATCTGGTCAATGTCTATTCAGAATGTTTTTCCATAGAGAAAATGGGGATGCTGATGTAGGATGGTATCAAGGGGATAATATCATTCCAGATCATGATCCTAGAATGGATGGAATTGTAACTGAGTATTTTTTTTATAGGGATGGATTATTTGATGAATGATTTAAATATGAATGGTTCCCATGTTATATAAGAAACCAAATTTATAATAGTGGAACATGTTTGGGGTAGTTAATTTTTTGAAATAGCACCATATAGCTTTCAGTTGAACCTCATATCATTTGGTAGATGAATGATAGGCCAATCCACTAGAGTAGATATTTGATGTCATGGGATGTTCAAAATATCAAAAGGTACCACTTTTGATTTATCATTTTAAATGTTAAGTTAATCAATGGTGGATATTGGTTAAGAATACTAGATAGCGACTAGAATAATTCCATATATTCTTTTAAATTAAAGAAAAATTTCCTAGAAATATATTTTCTTTAAGGATATTTGACTTAGGATGGTGAAACAATTTTATAAATTGAGTTATGAATAAGATTCGGAAGACACATGTGAATAAAATATTAATATATTATCTAAGTACCCATCAAATTTAATTTAGGGAATTAATAGAATGTTTAATATTTCTTTCTCAAGATTGATATCATTTTTATAAAAAGAATTTTCCTTCTGATAGTTTAATTATTATGAGAAATTTTTCATTTTTATGGGAATGTTGAATAAGATTATTTTAACACTAATATTCCCCAAGATGATAGTATTAAGAAGAGTTCAAGTTGGAATGAAGTGGATAATTAATCTATGAATAAAAATGCATGCAATATCCCCAACAAGTTCCAAGTGTAGTAAAATAATTTTAGGGAATCATTGATAGGCTCTCAAAAGTGTTTTTAAAGAGAAAATATTGGTTATTATGCTACAGAGTTCAAATAAAACTGTCTTAAACAGTCCAATAACATGGTACTAGATAAAAATAAGACAATATTACTTTTTAATAGAAATTATTTGCTTCATTATTCGAATGTGTGTTTGAATTATGTTTCTATGTATGGAAATCATCGCGATTTAACATAAAAAAGCTATCATAAATTACATTTTTACTACATTGATTGATACTAGTTCATATAATAAATTTAAAAGTGTAAATTATATTCTTATTCGAATTATGTCGATGCCATATTTGACTCTAGATCTTCATGTTCCTTATTTTTTATGGAATTTCTATATAAAATTTTAATATCACCTCTTTATAATAAGGAAGAAATTTTTTTAAAACATAGTGTTAAAGTATTAAAAAACCCAATTTTTAAGATTCACCAAAATGTTATATGTAATGTTGTATTTCCTATAAATTATATTGAAATAACAATGATAGTGTTTTATATTATTTTAGGATTGTATTTTCCATCCAATTTTAAGGATAAGATATAATAAAGAGTAAATAATTTTATATTCAATGATTTAATACAATTGATAAAATATCGTGATGATGTGAAATTGATTAGATATATCAGTGAATGTTACCATAGTAATTTTTTTGAAAATAAATAAATATTTAATATAAATGATGTCACTAAAATAAATGAATAATTGTTTTTTTTTGATTATTTTAATTATTATATTCCTAAATTAGAGGTTTATTTTACTACTAACATAGTCCCTGATGACAAACCCATTTCAAACCCTTTATAGAATGGATCATGAATAACTTTTTTATTTTAAAAATTAGTTTCAAGGGATTATAGATAAAGGATTCTTTAATCCACCCACACCACTACGGGGTTCTGTTTTATCATTTATAAAAAAATAAATATGGGTAAATAAATATTCACATTAATTATAGATCCTTGAATAAGATCAATGTCATGACAAAGTACCACTTACCTCATATCAATGATTTTTTTTTGTTCAGAAACAATGAGGACATTATTTCTTGATTATTGATCTTGGGATAGGTTATAATTAATTGATGTTGAGGGAGGAATATATTTAAAAGATAATTTTTTAGAAAATATTTGATCATTATGAGTTTTTATTATACCTTATGGGTTTTCTAATGAATTAATTGAATTCATGGATTATGTGAATAGAGTTATCCATGACTATTTTTATAAGTTGTTTATTCTTTATATTGATGATATATTTTAATATTCAATGATTCATAATGATTATTATGAATAAATAAAAAATATTTTTTACAAATTAAAGGGTAAAATTTTATAGGGAGAATTTAGTAAATGTAATTTTTAGTATAAGGAGATGTAATTACTCATGCATATTGTCTTCAAAGATGAAAAAAATTACATTGATTAAAAAAATTCTTTGAATATTTTTAAAGTCTTAAATATTTAATATATATTCGTAGTTTTATAAGATTACTAGGTAACTATAATTGGTTTGTGAGAATATTTTCTCATTTATATAGCTCAATACCTAAGTTAACTCAAAAAAGGTTAAATTAACATAGATTAAACAGTGTGATGAATATATCTAGGAACTAAAAAGAATAATGGTGAATAATCCTGATTTGGATCTGATCTATAGAAATTGTTTTTATATATTCAGTGATACATAATTAAAAATACTTGGTTCATTGATTTTTTATAATGATTAGGTGATTTCTATTTCTTCACATCAATTTAAACCATGAGAGAAAAATTTTCCTACAAATGATATGTGACTAGGTGTTGTGGTTTTTTATTATAATTATATTAAATTAATTTATATTATGTAATATGTGATTTATAAATTGATCATAAATGTTTTGTGTATGTATTGACGTATATTGAGTTAAACGTGATACATAGAAGATAGTTTGAACATGTTAAAGATTATGATTACCAGATTCATTACCATCTATGAAAAGAAAAAAAAATAGTAGAAGATTTTATTTTAAGTGAAAATTAATCATTTACCATGATATGTTTGAAAGATAATACTTAGTTAAATTATTTAATGAATGATGTAATAAAAATTGTACATGAATAAACATTCACAATTTTGTTTCAAGGTTCAGTGTCGTTGACATTATTAGATAGAATTAAACCTGATTCGAAAGAAAATATATTAATTTAAAGGAAGGGTAGAAATGGTAATAGAATATATGTTACCAGAATTTTTCATTGAATAGGATGTTTTTTTATTATGAATAATTTTATTCGTGTCAATTATCTCCTAATTGAGAAGGAAATTATTGAGTGAGTCTCATATCTCTCCCATTTCAGGTCATTCTAATAATAATAATATGTAAAATGTCCCTATAGAGTGTTAATATCATGATGGAATAAACAATGATCTTATATATTTTCCATTGAAATATTTTTATTTTCAGTGGGTTAAAGATAAAAAATAATTTCTGAAAGGGATAAATTATTATTTTTAGTTTTATAGTGGAAATAGGGAAATATTTTCATTACCTGTCCCCTAGGGAACGTGCCGTGATTACCCCTAGCCCGCCCTCCATAGGCTAGGGGCTGGTGACTAGCACTGGAAAGGCTTATCCCAAAAGGGAAGTAGTTACCTTTATACATGTATACACAAACTTCCAACAACATCCCAACACACTGAATGGAGGAAACAAGTATACCACTAAAACAATGTTGAGTTCAAGTACAAGTGAAAGTATGTGGGCAAGAATAAAAACCTAACATGGAATTGAAAATAGTAAAGTACAAAAGGAAACTCTGATCTCCATCTACCGAAATCTCCACATGATCGTGAGAGTAGTGAAGCTACTAGAAGACAAAGTAGTATGTCAAGCCCACCTAGTCCAATTTGGCCCCACCTAGTCCTATGAAACTTTGTCCATCATCATAGCATTTTTCTATCCCATCCCCTTGAGAACCTATGTCGAAACATTGAACGTATGCACTAGAAACAACACGTGTGGGCTTAGACCGTTCAGGGGTTAGTATAGAAATAATCAGTAGGGACCTCAAAACCCAGAATTTCTCCCGTAATTCATCAAAATAAAAACCACAATGCATGATCTCAATCACGAAGAATAATTTACAATACATCTCACACCAGGTATATAACTAAATTAACATGAATAAAGATGATTGGTCATAAATGTATATTATCTTATTATGTCAAGATGCATTTGTTTCTAGACCGCCCAAGTTCTCTATGTGCTGACCCATAGACGATCGCTAGGTGCTGACCCAAAGAGGATCGCCAGGTGCTAACCCAGGGAGGATTGCTATGTGCTGACCCATAGAGGATTTCTATGAGCTTCCCATGGAAGATTGCTAAGTACTAACCCACATAGGGTTAATAGGTGTTGACACACAGAGGATCACAAACTTCTGACCCACATAGGATTGCTAACATCTCACCCATAGAGGATCTCTAACTACTGACCCATAGAGGATCGTTAGGTGCTTTATCACATCCCATCCAACCACTGGATTCCCTCACATAGCACGCTTGATTCCGAGAGGATCTTCTCTTCAAGCCATCAATCATAACTCAACTTCCATGATGTTCAATGAAAAAAATATCTTGAACATCCTCCATGTCATAGGGGTTCCAACGCAATTGACGGTGCATCGATGGGATGCCCAGTCCGTAAGTTATAGGCATTTTAGTATCGAGGGCTGTGTTGGATTCGGGTTCCATCCAACCCAGCCAAACTCCGACATTCTCTAAATCCCATGTGGATTTTCTTAGAATAACTGCCTCATCCTAATAATTCTAGAGCCATAGACGGTATGTCAAACAGATGTTTGGTTTAGAAGATATGTCATTTTAAGAAAAATTGAGTCCTAAGTGGGTTCGGGTCTGGTCTGACCTGATCAGACCAACCCAAAACAGCCCAAAGTGTCTGGGCTTGGCCCAGTCCATCTTCACTGAGTCTAGCTGGGCCCATTCTAGATGGGCCTTGTCTAGGCCATTGGGCTGTGGACTCGGCCCACTGGGCTGCGAATCCCTCCCAGCCCACCCAGCTAGGCACGGCCCATCGGACTACGAAACTGGCTTAGCCCACTGGCTGGGCTTAGCCCACTAGTTGGTCGCGGAGTCCTCTCTCCTTTCAAATGATCATGATCGCTTTTTCCTCACCAACAGGTAATGCCATCCTAACGCCACCCTTCCAGTTGACCCATCTGGTGGACAGGTCTAGGGAGGGACCCACGGGTGCAGGTCTACCATCCACTGTATATTGGATTTACGGTGGCACCTCCACGACGTGCTACCCACCATCAACGTAGACTGTAAAGGCCAGCCTCCATTTTCTGTCGTAGATACTTCAGGCATTTCCATCCTCTCGGGGATGGCGAGAGCCATCCGCTACTTTCTGAATCCATCACCATACCGGAGGTGATTCTGCGGTCCACTAGTGAAGCTCTGTTGGTCAAATTTTCTTCTCAGTTGCCCCTACGGGCCTCCCAAGATGCCGCCTAAACTTCACATCCCTCGATTTCTCCTTTCCTCTATATTTCTTAGTCTCCCACAAAAAAATCATGAAACTGAGATTGGTGGATAGTCTAGGCCTTGTTAGGTTTGGCCCGTGCCCTTCTCTTTATCATTATACCATGGGAAGGAATTCAATAATCATTAAAAACTCATAATGAAACCCTGAATCAACCTCCCTCAATAATTAATGAAACGCGTATCAAGATTTTAGTTGGTTTGTCTCATTCCTCATATTTTTTAATAATGGGGAAAGAGGGTTATTGAACACATAAATCAGAAAAACCCCTACCATGAACTCGTTAGAAGACACAGCGAATAAAAAGAAGGGTCTACGTTTGATGGTGTTCATCAGTGTTCGTTGATCTCCGGATTGATTCCTCAATGGCGCTGTTGAAACATATTTCTTCAATGGAGGGAGACAACTCCAGCACTTCATCATGAGTTCTCCTAGGGGTTCCCAAAACCCACGACAACGATTTGATTAAATAAAAAAAAGTAACCACCCATATTGTGTTCATTAATATGGTTCATTAATAATCCACAATTAATGTTTCATTTAACCCTAAGAGAATCATGGTTATGAATACAATGGGTCATTCCATTAAATGTATCTCATTCAATTCCTAAATTTACACTGATGTCCCACCATTTTCTGTACAATTGTTGTAGAAAGAATAAAATAACTTATTTAGTTATTTTTTTCAAAAAGTCCAAAAATTATCATTTTCATCTCACCCAAGCTAGTCGAAGTAAAGCTTAAAATAAGAGAATCTTGGCACTACAAATTCTATGGTTCCTTATGAATTTTAATCTGATCGCCGGTTCAAAAGATAGAAATCCAAATTCGCATGTTAACTGAACGTAATTCAAAAAATGTCCAAAAAATATTAACAATCACCCTCGACCCCACTGGTTGTGGTTAGGATTAGCCTAAGGGAACACACCCTCACGAGTTCAACGGGGATTTACAATCGGAGTTACCGTTTAGGAGTTATAAGGGTTTGGAAATAAAATAATTGTTACTTAATTATTTTATTTACAGCAAAAAACTAACACCCTCAATTGGTCTGTGTCGGCCAATGTTAGGATCTGCTTAATGAAATAATACCCTCATGAGTTTAGCAGTGGTCTTAGATTTGTAATTAGAGTCACTGTTCATGAATTATAAGCATTTGAAAAATAAAATAAAATAATTTAATTATTTTATTTACAGTCATTCCATTTTTAGTTTTTCTCACTTGAGGCCTACGCCAACTATACATAAGTCATGACAAGGGTAAACCCGTCATCCTAAATGAAATGGTGCCCTCATATTTCTGATCCAGGATCCAGTTTAATAGGAATTCCTTGTTTTTATGAAAAACAGTTCATGTGCCCTATTTAAATCATAACATTTTCGACAGATCATTCTGGACACTCCAGGTATCGAAATCACATGCTGTCTATTTTCATAGTCTTGTAGTAATTCCATATAAATAAAAAAATAAACATAGTTTCTAAGACATTATAGATATATCCATGGATTGTTTTTTTGGATTATCAATTACATCCCATGGTAATAACCTAATTTGGGTTATTATTGATCATCTAATTATATACTCTCATTTCCTTACAAATGGAGATATAATGTAATTAGATTATTTTTCAAGACTGTAACTCAAGGAGATAGTTAGGTTTCATGTAGTTCATATCCCCATTTTATTTGACTGCAATCGTAGGCTGGCTTCTAATTTTTGAAAAGTCCTTCTATAGTTCATAGGTACTTGATTAAAATTTAATGCAACTTTTCATCGTCAATCTGATGGACAATCCAAGTGAATGATTCAAACCATGGAATACATATATTTCTCTCTAACAATGTATTAGTAGGTATGTTCAGATCAACGTGTTTAGTTAGTAGAATTTTCATATAATAACTATTCTCAATCAAGAATATAGACTTCACCTTTTTTGGTAATATATGGAATGTGGTATCAAAATCTAGCATGTTTTCAGGGCATAAATGAAAATAATATTATTAGACCCCTATTTTTAGAAGATATGGATGAGAAGGTGAGATGATTCAGTAATATATAAAGATGACTCATAGAAGGAAGGCAATTTATGAGGGTAATAGGGGGAAATATAACTCATTTGATATAGGTGATCATGTTTTTTTAAATCATCTATATGGATTTTTTATTTAATTTTGTAAAAAATGGAAGATGGGTTCAAGATTCATTGAGAGATATTAAATCCTAGAGAATTTTTACTTATATTACTACCTTGTTTCCTTACCTCTTTGTTTATCTTAGTTACATGACATGTTTCATTTTTCATTACTATGAAAATATGTGCTGGATATATATCATGTTTGGAGCCCCGGTGTAGTTCATTTGTAAGATACCCATTATTTTAAAGAAAATGCAATAGAAATTCATGAATGTAGAGATAAGGTGTCTCAAAATAAATTAATTCATAATGATATGGTTTTTTTAGAAACCATATTGATGGATGATATACATGGAAATTTGATAATTCTATGAATAAGAATAATATAGGAGCCTGTTTATAAAATGAATAAAATTCTGATGATGTGTGCCAGCTCTTCATAGTCTAAGACATCCTAAACGGAGTAGGAATTGAGGATGTAAGGCTAAGTCGCTCCTCATAGTTTTTCTTCATTGGATGACTGCATTTTTCGTGGCGGAAGCGTAATACTACACGTGTTGGGCGTCACGTCACTTTACTAGCGCTTAGTCGCTTGTTGAAGACATCCCAAATCCTCCTCACAAGTTTCCTATATATATGGGAGGGATGGAGGAAGGTAATGACCATGCTAACCATGGACTCCACAACCCGCGCCGCCCTCACATCGCTTTGGCTGAACCAACTCATGACCGTCGTCGGCCTCCCGTGCGCCCACCGGCCACCCGGCCGCCCACTTGCTCCCGGCTCCCGGCCCCCACCGGCCTCCTGTGCGCCCCCCTTCCACCCAACCGCACACCGGACTCCTGGTTCCTAGCCACCTCCAGCCTCCCGTGTGCCTTCCGGTCTCCCGGCCACCCACCGGCAACTCGGCAGCCCGCCGGCCTCCTGGGTCGAGCCGCCCGAGCCATGCCTTTGGCGGCATATGCCAAACCGACCTTGACCATCTGGGCTGAGCCGGCGAGCTGCACCCCACACGCGCCTGGTTGAGTCCGGCTTCCGCTCCCCCCCACAACGCCTTCGGGCCGAACTGACCTTACACCAACGCATAGCAGGTCCGTACCCTCGTGACCGGTCCGTGCCCTCACAACTGGTCCATGCCCTCACGCTACTCGGGGTCGGCTTGGCTGGGCCCAGCTGACCGGTCAAGAGGCAATGGGTCTGACTGGTAAAATCAGACCATGTCTGCCCATACATGGTCTGGCCGGGTTGGTCTCAGCAGGTCCTATTAGACCCGGGCCCACTTCGACCCATTTACACTCGTTCGGCCATATCATTGGCACCAGAAATCCGTTTGAAAAACCGTCAACGGCACTGAAAATCATGTAGTTTTACGGTCCCTTAGATTATACCCCACTGAAGTTTAGGGTATAGTTGAGATACAGTCAGGTTGGATCGTGCACGAATCCAATCGGGCCCCCGGGACTAAAAGGCTAATAACTCTCAGACCGGGCGTCTGATTGATGTGTCGTCTGTTACATTGAGAAACCTATGTCAAGGCAGATATTTGGTATATTTCTTCGTGGGACATCATGGAAGTTGATGTATCGACACTTGGATTGAGAAGTGGACCCTCCCGGAATCAAACGTACTTATGCCTAAACCTTGTGGTTGGCTACTTTCTGACTACTACTCCTGGATCCTTTGTTGTAACACCCTGAATTTTTTTGAAAAATATTCTTTTTAATTTCATTAATGTCTTGTGTTGTACACTACACCAAAATAAGCTTTCACAACACGCATCCTTGACTTTCCTTCCATTACATGCAATCAAGACCTTCCTCGATAGCATGTGTAGTACGCAATAACGAGTTTCACTAAATAGAAATATGCTTTTAAAATATTATTAAAACTAGCCGTTATGAATAGTTATAACCACTTTTTGAAATTTTTTATATTTTATTTTTTCAAAATGGACTTTATTTTTGGATTCGTAATATCGAAATTAGCTTAGGGTGAAATTTTGGTACTTTTCGGATAACTTTCATTTTCTGGTGAATACAGAAAATTACTAAATTTTAATTAAAAACAACTTTTTTAATAGAAATAATTATTAGGGATAAATTATTAATTTGAGTGGTTTTAAAGTATATTTAGAATATATTTTTATAATTCAATACAATGTTTGTCATTGGATGTAATTTCACATTTACCCCAGACATAAACAAGTGTTAATATTTTGATGGTTATTATCTCTTAAAAACACGCTATTTGTTGTGACAACGGAAATTAATTATAAAATTAATTAATGCAAATTATATGTTGGGAATTTTGTAAAATAGAAATCATTTTTGAATTCGGAATATCAATTATATCTTAGGGTGAAATTTTGGCATTTTTCTGAAAAACTTCAATTTTTGATGAAGGGTGAAACTACTAAGTGGTAGTTAAAAAATTAATTTTTTATAAATCTTAATTTTACCACTTCTGTGAATGGAATTTCAAAAATCCGAGAGACACGGTTGATGTCAATAAGTAAAATATGGTTCAATGAGATGAAAATAATTTTTGGTGAATAGTAACTTTTTTACTTTTTTTACCGCGGTTATTAGTAAATAGGGTAACTAAGGGTAAATATGATATTACTATTACCCTAACACATGTCCTAATTCTATTTTATAAGTTTAATTCGACCGAAAACAAACTTAGGAATAAAATATGACCATTTAGGCCCACATGGATAAGATTAGGACATTTATTATTAATTTATTTAAAGAAGGGTTAAAATAGTTAAAATCAAAGTTTGATAAGTAAATCATTTCTGATATGGGGTTATACATAAGATAAATTCGACTATAAATATTCATTAGGAAGCTAAACATATTTCCTACATAATGGTATTTTATTTATAATTTTTAGACATTAAATAATTTAATTTATTTATGACACAGTGATGATGCGGTAATTATCTTATTAATGAAATATTGACATAATTGATGTTATAAACACCAAAATGAAGGTAATTTGAGACTTTTTATGGATCCCACTAATTATCTAGGTTACTAAGATATATTAGTGTTTATTTAATCAACTTGGTTCGAACATATAATTCTGTTATGACTTTCACAAAAATCATATATCAAATAGTGTCAAAATTGACACAAAATAGTTTTTAAATCAAATATTATATTATTAATTGTTATTTTTTTCCTAAAAATCTAAGGTACGGCCAAATGACTTAGATAAGGATATATATATTAATAATAAACAATTTGGGGTTCGTTTGGCAGGTTATAGTAAGTGTATTAACCATATAGTGTAAGAAAACAAAAAGACACGGTAAAAGTTAAATTATTTAACTTAGAGTTAAATCTAATTGATAAGGTTAAAATAATAACCTAAACTTGTCTTAATACTATTGGTTGATAGGATTTCGACCCATCCCCACTTTAGATTCGAAATATGACCCTTTGGAACTATTATAAACCGATTTTGACTTTAATATAAAATAATATTTTGAGATATTCCTAAGGTGCCCCTCTCCTCCCTTATAAAAGGGCACCTCCTCCCCCTCCTCCTCACACCAATTTAAGAACTCAAGCTCGGCCAACCCCTGCCAAAATCCCTTCTCCACTTCCCTGGATTAATCCTAGAGGTCCTGGTCTACTTCAAAGACCAATCTTAGTTCCCTAAGTGGAGGATTCAAAGAGGCGTTCCAAATAAGAGGTAATATCCATTACCGATCTTTTCAATTTCTTTCTTCTTCAACTTCTTCTTTTTTAGTTTTTTCATGATAAAGTAACAACATCAGTATTACTTACATACTGATATGTTATTATAAATATGAAACAACCCTAATTCACCTTCTATCCATCCTACGGAAAAATGAAATCACCGCGCGTGCGTACGTACGAAATACCGTCTCCACGCCGTGGTGTAACCTATTTTCCACCATCACCTTACAAGGATGGGTATAATGGTTTAATGAGTAACAATTTATGATTATTATAAAGTAATATTGATACTGAAATAATATATATATACTCCAATACAATTCCATGATCATAGGAACGATATCATCACTCGTGCGTACGTACGGAATACCGTCTCCACGATGTGATGCGACTCGTTCTACATGATCTTCATTTCATAATGATTATATAAATGAATTGAATGAATGAATATGATATATAATACTCTAAAACCATTCTGGAAATGAGGTATCTATAACCTAAAGATAAGAATAAGAATTTATTCGACAAAACACGCATAAGAACAAAAAGTTATAAACACCCGAATAACAAGTAGCAATGAAATATAACTACTAAGAAGCTAAGAATATGACCATATATGATATCATAATAATAAGTATGATTCTGGAATAAGTCAATAACATTATTTAAATCATTATACAGTAGGTTCGGACACTTACAAAGCAAGTCGGACCTAAGGTAAGGGAAATATCACAAATCTCATTTTTATCTGAGATTGCTTATACGTGGGTATTTACTGGGGTATATTTTATCATCCACATCCATGTTTCCTCAATATGTAATATTATTTCCAACCACCTAAAATTGATTAAATCCAATTTTACCCTTCGGTGAATTTTTTGTAAAAGATAAGAATGGAATCTTTTGTCGTTTTTCGTACGAGGTACTTTTTGACTTTTCCGACAAAAGTACGAAGAATGTTTTTTTTAACTTATACGGCATGAATGGATTTTTAAAACATTATTTCCAAGAAGCTTCCTTTACAAGTTTTAAAGTTTATTTTTAATCAAAATATTTTATTTTAAAGTCGTATGACATGTTATGAAAGGAAAAAAAATTTGAAGAAGAATGGATATTTTCCTCAAGAATGGAGTTCAAGTGTTTTATCAAAATTATTTTCCATCTAAGATAATAAAGGGTTTTGTTTTTTATCCCTATTATTACATTGATTTGATTATGTTGTGAGAGAATTATTTTTATGAAGTCATTTACCTTATATGGTTTGTTTTATGATGTCATGATGTTTCAAGAATCCCATTTTTGTTACATGTGTTATGCGATGATGTATGATTTATGATTATGTGGCACACATAAGAAAGGATTAATTATAAGATGGGTGGTACCTATATCTCCCTCCAATGCATTGGTTAAAGATTTTATATCTCATGAGATAGACATGGCTGGAATGGTAGGTTATACCGGTTCAGTGAAACAGGATTGAAACGAGGGTGACTCGGTTCAGAAAGGGGCATTGTCCACTAAGATAGTCTTGGCAATGAGTCTTGACTAACAAGAAATGATTCTCTATGATTATTTGTGTATTCCTCAAAGTTTCATGTTTTAAGTTATGATTATTGGGATTTCATTTCACTACTATGATTTATCCCATGTTATGAAATTATGCTCTTTTTTGCAGGTTATGATTTCCAAAAGTCATGTTCTTATGAATATGATGTGATTGATTTTTTTCTTTTGTTTACCCTTACTGAGTATTTGAGCTCACCCTTTTATGTTTTATTTTCCCCAAGATATAAAGAATGGTTTTAGGTAAAAAAAGGATGATCTTTATGGGAGATATTGAAGATCTTTCACCACGATTAGAATATTACGTTCCGAGTTTCCAAAGACAGTAAACTATTACGATCATTGTGTGTGTGTTTTTTGTTATGTACTAAGTATTCCGCAAAAGTAATGTAATGTTCAAGTACGTTATGCTTCTGGTCTATAAAATTGGTATCAGAGGAAAGGTTTAGTCAACCTTTGGAAACTAGGATGTGAGAACTTTAGTGAGATCCCTAGAGATATTTATAAGGTATGTCTAGGGATATTCCTAAGGATAAGTATACGTATAGGATACAATCCTAGAACTACGGTAACAATCATAGAATTTAACCTAAGATGTTAGATATTGAGGATACTCCACCTTTATTATGTTGTTTTCCCTAGCATGATTTTTGCCTCTCACACTATTCTTTTTGGGTTTTTGAAAATGGCTGGAAACAAGATGATTCACGATAATGGAGGATATGATAGACAATGGAATGATATAATTCATAATGAAATGGGATTTGGAAGTCCAAACATCATTATTATGCTGAATCAGCAATCTCATAATATGATCAATAAAGTAAAATTTGGTAAGTTTCCTGACTCGGCTAATAAGAGAAAGATGGAGTTTCATGATGATCATAGAGGAAAGAAAGTTCAATTTCCCATATGTAAATCATGTGGGAAGAGGCATCAAGGAGAATGTTTCAAAAGAACTGGAAGATGCTTTGGGTGTGGAAAAGAAGGACACAAAGCAAGTAAGTGCAAAGGAAAAGGTTTAGTTAACACCATGGATGAGGATAATGGTATTTCTACGACATCAACAATGGTTAAATGTTTTAAATGTGGAATGTACGGGCATTATGCAAACCAATTCCCTAAGGGAAAGTCTCATGAAGAGAATCAGTATGGTCGTATGGGAAGTATTTATGTTGATGATGATGAAGAGACTATAAATGATATGTGAGATGAAAGAATTGTTGAAGCTCGGTCAATGGTTTAAGAAGGTAGTGGAATGATTACATGTTTATCAAGTGTAATGTTGTATAAGTAATCTCATGGTACTATGGAATAAAGTGACATCTAAGGATTGTTACACTATTGTATTTCCTGAGTTTTTAAAGTGTATGATTAATGGTACTAGTAACCATGAAATGTTATTCAGATATTTTTTGGAAAGTAGATGATATGAGCATAATGAAGGAATAATAAGATAATGAGGTGTTTTATTGTATTCATGAGCTCATGACTGATATAAGGAGAAGGTTATATCATGGTTTGAGTATATAGAATTTTTGGATTTTGGTATGTGGAAAGAGTTAAGTTTTAACTGCATTCAAGTTTTCACTATGGTTCAATGGGTATTCAAGAGAATACATTATTAAGGCCTTTGAATGTTTGGAATGTGACCAACAAGACATATCTTATGATATATGGGGATCAACGATAGTATTAAATCTCTAGTAATCATTTTCACTATATTATGAGAGTGGACTGCAGTATTATGGATAAGCCTAAATATTAGAATGGATTATGTTGGACATAAGTTAGTATTGTTTAAGGATAGAAGATTTTTGATATTATTGATGGGATGTTATAGTAATGTAGTTTTAAAAAAGAAAAACCTGCAGGACGGGCGACAGCCCATCGCGTCGGACAAGGATGTGGGAATCAAACCCACAATCGAAGTGCGACTGGCCTTTATCGCCTACCACTGGCCTACAGGAAGTCCCTGTTTAGTAGAAACTAGTTTTATTATATTAAGCAGTATGATATATGATGTATAAGTCCATTTTAAGAACCATATATGATTAATCTCACTGTATATTGACTTATGTAAATAATTTTTTGCTAACCTTTTGTTTGAGACAGATGGAATGACCCGTCATTCTATCACATGATCTGCTAATACTTCACGAATAACAAATTCAACTTCATTTATTTAAGAGATGAAGTGGAAATTGTTCAAGGCACGAACAACAGTGAGATTGTACCAAAATAATGTAAGTATTTATTCTAATTCAAATTTTCAACTTTAGGGAAATGATCTTCAAAACCAAAAATGATGTCCTAGTGCCCTTATATCCGATGAATCAAATGGTACCCTAGATCATCACAAATTTATGGCTTTGTGATTGCTGGCTTTTCTATAGCCATGTTCTCTACCACTCTCCATCATAACATGATGGTTAGATTTCTCTTCCATATCCATATTTTCACTTATGTGGAAACCCAGTGATTAGTTTATTTGGGTAACCATTACGTTTCATACTTTTATTTTTAAAGATTTGTTTTGGTATTCCTTTTTACGATGTGGGTTTCTATTAAAGAAACTTTCGAATAGTAAACCATTTATAACCTCGACGAATTTCGAGGGTGAAATTTATTTTAAGGGGGGTAGGATGTAACACCCTGAATTTTTTTGAAAAATATTCTTTTTAATTTCATAAACTTCTTATGTTTTACCCTACACCAAAAGAAGCTTTCACAATACGCATCCTTGACTTGCCTTCCATTACATGCAATCACGACCTTCCTCGATAGCGTGTGTAGTACGCAATAACGAGTTTCATTAAATAGCAATATGCTATTAAAATATTATTAAAACTAGCCGTTATGAATAGTAATAACCACTTTTTGAAATTTTTTAAATTTTATTTTTTCAAAATGGACTTTATTTTTGGATTCGTAATATCGAAATTAGCTTAGGGTGAAATTTTGGTACTTTTCGGATAACTTTCATTTTCTGATGAATAGTGAAAATTACTAAATTTTAATTAAAAACAACTTTTTTAATCGAAATAATTAATAGTGATAAATTATTAATTTGAGTGGTTTTAAAGTATATTTAGAATATATTTTTACAATTCAATACAATGTTGGTCATTGGATGTAATTTCACATTTACACCAGACATAAACAAGTGTTAATCTTTTGATAGTTATTATCTCATAAAAACACGCTATTTATTGTGACAATGGAAATTAATTATAAAATTAATTAATGCAACTTATATGTTGTGAATTTTGTAAAATAGAAAGCATTTTGGAATTCGGAATATCAATTATAGCTTAGGGTGAAATTTTGGCATTTTTCTGAAAAACTTCAATTTTTGATGAATAGTGAAACTACTAAGTGGCAGTTAAAAAAATTAATTTTTTTATAAATCTTAATTTTACCGCTTCTGTGAATGGAATTTCAAAAATCCGAGAGACACGGTTGATGTCAGTAAGTAAAATGTGGTTCAATGAGATGAAAATAATTTTTGGTGAATAGTAACTTTTTACTTTTTTACCGCGGTTAATAGTAAATAGGGTAACTAAGGGTAAATATGATATTACTATTACCCTAACACATATCCTAATTCTATTGGATAAGTTTAATTCGACCAAAAACAAACTTAGGAATAAAATATGACCATTTAGGCCCACTTGGATTAGATCAGGACATTTATTATTAATTTATTTAAAGAAGGGTTAAAATAGTTAAAATCAAAGTTTAATAAGTAAATCATTTTTAATATGGGGTTATACATACGATAAATTCGACTATACATATTAATTAGAAATCTAAAAAGATTTCCTACATAATGGAAGATTATTTATAATTTTTAGACATTAAATAATTTAATTTATTTATGACACAATGATGATGTAGTAATTATCTTATTAATGAAATATTGACATAATTGATATTATAAACACCAAAATAAATGAAATTTGAGACTTTTTATGGATCCCACTAATTTTATAGGTTACTTGATATATTAGTGTTTATTTAATCAACTTGTTTCGAACATATAATTCTGTTATGACTTTCACAAAAATCATATATCAAATAGTGTCAAAATTGACAAAAAATAGTTTTTAAATAAAATAAAATATTATTAATTGTTATATTATTCCTAAAAATCTACGGTTCGGCAAAATGACTTAGATAAGAATATATATATTAATAATAAACAATTTGGGTTTCGTTTAGCATGTTATAGTAAGTGTATTAACCATATAGTGTAAGAAAACAAAAAGACACGGTAAAAGTTAAATTATTTAACTAAGAGTTAAATCTAATTGATAAGGTTAAAATAATAACCTAAACTTGTATTAATCCTATTTTTTGATAGGATTTCGACCCATCCCCACTTTAGCTTCGAAATAAGACCCTTTGGAACCATTATAAACCAATTTTTACTTTAATATAAAATAATATTTTGAGATATTCCTAAGGTGCCCCTCTCCTCCCTTATAAAAGGGCACCTCCTCCCCCTCCTCCTCACACCAATTGGAGCACTAAAGCTTGGCCAACCCCTGCCAAAATCCCTTCTCCACTTCCCTATAATAATCCTAGAGTTCCTGGTCTTCTTCAAAGACCAATCTTAGTTCCCTAAGTGGAGGATTCAAAGAGGCGTTACAAATACGAGGTAATATCCATTACCGATCTTTTCAATTTCTTTCTTCTTCAACTTCTTATTCTTTAGTTGTTTCATAATAAAGTAATAAAATAAGTATTAATTACATACTGATATGTTATTATAAATATGGAACAACCCTAATTCACCTTCTATCCATCCTACGGAAAAATGAAATCACCGCGCGTGCGTACGTACGGAATACCGTCTCCACACCGTGGTGTAATCTATTTTCCACCATCACCTTATAAGGATGGGTATAATGGTGTAATGAGTAACTATTTATGATTATTATAAAGTAATATTGATACTGAAATAATATATATATATACTCAAATACAATTCCACGATCATAGGAACGATATCATCACTCGTGCGTACATACGGAATACCGTCTCCACGATGTGATGCGACTCGTTCTGCATGATCTTCATTTCATAATGATTATATAAATGAATTGAATGAATGAATATGATATATAATACTCTAATACCATTCTGTAAATGAGTTATCTATAACCTAAAGATAATAATAAGAATTTATTCGACAAAACACGCATAAGAACAAAAAGTTATAAACACCCGAATAACAAGTAGCAAAGAAATATTACTACTAAGAAGCTAAGAAAATGACCATATATGATATCATAAAAATAAGTATGATTCTGGAATAAGTCAATAACATTATTTAAATCATTATACAGGAGGTTTGGACACTTAGAAAGTAAGTCGGACCTATGGTTAGGGAAATATCACAAATCTCATTTTTATCTGAGATTGCTTATACGTTGGTATTTACTAGGGTATATTTTATCATCCACATACATGTTTCCTCAATATGTAATATTATTCCCATCCACCTACAATTTTTTAAATCCAATTTTACCCTTCGGTGAATTTTTAGTAAAAGATAAGAAAGAAATCTTTTGTCGTTTTTCGTACGAGGTACTTTTTGACTTTTCCGACAAAAGTACGAAGAATGTTTTTTTAACTTATACGGCATGAATGGATTTTTAAAACATTATTTCCAAGAATCATCCTTTACAAGTTTTCAAGTTTATTTTTAATCAAAATCTTTTATTTTAAAGTCATATGACATGTTATGAAAGGAAAAAAAAATTTGAAGAAGAAAGGATATTTTCCTCAAGAATGGAGTTCAAGTGTTTTATCACAATTATTTTCCATATAAGATAATAAATGGTTCTGTTTTTTATCCCTATTATTACATTGATTTGATTATGTTGTGAGGGAATTATTTTTATGATGTCATTTACCTTATATGGTTTGTTTTATGATGTCATGATGTTTCAAGAATCCCATTTTTGTTACATGTGTTATGCGATGATGTATGATTTATGATTATGTCGCACACATAAGAAAGGATTCATTATAAGATGGGTGGGACATATATCTCCCTCCAATGCATTGGGTAAAGATTTTATATCTCATGAGATAGACATGGATGGAATGGTAGGTTATACCGGTTCAGTGAAACAGGACTGAAACGAGGGTGACTCAGTTCAGAAAGGGACATTGTCCACTAAGATAGTCTTGGCAATGATTCATGACTAACAAGAAATGATTCTCTATGATTATGTGTGTAAGCCACAAAGTTTCATGTTTTAAGTTATGATTATTGGGATTTCATTTCACTACTATGATTAATCCCATGTTATGAAATTATGCTCTCTTTTGCAGGTTAAGATTTCCTAAAGTCATGTTCTTATGAATATGATGTGATTGATTTTTTTCTTTTGTTTACCCTTACTGAGCATTTGAGCTCACCCTTTTATGTTTTCTTTTCCCCAGGATATAAAGAAAGGTTTTAGGTAAAAAAAGGGATGATCTTTATGGGAGATATTGAAGATCGTTCACCACGATTAGAAGATTACGTTCCAAGTTTCCAAAGACACTAAACTATTACGATCCTTGTGTGTGTGTTTTTTGTTATGTACTAAGTATTCCACAAAAGTAATGTAATGTTCAAGTAAGTTAAGATTCGGGTCTCTACATTTGTGGTTTCAACAGTTCTAACAACTGTTCCTAGATCCTATGTGGGTTCGACAGCTCTAACTACTATTCATGGATCCTGTGTGGGTTCGATAGTTATGACTACTGTTCCTGGATCCTGTGTAGGTTTGACAGCTCTGACTACTGTTCTTGGATCCTCTGTGGGTTTGACAGTTCTGACTACTGTTCCTAGATCCTGTGTTGGTTCGACACCTCTGACTACTGTTCCCGGATTCTGTGTGGGTTCGACATCTCTGAATACTATTCTTAGATCCTGTGTGGGTTTGACAGCTCATATTTCTGTACCAGGATCCTTTGTGGGTTCAATAGAATAGATGATTTAGTGGTTACATCTATTCATCTCTAAATCTCTTCAAAAGTTGTATACTTGTTTGTGGTGAGTCAGTAAATTTTGTATTTACCTCATGTTTGAGATGGATTACTTGATAACATAGGTATATGTATGGGAAGATACATTAGTGTGGTTAATTGTTGATTTCATACCTTGTGGATTATCCTTGTTGGATTTTGTGAGACCTAGAGGGTCTCGGAGTCCCTACTGAGTATCGTTATACTTAATCCTGTATGGGCTATGCATGCACCTCATTGTGTTGGATTTAGACGATGGACAACGCAGACCGAGGCAGAGTGTACTAGGACTGGACGGTACCCAGAGGTGGACCACAAGGCATGACGATACACAGAGGAGATGGACGAACGTGGAGTGATGTAGAGGCTATCTATACCTACCATTTAGGTAGGATTTCCCAGTGGACGAACCAGGAGTCGTTTTCCCTTTTTCTAGTAATTGTACTTTACGTTTCATGTAATTTACAGTTGGGCTTGTATTTCCATCCCCTTTAACTTTTCAGCACTCTTTTGTTATGCATTTTTACATAGTGATTTGCTTCCAGTTTGTACTCTCTTATGTGATTTTTCATGTTGTAAAGGCAATTCCTTCCCAGTTTTAGGGATTTACGCCTTTGGTGATAGTCTCTAGCCCCTGGCCTATGGAAGGAAGTCTTGGGGTAGTCACAGACCCTCACTTATAAAATAGATCCACATATCCAATATTCCACACACATTTTGGGTACTCTATTTATGAAAAGAGCATTTCAAGAATCTCCTCAACATAAATCCATGTATCCAAGAGGTCTTGTTCTAGTAAAATTATCAAACATAAGATGCTAATGTTACAATCTAAATTGGAAGTCTTGTGTGAAGGTATAAGTCCTAACAGACCGATTTCAGGTTTATTTCTTCTTCCTACTCCATCGAATATTATTGAACCATAATGAAATAATAACATCAGTTTCTAATATATAATGAAATTTAATATTTATTATGGTAAACCGCATTTAATATCCACTTCTATCTTATATGAAATGAAAACATCACTCATGAATACATATTGATTTTTGGCTCCATGAAGCGGTGTGTTTCATTTTACATCATCTACACTACGTAATTTTTATAATGATAAAAATAATATATATATATATGATATTAATGTAGTTTTTATAAATCATTATATATAATATGCCACTTATCTCTTACTGTTCTATCCATTTGAAAATTACTATGTCATATGTGCATACATATGGATTTCCACATCCATGAAGCTGTTTGATTAATTAATATTACACTCCATTTCAAGATGGTTATAAAATAGTTTATAATCTATAATAATTATTATTATTTCATGATTCTATTTATTTATATTATAGAATAATTTTAAATTTTACCATGTTCAACCTAACTATGTTGATTCAGGATTACAAATTAAAATCCCTCAAAACATCTAATATAACATTTATTTAATATTTATCAATATAAAACATGGTAAAAATTATATTAAATGGTTACTAATAATTTAATAAACAAGGAATGTTTTTTTGAAAATGTAAAAAAATTAATCTAGATTTCTTATTTAGGATGAAGAAGAATATATGTGACATGTTATACATGAGTTGGGGGTACATTAACTTAAAACCTCACTTTGAAATGTTAATTTTATATACCAGGTCATTAAATATACATGTTATTAATTTTTTTTAAGAATTTATTTATATGAAGATAAATGTATTTTAAAGGACATTGGATGTATTTTTTTCTTTTATACAATTTTTTTAAAAAAGAATGATTTTTCATGTATTTTATATATAATATTTTTACACCCTTTAAAAAATTTGAAAGGAATGTATTAATTTAACAATAATTTAATCAAAATATTATCACACAAACATAAAACTTATTTGATTCCTTGATTAAACATAAATATTCCATGATTTATTCCATTAAAACACTTCTTTCCTTTATTCATATTATTTTCATTTTGAAATTTTTTTTATAAAAGGAAATCATATTTCAATATCTGAATGTGTTCCTGCTTATTGGTTAAAATTGGTATCTCAGGGGTTTAATATTGAAAATGTGAAATCACAAAATTATTAATTTCAGATATTATAATTTATAATTATATTTTTTGATGTGTAATCCTAATACTAGTTATATTAAATATGTGTCTGATATATTATATATGATGAGTTAGCTCGGTGTAGCATATGTGTTGGGTTATCCCAATATAATCTACAATGCATTGGGTAATTATACTAATCATAAATGGTAGTAAAGAGGGTGTTCCCTAGGTAGTTTTATACTATATAGTGCTTTATGATATAGTTATTTATTATTATTTTTTGAATATAATGTTATGTCTCCTAAAGGAGATTTCATTTTCCTGTCATTATTCTTATTGGTATTCTTCAAAAAAAGTGTATTTTCATGTAAATATGATTTATTTAATAGTCTCAAAGAATTTATTTGTTGAAGATAAAATGATTATGTTTTTTCTGGTTTTTCACTATAATAATGGATTTCTTACATCTATGTCTCTTACATAGCATTTTGGGCTCATCTCATGTTTTTATATATTTTTCATGATGTTTAAGTATGAGTAAAAACTAAGAATATGTCTTCTAGAAATTCAAATTGATTTTAAAGTAAATAAAATTTTCTTTAGATTATAATTTTTATATTTTAATAAAAAATGATAATGATTAGAAGTGTCTACATTGTAAAATAAGATTTAATTATGTAAGAGTTATGGACTAATTATTTAAAACTCTATACTATAAAGAAGCTAGAATTATAGGAAATTAAATTCTTGACTTCAAACATAATATTATGTATTATTTTAATGACATGTCTATATAGTAAATGTCTAGAAGGGTTTAATGTGGGTAATAATGATTAAATAATTTCAAATAAGGAATGTTGGGTGAGGTTGGAAAAATTTTCACATAATTATATTCGTAATATTATCTAAGATTTTTTTCTAACTCTAAAAAACATTGAACCTAAAATTAATTTATTATGAGATTAATATAATATTTTCTAAAAACTATTGATGTGTTGGTTAACAAAAATTGTTTCACTATTAGTTGTATCAAATTATAAAATTTAAAGAATTTTTTTTCACTTGATATCAAAGATCCATTTTAGTGATGTTATATATCATTAAAGCAATTTCCTTCATAAAAATATAAATTTTTTTTACTAAGTGGATAGAGGAGGAATATAAAAATAGACTCTCAAATATTTCATAGTATATATTAATATTTTCTCCAAGAGTTTTCATAACTCCATTAATTACATTTCTAATTATAATAGTTCTTGAACTATGGAAAAAATTTGAAGAATAATACTTTTTAATTCATTCCAATCTCTAATAAAAATAGAATATTAATAGAAAAACTATTATTTGGAAACTCCTTCAATATAAAAATAAAAATACAAATGTTTAATTTTAACTCTATTGACTCGTGGTGGTTTTAGGTTAATAAACGGTAACTTAAATAATAAATATTCTTATATGTATCCTCACATGGAAGTACATTTAATATTTGGAGTTATTGTGTGCAACCTTATTCAATATAATTGATATAATCTGGATCCATATATTATATAATGTTTTACTTATTTTTTTGCAAGATGAAGATAATTAATTATGAGTTCTATTGTTATCCATTGTAATTTAATGTTAAAAAGTTTTATTATTGGTGTACTATAAGAAGCAGTTGAAATTTCATGTTGATTTTCAAGTTTAAAAATTTTGTTTCTTCTTCTAAAGAACAAATAAATCATGATCTCGATTGATAAGTCCTATAAAATTCTTGGTCTAAAGGAAAAACATCATTGTTTGAACCCTAAAGAAACCAAAAAAATTAATGAAATCTTAGGAATCCTCCTTGTGAATAACACCAATTTAATTTTGAGGACTTTTCATGAAATCCATATCAATATTTTATCTCCACATAACTGATATATAATAGTCCTAGATTTATCTGTTATTGATTTCGTAATCTTTGTTTCAATATTTTAGCATTTCTATTATCTTTTCAAAATAATTATAAATATATTTATTTTTTTATTTCTGATGAAAATATTAAATAGAGTCCAGTGAAATTAAACTTAAATAGTAATTAACAATTAGTGTTTTTTGGAGTAACTAAATGGTGAATTGAATATGTGAATGAAATATAATTTCAAAAACCTTATAGTGGAGAAATATTGACCTTCAAACAGTCTCTTGTTATTTTTCAAAGAAACATTACATAATTGAATTTATCATTTATAACCAAATGAAATGTATGTGAACAACAAAATTTTAATCAAATTTAAACCAAGACCATATTCTGGTTGATGATCCCCTTATTAAAGTGATTATGATTCTTGATGTTTTCAATGTAATTAAATATTATTGAACTCACCATTCATAAAATAAATTTCTCATCTAATATGTTTCAATAGTGAGAAGAAACACTTTACTTCAATAAATTCATTAACCTTAAATAATAGTTTGAAGGTAAATAATTTGAGAAATAAATATGCGCTCTTCATTTGAAAATATCGTTCATATAAAAATTCAAAATGATATAATGATATATAAGACACAAAAAGGAAGTTTTCTTTTATTTTACACTACCCATAGTTAAATTTGTTTTTATCTAATAATGGAGAAATCGATGGACATATCTTCTTCCACATTCTATCCTGAATAACCAAGGATTATAGTTGTACTATTTGAGAATCCCCTTTCCTGCATGATTTGGTCGTGTCTCCCCACTAGACATATTTCATCAGCCACCTTATACATAATAGATACTAGAAAAAATATTTGAAAATATTAATAATCTCCATGAAACTCTTTTCAAAGCTTCATTCCAATGAATCACTTTTCCTATATCAGGCAATGTTGGTAGTAAAAAAAATCCTTTCATTAAATTCATGGGATAATAATTTGTAATTCCATGTCCATAAATTGATTATACTCCTTTAATTATTTTCATGCCTTTGACACTTCATCTCCTAAATAATATTAAATTATGAGGAACCTACATGTGAATTATTAAATGATTCATTTTAATGTAATAGATAATATTTATGTATTGAATCCTCTTCTTCATGCATGACGTAACCTAAAAAATTCATTGTCCAAGTTATTAAAAATAGTATTGGCTTAATTGTTCTTCAATTTTTCTCTCATGGTGAAATATTATTCATAGTACTACGAATAGTTTCTCCAAATTTTTTCTAAATTTATCAAAATATTAATATAATAATGTGAATCATAATATTTCAATAAAACTCAATACATTAATTTTATAAGAGATTAATTATATTCATTTTACTTACATTTCATATGATTTCTAAAGTATTATGGAATGGAAATGTTATACAATCATGGATTTTGAAGCCATATAAGATATCAATGTCATACTTAATCATATTTTCAAATTCATATGGGATTCAAAAAGGATTTATGAAATGAATAAGAAATTATACTATCCGAAAAATTCTTATGATGCATCCAGAAAAGATAGAAAAAAAAAATCAAATTTATATGATTGAGAAATGACATATGAAGAATGATGAAATATTTATGAGAATCTAAAATTTTATTATAGTAAATCCCAAAATTCATAAAAATCACAAAATTTATAAAATAAATAATGAAATTAATACAAACTCAAAAAACTTCATACAAATATATAAATTTATAGGAACATAGGGTGGAAGTCATATGAAATCTAGACTTCACAAAAATTATATATATTTTTTTTCCAAAAATTATTTTTCCAAATAAAGGAAGAATAATTATTCATCAAATATTTACAAAAATATTTTAAAAACACAAAAAATAATTTATTTTAAACATTTTAATAATCAAGTGAGAAATGATCAAAAAAATATAAAAAAATCTGTTATGGTGGAAATGTAAATATTTTGGGGATTAAATTATTGAAATAAATGAAAAATAGATTAAAATATCTTCTCTACTTGTGATTCATACATTAAAGGTGGAAATTAGTTTGGGTGAATAATATATTTCTAATAGGTCATATAATATAATATAGATACACCATCATGTTTTAGATAGGGAATTCAAGAAAATGGAATATCCCATAATTGTAACGGGAATGTAATATAATACTCAAAATAAATATAGTGTGGTATTGAGATGTAATGGGTAAAATATTAATCATAGGATATATAATAACAATTATTATTAATAAAGTTTTATTATTTTATAATTATTTTCAATGTTCCCATGGGTAAAAGGATGAGTCAATGAAAATAAATCCCTTATACAAATGGAGGCATAAAAATGTAATTTCACATGTGACTTACCAATACCAATATTTTTTGTTCTCATAATATGTAAAACATACTTCATATTTTATTTTAATAAAGAATGGAACTCATGTCATTAGGTATAGTGTCTAGAGACAAGGTTATTATGTTATGAATCTTGTGGTCTTATGAAAAGGGCCCTATGTTTTGAATTTCATAGTCATGCAGTACACTCATTGTTTATCTGGAATGGCTAATTGATTATGAAGATTATTTATTTGAGCACGAAATAAAATAATTCCTATTTTTGAAGTGTTATAATTCTAATACGAAATTAATTTTTAATATATCTACTTTGGGGTAAATAATTAAAATTAATTGTACGGTATATCATATTTCCTAAAATTTGGTGGCAAGAATAAAAATTAGGAGGATATCTCATTACTTCCCTATGGGTTTGTTAGTCATTAAAATCAAAAAAATGTTATTCTTTTATAAATAAATAATATACGTGTCCCCATGTTATTAACTAATTTAATTGAACTTGTTTGTCTATTATTATATTTGAATGACCCTAATTATATTTCACATGATTGTAGAAGATATTTGGTTTTCACGAACTCATTGAAATCCTAATTTATCTACCCTTGAAGATAATCATTAAATATTAGTCAACTATTAGTTGTTTTCCCTAATAATCAGTTGAAGGGGAAATAATATTAATGGCCTTTCAATTTTGCCTCTTTAAGTGTTTTATTCCTTAGTATATCAGTCAAACTATTCTCCAAAGAAATTTGTATGTTCTTTGAAACATTATACATCATTAATAAATTAAATTTTTTTCAACCTCCACTAGGTTGATGAAATAGTTTCCAATTTATGCCAAATAATTTATTACCAGTAGGGGAACTTTATAGAATTTTATATATAAGAAGAAGTTCATTAATGATGATCATTTTGGGGGTATATATTGAATTTATTAATGATTAGGTCATCAACGGTTCAAACCCTATTCTAAAGAACACCTGCTATCATTGGAACTATTTGGAGACCCCTAGGGTTGAATCATTTCCATAATTAACAAGATGAAGTAATTTGTAATATGAAAATTTCTCACCCTAATGATATGGGGTTTCTAAAAATCAAATCTATGATGTTATATAGAGGATAACATCTCACCATAAGGGAAATTATCACAAAAATACCTCTATAATTATGTTGTTGAGAAATATGTCTTTACAATACTACTGTGAAATTTGTTATTTAGTTCAAATTTCCTTGAAAACATCATTCAGATGAAATTAAAAAGACACTATGATACCCTTACATCTCCTAATTTGAATACAGTTGGCTTATAATTTGAGTCCAAGTTTAGATCCCGGTATTATGATAAATTACTAACAATAGGAATATACTTGATCTTTATTCTTTTTTTAGGGATTCATTTTGTTCAAGACACCATTCTAGAAGTTGGTGGGGTGTCATAAATCTCTTCTTCCCAAATTCTAGGATTTTATAATTGTAAAACATTTTGGTCCTCATAAGATTATATATGTTTTGAATTATCTCTATGAAGAGTGCACTCATCATAACCTGGTAAAAAATAATTCATATCTGGCTAATTCCATATTGATATAAATTGAGGCACCAATTTAATAAAATTATTCTATATCAGTGTACTTTTTTTGACTCAAATTACAATGATTGATGTTAAATGGTGATCCCCCTCATATGACTAACTTGTTTATTGTGATAGTTATTATGGAATAATTTATTGGGAATGTTATCATTCATGAATAATTGAGGGGTATAGATTTTATATAAGTCTATAATATTTCTAAAATCCATGGTAATCCATCTTTCCTTTTGACTATCCTATTATCATTATTTTTGCGTAGTAGAATGTATAAGAAGTAAAATGTTTTGTAATCATAGTCAGAGAGGGAATTTTAATCAAAAATGTTTTATTCGATCATTATTAGGAAATTCAATAGCCATGATTCAATATATTGTAGATCATTTGATTGTAAATAATTACATATTCACATATTGGTTCATTTACCATTATTTTTAATCATCAGGGAGAGTGTAGGACAAACATTCCATATGTTTCTTATGGTTTTATAATTGTAAATGAACATCAATCACAATGTTTTTCAATATTTCATTAAGGGTGAAGAATTACTAGATTGTATGACCTAATTTATGATGGTAATGATTATAATTTGTGTGACAATGCATCACCACTTTATCATGCATTAAGATTTTGTGAAATTTGATCAATTTATTCTACAAGGTAAAGATAAAGTCTCCAATAACCGAATTATTATAGTAGGAATAAACATTGTTCTTATAAGGTTAAATGTTACATTACTTAAACCATGTCATATTGAGACTGTTAATACATATTTTTACATTAAATATAATTTTTTACATATGGAGGTTATTCCTAAAGATCTCATTCATTGGATAATGAATAGAATCCACTATACATTATTCCACAGTTGTAAACTATATTTAAAGATATCATTAAATCCCATACTCATATTTAACCATATTCTAGATGTAGTGGGACACAAAATTAAGTACCTCCCTATGGGTTAATTATCACTATAGTTGGTGGGGGATTTTCTAAAGCATCCTGCAATGATAGATTTTCTGATCTCTAGGGATTTTAGTGAATAGTGGGATTGAATTGGTCATAATATACTGTTAGAATATAATGAAGGGGCTCAGTGGTGTTGAAAATTGATGATACATAGAAATTTTATTGTGTTTCAATCATTGGACTCCACTTGTGGGATTTATTCCTAGGTTCCACATCCAAATAATTTATTCTTAAATATTTTATAGTAGAATTGTGTTTAGAAGTCTATGATGATTACCCTATTGAATATGATCCATATTGGGTTTCTCTTTGGCGGGTTTGTTGATTTGGTATACTTATATGACCACATCCCTAAGAAAATTAATGCATGAATTTCCTTTATCTAAGGATAGACTCTAAATATAGATTGATATTGATATGGGTTATTCTATCCTCCTTCTAGATTGTTTGTGTGAAATTGTCCTAATTTTTTTAATCCCTATAGATTAGGATGGTATTTTTCCATGAATTGAATAATCTCTTTGTGGTGGTAATTTTCCACCATTAAATTCACTCTCTTGTGCAATAAGTGTTTATAGAAGTTATTTGTAATTTCTCCCTCATTGATGTGGTATTTGTAGAAATGAAATGTAATAGAACTGAGATTTATCAGTTAGTGGTTCAAGAAAACGATTTTTGTTGTATCATTGTCCCTAAACTAGCTATATTTACAATCTCCTTGTGTTATGATCATGATAGATTCCATTTAGATTATGTGTGATAATAAGAAACCCATCAGTGAATAATAAACTCTAATAATTCATGTTAAATAAGCATCATTCATAATTAATGATTTTTGATGATATGACCATTTTTGTAATATATTCCACTCTACATGGATTCTTAATTATTATTTTTGGATTCATGTGGATCTCTATCTCTTCCAAATGTAAAATTATTTATCAATCACCTGGGTGTTCGAAATGGATCATTTTGTTGGATGATAGGATATAAGGTATGTTCCTCACAAAGTTGGTCTTATTTTCCTATTGAGAAATTTATTATTAATTTAATACATTTTCAGGAATCCTTCCCATTAGTAATATGGGTTACCCATAATTGAAATTAATTTATATGACATATTAATTTAAAAGGAAACTATATATGGGAATTACTTTATCTCTTATTTTCCCTATATTTTTAGTCACTCAATAGACTAAGGCAAAAAATGTAGTCAATAAAGAGTTTATCTCTATCAAGGGAGGAATTGATCCTCAATTAAAGGGGTAAATAGGTGTACAGGAGTTACGATCATGCCCAAGAGCGGAGATTTCTATTTATACATTTAAATAAATGATAACCTTTAATGTATGGTACCAGATAATGATACATGAAAAAATTTCATGATCATGTTAGATGGGTGATAGTGGATCTGTTTATGATCATGAATTCATGACCACTGCTAATAATTTTATGGTTATGTGGAGTGAAAAAGAATATTATAATTTTCTTTATCATCCTTGAATCAGGTTTTAAGGGAATTTTATTCCCATCACATACGAAATTGAGATATTGGTTTAATAGTTTAAATCCATTAAAGAATGTTCTTTTATCATTCACATGACAATATATAAAGGAATCTTATGCACTTCATACTATGAAAGGTATGATAGTATTCCTAACACGTAATAATATTTGTATTCCAAGTAGTAGGGAATGAGGGAATAATACTCTCATCACATAATAAAGGATGATTATAAATCATACTCATTTTAGTCCAAGGGGTAATATAGTGCTCATCATATAAGGATGTACGGGTCATCCCAATATCTTTGCATATAGAATCATATGTACATCACATAAGTAATATTGTTTCTTAATCTCATTATATAAGAAATATAGTCTTGTCTAGGAGCTACCACCTCTCAATGGTGACATGGGATAGTGTTGGTTTTATTAGTGATCCTCAGACATTCATCTTACGTATCCAAGTGGAACATTAATCAAAACCCATATAATTTATAAAATATTATTATGTTCATGTGATAGTATTTATCTATGAATTTTAACATCATTTTGACAGGACTTCTAGGTTAAAGTTACATAGAAACGTGTTTGTGTTTTATATACACCTAATGTGTACAATTCTGGTTTGACATGATATATGATTCAGGTTAATTATTAAAATAAAAAAAATGCTGAATATCAAAAAAATTAATATTAGGAAACAAATATAATTATCACAATAAAATTTATATGATTATACCAAGAAGATTATAATGGCTAAATTAATTGTAAGGAACATAAGAGCAGGGTCTAAATTAAATGTAATTATTTGGGGCTTAGCATCTATTTCCCAAATAAGAAATATTCTATAAAATGGTTATTATAAACCAAATAATTCATTATTGTGGATTTTAGAAAAAATGGATAATGTTGCTGCAATATTCTAGTTTCCACAAAATATTTGGTTCCTGAGAAAATTTGGTTCTCTATAAATGTAGGATTGGATTCCAACAAAATGGTTATTTTGATAAGTAGGTCAACCTATGTTAGATATTATTTAGAGATAGAGTATTGGAATATTTCCAAAAGGTTATTTAGAAATCCTATATTACCAATTAGATTAGGGTATTATGTGAGTGAGAAATGATCATTAAATTCATGTTGTTTAATGTTAGTTTCTCATAAATGAATTACATGAAGAAATATCAATTGAGGAATTTTTTATCAATACCTTGTGATGGATTTTATATTGGAGTATATGTGGCGCTTTCAATAAGTAATTAATTACTGTCGAATAATTATATAGATATTTCCCTCTTTATATTTTGATTAAGATTAAATATATTAATGTCTCCAAAGAGAGGGGTGACCCAAGAAAATGATTACTTTTTAGTTTTCCCCCTTTTATTAAATATTATTATTAATTTTACATTGTACACACAATAATGGTTGAAATAATTATTCACTAATGCATAAAACCATTATATCTTAATAGTCATCATGGAATGGTTTATATAATGGAATGATTTTTTGGTCCATGACATATTATTATTCATAAAATATACGATAATTTTCATAGTTTACAATGCATAAGTAAAAAATAACATTTTATTTCCTGAGATAATTATTTAAGGTGTCATGAAATATTAAAGCATTATAATTGTTCATACTAGTATTGTCCAAAGCATTACAAAACGTTTCTAAAATATATCAAAATTCAAAATATTATAACACATTTTGTGTTAGGAGGTGCATCATAAGTGAAATTTTTTACATATATTATTTAGTGTGATATATTTTAATTGAATTTTTTGGTAATTGATAATAATGATATTAATTCCATGAGATATCTTGTGTAAGAGTGTATCTTGAAACTCCTTAGAGTACAATGTTTTCATTTTATTCTTTTTCTATTGATGAGGGTTCAATTAAAAAATATAGTAAAGAATAATACTCCAAATAACTATTCTTCGTCATTATATAACTAATTAATATATTTATATGAATTAGCCTATTAATTTAATTTTAATCTATCTACCTTTATCACATGTGAATACAATGTGGATAAGTTTCTTCAATATTGTGAGGCATTATGTTCAATAATTGAATTCAACTGAAATTAATTATGGTTAGTTCTTCTGGTATAGGTTTTATTGATCATTTATGTAATATTTGGAAAACTGTTTCCCCATTGACACCAATTGGCAGTACCACAGTCATTTCAATTTTATTTGCATACATAAATTTTAAGAAAAATATCATGAAATTTTAATTTTTCTATGACATAATGACATTCCCCCAAGACTCACACATTGAGAATTGGTGAATCTCATACATACTTTGAAACATAACATGAGATTATAACAAACTCTCCTAATCAAAATTTTAGTGATTTTTGGAGCATGGTAAATAATATATCATCAACCTATCCTATGAAAATATAGTTTTAAAATTCATTTATTTAATACCACTTATAAACCGACAAAATATCCCTTTATTTCATACACTCTCAATAGAAAATAGGGAAACATATGAATGGACTGGGATAAAACCCCAATAATTGGACAAAACATTATCAATGAGAGATAAAAAACTATAAATAAATCATAAATAAGTGAGGTACAAAATCTGGGTAGGAATGTCATGATTAATAGAATAAGATCATGAAATAGTATGAAGTGATTATGAGAAATGACAACATAGTCATAGACCATGATATAATATAGTGAGTCCAGCATTTATCAAGAGAAATTTTTTGAAAACCTACCAGCCTATTGAAACAAATGACATTAGAGTGTTCATTCCCTTAATGCTCTTAGTCATTAATTAAGTATTCCATTCCCTCTCACCCATATACTAGAAGTTATATTTTTATTATGGAAAAAGGATGGTGAAACAGCAGTTATGGTGGATGATAGTGGTGATGTCCAAGGGTGTCACCCCTCACAATGAGATTACAATTCGAAAAGATAGATCTCGTATAGAAAATATAAAACAATATACTCACATGGGGTAACATTAATAACTAAGGCATCAGCCAGAAATATTCCCTCTCTCCATGTGTGTCTGTCCTTCAAACTGATATTTAACAATCTCATTTCCTTTTAATGAAATAGGCCATCTCCAAAGTAGGATTGGTTGTACCTTGTAAAAGTGTAACAAGAACTTTAGAATCTATTTCCACTTAACTAAGCATAATATTGTATAATTTTCATAGTTGCAAACCTACTGAGTAAACCATAACCACCGCACCAAGAGTGGTACATGGACCATAGATGGAACTGAATCCCAGAATGACATAACCTCAACCATCCTAGACTAGCCTACCACCTCACATGAACCCTACAAAATGTGATCAATCCATATTCAATTTTAGACTATTGTAGGGTGGATTCCAAGACACCTTCCCATGTTCATGGGGTTTCCCTCAGAAGAAAGAAAAACCCATGGAATAATCATCCTATGAAACTATGTGACGTACCTACAAGGCTGTAAGCCACCCATCTCATCCACCATTGATCTGAAGAAAACCATGATGAGTTCTTGAGATTAAGCTCTATATTCTATTACATTGTTTCGGTATTCCCAAATAATCAGGCATGCCGTGATGGAAATCCTGCTCCTTACCTTGGATTTCGTGATGTTAGTATCTGTTCAATGGAACCTGAAAGAAAAAAATTCTTCAATGGTTTCCCCTCCACCTATCACCCTGATACAGTTGTCAATCTTACGCTAGATACTCGTCACCACATCACCCCTGAAGAACAGATGCCATATGGATTCACTCCTCATCATTTTATAGCACCAATAGTGGGAGGCCAACAAAACTCCCTTCTTCTGAATGATACCATCCATCAAGAGTGACATTTTACACAAATTCCATATCATAGAATTTAATTTCATCATAATACACTTACACCATAGCATAGACTCCCAATAATTACTACCACTCCCCACATGAAGACACTCTCATAGCTCTTTTCCATGGATACAATAAAATAATGATATAGAGGGAACACATCTATCCAGCTCATATGTTAGCATAATGTTTTCAAAAATCTCTTGTTGCTACATATTGAGCGTAGCCTAGATAAAGGAAATATATCTAATGGTGTCTCTGACTGAGATTTCTGGTACTCGACAACTAGGGAAAAATTGGGTGTCAACACTCCAATTGTCCACTACGGGGAAAATGGTTTTTTATAGGGACATCATCCCGTCGTAAATAAATAGTAATTTTTGATGGTATAAAGGTTCCTGTCCCCAAAGGATTGGCATGGTTTTCCCTCCAAACCACGGGAAGGGTATTTACGATGGGTGGTGCCTCCCCGTCGCAAACACACTTCGATGGTAAATATTATTTGCGACAGAGATATTACACCATCACAAATACCCTTTTAACTGCCAATAATAATTAATGCAGCTGAAGGTATTTTCAACGGGACCCATCGCAAATAGTACCATCACAAATAATCTAACCTATATATACCCCCATCCTTTTTTTCATCATTCTTCTCATTTCTTAATTTCTCTCTCTCTCTCTAAACTTTATTTTGAGAGTTAAAATTTCATCGAGTTAAATTTTTTTTACGAACATGTTTTGAAGTCGTCTACACTTATAAGAGATCAAGATTAAATGTATTTATGTATTATTTAATTTAGTATTTATTTCATTATTTATATTAATTTTAATTATTTTAACTTATTAGTTGTAATTAAATTAGATTTATATTATTTTTTATTATGTATTTATTTGTAAAAATAAATAAAAATTATCAGTAATAACTATTAATAATTAGTAGTAATTAGGAATTAATAAGGATAATTAGTAGTGAATATAAATAATAAGAGGTAATTTGCAGTAATTAATAATAATTAGTATTAATTAGCAGTAATTAGTAATAATTAGGAATAAATAGAAATAATTAGTAAAAAAAAGTAATAAATATTAATAGTTAGTAATAAATTCTATTAATTATAAATAAATAATAAAAATTAGTGATAATTACTGGTAATTACTAATAATTAGTAATAATTACCAATAATTAGTTATAATTACTAATAATTAGTAATAATTAGTAATAAATAGTAATAATTAGTAATTATGAGTAATTATTAGTAATAGTTAAAAATAATTAGTATCAATTAGTGTTAATTTGTAATAAGTAGAATTAAATAGTAATAAATACTAATAATTAGTAATAACTTGTAATAATTAGATACAATTAGTAATTATTGGTAAAAATTTGTAATAATTCGTAATAATTAGTTATAATTAATAATAATTAGTCATAATTAGTCATAATTAGTAATGATTGGTAATAATTGGTATTAATTAGAATTAATTATTAATAATTAGTAATAATTAGTAATAATTTGTAATAATTTGTAAAAATTAGTAAACATTTGTTATAATTAGTAATAATTAGTAACAATTAGTAATAATTATTAATAATTAGTAATAAATATGAATAATTAGAAATAATTAACAATAATTATAAATTATTATTAATAATTAGCAATAAATACCAATAAATACCAATAAATACCAACAATAATCCAATTGAAAATTCATGGCTTTGGGAAACAAGATAATTGGATAAAACCGATCATTTTGAGATATGCTTTACTGGTTTGATTTTTTGGTCCACCACATGTTGGATGACATGAATATTTAGAAGAACTATATTGATAATTTATTTCATACAGTTTTGGATACATTAGGTAAGACAAAAGATAATATAAAGGCACTATTAGATCTTTCCCAAATTTACAGGCGACAAGAACATGAACTATTTGAAAATGGTAGATAATAGAGGCTAATGAAACCAAAAGAATAGTATACACTAACCACAAGAGTTGCTTAATATTTTGTCAATGGATTGCATATTTGAGACTTATAGATGGCTATGCATCCAATTTGGGCAGATGGGTTAAGAATAGTCATATAATCGGATTATAAAGTCAATATTGTCTTGTTATAATGGAATGAATTATTCCAATTGGAGTAAAATTTTTGTTGAATTATATGATTTGGATTCGATTAAAAAAATATAATATTTTTTCTGAGACATTTTTTTGGCGACAATAGACAATGATGCACTATGAAAACTAGAAGATGAAGATGTTTAAATTATATGTAAACCTGAAAAAATATTTCCACTTTCTTTCTTTGACTAAACAGAACATTTGATATTAAATTTTCCAGAAGATGAAAAATATGGAGGTCTAGTACTGTTTTGATGGATGTATCCATTCATTATATGCATGCAGTAATAGAAGAAAAAATAACGTAACAAAGCATTAGTTGAAGGCTCAATTATTGAAGCTTATTTACAAGATAAAATTTCTTTTTTTCCTCTCATTATTCTGAATCTAAATGTCCCTTAAAAACAACCACAAGGGAAGGAATGATGTGAATGTTGATGATGAAATGGAAAATCAATTATCATTTTTTAATTAGCTAGAGCATGACTTTGGTGGAGTTCATTAATGATGGCTTCCAGACGATGAACATCACAGATCTCATACATATATTCCTCTCTACTGCGATGAAATGAAATGATTTGTATTATGATAGATTTTATCACGTATTCAATAATTTATTTTACATTACGAAAACTTCTCATATTTGTATGTTATATGATAATAATATAAAGAAAAATCTTCCAAAAATTACAACATTTTCCCTTGAAGAACACCGGAAAAAAATTCAATGGTTTCAAAAACTGGAAACATAAATTATTGATCGTTCAAAATATAAATTAATTTTATTTTTTATTATATTCATAATTGTTTTAGAAATTTTCTGGTGTCTCAACATGCTAATAAAATTGATATGTGACTATTTATACTGAGTATCCCACCATCCAAAATGGTTAAATCTTATAATGAATATGTGGTGAATGGTTTTCAATTTCATACACATTTATATGGGGAATCAAAAAAACAATGAACAATGGAATTTTCTAAAGAGGATCTTTTCATAGAGAAATTAATGATGACTTTTATGGTATGATGGATAAAATTATTGAACTGTGTTATCATGGAAAAAATTTCATAATTATGTTTAAATATAGGTTGTTGGATATAGAGAGGGGCTTGAGTGTTCAACTAACTAATGGATTTTTTGATATTAAATTTAAAAGTATTATTGCAGTAAATGAATCATATTTATTGGCTCAACAGGAATGTCAAATTTATTACAAAAATTTATTGTGATACTTCAGGAGACCCGAGGGATTTGTGGAGCACAAAAAATGAAATCTCAAGAAAATTAGTTTAGTAAATGTCAATGTGGTTCTACTAAAGTGAAAGGAATTGAAATTTTTCAAGAGACTAATCAAAATACATATTTTCACAATGAGGCATGAATATCGATGATGACACCCTATAATTAAAGTTCGATGGTTAAGATGATGTAAATAATGTTACATATGAATTTGAATGGAAATAAATGATTAAACTAAAACTCATAGGGATATTGATGATGCTAATGAGGAATATGAAGACATGAGCATCGTTAGATATGAGGATGATGATGAAGGTGTTCATTAAAATGGTTAAATGCTGGTAATAATCATAACTAATATATATCTATTTTAAATAGTTAATTTCAACAATTTTCTAACAATAATCATTTTGTGTTTCAGATAGATGATGATCTATTTAGTGAGTTGCAGGAGGCTGAGCTACCTTTGGATGAGGAGGATTTTTGATCATCTAACCCTCAGCCTACTGGCGGTTCACGGGGTACGTGGAGGGGGCGTGGTATTATGCAACTGATGATTCCTGACCCTATCCTCTAGTGATGTCCAGGTCTTGGAATCGATCCACACATGTAACGGTATGATAACCTATATATTTTAGTTAGATTTCATTAATTTATTTCTATACTAATTTTTTGATTATTTATTTTTTTCACAGTTTTTCACATATAGCTGTTTGAAAGGGGAGCGCTATCTTGCATAATTATTTTTCTCATCCATAGATCACATAAGAATAAATTATCATTTCTGTGCATCATGGCATGTTTGATCATTGGTTGGTACGTAAATAAATAATATTTATTTTGAAATTTATTTGATTAATAACTTGATATTATAAATTATTTGAAGGTTTTATAGTATCCCATCAATGATAGCATGCGTAGCATTATCCATGCTTTATGGGAGGTGTCTATGCATGACTGTTTTTGTCATTTTTTTCACTATTTTAGGACGGCCCTAAAGAATGCAGGTGTGGCGGTATTTGATGAGTCTTTTAGAGCCCACCGACTACAGTAACATTCAACACACGTTTGGGATGGATTATATTCATACTATTTGAGTGGTGGATTTCAGAGGAGATCTTCTTTGGGCTGATATAACCAGCGGAGACAGGTGGTAACACATTGATCTGATAGCCATACATTCAGTACTCATAGAGAGAAACATGTAATTAAATTTTTTAAATATTTTATATGACATTAAATATTAACAGATTATTTTATATTCATATAGGCAGTGGAGTATCTGAGTATTATGGAGTATGATGGTTATCAGATGATGTATAGTGATCCGACCACTAGAGAGATTAGAGGTGTTCACCATTGTTAGATTGTGGTTAGTATTATTTCTTTTTCAGTTTGAAAATTAACTGCATATAATATTTTTACTATTTTAATTATCAATTGGAACTAAAAGAGTCATATGAAGTTGTGGCCTCTTAGAAATAGTGTGAGAGTAAGTCCAAGACGGCTAATAGGACTAGTTCCCGCCATTTCGATGAGGTGACATGGATGTAGGTGACATAGTATATCTTAGATAAGGGCCGAGTTATTGGTATTAGCTCTCATTAGACTCTCGGGACTTATTATAGTACCATTGCGATGTCAGCGTCCAGCTCGAGAGAAGATCGTGGAGATGCATAATCTTCTATCTCATAGTATCTGGAGCAGTTGTAATCTTAGAGTGAGCTTATATGGAATTTGTCTAAGGAGCAGGAAGTAAGGCATCAACAGTAGTAGCAGCAGGAAGAGATGCGTCAGCAGCTACAGCAGTACAAGGAGACGATGCGTCGATGGAACCAACAACATCCCATGCAGATTGAGTACATGTGTCATCTGAATCGTATTTTAGGGATGGAGTTTCTTCCACCATCTCCTCTACCTTCTCCACCTCTTCCAGATGACTATCACCCCTAGTGATTTTTTTTCATGTTAAGAATAATTGAAATGAATGTTGGTTGGAATTTTAACTATTTATAGTTTATTTTTTTATATTTGAGAAAATATTGTATAATTTTATATTTATTTAATTTCATATTTTTTATAGTTTTTAATTTTTTATAATTTTATTAATTATTATTAGTATAATATTTTTTTAATATTTTTTTTAATAAAAATAAAAATAATATTTTTTTTCATTTTTTATATTTTTTTGCAAATATTGATAATTTTAATAATTTATAATTTTTTAATTATTTTAATAATATTAATATTACTTTTTCATAATTAATAATAATAATAAAATAATTATTCTATTATTAGTATTATTTTATTATTAATATTATAGAAATATAATTTTTTATATAATAAATATTAGTATTATTCTAATATAATATAATATTATTTATTTTAATAGAATTAATTTTATTATTCTTTTCTAATATTAATTTTTCATCATTTTATTGAATTTGTTTTTATTTTATTAAGTATTTGTAATGGGACCTTTTGGGATGGGTTCCCATTGCAAGTAGTTTATATATTTTTTAAAAAACTCTTTGCGACAAGAAAACGGCCTCGTCGAAAATCCTTTTTTTACGACGATCCAATTAAAATAGGTTTATATATATATAATATATAATATATAATCGGAGAACTATTTGTAATGGGATAGTTTCACATCACAAATAGTTTTTTTGCGATAGGCCCATCGTAAAAAAATACAATGTGCAACACTATTTTCTGTAACTAGCTATTTGCGATGGGACCCCGTCACAAATACCTCAAATTCCAGTAGTGGTCTTTCTAAAACATTGCATCATTTTACAGAATAATCAATCTAATTTTATCATCGAGAAATTATAATATGTTGATCAAGGTTCTGAAATTTTTTAATGCTTTTCTCATTCAATCTGTCCTCGCTATCCAATTTTCACCATACTTGTGTCCAAGAATCGTGCCCAAAAAGTTTTTGTTTCATTGATTTGCCATACTAGTTTGGTTTTCATAGACTATAAAACCATTGAAATAATACAAAGACCAATTCCACATTATTTTACCAGTTTTTCCATTAAAGTATACGTTTTCTATTGATATTTCCCAACCCCATTCACATCCCATAGGAGTCTGGTTAGAATTTCCTCTAAGCATTCTATGGTTCTCTTTTGAGATTTAATGATTGATATCACATAAATTTCCATTGAAGTCTACACACTTTTAATCAATTTCATGTGGCCACTAAAGGAAATTATTTTTTCCCAATTATAGATATAGAATGTAATTTTGTTTAAAATATCCTCAAATAGACTCTTATTAATCATTCTATTATATATATTGGAATCGAGGTATATCAATGGGTGATAATTTTCAAGCATTCCCAACAGGTTTTGAATCTCTCCGGCATGGTGAGTAGGATACTTTCTAGAGATATAGATAAAGACTTTCGCAAGACTCATCTTATACCCACTAACCTCCATCATGGTATCCCAACCATTTATGGACATCTTCCATCCCTTGATAAAATATATAACTTTATATACGAACATCAAATGGGAGAAAATTATATCTTGTTCCTTATTTTTATACAATATAATAGTCCCCTCCTCTAAGTAGAATATTATATTCCATGAGATCATGTCGTAATCCATGATAATAATATTAGGGGATATGGGATTACCCTACCTCAAACCATAATCCATTTTACAGAAGCCAATGTTTCACCCCATAAAATATAAATACAACCTTGGTGAGGTGACGAACCTGAAGATAAAGTCACTAACCCATTCACTGAACCCCATAATCCTCATAAATTTTATAATATATCCCCACTCAAGTCAATTATAGTCCTTACCAATGTCAATATAAATGATAATGTTCTATCCCGGAGTCTTATAATTGATATCCTCCACCATATCTTGGGAAATCCCTACCACCGAATGGATAATTCTCCCTATGATGAAACCATGTTTTTAATGTGACATTTTTCATGGAATTATACATTTTAACCATTTTACCATGACACTAGATCGAATTTTATAAGAAAGTTTTCATAAATTGACAGTGTTATACTATTGGATCATCTCAGGATGCTTAACTTTGTGAAATAAAAACACGTTGGATACATATGAAGATATCTGAAGTGGTCCCATTTGAATAAGAAACATACTACCTCCATATTATTTGAATTAATTATCTCCCAATTATCCATAATGAAAGAACCATTAAATCCATCTGGTCTCGTAGGAATATCCTCATTCATATTGAACACAACCTCCTTGATCTCCTCCACATCTGGTAGAGCCTCCTTATCATCATTATCCTTCCTTTAAATCATTTTTGGAATGAATTTCCTAAAATTGTGTACATTATTATCATTACGTTGTCCTAGATAGTAAAAATGAATAGGCTCAACTAATAGATTTTTAATACAATCCACACCTAAATTACCGGCCACATCAACATCATTTGTGAAGGATGTTTCATGAAGCAAGAAGCTAATTTTATTTTCCACCCTCCTTTACTTTATATAATAATGAACAATATGAAGTGTTTCTATTTCCCTCTTTAAGAAAAGGGCCCCTTGATTTTTCCCTGTAGACTCTTTCTATTTTAAGCAATTTTTTAGCCCACATTCTTTGTTTTTCATTAAGCGCATTAAAACATTCATCATCCCAATACATTTTTAGCCTCATCTCCATCAATATTATGTCCTCTTGTAGTGTCTCCAAATAATTTTTATTATTGACCCTTCTTCTATTCCATTCCTGAAGGCCCATCCTTAGACACTTGATCATTAAGATTCTGCAATACAAAGGGATTCCCTCAATATGTTAAAACAATGAGTCATGAACTGTTTGCATGAATCCATTCATTCATTCCCAACTATGAGAATACATAAATCATTTACACCCACTCTTCCCACTATTGACATTGATCACCATTAGAGAATGATCTGGAAGAGCTCGAGGTAGATGACTCACTGTCGACTACATGTAGCAGTTATAAGAACCTGGATCTTAATTTCAGGTATGGATCTTGTTTTTTGGGTGTTTTTGAGGAAAAGGATAGTTTTTAGAAATTTTAGGAGTTCATGTAGGGTACTTAAGTGTACACGCCATGTACCATGTTTCCACAGGAAGCAATGTAATGGTAGTGTAACGACCAGTACATTGCCATGTGGGGTGACCTGGAGACTGTCTAATGCCGATGTCGGTTACGGAACGTACACAGTGTGTACATTAAAAGAACAAGTCATATACATTTCTTTTTGTTAGTTAAATAATACCGGCGTCACATCTAATTTCCAAAATCACTTTCTTCTAGAATCGTCTCATCTAGGAGTGATGGATATCACCAATTCTTCTCTAAGCACCTTTTTGGTCATCCGTTCTTTGGATAAAACACTATCGATTGATTTGGAATTTCCTTGGTGAGTTCTTACTTCTTATATATTGTCTTATCTTGATTTCTCCTCATTCATGAGATATTCATGTTTGAACATTTTTGAAATTTTTTTAGATCTATGATGTTCAAGGTCAATTAAAAGGTAGAAGTTCGATTATATCTAACGTACAATGTCGAGATAGGTGGTTTGTGACTTTCAAAAATTATCATTGAGTTGTATGTGAAAAAATTGTTGAATACCCTATTTTAGTGCATTGCGGGTTTTAAGAATTTAACCCTATGAATACCTACTATGAAATTTTTTTCTTGAGTAATGGAGCTTTATTATGAATAGATCTTATTACCTTGATATGGATGCTTTCCCATATTTGATTGATATTGGTCATTGGGTCTGAAATTCATGTTAGGATATTATGTTTTCCATGCCTAGTGCTATTAAGATGGAGTTGATATTATATGAAATGATTATGATGTGCATTGTAGTGTTTAGAGAAGTAGTATTTGAGTTTACATTGGCCGTTGGATATTGTCTGTGAACGATTGTATTACATAGTGCTAGGAGAACCTCATGTAGTTAGACCATAGAGGGATTAGACATTGAGGTCTTCCCCAGAGTGCATGTTATACTTTTCATATTGTGATACAATAGGGGGGATTGATGGTGACTGCTCCTACAGAGTGTCTATAGTATACCATTACGAGACCTTATGGGGAATATAAGTTTAGTACTTCCTCAATGAGTCTCCAGTTATCGTTAAAATACCACAGGGGGAATTGATGATGAGTGCATCCTAAGAGAGTCTTTTTCTTTTTGAAACTAGATGGGTTAGATTTTGAGAACATTCCAAGAGGGTTTTTGGTGAATGATTGGTTGAAAAAAATGATAATTTTAAATGAATGTAGTTGCAACTGTAAGACTGTTTAATTTTGTGTACTCCTTGTTTATTACTTCATTTTGAATTTTCATACTATATATACATTCACTAATAGTTAGGCATAAATATTTAGGTTTTTTCCTACTGGGATTCGTCTCACAACCTATTTGGTTCATTATTTTGGTCCCAAATAGATTATATTGTTGTAGGTATTGGTAAGGGTTAGGGCCCTTCAACTTCAATTACTTGATTACTGTGGATATGAAGAGCATGGGACCACGATGAGGCTTGTGATGATGCTGGATTTTACTTGTTTTCTTTTCACATTTATTAAGTATGATATTTTGCGAATTTTGAATTGTTTTTCTACTTTCTTAGACATATGTGTCATGCATCATTTACATATGTGCTACAGTTTATTTACTTTTATTTTTCTGTTTTTTATTTATTGTATGGTATTACTTCTTATACTATAGTATATTATTGTTATTCCGCACCGGTACTCTTCCAATGAGGACATAATTTCCCCACAATCACACCCAAGGCCCTCTCTTCTAGTTGGCAGCCTCTGGTGTATAGGGAAATGCGTTTGAGGCCAGGTGACCAACCGGGTATCGGGCACCTTTGGGCAGCACCCAGAACTGGGATGTTACAAAGTGGTAACAAAGGGGTTCTTTTCTCTTTTGACATACTTTTTGGAGCCTATATAAATGGATATGAAGGAATATGTACTTGGTAATATGTTTTTCACAAGAGTAGCTGAACCATGTATAGGGAAAAGCCAATATTCCTCAAATAATGCAATTTTTTTGGTTATAAAATTATTATAGCTGATTTGATTTAACTATTAGGTGATTCACATGTTTTTGTTGTTATCATTGATAATATTGAGGTTCTATTTATATTTCAACCTAATGAGATGAGGGTATGAAATCTCGTGCATCATTTAGGCACCTTCTAAATATCATATGACATGCATTCTTGTCATGCCATTTAGGGTTCATTCTGGATTCCATGTTGTTATGATAGATGTTATGCTAGATATTCATGATGTTGTGATATATGCCTTGATAAAATCCCTACAATTTTATAGGGTCTTCTATTTTGTAATGTTTTATTTGTATGGGCACCAAAATTTGGTCTCTAATGTGTTATAGGCCCTCACATATTAGAATTTATCACATTAATTTTTTGTTTTAGTGTTTTATGGGGTTATGGAGTATTTTTTGAGGCTTACTGTCTAGAAAAACCCAAAATAAACGGTGTGTAATGATGAATACATTCCATGAATCCTTCTATTTGAGAAGGAAATTTTTTTCATAAGTACATGTCCTGTACTATATGTACAAGCTGTGTAATCCTTGACTATTTGACTAACTGTGTGTGTAGATGCATGGGGTTTGGAAATGTTTGGTGACACACACCTTGTACTTTGTGTAAACATCGTTTTATAAGATCCATGTATTCACCCATGTGACCAGTAACACGGATGGATGATTCTCAAATTGTACACACCGTGTTCTGTTCTTACACGTCGTGTATAGTCGACCGTCTCACCGACTATGTGACTAAAGACACAGATGGATGAATCTCAACTTGTACACATTGTGTTATATTTTTAAACATCATTTAGAGTCTCACATGTCACTAACCATGTGATTAACGACATGGGTGGTTATGAATTAAGGCATACACGTTATGTATAGGACACAAATATCGTGTAATGTTACCCAGGTAGGAGCAGTTTGTATAGCCATGTAGAGAAACTTGTGTTGGGGAAAATTATTCAAGAACCCAATGTGTCCTTGTGAAGAAACATGTCATGTGTAGGGGTGTTACAAGTTATGTTTTAGCAGAATTACGTGCCCATTTTGAAACATAAGGGAACATGTCATGTGTAGGGTATACACGCTTTGTAACACTGATTTGTAAAATATTAGTGTTTTCTTCTCCTGATCTATTCATGCACTTCTAAAATTTAGTAATTTATAATCATGAACTATGGTGTGTGATTTTCCTTGTCGATTCATTCCACTGAGACGTCCTCTAGTTGTACACCATATACAGGGCATCAATCATACATCGGACAAGGAAGATCAGTGACTACCATCAGATCCTCCCAACGTGCCTATATTAGCACCATCCTTCATTCCAGATATAGGCACTGATGTATTGTTATGAGAAGGCTTGATGAGGTTTATGCCAACCTTCTAGGGAGCACTGCACCCTGCCCCATCTATGGTAAATTTGACGTTGGTTTTTCAGTAGCTTCATCATCACACCTTCTCAAGGGATGGAGGACCTCAGGCTGCAAAGTCATGATTAGAGTTCATATTGATGATCTTCAAGCATCTAAAGACACCTCCAGAAAGGAGGGTGAAGATCACGATGTACATGCTTCACGATTCTACCAAGAGAGTTTTGGATGTGATATCATAGGTTGGGTGCCATCAGGGCATGGCTTGGGATGAGTTCTTGCATTCCTTCTTTGACTACTTTTACCCAGTGATTTTGAGGGCTGAATAAGCTTGAGAGTTCATGTGTTTAGGGGAGGCTACGCTTTCAGTCATGGAGTATTATTCTCCCTTTACAGAGCCGCAATGTTTCACACCCATTCTAGGTGGTGGTGAGTTATTTCTGTGAGGATGTTTGAGGATGGTCTCAGGCACGAAATCCGATATCTTGTTCACTTCTTCAGGTTAACTTCCATATCTTATAAAGTCAACAGAAACTAATCATAGACCGCAACATGATAGATTCAAGAGGTGTGGACTAGGGCATTTCAGAATCTATAGTTGGTACCATTCTGACTGAAAGTAAAAAAAGTGGCAGGGAGTCTTCATGTGGAGATTCAAGTAGACAAGATACTCCTCCAGGTACCAAGGTAGTATTCTACCATTACGGGAATAGTGGGATTATAAGGCCTCAATTCCTGAGAGACCCAATGGAGTGCCGATCTAGAGTTAAGATGGGTCATCTTCAGCGTTTCTTTCAGTTTTTCTCACCAGTAACTGGTGATATGGGTTCTACTATGACAACATGTTCAGGATTAAGGCCGCCAATTTCTCATCAGTTAGGAAACTAGATTTCGTCTTTCCGTTCTAGCCAAGGAGGTGGATGTGGTCATGGGAATCGGGCTACAGGTTTCAAGAAATAGCAGCAGCATGGATCCACTCAAGGACCATAGACAACTTCACAGGGACGCAATACAGGTTAGGCTTTTGTAACAGAGGAGACCCAGCATGAGCAGGATCTCATACCCTCTATGGTTAGAGGTACGATTTTGGTTGCCTTTTTTAGCTACTTCCCTTTTCGACATAGGGGACTCCCATAGTTTCATATATGTGCTTATTGTGGAGAGACTTCGGATCATTATCCTTAATTATACATATATATTGTCATTGGACACTCCGATAGGGACTAGAAAAACTAGTGTACATTATTGCATGAAGTTCCCAATTGAGATTGGTGGGTGTCACTTCTTATGGATCCCTTTTGTCTTATAGATGATGGGAAATGACATCATTATCGTAATGGACTGGCTAGTTCCCTACCAGGATGTTGTCAATTTCTATCATCGTTGGGTGGGATTCACTTAACCAGAGGAAATATATTTTCTATATAAGGTAGAGTGGATTGTCCATGAGAGATGAGTAGGACCTGAGCATCATTGGTTGTGAAGCGTTATATACCAGATTTCTAGTTTATATCTGGATGACCAGAGGACTTCACAGATGTAATTTCCTCTGTGGTGGATCATTTAAGGGATGTATTTCGAGAATAATTTTTAGGTTTTCCTCCAGAGTGAGAGATCGACTTTTCTATTGAGCTTGTTCTAGGAGAAGAACAATTGTACATTACTCTTTATAGTATGGAATCACCATAGTTATCGGAGATCAAGAATCAATTAGAGGAGTTACAGGAAAAGGGTTTCATACAACCCAAAACTTCTCCATGAAGTTTGTCTGTCCTATTTGTGAAGAAGGCAGATGGTACCATCTGACATTGTGTGGATTATTAGAAGCTGTAACAGTTGACAGTCAATAACCGATATCCCCTAACAAGTATTGATGATCTATTTGATCAGCTTCGAGGATCATGGGTGTTCTCGAAGACTGACTTGAGATCCAGTTATCATTAGTTTCATGTTATACCTTCTGGAATACCTCTTATAACCTTTTGAAGTTGGTATGGTCTATATGAGTATATGGTTATGCTTTTTTATCTCATGAACACCCCTACAATTTTTATGGAACTGATGAACTGAGCATTCCATCAATACATGGATTCATTTGTAGTGTTTTTTGTGGATGATATGTTGGTGTACTCTCACACTTGACATCACCATGCCACCCATATTGTGATAATTTTCTGTACACTTAGAGAGAATCTGTTATATTCAATGCTCTCAAAATTCCACTTTTGGATGAACCAAATTCACTTCTTGGGTCATGTTATCTTAGATATAGGAGTATCAGTTGACCCATAGAATGTGAGAGTTGTAGTTTTTTGTGTGAAGCCAATGAATTTCTTTGGTGAATACTGTCTTCTCAGGCTGGTTTGTTACTACATATGTTTCATATATGACTTCTCATGTTTAGCCACTCTAGTAATAGGCCTGGCAAATAAGGGTGTGATGTATATGCAGATAGATTCCTATAGTTAATCCTTTTATGTAATGAAAGGGAGGTTGACTTCATCACCAATACTAGTTTTTTTAGAGCTTCTAAAGAGTTATATTATTTACTATGATGCATCATTTATCGATCTGGGAGCGGTGCTTATGTAGGAGGAAGGATTCGTTGCATACGGGTCACAGTAGTTGAGCCCACATGAGAAGAATTACCCGACGCATGATCTTGAGTTTGCTACAGTTGTTCATGATTGACGCTACTGGAGACATTAACTTCTGAGAGGGAATTTTTTTGGTCTACACAGACCACAAAAGTCTCATGTATATCTTTACAAAGCATGATCTGAATTTGATATAGAAGAGGTGGGTTGAGTACCTTTAGTCTGTAAATATTGAGTTTTCCTACACACCTAGGAAAGGAAGCACAGTGGCTGATTCATTGAGAAGGAGGACTCAAGTATATGTAGTTCAGGAGGCTAGAAATGAGTGATAGCTTATGTCTCTATTCACTGAGATTCATTTGGAGGGATAATATAGATATGAGTAGGCATTTCATTCTTCTGCATTTGTTACCTCTACTCATCTTGATCGAGTACCAATGAGACAACTCTCAGATTCTGAAGGCTTAGTTCTACAAGATAGTGTGTTAGTAGAGGACCCTATTCATGGATAGACAATAGGCGAGGATGAGATCTTTTGTTTCCATGGAAGTGTATGGGTGTCAGCAGACATATGTGAGATTCTTTTGTGGATTTTTCATTTTTTTAGTTTAGGTTTCTCATCCTGGTATCACCAAGATGTATCGAGATATACACCATCAGTATAGATATCCAACAATGAAGATATATGTCATTGGTTTTGTGATGAGGTCTTCCACCTATTAGAAGGTAAAGGAAGAACATCAGTGACCAGCAGAGATTTTGCAGCAGTTGACCATTCCTAAGTTGAAGTGGAATGATGTCATGATAGACTTCATGAAAGGTTTTCTGAGGTCGCCTTGAGGGAATGATGTAGTTTGGGTTGTCATTGGTATACTCATGAAGGTCTCACACATCATATCGATCATGGGGATCTTTAGTGTTGATGAGCTGGGAAAGATGTACATTTGGGATATGGTACATTAAAATGGGGCTCCACACTCTATAGTTTTAGAAATGGACACCCCTTTTACTTATTGGGTTTGGCAGGGACTACAGAGGGCTTTGGGTACATAGATACTTCTAAGTACAACTTAAAATCTCTAGACAAATGTCTAGTCTGAGAATATAATTCAGGTGATGGAGGACATGAATCGAGCATGCATACAATATTTTGGTGTTTAATGGAATAATCACATAGCCTAGGTGGATTTTTCATACAATAATAGTTTCCAGGAGACTGTTTAGATGAAACTTTATGAGGCTTTGAATGATAGGTCATACTGATCACCCCTATGTTGGTTGTAGGTAGGACAGGAAGCTATGTTGGGATCTCTTCTTTTCCAAGAGACCACAAAGTAGGTAGAGTTGATTCAGAAGAGGATGGATACTGGACATTCACAGCAGAGATTTTATTCTCATTGTCGGAGACGACCACTACAGTTTGAGGCAAGAGATCAGGTTTTCCTACGTGTCCCATAGATGTTTGGGATAAAGGAGGATTAAGAGACAGGTAAATATTTCATTAAGATACATTGGGACTTTTGAGGTTTTGGAGAGAGTCAGGCAAGTTTCCTATCTTTTGTAGTTACCTCAGAGGTATCGGGCCTTGCACGACGTCTTCCACATTTCTCAGCTACGACGTTACTTCTCATACTCATCTAATGTTTTTCAACCCGAGGAGGTTGAGTTGGAGATGTATGACTCATTCTAGAATCATCCTATCCGAATTGTTGATTGAAGCACGAAGGTACTCCATGGTCAATCTATTCCTTTTGTACGGGTGCTATGGAAGCACGGGCGAGTACTAGATGTGAATTGGGAGAGAGAGACCGATGTGCGATCGTAGTGGCCGGAGCGGTTTGAGGATTCTTCTTTTCCAGCTTCTTATGGAAATTTGAGGATGTGTTTCCTTAAAGGGAGAAGTTTTTAAGAACCCAGATCTTCATTTTAGGTAAGGATCTGGGTTTCGGATTTTTCTGAGAAAACAGAGAGTATCATTTATGGAGTACACGCAGTGTACCCAGTTACCGTGAGTAGCCATGTAAAGGTCGTGTAATGGCCAGTACATGGTCATGTGGGGTGACATGGAGACCGACTAAAATGTTATCTAGTTAAGGAATGTACATGAGGTATACATTAAATGAACACTTTATATACTTTTCTTTTTATTTGTTAACTCAGACCGGGGCCGCGTCTAATTGCGAGAAACACTTTCTTCTGCACCCATCTCATCCAGGAGAAACAGATATTGTTGATTCCTCTCTGAGCCCCCGTTAGGCCATCTATTCTTCGAATCAAACACCATCTATTGTGTAGGAATAACCTTGGTATGTTATTCCTTCTTCTAGAGTATCTTCTCTAGATTTCTCCTCCTTATGGAGATATTCATGGTTGAACATTTTTTACGGTTTTATTGATCTAGAATTTTCTAAGTCGATTCATATAATTAGGTTCAACTATATTGATCGTACTACATCGAGGTAGGCGGTTTGTGCCTTTATGTAGTGATTTTTAGTTATATGTGCCAAAAGTGTTGAATACCCTAGTTTAGGTTATTATATATTTTATGAATTTAACAATGTTAATGCCTAATTTTATTTGATTTCTTGAGTAAGGGTGTTTGGTTATGAATATGTCTTATTAACATTCTGTGGATGTGGTTTCCCATGTTTGATTGATATTATTTTTTTGGTCTAGAACTGTCTGTTAGGCTGTTATGTTTTTCATGCCTAGTACTGTTAGGATGGAGTTGATATTTCATTAAATACTTGTGATGTGCATTTTAGTGTTTAGACAAGTAGTATTTTAGTTTACATTGGCTTCTGGATATCATTTGTGCACGATTGTATTACATAGGTCTGTGAGAACCTGGTGTAGTTATATTATAGGGTGAATTGACATTGAGGGCTTCCCCAGAGTGTCTTTTATACTTTTCACATTGTTATACCATAGGGGGGATTGATGGTGAGTGCTCCCTCAGAGTGTCTATAGTATATCATTACAAGACCACATAGATTATGGACGTTGAGTGCTTCCTTAGAGAGTCTTTAGTTATCATTAAAATACCATAGGAATGACTGCTGGTGAGTAATTCATCAGAGTGTATTTGTCATTGTGAAACCAGAGGGGTTAGACTGTGAGAAATTTCCCAGAGGGTTTCTTGTCAATGATTGGATGAATAATTGATAAATATAAACGAATGTAGTTGCAACTATAAGTCAATTTACTTTTTATTACTCTTTGTTTATTACTTCATTGCTCATTTTCCTTATTATATATGTATATATACACTGAGAGTTAGGCATGGATATTAGGGTGGTTAACTACTAGGATTCATCTCACACCATGTTTGGGTCATGATTTTGGGCCCAAACAGATTATATTGTTGCAAATATACGTAAAAGAAAATTTCCTTCTACTTTATGTATTTGATTGCTATGGAGATGGAGAGAAAGTGACCAAGTTGAGGTTTGCGATACAGCTGGAGTTTATTTGTTTTCTGTACAACTTGATTTAGTACTCTATTTCCTACATTGTTACTTATTTGGATACTTTCATAGACATATGTCTCATGCATCATTTATATATATATTCTCTTATTGTTTATTTACTTTCAGTATTCCATTTATTATTTACTATATTGTATTAATGCTTTTTCAGTTGTATATTATTGTTATTATACTGTGTTACTCTGTCAATTAGGGAATATTTTCCCCACCATCACACCCATGGCCCTTACTTCCAGTTGGCAGCCTCTGACATTTGGGAAAATGCGCATGAGGCAATTTGACCAACTGAGTATGGGTAACCTTTTTGGTAGTACCTAGAACTGGGACGTTAACGGAGTCTAAGTATTGGACGTTAACTAATCAATGATGAAGTCCATTCCAGATACATCTGCTACACTTCTTGTCTTCACAGTAGGAGGAAAGGCAACCTATGAAACCCTTATCCAGTAAACCATTAAAGTTCTAGAATGAAATTACATCCTGCATGGAAAAACTTGAGTACTATATTCCACCATTCTTCTCTAAAATGTCCAAAGTGTTGTTAAAATATTCTTCCATGAACTAGGACATGTTCTCGGCACTAAAATATCAATGAGAACACCATAAACCCTACCTTCCTATAGCGTCAATACTCACATACACAAAGGTTGTATGGAACTCTACACTCCCAACAATAACATTAATTGAGACATGTTCAGGAGAAGCACAAACCATTTATATCTCCAAAAATTAACTCCAAAATGCCCATATATACTAGTTTCATAGGCTTGCATGTAACGAACTAGAAAATTCCATACGCTTTGGAAAAAATTTAATACAATCTATTGAGTGTTTAGGTTCGATAATTGCCCGTAAATATACATATAAGTGGTGAGCAATGTTAATAATGATCGATATTTTTCCTGCACACCAATGCCTCCCACATTCCAGACCATCATGGAAATAATTTATAAGAGGGGGAGGGTATTTTCAGATTTAAGAGGAGAACACATTCTAATCCAAGTGTAAAAAATCACTTATTTCGCTCAAGAACACATTGGGGGGCCATTTCCCACTAGAGTCTCCCAAGACATAATATTATCTTCATCCATGGACTTTGGAAATTCCATGACCTCCTCACAGACACCCTAAAATTATAGTGTTACAAGTCGATTAGGTGACATACCTGGACATTAATGCACTGCCACGTGTATCCCATCAAAGCCATGTCATCATAATAACTACCTATAGGATTGGGGTGAAAATGAAAATGAACCCATGTCACCTCCACCTCGTCCATCACCTTTGCAGTAGAACCCGAGAAAGCCATGGGGCACTGGAGGTAGGCCCCAAGACTCCTTCCTCAAAAATGGAGAAACGACTACCGGTTTCGGGGAGGGAAATGTTGTGGTAAAAGAAGACACACAGAACAAAACCTCTGATGATAAATCATATGGGATCATCCACCCCGAGGGAAACATGATAGATGATAACTCAGAAAACCATTGATCTCTAAATTTAAGCCAACACCACCTCTATATCTTATGGAGAAAAATGGAAATAGATACAGGCCCGTGGAGCACATCACTGAAATTTGAAAATTTTGGAAAGTTGCATATTCTGCTCAAGGCATCCTGAAGTACCTATGAAGCCACCAGCACACCTATATCCATTGAAAAGTCCTTCTCAGAAGCCTCTAAGTCATCCTCCCTAACCCCATAAGACAAACCTTTCATTGAAGACCCCATATTGTGATTGCACTACACCACCTCCACCAATGTAGGAACCACATGGCTTACCACCTCTCTCAGTATGGTACATCGCCAGCTCTATCTACAAAATTCCATTGACTTCCCCTTATGACCACACTGAGAGCCTAATATACGAGGATTCTGATAGAGTAATATTTCCCACAACAAGGATCCCTCAACACATTGGATAAGATCATGAGATCAGAGCATCAATGATAGTTCAATTTCAACACAAAGATTAGGAGAAAATGTCACCAGTATGTAGTATGTGTCATAATCAAATCATAAGAAGAATCCTAATCTATTACTCATGGATTTTAGAAGCACCATATTCTAAAGAGGAAGGTGTAATCCTAGAAACTAGATCCAAACAACCACCAAGTTGGATTCTCTCTGATGGTGAAGATCCTAGGACCAGTAGGATAGAGTGATAATGAAAAAGCTATAGCACCACCCCTCTCGACTCCAAGCCTTCAGAAAATAATATTGAAAAAGTAATTGGATACCATAAGCTGATCTAGATAAGACCGAAACTCCAACATGATGAAGATGGACCCATGAAAGAATCAAATTTCTAATGGACAGAGGAGTATTATAATGACTGGACATTGCAACCAACATCAATTTATGAAACCCTGCAGCCTCCCTCAATTCCTCTACATGGAAATCCACAGTAGGGTACCCATCCACATGATCCGCACAACATTGACAACCGCAACCAGGGGAATGGTGGGAAGCTCAGTTGGGTTGGACATCCCCCTTTCAGAACCTCCTCAAAGGTCTGAGGACCTAGAGAACCCACCCCACTCAAAGAAACCCCAGTGCCCTCTTGTGGGATCCTCAACCCATTATTAACTCCATTAGAGAGTACTACAGTTGAGGTGGACCCAAAGTTCTCCTTTGAGGAACTAGAATGGGAAGGATGAAGCGAAAATAGCGCTTGGAGAAAGAGCATTGTAAAATCCCTTCCATCGAAGGATTATAGTATATATCATGGACTCTCATCCGTAAAAAGTCCGTATGGGTGGAAAAGATTAAGCCAAAAATAGATCCGGAAGAATTTAATGTCTTTGATGACAGGGAATTAGAGAAATTATTGGACCTTGATGGATATGTTAATATCCAACCTCCCCTTGAGACTATGCTAGTGGACAATGCTCAACCAAACACTGATGTGGTGGATAAGTGGGACCTAATGAGGATCACACCCAATAGGGATATGGCATGTCATTCTAAATAGTCATGGGCTCTGAGTTCTATAGTTGATGATTTCCTTTTCTTTGTGGATTTTGTTAAGAATGCTCAGACCACATTTATTACCTCTGAAGAGACACCTTTTATTTGAAAGGAAAATCATGAGACACTATCTGAATGTAGTGAATCCTATCATGATGAAATTTATCAATTTGGTCAAATTGAGGATGACTACCTGCATTCAATTGAAAAAAATGGGAATAAGGTGAATGTTGGTATGAATTTATTTATTACTCCTCCCCAAGAAGACCCCGAAACATATTGATTATTCTAAGTTGGATAGAACTATTGCCACCAGATCCATGGTGATTCAATTGGAAAAATTGTAATTCCATCTGATCTGGTTGATGGTGGGGATCCATCCTCTTCATCCGATGATTAGTATTTCTCATTTTTTTAGATTCAAAGGAGGGAGAGGATTCTATTAATATCATGAAATGCACCAGTGTTATCATGGAGGGTTATGAGGAGGAAGTTTACCCATGTATCTTGGAAAAGAAGATACCATCATTTGAAATGTACATTAATAAGGAGACAACCATAGTTGAATATCTATGTATTATACACTACTACAATTAGATGTATTTGCGACGGGATACCGTCTAAAATAGGCTTTAGCAACGGGGCCCCATCACAAATAGCCCGTTGCAGAAAACTGTGTCGCAAATATTTTTTTTCGCGACAGTCCCGTCGCAAAAAAATATGATTTGGGATTGAAAATTACCCCGTCGTAAATAATCCTACGATTATATACATTATATTTAAATAATACTTTTGTGACGGGCCCATCACAAATACTATTTGCGATGGGGAGCTATCTTGTCGCAAATAATCCTATGATTATATACATTATATATATATATACCTTTTCCAATGGGCCCATCATCCCGTCACAAATACTATTAATAAAAAATTAAATTCAATTATTTGCGATGGGATCCCATCGCAAAAGGTCCCATCGAAAATACTAAATATAATAAAAAATATATTTAATAAAATTATGAATATTGAAAAAATTATATTATTATTTTTAATATAATTAAAAAATAAAAAAATATTATTATTAGAAAAATAATCAAACAATAAAAAATATAATAATAATAAATTTAATAAATTTAAGATTAATATAAAATTAGTATTAATTTTATTAAAAAAATAAAAAAATAAAAAATTATTACAATTCTCAATATTTACAAAAAAATTAAAAAAATCATAAAATGTTATTATTATTAGTAAAATAAACAAATATAAATAAAATATTATACTAATAATAAATAATATAATATTAAAAAACTAAAATTATGAAATATTTGCACCAATATAAAAGAAAGAAACATTAAATAGTTAATATTACAGTAAATCCTCAATTCAAATGTTTTTAACATAAAAAAACAATTCAATGGGGGTCATCTTGTTGAGGAGGTGGAGGAGCTATAGGAAATGGTAGAGAAAACTCCATCCCTAAACTACGATTCAGACGACACATGTACTCCATTTTCTCGTGATACTATGGCTACCATCAACGCATCGCCTCCTTGTGATGCGGTTGTTGTTCCTGCTGCGGACGTATCTCTTCTTGTTTCTTCTGCAAGCTCTCTATAAGCTCTGATTGAGATCGCAATTTCTCCTGATACTGTGAGGCAGAAGATGATGCCTCTCCACGATCTCCTCTCGAGCTAGACAACGACATCATAGTGGTACCATAATAATTACCAGGAGTCACTAGAGAGTCGATACCAACTACTCGACCCTTCTCAAAGCCATAAGGAGTTGTATGCATTCATGCCACCTTATCAAAATGGTGGGCACTGGTCTACTCAGTCATCTCCTCTGACTCTGAGCCTTTGTCTGAGAGGTCACAGCCTCATTTGACTCCTTAAATTCCAATTTTAATTCTAATGATGAACATATTATATGTATTAAATTTGGAAACTGAGAAATATTATACTAACAACAATCCGACGCTGGCGATCAACTCTAATCTCTCCAGTGGCAGGATCACAATATATCCTCTGATAAATGTCGAAATCTGTAATATCGGGATGCTCAACTGCCTTAAAAAATATGAAATAAAATATTTAAATTTAAATTTATATAAAATATTTAAAAAATATACTTACCAGAGGCCCTTTATGCGTACTGAATGTACAGATACCAGCTCGATGGGTCACCTCTTATCTCTCCCTATTCTTCCATCCTATTAAAGATCTTTTCTGAAATCTACCACCCAACCAGTGTAAACATAATCCATCCCAAACCTGAGATGAAATGTACTTTGGTCGGTGGGCTCTAAATGACTCCTCAAATTTTTTCACTCATTTTTCAAAATGGAAGCTATTCTCAAATTGTGTAAAAACTGACAGAAACGGTCACACATAGACACCTTCCATGCCGCGTGGATAGCGTCACGCATGCTATCATCAATGGGATACCATAAACCCTATAAATAATTTATAATATAAAGTTATTAATAAATTAAATTTCAAAATAAATATTCTTTATTTACGTACTATCCAATGATCAAACATGCAGCGCCATACATCACCAGGAAACTGTTCCCATGGGACCCATGGGTATGAAAAATAATTGTGCAAGATATCACTCCCATGTCCAATAGTTACATGTGAAAAACTGTGAAAATGGATTAAATAATCAAAAAATTTGTATATTTAAAAATAAATTAATGAAATATAACTAAAATATACAGGTTACCATACATCCAAGTGGGTGGATCGAAGACGAGATGTAGACGTCACTTGGGGATATGGTCAGGAATCATCCGTCGTGCAAGAACATGCCCCCTCTATGTACCCCCAGAAACATCAGTAGGCTAAGATTCAGATGGTCCACAATCCCCCTCATCCAAAGGTAGATCAGCCTCTTTCAACTTGCGAAATAGATCAGGATCCATCTAAAACTCAAAATTATTGTTTTGAGCTGATTGATGAAAATGAAAATTATATATAGATATATATTAGTTATGATTATTACCAGTATTTAACTGTCTAAATTTTTATCTGCATCCTCATCTTCAAAGATGTCAATGTCAATGTCTTCATCTTCATCCTCAGTGTCATAAATATCCATATGAGTTTCAATTTCATCATCTCTTTTCATTTCGAATTCATTTGTAACATAATTATCATATTTTTCATCATCAATCCTTAATTGTGGAGTTTCATCATCGATATTCATGTCTCTTTGTGAAAAAGATAGATTTTGAGCAGCCTCTTGAAAAATTTCAATTCCTTCCACTTCAGCGGAACCACATTTAGTTTGAGTAAACTGATTTTCCCTAGATTTCAATTTTATTATGCTCCACCAATCAATAAAGTCTCATGAAGTATCACATTACTTTGTGTAGTAAATTTGATATGTCTGTTGAGAAAGTAAAAATGCCGCATTTACTGCAATAAGACTTTTATATTTAATATCGACGATTCCATGAGTCAGATGAAAATGCAAGCCTCTCTCAGTATCCAACCACTGATATTTAAACATTGTTATGTAATTCTGTCCTAGATAACACAACTCAATAATTTCATCTAGAATTCCATAAATGCCAACTTCAGTTTCTCTATGATGCGATCCTTTTAAGAAAAATCCAATGTTCATTGTTTTTTTGATCCCTCGTATATATGTTTATATAATAGAAAACCATTCACCAAATATGAATAATAGGATTTAACCAATTTGGATGGTGGGTTAATCAATATACACAGGTTCTTATCAATTTTATTAGCATGTTGAGACACCTAAAAATTGGTAAAACAATTATCAATATAAAAAATTATAAACAGAATTGATATTAAACCATCAATAATTTAGGTTACCTTTTTTTTAAACCATTGAGAAATTTTTTTTGTCAGCGTTCTTCAAGAGCAGCTACTGCAATTTGTGGAAGTTGTTTCTTGATATGATTATCATATAACCTACAAATAAAATAAGTTTATATACTTTAACATAAATTATACAATAATTGATAGAATCACTCACAATACAAAAGATGTCATTTCTTCGTAGTTTAGTAGACCATGTGTATGAGATCTGTGATGTTCATCATCTGAAAGCCATCATTCATGAACTCCACCGAAACCATGAATTTGCTGATTAAAAACTGATAATTGATTGTCCATTTCATCATTAACATTCTTATAGTTTCATCCAATGTTATTATGTTTTTAGGGATATATAGATTCAAAATAATGAGTGCATAAAAAAGTAATCTCCTCTTTCAAATAAGCTTCAGCAATTGTGCCTTCAACTGATGCTTTGTTAAGTACGTTTTCCATCAATTTCTACATGCATCTCTTGAATGGGTACATCAATTTAAACTGTACTGGACCTCTATATTTAGCATCAAGTGGAAAATGTAATATCAGATGTTCTATTGAGTCAAAGAAAGCCAGGGGAAAGATTTTTTCCAGTTTACATATCATTACAGCAATATCTTCTTCCAGTTTTATTAGCGCATCATAGTCTGTTGTCGCTACACAAATGTCTCAAAAAAATTGATATGTTTGTTATCGGAATCCAAAATCATAGAATTTAACAAACCTCTAAATCCAATTGGCATTAGTCATTCCATTATAACATGACAATCATGACATTTTAATCCGGTAATATAACCATTCCTAACAAATCATCCCAAATTGGAAGCATAGCAATATGGAAGTCTCAAATCTGAAATCAACTGACAAAATTGTAAGAGAACCTCATTGGATAGTGTATGAGCTGTTTTTGGCTACATTAACCTTTGTGATATGAAATTTTCAAATAGTTCAAGTTCTGGTCACCGAAATATTTTGGAAAGATCTAATCGTGCCTTTACAAAATTTTTGTTCTTACATGCTATATCCAAAACCGTATGAAATAAATTATCAGAAAAGTTCTTCTCAATATGCATGATGTCCAACATGTAGCGGACAAAAAAATCATACCAATATGGATGATCCCAAAAAATTCTTCGTTTTATCCCATTATGTTCTTTCCCAAAGCTATGGATTCTTTATTGGTTTACTTTTGACCAAAATGTGTTGGGAGGTAGTGAAAATACAACTGATTTTAACTCTATACCTGTGATAATTTTTGGAGGTTCATGCTTTTCAATTTTACGTTTTCTGAAATGAGATTTTTTCCAACGAAAAGGATGATTGGTTGGATGAAATCTGCCATGACAGTCAAAATAACACGGTTTTTTCCATTGTATAGCATAAAGTCTTTGTTGTCTTTCATATAGTAAGGAAATGATTTCAGACCATTTGTACTCCAGCCAAATAACATGCCATTTTCCAGACAGTCACTAATCATGCACATTAATACAGCCTTTAATATTAAATTTTGTTTCACAACAACATCATATATAATAACTGCATCACTCCAAAATCCATTTTACTGATCAATCAATGGTTTCAAAAACCATCAATATTCTTTTTTGGATGTCCTGGGATTAATAAGGTCAAAAATATATAGTGCTCCTTCATCAACATCCATAGAGGTAAATTGTATGGAGTTATAAAAATAGACCAACATAAATACTGACTACCATAAGAACCAAACGAACAGAAACCATCAGTAGAAAGACCCAATCGCACCTTTCGGGATTCTAAAGAAAAAGGCAGATGCATACGGTAAAAATGTTTCCATGAATCAACATCAGATGAATGAATAAATCATTTGATAGTTGAAATATAGGTTTTGTGCCATGACCTCATTGACGTTGTGTTCTGAGACATAAATAAATGCTGCAACCTGGGTGTTAGGGGGAAATATCTCAACTGTTTTACCGGAATCGATCCAGACCTCCATGGTTGAGCTACTTTATACATCAATTGTCCACATATGGGAAAACTATCCAACAAATCATTTTAACTAGAATATAAGTTTCAATCATTAGGACATGCATTAATCTTCAATTAACTAAGGCCCAGATTACAAACCAGCTTCTTGCTCTAAAATTATTTTTCAGGAAACACATTTTTTTGGTGAAATTGTTTTAACTAATAAAATATCTGATCAAAATAGTGGTTTGACATTGCATTATCTGATTTAATAGCCATAATTTTTTAAACTACTTCTAATTTTCTTATCTTGCAACCAAGATTTAATGCATCCTTATCAAACCTCAACAACTCATAAAATCCAGATGGTTCCAACTCAAGATTTTAATCGATATCATTTTGAGTTTTAGTTTGCAGAACAGATTGAACTACAACATTATGTACTAAATTTTGAAACTGTGATGGATCCAGAATCAAGTTATTAGTATCTTTTCTATAACTGTGTTCGCCATGTTGATAACAAAAAACATAATCTGGTTGAAAACCAAACTGCATGATATGTCACCCAACCATGTCAAATGCGTCAAAAGTTCTTAGGGAAATTTTTTTACAAGGAAATATTTTTGTGCCTTCTGAAATGTATTATAGTTTTGATGATGAAAATGATGAAAAAGCTTCACCACCCTCAATATATACAGGATTTAAATGAGAACCGTTAGGATTTCTACGCTAATTTATCCAAGCACGATCATCTAATAATGATTTCTATCGACTTCCTTATTCAATATTTTTCTATAAAATATAAAATCATTACTTTTTTTTATAGTTTGAAATTTAAAAAAGAGTATCTCAAAAAAGATAAACAATTACAAGTACTTCTTAATAATTAATATTACTTACGGGTGACACAATTTCCAGGGGATTGACGAGTAATTTTTTTCTGACCTCTCATTTACTTAAAAATTTCTCACAAAGAAATCAGAATGAAGAATCTGCTCGGAGGTACGCATATTCATTCTCGTATGCACGAGAATGAATATGGGTACGTTCGAGATGATTCTTCATTGTGATTTATGTGTGATAATTTTCTAAGTAAGAGTGCCCTCAGACAAAAAACCCCCCTTTTCATCGATGAATCATCTTCTTACAACTGTCACCGCCAGAACACATTATGAAAAATGTGGTCCTAAGAATGAATATTCAAACTCCTGTATATGAGATTGGATATGCATACATAAAATCATACTTTTCATAATGTTTTGAGGTGGTGAAATTTGAAAGGAGAAGTGTCGTCGAGCAAAAGGATTGTCGTCAATCAACTGGAAATTATGACAGGTTATTACAAGTTATTACAATTTGTTAATATTTATTACTATTTGTTACTAATTATTTATAATTATTACTAATTATTCCTATTTATTACAAATTATTCTTAATCATTCCTAATTATTCCTATTCATTATTAACTAGTTCTAGTCATTACTATTTATTTCAAATTTCTTCTAATTACTCTTTTTCATTACTAATTATTCTTATTTATTACTATTTACAACTAATTTTTACTAATTACTCATATTTATTACTAATTATTCCTACTCATGACTAATTATTTCTATTTATTACAAATTATTTCTAATTATTTATATTTATTAATAATTATTACAAATTTTTACTAATTTTTACAATTTATTACTAATTATTACTATTTATTACTATTTATTACTATTTAATACAATCTATTAATAATTATTACTATTTATTACTAATTATTCCTATTTATTGCTAATTATTCCTATTTATTAATATTTATTACTATATATTACTATTTATTACTAATTATTAATAATTATTACTATTTATTACAAATTATTCCTTTTCATAACTAATTATTACCATTTATTACTAATTATTACTAATTATTTCTATGTATTACAAATATTTAATATTTATTACTAATTATTACTATTTATTACTATTTATTTTTATTTATTACTAATTATTCATATTTATTTCTAAATATTCCCATTTATTATTAATTATTCATATTTATTACTAATTATTACTATTTGTTACTAATTATTACTATTTATTACTAATTATTACTAATTATTACTAATTATTACAAATTATTGATAATTATTACTAATTATTACGAATTATTACTAATTATTAGTATTTATAACTATTTATTACTAATTATTACAAATTATTATAATTTATTACTAATTATTACTAATTATTACTAAGTATTACTAAGTATTACTATTTATTACAAATTATTCTTATTGATTGCTAATTATTCTTATTGATTACTAGTTATTCATATTTATTACTAATTTATCCTATTGTTTACTAATTATTCCTATTAATTACTAATTATTAAAAATTATTACTAATTATACCTATTGATTAATAATTATTAATACTGATTACTAATTATTACAATTTATTAATAATTATTCCTATTTATTACTAAGTATTCGTATTTATTACTAATTATTACTAATTATTACTAACTAATACTCATTATTACAAATTATTACTATTTATAACTAATTATTCCTATTTATTAATAATTATAACTATTTATTACTAATTATTACCAATTATTACTAATTATTACAATTTATTCCACATTATTTCTAATTATTTTTATTTATTGCTAAATATTCATTATTATTACTAATTATTACTAATCATTACTAATTATTACTTATTATTACTAATTATTCCTATTTATTACTAATTATTTGTATTTATAACTAATTATTCATATTTATAAGTAATTATTACTATTTATTACAAATTATTACTAATTGTTCATAATTATTACTATTTATTACTAATTATTCCTATTTATTACTAATTATTCCTATTTATTAATAATTATTACTAATTATTATTAATTATATATATTTATGACAAATTATTACTATTTATTTATAATTATTACCAATTATTCCAATTTATTACTAATTATTCGTATTTATTTCTAATTATTACTAATTATTACTAATTGTACATATTTAATACTAATTATTGCTAATTATTACTAATTTTTACTATTTATTACTAATTAATCTTACTCGTTACTAATTATTCATATTTATTACTAATTATTCTTATTTATTACTAATAATTCTTATTTATTACTAATTATTACTAATTATTTCAAATTATTACTATTTATTACTAATTGTTACTATTTATTACAAATTCTTACTAATTATTAATAATTATTACTATTTATTACTATTTATTACTATTTGTTACTAATTATTAGTACTCATTCCTATTTATTACTAATTATTCCTATTTATTACTAATTAGTCCCATTTATTACTAAAAATTCTTATTTATTACTAATTATTCCAATTTATTATTAAGTATTCTAATTTATTTCTAATTATTCCTATTTATAACTAGTTTTTCCTATTTATTACTAATTAATACTAATTATTACAAATTATTACTAATTATTACTAATTATTTGTAAATATTTCTATTTATTACTATATATTACTAATTACTAATAATTATTCGTATTTATTACTAATTATTCTTTTTATACAAGTTATTCCTATTTATTACTAATTATTCTTATTTATTACTAATTATTCTTATTTATTACTAATTATTCATATTTATTACTAATTATTCATATTTAATACTAATTATTACTAATTATTCTTAATTATTACTATTTATAAATAATTATTACTTTTTATTACTAATTATTACTAATTATTTCTATTTATTACTATTTATTACTAATAATTAATAATTATTACTAATTATTAATAATTATTACTAATTATTACTAATTATTACTAATTATTACAATTTATTACTAATTATTACTAATTATTCCTATTTATTACTAATTATTTGTATTTATTACTAATTATTCCTATTTATTAATAATTGTTCCTATTTATAACCAGTTATTCCTATTTATAACTAATTATTACAATTTATTACTAATTATTCCTATTTATTACTAATTATTCCTATTCATTACTATTTATGAATATTTGTTTCTATTTGTTACTATTTATTACTAATTATTCCTAATTGTTACTAATTATTACTAATTATTACTATTTATCAGTAATTATTCCTATTTATTATTATTTATTCCTATTTATTTCTAATTATTTCTATTTGTTACTAATTATTCATATTTATTACTAATTGTTCATATTTATTACTAATTGTTCATATTTATTACTAATTGTTCATATTTATTAAAAATTTACATATTTATTAGTAATTATTCTATTTATTACTAATTATTCTTATTTATTACCAATTATTTCTATTTATTACGAATTATTACGAATTATTACTATTTATTACAATTTATTACTAATTAACAGTAATTATTACTCTAAAAATAGAGTTTCTAACTACTAATTACTAATTACTAATTACTAATTACTAATTACTAATTACTAATTACTAATTACTAATTACTGATTACTAATTACTAGTAATTATTTATAGACAATACTAATTTTCGTTAATAATTATTAATAATTATTAATTGTTAATTATTAATAATTTTTAAGAAATTAAACTTAAATATTTCAATTAATTATTACAAATAGATACATATAACAAAACAATTTAAATGTAATAAAATTACAACCGAAAAACAATAATTAAAATTAACATATAAAAATAAAAAAAATACTAAATTAAATAAAATATAAATACCTTTAAACATGATCTCCTATTGATGTAATCGACTTCACCACTTCGCTGTATAAAAACTAACTCAGAGAAATTTTGACTCTAAAAATAGAGTTTAGAGAGAGAGAGAAGAAGTAAGAAATGAGAGGAAGGGAAAGAGAAACGGAGGGGGTATATAAAGGACAGATTAGTTGCGACGAGACTATTTGCGATGGGGCCCAACGCAAATACCTTTTCCTGCATTAATTGATGTCAGTGGTTAAAGGTGAATTTGCGACGGGCCCCGTCGCAAAAAGTGACCTGTCGACAAACCTTTCGCGATGTGTCTCATCACTAATACCCTCCGACCTACACACCATTTGCGACGTGGGGACGCACCCGTCGCAAATAACCTTTTCACGCTTTGGCGCAAATCCCACGCTTTGGCGCGCATCTCGCGCCAAACCGTGCATTACCTTTTGCAGCATGACCCCAAACCCCGTCGCAAATAACTTGTTATTTGCCACCGGACGAACCCCCTTGTAACAAATAACCTCTAGGATGGACTATATATGGCGGGAATTAATCCTGTCGCAAATAACCCGTCGCAAAGCCCTGTTTTTCCCGTAGTGAGAGATCGTTTATTTGATAGGGTATAATTTGAACTTGATAGAGACCTTGTCTTTGATATTTACAACATTCTTAAGAGTAGACGTATATGAACAAATCTTTACGAGGAAGTTGATTCATAGTTGTGGTTCTGAATTCTATGGTTGATATGTTGTGTTTGTGATATTTCTAATATCTTTTTGTATGAGACGTGATCTTTGAATCAATATAACTGGATAAAAGATCAAATTATTATGCATTAAACATGATATATTACATGCTGTAAGCGGGGATATCATTTGGATGCTCTTCATTCGTAGAAGCAGTTGTCTCTAAAGAAGTTGATGGAATTTTTCTTACAACATTCTAGATATGGTTTTGTCAGGATTTTGGTGAAACAAATCAAGATCATCATGATCAAGTTTCCATTTTTGAGGAAGAATTTTTTCACTCAAGTGTCAATAATGAATACACTTCCAGAGCATTTTTTAGTGAAATTGCCCTTTTTAAGTTTTCATGATGTTTTTTCTTGATATCGATCTTTATGATTTCTATTGGTCAACATAATGATTCACTTGATTCATATGAATCCCCTAACTATAGTCAAACACAACCTTACATCATGTTATTTCTTTGTAGCTTGTTTTATGTGATTCTATATGTCTCCGTGTTCCGGTGGATGGGTCTCTCTCATGATTCTTGATGACAACATAGGCTGTATGAGTTACTTCAATGTGTTATTATAGACTACCCACTGCTTTCTCTAAAATATCAGAAAACTTTTTACCTAACAAGAGTATAATTAGAACAAGATTGACCAATATTGAATTCTATGATTCTGTATTCTAACTCACTTTTAATGTCTTCAGCAATACATGTCCGAATATTTTTTTCATGATCCTACAATTCATGAAGAATCTACACAATAAATATTTATGTCCTTGCTCTCAATTTTTTCATGAAAGAACAACTATGATTCCAGTACATCAGTTTCGAAAAAAATAATTCAGTGATGACCCAGGCATTGAGGGATGAGGTATTGATTATTTTGAAGTTTTTCATTCACGTAAAAAATTGTTGGGCATCTTTTCTTGTTGGTATTTTTCCCCCTCTCATGGTTGTTTTAATGGTTTTTTGGGAACCATCTTTTTCTATTCTTTTTTCACTTGTTGGTACATATTCAGCATACCTCACGTAATCATCTTACATTTACCTTTTTTAACATATTTGGGGGAACATGGTTTTTATCTCATGGTCTGAGCCTTTTGGTTAAGTAGACTATAGTGGATGTAATGTTTTTTTGTGTTGTTTTCATTCATTTTCAATACATTGAGAAAAAATAAAAAAATATGTATCACAATAAATATCAATAGAATATTTTTATTTCTATAGCGATGAAAATCATTTCAAAATGCTAGAATTAATTGGATAAAATTTTATAGAATTTTTTTGGTTCGGGTGACCTGAGCATGCAGTAATGATAGTCATCAATAAATAATGTTTATGTATAAAATTTTATTTTTAAAATAAAATAATATTCCACAAATTGAATTTTAGTTATTGAGAAATTATTCGAGCCTTAAATATGACGATATTTAAATAGTCCCATCACACTATAATGTTTACACCACAATTTGTATACAATGATTTTTCATGTACACACATGTTAGTGTGGGAAATAATATTTCATAGTGAGGTAGGATAGTTGAGTTTTTTGTTTCAAAACACACTAAAATTCTTGTGGATTTGGAATTTTGGTTCTTTTAGGGATTGAGAGCATTCAAAAGTTATGAAAAATTAAATATGTGTCACACCACAATTTCTTATTATGTTTGGTTAGTTTCTTGAGTTGTTCCATGAAAAAAGTTGTTTTTATTTTAATCCCCTTTTTATTTAATTCCATTATAAATTCCTCTATTTAAAATAAACTATTTATATTTTAGATATTAATTTTTAAAATATAAACAAACTAATGTACCAGTATTTCTAAATTGGTACATTATTTATTAGTATTATACAAAATGACTATATACCCTTTTATAACGGTCATATAATGACTATATTACCCCCATTACAACTTATAAATCATTTCATTGTTGACATGGAAAACATCTAAATATTTTAATTTAAAAATTTTATTTTCCATCAACACAATTATTGAATTATCATTAACAATTAGATCCAAAAATTATTAACAAACCTTAAAATTTAGGAACTCTTCCTTTCTATAAATTAAATCCAAAATTATACAAAAGTTTTAAACAGTTTTCATTATGATGGAAATATTAAAATATTGGGGATTAAATCATTTAATCTTAATGAAAAAGCGAAGAAAATTTCATCAATATAAATTCCCCTACGCATATGACCAAAACTATTTTAATAGTAATTATCAAAAGAAACACGAAAGAATATTTTATACGCCAGTTCATGAGATCATCTAATTTTTTTAACTAAAAATATTGCACAATAAGTATCTTGATATGGTGAAACATCATACAAGACATCACCCCCACACTTAATTTAAACAAGATCATGTAATTTTAACTTTTAGATTCGGTTTAATAGGGATTGCATCCCTGAAATGTGGTTGACTAAAAGATTATCCATGGATTCTTATGGGGTCACAATGATAAAATATAATCATAGTACTGAATAAAAATACATCACCTCAATCATCTCAACACATGAGACATAAAACATAATGTTATGAGGGAAAGCCATGAAATTTAGGAAATAAGAAGCAACGCTCAATTATATTTTGTAATACGATCAACAGCAAGAATATAAAAAACATGGTTCAGAGTCCTCATATATATATGTGTTGAAAATATATAGATAGTGATGTGAGGTAGTGTATTTAAAATTTTAGATTTATTTTCATAAATTTTCCATGAATATGATTTGGTTAAAAAATTATCATTATTATTCATTAAATTTTAGTTAAATTGTTCAAATTAGTTCAACCATTGACATGGAAATCCAAAAAATACAATTGCATTCAATTAAAAATTATAATATTAAAAAACAGATTTAAAACATATAAAATCACAAATAAATTAATGAAAAAAATATATTCATTTTACAATAAATAAATCAATAAATAATAAAGAAGAAAAAAAAAATTAAAAGATGAAAAAATATATTCAAAAAAGGATGTCCCCCCCAGATGATTATTTTGTTAAATGTATTCATTGTGAAATAATTTATATGAAAAATGGGAATAAAAAATTATATACACAACACATGGAAGATGGAACAAAGAACACAACCTTGTGTTTAGTTGTAGTTGGCTTCATGAAGTAAAATCTCCACTCTTGAGGGCTCTTGAAAATTCTCCCTAAATATTTTAATTATATTCCCATTATAGGTGAATAGTGTTTCTTATTTCTTCAATCTATATAACATCTTTGGGAAATGCACGATTAAAAATGAAAGTGAATAACTATTTAGAATTAAATTTTCATTTAAATAGATTCATTATGGATTTTAATAGTAGTAATTTGTATCTATATTTGAGTAATTTTATAAATATAACCAAATTTTGAAAATAATTTTTTCCTCATTGTATTGACATGATATTTTATAAGTTTTTTTTCTATTTTATTCCAACTCCGTCAAGAATAAATTTACTTCCCTTCTAATAAAAATCGATTCATGGGACATGTTTTAATATCCAAAAAAATATTTGTTTTCTTACCACATGGTTATGGGAAAATTTATTGAATTGATAAACTACAATATTAAATTCTAAATGATTTTTGGTATCCTAATATTCCTAAAAAGAATAATATAAAATAAAACACCAGTATTTTCTTTTTGGTTGACTTGTTTTCTAAGATATTCCGGATCTCATTATTCAACCATTATTTCATTACAAATGTTTTATGGGTGATTAGGTGCTGAAACCCAATGATGACCTTTATAATTTCCACAAACTACTTATCAAAATCTGTTTAGAGCTGTGAGTACAACTATTAGTGATTTTAAATTTTAGAAAAAAAATATAGAAAATATATTCCTTTTAACAAACATGGAAACAATTCTTTCATCGTCAGTTATATTGCAAATAACTTCCACCCACATTGACACATAATCAAAATTAGGTAATATAAATTTCATAAGAAATATATGGGAAATATCCTCAAGTAATTCATAACCTGAATGTTAAATACAAAAAAAATTGGTTTTGAGGCATTTAATTTATCATATAAATTTTAACATGAAAATTGAAATTTTTAAATGATTTAACGAAATAAAAATAATCTCTAAAAATCGTTGTCAAATATTAAATCGATTCAATAACATAACTATTTATAGATAGGAATAAAAGTTTTCATATAAAACTAAATTAATCAAGAAAATTACCACCAATTGAAAATCATAATTTTCAATGGATCTTATTATTATTTATTCAGTACTAATATCCCACGGGGGTAAATCAAAATTTAATTCGTTGAATCACTAACGTGTTTACAAAATTATTTTTTCCAGAACCAATGAATAATATATTTTACAACCAATTAATTAACAAATCCAGTAATTTATGGGAAAATATACTTTTGATCATGCAATCCATTATCTAAAAATATTGTTTTATTGGTGGACAGATCATATATTTTTTAATAAAAGTAATAGTAAATCAAATAAAATGGTCATCCATAAGATTTCCACTTTCGTCTTATACTTTATCTCAACAAAAAGTTATCAAAAAAATTAGCTATATCTCAAAATTATATTTTTTTTCATAATGTTTACTCATTGAAAATAATATTATTGGATAGTTAATGAAATATATCACTTTGGATCATAAAACGTAATATTTAAATATTGATAAATAGAAAACAATTAATGATGGATCCTTTTTAATTTTTGTGTACTTAGTTTGGTAATGATCAAAATTACATAGTTCATAACCAATCACCTGAGATTTATTTCAAATATTTTTACTCCAAATTTCCCTAAGGTAAAAATTAAATCCATAAATCATTAATTCCAAAGGAAGACTCCATTTATATGGTTTTAAAATCAGTGGGGTCATTATCATTTATTATCTCTCAAAAGGGAAATTTACAAATCACAATAAAGAAAATAGTTACACATTTTAATGAAATATAGATAGAGGAAATGTTGTCTTACTAAATTCATTTATGAATTTAACACAAAACTCGCGTGTCTAAGAAAAGATAGCACATATCTCAATTTTTCAGGTGTTATAGTTAATAAATTACCTCAACCATTGATGTGTCTACATGAATTCCATCATTATAAATAATATTTCCAACAAAAAATCATGTATCTAGTATAATAACAAAATTTTCATAATTGTTAATAAGGATTTTTTTGAATCAAGGATTCAAGGATAATTTCCAAACTATTAAAATAACTCAAAAAATAAGAATCATATATTTATAATTCGTCCATGAAAACATCAATAATATTTTCTAGAAATTAAAAAATAATACTCATTGAATATCTTTGAAAAGGTTAATGATGAATTAAATAATGCAATGGAAATTATTTTATAGATAGAGGTATAAAAAATACATGTAAAAGTATCATTCTCTTGATCTTATCATGTTATTTTAATTAGAATGTAGCTAAAAATATCTATCCTGAAAATAATAATTTTTTTATAGCTAAACATTTATTGACATAATAAATAAATTAATGAGTAAAATAATTTTTCCTACTCACTAAATTGAATATTCCATGATAACTATAAATAATTTATCTGTTTAGAAGTCTAATATTTATAGGATCTATAAATTAATTAATTAAAATTTTGATGTCACACTTTTTGGAAATAACATTATTTAGACTATCCCATTAGATATGAAAAATGTATAAAACATATTCTATCAACTAAAAAGGTGGTAACTTTATAACAATATAATATAATGAAATATATTTCCTTAAATAAATACTTTTTCTAATAGCATGATTCACACAAAACAACAAAGTAAACAACCACTTCATATTTAATATTTGTAAAATTCAAGAATAAAAAACCCCTTTAAAATGAAAATATATTAAACAATTAAAAATACGTACTTTTAGATGATATATAAAAAAAATGATTTAATATATACAATGAATTTTCCTTAAAAATAAAATTTTCAATGTATTACTATATTATATCTTATCACAATTAAAATATTATTTTAATAATATATTATTTTTAAATATACTAAATTAAATATTCATATCAATAGGTTTGGAATTCATATGACATTACACTAAGAAAACATATTATATAGAAAGGTTATTTTTCAATAAAAACAGAATTGATTATATTTTTATTTAAAGAAATTTTTTTTAATTTTTTGATCTGATTTTTTTAAAAAATAACACCATTTTACAATTCCATATACAAATATTTGATTAAAATATATTTTTTGGATTTTTTTAAAAAATATTTGTTTTAGGTGAATAATCTAAAATTCTATGTTTAAAAATAATAAGAATTATCGGCTATCATTAGAATATTCATATGAATTAGAAACTGAGAAAACCATTTTAAAGTAAAAATTTTTAAATATTAAATGATGTTTTGTTGTTAGAAATGTGTGTTTTGACATACATACTCATATTTTATAATTTATAACATTATTTATATTTTTCAAAAAATTATTAATACAACATATTATTAGTATTGTAAATTGGAATCTTATCACAAATACAAGATTAATAAATTAAAACAAATTTCAAATTTTAAATAATTAGTTCAAAATTTTGAAATAAGTAATAAATTATATTCACAAAAAAGGATGAATGATTTAGGTTAAAAATAGTTACCGAGGTAAAAACATAAGGGGTAAAAGGGGTTTATCAAATATGGAATGACCACATACATGATTAAAACATGTGTGGGAATGTTAAATTTTTCCCTTCTTCATCCATAAATCTTCAGATATTTATTATTTTACACTTTTGGAGATACCTTCCTTTGGAGTGAATTCCCATTATTTATTTTCGGGTATTTATAAATATTTCTTATATGTTTACTTAAAAAGGGAGGAAATATTCCCCTCACATCACCATACACAAAAACCCACTATGTTCATCTGAAACTAAAAAAAAAATCTTAAAAATTATAATACCTCATTTAATTATTATCATCTTTTAAAAATACCATCCCTTAATGGATTAACACCCTTTATAAAGAAGCTAACATTTGATGTGAGGTATAAATTTTTAACCACCCCTTTCAAATTTTTGTTTTCCAATGTAAATTTATTCTACCTAAAATTAAATTAAACTATAATAAAATGATAATTTAGGTATAATTATTATATATTTTTTATTATAATTATGGCATAAAAATTAAAAATGTTTCCGTTTTCTATTAAGAAAAACCAAATACTCATTCATTCGTTGTACAGACTGCCGCCTCCAAAATAGAATGTGTTTTATTTTTCTTCAATTAAATAACTGGTAGGTCATATTAAGTAATTTAATTTACAATTAGGATATGTATAATATAATTTATATTCTTAAATTATAAACCATATTTCTCCTTTTCATTGTTCAATGGAAATTAAAATCATCATCCTTTTGAATGTGTGGACCATTACCTCCTTATAACGATTGATTTACATTTCTCTTTACATAATATCCAAGAAATAAATTTCATTAGAATGGGTTAAATAGATAAATGTTATTTTTTGAAAATTAATAAATTTATAGAATGGAAAACATGGAATCATATTAACAATGTGAGTCATAAACAATCATAGTAAATTTAACGATCCAACAATGCGTTCTAAGAGAAAATAATTATTTATTTGTATAATGTAATAACATAATTTATGTTTTATAAATCTTATGATTCATTGTAATCCATTTATATTTCAAAAATAAAAACAAAAAACACCATTATTCTTCTTATATAATGGTATTAAAAATAAATAACCCAATAATCATCCATTAATTATTATGTGTTCTTATTTGGGAGGTGTTAACGACATACATGAACAATGATATAAATTTATAACATGGATGACTATAGTAATTTTATTTTGCTTAATATATGGTTTAAATAAATGAATTATCATTTTTCATTAAAATTAAAATTGATCTCATTACATAATAAAACACCCTTCGGTTGCTAAGAATAATCAAAATATTCTCACCAACATTTTCAACTATAAGGACTGTAAAAAAAATTGAAATAGAATAAATATATAACATAATAAATAATTATAAAAAATCAATTATAGTACCTTTTAGGATCTTGGAATAATTATATTTTGGATAATAAATAAGGATAATACCTTTATTAAGAAATTAATTCAAAACAATCATGAATACTCACACATAATATTGAAAACGGATAATAATAATCTTTTATACATTTATTGAATACCAGTAAATGATGATTGTAAATGTTTATATAAATTAATAAGTTAATAAATAGGTGATTAGTAGTGTGATGTTTTTATAACAATTTTAGAGTCAAATCCACTATGTTGAAATTCAAGGGAATGGTTTTCTGTGTAAAATTAAATTTCTATGAGCATGTTTCTTACTATTCACCAAGACATATTTGATATGGTGTGATTATTTTTTAGAAAATTTGTTTATTTTTTTAAATCATCCAATATTTTATGTGATATTTAGGATATAATGTTTAAATATTCATGAAATTTCCATGGTTGTCATGCTTGTGTAATTCTGCTTATTATTTTAATGATTGTTGAAATTGGATTTAGTTTCAAAATACCTGTGTAAATGACCTTGAAAAGCTGTAATAAAATTTTATCAAAAATATATACATCCTAATAGGTTTGGAAATAAAGAAAAACATTTAATGATTATGATTTTTTAATGATTTAATATAAATGATAAAATAGAAGGTCATGAAAAAATTATTTGTGCTTAAGGAGTTGTAATATTATGGTATTTTGATGTATTTTTTTACAGAAAAAATTATATATTAGAATTTTATAATTTAATATTTTCTATGTTTTTGTAAAACATATATTCAACAACATATCCATGAAATGGGATAGTGAAATCACATCTTATATGAGAAAGGTAAACCATCATCCACCTAATGAAGTGGATGAGTATAAGTGATGGATAAACCTTCATAGAGGCATAATGGATGAAAACCCACATGGTAATCCCACTAGAAGTTGATAATAGGTGAAAATCATGCATAGGTGGGTTAAAGGTGGTGTCATGGCCAGTTTTTGGGGTGGTACAATATTGTGTTTGCGGGTATGTGTGGTGTAGTTCCCTAAGAGGTAATCATGATACCAACATCTCCATAGTGAATTTAGCATGGAATATTAAAAACAAGTTCCCAACCAATGAATTTCCTATTGTGGGATAGGTTTTTTGTTGTATTATTCTTCAATATAGAAATGTAAATAATTGATATAGTTGGATCAAACTAATATGTGACATCCGATCAAAGGTGAGTTCAATCGTCTACATCCCATGATTGAGTGTTCATTTGTGCATGGTTATTCATCTATTTTCATACTGATAAGATCACTCCATAAAAAAAGTTTGAGGTTTTTTCCCATGTTCAATTTCATCCACCTTTTGAGATAAAGGTGAGTCGGAATCACATGTTTTAAATGTTATTCATTCATATTCCATGCATGAATAGATAAACCCAAGCCATGAAATCCCTGTAGGAGAGTTAGAGAGTATAAAATAGAGGTTTTCACTAATTATAAATTTAAGATTAAATAAATATTGATATAAAAAGGTTCATTCATTTTTACTTGTATTACATGGATGAAAAAAACAAGGGATAAATATAAATGAGGGTTCAAAAATCAATGGATTATTCGATGATTTTGTGTCTTAATTTTTGAGGTGTGGTATTTATTTAAAACATGAATAAATGGGTTGTCATTCCAAGATCATATGGGAATAATAAAATAGACATATGGAATTATGATTCTTATATTTAAATTAGGATAAAATTTTAGATTGTTTTGTACATCCTTAATAGGTTAAGATAGATGGTGTACTTTCCTGGGTGAGGAAATACCTAGACATGTGGGAAATTATTCATAAACACATGCATGCTTCTTGGGTCAAAAATGGAGTTTCACAAAGAATTATGGGGATATTAAAAAAGTAATTTAAATAATTTTGAGTAAAAAATACAATATCTAGTCTATTTTGGGTTTTTATATAGATTAAAATGAATCGGTTATTTATAACTCTTTTAAATTATGTTTATTAATGAGATATATCTAGAACAAACTTGTTTGTTTTTTGGGTAAATATTATACTATATGTGATGAAGAATAAGGAGAAAAAAGTGTGATATATGTTCCATATATTGTGCAATCGGTTTTTGATAGGCTCGATACATCTTTATATTAAATAAAAAATTTGATCCGAAGCCAGTAGTTCATAAAAGAGACAAACTTGATTATTCAAATATTAATAGAATCAAATAATTCTTGATTTAAATGATTTTTTAGGAACAATATATCTACTAAATTTATTTTTTATGACCTTTAATAATTGTACACATGTAAGAGGAATACATACTTCTTGTAGAGGAAGTATATATGAGGAATTTATTTCTAGCTCCAAATCATCATGTGAGGAACTACTGAAGTCTTCCTGTGTCTTCTAGAATCAAATAGGGAAAATTGGATTATATGTTGTAGTTTATAGATCATTGGGGATTATGTATTATAGAATTTGTATTCACTTGTGGAGATTGTGAAGAATCTATATTGGGGGTATAACAAAAATGGAAAAGATTATGACCTTTAGTAAAAACATGTAAATACATTGAGTTTCACTATTTATTATTATAAAATCATATGAGGTGAATTAGATAGAAACAATTAAGGGCTTCAGAAACCATAATAATTACATTATGTTAAATGGAAGATAATTTTTAAAAAGCATGTTCCATTGATTCTTACCCACTCAATGTGGAACCTGACCGATCCATAAACCATATAATAATTTTCCATTTACTTCATTTTACAATATTAATGTAAAAATGGGATTTGAGGATCCATATAATTTTCATTCTTTAAATGGATTTTGATTTAATATATACCATGTTCATAATGGTCTTTAATAAACTATCTACCTTCATTGATGAAAATTAAATGTCAGAAACTTATTTATTTTAAGATTTATTTCTCCAACATAATGATCCTATAACATTTATTTTCTATTCCTCTAAAATTGAAGATGAATTTTATATACATATATTTTACCTTGGTGAATTTATTTTTTAAAATTTTTTCATCATTAATAATAACTACCATCATATTTTGTCATTATTTATCAACCATTTCCTTGATTTCCCTTCCCAAAACAGTTATGTATTATTTTTTGGAAACACAATTATGTGTTATAAAATGTGACAAAAATCATTCAAATCTCCTCATTTTAATGATTTTTTATTAATTATTTTACTTTGTGAGGTTTTAATAAATGTATTTAAAAATATTAAAAATATTTTCCATCCTTTAAAATGGAAATGTTTTATCTTCAACTACATATATCTTTTAATAGATAATATTTTATTTCAATGATATATTATGGATGTTTATTTTTCAAAAGTAAAACTTTTCTATGGTTTTGACATCACCTTTTTCAAAACATTATATTTTTGTAAAGGAAAATTCTTTTAAAACTATTTTACTTTTATAAGTCAATGTTTTTAAAAATAATGACATCATTTATTTGATATATTTATTTTATTTTAAATATCCTAGTATTTATGATTGTTTTTAAATGAACTTGTATTTCATTTTTATTTATTTAAATTTTTTGAAAATTTATTTTGACTGTGATTTATAAAATCATCCTTTATGAAAATGATTAAAATGATTCATAAAATTACTTTTATGGTTTAATATTAATTTTTTCCTTTTTAATTTATAAGTCTAATTTACATATAAACTATATTTCATTATCTATAAACTAATTTATCTTATAGAAAAAAGGATTTGTGTGATTTTGTTTTTCTTCATATGAAATATTCTCATTCTTGATTGGAATTTCAGTAATACCATCTAAAAATGTTTGGACACCCATCATTTCCTTCCAAGGGTTGTTAAAAATGATTCAAATGAATTGTTTCAAGAGATAAAATATATATGGATTATTAGTGGGTGAGGTCTTATAAATACCTCCAATGTTTTTTAAATTATATATCTCATAAGTTTATAAGGTTACAGTATAACAGGCCAAGCCTTTTATATATATTTTTACATGATTCTTAGCATAATTATCTATAGAATACAAAACAAGGATAAAAAGTTCTAGTGTCTTTATAAGTCCAGGTATATAATAATAAAAAATGAAACATGAATATTACATATTTTTAGTAATCAGAATAAAGAACTCATAACTCCCATTGAGAATCCAAAAATACATAAGATAACCTATGGAATACATAAAAAATGATGATCTAAAAATCCTATTAAAGGAGTAAACATTGAAAAGAATCATATAAAATGAGCCTTAAGGAATAACATAATCACCTAATTAGAATGGTTAATAGATAAAAATATTAGGGAAAATGATATAGAACATAAAATCATATGATGATGGAATTATAGGAATTTTTTAGAAATATATATCATGAAATTATTATAAGTCAATGCTAGAATCCAAGATAATATCACATTATGGACAGAGTCCCATGATAGATTAGGTTTACTCGCTAATGTCATACATAAAATATAATGAGGCTCAAACACTCCCCATTGCATTAGTGCAATATTTGGGCCAAACTATCAATAAAAGTTCATTTATATGAGTTCTACATAAATAAATCTATCATAATGAATAATCATAATGGTTACCAATGAAAATAAATGGGTCACATAATCATGTCATAAGAAAAAACAAAATGGATTTTCATAGTGGTATTCATGAGATAATGTTTTTGAATTATTCTCTAACACTCATAAATGAATTAAAAAACATATAATGAATAATGAATTTAAAATTAAGTTAAAACATGAATATTTGTGGCAAGGTAGGTTTAGAAATGTTAAACTTATGAATAATTTTTGGGAAATGAATAAAGGGTACTTAAAGATTATAAATTAATAATTATTTCCATTAAACTAGAAATGAGCTAAAATATATTTTAATGATAAAATGAGTTAATGTTAAATAAATTTTTTGGATTGAAATATTTTATGGATTTTACTTGAAAATTGAAATGAAATATAGATGTTCCATTTTTTCAGATTATCTTTTTGAGAGGAATTATAATGGGAAGCTGTTTAAAAACTGGATTTCATATAAAAAATATGAATTAGGATAGATATATATGTCTTGGACATATAAATATAATATTTTATAATTATAAAATAATAATGTAGAGATAAATTGAGTCAAATATATACAAAGTGTTTCCGAAAGTAAATATGGAGGTTCAGAGATATCCCTTACCTTATGTATGAATTAATTCTACACATTCACATAATAACCATAATAACCATGTTATATTATTTAATAAAATAATTTATATATTCTTGAAAATATATTTTATTTATTAAAATTTTATAAATTTAATTTATTTCCATTTCGGTGAGTTATAATGTGTAATTGCATTGTTCTAGGATCATTACTTTCATGGATTCACAGTTCATTCACTTATGTCTAATTATGGAAGCCCCAGTAAAATGGAAATAGAAATATTTAATTTAACATAGATTGTATTAATATTGATATTTCAGTTTCAATTTTCCCGTATATATTTTTTTCTAACATGTGGATGATAATGTTTTTAAAATGTTAATGTTAAATGGTTGGTTTATTTTTGGAGATTTTGGAGACCATCTCAAACTAATATTGTTTTATTTAATGTAATGTCCTTATGATATTTCCAAAATGTTAATGTACATATTTTATATAAAATTAGATAATTTTAATAATTAATAAATTAATTCAAACGTTCTGTGAATGCATTACTTGAAATCTATAACTCATCATCGACAAAATCATTTAACCGCAATATTATGGACAATATATTCATTTTTATTTAAATAAAAGTAGATTAGAAAATGGGTTTGAAAAAGATATTAAATTATAAATATACCATTATAGTATATATCTCATACTATAATAATTATGATATGATGGATTAAATATTCAAGGAGAAGGTTGAATGTGAAAATTTATTAAAAGATGAATTTTGAGAATGTTTCCTCGTGAATATCTATTCATTGAAGGGCCCCTCAAGGAACATGGAATTGGTTTTTTCTTGATATCATAAGCACTCATACCTGGGGAATGTGGGGAGGTTCAGTATTGAAAATTATTTAGAAATATTAATGTCTTTTATAGTGTGAAAAGAATTGGATGTGAGAGTTGCTATTTAAAAGAGGGTGAGGAGTGTTTTTGGTCATTATATTCCTTAATTAATTATTTTTTCTCAATAAAATCACTAATATTGATTCTTGAGTCTATATGTAGTAATATTTTCATGTGATTTCAAACTAATTTACTCTTATATCAATCTTGGAAAAGCAATTATTATATTTTTCTTATAATGTTTAATAACCTAAATTACGATATTTTACAATTCACCAAAACATTATATATTTTAGAAAAATACCAAAACCACATCCTCATAATTTTATAATGCATATATTTCAAAAATTGAATCCATTTTAATAAAATAATTTTATTAATATGAGATATAAAATTTTTCTATAAAAACCCCATTTACTCAAAAAATACTAATTTCAATATTATAGTTGACTTTAAATCCCATTGTAAAATTAATTATAGTCTCATAAATTTTTATTATAATTATAATACAACATAATATTAAATTATGAGTCTATTTTATGAAATTATATTTTATTTTAAATCCATATTTTCAGTATATTAATATTTTAAAAAATTTTACCTTTTTTAAAAACTAAAAAACATAATTTATCATTTTTAAAACATTTTTTCTTTGTTTCATGATATAAATAGATCATATATTCAAATTATAAGAATAATTGATGTGATTTAAAATTTATATATGAGTGTTTACTAGTCTAACAATCATATTACCATTCCTAATGAATATATTACTCTTCCAATGGTTTGGTTACTGTTATGATAATCAGATTATTATTCCAACGGTTAGATTTATATTTATTATATGTGTTACCCACATCAAATAAATACCTATTATTCTATTCATTAAACATATGCTTCTATTTTTTAATAATTTAATATATAATTTTACATTAAAAAAAATATTGTTTTATTAACATTATGTTTTATTTTCATATCATTATTTATGAGGGAGGGCGTTCTTCTAGATTGAACATATCAAAATTATCTTATTACTATTCTCATATATTTTTTTTATTTTCGTATGGAAAATTTTTCCATTCATATTTGTTCATTTAATGACTAATTAATCATTATTCATTTATGAGAATAATATTTTATTTGTGTCTCTATGTGATGTATTTTCATTATAATAAATGGAATAATTATAATTTGATAAATTATGTGGATAAAATTCCAAATTGTTAATTTCATGCCCGATATGAAATTTCACTCACAAAATATCATATTTCATATAAAGGTGAAAAATTATGAGGGCCCTTTTACTTAATTACTTCCCCCCATTCCCATGTCTCCTTAATGTATTTATGGTTCCACCGTATTACTATAACATGGTGAGTAATATTTTAGTGTAAAAATGTTTCTATATAGTCCATGATCATCACTAAATATTCATCATAAAAGAATTCAGTTTCCATATAGACCACCGCTAAATTTGATAAATGTGGTGGATCTAACATGTACTTACTCAATAAGTATACATGAAATACATCATGTACTTGCGATTTTTTTGGTGTAAGTGCAAGTCAATATTCTATAGCACTGATGTGATCTAGAATCTAAAATGGGTGATATATACGGGACTTCATATTACCTTCTTCGAAAATCACAAGAATCTCTTATGTGGAGATATATAGAGGAATATGATATCTATAACCTTAAACAATATGTTATATAAATAATTGTCTTCATATCTCTTTTATCGACATTGGGTAGCCCTGATGTGATATTGAATGGGCTTAACCTTTCTACCATTTCCATCACCATTTCAGGTCCCAGAAGAATAAATTCACAATCATCATCCTAGAATAAAGGTGTTTAGAATCATTTTCCATAATGGTATTAATAAGGATCCATTAGGATAATTGATTTAAAATTAATGATGTAAGAGAATTCAACCATATGAATGATATTGGTCCCATCATCTATTTATTTCCTTCAGGAATGCTTTCATCTTTTCCTCCATTATATGAATTTTCCACTTAGACTAGCCATCATTCTATAATTTATTAGCCGTACTGATGTTCTTCTCATTATTTTAAGATTGTTTGAGACATTTCAAGAACAAGTAAATAGTTATTTGTTCTAAAATAGAAACAATGGATAATCATAATCCATTCATCCCCACAATTTCACTAATGTAATTCCATGAATGTCAATTGAGTGAAAATTACTCTCTAATTTCAAAAAAGTGATCATTAATTCTATGAGAATCCATAAAAATCCTTATTTCATTTTTTATTTTAGATGTCTTCATAAGTCAAGTGAAAAAATACTTCATTACATTATCCCATTTACATGTCAGTATGGGTATTGGTTACATCATCCAATTATTCTTTTTCTATCGATCCTTAACTTTATCACATACCATGAATATTTATGTATATTCATCCATCTGCTTCTTAATATTGTATCACCAATAGTGTTATCAAAAATCATTATTGATCATTATAATCCATGGGGGGAGAAGGTAAATCTATGTGATTCATTCAAAATACTCCTCTTTATCTTAGTATTTTATGGTATATTCATGACCAAAATTATATGACTCGTTCCTCATCAAATTTGAACTCAAAGGATTTATCATTTCTTATAGATTACACCATCTTATGTATTTACTTATAATATATTTGTATAACCATTACCTCCCCAAAAAGGAATTGATGGGTAGTCATTATAGAGCCAAATGTTGATGTTCCTTCCTTTATGATTCCCATTCCAATCCATGCAATGTCTAAGAAGATTGTATCATTCTCAATTCTCATCAATGAAAATTTTTTGGGCCCTTTATACATAGATCATCTTCTACATTATTTTTATTACAATGATTGTAGTGATTTGTGTTATTATAATCCATGATGAAATCATACAAATATAACTATACTATTTAAATCTTCTTTTGTGTGAAAATATTTTTTTGGAACTTTTTATAACTATATATATCATACTTCTCCCTATAGTGTTAATATTACTTGATTTTCAACACAAATATTACAGCCACTAATTCCATATCATATATTGGTTAACTATTCTCATGATATTTTATCTTCTTTATGGCGTATTATACCACCATATCATTTTTCAATAGTGCACATCATAAGGCCTTCTTGGTGAACTAATTATAACATATATATGCATATGGGAGCCACATTTTGAAATCAAATATAAGGGATAATCATATGGGCTTCCAATGGAAAGAAATGGATTCTTTAATCATTTCATAACAAAAACACAAAATGGTGTGTCGAAATAGTATCCATGGAATAAGGGATTTAAATTATTCATTCACATTCATAATAGAAACAGAAGAATAAATCATGAATAATGAAATCTAATAGAAGACAAAACATTAAAAAGAGGGGAAAGAAAACTTTATATATACCCCAATTAAGAATGGTTTAATGGGAAATAATGAAGGGTATTTAAAGAGGATAAAGTAATAATTATTTACATAAAATCATAAATGACTAAAATTTATTTAATAATAAAATTATCATTTTTAAGAAAATGTTTTTCCTTAAAATATATAATTGTTTTTACATGATAGTGGGTATAAAATAGTTATGTTCCCAAAAATTGGGGTTTCTTCTCATGAGGAAATATTCTGGTAAATTTTTTTAAACATTAATTTCCAATAAAATAATGATAAATTTAGATAATAATTTATATGTTTGGGATATATAAATATAAAAATATATAACAATATAACAATGATAAGGAGATAAACTGGAGATATATTAAGGGTTCCAGAGCAACCTCGATATGGATATCATGGTGCTCTGGCATGTTAGTCGAACATGGAAACACCCCATTTTCTAAGATATGAATTATTGGCTCTAGGAAAAGGTTATCGACGTTATCATAAAATAGAGGATCAAATCGGTGGTTCTCAACAATCGGAATTAAGAACTACATTGCCATTTTAGTGGGATCTTTAGAGTCGACTAGAGATCGTCATACTGCGGTGATTATAAGCAGCATATATTTGTGAAAACAAATGTTGTGATGCATGATTCGGGTTCTGGTGGTCATCAAACTGGATTGTGATTAGATGAGATGGATTATGTGGTGGATAAGAAGTTAGGTTCACAAAATAATATGAAGGTATAAAAACGGTGTATGCAGATGACAAACATCATTCTGCAGTGGTGGAGGATTTATTGCATGATCCATGTTCCAAGGGTTGACGTGATGGATTTTCATTTTTTTAGGATGGATGAGGCATTAGAGATGATGAATGGGGTTCTTTAGAATATGTATATATCAGTTAACTATCATGATGTGCATCATCCATCATTTATGTTACCTGAATGGTTCTAACTACATTGATAAAAAATTGTAAATGCCAAGAAGTGTCATGCTGTGGTGGTGGGAAACATGAATGTGAGGAGGAAATTTGATATTCTGTCACTTGTAGTGAATCAACAATCTGGTCTTGAAAAAAAATAACATAACATAAGTCATTTTTATTTTGTGAAGGATGTTGTTTCAGAATGATTCATGAAGAATGGATATAATAGATGGGTAATGTCTAGCATGGTTGTTATTCTTGGCATGTTCATGTTCTGTAAACACTATTTTATTTCGAATGTTTTCCTTCCTACTGGAGGGAAAATTTAGAAAGCTGAGGATCTTATAAAAAAACAAATTTATACACTAGGCTCTTTTGAATGGGGATGTATTCCAATGGACTGGGGTTTCAATCACATTATTTTTATATTAGAGGATCTAAATGATAGATTTTGTGGGTTTGGATCAATTTCTTTTAAAAATTTATGATTTTCATTAATGAATGGGATTATTGATTCAAAAAATTTGTGGAAAAAATAGTACAGGTCAATTTTTGATCATATTTGTTACTCTTAACTGGAACATATGGTATCCTATGATATTATTTCATATAGCCTTTATTGTGGGTATCCCGATAAAAATGAATAAGTCCACTGAGACTTCCTAATATGGTCACTATGCTTGGATTTTAGTAGAGGTACATTTGATATTTTATAATATTAATAATATATCATTATCTAATTTTGATGATGATATCTCTCAAAAAGTGTTGTTTGAAAGGATACTTTACTTTTGAATGGATAGTCAATTCATTAGACATGTCAATGATTTTTTTGAAATAATGTGTTTTGATATTTTTTTATGTAAAGAGGACATACATTGGATTTTGATAGGAAGAAATTGAGGAGAAATAAATTTCATAATAATGTGGTTTTTTTGTAAGAAAGAAACCCCCTCTTGATATAGACAGTGGGCATGTTATTTCTTGTTCTATTTGAATGACCAAGTACTCTCCTATGAATTTGTTGATTGTGACTCATGAATATCGCTCTAATGAAGAAGAGTAACTGAATAATGTAGATGATTAATGACGGTCTAATTTGGATATATTAGGGTTGGGAAATCAGATTTTTGTTCTAAAGCATGGAGATAATGTTTCACAGACCATCGATCATGCAATTGAGGAACACCTCAAAACACGTAATTGTTATAGTCTTTTAAAGAACCAAAAGGAAATAAATAAATTAATATAAAAATAGGGAATATATATTATTGGATGATATGGTGGATAATTCCCCAAAAAACATTCAATAATTCAGGGATTGTATAATTGGTAAAAAATCTTCTCGATTTTGAAGGCTTTAAACTTTTCCTCCAAGTGAATAAAGACATAGAAAAAAATACTAATATCATATGAAATCTAGGTTTACTAGGTCTAATGGTCCCATAGATTCGAAATAGTATAACTCGATGACTATAAATCTTCCTGTCATTTGGATTGTGATCATTAGATCTTCTTACAATTCTATTTTTCTTAGCATAGGGGAAAAACTTCTGATATGAACTCTCCCATAACTCGTCGTCTTTCCTTTTTTGAATAAAAATTTTGTTTCATTTTCATAGTAAAAAATTATAAAGATATTAATTGATTCAAATGGGGTTAAAGTGTTACCCAAATTAATTACAGAGGTTCAGATATATCCCTTCACTTATGTGTGAATGTGTTAAATGCTTGAACCTAATGTATTTGATTTCTTATGTAGATTCATTAGTTATATAATTCATAACCTCTTAGACATATTTTTTATTTTATATAAATATATTTAATTCTTTTATGACCATTTTTATGAGTTATAATGTTTAATTTCTTGGATTTGGTAGTGTTCATTTCATGGTTTCATAGTCTAATCTCTTGTGTATAATTTTGGAATTTACTATCAAATAGAAATAAAATAGAAAAATAAAAATGAAATTTATTCAAGAACTTTCATAAGTTTAATTGGTCCCATATATCATTTTTTCTGAAGTGTGGATGAATCATTTAATTAAACATCAATGATAAATTGTCAGTTTATTTTAACGATTTTCCAACCACCTAAATAGAGCTTAATTTTATTTAATGTTATGGTCATGCTATCTTTATAGAAACTAAAAATTCATATAATTTATATAATTAATTCATTTTAAATAATTATAAATGAATTTAAACCTAGCATTAGGACATTAGTGGAAATCAAAAACTCATCAACCACAATAGCGGTTAACTGACATAATATAAAAAATGGCTGCATTTTTATTTGAATAAGAGTATATGATAAAAGTGTTGATAAAAGATATTAAATTATTAATATATTATTCATTTATATAAATTATACACAAATTATTATTTTATGTTGGATGAAGGATGTGATGGGATAGGAAAAATGAAAATAAATTGAAAAATGTAATTGGAGAATATTACCACTTGAATATCACATCTCTGAAAGAACCCTTAAGGAACATGGAATTGGCATGATATTGAGACCAAAAGCACATAAAATTTTGGTATTATTAAAGATATTTTTTGGTATATATTTTTCAATCTTCATGTCTTATAATGTGTGAGGATTAGGGGTGTAATTTATATTGGGAAGAGGTATTTTTTGGTCATTATATTAATTAGTTTATTATTTTGGCTCAAGACCATCAATGGTATTGATTCATATTACTATATACAGTTAAAATTGAATGTGAGATCAAATTAACAAGTGAATACATCATCCATGACTCAAAAAATAACGTATTTTTATTATAATGTTAAACAACAGATATTACAATATTTCGATATGCACAAAAAATCAACTATTTTAGGAAAATAGAAAAAATTGACCCTTGTAAATTTTTTTCAAGTATATTTAATAAATTTAATATATTTTATTTAAATTATTTTCTAAAGACAAGAAATTTAATTATTCAATAATGTACCAATTTATTTTTTAAATAAATATTTTAATATTATATTAAATTATATTTAACATTGAAAAATTACTTATGGTATGCTAAAATTATCATATGATTATAATAAAGCATAATATTAATAAAAGTAACTATTTTTTGAAAAAAAATCATTGAAATTATTATATTCATTACAAAAATGTACATCAAATATTTAATTTTTAGAAAAATAATAGCACGAAATTTATAATTTTTTAAAAAATTATTTACTTTTAACATGATATTAATTTATTATATTTTAATATTATAATATACATATTTTATTTTTAAATTTACATTTGAGATGTAACATTTCTAATGGTTGGATTACTATTCCTAATAATCATATAACTATTCCAATGGTCAAGTTAATATTACAATAATATGATTAAAAATCAAATGATCATATTTATAATCTTCATATTGGCTCCCTAGTTCCTATGAATACCTATTATTCTGTTAATTAGTTTTTCAATTTTATTTCTTTGATGATTATATAATATTTCATCTTAAAATTTAATAATTTATATTTAACATTATTTTTTATTTCTATATACATTTTCAAGAGTGTGGTCATTCTTTTGAATCGAACAGATCCAAATTAACCTATTCATGTTAGATTATTTTTTATTTTTTGTCTTACTATAATATTTGGAATTAATTTATGTTTTTATTTTCGACAAATGTATTATTATTTACTTATGATAATAATGTTTTATTGGTCTCTATATGTGATATATATGCTTTATACTAAATTATATATTTATATGAAGGGAAATTCCCTTAATAAAATTTTGGGTCATTACATACATGTGAAGAATTATCCCATTCCAAGTGGTATATGGGAGGATTTATCCCATGCCAATGGATATACATGAGTATTTATCACAATCTAAATGGTACACAATAGGATTTATCCCATGAATACTGGTACACGAAAGGATTTATCACAAACCATAGGGTACACGAGAGAATTTATCCAATGCTGAAAAGATACACAAGAGGTTTTACCAAAATCCCATTGTTATATAGGAGGATTATTTCAAGCCCAAGATGTTTCAGGGGTGATGAACTAAGACATACTATATGATGATCATCATAGCGGGTTTCCTCGATATGTGATTAATATTTATATTTTTACGCCACATTATTATGCCCCGATCTTATGCCATCGATTATTCTCCTAGACTAATGTTTAATTTATCATGAATCAAAATGATTTTCCATGGAAATATATCTATTCATTTGATATTACACAAAAAACTCTTGTTTTTCCATGCTCTATAAATAAAATATTTTTCCCATGATGAATTTCCCCATATTGATATGATCTAACCGTTATTAATATGTTGATATGTATCCCTATCAAAGAGTTTTATCTTCCCCTTTCTCATGATTCTCTTATGGACATTATTAATAAGATAATAACATATGAGTATTCACTAATGGAGTCTAGTTTTTATTATTATGGATAAATGTTCACATGCATCTATTATGTGGAATCTCCAAAATAGAACAAAACCCATGATTTTTCAGTTTGTGTGAGTAATTGGGAGATATAATAATTATTTATTATAAATAATTAAATAAATGTTAGAGTTTTTTATGGATCTATTTATTTGGTATTAGAGGATATTTATCAATTTAATATATTATTATAGTATTCTTTTTGAATAGAATATTATCAAAACCCCTTGGGGTAAGCTATGTGTTGTGTTTAAGAATGTGATAACAACTAAATGTTTGGTGAAGTTGAGAATATTAACATATCCTATGAATTAAATCCCTTTATATATATGAGAAGTTTTATACAATTTAGTTACATATGAAACTAGAGCTAATCACCCCAAAATTGGATGGATGTGTGTTGAATCTATCGTCACTCTAGTGAATAATATGTATTTCTTGGATTGCACACCTAGCTAGACAGTCCTCAGGGATATGCTTGGTATAATCACATTCTATTTAGTAGTTATTATAAATAATTTATTATATTATTAAATTATTTTATAGAATATGTTATGTCCCAATGAAAAGAAAACTCGATTAAACCCTATGTGATTTATGTTAAACAGAAAGTTAATGTTTTAATTTCAATGAGTAAGATACATGATGTCAATTTACTAATGTAATTATCATAAAATAATTCCCCTATATTGTTAATTTTTTCTCAATATAGATGAAATCCTTCTCATATTAAATAAATATTCTGCAATGAGGAACCTAGTAAATATTGGATGTGATAGAAAATGATGTAATTTTCATAATTATCAATGAAATGAGATAGATGTGTTTATTGAAAATAATATGGTTATGATAACCCAACAATCTCAAGTTCTGATTTATAGCTAGCATCATTCAAAATTTATGAACACACCAAAAATAGTATAATAGATTATCAGTGAATATATGGTGATGTATATGATATAGGAAAGATGATTCAACATTCTAAATGTCAAAAATGTGGGAAGAGTTTCCTAATGGAATGTATCAAAGAAACAAGTATGGTTTTCTTATGTGGAATGATTGGTAATCAATATCATTATTAATGAGATTTTATAATGAACCAGATCACTAAAATATAAACGAACAATATTAAATTCCTCAAATTTCTGGTGTTTTGTTATTATACATGATGATTCCCAAGACAAAAATCTAATATGGATAATAAGCATCATCAATATATTAAATAAAGAACACAAGTGAATACTAATAATATGCATAATATTAATAGTATGACGTGAAAAAAAGAGTAAAACGTACACTCTAACCCCAACCTAGATTTGTGGATATCCAATTATAATAAAGTTCATTCTGCCATGGAAGGCCAATGATATTTTTTAATAGCATAAAATCAACACCCCAAAATTTGGATATTATATGCTATTATCATTATATTCCACATCATGGTTTATAAAATGTAAATCATGAATGTCATATTATCCCTTATTTAGATGACATCAATATGATTTTGGAAATGTATTGTACATCTCCACATAAAAACCATAGTAATCAATAAAAATAGAAATCAAATATCCTATTTCAAACCAACCAAAGATCATCTATTAGTGAAGGGATGAAATTGAGCTCTCGGAGAAAACTAATTGAGTTATAGGAGTTATGATAAGTAAACATAAGTTATGCTCATACCAAAAAAATGGAGAAAAATCATTATTTGGGTTGAACTATTCCGAGGAAAAATGATATATATGTTTTCTATAATGATAACACACTTGAAATTATATCACGAATAACACAAATATCATAAGAACCCTTATTTATTTTCAGCAGTATGTGATAAATAAAATTTCTAGAATGTAATTTATTTATGGGGTGAGATAATGTAACAATGAGATATTTTTGAATATATATCTTTGTATAATTACAATATTTAATACATTTCTCTAAATGAATCACAGAACTAAAATGAAATGATATATGTTTTTTTAAGAAAAAATAATAAAATATAACCTTTTAAAATTGAAAATATTTTAAACAAATCAATATTCTTTCATTTGGATGTTATTAAATTTATATTATTTAATATATAAAATGATGGTCCATTCTCAAATAATTGTTTAATGTATAATATTAATAAAACCTGATCACATTTAAATGATTATTTTTATAATATATAATATTTTAATATCTTAGTAGACACATTAACAACATTATGTTAATAATAATTTGGACATAGTTTCAAGAATTTTTTTAAAATATTATTTTTCGAATAAATGTAATTTTCTATACATTTTTCATTTAAAATATATATTTTTTATTTCTACTATTATATTTTTTAAAAAAATATTTACTTAATTCCTGAATTATACATGCCACTATTAATTTAATGTGATGTTTTTGACTTTCTAAAAAAGATTTATTATTAGGTGAATAGTGAAAATGAATTTTTTTTCAAATAACATAACTTTTATGACATTGCTAGTATATATATATGAATTGAAAATTCATGGAACCGTTTTACAATAATTAATGTAAATTTTATAATTTTTAATATAATTTTTCAATTGTTTTTATTAATTAATAAAACCATATTTGACATTTTAGAATGTAAGATGGATTTTTTACAAAATTTTTTATTTTAAATACATTATAAATTTACTGTTTTAATATTAACTTTTATTAATACAAAAAAATTAATATAATAAATTATATTCATATTTTGAATCATAAAAATAAAATTTTATGAAAATGACCAATTGAAATTTAATTATAAAGCATAAATTTCATTGGTAACATCTAGTTTCCTTTGTAAAAATCATCTTCTGTAAACATGGTGTAACAAAGAGGTAATTAAAAAAAAACATGATTAATTTTAATATTTATGGGTAAATTTGGACTTCATTGACCTTTTCCCGTCCCTTATCCATTATTTTATATTTTTGGAGCTATATCCCTTGATTGTGACTTACCAATATTAAAAATTATTTGGTAATTACAAAATTCCAACCCTTTTGATATACACAAGGGGAACTCCACTCCAAACTTACCCTCACACTAAAACCAACTTATTTTGGCCCAATATATACATAAAACTTTCCCTTGTTTTATTATAAAACATTAAGAGGTTATTTCCTTTTCAAAAGACCATCCCTCAATGGCTTAACCCTCATTCTAAATAAGGTAATGCAAGAAGTGAGGTTTAAATTTATAGCAACTCATTTTTAATTTGAATTTCATTTTATGAAATTATTATTCAACAAACATAATAACACATTGATTAAATTATAACACAAATATCATTATTATACTTTAAAATTACTATAAGTAAGGTGACATCAACAACCACATTTCCAGTTTATATTAAGAAAAATAAAACTATCATTATTGTGTTGTGCGGAATACCACTTCCATGATGCAACATGATTTATATATCTTTATCAAAAATGGTTAATATGGATAATTTAACATATAAATATTTTATTTATTACATATTTTATATTCCAAATTTATAAACCATATTACTTATTTTTCTTATTCTATAGAAAGTGAAATTATTATCCATACATAGTGCAAGCTACCATCTCCCAAGAACGATTGATTTCATCCTTTCATGGAAGAATTTCCATACATTGATGGAAATTATAATGGGTTTAATGGGTAAATATTATTTATATGAAATTATATATTTTCTTTAAATAAAAATTCAACAACCTTGTAACAATGTGATCAATAAACAACTATTGTAAATTAATCTATCCTGAAGACATTTCTATGAGAAAGAAAATGGTTTCTCAATATTATGTAACAGATATTTAAAGGCTATATATGTATATTAGTTTTTTTAAATTTTGATATATTAGATTAATAAATGAAAAATAACATCATTTTTTTTCTTTTGTAATGATTTTACAACTAAATCACATCATATTCATCAAATAATTATGGCATGTTCTTGTTTTGGTTTATTTAAACACATACTTGAAAAATGATAGAAATTTATATCATGGATGGCTAGGAGAATTTAATTTCCCATAACATAGTATCTAAATTTGAAAATAATGATTTTTTCTAATATTATTATAAAAATTCATTCATTGATTAAAAAAACATTTGATCATTAAGAATAATTGGAACATGATCATTCGCAAATTCATATTTTAGAATGATATGAAAATCTACAAAATAATGAAATTTTAAAAATATATATAATTTTAAAAAATCACTATAGTAACTAGATTGTTTTCATAATGATAAATTTGGAAAAATAAATAATAACACTATTATTAATAAACAAGGTAAAATGATCAAGATTACTAACACTCAATATTGGAAATAGAAAATAATAATCTAAAATAAATTTAGGGAATAAATTATAAATAATTTTTATAAAATGATATACACATAAAAATGTTTTTCAATAGGATATTAATATGTTTATTTATTATACATGGGTTTAGAGTTTGATTAACTACGTGGGAATTCATGGTAAGTGTTTCAGGTAAAAAAATTAAATTTAATGATACACATTTCTTATTTTACGTAATAAAATCTTTAACATCGTTTAATTATTTAATAATGAATTAATTTTACCAAATTCATGTTATTAATGGGTATTAAATATCAATTTCATTTTATTTCATTAAATATATTTTATTTTGAAGTATTTTATGGTCATAAGTGTAAAGACCTGTAAAATTCAAGTGAATTTTTTTCTTAATTTTTTTTGGGGTTTTACAAGAACGCGGTTTCTGACGGCACTTGATTCCGAGGCCCGGTGTGCCCGGAATTTCTATCCAAAGTTTAGCTTGGGTACGTTTAGTGAACGAATGAGCGGGATTTTATAACTTTTAAACTGGTGCTCAGAATCGAATTCTGAGGGCACCGATGGATTCGCAGCGCCGATAATTGCTTAGGAACACCTTTTCCGGAGTTGTGTTTTCACGAGAGGAGTTGTTAAAATTTATGGAAGTTAACAATAAAATTTAACAAATTTTATTTTTATTCTAAGTTTTAAAAACTTTGGGTGGAAGTCAGATAACCTCCCAACTTCCCAAGAGGGGTTATGAGGGCGGTGGGGCCCACACGAACCCCACCCCATCATTTTCCCTAACTCTCCTACTAAAGGACACGTGAATTAATTGTGTGGATTAATTCATCTTTTGAATATCAAACATAAGTCATGTTAATAAAATAAGTAAAGGACTTATTTTGTTTTGGATGGAACTTTTTTGCATTGGGAGGATTTGAAGAAATGAAAAGTGCTTGAGGATCTTCTTCTGCATCGAAGAAGAACGCAAAGAACTCCGACCTCCGACGAAGGTCGACAAGAATGCAGGATCCTTGTAGATCGATGACGCGATGCTGACGAATCATTTCTCTGCAATGCGATGATTATCCTTCCACGACGCCTTCTTCCACGACGGTTGTTTCCGCGACGAACCTCCATTCAAATTACGTGCGAGGTAGGGGTTTATGTGTTTCCATTCATGAATTTATTCTGTCATCATTCCTCGTACAATTGGACTACTACTTATCCGATAACGGGAGGGGGCAATACCGCACAAACACGGCCGACCCTACTCCCCTTTTTCTCTTGTCTACCTTGTGGTGGAATGGAACGGGGATGGCACGATGTCGTCATAACAATAGGAAATGAGTGGAAAGGATGTGTGGCATCGTCGTGCCTCACTATTGAATCGAACCAAGTCGTGGTGCCGTCGCGCCGCGCCGGAAAAACCCGAAGACACCGCGGCCGGAGCGAGGCCGCGACGAAGGGGCGGGGCGGAGCAGGGGGACCGGAGGCCGGTATCAGTCCACCGGCGTCGGAGTAGGGGGACCGGCCCTCGCCTGTCCCGTGGTGGTAGAAGCCGGCCAGCTGGAGCAGGCCGGCCGGTTAGGGGGAGAGCCGGGGGTTACGACCCTCGGCTGGCCAGCAAAGAGCTTCCCCCATTATGGGGGGCCTCGATTACACAGAGGGGGGCAGCGCCCCCCCCCCCCAAATCCGCTTGGCCGAAACGGACGAGCCACCTGGCCTCTTGCCGTGCCCTAGTGGGCCGGACCCGGACCTGGGTCAGGTCGACCCGGTTCGGGCCGACCAAGGGGGTCTCGGGCCGGGTCTGTCCGGGCCCGAAACCCCCACTACCGGACTTTTCGGTCTGCTGCCCATAACATGGGATATAGACATCGGATCGATGCACCGTCAGTTGCGTAGCGATCCTTGGATCGAGAAGGTCATTTAGGTATATTATACCAAGGTTTCAAGGTATATTGGGTTCGTCCGGGTTGGTTCGCACACGAAACCAACTGGGCCCTCAGAGCGGAAACATTTATAACATGATATCCGGACGTCTGATTTACATTCCGTCAACTTTGTTGGATTCCTCATAGTGAGACAAACCTTTTGGCTTACTCCTCTCGCGGTTTGGATGCAGTTAGAGTATGGTTGGGTTGGATTTGACATAAAACCCAACCGTGCCCGTGGGACGAAAAAGCCAATAACTCTCAGACAGGGCGTCTGAATAATGTGTCGTCTGTCATGTTGAGTTCCTGTTGACGATACAGAACTTTTGGATATATCAAATCTAGACTTTGTGTCCGTTGATGTATCATACCTTCAGCTCGTGGAGCAGAACCTCCCGAACGAGCTTGCATTGTGCGGAACCCTAGAGCGGGCTGCGACTGCAACGACGACGACGACTGTACAGAAATCCTCTGTGGATTCGACGGTGACGACTACAGCACTCAGCGATCCTATGTGGATCAGTGCTACTGATCCTTTGTGGGTCATATTCTGTGTGGGTCAGCCCTCAGCTGTCTTGTGTGGGCCAGCGCCTACAGATCCTATGTGGGTCTGATCCTGTGTGGGTCATTGCGGGGGTTAGTTACCTATCGATCATTTGTGGGTCATTGAGGGGGTTAGTACCTATTGATCCTGTGTGGGTCTGATGGCTTAGATGAATCAGTAACTACATCTGATCATCTCTATCATCTTAAGAAGAAGTATACCTATGTGATCTGAATCTTGATTTTCAATCCTTATCTTCGATGAGATTGGCTTGATATCCTGTGTGGATTACATTATGCTTTCCAGTGTGGACCGGGTTGTGATTTTGCTTTGTGGACTGGATTGTACTTGAACTCGGATATTGGAGTCGAACGAGAATTGAAGACTTAGGTATATGTATGGGCATATGCCTAAGTAATGTCAGATGTAACTTCGTGATTGTATATTTCCTTTGTGGATTATACTTAGTGGATTATAGGAGACCTTCGGGGATCTCGGGGTCCCTACTGAGTATCTTATACTCACCCCTTCACGGGCTATGCTTGCACTACGTTGTGTTGGTTGCAGACGATGGAAAACGCTGATCGTGGTAGAGGCACGAGGAGCAGGTCAGTACCCGGAGGTAGACCACTAGGCGGGGCATACTCGGAGCGGACGGCTTGACCCGAGGAGTTGTGGAGGCTATCTTTACCCACCCTTTAGGTGGGACTTCCAGAGGATGGCTCGACATTGCCACTTTACTTTCAGTTGCTGTTTTCCCTTTCCAGATGTACTTTACATTCAATTTGGGTTTGTATACTGGAGCACTTAAATTTCCGTACTTACTATTGTACCCGGTTGTTACTTAGTGTTTACTTATGCTTGCTTGCTCTGTGGTGTTTGTTTACTTTAGAAAGGCAATGCCACCACAATTTATCAGAAATTACACCTTGGTTCTAGTCGCCAGCCCCTGTCCTATAGAAGACGGGCTTGGGGTAGTCATGGAACGAGCTCCGAGGACGGGTCGTGACAAATTGGTATCAGAGGAGTTCGGTTCTACCGCAGAACTCAGGACTCTGATTTTTTTTTCTATGTAATGAAATAGTGTTAAGAGTATTGAGTGTGGTAATCTATCCATGGAGTCCAGTGTTGGTGCGGCGGCCGACGTATCCGTACAACAGGACCCTGACTTCTTATTTCTAACTTAATACAAGAAAACATGGATTGCATGTGTGTTTTAAGTTTTATTTGTGATTACATTATGTCAGCTCATTAGGTATACTATTTGATCATGGCGCACCTGTTTCTTTTCAGGATGGCCCCACGATGGCAGCCATCTAGGGTTCCAAGAGTTGTGCGTGATGACAGCCCACCGAGCGACGAGGTCTTGGTACATGGCCCTTTGACAGCAGAGGCACCGGCAGTACCTCCACCCACCAAGCAACTGATGCTACCAGCCCCACTGCTGACGATGCACGTCGCCTTAGTGCATTTCACAAGTTTCAGCATCAGTGAACTCTTAGGTTCCACGGGGATACGGACCCTCAGACAGCTGAGGATTGGCTGGAGGCAGTTGTACGGGTTTTCAGGTTAGGGAGGACACCAGCAGACCTCATGGTGATCCTCGCAGCGAGCCTCCTGCACGCGGTAGCAGGAAGATGGTGGAGCTTGATGCTCCAGGAGCATGACGAGACATCTCTCCTCTGGATGGACTTTGAGAGCCTCTTTCGCTCGGAGTTCTTCCAAGCCACCGTCTGTGTGGTGCGCATCCCGGAGCTTCTACAGCTGCGGCATGGCAGCTTGACGATCGCCCAGTACTCGGTGAGATTTAACGATCTCTTGCGCTATTCGACGGACATGGTACGAGACCCATTATTTCGGGCCCAGACCTTTGAGCAGGGATTGAGGCATGCGATCAGGGCATTGCTGATCTCCCTCAGCATTCTGACACAGGAAGGGGTACTGGAGAGAGCCCTTCTGATCGAGAGCTTTCTTGCTGAGCCTGCATCAGCGGCGAGACCAACCGCAGGGCGGTACGTAGCAGAGTCTTCTGCAGCAGGCAGTCGACAGATGAATCATGGGTCCAGGCAGACTAGACCCTCAGGAAGACGACCTCAGGATACTGGCTCAGAGGTGCGGGACACTCAGCATAGAGCCAGTCTTTCGAGAGGTAGATAGTGCTACGCATGCGGCGGGATGGGCCACATGGCTCATGACTGCTCGACCCGCTGTGTGGAGGAGAAGCAGACGGTTGAGGTGCCTCCCAGGCAGAGGAAGAGGGTCGACCATGGCAGTCTGTAAGGATCAGGCAGATGAGGCAGAGGAGATGGCTGAGTAGCAGGTGGTGGGAAATTCTTTGAGGCTCTACCACCACCACCACCAGGAGGTCCACCCCGACCACAGGGAGCTGGCGGGTAGAGACAGGCACAGCTTCAGGCATTGGAGGCCTATGACCACGGCACACCCGAGATGATTCAAGGTACTATCTGTGTCTATTCCACCTTTTCTGCAGTTCTTATAGACACATGAGTGGGTAATTCTTTTATAGCTGCTGCCCTAGTTCGGAGTTCAGAGATTCCGACGGAGTCATTGGATCGATCCTTATGGCTAGAGACTCCTACGAGAGTAGACTCGACGATTATGCACTGGTGCCGGAAGTGTGAGCTTACGCTAGGAGGTGAGACCTTCGGCTGGGATCTTCTTGTAGCGGCGTCGAGGCCTTACGACGACATCTTGGAAATGGATTGGTTATCTACAGTCCATGATCAGATCGACTGTATTAGGCGCAAGGTGCGGTGTGTATGCACCGACGGGAGCTGGCTCACCTTCATCGGTGAGAAGGGAGCCTTCACTGCACAGGATGGACTCTCGTAGAGGAGATAATAGCCCATCACTCATCAGATGGCTAGCCTCATCCTAGGAGCAGTTGACATGCGGAGTCCTGGTTTTCCTATGGTGGTGGATCAGTATGCAGAAGTTTTCCCCGACGACATTTCAGGACTACCTCCTCGCATAGAGGTAGAATTTTATATTGACATGTACCATGAGACATCCCAGATATCCACTCCAGCATATCGGATGTCCCCCACTAAGATTCGAGAGCTATGGGTACAGTTGGAGGACTTGCAGGGCAAGGGATTCATCTGACCCAGTGTTTCACCCTGGGCTTCCCCGATATTGTTCGCCATGAAGGTGGACGGGAGCTTGTGACTTTGTGTCGAATATCGTCGCTTGAACCTGGTGACAGTGAGGAACAATTATCCGCTACCGGGGATTGACGATCTCTTTGATCAGCTCAAGGGAGCACGGTGGTTCTCGAAGATAGACCTTAGGTTAGGCTATCACCAGCTCAGAGTTCGGGACGAGGATGTGCAGAAGACGACCTTCAGGTGTCAGTATGGCCACTATGATTTCTTGTTTATGCCATTTGGTGTAACCAATGCTCCAGTAGAGTTCATGTCCCTCATGAATAGGATCTTTCAGCCATACCTCGATTGATTTGTCATGGACTTCATCAACGACATTTTGATTTACTCGACGACAGAGGAAGAGCACGCCTACCACTTACGGGTTGTACTAGACACACTCTGAGAGAACCAGCTTTATGGTAAGCTCTCGAAGTGTCAGTTCTGGATACGTGAGGTCCACTTATTAGGACACGTCATCTCTGTGGTAGGAGTTGCAGTGGATCCTGCGATGATTGAGGCAGTGCTAGCTTGGGAGCCACCTAGGAGCGTGACGGAGGTGCAGAGTTTCTTGGGACTAGCTGGGTACTACCGGAGATTCGTGCCAGCCTTCTCAAGAGTTGCGGCACCACTCTCAGCTTTGACGAAGAAGGGGAAACCCTTCGTGTGGTCATATAGATGTCAGCAGAGCTTCCAGGAGCTGAGACAGAGATTGACCAGTGCACCTATCTTGAGGCTACCAGAGGAGGGAGTAGGGTACGTAGTTTACTGCGATGCATCAGGGACCAGACTCAGATGTGTCCTGATGTTGGAGTGGGCATTGATCGCCTATGGATCATTTCAGTTGAGGCAGCATGAGAAGAACTATGCTACCCAGGACCTGGAGATAGCAGCAGTGGTCTTCGCTCTGAAGATGTGGTGACATTATCTGATGGGCGAGTGCTATATAGTCTATTCTGACCACCAGAGTCTTAGGTGAATCTTCTCGCATAAGGAACTGAACCTGAGACAGTGGCGATGGCTTGAGTTCCTCCGTGATTATGACTTTGAAATAGTCTATACTCCTGGGAAGGGGAATGTAGTGGCCGATGCCCTCAGCAGGAGGATGGGCATTCATCTACTTGGGGAGGCGACAGAGCAGCTAGCCGCTTTGCAGATATCCTTCGTGGATAGAGATGGAGCAGCCTTTCTTCAGTCACTCACAGTCACTCCTCCAATACTGCAGCGGGTCAGAGAGGCACAGTATGTGGACACTGACTGTGAGACGTGACATGCACAAATAACCTCAGGACATGCACATGATGGTTTCTCATTAGGAGGAGAGCACGACGTCCTTTTCAGAGGACGTACCTTGGTACCAGTTGCTTTACGGGAGGAGGTGCTGAGATATTTTCACACATATCCTTTTGCGGTACATCCTGGAGTGGCGAAGATGTACCAGGACCTCAGACGACATCATTGGTGGCTGGGTATGAAGAAGGCTGTAGTAGAGTTCTTTCTCGAGGCCTCACCTGCCAGCAGGTGAAGGCAGAGCACTAGGTACCAGCAGAATTGGTACAACCCTTGGAGGTCCCGGAGTGGAAGTGGGATGGGATATCTATGGACTTCGTGACTGGACTTCCACGCTCTTCCAGAGGTCACGACTCTATTTGGGTGATTGTCGACTGACTCACGAAGTCGGCTCACTTCTTACCCCTCGGAGTGCAGGGCTCAGTGGAGATCGTAGGGCATCTCTACATTCTAGTGATTGTACGGCTTCATGGTGTACCATAATCCATCGTCTCCGATTGAGATGCTCACATTACTTCCCGGATTTGGAAGGGTTTGTAGGAGGAATTCGGGATGCAGCTACGTCTGAGTACCTGTAACATCCCAAGTAAGTAATGGATAATAGATATTTTTATCTATGCCTATTAATGAATTATATAGTGTTTTAGAGGCTTAAAATGAAAATAAATCTAATCTTAAGAATGGGATACACTAATATTTTTAAAAGATTGTTTTACTGCCTTTTGATGACAAACCATTTTTGAATCTATATTTTGACAATTTTATAAACTATGTTGGTCAAAATAAACTTATTCTTTATTATTGGGACATCAAAATTTACTTTGTGTCAATTTTTGGTATTTTTCTGACAAGGTTCATTTTTTAATGAATAGTGAAAGATACTGCATTTTACATCAAAACAGATTTTTAATCTAATTTATTTTTATGATTAGATTATATTTTGAATTGATTTTGAAGTAAAATTAGAATATATTTTTACCATTTAATCCAATGGTGGTCATTGGAATCAATTTTACTTTGAAATTGGACTTAAACTTGTGTCAATCTTTTGATACTTATTGTTTCATAAAAACACGCTATTTGCTCTGATAGCGGGAATTAATTATTAAATTAATTAATGTGACTTATATGTTTTGAATTTTGTAAAATAGACTTCATTATTGAATTCATAATATCAAATATTTCTTAGGGTGAATTTTTGGTATTTTTCTGAAAAACTTCAATTTTTGATGAATAGTGAATCCACTAAGTGGTACTTATAAAAACTGATTTTTCGTTTAAATAAAATTTTACCACTTCTGTGTTTTGAATTTCAAAAATCCGACATACATGGTTTTCATTAAGAAGTAATATTTGGTTCAATGAGATTAAAATAATTTTTTGGTGAATAGTAACTTTTAAGTTCTTAATCGCGATTAGTGGTAATTAGGGTAGTTTAAGGTAAAAATAATGATTTAATAACAGGAAATGACCTAGACACATGTCATAACCTTATTGGATGTGTCATGGTCGACCAAGAAAAGCCATGGGTCAACTTGGGGACCCCATGGAGCCACTTTGGTTGGGAAATGACATAAATCACTTTTTATTTAATGTTAAAGTAAAAATGACACAAACATGAGTTATTTTACGAAAACAATTTTTTTATGGGGTTATACAAGTCAGATTTTTTACTATAAATATTCATTGGAAATCTAAAACGATTTCCTACATCATAGTAGTTTTTTATAATTTTTGGACATTATATAAATAAATGTATTTATGACATCATGATGATGCAGTGATGACCTCATTATTTAACGATTAAAAAAATGGAAAGATAATGTAATATCTAAGACCTAAACATGTCCAAAACCTATTGGATGAGTGGATTTCGAACCCTTATAACCTTATCATCGAATTATGTCAATGTGGGACCTTTTGAATGCGAAACTCATTTTAAAAGAAAGTAACTTATATTTACTTTCCAAGAGTGCCCCTCCTCTCCTCTTATAAAAGGCCCCCACCCCTACCTCCTTACCCACACTTCCAAAGCCTTTGGCTCGGCCAACCCCTACTCATTTTGTCTCTCCACTTCCCTCTGTTACTCTTTGAAGCCTCACTTTGGGTATAAGTCTTCCCAAGGAAGCCTTTGAGCTCAAAACAAAGGAAGTTACTCGATTTAAAGGCAATGTCTTCTTTTGAGTCCTTTTGTTTTATTTTTCTTCTCCAACCCCCTAAACTATTTTTATTCTCTTATTTTATAAAAACTACAGTATCCTCAATATACTAGGATGTTGTTATAAAAAGGATTAAAGCTACAATTACACACACCTACATCTAATGGTTAAAGAACATACGGTTTTCGGGGATGGTGAATTTATGCCTCCCGAAACGATGATTGTTCAACATTCTTTTAACACCTTAAAAGGTGGCCATTAAGATGTCACTATATTTATATATTATATATAATATGTTTCTGTTTTCCTTAAGCTTCTGTATTTTTCATTTTGGGTATACCTTTATGGTTTCCATTATGGGTAAACGTGATATCTTCATTTAAGGAAGTGCGGACTACCGCCCTCTCAAAGTGATTTGATTCGTTAAATACCATATGTGGGACCTATAAAAGTTGGAACTATGATATTATATATTATATTATACTGGAATTATAATATACCTTTATATCATTATGATTCCATTCTATAAATACGAAATATAAATGAAAGTACCGTTCATGCGTACGTGCTGCTTACCGTCTCCATGAGAGGTGCATTTAATTTCTTACCTCTAAATGATTATGTAATATTATAAATGCATGCATGTACTGGATATATATGAAGTATATGATATCTACATCAGGGATACTATTATGGATATAATGGATACATGAACAAGTTGTAATTGGAAAGGGATTATTTTTTACTCAAGTACCAATGATCGTTAAAACGACCGTTATTAACTTAAATAATTACATAGTGTTCATGACATGGAAATAAGTGATATAAAAGGAATAATGAACTTGAAAAAGGTTCTTAAACAAGTAGAAATTAACTCAAGTTTATTATTCAGGAGATTAATGAATGACCGAGTCAAGTCGGACCCGAGGTATGGGACTTCATCTCAATCTCCTTTCATGGAGGCATATTTTGTTTTATACACAACCTTCTTTTATAAGGTGTATAAACCCCTTGGACTTTTACGTTTATCCAAAAGGAATATTTTTTATATGAAGCATTTTACTAAACGACAAAAGGGAATGTTTTTGTCGTACGTATGCGGCGACAATGACTTCTCTGCCACCATGACCATTATTTGAGTTTCAGCTTCCTCTACAAGCCATACCTTTTTTTTAAAAGAAAAATAAATACCATGTTTTACTTTTATTTTATTTTGGTATTTAAAATGGTTTTCATAATGTTTTTTATATCAATGTGGTGTATTGATATCTTATGATTGAAAGGTGGAAATGTTATGTTTCCTTTATGCATGTTTTATGTGATACGATTATGTTGAGGTTCATGGGAATTATTATAAAGATGGGTGGTTCTGTGATAAACTAAGGGCGGGTGAGCCCGATATAGCTCTCCAATGCATTGGGTAATGCGAAGGAGTTAAACGTTAAGGTTTCTCCGAAGAGATTTAGGAAATATACTGTGATGGGTATTCCAAACGTAACCAAGAGGGTTACTCCCTACGTAAGAATGTTATGAAAGCCTCAAGTTACCTTTATTTCTTATGATTTCTATGATTTACTCATGATTTGATGAGGTTTGTTAAAGTGCTTATGTTTTATGGGTAAAGTATGATTTCATTTTTATGTATAAATGTACCCATGTTTCCTTTCCATGTTATTATAACCCATACTGAGCTTTTTATGCTCATCCCAAGTTTTTTTGAAATTTTTTTCACAGGTCAATGGAAAGGTACATGATATGATGATAGTATCAAGGAAGTGTCATGAAAGAATCCATGTTTATTTTAAATATGTTTCCATTGATGGGAATGAAGAATACTATCTTTATGTAACCACTTTGTTTATATGCGGAATGTAATGCAAGTTTTATGATCTAATTCTCTAGAACTCTAAACCTGAAAAGATCTTCAATGTGTAATCTTGTAATAAATCATGATTAAGTAAGGTTTAAGGCGAGAGCCTTATAGTTGGTATCAAAGGTCGGTTTAGATAACTTTAGGAGTTAGAATTCTATTAAATGATTATTAAAAAAAAATTTGAAATGATATAGCATTTGAAGATTACCATATTGCTTCATCTAAGACATCTTTGTTCCGAATGGTTTTCCGCAGAGGGAATTGGGAAGAAGTGCTTGGAAGGCATACAGAAGGAAATAACCTTCCGAATCAGCATCCCGAGATGGTCGGAATTGGAACTGAACAGTTTTTTGCAGTGATGGCACATTTGAATCAGGCTATAAATGGTTGTGGTATCCATGCACGAGATCAGCCAGATCAACCGCAGAGGAACATGTCAGTGGTGGAACATTTCATGAGGCAACATCCCCCATCATTCAGAGGATCATCTGACTTTGTGTTAGCTGAAGGGTGGATTAAAGCACTGGAGAAGATTTTCGATGTCATGGGGTTTTCAGACAATCAAAAGGTTAGTCTTTCTATTTATCGTTTGGAGGGTGAAGCAGATCAGTGGTGGTCAATGGTTAAAAATATCAGGGACGCTGATGAGATTGATGCTCTCGACTGGGATGAATTCAAAGGTATGTTTCTTGAGAAGTATTTTCCTAAGGCAGTTCGACTTAGGATGGAAAATCAATTCTTGGAATTGAGGCAAGAGGAAGACTCAGTGGCTACCTATGAAGAAAGGTTCACTCGATTGGCAAGGTATGCTCCAAATTTTATCCGAGACCTTGATAGTAAAATCAATTGTTTTTACTCAGGATTAAAGCCAAAATATCGAAGGGCATTAGCTTCTCGTGAGTTTAAAAGTTATGAAAAGCTTGTTCGATGTGCTGAGAAGGTGGAAATGAAGTTTTCCGATGACCAAGTGTTCTATAACAACCAACAGAAGAAGAGACTGAGGTGGCAGGAGAAAGGTAAGAATTATTCAAAAAAGTCTGATGGTAAGAAAGCTAAGTTTCCAGTTTGTGATAAATGTGAAAAAAGGCATGATGGGGAATGTCTTCTGAATTCTGCAAAGTGCTACCGATGTGGTAAGATGGGACATAAGGCTCGTGATTGCACTGAAAATGATCAAGGTGAAGGTAAGACCAAATTTGATTTACAGTTAGTGAAATGATATAAGTGCAATGAGATGGGTCACTATGCAAACGAGTGTCCGACAAAGAGCTTGAGTGATGGGAATTAGTTAGACTACAAGCAGAAAGGGGTGGTGAAATCTTTTGCAACTACTTCAGCAGACGTCGGGCCATCAAATGAAGTTGTATCAGGTACTTTGTTTGTTTTTTCAGATTATGCCAGTGTGTTGTTTGATTCGGGATCTACACATTCTTTCATCTCTGAAAACTTTTCTAGTAAAATGGGAATACCATCTCAATAAGTGACTCCTGAACTTGTGTTAAAAACACCTGGGGGAAATGTTGAGGCAAAAAAAATTTATAAGAATCTTCCTATCCTTATCTGTGGAAAGAACCTACTTGAAAACCTTATTGTTCTACCTCTATTAGAGTTTGATGTTATCCTGGGTATGGATTGGCTCTCTATTTACCATGCTAAGATTGATTGTAGAGCTAAAGAAGTTTCTTTTCAAAAATACTTTCAGTTTGTGTAGAAAAATGAACCCTTACTGTTGATAACATATCAAGAGGCCAAGAAACTTGTAAAAGATGGAAATGAATGTTACCTTGCACACATCGTTGAAAATAAAGGAACTGTTCAAATTAATGATGTGCCAGTGGTAAATGAGTATCCTGATATTTTTCCTGATGAGTTGCCTGGAATAATACCAGATAGGGATGTTGAGTTTACTGTTGACTTAGTTTCTGATGCTTAGCCAATTTCAAAACTTCCTTATCAAATGGCTCAAATTGAACTTTTAGATTTTAAAGAGAAATTGCAAGATTTATTAGAGAAAGGTTTCATTCGACCTAGCACATCACCATGGGGTGCTCCTGTTTTATTTGTTAAAAAGAAAGATGGTTCTTTGAAACTTTGCATTGATTATAGGGACTTGAATAATATCACTGTTAAGAACAAATATCTTTTGCCTCATATCGAAGATTGGTTTGATCAGCTCCAGGGAGCTCAGTTTTTTTCAAATATTGACTTGAGATCGGGGTACCATTAGCTGAAGGTAAAGGAGGTAGATATTCCGAATACCGCGTTCCGTACGAGATATGGCCATTATGAATTTGTAGTAATGCATTTTGGGCTAACCAATGCACCTGTTATATTAATGGACTTAATGAATAGAATTTTCCATGAGTTCTTGGATAAGTTTGTGGTGGTTTTTATTGATGATAGTTTGGTGTTTTCTAAAAGTAAAGAGGAGCATGAAAGACATTTAAGGGTTATATTGAAAACCTTAAAAGAAAAGAAACTGTATGGAAAATTCAGAAAGTGTGAGTTTTGGTTGCAACAAATTTCTTTCCTTGGTCACATTGTTTCTAAAGATGGAATAACTATTGATCCAGCAAAAACAAAAGATGGGGAAGACTGGCCAAGACCCACAAATGTAACTAAGATTCGTAGCTTCCTTGGTTTGGCAGGCTATTAATGAAGGTTTGTTAGAAAATTTTCACGATTATCTTGTCCAATGACTAAGCTAACTCGGAAGGGTGTTAAGTTTATCTGGACAAAAGAATGTGATGATTGTTTTCAGGAATTGAAAAAAAGATTGGTGAATGCTCCAGTTTTGGCACTACCTTCCAGGAATGGTGAGTTTGTTATATACAGTGATGCTTCATTGAAAGGACTTGGTTGCGTCCTAATGCAGAATGATCAGGTAATTGCTTATGCTTCACGATAGTTGAAAACTCATGAGGTAAATTACCCTACACATGATTTGGAATTAGCTGCTGTTGTTTTTGCTTTAAAAATTTTGAGGCATCATTTTTATGGAGTAAAGTGTGAAATATATACCGATCACAAAAGTTTAGAGTGTATATTCACTCCGAAAGAGTTAAACATGATACAGAGGAGATGGATGGAATTAATCAAGGATTATGATTGTACAATTCATTACCATCCGGGAAAAGAAAATAAAGTGGATGATGCTTTGAGTCGAAAAAGTAATGCTTCATTAGAAATGTTGCGTTTGGAACGTGATCCTTTGGTTAAGGATTTGCTGAACTTTGGCATAGATGTTGTTGGTGCAGGAAGGCCTTCTGTTTTGTTTCAGGTATCAGTGAGATCTTCTCTATCAGGAAGAATCAAGCAAGCACAGAAGTAAGATAGTGAGGTGCATAAAAAGGATGATCTTGTTCAGAAAGGTAAGTTTCCTGAATTCTACATTGATAATGATTGTGTTTTGAGATTTGGGAAGAGATTGTGTGTGCCTTGTGATTCACATTTGAAGAGAGATTTGTTATGTGAAGCTCATAGTTCTCCGTTTTCAGTTCATCCGGGCAGTACTAAGATGTATAGAGATCTGCAGGAGTATTACTGGTGGGATGGAATGAAAAGAGATATTGCTGATTTTACTATGAAGTGTTTGACATGTCAACAGGTTAAAGCAGAGCGGCAGTTACCGAAAGGGATGCTTCAGCCTTTACTAGTGCCAGAGTGGAAATGGGAGAATAAATCCATGGACTTTGTTGTGGGATTACCGAAAAAATCTCGAGGTAATAATGCAATCTGGGTTATTGTTGATCGCTTGACCAAATCTGCTCATTTCCTTGCTATACGAGATACTTTCTATCTTGATCAACTTTCCCATTTTTATCTTAAAGAGATAGTGAGGTTACATGGAGTTCCTCTCTACATTATATCGGATCGTGATCCCAGGTTTACTTCTAACTTTTGCAAAGGCCTTCAGAAGTCGTTGGGTACTGAATTAAATTTTAGTACAGCTTTTCATCCTCAATTAGATGGGCAGTCAGAACGAACAATTCAGACCTTGGAGGATATGCTACGATCTTGTTCGATGGATTATCAGGGAAGTTGGGACCAACATCTTTCTTTGGTTGAATTTTCATATAATAACAGTTTTCATTCCAGCATACAGATGGAACCATTTCAGGCATTATATAGGAAGCTGTGTCGAACTCTAGCTTTCTGGGATGAAGTGGGTGAAAGGAAGTTGATGGGACTAGAATTGGTAGAAGAGTTGGTAGAAAAAGTTCATCTGATTCAGAAGCACATGAGAACAGCTCACAGTAGGCAGAAGAGTTATGCAGACAACAGGAGGAAGGATCTATCTTTTGAGGTAGGTGATCATGTTTTCTCAAGGTTTCTCCTTGGAAAAGTGTGATGAGATTTGGTAAGAAAGGAAAGCTGAGTCCAAGGTTTATTGGACCATATGAAATTCTCGAGAGAGTTGGATCAGTTGCATACCGGGTGGCTTTACCTCCGAGTTTATCTCAGGTACACAATGTTTTTCACGTTTCGATGTTGAGAAAGTATATGCCAGATTCATCTCATGTTTTGAGTCCAGAGGTAGTTCACCTGGAAGAGAACCTATCTTATGAGGAACAACCGGTCCAGATTCTTGACCATAGGGAGAAAGTGTTACGGAATAAGGTGATTCACCAGGTAAAGGTTTTGTGGAAAAACCACATGATTGAAGAGGCAACATGGGAATCTGAAAATGCAATGAGGGATAAGTACCCCCATTTATTCGATAAGTAAATAAATTGCGGGGATGCAATTTTCTAAAGGGGGGAAGGATGTAACATCAAAAGTAAGTAATGTATAATAGATATTTTTATCTATGCCTATTAATGAATTAGATAGTGTTTTAGAGGCTTAAAATAAAAATAAATCCAATCTTAAGCATGGAATACACTAATATTTTTAAAAGATTGTTTTACTGCCTTTTGATGACAAACCATTTTTGAATCTATCTTTTGACAATTTTATAAACTATGTTTGTCAAAATAAACTAATTCTTTATGATTGGGAGATCAAAATTTACTTTGTGTGAATTTTTGGAATTTTTCTGACAAGGATCATTTTTTAATGAATAGTGAAAAATACTGCATTTTACATCAAAACTACTTTTTAATCTAATTTATTTATATGATTAGATTATATTTTGAATTTGTTTTGAAGTGAAATTAGAATATATTTTTACCATTTAACCCAATGGTGGTCATTGGAATCAATTTCACTTTGAAATTGGACTTAAACTGGTGTCAATCTTTTGATACTTATTGTTTCATAAAAACACGCTATTTGCTCTATCAGCGGGAATTAATTATTAAATGAATTAATGTGACTTATATGTTTTTAATTTTGAAAAATAGACTTCAGTTTTGAATTCAAAATATCAGCTATAGCTTAGGGTGAATTTTTGGTATTTTTCTGAAAAACATCAATTTTGGATGAATAGTGAAACCACTAAGTGGTACTTATAAAAACTGATTTTTCGTTTAAATGAAATTTTACCACTTATGTGTTTTGAATTTCAAAAATCCGACATACATGGTTGTCATTAAAGAAGTAAAATGTGGTTCAATGAGATTAAAATAATTTTTTTGGTGAATAGTAACTTTTAAGTTCTTAATCGTGATTAGTGGTAATTAGGGTAGTTTAAGGAAAAAATAATGCTTTAATAATATGAAATGACCTAGACACATGTCCTAACCTTATTTTATGTGTCATGGCTGACCATGAAAAGCCATGGATCATCTTGGGGACCCCATGGAGCCACTTTGGTTTGGAAATGACATAAATAACTTTTTATTTAATGTTAAAGTAAAAAATGACACAAACATGAGTTATTTTACGAAAACAATTTTTATATGAGGTTATGCAAGTCAGATTTTTGACTATAAATATTCATTGGAAAGATAAAACGATTTCCTACATCATAGTAGTTTTTTTTGATAATTTTTTGACAATAAATAAATAAATTTATTTATGACATCATGATGATGCAGCGATGACCTCATTATTTAACGATTGAAATAAAATGGAAAGATAATGTAATACGTAAGACCTACACATGTCCAAAACCTATTGGATGAGTGGATTTCGAACCCTTATCACCATATCATATAATTATGTCAATGTGGTACCTTTTGAATCCGAAACTCATTTTAAAATAAAGTAACTTATATTTTCTTTCCTAGAGTGCCCCTCCTCTCCTCTTATAAAAGGCCCCCACCCCTACCTCCTTACCCACACTTCCAAAGCCTTTGGCTCGGCCAACCCCTGCTCATTTTGTCTCTCCACTTCCCTCTCTTACTCCTTGAAGCCTCATGTTGGGACGAAGTCTTCCCAAGGAATCCTTTGATCTCAAACCAATGGAAGTTACCCGATTTTAAGGTAATGTCTTCTTTTGAGTCCTTTTGTTTTTTTTGGCTTATCCAACCCCATAAACTCTTTTTATTCTCTTATTTTGTAACAACTCCAGTATCCTAAATAAACTAAGATGTTGTTATAAGATGTATTCAAGCTACATTTACACACACCTACATCTAATGGTTAAAGAACATACGGTTTCCGTGGATGGTGAATTTATGCCTCCCAAAACGATGATTGTTCAACATTCTTTCAACACCTTCAAAGGTGGCCATTAAGATGTCACTATATTTATATATGATATATAATATGTTTTTGTTTTCCTTAAGCTTCTGTATTTTTCATTTTTGGTATACCTTTATGGTTTCCATTATGGGTAAACGCGATATCTTCATTTAAGGAAGTGCAGACTACCGCCCCCTCAAAGTGATTTGATTCATTAAATACCATATGTGGGACGTATAAAAGATGGAACTATGATATTATATATGATATTATACTGGAATTATAATATAACTTTATATCATTATGATTCCATTCTATAAAAACGAAATAGAAATGAAAGTAGCGTTCATGCGTACGTACGTCATACCGTCTCCATGAGCGGTGCATTTCATTTCTTACCTATAAATTATTATGTAATATTATAAATGCATGAATGTACTGGATATATATGACATATATGATATCTACATCATGAATACCATTCTGGATATAATGGATACATGAACAACTTGTAATTATAAAGGGATTATTTTTTACTCAAGTACCAATGATCGTTAAAACGACCGTTATTAACTTAAATAATTACATAGTGTTCATGACATGGCAATAAGTGATATAAAAGGAATAATGAACTTGAAAAAGGTTCCTAAACAAGTAGAAATTAACTCAAGTTTATTATTCAGGAGATTAAAGAATGACCGAGTCAAGTCGGACCCGAGGTATGGGACTTCGTCTCAATCTCCTTTCATTGAGGCATATTTTTTTTATACACAACCTTCTTTTATATGGTGTATAAACCCCTTTGAATATTACTTTTATCCAAAAGGAATATTTTTTATACGAAGTGTTCTACTAAATGACAAAATGGAATGTTTTTGTCGTACGTATGCGGCGACAACGACTTCTCCGCCGCCGTGACCGTTATTTGAGTTTCAGCTCCTCTACAAGCCATACCTTCTTTTTTAAAAGAAAAATAAATACCATGTTTTAATTTTCTTTTATTTTGGTATTGAAAATGGTTTTCATAATGTTTTTTATATCAATGTGTTTTATTGATATATTGTGATTGAAAGGTGGAAATTTTATGTTTCCTTTATGCATGTTTAATGTGATACAATTATGTTGAGGTTCTTGGGCATTATTATGAAGATGGGTGGTTCCAGGATAAACTAACGGCGGGTGAGCCTGATATAGCTCTCCAATGCATTGGGTAACGCAAAGGAGTGAAACGTTAAGGATTCTCCGAAGAGATTTAGGGAATATACTGTGATGGGTATTCCAAACGTAACCAAGAGGGTTACTCCCTACGTAAGAATGTTATGAATGCTTCAAGTTACCTTTATGTCTTATGATTTATATGATTTACTCATGATTTGATGAGGTATGTTAAAGTGCTTATGTTTTATGGGTAATGTATGATTTCATTCTTATGTATATATATACCCATGTTTCCTTTCCATGTTTTTATAACCCATACTGAGCTTTTTATGCTCATCTCATGTTTTTTTGAAATGTTTTTCATAGGTCAAGGGAAAGGTACATGATATGATGATAGTGTCAAGGAAGTGTCAAGAAAGAATCCATGTTTACTTTAAATATGTTTCCATTGATGGGAATGAAGAATACTATCTTTATGTAACCACTTTGTTTATATGTGGAATATAATGAAAGTTTTATGATCTAATTCTCTAAAACTCTAAACCCGAAAAGATCCTCAACGTGTAATCTTGTAATAAATCAAGATTAAGTAAGGTTTAAGGTGGGGGCCTTATAGTACCACCTTTCACCCTCAGATAGTTGGTCAAATGGAGGGGACAATTTAGACTCTCGAGGACATGATTCGCGCATGTGTCCTCGACTTTGGTTGCAGCTGGGAGGACCACCTACCCTTGGTGGAGTTCACGTACAACAACAGCTATCACTCCACCATTGGGATGGCACCATACGAGGCATTGTACGACTAACCTTGCATATCACCTATGTGCTGGATGGACCCTGGGGAGTCAGCACTTGTGGGAACGGAGATGGTTCAGGCCACGACGGAGAAGGTCCAGGTCATCCAGGAGCGGATGAGGACAGCTCAGAGCCGGCAGAAGTCCTATAATGACAGGAGGCGGAGGCCACTATAGTTTGAGGATGGTGACGACGTCTTCTTGTGGGTCTCACCACGACGTGGTTTACAGTGATTTGGCCAAGGCAGCAAGTTGTCTCCATGCTTCATCGGACCATTCTAGGTCCTTAGCAGGATTGGTGAGGTGGCTTATCGCCTGGCTCTACTACCTCAGTTGCACCGGTTGCACGACGTCTTCCATGTATCCCAGCTGAGGAGATACGTGCACGACCCGACCAATATCATTGTCCATGGGGAGCTGGACATAGATGATGGGGCGACTATTGCGGAGGTCCCAGTGGAGATTGAGGATCGACAGGAGTGGGCCCTACATCGACAGTTGATTCCTCTAGTGCGCATCGGATGGCAGCACAGAATCCTCCAGGAGAGCACTTGGAAGCAGGAGGCGCAGATGCGTGCACAGTACCAAAATTTTTTCCCATAGTTTTTGATGTATCTTTATGGGGACGTAAAGCCCTGAGGTGGGAGTAATGTAAAGACCTGTAAAATTAAAGGGAATTTTTTCATAATTTTCTTTGGGGTTTTAGAAGAATGCAGTTTCTTGAAGGCACTTGATATCAAGGCCTGGTGTGCCCGAAATTTCTATCCGAATTTTAGCTCGGGTACGTTCAGTGAATGAATGAGCGGGATTTTCTAAATTTTGAACTGGTGCCCGAAAACGAATTCTGAGGGCACCGATGAATTCGTAGCACCGGTAATTGCTTAGGAACACCTTTTTCGGAGTTGCGTTTTCACGAGAGGAGTTGTTAAAATTTATGGAAGTTAAAAATAATATTTAACAATTTTATTTTTCTTCTAAGTGTTAAAACCATTGGGTGTAAGTTGGGTAACCACCCAACCTCCCAAGAGGGGTTATGAGGGCGGTGGGGCTCACACGAACCCCACCCCTTCATTTTCACTAACTCTCCTATTAAATGACCCGTGAATTAATTGATTATATTAATTCAACTTTTGAATTTCAAACTTAAGTCATGTTAATAAAATAAGTAAAGGAGTTATTTTGTTTTTGTTGGAACTTGTTACATTGGTAGGATTTGGAGAAAAGAAAATGGATTGAGGATCTTCTTCTTCATTGATGAAGAATGTGAAGAACGCCGACCTCCTACGAAGGTCGACCAGAACGCCGGATCCTTGGAGATCGACGACACGACACCGACGAATCATTTCTCCGCGACGCGACGATTCTCCTTCTGCGATGCCTTCATCCACGACGGTTGATTCCGCGACGAACCTCCATCCAAACTACGCGTGAGGTTAGGGTTTATGCGTTTCCATTTGTGAATTTCTTCCGTCATCATTTCTCGTACAATTGGACCACTTGTTATCAGATTACGGGAGGGGGTCAGACCGACCAAACATGACCGACTCTCCTCCCCTTTTTCTTTTGTCTACCTTGTGGTGGAATAGAAAGGGGATGGAACAGTTCCTTCATACCAAGCAGAAACGAGTGGCATGGATGCGCGGAGCCATCGCGCCTAGCCGGAAACACCCGAAGACACTGCGGCCAGAGAGGGGCCGTGGCGGAGGGGTCCGGCGCCGTCGCGCCGCACCGGACAGAACAAGCTGCAGCGATGCAGGGGTACTGGCCCTCACCAGTCCCTTGGCGGCAGAAGCCGGTTGGCCGGAGCAGGCCGGCTGTTCAGGGGGAGAGCCGAGGGTTACGACCCCCGACTGGCCTATAAAGAGAGGCCCCCATTATGGGGGGCCGCTGTTACACACAGGGGGGGCAGCACCCCCCACCCCAAATCCGATCGGCCAAAACGGCCAAGCCCCCTGGCCGTGGGCCGCGCCAGCCCGCCAGGCCGGGCCGCGGCCCAGCAGGCCGACCCAGGGGGTCTCGAGCCGGGTCGGTCCGGGCCCGAATCCCCCACTACCGGACTTTTGCGTCTATTGCCCATAACATGGGATATGGACCTTCGATCGATACACCGTCAGTTGCATAGAGATCCTTGGATCGATATGGTCATTTTGGTATATTATACTCAAGGTTTCAGAGTACTTTTAGTTTAGCCGGGTTGGTTCGCACACGAAACCAATCGGGCCCTCGGAGTGGAAACACTTATAACATGACCTCCGAACGTCCGATTGACATGCCGTCAACTTTGTTGGATTCCTCTTAGTGAGATGGACCTTTTTACTTACTCCGATTGAGGTTTATACACAGTTGGAGTACGGTCAGGTTGGTTTTGACTTAAAATCCAACCAGGCCCCTGGGACGAAAATGCCAATAACTCTCAGACCGGGCGTCCGAATAACGCGTCGTCTGTCACGTTGAGTTCCTGTTGACGATACAGAACATTTTGATACATCAACTCTAGACATTGTGTCTGTTGATGTATCAGCCCCTCGGCCCATGGAGCGGACCCTCCCGAATGATCTTGTTGTGTGCGGGAACCCTAGAGCTGGCTGCGACTACGACGACTGTACAGAAATCCTTCATGGATTCGACGACGATGACTACAGCACTCAGAGATACTACATGGATCAGTGCTACTGATCCTATGTGGGTCAGATCCTATGTGGGTCAGCGCTCAGCAGTCCTGTGTGGGCCAGCACCTACAGATCATGTGTGGGTCCGATCATGTGTGGGTCATTACAGGGGTTAGTTACCTATCGATCCTGTGTGGGTCAATGTAGGGGTTAGTTACCTATCGATCCTTTGTGGGTCATTGCGGGGGTTAGTACCTATCGATCCTGTGTGGGTCCGATGGAATAGATGAATCAGAAACTACATCTGATCATCTCTATCATCTTATGAAGAAGTATACCTGTGTGAGTTGAATCTTAACTTTCAATCCTTATCTTCGATGAGATTGACTTGATATCCTGTGTGGATTATATTATGCTTTCCTGTGTGGACCGAGTTGTGATTTCCTATGTGGACTAGACTATACTTGATCTCAGATATTGGAGTCGAACGAGAATTGAAGACTTAGGTATATGTATGGGAATACACCTAAGTAATGTCGGATGTTACTTCGTAATTGTATCTTTCCTTTGAGGATTATCCTTTGTGGTTTCTGGGAGACCGTTAGGGGTCTCGGGGTCCCTACTGAGTAGCTTATACTCACCCCTGCATGGGCTATGCACGCACTATGTTGTGTTGGATGCAGATGACAGACAACGCTGATCATGGTAGAGGCACGAGGAGCAGGTCGGTACCCGGAGGTGGACCACTAGGTGGGGCGTACTCAGAGTGGATGGCTGGACCTGAGGAGCTGTGGAGGATATCTCTACACTCCCTTCAGGTGGGACTTCCAGTGGATGGCTCGACGTTGCGGCTTTACTTTTAGTTTCTTTTTTCCCTATCCAGTTATACTTTACTTTCAGTTTGGGTTTGTATACTGGCCCACTTACCTTTGTACACTTACTATTGTACCCAGTTATTACTTAGTGTTTACTTCTGCTTGTTTGCTCTGTGGTTTTTTCTAACTTTACAAAGGCAATGCCTCCCCAATTTACCGGAAATTACGCCTTGGTGCTAGTTGTTAGCCCCTGGCCTATGGAAGGCGGGCTTGGGGTAGTCACAACATGGGCTCCGAGGACGGGTCGTGACAATAAGGTTATTTGTTAACTCAACTCCCTTTATTGAGTGAAAAAGATTATTCTAGAACTACTTTCCCACACAACTGATTTATTTCACCTAATGATTATATATATTTTTAATTTTTTTCCTCTATAGATGATGATTACATTTAAATTAATCATGTTACATTAATTATATTCATTATCAAAAAGCATATCGTTATTAATAATAATTACAATGCACTTTAATAATAGATTTTCCTCCATATCCATGCATTACGTTCTTGAAAATTTATATTTTTTATTTGAAAGCATAATGTACTCTTATCTCATGTGAAAAAATCATTCCATTATCCTTTTTTTAGATTTTTGTTTAAAAAACTCTATTTATGATGTCTGGTTTAAAAAAAGTATTTTGAAAATCAAAAAAGGCATTCCATCGATTCAGAATAAATTCGTGTATCATATACTTGGAATTTATTTTGATAGAATTTATATCTTTTCTAGGATATAGTATAGAATTTTATTTGTCAAAGGTAATTTTTTCGAGTGTTTTTACATTATCTTTTTTTAAATCTTTTTCAAATATACTTTTTGAACTTTATTTTTTTAAAAAAATTTCCAAATTTTCGCATATTTTATGAAATATTTTTGTTATTTTATAGGTTTGATTAGTCATGATTCATTAAAAAATTAATTGGACTTCAAAAAAAGTTTATTCACTTTTTTTAAAATACATTTGTAATGAGAGTCGCAACTTCATCTTTCATAATTTCAATAAAAACATTTTATAATTTAACTTAATGATTTTTCATCTATTGTTCTCTCTGTATTTAAAGGTATTTTTTTCTAGGGAAGTTATTTTTCTTGAAACACTGCATAAATGTTCTTAAGAAATATTATTTTCTGTAATAGATTTTTATGAATCAATCATTTAAATTCATGAGTCAAGTTTTGATGATACAATCTGCTTATACTTTGAAACCCATATTTCATTACATAGGTTGTTATGAGGTGTTAATTGATTTTTCCAACTGAAAAAATATATGTAAATTTATATATATTGATAATTTATGGGGGAGGTTATATATAGCCCTCCAATTAATCTATAATTTTTATATCTCATGATATCAAAAGGGAACACTAGAGGATTTTTCATAAAGAAAAGGGAAGACAAGAGGATTTATACCATGTCAATGGGTACATTGGAGTATTTATCCTAATGAAATGTGTTCATGAGGAAATTTATCCCATGAAAAATGGTACAAAAGGGGACTTTTCTCATGCCAATGGGTACATGGGAGTTTTATCCAAGTACAATGGGGTACATGGTACGTTCTATACCAAGAAATTGGGTATATGGGAGGATTATCACAATACAAAGAAGTTACATAGGTGATTATCCGAAGCTTACTATGTGTTGAATTGATAGTGGGTTTCATGACATATGATTTGTAGTCTCATGTTAATTCAATACTTTTATAAACTATTTTTGTTCTTATTCTTAGGATTCTATACTAAATTATAATGTCATATTATTCCATATACTAATCCAACGGTATTTGTTTTGATTTATATTACATGGACAATAAATATTATACTATAATATTTTAATAAGATATTTCTCTGATGATCATTTTTCCTTATATTCATTGAATAAATCACTTAATAACCTATTCATATTTTTTCCATTACTATGGGTTTTACATCTTCATTTTATTATGTGTCCCTTCCCTTTTTATAAAGATGTTTATAACAAATGAGATGACGAGAAGGGAGTCTATTGTGGTTTGTTAATGGAGAAATGTTCACATATTTCACTTTTGTAGATAATCCTCAAAGAAATTATACCATTAGTTATTAGGTTTTGTGACTATTTTAGAGGTATATTGATTATTTATTTAATAAAAATAAAAAAAAATTATCTTTATCATGGCTCATTATACATTTATTTTTTAAAAGCCAAAAAGTGTAGGATTCAATAACAATTCAAAATGTCTTATAGGTTTGAAATTCTCTTCTAAAAAATTTCTATGTTTGAAAATATAAATACAAATACGAGTTGAATCATTAAAAATATCTCCTATAGATTTTTTTTGTCTCTTGACAAATAATAAATGTTTTTTATCTTGTAATTTTGATATCACTTTTACAAGGATGATAAGGAATTGTTCATTTTCAATTATGGACTCAGATTTCAGATTTTTATGAATTTGTTTTAGTTATAACTAAATAGAGTTTTTTAATATGTTATATTTTGTTTATGTTACTAAAAATGTCCTCATCTTAATTTATTCCCAATATTATCAGATATTATATTCATTTGTGGATGATTAGGAATTTCATGTGCTATTTTTCAAGTGGATTTATCTGAAAAATTCAATATCTAAATGAACATAAACGATCTAAATGTTTTGTATTTTTTTATATTTTTAATATATACAAAAAATATTTCACATGAAAAATTATAAATATTTTCATGAAAAATAAGGTTCAAAAATTTAGAATATTTCATTAGATTCATTGAAATTGAATAAGAGTTAAATATTATAGGAATTTTGATACAAAATATTTTCTTCATTCATACAATATTTTTTTCTATTATTTTCTCCCAACATACATGTAACTGAATCATTTTCAAGAATTTCAATTTCTACAATAGAGAATAACTCATTTTTAGTGATAAAAATATCATATGTAAAATCCAATAATCGATTATTAAAATATAGAGTAATCACATTTTTATAAGTGGATGAATAATCCTCGATTAGATTCTTCAATTATAAAAAAATTAAAATAAAATAATTATATTAGAAAATCAATTGAAACATTTCCCTTGATATCATTTATTATTGATTTTGTAGTTTTCAAGAAAATTCTCCCAATAATAAGTGCAAAATGTGTAACTAACCAACCTTCTTCCATATATAATCCATAAAAAACACCATGAAAACTCATATACCTTATTTATACTAAAACCCCTTTATGAATCAAGCAAGATTAGTTTCACATTGGTTGGATAGTTGAGTTAAAAATAATACAGCTTATATATCTCTAATCTATAGTAATGACCAAACTAAATGGGATATGAAACATATATATTCTCATTATTCTAGAATGGAATCCTTGAATTCATAATCCCCAATAGTGTAAGAAATGATAAAAATTACTAGTTATTTTCATTTTACATGAAATTCATATTTAATCATTGAGAAATAATTTCTCCATATGATTAATTTTAAACCTCATATGAATTCAATTTTTGAAAATATATATCCTTTAAAAGCTACACATATCATTGACTTTTTTACACAATATCAAGAAATTGGATATTAATATTAATCGTTATAATATTTTTTAAAACATATTTTTCCAAATGACTTTCAACAAGCTTCCTCACTGTGGGTTACTTATTTTCTACCATAATAGTGTTTTGATGATTTTGTTATCCTCTTTGGAATTGTTTTGTTGAAAAATGGATCTTTTAATTATTTTTTAATTCTTTAAAGTTTTTTTAAAAAAATATTCTTCTTTTAAAAATTATTTTTTATTTATAACTAATTCTGAAATTTCAGATGGATCAATAATATTTGTTCGTTCCATAAAAAAGTCAAAATTATGTGAATATTGTTTGAATCTTACTTCAACATTTTTTGGTTCAAAATATTGTTTTTAATTTATAGTTTGAATTTTCATTGGATGATTAACACTCATAATTTATATAACAATCATACTTTCGTTTCACATATCATTGGTATTCACTTGAGTTTGGAAATTTGAACAACCAAATATTTTATTTATATGATGAAAACTTTTTTAAACATTTTTTCAATTTATGTCATCAAATTATTCTTCATAATATATTATTGTATAACAGTTTACTCACATTTATTTTTTGGTATTTTTTTGGGATGAGTAGAATGACTATTTATTCTATAAAAATAAATGGATCTATCATTGATGCATAATGGTTTAAAATGACCAGAATCACTTTTGAATAATATTTTTATTCATTATAATTGTATACATTTTTACTTCGAGATGTTATTATAGGATTGGTTAAAATATTGGTTAGGATGAAAATATATTTCATGGTTTTATTTGATGGTTCATCCAATTATAAGGATCTATCATTTAATATAATGGATCACTAAAATTTTCATTTCATGAAAATAATTATTAGTAGAATAGGAATTGAGATCATTTTTTAGGTTTAGTTGGGTTGTTTATGTGTTGAGTAACAGTATTAATCTAACCATTTTTGTGATAGCAATATGTTTAATCACAATCATGATAATTTCATAAGTGGACGTGGGAACGTATTGATCATATTTGAGATGTAAATGGAATGGTGTTCCCAATTAATGACCATTTGAGAAATGTTTCCTATAATAGTTCTAGAAAAAGCATTTATTTAATCTTATAAATGTCATCCTACAATAGTATATATCATTCATATATCAGTATGGAAATTTACCTCAAAAAATATTAAATAACCTTTCTCCAATAATTTCATTGTTGGAAAAATTAAAAAATCTCCTCTTGAATCATTCATATTATTCTTGAAATGTTTCACCTTGTGTCTTCCAAGTACCCTAAATTTATTCTCTTATTACATCAGTTCCAGAAGTAAGGAAGAAAATTTATGAAAAATATTTTTCAATTCATTCCATTCCCTAAACAATGTAAAATTGAAATGGAAAACCCATTATTTATCATCAACATAGAAATAAAATTGAGAATCCAAAAAAAAATCATCTCTATTGAATCCTAATTATTTCATATTAAACAAATATAACTAGTCCCTTCAATATGCTTATTTATATCTGCACATGGTAGTCCATTTAATTTTAGGATTTCGTGAGTTAAACAAGATTTGATCTCAATGTTAATAGGAACATCAAGGTATTATATAATGAATTGAGTATATCATACATATATATTACATTATTTTATATTAATATTAAATGAATTATGCTAAATAAAACTACTGAACAAACCAATTTAGTGTGTTTTAAGAATATGTACATAGTCTTTTAATTTAGTTAAATATTTTAAACACATCCGATAATGATGTTATCCTTTATCACTCTTCACAAAGTTACCAAACATAAAATCTTTCATCATAACACAGGGAAAGGAATCATTAGAAAGGGTGTGATTATATTCTTATTAAGAGTAAAATATGGATTTTTTTAAGTATAATATAAACACAATTTTTTTAAAACAATATAATAACATAGAAAAACCATACTCTTTATAATCACATTACTTCGTATGGTGATAGTTCACTACACACACAAGTGATTTTATCTTACCACTTATGGAATGGAATGTTAAAAAAGTAGTATATGTTATAAAGATCCTAGAAGAATAATTTTGTAATAAGTAAAAATATATACTTTATATACATCATCATACCTATCCATGAGATGTGGTAATGAAAATATGAATGACTTCAGTTCGTGAGGTAGTTGTCCTCCGTATACATGAATGATGATTTCATAAACCATTTGATGAAAGTGAAGATGAATTTCTATCATAAAATGATTATAAAAAATATAATAATATTTAATTTCATTATCTTAGTACATAATCAGTTTTAAATAAAATCATCAGGATTTGGAGGATGAAATTACATAAAAATGATCATTGAAGAATGTTACTTCTTTTTCTAGTTTCCTCCGTAAGTTTCTACTAAACGATATCATAGAGAGGTTGTATGACTAAAATAGGAAATATAGGATTATATGAGGCAATTAATAAATTTATATGGATAGTTTTTTAATAATAGAATTTTTTTCTTTTGTAAATAAGATATGGATTGTGTTCGCCTTTTAAAAGTGAGGTTACAGGCATACTTCTCGGTTTTGAAAAGAAAAAGGGGTACCGTCCATTTTTCTCATTCCAAAATGTTATGAGATTAATTATTATAGATAAGTATACATTATAAGGTCAAATAGTTCCATAAAATATACATTATATGAAAATTTATGTCATTCTAACCCTTAACTTTTAGTATGACTCCTCGATAAAAAAATTTAATCCTAACCACCATGAATAATTATAACTAGTTTCATTGTTCATTTTGGGAAAGAATTACTTTCATCTTAATAGATAATATAAATTATTTTTATTCCAATCATTTAATTCATTTTTCTTAATTATATTCATTTATTCATGAAAATTTAAATTTAAATTAATCTAATAGATGCAATGAGAAAGTAGTTTTTAATGGGAAAATGATCAAATATTTGAAATGATATTATATAAATATTTAACAATGAAATGATTATATTCACATAAATTTTATTTATATATTAAATTTAGAAAATTAATCTTTAAATATAGTTTAATATATAATATATCTCAATAAATAATTTAAACGAAATGTTAGTTTTCAAATAAAATTCAGTATTTTTCTATATTCATAAAAAATTAATATTTTCAAAAATACTCAAAAATTCACCATCAGATAATATTGATAAAATGATTTCAAAAATTAAATTAATTTTTTAAAATTCATATTTTATAATTTATAATATATAATTTAAATTAGGTTCATAATGTATGAAAAATTTACATTTTTTTAAAAATATAGTTTTTTGGAAAACAATACTCTCCCTTTAAAATGCATATTATATTATTAATAATAAATATATATCCTTTTTATTTATAATTAATACATGTTTAATCCATAAAATTTTCATAATTTAGTAATTACTATTCATACCCACTAACTTATGGGCTAGGTTGTAATGGTAATGTTTAAATAATAATATTTAATGGATTACCATGATCTGTTTAATCATAGTGTTACATGAAATGTAATATATCAATGAGATTATGTTTATTTAAAAATAAATACATCTTTAAGAATTATGGGTTTTTATTAGAAAATAATTTTTTTCATGTTTTTCATAATCTATAACTAGCATGACGTTTCACTTTTTAAAACCTTGGGGTGTTACACATGAAATATGATTTTCATGAATATTGTGTAGTGAATTTGAAATCAAAGAAGAGAATACTATCATATGAATTCATAACTTATTCCTTAATTTATTATATTTTTTCTTGATTATTCTAGCATTAATTAATTTCAGATGTGTAGTAAAATTCTTGTGAACATAATTTTTCTTTACCCACAAGAAAAAAGGTGAACTGATACTACATTCGCTGTTTATACTGTATCAAAGTAGATTAAGTTATTGTGATAATGTGGAGTGGAAATGTTATTATTTGAAAAATCTCAAAGGAATTTTCTAATTCATAATAAAAAGAAGATTACAATTTAAAATTTATTTTCTTCAAAATATTAAAGAGATAATAATATATAATTAGATGGTGGATGAAAAATTATATTTTAATTATCATCTTTGTTAAATAAGAACTCTGAGATTATTACTCAAAACATATTCATATTATTATGACTGAATTTAGAGGAACATGAAATGAATCTTTTAGTTATATTCTATGACTATTAATATTAATTTTTTATTGTATATTAGTGTTCAAGTAACATGTGATAATGTTAGTGGCTGAAAAAAGAAACATTTTCACATCAAAAAGATGTCTCATATAGTGAAATAATTTATTTCTATTACATTATAACATAGAATGAAGTTAATTATTTTATTTAAGGGATATATAAAGAACAACTATTGATCTATTAGTTTGACCAAGTCTTATTGAGTCCAAAGAAGAAAAATTGTTTCAATACACCTTCATAATGTGTAGAGACCCAGGCTCGATAAGGATTGTTTTTTTATCCCCACAACTATAAATCAATAACTCATTATATTGGATAATCATTTTACAGGTGATTATCATAAATGAAAATAACATTATAGTATTTTTATTAGTGAACCATGCAGATACCCTAATCTTGACGTACATGGACATTACATTACTTTTGCAGAATAATTAGTACATTACAAAAACACACACACAAGGACCGTAATAGTTTACTTTCTTTGGAAACTCGGAATATAATCTTCTAATAGTGGTAAAAGATCTTCAACATCTCCCATAAAGATCTTCCCTTTTTTCTAACCTAAAACTTTTCTTTATATCCTGGGGAAAAGAAAACAAAAAACGGTGAGCTCAAATTCTCAGTAAGGGTAAACAAAAGAAATATCAGTCACATCATATTCATAAGAACATAACATTTTGGAAATCTTATACTGCAAAATAGATCATAATATCATAACATGGGATAAATCATAGTAGTGAAATGTAATACCAATAATCATAACTTAAAACATGAATCATTGTGTAATACACACATAATCATATAGAATCATTTCTTATTAGTCAAGACTCACTGCCAAGACTATCTTAGTGGACAAAGTCCATATCTGAACCGAGTTCACTCCTCGTTTCAGTCCTGTTTCACTGAACTGGTATAAAATTCCATTCCAGCCATGTCTATCTCATGAGATATAAAATCTTTACGCAATGCATTGGAGGGAGATATAGGTCCCACCCATCTCATAATTAAACCATTCTTATGTGTGCCACAAAATCATAAATCAAACATCATTGCATAACCTATGTAATAAAAATGGGAATCTTAAACATCGTGACATCATAAAACAATTCTTATAAGATAAAGGAATTCATAAAAATATTTCCATCACAACATAATCAAATCAATGTAATAATAGGGATAGAAATAGAACCCTATATTATCTTAGATGGAAAATAATTTTGAAAAAAAACACTTGAACTCCATTCTTGAGGAAAATATCCTTTCTACTTCAATTTTTTTCCTTTAATAACATGTCATAAAATTTTAAACTAAAATAAGTTGATTAAAAATAAACTTGAAAACTTGTAAACGAATATTCTTGGAAATATTGTTTTAAAAATCCATTCATGCCGTATAAGTTAAAAAACATTCTTCTCATACTTTTGTCGGAAAAGTAAAAAAGTACCTCGTACGAAAAACGACAAAAGATTCCTTTCATATATTTTACTAAAAACTCACCGAAGGGTAAAATTGGATATAAAATATTTTATAAGGATATAAAAATTAAATATTTAGGAAACATGGATGTGGATGATAAATATTCCCAAGTAAATTCTGAAGTATAAACAATCTCAGATAAAAATTGAGATTGCGAGATTTTCCCTTAAATTAGGTCTGATTTGTTCATAAGTGTCCGAACCTCTTGTATAATGATTTAAATAATTTCATTGAATTATTCCATAATCATACTCATTGTTATGATATTATATATGGTTCACTTATGACTTTATATTACTCGTTCTTTTGTAAATTCCATGTTAAAGAGCGTTTTGGGTAAAATCGTTTCATTTGTCATCCGTGTTTTGACTTGTAATTATTCATATGATTACTTAGATCATGATTATTTAATTCCATAATATAAAACATGATTTATATATAATATATATTTATAATATACATGTATATAATAGATCAGTAAATGGAAATAATACACCGTTCATGGAGACGGTAGGCCGTACGTACGCAGGAATGCTGTTTTTGTTTCCTTATTGAGTTGAATTGAATTAAGTAGATGAAATATATATATAGACACATAAATCCAGTATCATTATTATGTCATATATTTCATGATTACTTATTATATATACTTTATAATCATTCATTAATGGTTAAGGTGGAGAATGAATCTCATCGCGTCATGGAGACGGTAGTCCGTACGTACGCACGAGCGATGATATCGTTCTCATGATCATGGAATTGTATTGGAGTGTATGTATACTATTTCAGAATAAATATCACTTTAAAATAATCATAAATATTTATTATTTACACCATTATACCCATCCAAGTAAGGTGGTGGTGGAAAATAGATTACACCACGGCGTGGAGACGGTATTCCGTACGTACGCACGCGTGGTGATTTCATTTTCCGTAGGATGGATAGATGGTGAAATAGGGTTGTTTAATACATATAATAACATATCAGTATATTAGTGATACAGATTTTATTACTTCATAATGAAACAACCTAAGAAGAATAAGTGGAAGAAGAAATAAATTTGAAACAATCGGTAACGGACATTACCTCTTCTTTGAAGAACCTCTTTGAGACCTCCTTTTAGGGCACTAAAATTGGTCTTTGAAGAAGACCAGGACCTCTAGGATGTTTCTAGGGAAGTGGATAAGATAATTTTTCAGGGTTTGGCCTAGCTTGAAGGCTCAAAGTGGGGTGAGGAAGAGAGGGAGGAGGTGCTCTTTTATAAGGGAGGAGAGGGGCTCCTTTGGAAAAACTAAAAATATTATTATATTATAAAGCCAAATTCGGTTTTAAATACCTCCAAATTGATTTATTTAAAATCTAAGGTGGGTATGGGTCTAACTCCTCTCATAAAATAGGATTTAGACAAGTGTAGGTTCCTATTTTAACCTTATCACTTAGATTTAACATTAAGTTAAATAATTTTACTTTGACCGTGTCTTCTTGTGTTCTTACACTATAAGGTTAATAAACATACTATAACAATCCAAAAAAACCCCAAGTTGTTTATTATCAATATATAGAACCTTATCTAAGTCATTTGGCCGAACCATAGATTTTTAAGAATAAAATAACAATTAATAATATAATATTTGTTTTAAAAACTATTTTATGTCAATTTTGACACTATTTATCAATTGATTTTTGTGAAAATCATAACAGATTGATTAGTTCGAACCAAGTTAATTAAATAAATAATAAAATGTCATATCAACCTGAAAAATTATTTTAATTCATAAAAAGTCTCAAATTACATTTATTTGGGTATTTATAACATCAATAATGTCAATATTTCATTAATAAGATAATTACTGCATCATCGTTGTGTCATAAATAAATTTAATTATTTAATGCCTAAAAATTAAAAATAAAATACCATTATCTAGAAAATTATTTTAGCTTTATAATTAATATGTATAGTATAATTTATCTTATGTATAACCAAATATTAAAAATTATTTACTTATTAAACTTTGATTTTATCTATTTTAACCCTTCTTTAAATAAATTAATAATAAATGTCCTAATCTAATCCAGGTGGACCTAAATGGTTATATTTTATTCTTAAGGTTGTTTTTGGTCGAATTAAAATTATCCAATAGAATTAGGACAGGTAATAGGGTATTAATAATATCATTTTTACCCTTAATTACCCTATTTACTTTTAACCGTGGTAAATAAAAGTAAACAGTTACTATTCACAAAAAATAGTTTTAATCTCATTGAACCACATTTTAGTCCTTGATATTAACCGTGTCTATCGAATATTCGAAATTCTACTTACAGAAGCGGTAAAATTATGATTTATGAAAAAAATAGTTTTTTTAACTACCACTTGGTGGATTCACTATTCATCAAATAAATGAAAGTTTCCAGAAAAATAACAAAATTTAGGCCTAAGATATATTTGATATTATGAATTCAAAAATGATTTTTATTTTAAAAAATTCAATAGATATCAGTTAAATTATCTAATTTAAAAATTAATTCCCATCGTCCAAACAAATAGCGTGTTTTTAAAAGATAATAACTATCAAAAGATTGACACTTGTTTATGTCTGGTTTAAATGTAAAATTACATCCAATGAACATCATTGTATTAAATTGTAAAAATATATTCTAAATATACTTTAAAACCACTCAAATTAATAATTTATCACTATTAATTATTTCGAATAAAAAAAGTTGTTTTTAATTAAAATTTAACAATTTTCACTATTCATCATAATATGAAAGTTATCTGAAAAGTACCAAACTTTCACCCTAAGCTAATTTTGAAATTTGTAATCCAAAAATGAACTCCATTTTGAAAAAGTAAATTTACAAAATTTCAAAAAGTGGTTATTACTATTCATAACGGCTAGTTTTAATAATATTTTAATAGCATATCATTGTTTAGTGAAACTTGGTTTTGTGTACTTCACACGCTATCGAGGAAGGTTGTGATTGCATGTAATACAAGGCAAGTCCAGGATGCGTGTTGTGAAAGCTCCTTTTGGTGTACCATACAACACAAGACATTAATGAAATTAAAAGGAATATTTTTCATAAAATCTCAGGGTGTTACATTCAACCCCCCTTAAAATGAATTTCGCCCTCGAAATTCGTCGGGGTTATAAATAGTTTACTTGAAAGATTATTTAATAGAAACCCACATCATAAAAAGAAATACCAAAACCAATCTTTAAAAACAATTGTATGAAACGTAATGGTTACCCAAATAAACTAATCACTGGGTTTCCACATAGGTGAAAATATGGATATGGAAGAGAAATCTAACCACCATGTTCTGATGGAGAGTGGTAGAGAACATGGCTATGGAAAATCCAGCAATCACAAAGCCATAAATTTGTGACGATCTAAGGTACCATCTAATTCATCATATATAAGAGCACTAGGACTACATTTTTGGTTTTCAAGATCATTTCCCTAAAGTTGATGAAATTGGAATTAGAAGAAATACTTTCGTGATTTTGGTATAGTCTCACTGTTGGTCATTCTTTGGACAATTTCCACATCATCTCTTAAATAAATGAAGTTTAACTTGTCATTCGTGATGTGTTAGCATATCATGTGATGGAGTGATGGGTCATTCCATCTGTCTCAAAAAAAGGTTAGAAAAGTTATAAAAAAATACATAAGTCCATCTATAGTGAGATTGATCATATATAGTTCCAAAAATGGACTTATACTTCATATATCATACTACTTAATATAATAAAACTATAATCTACTAAACAGGGACTTCCTATAGGCCAGTGGTAGGTGATAAAGGCCTGTCGCACTTCGGTTGTGGGTTCGATTCCCACAGCCTTGTCCGACGTGATGGGTTATCGCCTGTCCTGCAGGTTGTCCTTTTTCTAAAGCTATATTACTATAACATTCCATCAATAATATTGAAAAAAGTTCAATCCTTAAACAATAATAACTTATGTCCAACATAATCCATTCCAATCTTTAGGCTTATCTAAAATACTTCGGTCCATGCTCATAGTATAAAGAAAACGATTACTTGAAATGTCATCAACCAAGCATCTGAATACCATCATTTATCCCCCATATATCTTGTTGGTCACATTCCAATCCTGTGAATACCTTAATCATGTATTCTCAATGAATACCCATTAAACATTAGTGAAAACATGAATGCTGTCAAAAGTTAACTCTTTCCTCATACCAAAATTCAAAAAATCTATATACTCAAACCATGATATAACCTTCTCCTTATATCATTCATGAGCTCATGAATACTATCAAACATATAATTTTCTCCTTATCACTTCATTATGTGCATATCATCTACATTCCAAAAATATCTGATTAACCTTTCATGGATACTGGTACCATTAATCATACACTTTCAAAACTCATGGAAAGACAATAGTGTAACAGTCCTTATATGTCTCTTTATTCCATAGTACCATGAGATTACTTATACAACATTACAATTGATAAACATGTAATCATTCAACTACCTTCTTAAAACATTGACTGAGCTTCAACAATTCATTCATCTCACATATCATTTGTAGTCTCTTCATCATCATCAGCATAAATACTACCCATACGACCATACAGATTCTCTTCATGAGACTTTCCCTTAGGGCATTCGTTTGCATAATGCCCGTACATTCCACATTTAAAACATTTAACCATTTTTGATGTCGTAGAAATACCATTATCCTCATCCATGGTGTTAACTGAACCTTTTCCTTTGCACTTACTGGATTTGTGTCCTTCTTTTCCACACCCAAAGCATCTTCCAGTTCACTTGAATCAATCTCCCCGATGCCTCTTCCCACATAATTTACATGAGGGAAATTGAACCTTCTTTCCTCTATGATCATCATGAAACTCCATATTTCTCTTATTATCTGAGTCGGGAAACATACCAAAGTTGATATTATTGATCATATTATGAGATTTCTGATTAGGAATAATAACAATTTTTGGACTTCCAAATCCCGTTTCATTTGGTTTCTAATGAAGAATATCATTCCATTGTCCGTCATATCCTCCATTATCATGAATCTTCATGTTTCCATCCATTTTCTAAAACCCAAAAAGAATAGTGTGAGAGGTAAAAATAATTCTAGGGAAAACAACATAATAAAGGGGTAGTACCTTCAATATCTAACATCTTAGGTTTAATTATAAGACCGTTAGCTTAATTCAAGGACTATAACCTATACGTATACTTAACCTTAGGGACATCCCTAGACATACCTTAGAAATATCTCTAGGGATCTCACTAAAGTTCTCGCATCCTAGTTTCCAAAGGTTGACTAAGCCTTTCCTCTGATACCAACTGTAGAGACCTTAAGCTTTACATACGTCGTAATTACATTACTTTTGCGGAATACTTCATACATTACAAAAACACACACACAAGGACTGTAATAGTTTAGTGTCTTTGGAAACTCGGAATATAATCTTCTAATCGTGGTAAAAGATCTTCAACATCTCCCATAAAGATCTTCCCCTTTTTTTCTTACCTAATACCTATCTTTATATCCTGGGGAAAAGAAAACACAATACAGAGAGCTCAAATGCTCAGAAAGGGTGAACAAAAGAAATATCAATCACATCATATTCATAAGAACATAACATTTTGTAAATCTTATACTACAAAAGAGATCATAATATCATAACATGGGATAAATCATATTAGTGAAATGTAATCCCAATAATCATAAAATAAAACATGAAACATTGTGGAATACACACATAATCATAGAGAATCATTTCTTATTATTCAATACTAATTTCCAAGACTATCTTAGTGGACAAAGTTCATATCTAAACCGAGTTCACTCCTTGTTTTAGTCCTGTTTCACTGAACCGGTTTAACCTGCCGTTCCATCCATGTCTATCTCATGAGATATAAAATCATTACAAAATTAATTGGAGGGATATATTGGTCCCACCCATCTCATAATGATACCATTCTTATGTGTGCCAGAAAATCATAAATCATACATCATTGCATAACCCATGTAATAAAAATGGGAATCTTAAACATCATGACATCATAAAACAATTCATATAAGATAAAGGAATTCATAAAAATATTTCCATCACAACATAATCAAATCAATGTAATAATAGGGATATAAACAAAACCCTATATTATCTTAGATGGAAAATAATTTTGAAAAAAAACACTTGAACTCTATTCTTGAGGAAAATATCCTCTCTACTTCAAAAATATTTTTCCTTTCTTAACATGTCATACAATTTTAAACTAAAAGTAGTTGGTTAAAAATAAACATTAAAACTTGTAAAGTAAGATTCTTGGAAATAGTTTTTTAAAAAACCATTCATGTCGTATAAGTTAAAAAACATTATTCTCGTACTTTTGTTGAAAAAGTCAAAAAGTACCTCATACAAAAAACAACAAAAGATTCCTTTCATATCTTTTACTAAAAACTCACCGAAGGGTAAAATTGGATATAAAATATTGTATAAGGATATAAAAATTACATATTGAGGAAACATGGATGTGGATGATAAATATTCCCCAGTAAAGTTCTAAGGTATAAACAATCTCGGATAAAAATTGAGATTGCGAGATTTTCCCTTACCTTATGTCTGATTTGCTTCGTAAGTGTCCGAACCTCCTATATAATGATTGAAATAATGTCATTGAATTATTACATAATAATAATCATTGTTATGATATTATATATGGTTCAATTATGACTTTATATTACCTGTTCTTTTGTAAATTCCATGTTAAAGAGCGTTTTGGGTAAAATCGTTTCATTTGTCGTCCGTGTTTTGACTTGTAATTATTCATATGATTACTTAGATCATGATTATATAATTCCATAATATAAAACATGATTTATATATAATATATATTCAGAATATACATATATATAATAGATCAGTAAATGGAAAGAAATACACAGTTCATGGAGATAGTAGGTCGTACGTATGCATGAACGCTGTTTTCGTTTCCTTATTGAGTTGAATGTAATTAAGTAGATGACATACATATATATACACATAAATCCAGTATCATTATTATGTAATATATTTCATGATTACTTATTATATATACTTTATAATCATTCATGAATGGTTAATGTGGAGAATGAATCTCATCGCGTTGTGGAGATGGTAGTTTGTACGTACGCACGAGCAATGATATCGTTCTCATGATCGTGGAATTGTATTGGAGTGTATGTATACTATTTAAATATCTATATAATTTTAAAATAATCACAAATAGTTATTATTTACACCATTATACCCATCCAAGTACGGTGGTGGTGGAAAATAGATTACACCACAGCGTGGAGACGGTATTCCGTACATACGCACGCGCGGTGATTTTGTTTTCCGTAGGATGGATAGATGGTGAAATAGGGTTGTTTCATACATATAATAACATATCAGTATATGAGTGATACTGATGTTATTACTTCATAATGAAACAACCTAATAAGAATATGTGGACGAATAAATAAAGTTGAAAGAATCGGTAACAAACTTTACCTCTTCTTTGAAGCACCTCTTTAAGACCTCCTTTTAGGGCTCTAAAATTGGACTTTGAAGAATAAAATGACCTCTAGGATGTTTATAGGGAAGTGGAGAAGAGAATTTGGCATGTCTTGGCCGAGCTTGAAGTCTCAAAGTGGTGTGAGGAAGAGAGGGAGGAGGTTCCCTTTTATAAGGGAGGAGAGGGGCTTTTTTGGAAAAACTAAAAATATTATTTTTTTATAATGCCAAATTCGGTTTTAAATAGCTCAAAATTGATTTATTTCGAATAAAAGGTAGGTATGGGTCGACATACGCTCATCCAATATAATTTATACAAGTTTATGTTCCTATTTTAACCATTTCATTTAGATTTAACATTAAGTTAAATAATTTTACTTTTACCGTGTCTTCTTGTGTTCTTACATTATAATGTTAATAAAATTACTATAACAAGCCAAAAGAACCCCAAATTGATTATTATTAATATATATAACCTTGTATAAGTCATTTGGCCAAAACTTATATTTTTATCAATAAAATAACAATTAATAATATAATATTTGTTTTAAAAACTATTTTATGTTCATTTTGACACTATTTAGTAATTGATTTTTGTGAAACTCATAACAGAATGATTAGTTCTAACCATGTTAATTAAATCCATAATAAAATGTCATATTATCCTTTAAAATTACTATAATTCATAAAAAGTCTCAAATTACATTTATTTGGGAATTTATAAGATCAATTATGTCAATATTTCATTAATAAGATAATTATTGTATCATCAATGTGTCATAAATAAATTAAATTATTTAATGTTTAAAAATCACAAATAAAATACCATTATGTAGGAAATTTTTATATCTTTCTAAGAAATATTTATAGTCGAATTTATCGTATGTATAACCCCATATTAATAATTATTTACTTATTAAACCTTGATTTTAACTATTTTAACCCTTCTTTAAATAAATTAATAATAAATGTCCTAATCTAATCCAAGTGGGCCTAAATGGTCATATTTTATTTCTAAGGTTGTTTTTAGCCGAATTACACTTATCCAATAGAATTAGGACATGTTTTAGGATAATAATAATATCATTTTTACCCTTAATTACCCTATTTACTTTTAACCGTGGTAAATAAAAGTAAAAAGTTACTATTCACCCAATATTAATTTCATCTCATTGAACCACATTTTAGTCCTTGATATTAACCGTGTCTCTCATATTTTCGAAATTCTACTCACAGAAGCGGTAAAATTATGTTTTATGAAAAATTCAGTTTTTTAACTACCACTTAGTGGTTTCACTATTCATCAAAAAATGAAAGTTTCCAGAAAAATACAAAAAATTAGGCCTAAGCTATATTTGATATTATGAATTAAAAAATGATTATTATTTTACCAAATTCAATACATATCAGTTACATTAACTAATTTAAAAATTAATTCCCGTCGTCCAAACAAATAGCGTTTTTTAAAAAGATAATAACTATCAAAAGATTGACATTTGTTTATGTCTGGTTTAAATGTGAAATTACATCCAATGAACAAAATTGTATTAAATTGTAAAAATATATTCTAAATATACTTTAAAACCTCTAAAATTAATAATTTATCACTATTAATTATTTCAATTAAAAAAAGTTGTTTTTAATTAAAATTTAATAATTTTCACTATTCATCATAATATGAAAGTTATCCGAAAAGTACCAAAATTTCACCCTAAGCTAATTTCGATATTCCGAATCCAAAAATGACATCCATTTTGAAAAATAAAATTCACAAAATTTCAAAATATGGTTATTACTATTCATAATGGCTAGTTTTAATAATATTTTAATAGCATATCATTGTTTAGTGAAACTCGGTATTGCGTACTACACACGCTATCGAGGAAGGCCATGATTGCATGTAATTCAAGGCAAGTCAAGGGTGAATGTTGTTAAAACTCCTTTTGGTGTAGTGTACAACACAAGACATTAATGAAATTAAAAAGAATATTTTTCATAAAATCTCGGGGTGTTACAAACCATGTAAAAAATTTTAGTTATCCTTCATTTATTTCTTATACATGGATGTAATAATAAAAAATAATAGGAGAATAATGATCTTAACCAGTAAAAGAGGAAAAATTGATAAAATATATAATTAGAAAAAAAACCCTGAAACTGACCTAACCACCGAATCAATGTTCAGTATATACCAATGTGGTCCTCTAAGTATGTTATTATTTTATATTATATACCCTATTATATGTAAATATAATTCCATTGTATATATTTCATTGTCCCTCATTATAGGAGGACAGTGAAGATATAATTATCCCATAGAGGGGGAGTTGTAATGTCTTGTGATGTAGATGATGAGGGACTATAACATAGGCTTGGGTCATGATGGCCTTGAGGCCAGACCTATGGCTACATCACTGGTGTCAAAACATACTTGTGGATTCATCCAAGGAGTAGAAAATATAATATGGCTTTTAGGCCTGACCATTAATGACAGTGGAATGGTACTTCCCTAAGGCGTAATCTGATTTTAAACCATGATAATTTAAAATAACAAGATTACCATTAGTGTGTAAAGCTCTCAATCACATCCAACATCCCTTTGATCATCTTTATGGAATGGAGTCGTGGTTGGTATATTAGGGGATGTTTGGAAATTTTCTATTGACGAATTGCTTGAAATATTATTTTTTTATTGATATTTATTTTATATTTATCATAAAATAAAAATATAATACCAATTCCCACATGTTCAGGACATATTTTGGGTATCTTAGTACCAATTATTACTCACACCCTACACAAGAATTCCATTGGACATATATAATTCACAATTCAGGATTCAGATATATTGAATAGTCCCATGAAATCTATTTGAGTTTTGGAAAATGGAGTTGGTATTGTAATAGGGATGGACATTATAAAAAGTTTATAATATCTTATTTATTTATTTACATTAATTTAATAATATTTACTATATTTCCACATAAGGATTTTGGTTTTTTATGTGTATGATATTGGATTATTTTTTCAATATATTATGATTATTTAATCAGCCGCTTGGTATTCATATTTCTATAAATGTTTATTTTTTTGTATGATTATTACTAACTGGGGTACAATTTAACCAACGATAGTATTTAAATCCAAACCAATAGACTCTAGCCTCCAGCCTATGGGTAGGCATGTATGTCGTCCAATGGAATTTCCACTTATGTGATACTTTTGAAAATCCTAGATGTGGATCGTCAAAAGGGAGAACTTTATAATTTTTAATAAGAAATACCAATATTATATGATTTTCAAAATGATACAATATATATTAACAGATTAATTTAATTCCAATGATTTATCATTTTAATTTCATGATTCTAACACACATTAATTGGATGAGTTTCATTGAATATTCATTTCATATGAAATGAGGAATCTATGGTCCCTTGTAATGAAGAGAATGTATTAAATGTGATATAATTTAATGATATAAATTAAGAGATGATTTTGTTTTAATACAAATAACATATGGAGAATAAAGAAGATGATAAATATGTTTAGTTAAAATTTCACATGTAAGTTTCATTATTCATTAGAATAATCATGTGTGAAAATTGAATATACCAATAAAATATTCTAAAAATATATTTTATATATGGTGAAATTACATATTTTGAAAAACATTTCATGGGTTAATGGATAATGAATTTAATGGAGAAATGGAGTCATCAAAAACAATTTTATTGTATAAAACCATAAATTTAAACTAGTAATAAGTTTCTATATAAAGTAGAATATAATAAATCATTGAATTCAATAGGTTTAAATATACACTCTATGTTGGATAATGAAGAATGTGTTAATGATTAAATTAATTTTTTTACTTAACATGAACTAGATATGATGTCACCGAGCACTCAAGTTATTGATGATGAGTTCCTGAGTGTTGAAGAAGACAAAACTATAAAGTATGAAAAAAATGATTTAGAGTTCATATTGATGGGTGAGTGTTAGAATTATCTCTATTTTATATAGAACCTAACAATTGAAAATAAATAATTCAATACTAAAAATTATCTTCTAATATTGACTCTACTTATTTTTAAATGAAATTAGTCTTTTTGAACATGGTTGATGAATTCAAGGTTTACATTTCTACAGAATAAAATTTAAAGGAATATAAGGAAGAAAATATGATATATAAAGAATTAGAACAAGATATTATTTAATAAGTTAATGTATAAGTAGAAATAAATTTTAAAAAAATCAATTTTAACCTTGAGAAATCCATTAAAGGGGTGAGAGAATATTCAATGGAAAGCATAATGAGGGTTGAAGCTATAAAAAGTGTGATAGTAGTTTTAATCATTCAATATCACACTCATTAGTTTTAGAAGAATTTAATTGTGTAAAATATAATTCTGATATGAAGTTAATGAAAAATATGTGTAGATTACAGAAAAATAAAATAAATTCAATAAATTTGGAAATTATAAATGTTATAACATAAATACCAATTTTGATAAAAATGACATGTTTAATAATTCAAGGAAGGGGTCTAATGATCATAGGAATGATTTAAGAGGGTCAAAATAATTTTTTTTTAAAATGGATAAAAAACCATATTCCAAAATTATAATGAATAATAAGTGATATAATGTAAAAATATTCTATATTTCGAGTAAGTTTCACATTTTATATCTATTACCAATTCCATGGTGGTTTCATACATGTTATGTGAAGATATATGTTTAATGAGTAGGATATATATGAATATATAATATTTTTACAGATGGAGTTGATGGAGGTTTACTCCATATAAATAAAAATATGTTTATAAGAATGAAAAATATTTTGAAACACGGGTTTAAAATTAATGGTTGATTTTGGAGAAAATATATAAAATACACGGCCAATTTGGTTAGTATATTGATAATTATACATCTATTTTTCCTAATCAATTGAGAATAAAATTAAATATATGAATGGTTTAATTGGACATATATATAGAAAAATAAAAAATTTCTCATTTAAGAAACTATAGTAAATGTTTCAAGATATGAGATTCTGTTGGTTTTAGACATTTTGTGTTCATAAAAAATGACTACATAATTAAATATTCTCAAGTATTTTTAATATTTAAATGATTATTTATTTTCAATTGATAATTATTTTTTAATCATAACAAAATTATTTGGATTAAATAATATTTTATAGAATATATTGACATCGAAGAATTTGTTTTATTTTGAGATGTTGTTACATGATTCAATTAGTAGATGATGAAAATTATTATCATTTAGAAATTAATGAGGATAATAATTTATGGAATTGAATACATTGTCACCTAGGTCAAAGAATAATGAAAATTTTTACTCATGGTGAATTTATTTGGTATGTTCTTATATTGAAAATCGAAGGAGATTCTATTTTTTTAACTTTCAAAATGAATAATATTCTCAATTCATTACACAAGAAAGTTGATATTTAGGCATATTACCCTTTGGATCTAATTTGATCTAATATTTTGATGCATATGAGAAATAATTAAAAATTAATGTCATATTATATCTTTTATAGATTATTTTATTCATATTATATTAATTTTATTTTTGAAAAATTAGTCTGATGGGTTAGAGAGATTTATATGTTTCACGTGTTATACAGATGAGTGTGTTTACTATTTTAAAACTACTCAAATTGATAATATATTTGAATATATAAGCATATGATTTATGGATTATTTGTAAATAAATGGTATTCAACATGATTATAGTACAATATATATAGAAAAAAATATAAGTATTAAATAATAAATGTTTCATATAAATATCAATAATAATGAAATTGAAGAGTATTACATCCCAATTACTTGAGATAATACTGCTTAGAATTATGGTACACATTCAAATTAATGAATATACTACCCTAAATTTATGTATTATATCCAATTTAAATTTACTCCTAGAATAATCCAAGAATGAAGTACATACCTTTATTTGGAAACTCCATTGTTAGCAATATATTGGGATAAAAGTTATGAAAGGTTTTATCAAAGAAGTATTAATGAAAATTTTCTTGGATATAATCCAAATAGAAGAGGATATAACTTTTATGATAAGAAAACATGGAATATTTTGGACAATGATATTATGATGGTTCTATAATACTCATTAAAAGTGTGTGGATAGAAAATAACATGTTCTTATATGTAATTGTGATGTATAAATATTTTTTAATAACATGGTGAAAAATTATTAAATAGTGAAGATACTAGTGATGTTACTATAAAATATAATGATCCATCATTTGGAAAAAATATGGAATTACAAAATTCAGATTGACTAAAATTGAAATTTCTTGTGGATATTCATAATATAATTTGTGATTGTGAAAATGTAGTTCAAACCAAGATAAAATTGAGGGAAATATTACATAATTTATTGATTTCCAAGGTGAAATCAGGAAGTGTGGATTAATTATTGAATCATCAATATGTATGGTTTATAAGGATAATTAATTAGGCTTGATTGAAAATAAAAATACTTTAGATTAAGTTCTTATATTGATAAACGAGGTTTTTATTAGAATAAAGTTTCATTTTTACAACAATATGAATCAAAATTATGATTTTTGGAGAAATAAATCATGACTTATTTTAAAAGGAAATTATATGTTAAATTTGATTTATTTTGTTGAGAAATTAATCATTATGGATTGATTTAATACCATAAGTGTTTTTCTTTCAATATTTTATCAAATATTATTCAATATATTCTAAATAGATGTAAAGATGTTTGTACTCAATGTTGTCCTTGATAATGATTAAGAAATTGGGAAAACTAAACGTTTTTTACATAGATAATTTGATATATATGACTGTTCATTGATAAAGAAAATATATGAGTTAAAACCATCTCATATAACAAAGTGTTAAATGATTAATATGAAGAAACCCAATCCCTAACGACCCAGATCCAGTTTTATTTTCTATTACATTGGCATGATTACAAGAATAAAATCTCAATGCAATGAGAGTTTAGTAATCTTGGTAAAACAGATATATATATGAGTCTTTTATTACAAACTAATTAACTAATTACAACATATTTTGTTCTTTTAAATAATTAAAATTGAGGATAACTATAATCCATCAAGTAAATAACTTTATAACATTCATATTACATTTCATTGACTCATGGGGAGAGAAACAGAATAAATGTGATATTAAATTCCCAGTATCGGAAAAATATAGTGGATGCAATAATTAATCAATGAGTATATTCTATATGGAAAGGTAAATAACTAAACACACATTCCATTCAAATAACCTGATATGTAAAAATAAATATTATATCGTATTAACTGAAACACATGCAATCTAAATAACTAAAAATTAAATAGATCCATAGATATGTTGATAAAAAATATCATGGATGTATAATAGCTAAAATTAATATAATGGTAATTCATTCATAATGTACGTCATGTCTAAGGCACATGTAAAACTATACCATCAAGACAATTAAAAAGAAAATTTAAAAAAATCAATAGAATCCCATTAAATTTTGAAAACTTATTTGTCTCATGAGAACTTATTGATACATTGAGGGGATATATACTGTCTACGACCAATCTGTTATTACTAGTATAAGGAATTACTCATATCAAATAATCAAATAAGTAATATGACTTGTCAAATGGTTGTATTGAATATAAAATATGTAATTATCATTATTTCCCCAAATAATTAAACAACTATCAAATTAGAAACCATATGTAAAATGGTATATGGTTAGGAAATATTAATATTCATGATAAATGAAATGGATAATTAAGAGAAAAATCAATGTTCAATGATCATAGGGGATTTAATTTTTCAAGGGGACTAAAAAATTAATTAAGTAAGACAATGTGAATACTATCATTATAAAAATAATTTATTTACTATCAAAAGGAATCATAAATATAGTATCAATACACAAAAGCCCAATTGAAGTAAAAAATGTGTTGTTGTCATTTATGAATGGAATAATTATTAAAAGGATCTTAAAAACACTCCTAAGGAAAATATTATCTTGTTTTAAAAATCCTTTTGAAAATATATTTCCCTAAAAATTCCTATTAAATACATTTTTATTAAAAATAATATTTTAAGAATTGAAATGGGTTCATTAAAGAAATGATGGTGGATAAATCTGTAGTTGTTGTACGAGGTAAAAAATAATATTCCATTTTAATGTTAAAAAGGATTATAAAAATTTGTTGATCAGAAATTGAAAGGAATATTATATTGAAAATATTAAGAAATGTAAAATTGGGTATTTTTTTTAATAAGTAATTTCAAATTTATTTTTGCCCAAAATTAAATAAAACATTAATTTTAGAAAAAAACTGGTAATTTGATTTAAAAGGGAAATAATTTCGGGTTTTCTTGAAAACATTTTATAAAAAAAATTTAGTACCAAAGAGTGGAGAAATTTTAATAATACATTAAAATGTCCATGTATAACCACTATATTTAAAATGAATGGTTTTATTGAATAATGGTAATATAATTTTCATCAAATTGAATTAACATTCAAAGATAAGTAATGTTATTGTTCAAGAAAATAATCATTAAACAATCTAAAGTGTCTCATACCACTATAAAACATTTTAAATCATTAAAAATCATGAATGAATAATATTATATGGATGTTTTAAATACTAATAGGTAAGGTAATTAATGATATAAAATATGAAAATTATCATTACATACACCACACAATATATGTAAGTGGTGAACATTACATTTATCTCACATAAGTAAAAAAAGTTAAATGAAAATACCTTACCTTGCATTTTCATTCAAGATAATGTAATTTTAAAATATATTTGATAAACTTATGTTAAAATTTTAATAAACTGGGAACCTTTTTCTTGTTTATCATTACATTTATTTCAAATTTTCACTTTTTTTTAAACAACTACATAAAAAACATTGTTTACGTCGGGTGTTTAAACAAAATTCGGATTATATGTCAAAAATAATTTTTTGGTCAACCATCGTCAAAGGGGACATTATATAAAATATATAGAATAATAATAATGACATAATTTTCATAATTATACATAAATTTTATTTTTACACACAGTCATTACATACATTTATGATAAATGTATCAACATTACAATCATTGAGATCTTAGGTCATGCACATGCATTAGTAACATTCTTGTATTTCAATGTCATTATGGAAATAGATTTAGTAACACCAAATAATATAAGATTGATAATTGTATCATAAATACCATATTAATTCATAATTTTCTATTTTATGAATAATTATTGTGATAAAAAATGAATCACATCACGTCGAGGAGGCGGTAGTCCACACGTCCACAAAAAACATTATAACTTTTTTGATGTGTGAAAGAGTAATAAATAAATTGATATATATATATACAAAAAAATAATTATGTCATGAGAATAATATAAATTCAGTAATTTCTCATATGTTTAATTATAGTCATCATTTATACATTCCGTGTATTCTGTGAATGAAGCACATCTCTTGGAGGGGGTGTAGTCCATACTTTCTCAAACGATGTTATCATTTTTAAACAAAATATAAAGTATTAATGTTATGTGATATAAAAGGATTAAAGAAGTATAAATACATAATAAATATTATATATATCATATATAATAATATTTTAAATCATAATGGCCTCCAGAAGAGGTGTGTTAAAAAATGAACAATCATCCTTCCATGAGGTAGTAATTTTCCATACACATAAATAGAATGTTTGTTACACATTAGATGGATGTCTATGTTAATGTAAGAAGAAACCTTAATTAAAACATAAAATTGTATTCTATATAATGTTTCATCATGTAATAATTATTTGAGAATAATCTAATTGGAGGATGATGAAAAAAAACTAAATAGGATGAGAGAACACGTTACCTCTTAATTGTGTAACTGCATTTGGTTTCTGGCAAAAGGATTCCATTGAAGTATTTATTCCCAACCAGAGGATTCAAGGTTTAGGCGAGGGATTTTTGGATGTTATTTGAGAAAGTTATTTATGATCCTATGTGTTTTGAGAGGTTTTGGGAATGAGGAGAAATGGTGGCCTTTTCTAAGGGAGGAAAATGACTCACCGGGTATTTTTGAAAAGAAGTTTGTCGTAGCCCATTTTTTACTAAAGAAATGTCTTCAAAAAGAAACCAAAATATATAATGGAAGGTTTCTGGACTAAGTCTGGCCAAAAATGGGTTTTGGACAAGTTTTTAATTTATTTGGGCCCTTATGTTAATGGTTTTTCCTTTATTAAGCTTAATTTTTTACTTAATAATTGTAATTAATTGTAATTACTGGCATTAATATTTTTGGTCAAAAATATTATTCTCATTAGAAATTAGAAATTATTATTATTCCAAATAAGTAATCCCTTTTTCCAAATTTCAATTACAGAGGACTGATAAATTTATTTAAATTTAATCTCCCAGATGTGATGGCAATGCATGTTTTTGATGTAAAAATGTTGGAAAGATTTCTATTTTCTATAATAAATTTCAAATTTATATTGATTACAATGACATGAAATGTATTAATTGATAAAAATATAATCTATTTAAACTATAAAACCAATTTAATGTATAATATAACCATATAAATAAATTATATGAATAGGATTTTTTGAAGTAAAATTATTTATTTTGAACTACTCATTAAAAAATTGCAATGTTTCAGAAAAATATATAAAATTCACCCGCAACTAATTCTTATGTTTCTCATTCAAATATTATGTTTATACTGACATATAAATCAATTATTTTGTAAAAATCAAAATTTAAAATGGGTTCTCCACTAAAAGGTGATAGAATTAGCTTTATAAAAATATACGTTTTATGTGTACAATATTGTTTGTTCTTATCTGATGTCTATCAATCCTATGGGTTTTATATAAAAATAATTGATTGAATAATATATATATATATATATATATTATTAATATATTTCATTAATTTTAATTAATTTAATCTATTAGTGTAAAATAAAATTTTTGAGAAATAAAATAATTTTCTATATAAATATTTACTTTATATTCAATTGTTTCATATATTAATTTATAATTAAATTATAACCAATTAATTAATTATATATTTTTAGAAACTATATTTTTCATAATTTAGTTATTACTATTCAAAACTACTAATTTTTCAGCTAGTTCATATCTTGTTATATTTTAGTGATATATTATTGTTTGATAAAACCCAAACATGTGTGTAACAAAAGCCATCAAGGAAGGCCCCTAAAGCAAGTAACCCATGATAACTAGGTATTTCATGAATTGAAATATATATAATATATATGAAATAGTAAAAATAATATAATTTATTTATATATTAATTTACCTAGTGCACTTGGTGTCCTGTGTCGTACATTCTATCAGATATAAGGCTATTACTTTAGATTATAGGGGCATCACAGTCTCCCCCTAATATAAATTATGTCCTCTCAATTTAATCTCAATAATGGTTAAATATTGTTTGATAATTACAATATTCTAAATCCAACATTGTGAGAAGGTTTTATAATTCATCCTCTATAAAATATTGAATGTAAAGTTGAAAGTTTAAATAGAGTACCATGTATCTAGGTCTTTATGTATGAGAACATCAACAAAAACTATAGATACGTACTAAGAGGAAAAGAATAAAAATTTATAGGGATTGAATGAGGTTATCATTAAAAAACATGTGAATGATCAATAAAAATTTAAGGGTCTAATATAAAAATATATTTTATTATTTAGAATGCCATCAGTTCAACAAAAAAATGTATTAGGAAAAAATATTTGTTTGAATATAATTTTTCTAATGATGATGAAATATTTTACTTCCTACATTTTATTACATGATATATTTCTATAAATTGAATTTTAACATTTTTTTTCATCAATCTATTTTCAGATTAATTAAATAATTAATATTGATGCATGAAACAAAAAAAATACATTTAAAAAGGATCATAAATCCTATAAAAGAGTGAAAAGTCTGACTATATGTCATTATCTATATTCTAAAACCAATATGGTTAATATATTAATATTTAATACTAAAATGGGATAATAATAGTTTATCATTACCATTTTTATAGTTTTTTAACTAAAAACAATGAAAAATAATCTAGGGCATCGCATAGGTTAGTGGATGGCGTGAAACCATTATCATCCTTCGGTCATGGGTTCATGATCCATGGAATTACTGGATTTTATTTGATTTCACCCTGCTTGTAGGTTTTCCTTTTGTAAAACCATATTAATATAATTCCAAAAAAATAATATGGAAATCCTAAAAATTAAGTTAATCACTAAATATCCTTTTAAATTTTTTTTAAATACAACAGGAACACATAAATACTTCATCCATTTATTTCCTTGTAGGTACTTCCATGGTCTAGAGTTTATCCATATAATAATTTATAGGATTTCTAAATCAGAACACATTATTTTTAAATCTAAACCACCATTGGTTTAACCATAATTATTCATTATCTTTGTCCATTCTAATTTATTATAATTGTTTTTAAGGAATATGAGGATTATCGTAAACAAATCCCTTGAGAGTGTCAAACAAAGTGCAAAGTAAGGCCCATTGTCATGTCCAAGGTATCCACGAGCTAGGCTTTGGATAACTTGTCAGACTTATCACACCTAGTTACAAATATACCAATAACACATCCACTTGTAGTTTCTATACAGTGATATTTTTTTGAGGAAGAACCAAATTATCTCTCCCTTAACAATATTCTATGATGTTCTTCTATAATTATCCTAAAATGTTACATGAGGGTTATGTTCTCAATCTTATGTTTTCCTAAATCATGTTCCCAAGGTTCCTACCAAATAAACTTTTATTCCAACTGTATCAACCCAACAAAATAAGGCATGTTTTCAGTGTCTTATATTATTAAAATGGCATGATTACGAGGAATACACTATCAAAGGAATGAGTGTTTAGCAGTATTGATAAACCCGATACATAAATGATCCTTAATAAAATAATTGTAAAATAATTTTTTATTCTAAATAAATCAAATCGAGGATAACTCTAATCCATCATGTAAATCACTACATATCTTCTTAGTATGCTACTTGGAGTCTAGGAGAAAAAACATAACAAGTGCAAGCTCAAATTCCCGATAAGGGTAAAATTTAATAGAATAAATAATGAATTAATGGGAATAATAAATTTAACAAGGGAAATTATTGAACACAAATTCAATTAATATAACTAGATAAAGAGAGATCAATATAGAAATTTATGAAACTGAAACAAATTTCATATAAATAACTGAAAATGAAATTAATACAGAGAAATGTCGAAGAAAAATAACATAGATGAAAAATAATTGAGAATAATATGAGTTAAATTATTTCTTAATGGACGTCATCTATAAGGCACATGAAAACCTATACCATCATGAATTTGAAAATACGGTTTAAAACAAAGGACAAAAACCTGTTTTATTTACACAAAACATTTACCTCATGAGAACCCATTGATGCATCAAGGGGATATATAAAGTAAGTGCACCACCCATCATTACCAGTCCGAACAATTCGACATATCGTTTAATAAAATAAGTAATATTCCATATCAAATAACCATATTGAATAAAAATTAAATAGTAGTCAATATTTCCCACTATAATTAAATAAATATCAAAGTATACATCATATGTAAAAGATTATATAGTTTAATAAATAATAATATCCACGGTAAATAAAATGGATAATTATGGGAAAATTCAATATTCAATGATCATAAAATATTGACTATACTATGGGGACTAAAAAAAGAATCAAATAAGTTAATTTGAATATTTCCATTGGAAAAATCAACAATGAACAATAAAGTTGAAGAATAAGTATGGTAATAATACATCAAATCCCATTTGGAGTTATAAAGGGTTCTTGTCACTGATGAATGGAAATGTTATAAAAAGGATATTCAAACCTTCTTAAGGAAGATATCCTTTTTGTATGAAAGAAATTTTATTTCAAAATAACATTTAAACCATTTTTATTAAAAATAATCTTTTACAAATTGAAACGGGAAATTCAAGGAAATGTGGGAACGTAAATTTGTATATTTCATATGAGGTAAAAAGAAAAAATATTTTTTCCCATTAAAGATCAATAAAACAGGAATTGATCAGAAGGAGACATAGATATTCCATTAAAAAATTCATAAATGAATAAAGGGGTAAAATTTTCTTTATAAAATAATTTTAAATTAATTTCTTAAAACATTTTAGTAAAATATAGATTATATAATAAAATAGGCTATTCTAATTAAGAGATAAATAATGCAGTGTTTTTTGGAAGACATTTTATAAATCATTTTGTGGGCCAAAGAGTGGGAAAATGGTAATAATACATGGAAATGGTCATGTATATCCATAGTACATTAAATTGAAGGTTTTATTAAAAAATGGTAATATTGATTTCATCTAATTGAAATACCATTGAATGATCATTAAATTTTTTGTTTCGGAAAATAATCTTTAAACATTCTAAAGTGTCCCATACCACTTTGAATCATTTTCAACCATAAAACTCATTAAGTCATAATAATAAATATTTGTTTTAAATTAAATTAAATTAATTTAAATAATGTTATATTATATAGAAATTATTATTAGACTCCCCACAAAAAATGGTTAATTGGGGAAGAAGACATTTATCTCATAGATGTAAAAAGTGATATGAAAGTATCTTATCTTGTGTTTCCTCTCATCTAAACGTCCCTTAATTTACAATATAATAAACATATATTAATTTTATAATTTTATGACGTCATTTTATATATTCATCATTAAATTTATTTAACATTATTATTATTTTGTATAAAACTACTTATACAATTCTATTTCTGTTGGGTGTTTATATGAAATTTGATTTATGTGTCGAAAACAACTTTGTTAGGTCAATTGTGGTCATAAGGGTCATCATATAACATCTTAAAACTAATTATCTGGAAATAATTATCATATTTATAAATTAATTATACTTTTAAAAAAATAATTATATACTATTATGAAAAATGAATCATGGTTACAATCATGTATATTGATAGTCGTACATATTCATGTGTAATGTTCTTATATTCCAACAATTGTTATAGATAGAAATATAGTAACACCATATATTTCAAGAATGGTCACTATATCAAAAATACCATATTAGTTAATCATATATACTTCTATATATAATTATTATGATGAAAAATGAATCACATCATGTCCTGTACTTGGTAGTCCACACGTCTATGAGTAATGTTATCACTATTTAAGTGTGTTAAAGGGTAATAATGAATATAATATATATATATATATATCCATAAAGGTAATTATTTCAGTAATATCATATTGATGTTTTCTATTTCTCATATGTTTAATTATAACACACTTTTATACATTCTATGTATCATGTAAATGAAAGACATCACTTTGAGGGGGCGGTACTCCACACTTTCTCAAAACCGTGTTATAATATTAACGTAAAATAAAAATTATTAATGGTATGTGTCTTTAAATGATTATATAAGTATAAATACATAATAAATATCAAATATTTAAAATATAAAGAGATTTTACATCATATTTTCCTCCATTATATGTGGTAATGGAAAATGAACAATTATCGTTTCTTGAGGCTGTAGTTCCTCACACACAGAAATAGTATCTTCGTTACCAATTAGATAGATATATATGCTATTGTAAGAACAATGATTTACAAAAAAACATCATAGTATATTTATGATATTGGTTTCATCATAAAATAATGATTTGAAAATAATTTAATTTGTGTAGAATGGAAATAAAACTAAAGAGCGTGAAAGAAGATGTTACCATTTAATGGGGTAACTACTTTTGGTTTCTACCCAAAGGCTTCCATGGATGAATGTATGACCAAAGGGAGGATTATAAGTCAATTGGAGGGATTTTGTGGGAAAATATGGGTAGATAGAGAATGATCTAATGTGGAATGAGAGGTTTTAGTAATGGGAAGAGGTAGAAGATTTTTATAAAGGAGGAAAATGACTCACTTGGTATTTTTGAAAAGAACATTGGTGTACACATGAATTTACCTAAAAATTACTTTAAAAACCATAAAACTCAATATTGTAACATTAATGGATGTTTATTCCTATAAAATGAATGTTGGGCTAGTGGAAAGGTCATTTGGTCCCTAAGTTAAGAGTTGACTTCGTTATTGTGCTTAATTTTTTCTTATTAAATGTAATTAATTTTAATTACATTCACTAAATTTTTTGGTAAAAAAAAGTTGGTATTATTATAAATTAAAAATTATCATGAGTCTAAATAATGAACCATTTTTTCTAAATTTTATTAATATATGTGGAATAAATTGATTTATATTAAATCCCACATGAGAGACGATAATGTGCGGTTTTAATGTAAATATATTCGAAAGATTCCTTTTTTAAAATAAATTTCCAAAGAAAATTGATTCCAATGAAATAAAATTTATTAATTAATAAAAATATAGTATAGTTTAACTTTAAAAAAAATTATGTATAATTTAACCATATAAATAAATTATTTGAAAAATCTATTTTGAACTAAAAATCAATATTTTTAACTATTGATTAACAAAATGTAATGTTTCATAAAAATATTAAAAATTAACCAAAATTTAATTATTTCGATTTAATTTCTAATATGAATTTTATTTTGAAATATTAAATCAACTAAAGTGTTAAACTTCATTTTTAAATCAGTTCTCCATTAAATGGTGGTAAAATTTCTTGTATAAAAATAAAGGTTTTTTATGTGTGAAATAGATTTTGTTCATATCATTTATATATCAAACCTAATTGATGAATATCAAAAATATTTTCTTGAATATATAATATATATTAAATTAATATCAATAATTAATTTAAATTTATTTATATAATAGTGTTAGAAAAATTTAGAATAAAAATAGGTTTCTGTAAAAATATTCACTTTATATTCAATTACTTATTATATTAATTTAAAATTAAATTGTAACCATTTAATTTATTGTATATTTTTATTAACCATAATTTTCATAAGTTAATTATTATTATTCATAACTACTAATTTAACATCTTTTTTATATCCCATTATATTTTAATGATATTTTATTGTTCGACAAAAATCTGTCTTGTGTGCGGCGCAAGACATCACGTAAGGTTTCTATTCCGTGTAACATATGTTAACTCAGTGTTACATGAATTTAAAAATATAGAATCTATTGAAATATTAATTATATTATAAATTATTTAGATAATATATTACCTTGAACACTTGGTGTTGTTTTTCATACACACTATCAAATAAAAAGTTCTTAATTTATATTTTATGTGTGTCACATGACACATTCTTGAAGGAGTTATTTTTCAAAAAAAATGAAGACCGGAAAAATATTTAAAAATAAATTAAATTAATTATGTATTAATAATATTTCCTGATTTTTTGAATTTAATAAATCATATTCCCCAACATGGTGTATTTCACCATACCATGTCTACTAACATCACATTGTATAAGATACCATATTTAGTTACTATAGTAGAATGATATATGAAATCATTCAAAATGACCCCTAATATGGTAGTAGTATTTATTCAACCATAAACACATCATGATATTATGTAAGAATATAACACTTACTGTTAATGTTTTTCAATAAACATTATAACAAAAGAATTTATTTTTATAAAGAGTTTTATCTTTGATTGACAATTTAAAAATGTTTCAACAGATTTAATTTCGATATGCTTGCTAATTTAATTATAGTTATATATTTAAGAATAATTCAGGGGCCTAACTTTATAAATCAATGATCATAATATTATCCAAAAAATAACTAAAATATTTTACAATGATTCTTGTGGTTAGTGGACACCGTTAAATGTAACAACCCATTGGTTTTTTTGAGTAAATTTGATCGAACTCACATCCAGTGAAGATTAAAAGCATATAAATTTTGGTGCATTTATTATATGATTTTCTTATTCTTACCATTTATTTAACTCACAATTTTTTTATGAGTTATTTATATACTCCCACTATAAGTTGAAATTGTGATATCCAACAATGCTAATAAGTGGTATTAAATAATACTTAATAAATGTATAAAAAGGAAGAATTTTGTTATAATTTTAAATTGATTGTTTATATAAACCATGCCTTACCCCCTTCAAAACACATATTCCAATTCAATTTTTAATCATGCTATATGTGGATAATAAATGAAATCATTTTCTTATTGCGTCATAGCAATTTTCAAGTGAAATGGTTTTTGCGAGGTGTGATAGAAAATAGAGAAACATACTCAATATTTCTATGGTACATTTTAGAGTTTTATATGTTGCGATAACCCCCACCATATGTACATACCATATCATATTGTAAATTATGAAGATATTTTGAACCACTAATATCCCACTTGAAGTTCATGTAAATCTGAAATATCTTGGAAATAATATTCATCTCAAAGTTGAAATCTAAAAAAATTCATTCTAATATATCATTAGATTAGGATATAACTATACAACTGTAATGGTTTGGACATATCAATAACATGAATTGATCCTTCCATTGGATGAATTATACCCATGTAACACCATGCTTGGTGATATATTTTGAGTATATAGTTTCAAAAGTTAAATTGATAATATTATTAGTCTAACAATGTGACATCTAATGTTAAATATATGAATTGTTCATTTGTTTAAGTAATTCATATTTTTATATTCATGTATATATATATATATATATATATATTAGGTGATATTTATATTGTATGATCTACTATATATTATTTCAATGAATTCTTCTAAAAAATTTATCCCAATATTTTAAATCTTGGTGTTAAAACAAATGATTTAATATTTATATACCTTCAATTGAATTTTTTATGATTTTATAATATTGAATTTTTATGTTGAGTAAATTTTACACATATTAGGTGTTAGAGTTATGAAGGAATTAATGAGTCTCTTGAATAACTAGTCATTGGTATATGTACATTAGGCCAGACTTCTCACCATCAATGATTATTTTACCTTAAAAAGAATAGTGGGGCTTCAATGCATATGACACCATTTTTCTCTTGAGGGTATTAATGATTTTTTATTTCAAAACCTTTACTTGATGGGGTTTCATATAAATTTTCCATGAGATAAATTTGGATATGTGTAAATATATTTGGATTCTTATTTGGGGTGTTATAATAATATATTAGTTATGTAATTATTTTCACATAATATGGTGTGAATATATTAATTTAGTGGTTGGAATAAGAATTTCAAAATTAAATCATTATAATATTTCATAAAAATATGAATAAAAAAGAATATAATAATGATTTCATGAGATGAAGTGGATATGAATTTAAAATGAATATGATTTATATTTGAATAGTGAAACTTTCGAAATCCCAGAAATAATAAGTGCGAGATTACATTAAAATAAAACCCTTGTTTAGAACTAAATCATTGAGTACTGGAAACCCTAATATTTAGGTGCCCATGATTTTTCTTTTACAATAGAATATGATTATATGTGACCCCAAACTTTTTTTGGATATATAAAATGAATGTTTGGGGTTATAGTTATATAAAAAATCCTCAGAGTTAGGGTACTAAAAATATATATTTTATTGGATCCATATAATAGAATAGGATAAGAAGTTATCCGCTCAACAATACAAGAGTAATATGTGTTATCAATGACATTATTTTCTAGTTTATATGACTTGATTATGTTATAATATTAGTTGGGGTAATTGATGATAAAATATGGATCTTGGATCTCTAAATTAATATGATCTATGGGTTCAACATTTTTGAGGGAGTACATTAATTAATATTCCTTGATTAAAATATATTTATCAGGATATTCTCAAATACATATAAGATTATTATAGATTATGGAATGTATTTGGAATATTATTTTGAGGCCTATTATAGGCATGAACTATACTATAATTTATAATTGGTATCTAATTATATAAATTTTCTCAAATATAATTATTTTTGATTATATAAATCTGAATTTTATATAAATAAATTTCTCTAATAATGAATCATGAGTATTTGATATCAGGGTTTCATATCACATTTCCATTCCAAATAGACTCCAAAATTTAATATAATTTATGAAAGATAATATATAAATATACATTATTATTGGGTGACGAGTTATTTCATTAAATGATTAACCTTATGATATAAGTGTAGCTAGTGGATTAATTCTATATTTGGAAAGTTATTCATATTCCCTTTCTATTAAGATAAATTATATTTATGTACCTTTATAGGACATGAAGGATTTTTCCTTCATTACAAAGAAAAATAGTTGTTATATATATAATAATAAATAGTTTTGTTGATTTGGATATATATTTTTTTATTTATATATTCACGCCATGGATAATCATATAAAGGATATTCCTGATAAGAATTTAAGGATGATTACAACACCACTTGTACTTATTATTTTCTTCTTTTGAATATAGTTTAGAAACCCTTCCAATGTCTACATATATATTGATAATTTGATTTACTAAATTATAAATCATTATACATGTCTAGACCTTTTTTATTAGGGAAAATGACCAAAAAATTATTGTAAATGTTGATGGGTTTAGTGACCTCCAGGATCTAATATATAATTATTTTTTTGATCCAATTATTTCTCATCAAATTGATGATTATATATTATCAGTAACCTTTACTAGTTGTTTTTGTAAATCATTTTATTTGATTTTGATGAAAAATAGGATTTAACCTACTGAAAAGATAAAAATGATCAAAAAATGATATACCTAACCAACTATGTAAAGGTATTTTTATTATATAATTGATTTAGTTAATAATAATTTATTGATAATATATGATATTTTACATTTATTTCATAACTCACACCTCCTAGAACACCATAGTGTAATGGGGTGTCTAAAAGAAGGAGACACATCCTTTCATGCATGGTTAAACTGAGGATGATATAGTGTGACCTCCCTAGGTAATTATAGGAATATTATTAGGAAGAATAATACTTTATACCCAACCATGTTCCATATATGGTATTTATAAAGGCATTATTATACCACAATGAGAATTAGTTTTTCTATGTATTTGATTCATTATCAACATTTATATGGTATATTCTGTATTTACATTTACATGATGTGATATAGAATGTAGGATTACATCTTCCCCATGTCAATGGGTGTATGAATCGATGTATTTCCCTATAATGGGAATGCAGAGGATTTCCTAGAAAACTATGTGAGCACTGAATGTTAGTATATATTAGAATTATATATGAGTTAATGCTATCAAATAAAATATAGCACCCACACAATGATCCATTATTAAGAGTTCATGTATAATTTTATAGACCATCCATGATGACATATATATATTTAATAATGAATGGGGAAAGAAACATTTGTATTTATGTTAGAAAATTGAGAAAATGAAGAAGAATGGTTCCAATAAGATGTTATGAGAACATTGTGGTTTTGAAAAAATGTTAATGGGGGAGTCATTTCACATTTTTTTATATATAAATATTGGCCTAAAAATTTAGAGGTTCGAAGAAGGTCTTTTACCGAGTTTTGTCCTCCATTAAGTTGTTTTTTTAGATTGTGAGGTTGAATACATGGTATGTGAGTTGATGATTGTACAATCATTAAGGAAACACAAGGATGGGCATGGTGAGGTCAATAATTATTCCCATAAGGTCGATTATATGGTTATTATAATGAATGGCTTACATAGAGATGAAGTATAATGAATTTACATAGTGACGGAGTGAAAGGAATGTTATTGGTTATTATGTGGAGGGAGTTTTTTGTGATTTGGTGGTCTTTTTTAGCCACTGTAAATGAGATTACATGGATCGAGAATTCATTAGGAATATTAATATATATATATATATATATATTTTCTAGATATATTTGGGTACTTATGAATGTTATCCATGAGGTGAATGGAATATATAGGAGTTCACATAACTGATTATATGAGTGAAAGTATTTCATAAGGGAAATTATGAAAAATTTCTATGAAGTAAAATGAAAAGGTATCATAGTATTTATGCAATAGGAAAATATGATGTTCATATAGGTGGAGGAATAGTTTATGAGGCCTGATTTGAAGTCTCAATGGTGGAATTCATGAATTTGGAGTGTGTGGGCATCTCGCTTATGCCATTATGTGAATCAGAGTTTATAGTGAATAGTATTCCATGAGGATGATTTCACATAATATAATGGGATTTCATTAAATAGATAGGACCGTTTGTAATGACTAATATTCTTGAATTTAATGTTCTTAGTGGAGAGTGTTTTATGATATTAGGTACACAAAAGATTGTATTTCATCACATTTAGGAAAAAAGATCTTCATGAAACTCACACAATTGACTAAATAAAAAGAATAATAATTGAAAACAATGAAATAAACATATGGAGGACTAGTGTGTGATCACACTGCGATTCACTATTTAATTTTCACCCTTACACCACTGTGCTAAATGCATTTTGTATTGAAAATTACAAAAATAATAACTAATTGATCTTCATGTTTGAATAATTTATTTTGTGTTTATCACTATTAAAAAGGGAAATTTAACTTTTTTTGATGAATTAATTGTAGGAAGAGGTGATTTGGAGGCCTCAAAGATAATCAATAAGAAAAATGGGCCAAACTTCATGGTAGCCCATGTACATATTTCCACTGTTTTTAACATAATGAGAATGATGTTGTTCAAAATGGGATGCAAATTTGGGGTCTGCTTCCAAACAATAGGGGATAAAACTCTTCACAAGGAACCCAAGCCCAATTCTTCAATTAAGAGGCCCATCTAAAACATTCTATCTCTGGGACATAATCTTTACAGAGTCAGAAGTTTAGTTTGATATTTTGAAAAGATATCCCAATACAGATATCCAATGGCAATGAAATTTGGATGATAGATAGCCAAGTGTCCACGAAAGTAATCTTATCTTTTTTAAAAGTTTTGTCATGGCCATTTACTTGTCAAAAACTGAGACTCAAATGGTACCACTAAAACTGGGTGCCCAAAAACACTTTCCATTTTTTCGATAAAAGGGAACCAAGGGAACCTCATTTGTATGTTTGAAATAAAAGAAAAGATCTAGTATTTTTTATTTTTAGAGTAGTCTCCTTCTAATATTATAATCTATGGTGTCCCTTATCCTCATAGGTGGATTGATAATGAAGAAGTAGTTCCACCCGAGCTTCTTCCTCCTATTGACGTTATATTAGGCGGTTGGTGATAATTCTGACGGAGCTATAGATTTTAAGAGGGAGTGTTGAATCATAATTCTGTACTATTTTCTTCTATATTTTTTATTAAATTTTTCTTCCATATGCATCTTAACAAGTTTTTATTCATTTATTCGAAACACTTATTAATTCATAACTAATTAGTATGTGATTTGAAGTGTGTTTCTTGAGTTGTTTTTATTAGACAACCTAAGAACCATTTTCTTTAAAAATAATTTGAGATTTAAATTTTCCTTTAAAAACCTTAAATCATGGTAAGGGATTAGAAATTGACTACATGATTGTTGTGTCATGGTTTAGTCCTAATTTCACCATTTAAAGAGGCTTGTGGCTACCCAAGATCAAGGTTAACCCTAATCTAATGGATTAAACTGAAACATAATAATAAATTATGTACAAGAAACTCTTCAATTTCTATAGTAACATCTAAATGATCATGAATTTATCTCATATTTTAAAAAATACACATAGTATTTAAACTTGATTACTATTTAAATTAGGTTTCATTATTGAAACTATATACAAAATCACCACCAATTTTAACAATTTCTATTAAAAATACGCATTAAGAACCTATCAAATCACATTGGGAGATTACCTAGGGTCTTTCCTAGACTACATCATATTTTTTAAATCACTATAAATTTTACTTTTCATGATAATGTATTCAATGTTTGGAACTGTTTTCGGGGAGCACTTCAAATTTTAAAGCATGTTTTTATAATATATATATAATGGAATATTTATTTTTTTTAAATTCTACCATTTCAATAATTTTATGTTTTGATCTATCTATTGTGTAGGTTTGGTGCATGAAATGTTCTACTCTGGGGGATTTATCCCATTTCAAACACGAACTAGATAGGACCATATGTCAGTGACACCGAGAGTCACAAGAAAACCATTTGAAGGAGGACACACCACACATTGATACTCTTCTTCACCCTTAATATTTTTTAAGTAAAAAATTAGTTCCATAAATTAACGTCTATAACATTGCTGATGAAAATAGAACACTAAAAGATCTAACCTCACTAGAAGTTGATATCCAACCCACATAAATTCAAATACAATGTGAGGCACCCAATGTTCAACTAAAATCCAAATTAATTCATTTATTACCAAGATTTCATGGAAATCCTAGAGAGGATCCTCACAATCATTTAAAAGAATTTCAAACAATTATTTCAACATTAAAACATGATAATGTGGATGAGGAAAAAGTAAATCTTAGAGCATTATAATTTTCCCCATATGATACAGCAAATGATTGGATTTACAATGTTAATTCTATAATAAGAGGATGGGAAGACAAGAAACAGATTTTTCATGAATAATATTTCCCAGCATCTTGAAGTGAAAAAATAAAGAATTTAATATGTGGTATAATACAATATCAAGGGGAAACAAGTTAATAATTTTTTTAATGATTTAAATATTTATATTCAAGTTTTATGTACCACCAAATAAATGATCAACTTTTATGCATCATTATTCAGAAGGTTTAATTCTAATTGAGCATAACATGATTGATTCTATAGTAGGTGGTGAACTAGTGGATAAACCCACAATCACTGAAAGGAACATAATTGGGAACAAGGTATAGAACACTCAAAAATTAGGTTCATGGTCTAGTGTAGCCATTCGAGTTGTCAACGAGGTGAGAAGTGATGAATTCTAGGAGAATGTGGACACGAAGTTAGAAGGGGAATGTACCCTTCTTTGACAAATTTCACTTTCCCATGGGAAATCCCAATCTCTTCCTCCCATACATTGTGTCATATAATCTTCATCATCCTCAAAGGTAATTTTTTATATAAAAATAGAGAAGAGTTCCATCATACAAGAATGAAGAAAAACCAAAAGAACTAAGGTGGTCTAAAGTAATGGAGGCCAAGAGCATCACCTCTAATCTATTTCACCCCTACAAGTTTCACTAGTAGATAGCTTGGAATGAATGTGAAATTAATACCCTGATCCGCCACAACCAATGATAAGAAACTTCTTATCCATAAAAACCTCAGTGGAAAGAAAAAAAGCCTCTTTGAAAGGGGGAATTCAATCCAACCTCAACAATAATGGAACCAACCGGGGAAGAGTAGTCATCCACCACCACCAAGAAATCCTCAACCAGAACAAAGCATATTCCAACAACCCCCTCTAAAACCTGAGCCTATCTTACTATATATGAAGAAAAAATGGTCTCCAACAATCTCTAATTCTAGAAAACCATTCAGGCAGCCATACAAGACTGCAAAACCCGATTACGCCAACTAGCTAACAAAGTGTGTGAAATCCAAAGCCATGGGTCTAGTAAACTACCATCTCAACCAATTTTTAACCATTTAGACATGGGAAATATTATTTCCACCCCCCTTCGGAGTGTAAAAAAACATAAAATCCAAATAACCCTCTGCTATATTCATCCCCACCTAAGGATCCCACCATCCCAACTACTATGAATGCTCCAAATGAGGACGAGCCATGTCTTGAGAGATTACATTCTAAAGGAAAGAGTGTGTCTATTGATGAGTCACCTAGCCAAACCATTCCTATTATATTCCTTCAAAGGGACTCCCATCTTAGGAAACAAAATGAAACTGAATTTGATAAGGAAATCTTGAAATCTTTCAAAAAATTGCAGGTCAACATCCCCTTGATTTATTCCATGAAACAAATTCCATGATTTAGAATTTTTCTAAAGGAGATGTGTACACACCGAAGGAGAATTTTTGGAGATGAAAAGGTGATATTCTGGATAAACATATTGGAATTAATATATCCATCACTTAACAGTAAGTACAATGAACCAAGAACATTTTCGATTACATACACCATAGATGAGTATTACTTTTCCAATTCTATTATTGATTTGGGTGCTTCTATAAATGTGATGAATCACTCCATTTACTATACATTGTAGGTAGGGGAACAAAATCCCATTTGAATTTTTGTTCAATTGTGAAATAGGTGTATGACACACCCCTATGGTTTGTTAGAGGATGTTCTTGTGACAGTGAAAATTTTAAATTTTCCAGCTAATTTTTAAGTGCATAAAATGAAAGATGGTAGGATGAATAGACATTCCCCAATTTTATTGGAGATACCCTTCGTTAAAATAGCCAAAACTATAAATAATTTCCACAATGGAACATTATCTATTGAGTTTGGTGGTGACATTGTCCACTTGAACATCATTAATGTCATGAAGCACCCATCAGTAGAACATTTCTCTCTCTCTATTAATTCAATTGATGTATTCCCTTCCCCAAAAAAACATATTTTCATTCCCCTGATCCCCTTTCATCATTTTCATCCTTGATTTAATGTCTTTTTAAGGAATCATTCATTTATTGTATTAGTGGTCTAGAAAAGTGTCATGCGTGTTTAATAATTGATAATTTCTTGGTCACTAAGGATCACATGACAATTGATGATACTACTAATATTGTAAAAGCTCATTCCTCATGGGAAGATGATACCATTGAGAAGTTATATGTGATCAGTGACCTCTCAATTTCACATACACTCCCACAAATACCAAATCTTCCTGAATTTTAACTGAAAAAACTTCCTCAAGATTTATAATATTCATATCTTGATAATGTAAACAAGAATCTCATCATTATTTCTATTTCACTCCCTCCTGAGCATTAATTATGATTGATTGATCTTTTGAGGGAGCATACAAAAGAATTGGGATAGACATTGGTGGACATTCCAAGTATTATCCCATCAATTTATACACATCATATTTTGTTAAATGATGAGGCTAAACCACTGTGTTCGGTATAACTGCGACTGAACCAAAACCTCTTAGATGTAGTAAAAAATTAATTAACAAAATTATTTGCTTCTAGATTCATTTACCCCATCTCTAACAACCAATGGGTCAGTTTTATTCAAGTAGTTCCTTAAAAAACCAGTCTTACAGTAATAATAATTTAAAATAATGAATTTTTACCAACTCATGTACAAAATAGTTGGTGTGTCTGCACAGACTATCAACAGATAAACCAATATACTAGGAATGACAATTTCCAATTTCCATTCATTGACCAAATGCTGGAGAGGCTACCTAGTATTTCCCATTACTTTTTTCTTGATGAGTATTCTGGATACATTCAGATCCATATTGCTCCTAAGGATTAGGAATAGACAACCTTCAATTTCCCCTTTGGAACATTTTCCTATAGAAGGAATTCATTTGGCTTGTGCGATTCTAAGGGTACTATTCAGAAATGTATGGTTAATAACTTTTCGGATTACCTAGATAATTATGTGGAAGTAGTCATTGATGATTTCACTATTTATGGCTCATCTTTTGATAAATTTTTTCATAGTCTTCATTAAGTCCTAAATCACCATATTGTAAATAAATTCCTATTAAATTATGATAAATGAAACTTCATGGTGTGAAAAGGTTTAGTTTTTGTGAATGGCATTTTTTGTGATGGTATCCAAGTAGATAAATCAAATGTTGATTTCATTTATTCCTTAACATTCCCTAAAAATATTGGGGATGTGTGGTCTTTTCGAGGTCATGTTGGATTTTACCATTGTTTCATTTGTGACTATAGTAAAATTGCACTCCCACTATCTTGATTACTCTAAAATGAACAAGACTTATTTTTTGATAAATAATGTAAAGAATATTATTATAAGTTAAAATGGATTCTCACTTCACCCCCGATAATCGATCCAAATTCGTGGGATTTTCCATTTGAGGTTAAGTGTGATACCTCTAACTATGTAGTTGGGGCAGTATTATCATAATGGATCAATCGATCTCCACATGTCATTGCCCATTACACATGTACTTTGGACCCTTCCCACGAAAAACAACACCACAACTGAAAAGGAATTCTTTTCCATTGTGTTTTCCTTGGAAAAATTCTGGTAATACCTTTTAGGGTCCAAAGTCATTGTACTATCAAACCATTTATCCCTCTGATATATCCATAAGAAACCAAAATCCAAATCAAATATCATAGATTGTATGATCCACCTTCAAGAATTCCATCTAGAAATTATAGATAAAAAAGGAGCCGAGAATGTGGTGGATAACCATATCAGTAGGATTCCCCCATCCTCAGACATTGACTCAATCCCATGTATTCATATGAATGATATGTTTCATGATCAGAAATTGTACTGAGTGCAAGATATTATTCCTTGTTATGTTGAAATTGTAAATTATTTTGCATCATCTTGAATTCCTACTGATTTCAACAAAAACCAAGACAATTGTCTAAAACATGACTCTCCTTGGTAAATTTTGGGTGACCCCTACCTCTGGCACATATATAGTGATCATGTTTTTAGGATTTGTGTTACCAAGAGATAGTTTCATTATATAATTAAATTCTGGAGGACTCTTGATTGTGGGGGACACATTGGCCCCCAAGAGACTGCTCGAAATAACCTTAATTTAGGTCTCTTTTTTCCAACACTTTTTTAGGATGCCCATGTTTTTTTAAAATCATTAATTCATTTTCAAAGATAGTGAATGTATCTTAAAGAAATAAAATTACACAACAACCATTTCTATGTCATGACATTTTTTATGATTATGGTATACAATTAATGGGAACATTTCTCAAATCCTTTGGCAACTTGTACATTCTTTTGGAAGTGGATTGCATGTCAAAATGGGTAAAGGCACAAGCTATAAGGATTGATAATTCTGAAGTAGTTGTGTATTTTTTGAGAACCCCAATTTCATTTAGCTTTGGATTACCTAGTTTAATCATTAGTGACCGGGATTCTCATTTATACTACTAAACAATGCAATCACTTTTTCATCGGTGTGGGGTCGGTCATTGTTTGTATATTGCATATCACCCACAGACCAACAGTCAAGCTGAGGTGTCAAATATAGTAGTAAAAGAATTCATGAAATAAAAATTTAACTCTATAGAAACAATTGGAGTCTTAGACATGATGATTATTTTTGGGATTACCATACTGATTTTAAAACCCCAAATAGAATGTCACCTTATAAGCTTGTTTGTTGAAAGAGTTGTCACCTTCCTGTTGAGATTTAGAACTAATCCTACTTGTCCATGAAAAATTGAAATTCTAATATTTTGAGTGCAGGTAAGAAAAGGAAGTTATAGATTTAGGAGTTCGAGGAAATGAGGAGATATGTATATGAGAATTCTTGGATTTAAAATGAGTGACCAAATTCATCCCACGACCATCTCGTCCTTCATTGCCAATTCCACATTAGAGAGAATGTCTTCCTTTACAATGGAAGACTGTAGTTGCATCCAGGTAAGCTTTTTTCTTGCTGGATTTGACCACACACTATTAATAATGTATCTCTAGTTAGTTTTGTTCATGTTAAAAATGATTAAACTATGAAAACCTTCCCTCTCAATGGGATGTTACTAATGCACTTCCACGAGGCCCCTCCAGAGTTCTGTATGGAGGAAATCCATGTTCAAGAAGCAACATACCAACAAAACCCACTAGTTTATATCCCCCCTTCATCCATTTTATTTTATTATAATGAGGATAATGCACACTCTAGGTCTGGGAGGGATGAGGACGTTCCTATGTAAGTTTGGAGTTTAGAATAATTTTTAAATTTTTTTCCCAATTTTCTCAATAGTTGAATAGTATTGTCACATAACCCATTTTTTCTCTCTCTCATTTTTGGTGGAACGTTAATTATATCATGAAAAAAGATTCCCACCTTATAATAATTCCAAATAATTTTTCCTTCTTGAGTCGATTGTGGGGAAAATTCCATTATTTTGGGAAAAATATTTTTCAAATGAATGTGGATATGGAATATTATTTCTAAAATTTATATTTTCAAAACATTCTTATTTGTTTGATGGATTTATTAAAGCCATGACTCATTCAGACTAACCAATATTTTAATCCATTACCCAAGAGAGATTCAAATACCATTATTTCATATTCTTACTTTATATCACTTTCTTGAGAGTCTCGGGTGATGTAGATAAACTAGAACTTTCCTTGAATATTTTTAATCCATATTATTTATGTGTGATACTTTTATGATATATGCTGTCATTCATTGAAAATCCTTTTTTATAATTAACCACTATTTTTGGACACCTTGACTTATTACCCTTCTTAATCCTTAAAGACCATGAAATGCCTGTTAGGTAGACACATTACAATTTTTGTTATCCCTACCTACCCATCTTTTGGGTACATTATTTTCATATATTTAGCAAGTGTAGGGGAGAGTTTGTTTCCATGGGAATTATGAGGAATAAATCATTGTTATGGGTTGATAGAAACGTTTTCTACATTTTCCGTGGGAAGTGGGTTCACTAGACATATTTTATCATTTTTTAAAAAATTTCCCTTTTTATCTCTAATGAAAATTGAAATAAATAAAATAGTTTTGTACATTGTGAAAAAAATAACAAAAATAAAAAAAATCTAATGGAGAAAATATTATGTTTATTCATTATTATTCACTGATCAGCTCTGATCCACACAAATGGACAATAGGGATAGTGAGTTTTCAGTGATACACATTTTGAGTGGATGAGTTTGTATATTCATTGTGAAAACATTATGAATTATTACATGTTTTTTAACATAAGTGATTAGACACTCCTCTTCTGCCTCATATTTTTTTATACATTAAATCATACCAACCCTTGACCCCTAGAACAACCTGTGGTAAGTCCTCTTTTGTTGAACACTAGTTTCTATCGGTAGAGAACGTATAATCATTGAATGAATATAGTAAGATCACATGAATTCCGGTAATATATAATAACACCACTTTCATAAGTTCTTTGATTGAAGAGGGAAAATTTGTAAGTGAGGTATTCTGGGAAAATTTTCTTGGGTGAAAAAATGAAGTTGAACAAATTCAAATGCGATAGAAGAAAAATGATAGGAAAATTGATTTTACAAACATGATATGATGAATTTAATTTTAGAATAATTTTTAGACCTTTCTCAAATTTGATATATGAATGAGACTTGGTTAGGGTATAAGAAATTTCTCATGAGTGAAAATGTTTAGGTGTGAGGGTGTGATCGCACCGCGATTCATTGTTTCATTTTATCCCTTACACGACATTGCTAATAATATCTTGTATTGAAAATTATTTAAATAATTACAAATTGAAATTATTTTTTGTTTAATTTATTTTGTGTTTATCACTATTAAAAAGGTAAAGGTTACTTTTATAGATGAATTCATTGTAGGAGGAGGTGATTTGGAGGATCAAAAGATGATCTAGAAGAGAAATTGGCCCAACTGCATGGCAGCCTATGGAAATATGTCCACTATTTTGAAAATTATGAGAATTTTTTTCCTCCGAATTGTATGAAACTTTTTATTCCTCTCCAAAATATCAAGGTACAAAACTCTTTTCAAGGAAACCAAACTCCATTAGTCCATTAAGGGGGCCATCCGAACCATTCTTTCTAGGGAACAAAATCCGCACGAAGTCATGTGTTTGGTTTGATATATTGACAATTTCTCCCAATAAAATATCTAATGGACTCCAAATTTGATATTGAGATAATCAAGAGTCCATCAAACAACTATTATCTTTTTTACAAGTAATGATGTGGTCGTTTACATATCGAAAACTGAGACTCAAATCGTATCACAAAAACTGGGAGAAGAAACCACTTACCATTTTAGCTATAAAATGGATCCAAGGGAAAATCATTTGAAAGTTCAAACCAGATGAGAATATCATCCATTTAGGAGTGAAAGAGGATTATACTCCTCATCCTAGATGTTTTGGAGGCTCCTAACCTCTTAGGTGGACCAATAATGAAAGACTTCCACCCGCGCTTGTTCCTCCTCTTGATGTTGAGCTAAGCGGTGGGTGATCATTGTGAGGGAACTACACACTTGAAGAGGATGTTCCATCACATAATTCTCCACTAGTTTGTTGTATATTTTTGTTTTAATTCACTAGAAGATATTTAGGCTACAGACATATAACTATATCCATAGTTTTATATGTATGTGGCTATATCCCTTGTATCCCATGGGTATCCTTTTCTTCAATCAATATCTAGCTCCTCCTTCCCCATTGATCTGCAACACTATAACCACACATTTCCCTCCTCCCTAACGACCTCTCCTCCTCGACGACATCAATCAATGTGGCAACGCCCTCCTCCATGACACTCAACCCTCTCACCGCAGCGCCCTCCTCCCTCAATGACCTCTCTTACCGCACCATCCTCTCAACCCATATGACTTTCCTCTCTCTCCCTCACTTATTTCTTCTATATTTCATCCTCAATAGATTTGGTTCCTCTATACCTCATAATGGTTCCTTTAATTATGGTGCGGACTGTCCAACCGCAACTCGGATTCGCTAGTATTCTGTTCATTTATGTTCATTCTTTGGACATCGTAGATCTTTCTTGGAGTTCTGTAATGGTTATGATTGGTGTAGAAATTATGTAATACATTCTAGATCTACATTTCTATCTATGATTTTCTGTTATTTATGCCTTTGTTGGAGATGTGGTGTTTTTTAATCTCATTCTTTCTGTAAGAGAGTTCTATAAGAGCTCAGTTATTTTCATGTTTATATTTAAAATGGTGGTATGTATTGGAGTTTTATGTACCACTTCAAGAAGAATATCCCTTTGCAAATGTAGAAATATGAAATATAGTAGAATGGTGCTATTTTTTCACTCTAATTTTTCACAGTGCACCAATGAAATACATTAATCCCACCCCATAACAAGAATTAGGAACCATGTACAGTTTTTTTAGATTAGTTGTCTTACACCCTTGAGGGTTTTCTCTGTTATTCATTTAATAAAAACATACTACTAATTATTAAGGATTGTTCCATGGACTTTACCTCCTAATATATTTCCCATAATGGCTTTCTTGGTGAATTATTATGTCATTGAAAGGCATTTTTTAGGATTTAATAGTTAATTTCACCATTCAGTGATAAATATCTATAGAAATGTGGAATTTCAAATGATGTTATTAGATAGATGACAATGGTATTTGTTTCTCCTTGAGGCTCTAAAATGACCAGTAATTAATGATTTTCGTAGCTACCCTGTGTGTATCTATTTGTGGGTAAACATGAAAAATATTGCATATTTTTCTAGGATCATTCTAATTTCTCTCCCTCTTCCTTTTTCTATGGATTTAATGATAGGAGCTATATGTCTACTTTATTGAGGTCCTCATTCAGGTAGGATTTAACACCATTACATTTTTTGAGAATCACGAAGAATTTTTTGTAGTTATTGAAAGGCATATTATTTATTTTCTATGACACTTTTCTCTGATAATATGATTGTCTTTTAGTTTAATTCACTCTAGAGCTTCGCAGATCAGATTAAAAGGGATTTTGTTATGGAAGAGATGATTGTTTTTTTAAATCCTAATAAATATATTTTAAAATATTTTAATTCAATTCAAAGGTGTTGATATTATTCATTTTTAATGTGTTTTTATAGGTTTTGCTACTTGGTTGTGTATGTTTCTGATCTAGACCCTTACACGGGTTACACTCCCATAAGAGATGAATCTCATGATGATGTTGAAAATGAAGAACTTATGGGAAAATAACACATATGACCTGAGAGGCATGCATATATATTTTTTGTATGTATTCCACATCATCATAAAAATCGTCATCATCATCATTTTTTTTGTTAAATAGCTTGATCCAAAATATTCTGATGTCTTTTTTCATGACTAAAATATAGCTATCTATCTTGAAAAAAATCTAGAGTCTGTATTATTACATCCATTTTAATTTCATGTACTATGAAATCACTTTACTCTAATTATCTTGGGTAAAAATTTAATGCGGACACGTGACAAATTATTCATTGATATGTTTCTTGGGGCCATTGGTTTTCTGAGCATTTTGAAGTCATAATATGATTTTTGTTGGTGTCTATAGACTTTGAATGATTTTATTTTATGATTCATGACCATGAGTGTCAAGAGTGGAGGGAGGAATGATATTAATATGGGTTTTTCATTCAAAAATTCAAACACTTTGATTCAGTTCTATCAAAAAATGTTTTCTCTGTCTACAGGAAACTGAATTTAATGACCATATGGACCAAGAAAATTTGGGCCCCATCTTGTGGATGTTTTTTTACCACCAATAAAAATGTTTCAACAAAACTTGATAATGTTTAGGTAACCATTAATCTATAATCTTTATTTTCTAGGCAGTGAATTATAAATTCATGTTGTGATATCACTATAGATAGAAATATGTTTTATTTGAACTAAATACATCATTGGTAAATATACTATTCTATATCAGACTATATTATTAAAAACACATTAGTGGTGTTAAAAGCTTCTAGAAACTCATTATATTTGAACTACAACTAAATTCATCAAATGAAGTAAATAATAACATTCACTTGTCGAATCTGTCATACATGATCTATGAATAAAAAAGTTTCTAAAAGAAATTTATTTTTTATTTTCAAAATATTTCTCAATCCATTTTATGACCTCTTGAATGCATGAGATCATTTGAAAAGGTTCTTTTTTGTTCTCCTAAATTGTTTCAAAGAAAATTATGCCTATTAGATTCTTAACAATGACATCTTTTTTCCTTTAATTTTGTCTTTCATCAGCTCATATCTTTGTTCTTTGTCCTATTTGTAGAAATTATATTTGAATGGATGAATCCTATTATGTACCAAGAATTTACACAGTCCATCATAGAGAAGGATATCTGAAAATTATATGTGTGGGATCAAACTAAATCATTGATCAACAAGTATGTACTCTTTTTTCCATTAGGTTTGTTTTTTTAGTTTTTTTATTTAATTAAGTTTATATCTTTGTATTATTATTATTTTAATTTTTTTTATGTTTTTTTTATGTAGTTTCCAATGATGTTGGACAAAAGATTCTCAAAAGGCAAAACCTTGGCTTCTAAGAAATTTAAATTGTAGCCTTGGTGGACGGTACAGGGAGAAATTCATTTCTTAAGAAGTTATGATCAAAATTAACTAGTAATGTGAAATTGGTAAGATCTAATTTCCCTCTATTTTGGAATATCTATATAGTTTTTGGTGGTGTGGCTTCTGGAAGGTAAATGGTTGTAGTGGTTGGATTTTGTTATTAGTATTTTGTTATATTTAAAATTTATGCATTAAACTTTCAAATTTTTTTCCCAGTTTTTAATCTTCATTTATGATTTTTTAAAAATGAAAAGTGAAACATGTTTGGTGATGATATGTTTTTAGTAGACCTCATATTCATTCATTCCAAATCAATATTTTTTTACGATTAAATATTATTTTTCTTATTCAACATAGGTTAATATTTATTATAAATTTTAATTATGAGAAGGATCATAAAATTGATATGTCTTTTAGCTCCCTTTAATACATACATTTTTGTTTATGAGGTCAACAAATAAGATCATTACAGACAATCTCCCTCAATTGCGTCTTCATCTTCTAAATTGGTAGTGGGGTTTTAGGTGTGGCTGGTGTAGTGGGTAGTGGGGTGTTTGTGGGGGTGGGGGGAGTGTAGGGGGGAGTGGGGTTGCTGGTAGGGGGTGTATGGGGTGGGGAAGCCTTATATTTTAACCAACTTCAATCCTTAAAACTAAAAGACATACTCCCAACCGTTTGGAAGATCCGTTAGGTGTATACTAAATAATAACTAATCACCCATGATCCCATAGTTATCATTTCCATGATGAAAGGCAACTCGCTACCTTAATCAGTGAATGAAAACTCATGTCTCCATATACTACTAAAATTAAAAAAAAAGATATGTTTGTTGATATATCTTATTTTACAACAACATGTTTAATTAAAATCAGGGTTGTATTGTAGTTTAAACCCATGGTGGGACCCCTTCTATATGAAGAGGATTTCATGTGCGGAATATATAGGAGACTTAATAATATAGAAATCTCATTATCACGTGTCATTTGATTTTAGGTGTACTACTAAGTGGTTTTATTTATGGTTTTTCATGATGTTTGATGAATGTTTATGTTTTTTTGGGTGGATGAATTTGATTTTTTTAATTTCTTAGGTCTGGGTGGCTGTCCATAGTGGGACCCACACATGGTTTGTTCCTTGGGTGCAGTATATTACCAGGTGAGTTTAGCATCAATTATACTAATTTTAGTTCTAATTTTAAAATGTTTTGTTTTTTTATTCATATGTATTCATGGATTATATAGGGTATAAAAGGATCGTTGGTGTTGGTACAAGCTTGAGATCGATTTATGGATTATCCTTTGTGGTGGGTGACATTTCCCTTACTAATTATCTAGATCATTTGGATTATATTATGTTTTTGTAATCATTGATATTATCATTTAGATCATATGGGTATTGTAGTATTGTGTCATTTATCTACTACATTTGATACATTGATCACAAATATGTAAGATGTCTTTATATCTCACTTATTTTCCCATTATTTTCTTACTGGTGGTTTCCTATATATATTGCTTGACATTATTTAATTGATGTTTTATATTTTAATCCTTACCCCTTCTTTTCACATTTGAGACAACATGAGCATCTCCTAAGATATTTTTGACTCATAGTTTCTCATAGACAAATTATAATCTTACCATAATCCCCAAAAGCACTAGTACATGAATACTTCTTGGTTCCACCTCTCACAAGGTTCTTATTTCTCCATCACAGAACCTCTTTGTACTAGAATTGTGTTCCTCATTTACAACCTAATGATAGTTGTAGTTTATAAGGCTCCTAAGATATATTCATGAGAGTTTTCTTCTTCTTTTATACTCTCTATTTATTTTTCTTCAGAAAAACATTGTTTAGTTTTTTTGAATAGATTTCACATACAAAAATCATGAAATCAAATTCATGACTATAACAATTGAAATGAAAAAATTCCAAGAAACTACTTTTTGACCTGTAGTTCAATCATCATTGGTGTGTTCATTGAGATATATTATGTGTCAAATAAATATAAGATAAGAACTATTCAATTTGTGGATACTGAAGAATAGGAAGTCAGCAGTTCCAATAGATACACATCATCATCCCCAACCTACTCTCATATAGTAGGAAAAAAACATGAAAACTCCATTTAAAATAATTTTTATTAGTTATTAGACACTCACATACCCCCAACGTAACACCAACCCACACTATTCTCTAAATATATAACCCAATCCCATGTTACTGTCATCCCCACTCTCTTGAAATTACAACTTTTACTCCAGGTGGAAGACTAAATAATTCAAATAGAACTGTCACATTGTCATAGATTATAAATTTCTTGTTGCAATTCCATATTACACATAAAACATCAGAAAACCTGACCTCCTCCATTGAATTTTTTATGATATTTCAACATAATGGAATTCCTCTTCATATTTAATTCCAAGATTAAGTAAAAATAACTAAATGGGAATACTAATTTTAAGACCTTTTTAAGTTTTCAACCCTATTGAAGCCTAACATTGGAAGTGTTGTCCATAATCATTAATTTTAGAGGATCTCTCATCTGATTATAATTGACCTCTTCCTCAAATATCTTATAAAAATAAACCACTTCCCTAATAATCCCCTATTAGGATTTCATTTGAAATATCCCCTTGACATATGAACGAGTCCCACAACCAAACATTCACCTCTAGTAGTGTTTTTAAACGAAAAACTAATGCAAATAGACAATTCAATCCATTTTTTATTTAACATAGACAAAAGGATTTAAAACATTAAGATATATTTTATCTACAAATCATAGAGAAATAATAACATTAATGTTTAAATTTTACATTTTCCTCATCAAGAATTGCATATTCATTCCATAAAATTTCAACTTATAGGCATCTGAATTGATCATTCTTTAATAATTGTCTTATTTTATTCTCATAGTTATTTATTTCTTAAACTATTAATGATCTATAATTTGAATGCACATGATAATATTAAAAATATAAATCCCAATTTGGTATATTATATTTGGAATTTTCTAGCTTTCTTGTTGGATCTGTGGTTTTGAACGGTGGATTCCCAGAGCTAAAAAACTAGACAGGCATTTTCTGAATCACTTCCCTTAACTGCCTTATGTTTAGAAAGGATATTAATTTTCATGTATTTATTGTTGAAATCACCACTAAAATAAATCAAATTTATATATGGATTCTCAATTTAGTTACTACCGCACCACAAAACTTCCAAAGTCGGCATATTAGCCAAATAAATTTGAAATTGGTCTCTAAGTGATACTAGAACTAATATATAAATACGATGAAACTCTTTTTAGTGAATTGTTATTGATTCCTTATACAGTCCCTTCATTCCTAATCATTTTAATTCTCAAAACTCAACTGTTTAACTAACATTAATGTATCCTTTTTAGATTCATGTTTCTCCGTGCATCCTTCCACCACATTGAGATATTTATATACATAATTATTTTCCAGAGGTTTTCTCTTAAACCAAATAGGTTTCATAAATTCAGATGTTGTTCATTGGAATGGAAACTCCATAGGAGCCTATTCTAATTGCATAATTGAAATGAAAGGCTTTTGTGCCCCACAACATATAAAAATAATCCAATATGTGCATGATTACAATAAAAAATAGCAGTAACCTGAATTAATGTAGCTATAATCATCTACTCTTGCTCTCCATTTTTCATCTCAGACTATAGTGTCGATGAAAAAGATAGATCATGGTGACTAGTCAGTTTAGCTAGATCATGTTCTAGTTCAAACTCCTCTTTCTACTCCTTTCACTACATCATTACATGCTCTAAATTCCCCAAAGCCCACACAGTTTAAGATTACATGGTAGTTCTATGTTTTTTTTTTTGAGTAGTCATAGCCTCTAATTATTCCACCACCACACCTCCAAATCTCGTAATCTACACTAATTTGAAGTAAAACTAGATATTCCAACTCATTTTCAGTTCAAAAAATGAATAAAATTCCTAGGGAATTCCATGCATAATTAGGGTGGGTGAAGGGATGTTCAAAGGGGTGAAAGTAATGTTTAAGGGGGGGATAAGAGTGGCTGTACAAGGGGGTGTAGGGGGCATGTGTGTAGAGGGGTGTGAAGGGGGTGTCCAATGGGGGTGTGTAGGGGGATGTTCATGTTTGTGGGTGGGGGGTGGTGTGCAAGGGGACCAGCTGTGCAAGGGGTCATGTTCATGGGTGAAAGGTTTGATATGCATGGGGTGCATGGGCGGATGTCCACAGGGGGTTGGGGGGGGGGTGCATGGTGGTTGTGCAGTAGGGGGGTTCATGGAGGGCTGTGCAAGGGGGCATGGGTGTGCAGGGGTGGTGCAAGGGGATTCCATCATGTGTGTGCTGGGGGATGTGAAGGTGTGAGTGGGGGCGAAAGGGGGCATGGGTGGTGCAGGAGTGTCTATGCAGGGGGTGTCCAGCATGGGTGGTTCATTTGGTGTTTAACAGGGGTTTATAGGGAGATTTGCAGGCATGCAGGGGGGGTGTAGGGGGCTGTGCAGGGGGTGCAAGGGGGATGTGGGTGGGGGGGGGGGTGCAAGTGGGAATGGGTGTGCAGCAGGGACTGTCTGTCCAGGGGGGATGCTATCCAGGGGGTGTCTATCCAGTGGGGGGCTGCAGTCCAGGGGGTGTCTTTCTAGTTGCGGGGGGGGGGGGGGGGGGGCTTTCCATTGGTTGTCTTTCTAGGGGTTGTGGGATGCTATCTAGCAGGGGTGGAGCATGGCGGTGGGGGTGATTTCTAGCAGCCATGTTGCATGGGGGTGTGTTCAAGTGGGCATGGGTGTGTAGGGGGTGTAAGGGATGTTTAATGCGGGCAAGGGGGTTGTGCAGGGGGACATGTGTGTAGGTGGTGTCCATCTGGGGGGGGTGCAAGGGGTGTGTTGGGGGTGTAAAGAAGTTAAGGGGGGGTTCGAGGTGACATGGAGGTGCATGGGGGGGATATTCTAGGGGTGAAAGGTGGTTGTGAATGGGGGTGGTGGTGGCTAATTCATTTTAAATCCTCATCAAAAAAGAGTTTTTCTTCCTGTTCTTGGCTTCCTCATGGATTTTACTTTTTGATCAATTGTTGTTTTTGATGATTTGTATCAGTATGCCAGATAGGTATACATTCTATATAGAAAACCAACAACAAAACATAGCTGATGAAATTGTTCTTATTCCACGTATTGCAATCAGGATTGATGTGAATATATAATTCAAGAGGTAATGGTTATTTTAAACCATTTTTGAAATACATTAGTAACCATTTGTTGTGTTTTTAATCAAATCGACCTGGAATTTACCATGATTTCAGAATTGATGATTTCGACCTTACTCTTAAGTGTAAAATATTCGATCTTCTGGGCATTACTTTGTATCATGGTTGGATAGTTGATCCCCATGTATAAACTTTTGAATCATGTACCTTTATATTTTTTTTAGAAAAAATATTTTATGCGTTCTCTTAGTTTTCAGTTTTTCTTTCCCCTTTTCTTTTTCCATTTCTTAATATGCATGTATGGGGAATCTATGGGTGGGGGGTGTCCAGGGGGGTCTAGGAGTGGTATAGTGCTGGGTGTATTGGGGTATCTAGGGGGTAGGGTGCATTGGTTTTCCATTACACTTTTTCTTCTTTGATATTTTTAATATGAAAGCATGATGGTATTCGGGGGGGGGGGGTGGGTTGGGGTGTGGGGGGGGGGGGGGGTCTACTACGGGTTCGGGGGTGTCCAGGGGGTTTCCATGGGGTGTCCATTTGGGGGTCCAGGGGGTGTCTAGGGGGTGTCTAGAGAGGTCTAGTAGAGGGTGTTTAAGGGGGTGTCCAGGGGTGACCGGTAGAGGGGGTCCAAGGGGGGTTTCTGGGGGGGCGGGGGGGTCCAGGGGGTGTCCAGGGGGGTTGTCAAGTGGAGGGTGTCCAGGGGGTATGAGGGGTTGTCCAATGGGGGTGTCCACTAGGGGTGTCCATGGTTGTTCAAAGGAGGTTGTCTAGGGGGTGTGTCCAAGGGGGGCGTCTGGGGGGTGGGGCGGTGTCCAGGGGGCAGTATATGGTGTTCGGGGGGGGGGGGTCCATTGGAGGGTGTCCATGGGGTGTCCAGGCGGGTGTCCAGAGGGCCAAGGGGGTCTATGTGTTGTCTAAGGGGGTGTTCAGGGGGTTCTATATAAGAAGGGGAGTGGTTAGATGCTGGAAGGGGGGTGTTGTAAGGGGAGTGGTGGGCTGCTGCAAGTTGGGAGGGGTTTTCTACAAGGGGATAGGGGCTACTTCAAGGGGAGTGGTGTGTGGGGTGGGGGTGTCCAGGAAGATGAGTGGTGGGATTTTGTAAGAGGGTGGGGGATGCTGCATGTGGGGTGACGGCTGGTTCAAGGGGGTGTGGGGGTGTCTAGGAGGAGGAGATGTTGGCTACTGGAAGGGGAGGGGATGTGTAAGGGGGGTAGGGTTTTTCTTATGAAATGTAATGAGATTTAGCCATATTTTCAAACCATGGATAAATACCTATATCCACTTATTGAACCATGGATAAATCCCTATAGCTACGATTTCAAACTGTGGCTATAGGCAATGTATTGCTTGATCTTTTTCCATGGTTTGAAACTGTGGATAAATCCATTGCGCCACAGTTCAAACTATGTCTATAGTATTTTAGCCATTGTATAAAACGTGGATATAGGACAAGGCCTATAGACACACCAATACCATCCATGGTTCATTGAATGGTTGTTATAACCTATAGCCACATTTTTTGGCATATAGAAATGGTTTCAAACTATGGCTATAGCCCAAATTTTTAGTAGTGATTGTTCTTCTATATGCATCTAAACATTTTTTATGCATTTAATTGAAACACTTTTTATTTCATAACTTATTGGTTTGTGATTTTATGTGCACGTATTTTGTTGATCTGTTTGGACATCATAAAATTTTTTTCTTTCTCAAACATTATAGATTTCAATGTTCCTTTACAAACCTTATAACATGATAAGGGGATGGAACTTGACTACATGGTTTTTATGTCAAGGTTTAGTCCTAAGAACACCATTTTAAGAGGCTTCTATGTACCCAAGATATTGGTTAACCCTATAGAAAAGGATTACACCAAATCCAAATAATAAATTAATAACATGTAACTCTTCAAGTGTTGTAGTAACATCGAAATGATCACTTATTTATCTCATATTTTTTACAATCCACATGGAATTTCAACATTATAACTCTTTAAATTAAGCAACATTCTTGAAACTATTTTAAAAAACCCCATATTTTAGTAATTTTTATGGAAAATATACACTCATAACCTACCAAAGCTATTTGAGAGAGGACCTAGGTTCATCTATAGACTACAAAATCATCTTTAAAACACTATCAATTTGATGTTTCTGGACAATACGGTCAATTTTTGTCACCATTTATGGGGATCTCTTCAGATTTAATTCGTGTTTTTTTATAAAATAATTTTTTAATGTTTTTTTATTTTCTATTATAACTTTTCAATAAATTATTATTCTGATTTATTTTTTCATTAGTTTTTGTGCATGATGAGTTCTACTCTGGGATATTTAACACCTTTCTAACATGAATCGGAGAGGATAACACATCAATGACATTGAGACTCATGAGATAACACCTTGTTGGATGACACACTACACATTATAAATCTTCTCCACCCTTCTTCTTCTTCTTATGGAATCAAATTATAACTTGAAATAAACATGTATAAAATCACTAAATAAAATCAAACAATAAATGAACTAACCTCACCAGATACTGATATACAACCCGCATACATTCAAATAAAAGGTGAGGAACCCAATTTTGAATTGAAATTTGGATTAATTCATTTACTACCAACATTTTGGGGACATTCAGGAGAGGATCCACACATGCATTTTAAAAAATTTCACATTGTTAGTTCAACATTAGAACCTGTTAATGTGGATGAGAAACAAGTAAATCATAAAGCATTACCATTTTTATTAGAAGATACATAAAATGATTAAATAGAAAATTTTTATTCACTAATAAGAGGCTGGGAAGACAAGAAACACCTTTATCATGAAAAATATTTCCCAGTCTCTTGAAAAAACAATAATAAGGAATCAAATTTGTTGTATACAAAAATATCAAGTGGAAACACTTCATGAATATTGGGAAATATTTAAAATATTTTTGTCAAGATGTTCACACCACAAAATAAGTGAACTAATTTTAATATAATATTTCAATTAAGGATCAATTGAATTTGATCATAACATGATTGATGCTGCTGCAAGTGGTTTACTAGTGGATTAAACCATAATCGTTGCAAGTATCTTAATTGAGATCATGGAAAAGAATACTCATCAATTTGGTACACGGTCTAGTGTACCCATTAGAGGTGTACATGAGGTGTACAGTGCTGAATACGAGAAGTATGTGGAAACAACGTTTGAAGAGGTAAGTACCCTTCATCAAAAACTTTCTCTTTCTCAAGGGAAATCTCAGTATCTTCCTCTTATCCATTGTGGTATATACTCTTATGATACCCATTATTCTGAGAAATGTCCCCAATTGAGTGAAACATCAGAGTTTTGTGAGGAAATATTTTTAGGCCACCCCTATTCCCAACCCTTTAGGTAAGAAACATACTATCCATCCAACCCTAGGTGGAAAGAAAACCACGAATATTGGCAAGGGGGCCTTCAAACCAACCTCTATAACAATGTAACAATACAAGTAAGAGTATTCATCCACCACCACCCAAAAATCCTCAACCACAACAAAGGTCATTCAAACAACCCCATCCAAAACCCAAGCCTATCCTAGAATATATGATGAAACAAATGGCTGTAAAAATTTTCTAATTCCAAAAAACCACTTAGACTTCCTTACATGACCTCAAAACCTAATTATTACAACTAGATATTTTAGTGGGTGATATACAAAGCCATGGGTATGGTAAACTATCTTCTCAACCACTTGTAAACCCTAGGTATGAGGGTAATGTTAGTTTCATTCCCCTTCAAAGTGGAACAAAACATAATATCCAAATGACCTATCTACTAGAGTCATCCCCTCTTAAGGATACCACCAAACCAACCACTATAAATTCTCCCAATGTGGTAGAACCTTTTCCTATGAGAATCCCTTTCAAAGTAAATAGTGTTTATATTGAGGAGTCACCTAGCCCAACCATTCCTCTTCCATTCCCCCAAATGTCCACCCAAACAAGTAAAAAAATGAAATTATACATGATAAATAAATCTTGGAAACTTTCCTAAAAGTTCAAGTTAACATCCCCTTGAGTGATTCGATGAAACAAATTCGAATATACGCCAAGTTTCTAAAGGAAAATTGTACACACCAAAGAGTCTTCATGGATATGAAAAGGTGATCATGGGAGAAATGTCTCAGCATTAATAGATCCATCACTTCCTACCAAATGAAATGATCTAGGAACATTCTTTATTACATACACCATGGTGGAGTATTCTATTTCCAATGTTATAATTGATTTGGGTTCATCTATAAATGTGACACCTCACTCCATTTACTCAACATTACAGGTCAGGGAGCGGAAGTCCACTAGAATTGTTGTTCAAAAAGCTAACCAGAGTACCTTACACCCCTCTCTTTTGTTAGATAATGTTCTTTTGAGGGTGAAAATTTTAATACTTTAGGCTGATTTTTATGTTCCTAAAATGGAAGATGATAGGACGAATGGAAATTCCCCAAATATATTGGGGATACCCTTCATAAAAACCAAAGAAAATATAGTTAATTTCTGTGGTGGTAAATTATCTATAGTGTTTGGTGGTGACATTTTCCGCTTCAACATATTTGATTCCATGAAGAACCCCTTTGAAGAATATTCCTCTCTCTCTGTTTATTAAATTGATGTACTCCCTTCCATTGAAAAAACAACTTTTCATTCCCACAATTGCCTTTCTCAGTTTTGATCCTTGATGGAAAGTCTTGGTAATGAATATTGCATTAATTGTTGTAGTGGTTTAGAAAAGGGTATTGAATGTTTATTAATTGAATATTTCATGAACAATAAGGATCACATGACCATCGACGATGGAACTATGTTGTAAAACATCGTTCCTTATATTAGGATGAAACCATTGAGTTGTTAGATGATATTAGTGATCAATTACATTCACATACACTACCATAAATCCAAAATATACCTGAATTAGAACTACAACTACTACATTTATATTTTAAATATTCATATATTGGGAATGGAAACAAGCTGCTTGTCATCATTTCTAGTTCACTCCCTCTTGAGATAGAATTGCAACTGTATAAAATTTTTATAGATCATAAAAAATAATTATGATGGAAAATTGCAGATATTCCTGGTATTATCGCATCAATTTATACACATCATATTTTGTTAAATAATGAGGCTAAACCATTGAGGTAGGTACATTGTCTACTGAACCAAAAACATCTTAGATGTAGTTAAAATTGAAGTAACAAAATTACTGGCTACAAGAATCTTTTATACCTTCTTTGATAGCCAATTTTTCATTCCCATTCAAGTATTTTCGAAAAAACGGTCTTATAGTAATCATAAATGAAAATAATTAATTGGTTCCAACTCGTGTGAAGAATAGTTGGCGGGTCTACGTAGATTATCACCAACTAAACCAAAACATTTGGAACAACCATTTTCCATTCCCATTCATTGACCAAATGATAGATGGCTAGAAGGGAAGCCCCATTACTGTTTTCTTGATCGGTATTATAGATACTTTTAGATATATATTAACCTCAAGGATCAGGAAAATACAACCTTAACATGCCATGTCCGCTCATTTTCCTATAGAAGGATTCCATTTGGTTTGTTCAATGCACCAAGTACATTCCATCAATGTATGGTTTGTATTTTTTTGGTATACATTTATAATTTCATGGAAGTATTCATAGATTATTTAAATATTTATGGCTATTATTTTTATGAATGTTTGAGTAGTATTGCTTTAGTCCTAGGACACTGTATTGAAAATAATCTCATAGTAAATTATGATAAATGCTCCTTCATGTTGTGAAGATGTATTTTTTAGGCATGTAATTTCTGGGGATGGTATCCAAGTAGATAAATAAAAAGTGGATTTCATTTCTTCATTATCATTTCAATAAAAATGTATATGATATGCGCTCTATCCTTGGAAATGTTGGATTTTATCATTTTATCTTTCGTGACATTAGTAAAATTGTACTCCCCCTCTCCCGATAACTCCAAAAATAATAAATTTTGTTTTATATAAATAATGTGAAAAAATATTTAAATAATCTAAAATGTTTTCTCATGTTACCCCTAGTAATACAACCACCTTGGTGGGATTTAGAGTTTGAGCTCATGTGTGAAGCCTATGACTGTGTAGTTGGGTATGTATTATGAAAAAGGTTTGATCGAGCTCCACATGTCACAGCCTATGCCTCACATATGTTAGACCATGCCCAAGAAAACTACACCACAACTGAATAATAATTTTTTTACATTGTGTCTTCCATGGAAAAATTAAATTAATTACTTTTGGGGTCCAAAGTCATTGTATTCTTAAGGTATGGATCCCTCTGGTATCTCTCTAAGAAACCAAGATCCAAACCCCATCTTATTCATTGGATTCCCCTCCATTAAGAATTTGATCTGAATTTAGATATAAAAAAGGAGCATAAAATGTGGTGGCTAACCATATTATTAGGAATCCCCTATCCTCGGACATTGACTCATCCCCCAATATTCCTATAAATGATATGTTTCCTGATGATAAATTGTACCAATTCATAGATATTTTTCTTTTATATATTGAAATTATAAATTATTTGGTATCATCTTTCATTCCTACTAATTTCAACAAAAACGATGCCATTCGTCTAAAACATGAGTCTTGTTTGTACATTTGGGATGTCCCCTACCTATAGAACTTTGGCACACATGTAGGGATCATGTCATTATGCGTTTTGTTCCTAATAGAGAGTTTCAGATTGTCCTTTGATTCATCCAAACTCTTTCTTGGGGGGGGCACTTTTTTCCCAATGGACTGCTTGCAATGTCCTTGATTCTGGCCTCTTTTGGCCAATTTTTTTTGGATACCCATTATTTTTTAAAATCATGTCCTCATTGTCAAAGAATGGGAAGGTATCTAAATGAAATAAATTACAAAAACAATGATTTATCTATATTTCCATTTTTAATGTTTGGGGTATTGAATTTATGGGGCAATTTCCCAATGCCTTTGGTAACATGTATATTATTATGTCAGTTGATTATTTATAAAAATTGGTAGAGTTATTAGCTACAAGGACTGATGATTCTAAGGTAGTTTTATAATTTTTAATAACCCAAATTTAATGTTGGATTGGATTACCTATGATCATCATCAATTACTTGGGTTATCATTTCTACAACCGAACAATGCATTCACATTTTCTTCGGTATGAGGTCGGTTATTGAGTGTATACCGCATATCCCCCAGAGTCCAATGGTCATGCCGAGGTGTCAAATGGATAGGTAATAAATTCTTGAAAAAATGTTTTAACATAATAGATGATATATGAGTCATAGTCTTGAGGATTCATTATGATCTTACCGTACTACTTTTAAAATACCAATTGGTGTATCACCTTATAGGCTTGTTTTTTGGTAATTGTTTTCACCACCCTTTTTACATTTATCAAAAGGCCTACTAGGCCATCAAAAAAATGAAATTATAGTCTTTCTAGAGTAGGTTATAAAAGGAAGTTTCAGATTCAATAGTTATAGTAAATGTGAAGATATATATATGGGAAATACAAGATTTATAAGGAAAGAACCAATGCTGCACATGACCATCTCATCCTTCATCATCACTTCTATATTGGGTAGAAGCTCCACCTCTAAAATGTAATGATAAATTTTCATCTAGGTAAGCTTCGTTCTGTTTGGTTTGGACCATACACTGTTACTAATGTATCTTCTTTTGGTATTTTTTCATATCAAAATGAATAAACTATGAAAACCTTTACTGTCAATGTGTAGTGGCTAATGCACTTCAACAAATCCCTTCTTGTGTTCCCGATGGAGAAAATCCATTTTCAAGAAGCAATATATAAATTAAACCCACCATGTTTTATCTTTCCTTCCCACATTATATTTTATTACAGTGATGATTTCACAGTCTATGTGGGGGGGATAGGTATATTCCTAGGTTAGTTAGGAATTCTTTTCAAATTTTTTCTCTCTCAAATCTCCCTTTTTGAAAATTATAATCACATACCCTGATGTTTTCTCCCGGTATTTTTTCTAGGATGTTATTTTTATCATGAAAAAGATGCCCGCTTTAAAATAATTCCAAATCATTTTTTATTTTTGAGTCGATTTCATGGGAAATTACATTATTTTTTAAAAAATGTTATTCAAATGAATCCTGATATGAAATATTTTTCTATAATTTATATTTTCAAAACATTCTTAGGTGTTTAATAGATTTTTTAAACCCATGCCTCTTTAGCACTAACCAATATTTTAATCCCTTACCCAAGAGACATTCTAATACTTTTATTGTATATTCTTTATTTTAATCACTTTCTTTAGAGTCTCAGGTCATTTAGAGAAACAATAACATTACTTGATTATTTTTTAATCCATAAGATTCAAGTATGATACATTCCTTATAGAGGTCATCTTTCATTGAAAATATATTTGTATAATTAACCCCTGTTTTTTTCTACCTTGATATTTTACTCTTCATAATCCATAAACACCAGGAAATCCCTATTAGGTAGCTACATTATAAGAATATTTATCCCAACCATCTCATATCTTGTGTACAGTCTTGATTTAATTTCAACATGTGTGGGGTAGAGGGTGTTTCCAGGGGAAATACCAGGAATGAATCATTATTATGTGTTTATAGAAAGGGTGCCTACATTTTCCTTGGGCAATAGGTTCCCAAGACATATTGTATCTTTGTTTAAAAAAATTTCCTTCTTATCTCCTATGAAAATTGTAAAAAATAAAATAGTTTGGTACATAGAAATAAAATAACAAAAAGAAAAAAAACTAATGGAGAAAAGAGGATGTTTTTTCATTATTATTCACTGATCTACAGTGACCCACAAAATAAACAATGGGGATAGTGAGTTGGAATTGATACACTTTGTGAGGGGATAAGTGTGTATATTCACTATGATCAATTGCTATTTTTTTGTTTTTAACATAACTGATTAAACACTCCTATTTGATATCATATTTTTTTGTACGTTAAATCATACCAAAACTTTAACCTCAGAACAACCTATTAAGAGTCCCATTATGTAGAACACTAGTTTCTTCCAGTAGAGAATATTAAATCTCGGAAATCATATGGTAATATAACATGAAATATCATTAATGAAAATAACTCCACATTCATATGTTCCTTGAGTGAAGAGGGGACATTTCTAGGTGAGGTAGGCTACGACATGTTTCATGGGGGAACAAATTTATTTGAACAAATTCAAATGCAAGAAAAGAAAAATGATTGGAAATTTGATTTCATAAATGAGACATGATGAATATAATTTTAGAAGAATAATAAAACTTTTATCCCGATTGATTTTTGAGTGATACTTTTTTGGGTATATGACTTTTCCCAGGAGTGAAAATGTTTAGGTTTCGGGGTATGATCACATCACGATTAACTGTTTCATTTTAACCCTTACACCATTATGCTGAATTTATCTTGGATTGAAAGTTATATAATTATAAAAAAAATTCAATTCTTTTTTTATTAATTTAATTTGTGTTTATCCATATTAAAAAAATGTTCATGTAATTTTTTGATGAATTCAATGAAGGAGGAGGTGATTTCGAGGCGTCGAAGATCATCAATGAGTAAAATGGGCTAAACCACATGGCAAACCATGAAAATATGTCCATTGTTTTGAACATTATGAGAATTAAGTGTCTCTAAAAGGAATGTAACGTTGTTTTCCTCTCCAAAATATCTTGGTCTATAACAATTCTTAAGGAACCCAAGCATCAGTCATCCGTTAAGGGGACCATCTGAACCATTCTATCTAGGGGAAAAAATCTGAACAAATTTAGAATTTTGGTTCTATATTTTGACAATATCTCCCAATAAAAATATCTAGTGGCCTCCAAATTTTATAGGGAGATATTCAAGAGGCCAAACAACAACTATTATATTTTTTAAAAAGTCATGATACCATCGTTTACATGTCAAATACAAAGACTCAAATAGTATCACAAAATCTTGGTGCCCAAAACAACTTACCATTTTGGATATAAAAGGGCAGCATGTGAAACTCATATTCATGTTTGAACCAAAAGAGAAACTCTGAAATTTTTTTGTCCAAGAGTTTACTCCTCCATATCATAGAATATTTTGAAACCTCTATCCTCATAGTGGGAAAAAGAATAAAATAGTTCCACCCGAGCTTCTTCCTCCTCTTGATGTCATGCTAATCAGTGGGAGATCATTGTGAGCGAGCTACACACATGAAGAGGGAGTTATGACACATAATTCTATACTTGTTTAGTGTATATTGTGGTTTAAATTTTTCTTCCAAATTTTTCTTAACTTTTTTTCATGTATTTAATTGAAACATTTTTTATTTTATAACGGGTTGGTGTGTGATTTTAAGTGTGTGTCTTGTGTTGTTTCAATTGGACAACATAATAACCCTATTATTTCCCAAACATTTCACATTTCAATGTCCGTTTACAAATCTTAAATCATGCTAAGGGTTTAGATCTTAACTACATGATTTTTATGTCAATGTTTAGTCCTAATCGCATCATTTTAAGAGGCTTATGGGTACCCAAGATCTTGGTTAACCCTCTACCAAAGGGTTACACCAAAACCTAATAATCAATTAAGAATGAGGAAATCATCAAGTTCTATTGTATCTTTGAAATTATAACTTATTTATATCATATTTTTCAAAATCCACTTGGACTTTCAACTTTATAACTCTTTAAATTAAGTTCCTTTCTTGAAAGTGTTTTCAAAACCTACCACAATTTTAGTAATTTTTATTAAGAATACACACTCAGAACCTATCAATGCTCCTTATGTGAAGACCTAGGGTCCTTCTAAGATTACAAAATATTTTATAAATCACTATCAATTTGATGTTTCAGGACAACACAGTGGAATTTTGGCATCATTATTGGGGAGCACATTGGTTTTTAGTGTGTGTTTTTCATAAGATATATTTTTTTCAATATTGTTTTGTTTTATATTATACCTTTTCAATCATTTTTTTCTGATTTATTATTCTTTAGGATTGATACATAAAAAATATACTCTTGGATATTTATATCCTTTCATACCAAAACCAGAGAGGATCCAACATCGACAACACTGAAACTCACCAGATAAAACTTTAATAGGGGACAAACCACACATTGAAACTCTTGTTCACCCTTATTCTTCTTCTGGAAGAAAATTTGATGCTAAAATTAACATGTATAAAATGGATGAAGACAATATAACACAAACAGAACTAACGTAAGAAGATGATTATTTATAACCTACATACATTCAAATAAATGGAGAGGCACCCAATTTTGAAATAAAATATATTGTAATTCATTTATTAACATGATTCCAGGGACATTCTAGAGGGGATCCACACAATAATTTCAAATAATTTTACACTATTTGGTCAACATTAAAACCTTTTAATGTCGATGAAGTCAAAGTAAAACTTAGATCATTTTCCTTTTCATTATATGATACAACAAAAGACTGTATTTACTGAATTAATTCATTGATATGTGGTTGGGAGGACATGGAAAAACCGTTTTCTAGAAAAATATTTTCCAACCTCTAGAATTGAAATAATTTGGGAAGAAATATGTTGTATAGGAAAATCTCAAGGGAAAAAATTTCATGAATTTTGGTAATGATTTAAAATATTATGTTCAAGTTGTCTACACCACCAAATAAGTGATCATCTTTTAATACAATATTTCTATGATGGTTTAATTATAATTGATCATAACAGGATTTAAGTTTCTACATGTGGTTCACTAGTGGATAAACCCCCAATCGTTGTAAGGACCCTAATTGAGAACATGTAATATTACACTCAATAATTAAATTCAAGGTCTAGTATATCTATTCATGGTATCCATGAGGTGGAATGTTATGAATTCAGGAAAACGGTGGAAATGATGTTCGATGAGGTATGTACCATTCTTCAACAACTTTCTCTTTCCCAAGGGAAATCCCAATCTCATCCTCTCATCCATTGTTGTATATGCTCTTCTAATACCCACTATTCTAACCAACTTCCTCATTTGAGAGAAATTTCTGAGTGTTGTTAAGCAATATTTCGATGATTCCCCTATACCCAACCATTTTGGAATGAAACATACTATCCATCCTACCCTATGTAGAATGAAAACCAAGCATTTAGGGAAGGGGGTATTCAATCTAACCTCAACAACAATCGACAACAGTGGAACCAATCGGGGTAGAGTAGTCATCCACCACAACCCAGAAATCCTCAACCACAACAAAGGACATTCCAACAACCCCCTTTATAACCCTATCCAAACCTAGAAGATAAGATTAAAAAAATGGCTTCCAACAATCTCCAATTCCAAAAAACCACTAAGGCAGCCATACAAGACATCAAAACCCAATTATGCCAACTAGCTAACTGAATGGGTGAAATCCAAATCCACGCATATGTTAAAATACAATCTCAACCATTTGTTAACCCTCTGGATATAGGAAATTTTTGTGCCATCACCCACTAGAGAAAAACTAATCAAAAAATCCAAATGAACCCTCTACTAGAGTCTTCCCCTCCTAATGATACCACCATCCATCCATTGGAAATGCTCCAAATGAGGTAGAAACTTGTCATAAGAGAATCCCTTCAAAAGGAAAGAGTGTGTATTTTAATGAGTCACCTATCAAAAGTAGTCCTTTTCCATTCCCCCATAGGGCCACCCATCATAGGGGAAAAAGTAGACTAAATGATATAAGGAAATCATTTATAATTTTAAAAAATTGAAGGTCAACATCCACTTGATTGATACCATGAAACAAATTCCATGATACTACAGGTTTTTAAAGGAGATGGGTAAAAACTGTTGGAGACTTCGTGGATATGAAACAATGACCTTGGGGAGAAACATATTGACATTAATATAGACATCACATCCCTCTAAATTCAAATATCTAGTAACATTCCTCATTCCATGCATTATAGGGGAGTATTCCTTTACCATTATTATGATTTGATTTGGGTACTCCTATAAATGTGATTCCTCACTCTATTTACACTACATTACAGGTCAGGGAACTAAAGCCCACTAGAATATTTGTTCAACTATCCAACTAGAGTACCACACATCCCTCTCATGTGTTAGAAGATGTTCTTGTGATGGTGGAAATTTTAAATTTTCTTATTGATTTTTGTGGGCTTAAAATGTAAGACGATAGGGTGAATTGAGATGCCCCAATTATATTAGAGATAATCATTATGAAAAATATCAAAAACATAACTAATGTAATCAATGGATAATTATCTATTGATTTTGGTGGCTAAATTGTCCACTTCAACATCCTTTATGTCACGAAGCACCACTAACAAGAACATTCCTCTCCCTCTGTTAATTAAATTTATATACTCCCTTCCCCTGAAAATAAATATTTTCCTTCCCCTGACCCCCTTTATGAATTTTTATACATGATTCAATTTATTGGTAATTAATCATGAATTAATTTATTTTGTGGTATATAAAAGTGTCATGCATGTTAATTAATTGATAATTTCTTGAACACTGAGGATCACATGACCATCGATGATACTGATAAGCTTGTAAAAGCTCATTTCTCATATGAGGATGACACCATTGAGCATGTTGATGAGATTACTAACCTATCACTTTCACACACACTCTAATAAATCCGAAATCCACATGAATTGAAATTGAAAAAACTACCTCAAGATTTAAAATATTCATATCTTGAGAATAGAATTAGGATGATTATCGTCATTGCTAGTTCACTATCTCTTGAGAATTAATTTTTACTACATGAACATTTGAGGGAGAATAAATAATAATTGAGATGGACACTTCCAAACATTCATGGAATTAACCCATCAATTTTTACACATCATATTTGGTTAAATGATGAGGCTAAACTATTGATCTAGGCAGAACGTTGACTGAACCCAAAACAGTTAGTTGTATTTGAAAGGAATGTAACAAAATTATTGGATACTAGAATCATTTACACCATTTATGATAGCTAATGGGTCAGTCCTATTCAATTAGTACCTAAAAAATATGTCTTACTATAATCAAAAATTAAAATAATGAATTGGTTTTAACTCGTGTATAGAATTGTTGGTGTTTATGCATAGATTATTTGCAACTAAACTGAAAAAGTATGTGGGACCATTTTCCAATTCCATTCATTGACCAAATTATATAAAGGCTAGTAAGGAAGTCCCATTACTATTTTATTGATCGATATTATGGATACATTCAGATCCACATTGCCCTCAAGGATCTAGATAAGACAACCTTCACTTTCCCCTTTGTCACATTTTCCTATAGAAGATTACATTTTATCTATGATATTCTCTTTGTACTGTATAACGATGTATGGTTAGTATTTTTTTGGGATTACCTGGAGAATTTCATGGATGTATTCCTGGATGATTTCACTATTAGTGGATCCTATTTTGATTAATGTTTGAGTAGTCTTGATATAGTCCTACATTGTTGTATTGGAAAAAATATCTTATTAAATTATGATCAATTATATTTAATCGTGCAAAAAGGTATTGTTTTGGGGAATTTCATTTCTGGGGATGGTATCCAAGTAGATAAATGAAAAGTGGATGGCATTTGTTCCTTACCATTTCCTAAAAATTTATGGGATGTTTAGTCATTCATAGGTAATGCTGTAATTTCCTGTCATTTCATTCGTGACATTAGTTAAATTTAACTCCCCCTATCCCGATTAATCTAAAAAGAAAAAAAATTTGTTTTTTATAAAATATGTGATGAAGCTTTTAATATGTAAAAATGGATTCAAACGTCTCCCACGATAATCTGACCACCTTGGTAGGGTTTACCATTTGACCTCATGTATCATGACTCTAACTATGCAGTTGGGGAAATCTTATCACAAAGGGTCGATTGAGCTTCACATATCATTTCCTATGCCTCGCATACATGGGATCTGGCCTAAGAAAAATACATTACAACTGAAAAATAATTTATTTCCATTGTGTTTTCCTTGCGCAAATTATGGTCATATCTTTTGGGGTCCAAAGACATTGTGTTCTCATTCCATTCATCCCTACAATATCTCCTTAGGAAACCTAGTGCCAAACCATATATCATTCTTTGGATGATCCTGCTTCATGAATTCAATCTAGAGATTAGAGATAAAGAAGGAACATAAAATGTTGTGTCTGACCATATCTATAGGATTCCCCCATTCTCAGATATTGACCCATGCCCCTATATTCATATAAATGATATGTTTCCCGATGATTAATTGGATCAAGTAATAGATTATATTCCGTAGTATACAAAAATTATAATTTATTTGGTAAGATCTTTAATTCCTACAAATTTCAACAAAAACAAAGATATTCATAAAAAACATCAGTCTTATTGGTACATTTGGGATGACCCCTACCTCTTGCGCACATGTAGTGATCTTGTCCTTATATGTTGTCTTCCTCATATTGAGTTTTAGAATGTCCTTATATTCTTCTACACTTTTTATTGTGGGGTCCACCTTGGTCCCCTACGAACTGGTTACAATTCCCATGATTCTTGTCTCATTTGGCCAACACCTTTTCAAGATTCCCTTGATTGTTGTAAATATTATCCTCATTTTCAAAGAATGGGAATGTATCTTAAAGAAACAAAATGACTCAATAAACATTGCACTTCCATGAAATTTTTTATATTTGGGTCATTGACTTTATGGGTCTATTACCCAATTCCTTCGGCAACTTTTAAATCTTCTAGCAGATGATTATGTGTCAAAATGGGTAGAGGCATGAGCTACAAGGATTGATGATTTTATGAATGTTTTGGAATTTTTAATAACCCAAATTTTATATAGGTTTGGATTAAATAGGTTTATAATCAGTGATAAGGGTTATCATTTATGAAACTGAATAATGCAATCACCTTTTTGTTGGTATGGGGCTGGTCATCGAGTGTCTACCACATATCACCCACAGACCAATGGTGAAGCTGAGGTGTCCAATAGAGAGGTAAATAAAATTCTTGAAAAAATATTTCAACCTAATAGAATGTATTGGAGTCTTACATTTGATGATTCCTTATGGGATTACAATAATGATTTTAAAACCCCAATTAGAATATCACCTTATAAGATTGTTTTTGGAATGATTTTTCACCTCCCTATTGAGATTGAGAATTAAGCCTACTATACCATCAAACAATGCAATTATAATATTTCTAGGGTAGGTGCTGAAGAAAAATTTGTAGATACAGTAGATAAAGTAAATGATAAGAGACAATTATAATAACTATAGGATTTATAAGGAGTAATCTAAAGCATCCCACGACTGTCTTGTCCTTTACCTTTTATTTCACATTGTGCAGATCTCCTTCTCTACAATTCATGGCTAATGTTACATCATGTTAAGCTTCGTTCCCACTATTTTGTACCATACACTATAACTAATGAATCTTCATTTTGTGTTTTACAAGTTCAAAATGAGGAAATTAATAAATCCATTACTATAAATGGGCAGTGGCTAAAGAACTTCCACAAAGACTTTCTAGAGTTCTCGATGGAGGATCTCTATGTTCAATAAGCAACATACCAATGACACCCACTAGGTTTTATCCTTGATTCCCACATTATATTTTATTATACTGAGGAAACTGCACACTATAGGTGTGGGGGTATAGGTAAATTCCTGGGTTATTTTATAATTTTCAAAATTTGTTTTCTTTTATTCCCACTTTTCTCTCTTATTGAATAATATTTTCACCCACCACCTATTTTCTACCTCTCTTTTTGATGGAATGTTAATTTTATCATGAAAAAAGATTCCCCCTTAAAAATATTTGCAAATCATTTTTCATTCTTGAATCGATTATGTGGAAAATTACATTATTTTTGAAAAATATTTTTCAAAAGAATGTTGATATGGAATATTTTTCTAGAATTTAGATTTAAAAACATTCTTAGGTGTTTAATGGATTTTTGATGCTCATGCCTCATTAGCACTAACAATATTTTATCCCTTACCCGATATACATTCTAGTACCTTTATTGTATATTCTTCCTTTTAATAAGTTTTTTAAGAGTCTCTGGTATTGTAGAGAAATAAGAAATTTATTTGATTCTATTTTAATCCATAATATTTATGATTTCCACATTAATGATGGGGGTCATCATTCATTGAAATTATTTTTTTTACAATAATGTAGTATTTTTGGACACCCTGACATTTTACCCTTATAAAGCCTTAGAGACTATGAAATGCCTATTAGGTAGCCACATTACAAGCTTAATTATCCCTACCTACCCTTATCATGTGCATATTCATGTTTTAATTTCTTCAAGTGTAGGGGACAGGGTGATTCCATGGGAATTATAAATAATGAATCATTTTAATGGGTTGATAGAAGGGGTGCCTATATTTTCTTTGAGAAGTGGGTTCAGAAAACATATTATTTAATTTTTTTACAAATTGTCCCTCTTTCTCGCCAAAAAAATTATAAAAAGAAAATATTTCTATACATTGAAAAAAAAATAGAACAAAAAGAAAAAAAATAATGGAGAAAAGAGAAGGTTTATTCATTATTATTCAATAATGGGTTGTGACCCACACAAATAGACCTTGAGGATCGTTAGTTGGAAGTGATAAAAATTGTGAGGGGATGAGTGTGTATATTCATTGTGAACACTTTATGAATTATGAAATTTTTTGAACTTCAGATATTAAAATCTATTCTTCCACATCATATTTTTTTGTACATTAAATTCTACCAACCCTTGAACCTCATAACAACCTGTTGGATGTCCTCTTTTGTAGAACACTAGTTTCTGCCTGTAGAGAACATAGAATCTTTGAATGAATATTTTAAGATCACATGAACTCTAGGAAAAGAGAGTAAATACACATTCATATGTTCCTTGATTGGAGATGGAAAATTTCTATGGGAGGAAGGATGCGACATGTTGCATCGGTGAACAATTGAATTTGAACAAATTAAAATTCTAGAGAAGAAAAAAGATTGGAAAAATCATTTCATTAATGAGGAATAATGAATTTTGTTTTAGAAGAATTTTGGATCTTTTCTCGCCTTTGATTTTAGAATGAGACTTTGTTAGGGTAAAATACATTTTCCAGGAGTGCAGATGTTTAGGTATGGGGGTTTTATCACACCAAAATTCATAGTTTCATTTTCAAACTTATAAAACACTCCTAAACATATATTTTATTTAAAATTATAAAAATAATAAAAAAATTTGTCTCATTTTTGATTAATTTATTTTATTTTTATCAATGTTAAAATGGTAAATGTTACTTGTTTAGATAAATTTTTTAGGAGGAGGTGATTTGGAGGCCCCGAATATGATCTAGATGAAAAATGGGACAACTCCCTGGCATCCCATGGAAACATGTCCACTATTTTGAAAATTACGAGAATTTTGTGACTCCAAATGGGAAAAAACTTGGTGGTCCACTCCCAATAATCATAGTGTGAAACACTTCTCAAAGAACCCACGCCTTATTCATCCATTAAGAGTCCCATACAAACCATTATATTCAGGGGAAACAAATCTGTATGAAGTCAGATGTTTGGTACGTTATTTAGTAAATATATCCCAATAAAGACATCTAATGGCCGAAAAATTTGATAGGGATATAGTCAAATGGTCTCCCAATAACAATTACTTTTTTTCAAAGAAGTGATATGGACAATTTCTTGATGAAAAGAGAGACTCAAATGGTGTCACCAAAACTGGGTTCCCAAAACAACATAAAATTTTGGTTATAATAGGGCTCCAAGGGAACCTCATTTGCATGTTCAAACCAGAAGGAAAGATCTACCATTTTGGAGTCCTAGAGGACTCTCCTCCTCATAATATATGTTCTAGAGGCCCCAATCCTCAGAGGGGGGGGGGGACAATGAATATAGTATTTCCACCATAGCTACTTTCTCTTCCTAATGTCAACCTAGGTGTTGGGTGATCATTGCGAGGGATCTACACACTGGAAGACGGAGTTACAACAGATAATTCCTTAATATTGTGGTGTATATTGTGGTTTTAATTGTTCTTATATATATATTAACTTGTTTTGATGCATTTAATTTGAAGAATTTCTATTTCATAACCGATTGGTGTGTGATTTTAAGTTTGCGTCTTGTGTTGTTACGACTAGACAACTTAAGATCCCTTCTCATTACCAAAAAATTGATATTTCAATGTAACCTTAAAATCCTTAGAGCATGCTAATGGGTTGGAACATTACTACCCAATTGTTATGTCAAGGTTTAGCCCTAATCACATTATTTTAAGAGGCTTGTAGGTACCCCAGATCCTGGTTAACCCTCAACAAAAGGATTACACCAAAACCTAATAATCAATTAAATAAGTGGAACTCTTTAAGTACTATAGTTAAATAGAAATTATCACTTATTTATCACATGTTTTTACAATCCACCAGGTCTTTTAGTTTTATAACTCTTCATATTATGTTACATTCTTGAAACTATTTTCAAAACCTCACCATCATTTAGTAATTTATATTAAAAGTACACACTAAAACCCTATCAATGCTCTTTTAGAGATGATCTAGGGTATTCTATAGAGTAAAAAATCCTCAATAAATCACTATAAATTTGATGAGTCACGACAATGCGATTACAATGCACACTTCATTTGAGAGGTAATTGAGTTCCCAATTGTGAATGGTTGTAAAATAGGAGGGGATGTTAGTACACTATAAATATTTAAATGGTAGTAATACTATAATATATTTCCCATGTATAAATAATTGATTCATTGAAACAAGTTAATATAAGTGAATTTTGGAACAAAGTCATGATATTGATTACTTCTACTTGGGTATATCATTGAGTAGGGAAACATGAAAAATTATATTTCCTTATGATCATTATTTTCTCATTTTACAATGTAATAATTACTGTATATATATTAAAAAATCAACTATTATATCAATTTAAGGCTAAAATAAGTTCATTATCATTTGGATATTCTTTAAAAAAACAAAATAGTGACCCCATTATAACTGATTTTAATATCAGTTATGTTTATGAATGTTTTAGGTTTTATTTAGAAATTTGAAATGATTTTCACATCCTAATTAACCCCCTTCAGGGAATCTCTTTCAAAATACCATTGTGGAGACAAATTGATTATGCAATAAAAATATAATCTTTTTATTTTTATTTTTCTAAATTAAAATAACATGTTCCTATAGTTTGTTTGTATACATCATAAATGAAATGAATCTAAAAAAGAATCAGATATCTAAAGGAATTCTATATAATGGAAGAGATTTTTGAATTACATAATGATGTTAAAGGAACCCAACATCTCACAAATTTAACTGATGGATGAATTTGATTATGCACCTACATATCATACAATTTTCATGTAGGATTATCTGAGAACCATAATTTTATATGAGATGTTGAAACAACAAATTTTTAGGATATACTAAATGATAAAAAGGTGTAAATTTATCACATATCCATGAATCTTGATCCGAGGAAGAAGGAACAAAACATTTTGTTGGGAACTAATAATGAGACTAATTGGATCTATGTTGTAGTGTTTAAAATTTAATTCAGAAAACTAAAAAGCCTAAATAATTCACTAAATGATGCATCTAAAAGTACGGGGAAGAAAATTGATACACAATTTGAGGAAAATGATTATATTTATTCCAAATTGAAAGACAATATTATTGTTCCAAATAGAAGAACCTTGACAAAAAAGAGGCTCATAATTTGAGTGTTGGGAAGGATAAATTCATTGCACACAAGGCTGATATGGATAAGGATAACAAATGTCTATGGAAATTGGAGAGGGTTGAAAAGGATTACATTGTGAATTTGGAAACAAATATAAAGAGTAACAGTGATGTAGATGAAGAACTTTTTTGTGATTTATAATAGATAATGGTAATAGAGAAAGAGCTATAAGCTAGAGTTATCCATCTAAATGAACAAATGGAAGGGTAGTTAAAATATAGAATATAAGAATAATCATGTATAAGGGAAATGACCTCCCCATGTAAATTAAAATTGGTGATATCATGGAACATGATGTAAGGACAAAAACATTAATTGGGGAAAATAAGTTCCATCTTATAAAAGACTCATCCAATAGACTCCATAATGGAATAAATTTGATATCAGTTTGGGAGTAGAAGAATCATGATAAATATAAAAGAAAATAATATTAAAATAAGGTATCAATTAATTGATTATTTTTTAAATTCATTGGACATACCAAAAGTATATGTATTTAAGACAACATTATTAATGGGAAAAGAAGTATTTTTCAACAACATCCCAACTGAGCTGCAATGGTATGAGATATAGTTATAAGGGGGTATGAATTTATTTTGATAACCATTATTATAAGAATATAAATTTTTTCAATAGAGGAATGAAAGGTTTTGCACTAAATTCATGCATTCTTAAATCCAATGGAAGGAATGTTTTTACATTAGAAGTGTTAGTAAAGAAAAAACATGTCTTACAACTATAGAGGTAAATAGTGGATCCCATTGAATGGCGCATAAATAAGTAACAACATTTAACTCATAGTATCCATCTTGGAATAAAACGAACAATATATGGATAAAAAATATTATTGTTTCTATATATACATGATGGGGGTGAGAATGTTAAGAAATTCACTAAGGTAAAAAAAACATCTACTGTTGATCTATTATATGTCAACGAGAACAAGAATGTTGCACGTATTTTTTGTTTTGAAAAACGTAACAATATACGAGAGATTAAAAAAACTATGGTATTTATAGATAAAAGGCAATATAATTTCATGAACGGTAGTTACAAATTATGTTTTGAAAAAAGGGTTATTGGATAGATAAGATGAAAATTTAAGAAATAGAAAGGATTTAAAAGATTCTCATAAGAAAGAAACATCTGAAAAATTTATTTGTTGAAAATTATTATGAATCATACATAAGTAATCATTTTAGAAAAATTATATTGAGAATAATGATCCAATCATTAATGTGAAAATATATCTGTATTGGTAAAATTACCCAATGATTAGATTTTTGTGACTTCGTTCTTTATTATAAGGATATTCCCATTATTGGAATGGATAATTCCAAATAATAAATTGAAAATGATGTTTTGTAATGTGGAATTACACAAAATATATATTATTACAAAAAATAATGGTCAACACAAATAATGGTCAATAAAAATATGGGGTTAATAGGGTGATGAAATTATTATTTTTTGAATCCCAAAAGGATAAAAGAAAAATTTGATAGTGAATGGTTGGTTAATCAAGAAAATACTTATTCTAAACACAAGAAAGTGAAATATCCAATCTTTATATGTGTTTGAACTATATTAAATACTTATGGAATGTTTTGTGTTTTGAGTGATATATGATTTATAGTGAAATTTAACTAGGAGATTAAAATTGATGTTGTGCAATGATCTAGAGTTTTGAATATTAATTAAATCATCATAGAAATTAAAATATTTTCAATTAATAGATGAATGAAAAAATTATAATAATTGTCAATATTTATAAATAGTGATTTATTTTTATGGAATTTTAGTTTTAATAATGAATAATATAAACAAGTTATTAAATAGGAACTCATTATTTAATTATTTTGATCTCATGTGTGATATCATCTCAATTTTATTAGTATATTAGATGATTTTATGGAAGGTTTACTATAATGTTTAAAGTAAATTATCTATTAGATAATGAAAGTAAAAACATTATGGTGTTTTTGAGATGAAAATATGATCGCGTTAATCCCAAAAATCCATGGAAATACACCCTATGGATGAGGGAAAAAATAAGTTACCAAGTAAGATTTAATTTGTGATCCTAAAGGATGACGAAATGAGTCATTATTTAAATGTTTGGTATCGATCATGGCACATTGACTATTTTTTGGTCATTCATAAAATTTGGTATCATGGAAGATTCGTTGAATGATATCATCCATTATGTTTATATCTATGATATTTTTTTAGTTCCACCAACATGTATTTGTTTGGTTTGTATATTTAGTGAATAAGTATTTAAGAGTCTCATAACATTAGTTAATGTCATCATGTTTCATGAAATGTATGAAATTAGTTGATTTTAATGGATTAATATATTTTTTCACCTTATCATTTTCTTTCTTTTATTGAGTCCCGAATAATAGGCTTAGAGACTATATTGAAGTCTTTTTTCGAAGTGGTATGTAATCCCAGTGAAAATATTTCCAGATTTAACTAGAGTTAAAAAAGATATATTTGGGCCATGAATATTGAACAATCCAACTGTTAGGTATTTAGAAAAGATATATAAGGATAATATAATTTGGGGATCCAATTAGTGTCCCTAACAAGTGGAGGGCTTTAGGAGTATCATATCATAGGGGGCACAAATTATATCTCTATAAAATGAAAAGACTATGTTGAAATAGGGGGATATGATAAATACAATTATACAAATCTTTGAAAATGGATAGATATTTTAATGACATAATGTATGTATCAGTGGAATTTATGGATGGAATCTTATGTTTTTTGACATCAAAAGGATAGGGCAGAAATGAAAAAAAATTACAAAATGTAAAAATATTTTATCTCATGGTATATGTTTTCATATTAATCTATATTTTTTATATATTTTATGAATTATACATTGGATTCGATGTCTAAGGGAAATAAGAAATGAACATTAATCCACATGTATTTTCTCCAGTTAAATAAATGTACAAGAATCCTTGTGTGTTCCTACCCAACCCTCTAAAGGTAGATTAGGAAGGGAAGGTCATCAGATTTTATAATTCTAAATACTTTTGTTTAGTGAAGAAATATACCAGTTATAAGGCCCCCACCTTAAACCTTAATTAATCTTGAGTTATTACAAGATTACACATTGAGGATCTTTTTGGGTTTAGAGTTTTAGGGAATTAGATCATAAAACTTTCATTACATTCCACTTATAAACAAAGTGGTTACATAAAGATAGTATTCTTCATTCCCATAAATGGAAACATATTTAAGATAAAACATGGATTTTTTCTTGACACTTCCTTAACACTATCATCATATCATGTACCTTTCTCTTGACCTGTGAAAATCATTTCAAAAAAACTTGGGATGAGCATAAAAAGCTCAGTATGGGTTATAAAAACATGGAAAGGAAACATGGGTACATATATACCTAAGAATGAAATCATACTTTACCCATAAAACATAAGCACTTTAACATACCTCATCAAATCATGAGTAAATCATATAAATCATAAGACATAACGGTAACTTGAGGCATTCATAACATTCTTACGTAGGGAGTAACCCTCTTGGTTACGTTTGGAATACCCATCACAGTATATTACCTAAATCTCTTCGGAGAAACCTTAACGTTTCACTCCTTCACGTTACCCAATGAATTGGAGAGCTATATAGGGCTCACCCGCCCTTAGTTTATCACGGAACCACCCGTCTTCATAATAATGCCCAAGAACCTCAACATAATCGTATCACATAAAACATGCATATAGGAAACATAACATTTCCACCTTTCAATCACAAGATATCAATAGAACACATTGATATAAAAACATTATGAAAACCATTTTAAATAACAAAATAAAAGAAAAGTAAAACATGGTATTTATTTTTCTTTTAAAAAAGAAGGTATGGCTTGTAGAGGAAGCTGAAACTCAAATAACGGTCACGGCGGCGGAGAAGTCGTTGTCGCCGCATACGTACGACAAAAACATTCCCTTTTGTCATTTAGTAAAACGCTTCGTATAAAAAAGATTCCTTTTTGATAAACATAAAAGTCAAAGGGGTTTATACACCGTTTAAAAGAAGGTTGTGTATAAAAAAAATATGCCTCAATGAAGGGAGATTGAGACGAATTCCCATACCTCAGGTCCGACTTGACTCAGTCATTCTTTAATCTCCTGAATAATAAACATGAGTTAATTTCAACTTGTTTAAGAACCTTTTTCAAGTTCATTATTCCTTTTATATCACTTATTTCCATGTCATGAACACTATGTAATTATTTAAGTTAATAACGGTCGTTTTAACTATTATTGGTACTTGAGTCAAAAATAATCCCTTTATAATTACAAGTTTTTCATTATTCCATTATATCCAGAATGGTATTCATGATGTAGATATCATATATTTCATATATATCCCGTACATGCATGCATTTATAATAATACATAATCATTTAGAGGTAAGAAATGAAATGCACCGTTCATGGAGACGGTAAGCCGTACGTACGCATGAACGCTACTTTCATTTCTATTTCATATTTTATAGAATGGAATCATAATTATATAATGGTATATTATAATTCCAGTATAATATCATATATAATATCATACTTCCATCCTTTATACATCCCACATATGGTATTTAACGAATCAAATCACATTGAGGGGGCGGTAGTCCGCACTTGCTTAAATGAAGATATCGCGTTTACCCATAATGGAAACCATAAAGGTATGCCCAAAATGAAAAAAAACAGAAGATTAAGGAAAAAATAAACATATTATATATCATATATAAATATAGTGACATCTTAATGGCCACCTTTGAAGGTGTTAAAGGAATGTTGAACAATCATCGTTTCGGGAGGCAAAAATTCACCATCCACGGAAACCGTATGTTTGTTAACCATTAGATGTAGGTGTGTGTAATTGTAGCTTGAAACATTCTTATAAAAACATCATATTATATTTAGGATACTGTAGTTGTTACAAAATAAGATAATAAAAAGAGTTTAGGGGGTTGGAGAAGCAAAATAAAACAAAAGGACTCAAAAGAAGACATTACCTTAAAACCGGTTAACTCCCTTTGGTTTGAGCTCAAAGGCTTCCTTGGGAAGTCTTCTGCCCAAAGTGAGGATTCAAGGAGTAAGAGAGGGAAGTGGAGAGACAAAATGGTCAGGGATTGGCCGAGCCAAATACTTTGGGAGTGTGGGTAAGGAGGTAGAGGTGGGGGCCTTTTATAAGAGGAGAGGAGGGGCACTCTCGAAAAGTAAAGATAAGTTACTTTATTTTAAAATGAGTTTCAGATTCAAAAGGAACCACATTGATATAATTCGAGGATAAGGTGATAAGGGTTCGAAATCCACTCATCCAATTGGTTTTGTCCATTTTTAGGTTTTAGATTTTACATTATCCTACAATTTTATTTAAATCGTTAAATAATGAGGTCATCGCTGCATCATCATGATGTCATAAATAATTTAATTTATTTAATGTCTAAAAATTATAAAAAAATTAATATGATGTATGAAATCCTTTTATATTTCTAATGAATATTTATAGTCAAAAATAGTACTTTTATAACCCCATGTAAAAATTGTTTTAGTAAAATAACTCATGTTTGTGTCATTTTTACTTTAACATTTAATAAAAAGTTATTTATGTCATTTCCCAGCCAAAGTGGCTCCATGGGGTCCCCAAGTTGAGCCATTGCTTGTATGGGTCGGCCAAGACATATCCAATAAGGTTAGGACATGTTTCTAGGAAATTTTATATTATTAAAGCATTATTTTTACCATAAACTACACTAATTACCACTAATCGCGATTAATAACTTAATAGTTACTATTCACCAAAAAATTATTTTAATCTCATTGAACCACATTTTACTTATTAATGAAAAACATGTATGTTTTATTTTTCAAATTAAAAACAAATATGTGGTAAAATTTAATTTAAACGAATAATCAGTTTTTATAAGTACCACTTAGTGGTTTCACTATTCATCAAAAATTGAAGTGTTTCAGAAAAATACCAAAAATTCACCCTAAGATATATTTGATATTCTGAATTCAAAAATGAAGTCTATTTCACAAAATTCAAAACATATAAGTCACATTAATTAATATAATAATTAATTCCCGCTGTCAGAGCAAATAGCGTGTTTTTATGAAACAATAAGTATCAAAAGATTGACACCAGTTTAAGTCCAATTTCAAAATGAAATTGATTAAAATGACCACCATTGGATTAAATGGTAAAAATATATTCTAATTTCACTTCAAAACCAATTCCAAATATAATCTAGTCATATAAATAAATTAGATTAAAAAGCTGTTTTGATGTAAAATGCAGTATTTTTCACTATTCATTAAAAAATGAACCTTGTCAGAAAAATACCAAAAATTCACACAAAGTAAATTTTGATGTCCCAATCATAAAGAATAAGTTTATTTTGACAAACATAGTTTATAAAATTGTCAAAAGATAGATTCAAAAATGGTTTGTCATCAAAAGGCAGTAAAACAATCTTTTAAAAATATTAGTGTATTCAATGCTTAAGATTGGATTTATTTTCATTTTAAGCCTCTAAAACACTATCTAATTCATTAATAGACATAGATAAAATATCTATTATTCATTACTTACTTGGGATGTTACATCATTCCCCTATTAGAAAATTACATCCCCGCAATTTATTTACTTATCGAATAAATGGGGGTACTTATCCCTCATTGCATTTTCAGATTCCCCTGTTGCCTCTTCGATCATGTGGTTTTTCCACAAAACCTTTACCTGGTGAATCACCTTATTCCGTAACACTTGATCCCTATGGTCAAGAATCTGGACCGATTGTTCCTCATAAGATAGGTTCTCTTCCAGCTGAACTACCTCTGGACTCAAAACATGAGATGGATCTGGCATATACTTTCTCAACATCGAAATGTGAAAAACATTGTGTACCGGAGATAAACTCAGAGGTAAAGCCACCCGGTATGCAACTGATCCAACTCCCTCTAGAATTTCATATGGTCCAATAAACCTTGGACTCAGTTTTCCTTTCATGTCATCACACTTTTCCAAGGAGAAACCTTGAGAAAAACATGATCACTTACATCAAAAGAGAGATCATTCCTCCTATTGTCCTCATAACTCTTCTGCCTGCTCTGAGCTATTCTCATGTGTTTCTGAATCAGCTGAACTTTTTCTACCATCTCTTCTACCAATTCTGGTCCCATCAACTTCCTTTCACACACTTCATCCCAGAAAGCTGGAGTTCGACACCGCTTCCCACATAATGCCTTAAATGGTGCCATCTGTATACTAGAATGAAAACTGTTATTATATGAAAATTCAATCAAAGAAAGATGTTGGTCTCAACTTCCCTGATAATCCATAGAACTAGCTCGTAGCATATCCTACAAAGTCTGAATTTTTCATTCTGACTGCCCATCTGATTGAGGATGAAAAGCTATACTAAAATTTAATTCAGTACCCAACGACTTCTGAAGGCCTTTCCAAAAGTTAGAAGTGAACCTAGGATCACGATCAGATACAATGGAGAGAGGAACTCCATGTAACCTGACTATCTCTTTAAGATACAAACGGGAAAGTTGATCTAGGGAAAAAGTATCTCGTATAGCAAGGAAATGAACAGATTTGGTCATGCGATCAACAATAACCCAGATTGCATTATTACCTCGAGATGTCTTCGGTAATCCCACAACAAAGTCCATTGATATATTCTCCCATTTCCACTCTGGCACTGGTAAAGGCTGAAGCATCCCTTTCGGTAAATGCCATTGTACTTTAACCTATTGACATGTCAAACACTTCACAGTAAAATCAGAAATATCTCTTTTCATTCCATCCCACTAGTAATACTCCCGCAGATCTCTATACATCTTAGTACTGCCCGGATGAACTGAAAACGGAGAACTATGAGCTTCACATAACAAATCACTCTTCAACTGTGAATCACAAGGCACACACAATATATTCACAAATCTCAAAACACAATCATTATCAATATTGAATTCAGGGAACTTACCTTTCTGAACCAGCTCTACCTTTTTCTGCAACTCACTGTCTTGCTTCTGTGCTTGCTTAATTCTGCCTGATAGAGAAGATCTCACTGATACCTGAAACAAAACAGAATGACTTCCTACACCAACAACTTCTATGCCAATGTTCATCAAATCCTTAACCAAATGATCACGTTCCAAATGCAAAATTTCTAATGAACCATTACATTTTCGACTCAAATCATCAACCACTTTATTTGCTTTTTCCGGATGGTAATGAATTGTACAATCATAATCCTTGATTAATTCCAGCCATCTCCATTGTCTCATGTTTAACTCTTTCTGAGTGAATATATACTTTAAAATTTTGTGATCGGTATATATTTCACACATTACTCCATACAAATGATGCCTCCAAATTTTTAAAATGAAAATAACAGTAGCTAATTCCAAATCATGTGTAGGGTAATTTACCTCATGAGTTTTCAACTGTCGTGAAGCATAAGAAATTACCTGGTCATTCTGCATTAGGACGCAACCAAGTCCTTTCAATGAAGCATCACTGTATATAACAAACTCACCATTCCTGGAAGGTATTACCAAAACTGGAGCATTCACCAATCTTCTTTTCAATTACTGAAAACAATCATCACATTCTTTTGTCCAGATAAACTTAACACCCTTCTGAGTTAGCTTAGTCATTGGACAAGATAATCGTGAAAAATTTCTAACAAACCTTCGGTAATAGCCTGCAAAACAAAGGAAGCTACGAATCTCAGTTACATTTGTGGGTCTTGGCCAGTCTTCCACAACTTTTTTTTTCAGGATCAATAGTTATTCCATCTTTAGAAACAATGTGACCTAGGAAAGAAATCTGTTGCAACCAAAACTCACACTTGCTGAATTTTCCATACAGTTTCTTTTCTTTTAATGTTTGCAAGATAAGCCTTAAATGTCTTTCATGCTCCTCATTACTTTTAGAAAACACCAAAATATCATCAATGAAAACCACCACAAACTTATCCAAGAACTCATGGAAAATTCTATTCATTAAGTCCATGAATACAGCAGGTGCATTGGTTAGCCCAAAAGGCATTAGTACAAATTCATAATGGCCATATCTCGTACGGGACGCGGTATTCGGAATATCTGCCTCCTTTACCTTCAGCTGATGGTACCCCGATCTCAAGTCAATCTTTGAAAAAAACTGAGCTCCCTGGAGCTGATCAAACAAATCATCGATATGAGGAAAAGGATATTTGTTCTTAACAGTGATATTATTCAAGGCCCTATAATCAATGCAAAGTCTCATAGAACCATATTTCTTTTTAACAAATAAAACAGGAGCACCCCATGGTGATGTGCTAGGTCGAATGAAACCTTTCTCTAATAAATCTTTCAATTGCTCCTTCAACTCTAAAAGTTCAATTTGAGCCATTCGATAAGGAGGATTTGAAATTGGCTTAGCATCAGAAACTAAGTCAACAGTAAACTCAACATCCCGATCTGGTATTATTCCAGGCAACTCATCAGGAAAAACATCAGGATACTTATTTACCACTGGAAAATCATTAATTTGAACAGTTCCTTTATTTTCAACGATGTGTTCAAGGTAACATTCATTTACATCTTTTACAAGTTTTTCGGCCTCTTGATAAGTTATCAACAGTAAGGGTTCATTCTTGTACACAAACTGAAAGTCTTTTTGAAAAGAAACTTCTTTAGCTCTACAATCAATCTTAGCATGGTGAATAGAGAGCCAATCCATACCCAGGATAACATCAAACTCTACTAGAGGTAGAACAATAAGGTTTGCAAGTAGGTTCTTTCCACAGATAAGGTTAGGAAGATTCTTATAAATTCTTTTTGCCTCAACATTCCCCCCAGGTGTTTTTACCACAAGTTCAGGAGTCACATCTTGAGATGGTATTCCCATTTTACTAGAAAAGTTATCAGAGATGAAAGAATGTTTAGACCCCGAATCAAATAACACACTGGCATAATATGAAAAAACAAACAAAGTACCTGATACAACTTTATGTGATGGCCCGACATCTGCCGAAGTAGTTACAAAAGATTTCACCACCCCTTTCTACTTGTAGTCTAATTGCTTCCCATCACTCAAGCTCTTTGTCAGACACTCGTTTTCATAGTGACCCATCTCATTGCACTTATAATATTTCACTAACTGTAAATCAAATTTGGTCTTACCTTCACCTTGATCCTTTTCAGTGCAATCACGAGCCTTATGTCCCATCTTACCACATCGGTAGCACATTCAAGAATTCAGAAGACATTCCCCAACATGCCTTTTTCCACATTTATCACAAACTGGAAACTTAGCTTTCTTACCATCAGACTTTTGTGAAGAATTCTTACCTTTCTCCTGCCACCTCAGTCTCTTCTTCTGTTGGTTGTTATAGAACACTTGGTCATCGGAAAACTCCATTTCCACCTTCTCAGCACATCGAACAAGCTTTTCATAACATTTAAACTCATGAGAAGCTAATGACCTTCGATATTTTGGCTTTAATCCGGAGTAAAAATGATTGATTTTACTATCAAGGTCTCAGATAAAATTTGGAGCATACCTTGCCAATCGAGTGAACCTTTCTTCATAGGTAGCCACTGATTCTTCCTCTTGCCTCAATTCCAAGAATTGCTTTTCCATCCTAAGTCAAACAGCCGTAGGAAAATAATTCTCAAGAAACATACCATTGAATTCATCCCAGTCGAGAGCATCAATCTCATCAGCGTCCCTGATATTTTTAACCATCGACCACCACTGATCTGCTTCACCCTCCAAATGATAAATAGCAAGACTAACCTTTTGATTGTCTAAACACCCCATGACATAGAAAATCTTCTCCAGTGCTTTAATCCACCATTTAGCTAACACAGGGTCAGATGATCCTCTGAATGATGGGGGATGTTGCCTCATGAAATGTTCCACCACTGACATGTTCCTCTGCAGTTGATCTGGCTGATCTCGTGCATGGATACCACCACCATTTATAGCCTGAGTCAACTGTGCCATCACTGCAAAAAACTTTTCAGTTCCAATTTTGACCATCTCAGGATGCTGATTCGGAAGGTTATTTCCATCTGTATGCCTTCCTAGCACTGCTTCCCTATTCCCTCTGTGGAAAACCATTCTGAACAAACATGTCTTAGATGAAGTAACATGGTAATCTTCAAATACTATATCATTTCAAAAAAAATTTGAATAATCATTTAATAGAAATCTAACTCCTAAAGTTATCTAAACCGACCTCTGATACCAACTATAAGGCCCCCACCTTAAACCTTACTTAATCTTGAGTTATTACAATATTACACATTGAGGATCTTTTCGGGTTAGAGTTTTAGGGAATTAGATCATAAAACTTGCATTACATTCCACATATAAACAAATTGGTTACATAAAGATAGTATTCTTCATTCCCATCAATGGAAACATATTTAAGATAAAACATGGATTCTTTTTTGACACTTCCTTGACACTATCATCATATCATGTACCTTTCCCTTGACCTGTGAAAATCATTTCAAAAAAACTTGGAATGAGCATAAAAAGCTCAGTATGGGTTATAAAAACATGGAAAGGAAACATGGGTACATATATACATAAGAATGAAATCATACTTTACCCATAAAACATAAGCACTTTAACATACCTCAACAAATCATGAGTAAATCATAGAAATCATAAGACATAAAGGTAACTTGAGGCATTCATAACATTCTTACCTAGGGAGTAACCCTCTTGGTTACGTTTGGAATACCCATCACAATATATTCCCTAAATCTCTTCGGAGAAACCTTAACGTTTCACTCCTTCTCGTTACCCAATGCATTGGAGAGCTATATCGGGCTCACCCGCCCTTAGTTTATCACAGTACCACCCGTCTTCATAATAATGCCCAAGAACCTCAACGTAATCGTATCACATAAACATGCATATAGGAAACATAACATTTCCTCCTTTCAATAAAAAGATATCAATACATCACATTGATATAAAAAATTATTAAAACCATTTTCAATACCAAAATAAAAGAAAAGTAAAACATGGTATTTATTTTTCTTTTAAAAAAGAAGGTATGGCTTGTAGAGGAAGCTGAAACTCAAATAACGGTCACGGCGGCGGAGAAGTCGTTGTCGCCGCATACGTACGACAAAAACATTCCCTTTTTTCGTTTAGTAAAACGATTCGTATAAAAAATATTCCTTTTGGATAAACGTAAAAGTCAAAGGGGTTTATACACCGTATAAAAGAAGGCTGTGTATAAAACAAAATATGCCTCAATGAAAGGACATTGAGACGAAGTCCCATACCTCGTGTCCGACATGACTCGGTCATTCTTTAATCTCCAGAATAATAAACTTGAGTTAATTTCTACTTGTTTAAGAACCTTTTTCAAGTTCCTTATTCCTTTTATATCACTTAATTCCATGTCATGAACACTATGTAATTATTTTAGTTAATAACGGTCGTTTTAACGATTATTGATACTTGAGTAAAAAATAATCCCTTTATAATTACATGTTGTTCATGTATCCATTATATCCAAAATGGTATTAATTATGTAGATGTCATATATGTCATATATATCCAGTACATGCATGCATTTATAATATTACAAAATAATTTAGAGGTAAGAAATGAAATGCACCGTTCATGGAGACGGTAAGCCGTACGTACGCATGAACGCTACTTTCATTTCTATTTCGTATTTTATAGAATGGAATCATAATGATATAAAGTTATATTATAATTCTAGTATAATATCATATATAATATCATAGTTCCATCCTTTATACGTCCCACATATGGTATTTAACGAATCAAATCACTTTGAGGGGGCGGTAGTCCACACTTCCTTAAATAAAGATATCGCGTTTACCCATAATGGAAACCATAAAGGTATGCCCAAAATGAAAAAAAACAGAAGCTTAAGGAAAACATAAACATATTATATATCATATATAAATATAGTGACATCTTAATGGCCACCTTTGAAGGTGTTAAAGGAATGTTGAACAATCATCGTTTCGGGAGGCATAAATTCACCATCCACGGAAACAGTATGTTCGTTAACCATTAGATGTAGGTGTGTGTAAGTGTAGCTTGAATTATTCTTATAAAAACATCCTAGTATATTGATGATACTGGAGATGTTACAAAATAAGAGAATAAAAAGAGTTTAGGGGGTTGGAGAAGCAAAATAAAACAAAAGGACTCAAAAGAAGACATTACCTTAAAATCGGGTAACTCCCTTTGGTTTGAGCTCAAAGGCTTCCCTGGGAAGACTTATACCCAAAGTGAGGCTTCAAGGAGTAAGAGAGGGAAGTGGAGAGACAAAATGGTCAGGGGTTGGCCGATCCAAAGGCTTTGGGAGTGTGGGTAAGGAGGTAGAGGTGGGGCCTTTTATAAGAGGAGAGGAGGGGCACTCTTGGAAAGTAAAGATAACTTACTTTATTTTAAAATGAGTTTCGGATTAAAAAGGTCCCACATTGATATAATTAGAGGATGAGGTGATAAGGGTTCTAAATCCACTCATCCAAATTTTTTTCCATGTGTAGGTTTTAGATTTTACATTATCTTTCCATTTTATTTATATCGTTAAATAATGAGGTCATCGCTGCATCTTCATGATGTCATAAATAATTTAATTTATTTAATGTTTAAAAATTATAAAAAAAATACTATGATGTATAAAATCCTATTAGATTTCTAATGAATATTTATAGTCAAAAATCGGACTTGTATAACCCCATGGAAATTTTTTTTAGTAAAATAACTCATGTTTGTGTCATTTATACTTTAACATTTAATAAAAAGTTATTTATGTAATTTCCCAACCAAAGTGGCTCCATGGGGTCCCCAAGTTGACCCATGGCTTTTCTCGGTCGGCCATGACACATCCAATAAGGTTAGGACATGTGTCTAGGTCATTTTATATTATTAAAGCATTATTTTTACCTTAAACTACACTAATTACCACTAATCGCGATTAAGAACTTAAAAGTTACTATTCACCAAAAAATTATTTTAATCTCATTGAACCACATTTTACTTCTTAATGACAACCATGTATGTCGGATTTTTGAAATTCAAAACATAGAAGTGGTAAAATTTCATTTAAACGAAAAATCAGTTTTTATAAGTACCACTTAGTGGTTTCACTATTCATCAAAAATTGAAGTTTTTCAGAAAAATACCAGAAATTCACCCTAAGCTATATTTGATATTCTGAATTAAAAAATGAAGTCTATTTTACAAAATTCAAGACATATAAGTCACATTAAATAATTTAATAATTAATTCCCACTGTCAGAGCAAATAGCGTGTTTTTATGAAACAATAAGTATCAAAAGATTGACACCAGTTTAAGTCCAATTTCAAAGTGAAATTGATTCCAATGACCAACATTGGATTAAATGGTAAAAATATATTCTAATTTCACTTCAAAACCAATTCAAAATATAATCTAATCATATAAATAAATTAGATTAAAAAGAAGTTTTGATGTAAAATGCAGTATTTTTCACTATTCATTAAAAATGAACCTTGTAAGAAAAATACCAAAAATTAACACAAAGTAAATTTTGATGTCCTAATCATAAAGAATATGTTTATTTTGACAAACATAGTTTATAAAATTGTAAAAAGATAGATTCAAAAAGGGTTTGTCATCAAAAGGCAGTAAAACAATCTTTTAAAAACATTAGTGTATTCCATGCTTAAGATTGGATTTATTTTCATTTTAAGCCTCTAAAACACTATAAAATTCATTAATAGACATAGATAAAATATCTATTATTAATTAATTACTTTGGATGTTACACCAGTCGACCTATGGGATCATAATGAATTAATTTACCCAGTGGTGGTGAATATGTGTTATTGAGATAATGATAAAGGACTCATGATAAACATGTCATAGTTTACCTATTGGTTTATGATAAATGATGTTCCCATATAGAGTTTAATAAGTTGAGATCAGATAGCAGAAAATGATTCATGATAGTGTATCCAACATATCCAAATGGGGGACTAGTTGAAACCAATTTGAATTGGACTTTCTATGTGTTGGATTCATTTTGAACCATAGGTTTTGGGATTCCTTGGTGAAATTGATATAGTATGATGTTGTATATGGGATTACATATTCACCATGTAAATAGGTTTATGAACCGTTGGAGTTCCCAATGAAAGGAATCTGAATGATTTTATAGGTCATTATAGGATCCCGAAATATCGACCAAGATAATATAGATATATCAGTTGAATATATCAAATAAATAGGACAACTGAGATAGAGTTGAATCTTGAAAAGATTATAGAGATCTTACAAGACCATCTTTGGATTGGTTCTAGAGGTGTATGAGTGTGTATGGGTGGATTTTGTAAGAAAAAAGAGTAAAGGAATGATACTCCAAAAAATAATATGTTCTATAAAAAGGGTCATTCCAAATGTGTATTTAAGGGGGAATCGTTTTCAAATGTTTGGAAAAAATTTCCCCTAACAATTTATTGTTTCAAAGTTAGATTTCAGAAAAGTAATATTAAAAAACATGTATAGTACATTTAGCACGATTTTGAGTATGTATAATGTGAGATAATGTTTGTAGGATCATAAGTTGGCTCATGGATGGTGGATGGTGAGGATAAGAACATAGATCACAAGGTTGAGTACATGTTAAAATGATGGAATGTAGTATATGGATATGGAGAAGAAGGAATGAACTTGTAGATATAGTTAAATGATATCTCACCATTTTGATGAATAAGGGAGTTCTTGGCCTTTTGACTGTTTATTTTAGTCATAGAAAATGAGTGTATGAAAAGTATATTGTTCATCCAAGCACCAAGAGGTGGAGATAATGGTATGAGTTTCAGTTATGAAGAGGTTTATTTTAAGAAAAAGGATGAACAATAAATATGATTACTATATTTATATGAGGATTTTTCCTAAAAATAGGACCCCTGATTACATTATTAATAAAAGATAAATCCATATAAAAAATTGCTGCTATAAGAATTTGGACATGTTCAAAAAAAATTCTACAAGGTAAATGACGTGGATAAGGGTTTGGGGAAGGTAATTCACGAATTTACATGATTTTATAAGGGTTATTGATAAGTATTCAATGATGTAAAATTACTCAAACAAATGTTTTCAGGAAATTTTGTAAATTTGTGGTTCACGTTGGTAATGGTAGACATCGTAAGGATGATAGTGAATTCATGAAGGTGTAGTTCAAAAAGATATAGTGTGTTGGGTTAGATCGCATAGGGTATCCCAGAATGTAATGCTTCTAATGAAAAATATTCCAAGAGGTCAATTTTATGAATAGAGGGGGAGTTTCAGTAAGAGTGTTGTAGTTTGTAAAGAACAATATAAATGATGTTGAAGTATACAGTGAAGAGTTTTTCATGAAATCAAGTACTAAGATGAGTGGATATAATCTCATAGAAAAAAATCATATCTTCATGGAGAAAAAGGAAATGTGTGAATCAAACCAAAACTATTTTAGAACTATTGAATAATCTCTTGGACATTCAGTTTTCACAATTCTATGGAGAGGGAAGTGAGATCTCAAGTGAAAATGTTTTTAGTTACGAAGGGAAAATAAATATGCTCCAAATATTATAAAATTAGTGATCATGAAATAGAGTTATTGTGGAAAAATAATTCTATCAACATTACTAGTGATTATTAGTGATGTTTTTCACATTGACACAACATCGATGTGTGATCCTTGGATTTAAGTAGGTACATGTGAACCATGTAAAATTTTATTCCTTTAGTAAATGATTTTATTATATTTTTATGTTTAAAATATATATTCTTTATTGAATAATAATATAAATTATCTGTTAAATTATAAAACAATTGAATCATAAATATGATCATAATTAAAAGAAGAACACATGACTTCCCCAACTAATAATAAGTTTAAGATTGTTTATGATTTTTAGAGTTTCAGGTTATGTTAGGAATCAAAAAATGAATTTCATACCATGATTAACCCCTAGGGAATATTTAAATAAATAACATTATAAGGCCAATATATTGTTTATGAAATAGGTTGTGTTAAGGGTTCAAATTGGACTGTTATGATAATTTGGTATTTTGAAGAATACATCAAACTATTGTCTTCTGATAAACATCGATTAAAATAATAGAAATTTTATTTGTCAGTATTACCAAAGATATCATGTGTTTTCAATTTTATAGAATTTATGAAGAAATATTGTTTGTAGGCCAAGATTTTGTTTTCCAAGGGAAGGAACACAGTTTTCAACAAGATAGTGTTGGAAATCTTAATTCAAAGAAGATCATGAACAAAAAACAAATTTTTTCTTAATATTGAAGTAGGGAAAGTTCTATAATAATTTAGAGAACAAGAATAATGTACCGTTTCAAAAACAACATTGAGGGTATAGTTGAATTTATTAGTATTTTGTGTTTTATGGATTTATTAATGAAAATTATATTGATTTTATGTTCATACCTAAAGATGTAATTTTCCAAATAAAGGCCATTGAGAGTTTGAATACAATAAAACACTAAATTCTATGAAATCATATATACAATCCAAGTGTAATCATCATTTTTTTATTTTTTTCGATTCACATGATGGGGTGAGACCTATATGGTGCAAGTGGGTTTTCTATGAAAAATAGGCAGGGATGGTAGAGTGTCAACTGGTAAAACATATTTAGTAACTAAATGATGTATAAAAATCAATGTAATTGACTATGAATAATGAATTTTCATAGTAACAATGATAAAGTTCATTTAGATATTTTTTTCAGGAGTAGAAAATTATGATTACAAGATATATAAAACAGATGTGAAACACAATTTAATAAGAATTTAGTCACGAATTTTTTGACAAGAAAATATATTGGTTTTTTGTACAAAATTAGAATACTTATGATTGTAAGTTTCAACAATCAGCTAAATTATTTATGTATACTTCTTGAAGTCAGAATATCTATTTTGATAATTCAATCAAAGGGGATAGTTTCATTTAGAGCATAGATGACTCTTTTATAGAGAATTGGGTTAGTGGGAGTGATATTGTGTTTATCATATTATATAATAATGATATTCTATATATCCAAAATAAATTCCCCAATTTACACTACATAATCATATAGTTTTAAAGGTTATTATGGATGAAATACACAAGTGAAGTGAACTACATTATTAGTAAAAATATTGGGAAATATCAAAGAGGATTATTATAATGAGTCAAAATACATATATTGGAAATTCTGTAAAAAAAATTATCACAGAGAACACAAAGAAGATATTTTCCCAATGTTGTATGGAAGGAATCCTAAGAAAATTATTGTTCTCCGTAAAAAGATAGAATATATAGATTGAATTCCCTATAGAATCTCTATATGATCTATTATGTAACCCATGTGTGGTAATCAATCTAATTTCACAAATTAATTTATAAAAATAATTATATACCAATAAAATCATTTTGAGAGTGCCTATAATTCTATCAAGACCATCTTTTATTACATAATAAAAAATAAGGATATCTTAAAGGTCATTAGTGGTTAGTATGAGATAATTTTATGGTGTTACACTAATACTTGGTTCTAATATAATAAGTATGGAATGATATATCAATATATTTTCATGTTTTGTCTCATTAGCAGATTAATTAGTTAGAAAAAATTAAAACATTCACCATGACGGATGTGAAAACAAATGTATATTTCATCATGATATTCAATGTATTTTTAGGAAAATAAGTTCATTACAAATCTTAGTTGGTTCTTAAAATTTATTTATAAATTAATCTTTTTTTGAGAAAAAGTTGAAGTTATGCACATGCAAGGGAAACCTAGTCTCTCCGAAGGGGCAAAAATATCATTTTTAAATACCACCTCAATCATGCGACCATTAAGAGGAGTGTTGAAGATATAATTTGGGTTACTATAAAGATAACATGGTAGATTCATTGGAAAAATTTTATTGGAACAAATTCATGAGGGTGATATGTAATCATTGGTTATTAGTTACATGGGAAATTATAAAAAATGGTTGTACAAAAAATCAATGTTTTATAAAAAAAGAAATATTCATTTATAGTTTGTTTATTCATAATTATTGTATTACAAGAAAAGTGGAATGATAATATCCCCTCCAATTATGACATTGAGTTTTCGCTAATCAATGATACCATAAACTATTATAGGATTTGATTATAAGTTAATATTTTCATTATTATAATCTCATATAAAATATAGAGTATACTCATGAAGTAATGCATGAAATCTTATAAAAAAATGATCATCTACAAAAATACATAAAATGAAATATTATATGGAATATGACATTAATATTTTTTTCTCCATAATATTAATATCTAGTACATCAGGTTGATAACATTAAGGACGTAAAATTTTATTCTTTAATGAAATTTTTTTCCTCGTTCTCCAATTTTTTTCAGTTGAACTAATTTTCAAATAAAGACCTATTAACATTAGGAAGGTAATGGATGATTAGGAAATAGGAAACAAATATTACTCTTAATTACCATGCCATATAGTATTCATTTTCACCATAGAGAATATGGATATGATGAAATGGTAGGGTAGAATAAGGGCTAAACCATAGAATGAGAGGTTGTGCCATAGTGTTTACAGTGATGTGAGGTTTGTTCTTAGCCTTGTTCGTGGAGGGATGATATGAGGATATTTTTCCATAGAGGCTTAAGAGATGTCACAATTATTTCTTCCACATTATTTAAGAATATAATGAATAATTATTCATCATGTGTTGGTATTAAGGAGCCAAATATGAGAATGGATTGTTATTTTTAGAATTTGGTGAATAAATTTTGAAATTTAAGAGGAGTTTTAAGTGGATTTATGAGTGTTTTATCACATGAATTTAATCTCAGATGACACCTAAAAATACCATTCCCTATTTTTTTGGTCATTAATACCATGATTAGAAGCGATTCATACAGGACGTTACTCATAAACCTCACCCTTCACTATAGAAATTCAACTTAAAATAGAGTACTCCACTACAGAGATCATACTACACCATAGTATTTGAGATATATGTTTGGTTCTATGCCAAAACATTACACTTTAATCTTATAGGTGATTTCTAGTGGTTTCATGTGCCACAATACCCTATTCTACATGATGGTGGATCACACCCTATACTGCATCCATTTTCCCACGTAATTTTGGTAGTTCTAGTGAACCTACATATGGTAGAACCTTTCTTACATTATTGAGCCTCCAAAATATCCTTTTATTTTTGAATCCCTTATAATGAATATTTTGTGGACCCTCCAACAATGAAATACCTCATGTATGTTTTTTATCTACCACCATTGACTTGTTTATCTTTTTGTCACTCTAAAACCCTTGATGAGTTAGATTAGAACCAAATCTAGAGACCCAGTAACATGTGATAATATTTTTACATTTCTATTAATGTGGTTCGTATGATGGCATCTTCATAATACCATAATGTAGAAATTTAAAATCATGATGTCGGAGGTTCCTAAAATATTTTTTCCATGCATATTCTGTTTGCATGATGTGTTTTTTAGGGTTGATTAACTCTATTTGTTTGGAGTTGAATGTGGGTTTATGAGTGACCTTGAGGTTATATTGATTATTACCAAGTTGTTATGTTAGGTTCCTGACATTTTGTCTCAGAGTGCATGTTTTTCCATAGTATTTCATGTATTTCTTATTGTGTTTTTAGCATATGGAACTTTGTGTCATGTGTTTAGATGATCATGTGGTGCCTTATGGTTGGTGTGGTGCAGTCCAAATGTCTTTCCAGGTGGGCACAGATATCCCAATTTATAAATGTGTATAGGTTTTTGGTAAATGATATTATCATATTCTAAATGTCCTTAAATGGGGTAATGTATATCCTTATAGAGGATTGTAAAAAATAGGAATACTGGTAGATATCATAATGGGATTTTTATAGACTTGTGTCATAGGTGATTAGAAGGACAGTTGAAAAGAGATTAACATGGTGAAACATAAATTTTTTAGATGAAAACCACTATAGTGTGTTGGGATTGTTGTTTTACCACTAATGTGGGAGATTTTTTACTTATCTTATATCCACAACAGTAATGAACTGAAAAAGGTGGGTTCATGGTTCATGGAGGCATGGTCAGCCCATGATGACATATAAGATGAATTTTAGAATATTTATTTGTGAAATTAATTCATTCACGTCATGAATTTATATATATATTGTGTACTTATTTTAATGATGTATTGGTTTTGTTTGACTGAGTCTTGTACTCACACCCCAATCAAGAATTTCAATGCACTTATAGATTTTATCACTAGAGACCCATTGAAGGGAAAATGCCCTATGGTAAATGGATAAGAATCGGATCATAGAGCATATAGGTGATTGGGATGGACTCCGAAGGACCCTATATTTTATTTATTTTTTAACTTACTTACTTACTATCTATTTTATTTACTTGGTTTGGTTTAACATTATAGGATCTAGTTATCTGTTATGTCACTTGTATTCCAATTTTTTTGATTTCTCATATAATTCATGTTCTTGTTTTTTTATTATCTTTTTAATTATTATTATCATCTTGGTGAAATTATTTTATGGTTATAATATCCCCTCTATAATACATAGACCCAAATTCTTAATAAGTATCCTCTTACATACGGGTGGCTTACATGAGGTCTTATTACACTCATGACCATACCAATTGGTCTAGGTCTTTCTATTATAAAATGCTATTATAGAATCTCTATTAAACTACATGTTTCTAATACATCCCTTGATTTGGGACTAGGTAGATATATTATTGCATGGTTGGGAATCGATTAGGATAACTATGGAAGTGTCTCATGATCAATTTATAATGCACATTCATGTATCTAAAAATTGGTATTATTATGCTTTGTTATCTCTATTGATTAATTCAACATTTATTGATGAACATGATATTGATATGTTATTTATTAGAGTAAAATTCAATTCATTCATTATAATTTTGAACATATGTTAACATGATAATTATATATTGTTCTGTTTAATAGAGGTTCTTTAATAAAAATTCCATGATTTATGCTATCTATTTGAGATAGGTACTCATGTATCATATATCTATGATTGAATTTTTTTAGATATGACACGAGATACATTAATTAGTTGAATTGGGTTTGTTTTTTGTTGGTATATATAATTTTTATTTTGACTAAAATGAAGGGATGGATACCAAGGTTATTTCTTGGATGGGTTTATCTTGGGATACAGGTAACCTTCATGGAAATATGTTGTGTGATCCCAGACATCGGTTAAGACAAGTTATTTTAATAATGTTGTTCATGTTGTAGATATTCATCCACACATACTTTTGATGGGACCACCAGTTGAGGGATTATGTGATTCTTCCATTTCACCACTCTTGGTGCCTGAGGAAATACTCCAACATGCTCTTACGCTAGCATAGGTTATCCAATATATACAACAAGTTTAGTTGGACCCTATCATATCATTACCCTCATGTGTGTGGCCACTAAAAGGACATGATTGAACGTGTGTGGGATTTCTATCTCCACTATCCTCTAGTCTTATAGTTTACTGGTGGGGAACTACATATTAAGGACTGGTTGTAATTTATTGAGATAATTATAACGATTTTCTAGACTCTTAAGGAAGATAGAGTGACTGTAGTGAAACTTAAATTCTAAATGTCCTCTTGGTGATAGTTCAATTCCATGATTAAAAATGGTATATTATAGGGTCTCGCATGGGTGATCCTCAAGGAGTTTCCTCCTAAACAGTACATTCCGAATATGGGGAAGATGGACTATTCCTAATAGATCATGAAGTTATTAAAAGTTTCAATGATTTTATCTACCTACATTGATCAATTTACAAAGTTACTTTTCATTGTTAATTTATTGGATGAAAACACATTGAAGAAGTCTTGGATGTTTAACATAGGACATAAAATATCTCATTGATTTTAGGTTAGATGATTGGACTGTAATTCATACTCACAATTATTTCTCTAGGGCATGACCTTTGAAAACTGTCTAGAATAGGATATGGAGTCCATATAACATTCAGACCATTATGATAAAATTATGTAGCTTTATATCACTAAAGTGGTAGTATCTAATGGTAGTATGATGTGGAAGGATGATAACGAGAATAAATGAAGAATAAATTCAGTTCATTGATGGACATAATCAGTATCCTTAGTGGGAGATGAGTGCAATAGGTGATATAATTACAGGCTAAGGGGGAACTATAACACTTCATTTAAGAATCCATGTGTGTAGTGACACCATTGTAGAGTGTCAAGTGATATTCAATTCTTTTTGTAGAATGACTCTAGGAGGGGTATTAAGAGATTAGGGAATGCATGGAGAGGAGAAGACTCATTTAATATTCAAAATTCTCTAATGATAATGACTCGTGGAAGGAATTTTAGAAATTATAGGGGATGTTTCGATGTCATAGATAAGGTTACAATATATGATATAGATTGGATATTTACTATTAGATGTGAAATTTTTATGATTAACGCCTTATCTACTTCATTATTTAATGTGGGTTCATCATATTCCTTTATTTCTACAGAAGTAGTATCTATAAATAACCTATTTTTCATGATATACTTTGTGTTTTTATATACTTATGTAGTAGTGGGAAAAATATGAGACCATATCCAATAATTACTAGAGTGTCCTAAAGTCCTTTCTATCTATCAACATATATGGGAGTTCATGAATCAGAATATGAAAATATTCAATGTGAGTCTATACATTTTTAGGTATAATAGTTCCTAGCACACATTGATTTTTATCAGTGATGTGTTTGAGTCACTTCATCAAATTTAGAGTTTTTTTATAACAAAAGAGTGGGAACTAGGAGTAGGAAGATTTTGATAGTAATTGAGTCTCCTTGGGAAAGTCATAACTCATGTGGTGATCTTAACTCTCTTAGAAGTAGTAGTTATTTCGCCCTTGAATTTTCCTCCAATCATGGATTTCTATAATGATTTATTCCTATTTTCCTTCATTGGAAATCCACTTGATATAAGAGATGACATTAAGATTGAGCTCGTGGTGTATGAATAGAAAATTTTTAAACCCCCATGTCATATTGTTTTAGCTGTGTTGAAGGATGTCAAGGACAAACTAGAGGATATAGAGCCTAACAGATTTATCATATCAAGTACTTCTCCCTAGGCTGAGCCTTTGTTTTTCCCTATGAATAAAGGAGATATTCATTATCTCAAAATTTATTAACAAATGTTGAACTAGGTAATGGTGATTAACAGTTATCCACTGTCAAGTATTGTTGGTCTATTCGATTAGTTATGGGGATCCTAGTGGTTTTTTATACTAATCTCTAATTGTGCTAAAACCATTTATGAGTTAAAAAGAAGAACATTATCAAAATAACATGTTAGAGTATATATAATATCATATGAGTACTTAGTGATGTGTTTTAGGACATAAATGGTGTTAGAAGTGTTTTTGGATCACATAATGTAAAATTTCACCCATATCAAGACCTCTTCACCCCTGGTGCTCATTGATGACATCATCATCTACTTTACATATCTAGTGTTGCATGTAAGACACTTCAGGACAGTCCAGAGAATTCTTAGAGCACATTATCATTATTCCATGTTGTCAAAAATTTACTTTTGGATATAGTTAGAGAGATTCTTGAGACATGTTATGTCTGAAATATTTATACTCATAGACTATGAGAATGATGATGCATTAATGTCCTGGACACATCCCAAAAACATGTTCGAGGTCAGAATCTTTTTGGGACTTGTAGGATATTATCTATGATTTATTTAGAAATTATCATGATTATAACCACCAAAGACTAAACTGAAAATGTAACGAGTGAAAATACAATGGGAAGACTAGTTTGAAAATTATTTTCATAAAATGAAGATGATGTTGATGACATCCCCATTATTGGAACTTCATGATCCTTGGATTGGTGATGTGGTTTTCTATGGTACATAATGCATTTTTTTAGAGTTTTACTAATGAAAATAGATGAGCTAACAACATGGGATTCTCATCATAAAAGACCCCATGAGTTGAAATACACTACTCATGACTAGGATATTGCTATCACGGTCCCTGATCTTAATTAATGATGTCATTATTTGTTTAAAGAGATTTTTTTTGTTCACACAAACACTAAGATTATTCACTATATATTCATATATTAAGACCTAAATATGATATATTGGATCTTAGTAGAGTATTTTTAGATGTTTTACTATGATTTTTATTATCAACATTGGAAGGGTATGATTGTTACAAATTCTCTTAGCTATAAGACATGGGCTAAGAAGAAGCTCTGAGAGAGTCCTCATAAGGAGAAGTAGAAACTGATGGGATTTTTTTAATATTGTGGGTTGGATGCATCTGAAGAATATGGTTTTGTGAATTTTATCCTTATTTGGACATATATTCTCTTATGGATCTATCGAATAATAGTCAAGATTCAAATATAGAGTGTGCTGTTATGAGGGAATGATTTGGTTGAGGTGACATTTTTCCATGATGGATGGTGGATATTGATTATGTGATAGTGTTACCTAATATATTAGTAGTCCTAGGTGAAATTAAAGGGGAGATGATGGAATATTTCCATACATCCATCAGGAATGTATATCACGAATAAAAGAAAATATACTACAACATCATGTCATAGTTCTGGTGGTCAGGGATCAGGAGAGACATTGTTGGGTTCATTTCTAGGTAACTTACCTATCTCAAGGTAATGCTCAGGCAGGATTATCTTGGTGGATTGATCCATCCACTTCATATTCCCATGTGGAAGTGGGAGGTTGTCATGAGGGACATTGTGATGGGGTTACCCAAGACCCCGAGGAGTTCTGACATAGATTAGGGTATTTTTGATTAGCTGATAAAAGGTTCAAATATTTTACTAATCAAATAGACTCACATAGTGAATGTGCGAAAAAATATATATACCTTTGAGATCATATTTATACATGATTTTAACTCTATTTTTTTAGAAATAATCTCTGATTTTATGTCAAGTTTTTGGAAAGACTTTCATAAGGCCCAGGGTAATATACTATGAATGATCATAGTGTACCATCCTTAGAATGATGATCGTAAGAGTAGAATATACTCATATTTGAAGATATTATTCAATAATTTTTTCAATACATTGGTAGACCAAGGGATGAAAATATATCCTTGGTTTATTTTCAATAAAAATATTTGCTAAGAATCGATTTTGATGGAACATTAGGAGGATCTATATATGAGATTGTTTCATTCACCATTTTTTTGAAAAGGTTGGTGAGGTAGAAGTTATGGGGCCATGTTTCATTCAGGAGACCCCTGAGAGAGTTCAGTAGTTTTAAAAGATTATGAGTAACACTAAGGAGGGAAAAGATAATATTCCATCTTTAGGAGGAGATCTTTGGAGTTTTTTTGGTTAATTAGGTTTTTTAATAGTGACTGCTCAATAAGAAAACAGACACGTGAAGAAGAAAGGTATGATAGTTTTTTGTTTTTTAGTACCCTTTGAGATCATTAAGTGGGATGTGATTGTGGAGTATTGTCTAGAACTTAGTCAGTGTAATGAAGTCATAAGCGGTGTGTTATGTGTTTCTTATCTTTACGGTAACATTCCTACTCATTCACTTGTTATAGAGTGTTAGAACATTGAGTTATAACTATATTCACCATATAAAGAGTGTCATGTTTTGATTATAAACCAAAGTGATAAATTCCTCTAGGGAATTTGATACCACTTTTTTAGATTTTCTGGTAGTATGGAAGGATTTTAGAGGAGACTAGGGAGATAGAGGGTGATACTCAAACTTAGGGCCTATGTTTCCCGAGAAGGAATCTTAGAGAATCTAATTTAAGACCAAAATTCTTTATGATACGGAGAATTTTAAATCCATATTTTTTAACTATTTAAACACATTATTTCATCTTTATAATATTATTTTTCAGTTTAGATCAGGTTCAGTAAAAGACTTTAGGTATTCAAGATGTTCTTGGAAGAATAGGTGGGAAGCACCATGCCGTAGTTCTCATGACCATACCATTGATGACTTGGTTATTCTATAGAAAATATGGTTGGTCCAAATGATATGGTTGGATATGGTATATTATATAGAGTCAATTTTTTTGAATTGTATTTATGGTGATGCGAGGTTTCGCTATAACCACTATTGGTGAGGGCTGATTGGGTATGTTTTGTTTTAGAGGAATCAACCATGCCTTAGTGCCTCCATATATTTTAATTAAAAATACTTGTAATAGATATTCATGGGACATTGATATTGTAGATTTATTAACTTGAATGGAATGTTAGAATTATAATTTAGTGTAACAACCCAAGGATTTATAAGTAAATTTAATATTGAATACATGAAACACTGAGTCTCTACAAAACACCACTCTGTTATAACCTATCCAATAAACATAACTTTTCCACCACTTTGATTTGAATTTTGAAATACTAACATATACAACTGTGTTTAGTATTATATTAAGATTCTGATAGGATTAACATAATTTTTTTTTGAATAGTTACATGACTATTATGAATTGAAATGTAATTTTATGAATTTTAATATGATACTTAGGAATAATAACCTCACCCTTGTATGTTTAAATAAAATTTTGGCACTGTATAAATGAAATAGAATATGTTAACAATTAACAATTAAGTGTTTGTATTTTTATCAAAAATAAATATTTAATAAAAATTTTAATTTATTAAATTAAGGAAATTAATTTCCATAAATTTGTTTCCTAAAACTATACATTGTTTTCTATTATTTTTAGATTATTCTGTGAGACCTCATTTAATTTTTGAAAGTATTATTAAATTAGTATTGAATTTAAATTTTGTATTTCTTGTTTAAATAACCAATTTATTTAAAAATTAAATTTTTATTATTTAGAAAATCATTTAGATAAAATGGAGTTCATATTTAAATTTTACACATCAAAAAAATGGTAACGGTTAATTTTTGGGATTTTTCTAAAATACTTGAATTTTTTGTGAATAGTAGAATTCAAAAATTTAATAAATAAGCTACATTAATGAATTTCTACCTCATGTATGAGTCATTTATGTTGTAAATTGAAATTGGTTTGAACTCACAGACACTTATTAGTATTTTGAGTCAAAAGAATAAAGACTACTCATAATCTTGAGCCAAAATATTAAATAATGATTAAAATAATGGGAAATAACTCCTCTTCTCTACTATAAAAGCCACCCATCACTACCTCTTCTCTTCACTTCTATAAGCCATTAATATGTTCAAATTTATACCCAAATACAATTCCCTAGTCCCTCCCCACATCTAGGAGCCCTTTTTTCTTTCCCAAAGTCGAAAATCCCTTCCCTTAAAAAGGTGTATTCAAGAGGTAAATCCACGTCTTCTTTTTTTTAATTTCATTACAAGTTCCAATATTTTGTTATCTTTTACTCACCTCCTCTATCAAAAAGATCCTAATATCTAATATATCATATATATAAATTAATTATATCATGTTGATGATATAACTATTAATAATATTTTTACTGTCTCTAAATTTTATTATAGAAATGAAATAATTGCCAGCAAGGTCCCAATTTACGACCATCGTGGATGAAATTGTCTCATTCTTCAATTTCTACCTATGTTCATTTAATGAAAAAAAATTTGGTTTATCCAAACTATAATATATGTATATAACATATTTAATGATCTATAACTATTATATATACATAATATTAACACATTAAACAAAACTTGTTCACATTATTCCAAAAAAAGCCAAAATAATCTAAATGATTTTCATTAATGTTTCGCCTAATAACTCATCATCATACCATATATCCAAATGAATTATATGATTATTTAAGATTAATATTGTTCATTAGTATAATATAAATCCAATTCAAGGGAATTATATCCAATCCACATGTACACCATTAATTATAAACAAGCGAACGAATTATGAAAATCAATGAAACGAACACTTCAGAATGACAGAATTCAATCATATAAATTATCAATAAATCCATAATTGAATTTAATAAAATTATGATAAACTAAATAAATTTATAATAGTTTATTAATTTAATTATTAATAAGTCTAATTTCATATTCTATGACATTATATTCAAGAGATGAATATATTTGGACATAAAGTTAGGGTTTTCTACCAGAACCTCTATTTTCATTATTGTTACTCTTTTCTTTATTAATCCCAATTAATGTATTATTTAATATTATTTACTCATCATATTAATTTATAATTTTCTATATACTTGTACCAACTAGAATCATTCTTTCTTTTATGGATAGATACATGTTTGAAAATGATCTTTCAAAAATTCTTCCCAAAATACCAGCCCTATTCAAAGGAATTCCTAAAATTATATCCTATTTTACTTGGAACTATATAATATGTTTTTAGAAATAATTATTTATCTAAAATCACTAATTTTATTATGAAAAAAATACATAAATATAATTCTGGTTTTACACAAGTATTTATACAAAAGAACTCTTCTTTTCAAAGTAAAAGAGTATTTATCTGATGAATTATGCGATGATTTTATACGAGTATTTTCATCTATTTCCGAACACTTTTCAATTCTCATGTTCAATTAAGATTTATAATTTATGATAAAATCTAACATATTTTCTTTAATGGTTTATGATTTTTCAGATAGTGGATTTTCTATCTTGATACCATTCACAATATTACTCTAAATGGAAAGTGTTCATTCTTAATTATTGGGTAAAGTTATTTACATTTCATATGTTAGTTTCAATATAAATGTATATGTTGTTATATTTATCCATGTTCATATGAGGAATTCATTGGACTTATTAAAGGTTGTATGGGGCCCACTATATCCCCTCTATCCATAGGTAGGTCTCATGATACAAACTAGAGTCTTAGCACAAGGCCTTGATAGTATGGTATTTTATAGTCCTAGCACAAGGCCATGAAGTTATGGTTAAGATATCCAAAATTATTAATTCTCTCATTATGAGTCCATTAATTGATAGTTCATGTGGTTATATGGATATTAGAATACCCATGATTATGTTTTGTTTTGCCATTATTTATTCATGTCTTTTTTCCTTCCAAATTCTATTCATGTATTTTTTTTAAAGGCATGTGTGTTTTGTTATTCACCATTCCTAATATTTATTTCTATGATAGCTTTCACTATATTGATTACCCATACTAAGAATCTAATAACTCCTCTTTATTATGTTTTATATTTCTAGGATATGAAGAAGAAAATTATGAATGACATTCTAGGATAATCTTTGTAACATCCCAGGTAAATAAAGAATATGAAATTTTCATATTTATTAATATTTGTGAATAAAATGTTAATATTACTTTAAAGGGAAATTTTATGTCTGAGGGAGTGCCCAATACGCAACAACGAGTTTCTTTAAAATCTTATGTTGCACACTAATAATAAAATTATATTATTTTAAATGGTAGTTAACGCCAAGCCGTTGTAATGGGGGGAATAAATAGAACAGACTAAAAAATAATTATATATGTTTGTTAAATATATTTACATTTATCCAATAAAATTTAGAGGCTTAAAATAAGAAAAGAATTTGATTTTAAGCATAAATATTCTAATATTCCTTAAAAGGTCGACTAACTGCCTTTTGATGGAGAACCCTCTTTAAAACTACCTTTTGTCAATTTTATATGTTATATTTGAAAAAATAAAATCCTATTTTAGAATCGGGACCTCAAATATTACTTTGGGTAAATTTTTTTTATTTTTCCGATAAAGATCATTTTTTAATGAATAGTGAAAATGCTGTATTTTAATTCAAAACCTAGTTTTTATATAATTTATTTATATGGTTATATTATAATTTTAATTAGGTTTAATGTTTATTTGAAATATATTTTTACCATTTAATCAAATGTTAGTCATTGGAATTAATTTCACTATTAAATTAGACATAAACATGTGTCAATCTTTTGATAGATACTGTTTTCTTAAAAACACGCTATTTGTTTTGACAGCGGGAATTAATTATAAAATTAATTAATGAAACTTATTTGTTTTGTATTTGGTAAAATGGAAATCATTTTTTAATTTGGAATATCAAATTTAATTTGGATAAATTTTTGTTATTTTTTTGACAAATGATAGTTTTTATTGATAGTGAAAAATAATGCATTTTACTTCAAAACTGGGTTTTCATCGAATTTAATTATATAGTTAGATTGTCCTTTTAATTTGTTTTATTGTGTAATTGAATTATGTTTTTATCACTTAATACAATTTTGTTTATTTTATGTAATTTAACTTTTAAATTGGATGTAAAAACAAGTCAATCTTTTGATAAATTTTACTTCTTAAAAACCCGTCTTTGGTTGTGACAACGAGAATTATTTTTAAATTAATTACTGTAATTTATGAGTTTTGAATTTGGTAAAATGGATACCAGAATTTGAATCAGAAGGTCCAAATTATGTAATTAAGGCTCTTTTGTTTTTGGACATTATTAATAGTAACGACGATAATTATCTTTAATTATCGTGATTAATTAGTAATCGGGTTGTTAATGGTAATAAAATAATATCATAATAATATAAAATGACCCCAAAATGTGTAGAAATCCTTTTTTTTGAGTAATGACCGACCATGGGAAGCTTTTTACCTAACTTGAGGGCCCATGGAGTCACATGGGTGTAATAGTGAAATTTATGACATTATTTTTAAAAAAGAAGAGAAATATAACAACGGTTTGTATATCCAAAGTAAAACAAAATTACTATTGTTTACATAAATTATATCTTAGGATATAAATAGTCATTGGAAAGATAAAAAAATTTCATACAACATGGTATTTTTTTTAATATTTATACATTTAATAAATATATATATTTATGGCACCATGATGATGTAGTGATTACCTCATTAATTAATGATTTAAATAAAATGAAAAGATATGGTAAAATCTATGACTTACCCTTGTATAAAACTTATTGTATTATTATATTTAGAACCCTTATCACCTTATCCCATAAAAATATAATTATGGGACCTTTAAAATCCTAAAACCATTTTATAATAAAGTAACATTTCAAGACATTCCAAAAGTGACCCTCCTCCCTCTTATAAAAGGCCCCCACCTCTACCCACTTACCCACACCTATCAAGCCCATGGATCATCCAAAATATGCTCATTGTATCTCTCCATATCCCTCTCTTACTCTTATAAGCATAACATTGCGCAGAAGTCATTACAACGAAGCCTTTGGATAAAATCAAAAAGAGTTAGCTGATTTAGAGGTATTGTCTTCTCTTAAGTTTATTTCATTTATTTTCCTTTTTCACTCACCACTATCTTCTTATTATTTGATCCCATAATAAAAACAGTTTCCTAAATATACTAGGATGTTTTTATGATAATAATTATACCTAGACTTACACACCCCCCTCTAATGGTTAAAGAACATACTGTTTCTGTGGGTGGTGAATAACTGCCTCACGAAACGATGATTGTTCAATATTATTTTAATACCTTTCATGGTGTCCATTATGATGGAACTATATTTATATATGATATATATTATATTTATTTCCTCTATATTCATCTGTATTTTATATTTAAAACACACCTTTATGATTTGCATGTTGTGCAAATGCGATAATGTCATATGAGGATGTGTGGACTAATGCCCCCTCAAGTAATGTCACTCATTCATGCCAAACTCGAATTTATAAATAATGTAATTAATGAAAATATTTTACATATATAACATATATATTATATGGTAATTATAATATATCTATGTGTAATTTAGTTTTAAATTCTATTAATATGACAAAAAAATGAAAGTTGCGTTCACGCATACGTACGCCTTAGCATCTCCATGAATGGTACATTTCATTTATTATCTCCAAAAATTATGGAATATTATTAAATACCTATATACTGGATATATATATATATATGATATTTAAATCATGAACACCATTCCGTAGATGATGTAATTATAACTACATGGACAATTCTCTTCAAACAAGTACATTGTTGACTCAGGTACCGAACATCGACAAAACGTATGATATAAACTCACATAATTAACTAATTATTATAACATGATAATATTTTCTATGAATTGAATAATAATCTTTAATGTATGTTCTTAAGAAATTATAAATTGACAACAATTTATTATTTAGCAATATAAAAAATGAACAAGACAAGTCAGACATGAGGAAAGAGATTTCTTATCTCACTTTTAGTTCTGTGAGATTTCAATCGGTCACCAATTATTTATTGCATGTGTTGTATTTTCTACTTTAATTTGATATATATTATCATGATTCTATTTATATTAATGGTATTATGTGATTAATTTGGTTCTTATTATCTTTTGGTCATATAACTCGATTTATTACAATGAGGTAAGGGGTTTTTATCTCACTATTTATTCTCATGAGATTCATGCTATATTTGTCACTATCGCCTTTGAGTGGTGCATGCACTTATAATTATTATAATCTTTTTGTAATATAATTTCTTTTATGGGTATTTACATCAACATTGTATAGTATTTCTTCCATGGATGGTACGTTTCGAAAGATACCCAAATCTGTAAGGAAACCATTCACCCTCCTCTTTATAAAAGACTTATTTTTGTTAGGTATTTTAATTTACATCTTATAAAAGTTGGGATATGTTCTTATATATCCTTATTGCTGTAAATGTAATGTCCAAGTGATGATATACCATTTTAATCTCCCATAAACTCATTTTCTGAATTTTAAAGTGACGACGTCAGGCAGTCGAATTTCTATAAGGTAACTTCTTAAATCAATTTCAATTCTTTGGGTTAAACCTCTACTTCTTGATTATGTTATACTATGAATATGTGTGTATGAACTCTGATTATTTTACCCATAATATCCACTTATATTGGGTGTATTTATATTTTTCACACATAATTATGTAATTGATTTATCCTTAATCTATGGATACCATATTTGTACGGGACTTCGTCTCAATCTCCTTTCATTGAGGCATATTTTGATTTCTAAACGACTTTATTTAATATGGTGTATAAAACCCTTTTTAATTTTAATTTCATTATGAATGAATATTTTTACATGAATCATTTTAATAAAAGATAAAATGAATGTTTTTGTCTTATATATGCAGCGACAACAACTTCTCTACAGTCGTGACCATTATTTCAGTTTCGACTTCCTCCACAACCCATAACATTTTTTAAAAGAAAAATAAATACCATGTTTTACTTTACTTTTATTATGGTATTGAAAATGGGTTTGATAATGTTTTTATTATATCAATGTGTTGTGTTGATATCTTGAGATTGAAATGTGGAAATTTTATGTTTCCTTTATGCATGTTTTATGTGATACAATTATGTTATTGTTCATGGGAATTGTTTATGAAGTCGGGTGGTTCCATGATAATCTAAGGGAGGGTGATCCCAAGATATCTCTCCAATGCACTGGGTAACATGAAGGAGTTAAACGCTAAGGTTTCTCCGAAATGATTTAGGGAATATAATGTGATGGGTTTTCCAAACGTAACCATGAGGGTTACTCCCTATGTAAGAATGTTATGAATACCTCAAGTTACCTTTATGTCATATGATTTCTATGTGTATTTCATAAATATTATGATTTCATGAGGTATGTTAAAAATCTTATGATATGTATATATTGATGATCTAATGTTTTCTCTCTGTGTGTATTCTTTACTGAGCTTTTTATGCTCATTGCATGTTTTTAAAATTTGTTTCACAAGACATAAAGTAGAATATAGTCAAGGATTGGATCAAGGAAATGTCGTGCAATCTAAAAAATGGTACAAGAAAAGTTTCTTTTTAAGAGTTTTTATTTTATGAAAAAAATGGAATTTGAGTAGAAGTTTCTACTTCGTAATCTTTTGAGATGTAATAGTTATTCCCTAATAATATAAAACTATATACCTGAAAAGATCCTTATTGTGAATTTTTCATTTAATTCAAGATTATGTAATATATTATTGTCGGGTCCGTATAGTTGTTACCAGAGGTCGGTTTAGATAAATTTAGATGTTAGGATATTCTTTAAGCACAAGTGACATTACCATAATGGTTTGGATTTTAGAAAGAGTCACAGTTATAAGGTGAATGAGTTTAAGATAACATCAATAGGTATATATTAGTATTTACCCTCCTCATAACGTATTATATGATGTTTTTACTGATATACTCACACTGAACAATTTGGTTTTAGTAAATGGATGGATCTATTCGGTACCAAAGTAACATCAGATGTGAAGAAAACTGTGACGGTTTTCTGAACGTGCAACTGAATGATATGGGAGCTGCAATGAGAACTCTTGTGGTTATTCTCAACCAACTATATGTAGTCATTATTGGCCACCTGAACCATAGAGATTTTTATAAGGCATCATATATGTGAGAAAAAAATCCATACATTAGTTCAAGTAATAATCATAAAGGTAATTATGTTTAAAAACCTATGTGTCAATGAGGTGGGAAAAAACTCATAGGAAAATGTTTCAAAGGTAATGAAAGATGATATAGATGTGGAAATGAAGGTCATAGAGCAAGAACATTCCATGGAAAAAGGAAGCATCTAGTTGACTCTACGAAAGGGAAATAAGTTCATTCAGAAGGATCAATTGAATGTTTTAAATGTGGTGTGTATGGTCATTATACAAACGCATGTCCTACAAAGATTTTTTGGGAATGGGATCAGCCGGATCGTATAAAAATTTGTTTACCAATACCAAATTCCATTACAATTGAGGATGAAGAAAATAACAATGAGCAATGAAAGGTTTGGATTATTTCATGACATAATTTTTCCTATTATTGAAATCTTAGGATATGATTCATGATTTTGTTTGTAGGAAAGCCGTATTTAAGAATAAGTTTCAAAGTAATGGTTAATAGATCATGAAGAATGTTGAATGAGTAAGAAGTCAACATATAAAGGATTCAACAGTTATGGTAGATTTTAGGATAGTGAAATTATTAAAAGTGTTAAGGCTCTTTTGATGATTGGATTACATTAGAAGACTTTTTATAGTATGTGTAACACAGATGTTTGATATACAAAAATTTAATTTAAGGAAGAATTATCTTTTCTTTTGTGGATATAGTTATAGATAACCATTTGGGTTTATATGATCCTTGAATTTGAGGCAATTACTCATTAATAAATTTTGGGATGCAGAAAGAAAGTTATTAGATGAAATTTTGGTTAAAATTTGTTATGGTTATTTTTGATGAATTTTTCTCTTTCTGGGAATTTTATAAAATTATTTAGTTTTTGAAAAGGGGAAAAAGGAAAACCGTGTGACAACCCGTCGAATCGGACGAAGCTGGGGGAATCGAACCCACAACCAAAGTGCGGCTGGTATTTATCTCTTACCACTGGACTACATGATGTCCCTGGTTAGTAAGACTAATTATTTTTAGTTAGATGATCTTATGAATCAAGAACAAGTTGATTTTGGGAAATGATTAACCTATCATTGAGGATATGTGATTAGAATAATTAATTTTCATAATGATACTTTAAGAGTAACTGATGTTATTTAGATATAAATGTTAACATTTACCTTGGATGACTATGTGATTTAATCCTACAGATATTTGGGTTTCAATCTTAGTATGGATTACATTGAAGAATTTTATGGATATCTGTTTATTAAATGGTCTTTGATGAACTTTGGTTTTGGTTGGACAAATTTTAGTGATTAAGGGTAGTTTTTCTTTTTGTGAATGATTATCCATTTGGGGATTATCTGATATTTTACTATCAATTTTGGTTTTGTATAATGTCTAAAGACATAGGAATTATATAGTTCATCATTTGTGGATTAGGTGACTCTCAAGAAGTTGGTTATAGCACTCTTAATGTGAACAAGTCATCCTAAATACTCATATTTTGGGGAAAATATGAGTTTGTGTAAGAAATATAGTAAGCGATGAAAGTATACATGAAAAGTATGTATGTATCATTATGATTTAGAAAAGATCATATTTAAATTCCTCAATGAAAATTAACTTAAAACAAAAACGTTGTCTGTTATCTTTTCCTACTAGAGACTCAAATACCGTTTAACCCATCACAAGTTTGTGATTTTCTTGTGGTTAACTTTCTCCTATAATTTTTTTCTATCACTCTCCATCAAAATGCGACCTATTGTTTTCTCTTTCAAATCCATGTTTTCATGGGATCCTATTATCTGTTGTCTCGGGTGACCTTTTTACTTTTCTTTCATTCTTTTAAAGTGATAGTTAATTTACTCTTTTTCCGATGTGGGGCTTTCAATGAAGTTTCTAAGCCCAATTTTAAAATTGTGAGGACGCAATTCCCAAAAGGGGGGAAGGATATAACATCCCAGGTAAATAAAGAATATGAAATTTTCATATTTATTAATATTTATGAATAAAATGTTAATATTACTTTAAATGGAATGCTATGTTTGATCACATACCCAATATGCAACAATGAGTTTCTTTGAAATCTTACGTTGCACACTAATAATATAATAATATTATTTTAAATGTTAGTTAACACATAGTCGTTGTAATGGAGAGAATATACAGAACTGACTTAAAAATGATTATATATGTTTATTAAATATTTTTAAATTTTTCCCATACAAGTTAGAGGATTAAAATAAGAAAAGAGTTCGATTTTAAGAATAAATATTATAATGTTCTTTAAAAGGTCAATTAACAACCTTTTGATCGAGAACCCAATTTAAAACAACTTATGGTCAATTTTATATTTTATATTTGGAAAAATAAAATCCTTATTTATTATCTTGACATCAAATTTTACTTTGTCTAAATTTTTGTTATTTTTCCGATAAAGTTCATTTTTTAAATTAATAGTGAAAATACTGTATTTTAATTCAAAACATCTTTTTAATCTAATTTATTTATATGGTTAGATTATATTTTTAATTGGGTTAAATGTTTATTTGAAATATATTTTTAACATTTAATCCAATGGTGGTCATTTGAATTAATTTCACTTTGAAATTGGACATAAATAAGTGTCAATCTTTTAATAGATATTGTTTCTTAAAAACACGCTATTTGTTTTGATAGTGGGAATTAATTGAAAATTTAATTAATGAAACTTCAATTTTTTGAATTTTTTAATATTTAAATCATTTTTGAATTTGTAATATCAAATTTACTTTGGATAAATTTTTGGTATTTTTCTGACAATTTTTAATTTTTAATGTATAGTGAAAAATACTTTATTTTCCTTCAAAACTTCTTTCTCATCTAATTTAATTATATAGTCCGATTGTCCATTTAATTGGTTTTAGTGTGTAATTTAATTAATTTTTATCAATTAATAAATTTTTTTTAATGGGATGTAATTTCACTTTTCAATTGGATGTAAAAACAAGTCATTCTTTTGATAAATTGTACTTCTTAAAAACCTGTCTTTGGTTGTGACAACGAGAAATGTTTTTTAATAAATTTATGACATTTATGAGTTTGGAATTTTGAAAAATGGATTCCATATTTGGAATCAGATGTTCCAAATTATGTAGTTAAGACTCTTGTTTTTTGACATTAAGAATAGTAACGACGGTAATTATCTTTAATTATGGTGATTAATTAGTATTCGGGTAGTTAAGGGTAATAAAATAATATCATAGTATTATAAAATTACCCCAACATGGGTCCAAATACTATCATTTGAGTCATGTATGACCATGGAAATATTATTACCAAACTTGAGGGCCCATGGAGTCACATGGGTTTAATAGTGACTTTTATGACATAATTATTATAAAAGAAGAAAAATATAACTAAGGTTTGTATATCCTAAGTAAAAAAATATTAATATTGTTCAAATAAATTATATCTTAGACTATAAATATCCATTAGAAAGATAATAAGATTTACTACATCATGGTATTTTTTTTATAATTTTTATACATTGAAAAAATAAATTTATTTTTGACTCCATGATGATGCAGTGATTACCTCATTAATGAATGATTTAAATAAAATGAAAATATAAGGTAAAATATATGAAATAAAATTGTTGAAAACATTTTATATGGGTATATTTCTAACTCTTATCACCTTATTCTCGAAATATTTCATTGTGGGACCTTTAAAATACAAAAACCATTTTATAATAATGTAACATTTCAAGACTTTCCAAAAGCGACTCTCCTCCCTCTTATAAAAAACCCCCACCTCTATCCCCTTACCCACACCTCTCAAGCGCAAGGATCATCGAAAATATTCTCATTTATCTCTCCATATCCCTATCATATTCCTAGAATCCTCACCTTGGGATGAAGTCTTTCTAAGGATTCCTTTGGCTCAAATCTAAAAGAGTTACCCGATTTAGAGGTAATGTCTTCTCTCGAGTTTCTTTATTTTATTTTCCTTATTCACGGACCAATATATTCTTATTATTTGATCCCATAATAACACCAGTATCCTAAATATACTATGATGTTGTTGTGATAAATATTCTATCTACACTTACACACACCCCTATCTAATGGTTAAAGAACATACTGTTTCTGTGGTCGGCGAATTATTGCCTCACAAAACGATGATTGTACAATCTTCTTTTAACACCTTTCATGGTGGCCATTATGATGGAACTATATTTATATATGATATATATTATATTTATGTAATCTATATACTTCTGAATTTTATATTTAAAACATACCGTTATGCTTTGCATGTTGTGCAATGCGATAATGTCATATGAGGAAGTGTGGACTACCGCCCCCTCAAGTGATGTGACTCATTCATTACAAACATGGAATTTATAAATAATGTAATTAACTAAAATTATGTTACCTATATAAAATCTATATTATACTATAATAATAATATATCTATGTCTAATTTAGTTTTAAAGTCCATTAATATGACTAAAAATGAAAGTAGCGTTCATGCGTACGTACGGCTTACCGTCTCCATGAACGGTACATTTCATTTATTATCTCCAAACATTATGGAATATTATTAAATACACATATACTTGATATATATCATATTAAAATCATGAAAACCATTTCATAGATGATGTACTTATAACTATATGGACAATTTTCTTCAAACAAGTACATTGTTGACTCATGTACCGAACATCGACAAAACGTATGATATGAACTCACATAATTAACTAATTATTATAACATGATAATATGTGATATGAATTGAATAATAAAAAATAATTTAATTCCTAAAGAAATTATAGATTGAACAAAGTTTATTATTCAGGAATATAAAGAAGTGAAGAAGTCAAGTCAGTCTTGAGGTAAAGGATTTCTTATCTCAATTTAAATTCCATGAGATTTCCATTGTAGCCAATTATTTATTTCATGTGGGGTATTGTGTACTTACAATTGATATTTATTATCATGATTCTATTTATATTCATGTTATTATGTGATTCATTGGGTTCTTATATCTTTTCATCATATGACTCGATTTATTACAATGAGGTAAGGGGTATTTATCTCACTATTTATTCCCGTGAGATTTAGGTTATATTTGTCACTATATCATTTTAGTGGTGTAGTTACTGCCCATTATTCTAATATTTGTGTAATATACTTTTGTTTATGGGTATTTACATCAACATTGTATAGTCCTTCTTTCATGGGGTGTACATTTCGAAAGTTACCCAAATCTGTAAGGGAACCTTTAACCATCCTCTTTTTAAAAGACTTATTTTTGTTAGGAATTTTAATTTACATGTTATTAATGTTTTGATATGTTCTTATATATCCTTATTGCTGTAAATTTTATGTCAAAGTGATGATATAACAATTTTATCTCTTATCAACTCATTTTCTGAATTTTAAATTGAAGTCGTTAGGCTGTCGAATTTCGGTAAGGGACTTTCAGAACCCAATTTCAATTCTTTGGGTTAAACATCTACTTCTTGATTATGTCATACTATGAATATTTGTAGATGAACTATGATTCCTTTAAACTTAATATCCACTTATATTGGGTGTATTTATATTTGTCACACATAATTATGTAATTGATTTATCCTTAATATAAGGATACCATCTTTGTATGGGACATCGTCTCAATCCCCTTTCATTGAGGCATCTTTTTATTTGTACATGACATTATTTTATACGGTGTATAAAACCCTTTTGAAATTTAATTTCAGTCAAAATGAATCTTTTTACATGAAGAGTTTTACTAAACAACAAAAGGAATTTTTTTGTCTTATGTATGCGGTGACAATGACTTCTCCACTGTCGTGGCCATTATTTGAGTTTCGGCTTCTTCTACAAGACATAAATTTTTTTAAAAGAAAAATTAATACCATGTTTTACTTGTCTTTTATTTTGGTATTGAAAATGGTTTTGATAGTATTTTGATTATACCAATGTGTTGTATTGATATCTTACGAATTAAATGTGGAAATGTTAGGTTTCCTTTTTGCTTGTTTTAGGTGATACGATTATGTTATGGTTCTTGGGAATTTTTTATGAAGTTAGGTGGTTCCATGATAAACTAAGGGTGTGTGATCCCTGAGATATATCTCCAATGTATTGGGTGACACGAAGGAGTTAAATGCTAAGGTTTCTCCGAATAGATTTAGGAAATATACTATTATGGGTATTCCAAACGTAAGCATGATGGTTACTCCCTACGTAAGAATGTTATGAATGCCTCTAGTTACCATTATGTCTTATTATTTGTATGTGTATTTCAAAAATGTTATGATTTCATGGGGTATGTTAAAATTATTATGATATGTATATATTGATGGTCTAATGTTTCCCTCTTTGTGTATACCTTACTGAGATTTTTATGCTAATCCCATATTTTTGAAATGTGTTTCACATGACATAAAGAGGAATAGGGTCAAATATGGGATCAAGGAAATGTCATTCTATCTAAAACATGGAACTAGACATGTTTCTTTTAAAGAGTTTTTATTTTATGAAAAAATGGAAACAGACTACAAGTGTCTACTTTGTAATCTTTTGATATGTAATAGTTATTTCCTAATTCTCTAAAACTCTAAATCTGAAATGATACTCAATGTGAATTATTCTTTTAATTCACTATTATGTAATGTTCTACGGCCAGGTCCTTATAGTTGGTATCATATTTTGGATTAGATATCTTTAGAGGTTAGGATATTCCTTAAGAACAAGTGACATTACCACAATGGTTATGATTTAAGAAAGAGGCATAATTATAAAGTGAATGAGTTTAAGATAAAATGAATAATTATATCATAGAATTTACCCTCCTCAGAAGATATTATATGATGATTTTACTGATATACTCACACTGAACTTTTTGGTTTTAGTAAATGGATGGATCTAGTAGGAACCAATGTAATAGTGGATGTGAAGAAAACTGCGACAGTTTTTTGAACGAGCAACTGAAGGATATAGGAGCTACAATGAGAACTCTTGTGGTTATTCTCAACAAACTATCTAGAGTCATGATTGACCAATTGAACCTTAGTGAGTTTTATAAGGCATCATATATGTGAGAAAAAAATCCCTACCGATGTTCAGGTAATAATCATAAAGGTAAGTATGTTTAAAAACCTATGTTTCAAAGATGTGGAAAGAAATACATAGGATCATGTTTCAAAGGGACAGAAAGATGCTATAGATGTGGAAATGAAGGTTATAAAGCAAGAACCTTCCAAGGAAAAAGGAAGAAACTAATTGACTTTAGAAAGGACAATGAAGTTATTTATGAAGGATCACTTGAATTTTTTAAATGTGGTGTGCAAGGTCATTATACAAACACATTCCCTAAGAAAAAGTTTTGGGAATGGTATCACTAGGATCATACAAATATTTTTTTTACCAATACCAAATTACATTCCGATTGAGGATGAAGAAGCTGGAAATGACCAATGAAATGTATGGATTATTTCTTAACATATGTTTTCCTATTATTGAAATCTTAGGATATGATTCATGATTTTGTTTTTCGGAAAGAATTATTTTAGAATAAGTTGGAAAGGAATGGTTAATGGATCATGGTGAATGTTGAATGAGTAATAAGTAAACATATAAGGGATTCAAGAGTTATGGTAGATTTTAGGATGGTGAAATTCTTAAAAGTATTAAGGCTCTTTTGATGATGGGATTACATTAGAATACCTTTTATAGTATGTGTAACCATGATGTTTGATATATGAAAACTTTATTCAAGGAATAATTTTCTTTTCTTTTGTGGATATAGTTATAAAGAACCATTTGGGTTTATATGATACTTGAATTTGAGGAAATTAACGGTTAATAAATTTTGGGATGCAAAAAAAAATTTATAAGATAACCATTGTGGTTAAAATATGTTATGGTTATTTTTTATGAATTTCTCTCTTTTAGGAAATGTTATAAAAATATGTAGTTTTTAAAAGGGAAAACACACAAACCATGTGACAACCCATCGCGTCAGTTGAAGCTGTGGGAATCAAACCCACAACAAAAGTGTGACTGGTATTTATGGCCTACCACTGGACTACGTGAAGTCCCTGGTTAGTAAGACTAATTAATTTTTGTTAGATGATCTTATGAATCAGGAATAAGTTGATTTTGGGAAATGATTGACCTATCATGAAGGAAATGTGATTATGTTAATTACTTTTCCGAATGAGACATTAAGACTAACTAATGTTATTTGGAGATAAATGTTCATATTTACCTTGGAATACTATGTGATTAAATACTTCAGATGTTTGGGTTTCAATATTAGTTTGGATTACTTTAATTAATTTTATAGATATCTGTTTATTTAATGGTATTTGAAGAAATATGGGTTTTGCTGGAAAAATTTTGGAGATTAAGGGTAGTTTTTCTATTTGTGAAAGATTATCCTTTGGGGGATTATCTGATCTTATACTAAAAAATTTGGTTTTGGTTAAGGTCTAACGACATAAGAAATATATAGTTCTTCTTTTTTGGATTAGGATATTCTCAAGAAGTTGATTATTTCTCTCTTAATGTGAACAAGTCATCCTAAATACTAATCTTTTGTGGAAAATATGAGTTTGTGTAAGAAATATAGTAATATATGAAAGCCTACATGATAGGTAAGAATGATTCCTTATGATTTAGTTAAGCTCATAAATAAATGCCTCAATGAAAAGTAAATGAAAAAAAAATGTTTTCTGTTATATTTTCCAACTGGGGAATCAAATACCATTTATCCATCAAAAGTTTGCAATTTTCTGGTGGTTAACATTCTACTAGTCATGTTTTATGTCACTCTTCATTAGTACTTGACCCATTTTTTCTCTTCTATATCCATGTTTTCATGGAATCCTAGTATCTATTGTCTCGGGTGACCTTTTTACTTTTATTTCCTTATTTGAAAGTGATAGTTTAATTTACTCCTTTTCTGATATGGGGCTTTCAATGATGTTTCCATGCCCAATTTTAAAAATGTGAGGACGCAAATCCCAAAAGGGGGGAAGGATGTAACATCCTATGTAAATAAAAAATATGAAATTTTCATATTTATTAATATTTTTTAATAAAAATTTAATATTACTTTAAAGGTAATTCTATGTTTGATAGCATACCCAATACAAATAAACGAGTTTCTTTGAAATCTTACATTACACACTAATAATACAATACTATTATTTTAAATGGTCATTAATGCCTAGGAATTTTAATGGAGGGAATAAACAGAACTGACTAAAAAATTATTATACATGTTTGTTAAATATTTTTACATTTATCAAATAAAATTTAGTGGCTTAAAATAAGAAATGAATTCGAATTTAAGCATAAATATTTTAAGGTTCTTTAAAAGTTCCATTAACCGCCTTTTGATGGTGAAACCTTTTTAAAAATACTTTGTGTCAATTTTATATGTTAAATTTGACAAAATAAAATCCTTCTTTAAAATTGGGACATTAAAATTTACTTTTTTAAATTTTTTGTTATTTTTCCAATAAATTTGATTTTATTTAATGAATAGTGAAAAGGCTATATTTTAATTAAAAAATTCCTTCTAATCTAATTTATTTATATGGATAGATTATCTTTTTAAATAGGTTTAAATTGTAGTTGAAATATATTTTTACCATTTAATCCAATGGTGGTCATTAGAATTAATTTCACATTGAAATTGGACATAAACATGTGTCAATCTTTTGATAGATATTGTTTTTTTTAAAACACGCTATTTGTTTTGACAGCGGGAATTAATTATAAAATTAATTAATGAATCTTATATTTTTTTAATTTGTTAAATTGTAAATCATTTTTTAATTTGTAATATAAAATGTACTTTGGATAAATTTTTTGTATTTTCGGAAAAATGATCATTTTTAATGAATAGTGAAGAATACTGCATTTTACTTGAAAACTGCTTTTTCATCAAATTTAATTATATTGTCAGATTTTCCTTTTAATTGGGTTTAAAGTGTAATTGAATTATTATTTTATCACTTAATACAATATTGTTCATTGTAAGTAATTTCACTTTTCATTTGGATGTAAAAACAAGTCAATCTTTTGATAAATTTTACTTCTTAAAAACACATCTTTGGTTGTGACAACGGGAATTATTTTTAAAATAATTACATCAATTTATGAGTTTTGAATTTTTTAAAATGGATTCCATATTTGGAATCATAAGGTCCAAATTATTTAATTAAGACTACTTGGTTTTTGGACATTACGAATAGTAACGACGGTAATTATCATTAATTATCGTGATTAATTAATAATTGGGTAGTTAAGGATAATAAAATAATATCATAATAATATATAATTGCCCGAAAAGGTGTCCAAATAATCTTCTTTGAGTCAAGGCTGACCATGGGATGATTTTTACCGAACATGGGGGCCCATGGAGTCACATGTGTGTAATAGTGACATTTATAACATTATTTTTTAAAAAGACGAGAAATATAAAAAAGGTTTGTATATACTAAGTAAAATAATTTGAATCTTGTTTGCATAAATTATATAGTAGAATATAAATAGACATTGGAAAGATAAAAATATTTCCTACATCATGGTATTTGTTTTATCATTTTTAGACATTAAATAAATAAATTTATTTATGACTCCATGATGATGTCGTGATTACCTCATTAATGGTCGATTTAAATAAAATAAAAAGATAAGGTAAAATATAAGATTTACACTTGTCAAAAACCTATTGGTTGTGTATATTTATAACCCTTATCACCTTATATTCCAAATATATCATTGTGGTACCTTTGAAATACAAAACCCATTTTATAATAAAGTAACATTTTAAGACATTCAAAAAGTGACCCTCCTCCCCCTTATAAAAGACCCCCAACTCTACCCCCTTAACCACACCTCTCATGCCCTTGGATCGTCCAACCTCTACTCATGTTATATCTCCATATCCCTCTCTTACTCCTAGAAGCCTCACTTTGGGCATAAGTCTTTCCAAGGAAGCCTTTGGGTCAAATCAAAAGGGTTACCCGATTTATTGGTAATGTCTTCTCTCGAGTTTTTGTCATTTATTTTCCTTCTTCAGTCACCACTATATTCTTATTATTTGATCCCATAATAACACAAGTATCCAAAATATACACGGTTGTTGTTATGATAAGGATTCTACCTACACATACACACACCCCCGTCTAATGGTTAAAAAACATACTGTTTCTTTGGGTGGCGAATTACTGCCTCACGAAATGATGATTGTTCAATCTTCTTTTAACACCTTTATAGGTGGAAATTATGATGGAACTATATTAATATATGATATATATTAGATTTATGTCTTCTACATGCTTCTGTATTTTATATTTAAAACATACCATTATGCTTTGCATGTTGTTCAAATGCGATAATGTCATATGAGGAAGTGTGGACTACCGCCCCCTCAAGTGATGTGACTCATTCATGCCAAACAGAGAATTTATAAATAATGTAATTAATGAATTTATGTTACCTATATAACATATATATTATACTGGAATTATAATATATCTATGCCTAATTTTGTTTTAAAGTCCAATAAAATGAAAAAATGAATGTATCTTTCATGCGTACGTACGACTTATTGTCTCCATGACAGGACCTTTCATTTATTATCTCCAAACATTCTGGAATATTATTAAATACATATATACAGGATATATATGATATTTAAATCATTAACACCATTCTGGAGATGATTTACTTATAACTACATGGAACATTCTATTCAAACAAGTACATTGTTGACTCATGTACTGAACATCGACAAAACTTATGATATGAACTCACATAATTAACTAATTATTATAGCATGATAATATGTGATATGAATTGAATATTAAACTTTAAATAATGTCCGTAAGAAATTATAAATTGACCAATGATTATAATTCAGGAATATAAAGAAACAAACAAGACAAGTCAGACTTGACGTAAAAGATTTCTTATCTCACTTTTAATTCCGTGAGATTTCCCTTATTTACCAATTATTTATTCCATGTGGTGTATTTTGTACTTCTATTGGATATATATTATCATGATTCTATTTATATTCAGGGTATTATGTGATTTATTGGGTTTTTATTATCTTTTTGTCATGTGACATGATTTATTACAATGAGGTAAGCAGTTTTTATCTCACTATTTATTCCCGTGAGATTCATGCTATATTTGTCAATATATCCTTTGAGTGGTGCATGTTTTTCCCATTAATATAATAATTGTGTTATATAATTTCATTTATGGGTATTTACATCAACATTGTATAGTCCTTCTTTCATGGGGTGTACATTTTGAAAGTTACCCAATTGGTATGGGATCCTTTCACCCTCCTCTTTTTAAAAGACTTTTTTTGTTAGGTCTTTTAATTTTCTGCTTTATAATGTTGGGATATGTTCTTATATATAATTATTGCTTTAAATTTTAAGTCAAAGTGATGATATGCCCTTTTTATCTCTCATAAACTAATTTTTATGAATTTTAAAGTGACACCGTTAGGCTGTCAAATTTATGTTAGGGAACTTCTTAACCCAATTTCAATTATATGGGTTAAACCTCTACTTCTTGATTATATCATACTATGAATATGTGCGGATGACCTCAGATTGTTTACAGTTAATATCCAATTATATTGGTTGTATTTATATTTTTCACACATAATTATGTAATTGATTTATCCTTAATCTAATGATACCGTCTTTGTACGGGACTTCGTCTCAATCTCCTTTCATTGAGGCATCTTTTGATTTCTACATGACATTATTTTATACAGGTGTAAAACCCTTTTTACACTTAATTTCATTCAAAATGAATCTTTTTACATGAATCTTTTAACAAAACAACAAAAGTAATGTTTTTGTCTTACGTATGCGGCGACAATGACTTCTCCACCGCTGTGACCGTTGTTTGAGTTTCGAATTCCTCTATAAGACAAAACTATTTTTAAATGAAAAACAAATACCATGTTTTACTTGTATTTTATTTTGGTATTGAAAATGGTTTTGATAATTTTTTGATTATATCAATGTGTTGTATTGATATCTTGAGATTGAAATGTGGAACTTTTATGTTTCCATTATGCATATTTTATGTGATACGATTATGTTATGGATCTTGGGCACTGTTTATGAAGTCAAGTGGTTCCGTGATAAACTAAGGGTGGGTGAGCCCAAGATAGTACCCCATTACATTGGGTAACGCGAAGCAGTTAAACGTTAAGGATTCCCTAAAGAGATTTAGGGAATATACTGTGATGGGTATTCCAAACGTAACCATGAGGGTTACTCCCTATGTAAGAATTTTATGAATTCCTCAATTTATCTTTATGTATTATGATTTCTATGTGTATTTTGCATATCTTATGATTTCATGAGTTATGTTAAAAATCTTATGATATTTATATAGTCATGAACTAATGTTTTCTCTCTTTGTGTATCCCTTACTATGCTTTTTATGCTCATCCCAAGTTTTTGAAATGTGTTTCAAAGGATATAAAGTGGAATATGGTCTAGGATGGGATCAATGAAATTTCATGCTATCTAAAACATGGAAGTAGTTATGTTTCTTTTTACGAGTTTTTCTTTCATGAAAAAAATGGAAACTGAGTAGAAGTTTCTACTTTGTAATCTTTGGAGATGTAAGAGTTATGTCTGAATTCTCTAAATCTCTAAACCTAAAAAGATCCTCAATGTGAATTATTCATTTAATTCAATATTATGTAATGTTTTATTGCCGGGTCCTTATAATCTATGAGTCATGGTTGTTTCAGATGGAATATATATATATGTATATATATATATTGTATTTATGTTGAACTTTTAATTTTTAACTCATGTATGTATCTGGTTTAACAAAACTACTAAACTATTTGTTCCTTCAAGATAATTTTTTTTTAATCATTCCAATTTAGTAAAATAATGCACCAGCTCCTGGAAATTAGGGATGTGTCTTTATAGTTGGTATCAAAGGATGTTTAGTAGAAAACATAGAAACTAGATTTAGAAAATGTGGATTATAGAAACAAACCCTAATATAGTCTTTAAGGATAAATGTTTGAGAATGTCATGGAAATTTCGTATGGAATATATTGTGTGGATATTTCGAGAAAATAAATACATGGCATGAAACAACAAGTGTACATGGTTCTATAACATATGTACCTAGGAGTAAAAACTCTGGCAAAAAGTTTCAGGCTTTACCCACGGTATCCTTATACATGAAAACCGACTTTACTACGCACCTGGTTTGACACTCCTGGGGGATATTCTTAGCATAATTTAAATTTTCTTTAAAACCCATTATGATTGAATGAAATTTATATTTCCCTCATATGAATCATGTTTATGATTATGAGATTAACAATGAATAGGAATTCAATTTATGATAATTATTTTTATAAGTTGATATTATACATTTTGATTCAGAACCTAATCTTGTGTATTCCATTATTTATAAATGGAACCTAGTGGAAGGAATGGAAACTACATGAATGTGCATATCCCATGTTGAAATTTTCCTCTAATGAATTATAATAATGATGTCGCTGGTGCTGCGACGGGTGCTGTGAAACTATTTACTATACAAGGATAGTTTACTCAGGTTATTAACCATATCCTTACCCATATGGTACATCCAGTTCCACAATGTGGAGGAGCTATGTAATATTTTTTTATGAAACAAAAACCTTCATCAATCAATGGGACTAAAAACCCCTTTGTTACATATTAGTCAGTAATTTCTTTTGAGAATATATTTCTCTCTTTGGTATGTAATGAAAGAGAGAAGGTTTTCATGGATGTTTATCATTTATCAAGAGATGTAGATCAGTAGTGGCATTAAATTCAAAACACAATGGTTTCTTAACAAATATAAGAAATGTATTGGAGATATTTTAAGGAAATATTATTATAAAAATAAGTTTCTTAAGAACAATGAGTAGATATGAAAAGGTAGTTTCTGAATTTAATGAAAAAAGAGGATGAAAATGTAGCAAATTATGTAGTTAACCTCAAAAGGTTAAGAAGACATGTTGTGAACTACAAATGTTATCAAGTGAGAAATATTGATCTATTAATAGTTAGTTTAAAAATATTACTATGAAGGGGAAAAGTCTCCCAATGTTTCTCATCATACAATGATATAGTCTCACGTGCAATCAAGATGGAAAAGGAAATCTCTAAGTCTTGTGAATTTAATGGATAGAAATATAATTAAAGGGATATTGAAAACACTAGAAAATGGATTCAGGAAATGGAGAAGAAACGAAGAGTTGACATTCTACCCTGTTCTATTTTTTGGATGAAATACCCTGTAATGTTCTAGGATGGTATGGGTGTTTGTTACATGTGTAGAGAAAAAGGTCACCACTCTCATGATTGAAAGTGTAATAAATAAGCTACCAATGATGGATTCTAAAATTGCATAGGGATGGGACATTATGAAAATGATTTCCCTATGAATCAAGGTACGATTCCCCAAAGATGGTAAAGGGTGTAAGGTTAATCTTTAGTTGTCAAAACAGTTGAGGTTGAAGTTAATAATTATGTTGTGGCAGGTACTCTAGTAATTTCCTCAAATTTAGCCAATGTTTTATTTTATTATAGATCATCATATTCTTTTATATCTTCACAATTTTCTATTAAAATTAGATATAAACATATTTATTTAATAAATTAGTTGTCAGTAAAAACTCCTAACTTAAGTATCATTACAACAACGATATGTCAGGATGTCTCCATTATGGCTTATGAACATGATTTATTTATAGATTTTATCATCATAACAATTATTAAAATTGATAAAATCCTATGTATGGATTGGATTTCAAATTATTATGCGAAAATACTTTTCAAGAAGAAGGATGTTACAATTTTTGATAATGATGTTGAATACCTTATCTTTAGAGCAAAAACATGACCATATGATTCTCATCTAGATTCCCCCATAGTAGATCTACTGAATTAAATTCATATAGAAGAAGAGAAAACAATACCTATTGGTGACGAAAGAATCATGAAATTGAAGATGTAACCTTAGTGAATGAAAACATTGATTTATTTCTAGAGTATTTAACTAGACATCGTTTGGAGTGGTAAATTTAGTTTTATATTGAATTAATTCATAGTTAAAGACCTATAGAAAATAATATTTATATAAAGGACACTATGGAATTTGTAGAACTAAAAAATCTACAGTAGTTGAGTGATAAAGTATTTATTCTCCAAATTTATTCTCCACAGGGGGACCTTGTTCATTTACATAAAAAGAAATATGGATCTATGAGGTTTTGCATTGATTATAGGGAGATCAATGTTATAACAATAAAGAACAAGTATCCCTTACCTCGCATTGAAGATTTATTTGATCAACTTCATAGAGGAAATTTTGTTTAATGATTGAACATAAATTTAAATATCATAAATTTCCTATGAGGAAGGCATACATTACAAAGACAACATTTTTAACTACGTATGGGCATTATGAGTTTATAGTAATGCATTTTGGACTGACTAATGCACCCTCTATCTTCATGGATATCATTAATAGGGGTTTCAAGGAATATATTGATGACTTTTTTGTGTTTTTTATTGATGATATGTAGTTATACTCCAAAATCATCAATGATCATTAAAAGAACATGCGCTTTAATCGAAATACTCTTAAAAAAATTTACTTATAAGGGATGTTTTAGAAAGTGTGAATTTTGGTGTTAATCGATTTATTTTGATGGAAATATTGTCTCTAAGGATAGATTATCCATTGATCTTATGAAAACAAAGGCTATTCTAGAAATCCCTATACTAACAAAAATAATCAGGGTTTGAAGTTTTATTGGTTTAAAAGGTTATTATTGGAATTTCATTCAGAAAATCACTAGATTAGCCAACAATTTAATGAGGATTATTCTTAAAGGGGTTATGTTATTTTGGGAAAAATAATTTGAGGAATGTTTTGAAGAATTAAATAAGATATTACAGAATGCTCTCATACTAATTCTACCATCAGAAAATGATGGGTTTGTGATTTATAGTGATGCATCAATGAAATGACTTGGTTGTGTCCTTATGATGAATGATAATGTTATTTACAATTCATAAAGGATGTTAAGAAATCAATGCCAAAACTATCCTACTCTTGATCATGAGTAAGTTTTTGTGATATTCTCTGTAAAAATACAAAGAAACTCTCTATGGTGAAAGATGTGATATATATATATGGATCAGACGAGATTGAAATATATATTCACACAGAAAGAAATAAAAATGAGGCAATGGAGATAGATATAACTACTAAAGGTGTTTGATTATTCTATACACTACCAGCCATGAAATTCAAATAAGGTAGCTGATTGATTGAGCACAAAAGATCATAGAGTTTTAAGAAAATGTGGATTGAATGGGATCATATATTCCTTGATCTATTAAGGATGGAAATGAAAATTATCAAATAAGGTGATACAACATTACTTTTCCTATTTGTCAGCCAACAACCTTTATTGGAATGAATTAAATATTCTCTTGCCAAGGACTTGAATCTTCAAAAGAGATTTAATGATTTTAATGAATAGAAATTTCAAAAATTTGTATATGAAGATGGAATTATGAAATTTGGAATTAGTATTTGTGTTCCAAAAATACGAATGATAAAGAGGGAGTTATTGGATGACTACCAAATTTATAATTTTTCTATACACCCTTGTATCACTAAAATGTATAGAGATTTTCAGGAACATTTCATATTGGACAACATGAAGTGTTCCTGAAAATTGTTGATTATGTCTCAAGATGTTTAGTCTGCCAACAATTGAATTCCAAAAGTCAACATCCTAGAGGATTCATGCAACCTCTACATATTCCTACATGGAAAAGGGATGAAATAACCATGAAATGTTTCACCAGATTTCCCAAAACTCCCATAATGAATGATTCAATATGGGTAATTAGGGATCAACTTAAGAAATCTACACATTTCCTCGCCATTAATGAAGATTTTCCCCGGGACCACCCTGCACGACTCTATATCAATTTCTTCGTGAGACTTATTGGAGTGAATCTATCAATTGTGTCTTACCATGATCCATGATTTACATAAAAATTATATAAATATATTTTTCAATCCCTAGATACTAAACTTCTATTGATTACTCCTTATCACCCTCAAACTGATGAGAAATCATAATGGATGATTCAAACATTAGAAGAAATAATGATATCATGTTTACATTATTTTCAAGGTATGTGGGATAAATATTTACCTTTAATGGAGTTATCATATAAAAATATTTTCCATTGTACACAAATATGTTTGAATGAAGATGGTGAAACGAAGCTTCTGGTTCCAGATATTTTTGAGGAAACAATAGTGAAGGTAAATCCAATGTAAACCCATATCAAAGAAGCTCAACGTACAAAAAAAGCTACATAGACCATTAAAGGGAAGATTTGGAATTTCAAGTCGGAGATCACATGTTCATAAAAGTATCTCTATGGAACGGTGTTATATGATCTATGAAGAAATGGAAATTGAGCCAGAGGGGCATTGGATCTTTTGAAATTATAGAGATAAATGGTGTTTTCAATTATCGTTAGGTAAATTATGATTATCATATCTAAGTACGCAATGTGTTAAATGTATTATTATTGAGAAAGTACATGACAGACCCAACACATGTCCTCACTTCTAAAGGTATAGAATTGGAACCTACCTTATCTTTCTGTAAAGAGACTATCTGGATTCTAGACACTAATGAACATGTTTTGAGGAATAATATGTCACAAATATTAAAGGTCTATTGGAAAATTGATAAAATTTAAGAAATAACATGTGGTCCTAAAGAGCTTATGACGGATAACTACCCAAATAGTTTTATGATGTAACATTCTGAAATTTCGAGAATGATTTTTTTTATAAAGGGGAGAATATAACACCACAATGATTTGTAAATAAATTTAATTTTGAATTCATGATAAACTGAGTCTCCACAAAATACCTCTTTTTTATAACCTATTTAGTAAACATAATTTTCCACCTTTGTTATTCGAATTTTGAAAAACAGACATACATGTTTGCATTCTGTAAGATATATAGAGTCTCATAAGATCAACTTAATTTTTTTTATGAATATTAACTTGACCCATATGGATAATAATGTGCCCTTATGAATAGTAATATAATCCTTATGAATAATAACCTCTTACAAGTATGTATAAGTAAAATTTAGACACCTTATAAATGAAATATAATATATTAAAAATAATTAATTAAGTGTTTGTATTTTTATGGGAAATAAATATTTAATTTGAATTTTAAATTAATAAATTAATAAAATTAATTCCAAAAAAATTAATTCCAAAAATAATATTTTTCCCTAGGATTTTAGAATGATTTTATGATACCCCAATAAATATTTTAAAGTATTATAAAATTAGTTTTAATTTTTAAATCTGTACTTTTCATGTAAATAAAGATTATATTTAAAAATTAAATTTCACTTATATATAAATTAATTTTATATCATTGATATCATTTTATTATACACATTTTAAATGTTTTGGGTAATTTTTTTTTCATTTTACTGATGTACATGTTTTTTTTAAATTGAGAAATTCAATAATTTATGAAATATGCTAAATAAAGGAATTTATGCATCAAGGTTGAGTCATGGTTGATGTAAAGAGCAATTGGTTCGAACTCACATGAACTTATTAGTTAGTTTAGTCATTGGAATCGATACTATTCATATTCTAGAGCCAAAATAATAAGATATTGATTAAAATAATGGGAAATTTCTCCTCTCTTCCACTATCGAAGCCACCCATCACTCCCTCTTCTCCCCACTCCACTAATCCATGAAGAAACTCAATTTTTCGACCAAATACTTTTCCTTAGTCCCTCCCCATGTCATGGATTCCTTGGTGTTCGAAGAAGTTCAAACTCCCTTCCTATAAGGTGGTTCCTATGCAGGTGTATTCTAGAGGTAAATCCACATCTTCATTATTTTAATTTCATTTTAAGCTCATTTATTTGGTTATCCTCTTCCCACCTCTCCTATACAAATGATTCAGATAACTCAAGTATCATCTATTTAATGTAATTATATCAGGTTTATGTAATAACCATTATCAATCTTCTTACACTCTCTCTTTCACTTTTATGTTATAAAAGAAATCGTCATTTATAAGGGGTTAGTTTACAACATTCGGGGATAACTAAGTCTCATTCATCAATATCTCTATCTGTTCTGTTCATGAAACCATTTATATGGTTGAAAAAAACTATAATATACTTATTATAAACGATTTAATGTTATTATTATTGTATCTATACATAATATTTATACATACAACAAAACTAGTTCTCAATATTCTTAATAGTGCCAAAATAATCAAAATGATTGTCAATAATGTTTCACCAAATATCCTATCCTCATACCATATAACCAAATACATTATATGACCATTTATGCTTCTATATGTTTATTAGTATCATATAAATCCAATTTTTTATAATTTTATCAATTCCACATGAACTCCATTAATTATAAAAAAGAGCGCCGATTATGGAAATCATGGAAACGAACACTTTGGAATAACGAAATTAAATCATATAACTTATCAGTAAGTACATAAATAGAAATAATAAAAAATGATAAACTAAAAACATGATGAATAAGTTATTAATTAATTAATTAATAATTATAATTTAATTTACTAGGACCTTAAGTTCAAGAGAAGATCATATTCGGACATAAGGTAATGGTTTTCTACCCGAACATCCATTTTCATTCGAGTTCTTTTTTCATTCTTAATAAAAATATATTTATTAATTATTCTTATTTAATTATGATAAATATTGTGTGAATGTTATATATATGTTTACCAACCAGAATCCTTATTTATTTTATGGATAGATTCATGTTTTCAAAGGATCATTGAAATATTCTTTGTGAAATACAAGCCTGATTCAAGGGAATTTCTCAAATTATTACTTTTTTTAGGTGAACTCAATAATATTTTTTAGATAACATTATTTGTCTAAAATAATTCATTTTATTATGAAAAACTACCTTAATTAAATTCTGGTTTTATACAATTAGTTTTTCAAAAATAACACTTGTTTTCAATGTAAAAGAGTATTTATCTCAATAATTACTCGTTAATTTTATATGAGGATTTTCATCTCTTTCAACAATATCTTTGATTCTTATGTTCAAATGGTATTAATATTTTATGATATAATATACAATAATTTATTGAATTTTTTTGTATTATTTTGACTATGGATGGGATATCTTGATACCATTCGCCATATTACTCTGAATGATTAGTGTCCATATTTAATAATTAGTGAATGTTATTTACATTTCATATGTTAGTTTCAAATAAATATAAATGTTTTCTTTTTTATCCTTGTTCATATGAGGAATGCCATGGAATTATTATGTTATTGGTTGGTCCCACTATATTTTCTTGATGCATCGGTATGTATCAAGAGGCAATCTAGAGTCATGGCATAAGGCCTTGACATCATGGTTATTTATGGTCTTAGCACGAGACTTTAATGATTTGGTTATGATGTCCGACATTATAAGTTCCTTAATTATGAATTTATTAATTGATATTTCATGTGGTTATTTGACTAGTAGAATACCTATGATATTTTTTTATTGGGGCATTATTTATTCATGTATTATTCCTCACATATTGTGTTCATGTATATTTCTTAAAAGCACCTGTTTTTAGTTATTCACCTTGCCTAAGGATTATGTTTTTGATAACTTACACTGTATTTTTACCCTCATTTAGAATCTATTCTCACCCCTTTCATATGTTTTATTTTCCTATTATATGAAGAATTAAATTTTGAATTTATTTTTGGGATAATTTATGATTTATGGTTGTTTATAATAGAATATATATATATATATACATATATTGTATTTCTATTATAGTTGTAATGTTGAACTTATGTATATATCTTGTATTCAAAAACTACTAAACATCATGTTCCTTCAGGATATGTCTATCATATAATCATGGAAATGTAATGAAATAATGCACCGGTTTCGACCAAATATGATCGAGACTTTTCATTTAGGGTGTGAATTTCATAATTCAAGGTGGGTTTTATGAGTAATTATGAGGTGTTTATCAAGTTGATTTAACCTTTCATCAACCCTAAGAATAGAATTCAGTATACACTATTAGCCTTCAATATAGATCTCTAAAAAAATTGTGAGGACCCCATGTTGTAGACGTCACCCTACAGCATAACAGTTAATGTTATATTAGAGCTCTATGTTGTTCAATATATCTAGCGACACAGTAGAACAGAAAATAGTGTTCACATCTTCTGATGCCTTCAAATGATTTTTTAGAGTTTTTTTTCAATTGGATTATCTTGTTATAGTACCATAACATTCATGTTCTTGTATCTCACCATACATTGTTGTCATTTTTGACACTATGGTGGTAGTTACAGTGTACATAGACACTATAGCCCGATTCTTCTGGCGTGGATCCTCCCAAATTCCAAGTGAGCTTTCTCCCCCATATTAAGATAATTTTGAGGAACATCCAGAAAATTAATGAGCTCTTTTATGATTTGGTTCTACCCCCAATTGAATTAATTCACATTTCTATACTCTAGAACCTATGAAATGTTGGATTCGGATATACTGTAGTAGTCTATGGAATGAGACGGTTTGTTTTTGGTGTGAGGTCATGGTATAGGTGAAAAAATCTTTGACTAAACTTGATGTTGTTACTGAAAATTGTGAGGTAATAAGTTCTTTAATATTTTGAGATAGGTATATAATGTGGGAAATATCTTTTTTAATATTGAACAAACTATTCATGTTAAGAGTTTCTTATGGTTTTGTGTGTGTCTATGAGGCCTGTTTTATTATAAACTTATAATTTTGTGTGGCTCCTAACTTGTGATATTGTGGTGACTTGTTTTTCCTTTCAAGGAAATTTATTTATTATTGTGTTTTATAGCCAAACGAACTACGTTTCCAATATTGTGATGAATAATTAGAGCTTTTTGGTTTGTGAGATGTCATCCCAATATCCTTACTGGTAGGCGTGGCTATCACAATATATCGATATGCACAATAGGATGGTTAAACAACCAAACATAGTACAAATGGCCTTAAATTTGGGTAGAGATATCCCTATAGAGGTATGGGCATGATAGGAAAATTGGAAGATTCCAATATGGGATTCTTATAGACATAGTCCATAGGTGTTTAAAAGGATAGGAAATTGCGGATCGATATTGTGGAATGTATAGAATTAAAAATGATAATAACTGATCGGGTTAGGGTGAGTTGTGTTACCCTTAAGGGGGAGCTTGTTTGTATTATCATATATATTTATTCATATAGATATGAAGACAGTAGGTTTGGGGTTTGTGGAGGCTTGGTCAAAGTGTGATGACTCATCAAAATAATGGTTTTTTTATTTTTTTTATAATTTACTTAATTAAGGAAAGTAACTATAATATATTTTGTGAAATTATGTTATTTCCAAATTGGTAGTGTCAAACTATATCTTGTATTGAAAACCTACTAGAGAATTTCATTGTGCTGAGAGATTTCAAGACTAGAGACACAATAAAGGGAAAGTTTCATATGGTGGACAACATAGAAAAAGGACCATGGCTCTTAAATAATACCATAGTGGACTCTAGAGGACCCAATGATTTATTTTTTTTATATATATTCGGTTTATTTTAATTGGGGTTTATTACCATTATAGAATCCCTTTATATTATTTATAGCTTCTAATCTATATTTATGTTTCTTCTTTATTACTCTGATTATATAATTTTTTGTTTTTTAATATAATTTTTTATTAATATTATCTTTTAGATGACATGATATTGGGGGTATACCCTCACCTATAACATACATATACACTCTTTACTATTTTTATGTTTCTTCAGTAGAGGGAGGTGTACATATGGTCATGTGACCCTCTAGCATGGATTTGGTGGTTCAAGTATGGGTATTAAAATATGATACATACCATATTATTCTTCACAAATTCCCACCACACTTATACTATCCATAAGGATAAGCTAATAAGGGGGTGGGTTTTAATCATTCTAGCCAGGTCATCTATTGAGTTTAACAAAGATGTAATTTTTACTCTTGTATGAAAAGTATTCCATTCGGTCCTGATATTTTATTTAAATGATACAATTCATTAAAATTATTAGTTAAGTTATATGTTGTGTGATCCACAACATGGGTTAATTCTATGTAATGGATCCATTCATACTGGTCAGTCTACTTTAGATAATTGATAACATTTGAATTTTCCTATATTATATTGACAAGTTATATTCCAATTAATCTCTTGATGACATATAGAATGGGATTATATAAGAAATCATTTTATTTAGACTATACATATTATGGGGAAATATTCATATAAATATATGTGTTTGTTTGTTCGAGATCGTGCCAAAACCTTTTATTTCTTGAGTTTCACTTACAATTTGGAAAATCCCATAATTTTTATGAAAATTGAAATTTCATAATTGATGATTATTTTTAAAACTAAAAAGGACAACATGGATACACATAAGATCATAGATTGTGGAATAATTTTTGTGGAAAGGGTTTTTCAAAAAAAAATAGTGACATAATGTTAATCGTTTATAAATAAGTGTCGATGGATTCATATATAGTTGTGAATATTTCTATAAGTTACACGAGGATTTAATTTATGTGAGAGATTATTTTATTATTTTTTAAGAATGAATAGACCATGATGTGTTTAATGACACCATTCCATGGAATTGTTTCCATATAGAATGTTATACAATGATGAGGTTCCCTAATAAAATGATATATGAGATAATTCAAAATGAATCCAAATAAGATTACTAAATTCCATCATCCATTGAAAAATCATGAGATTATGTGTAAATATATCATTGATTGTTAAAATAAGTATAACTATTAGATTATAAAATGGTTTTAATTTTATAAAGAGTAACAATATAGATTATTAATTTCAATATGATTGAAATGATTTGATTCTAACATGATTGATTCTTTAATGATTGATATTTTTTAAGTAATTACAATGATTACATTTTAAACACTATATATAATTTTCATCTCTAAAACACAATATATAATTATATATTTTAGATTTTATGTTGAGGATGAGGTGTTAGAAATCTCTTCATAGAATTGTGGTCCTACTGAAGCATACAACGATTCCAGTGTATAGTTGATTCCATCAATGTTAAAGATCTTATTGTAATTTATTTTTAAACATTATCAATATCAATACCAATAAATATTGAAAAACTAGATAATGAGATATATTAATTTTAAGGTTTTTTTCTCATCCCATTAATTCATCTCATGAACAATATTTCAATAGTTTTTTATTAACATCCACTAAAATAGATATTGTGATACTCATTCATCCATTTAACAATTTCCTATTTTTACAATGTTACATTTTATAGAAATGTGGATTATTTTTTCATGTATTTTCCACTAAAATTAATGGGTTTCATAAGATGTTATTATTTGTATTAATTATGTATTTCTCATATCTCTATAAATCTCAATAGGGAGATTAAATATTACATTTTGAAGAGATATATGCCTTGGAACATTAAAATAAGAATTGTATTGATGATTCAAAGGAAGCGAATAATATAATAAAAGTGGTAAAAACAAACCATATATGATTTTGGAAAATTTGTTAATAAAATGTAGTTTAGAAAACTCATTTGTAGTTTACTCTATTTGATTAAATTAAGTCCTGATATGATATATACAATCCCATTGTCATCAATTTATTAACATAAATCAATGGAATCTCACATTATAACTACAATGAAAATTTTAAGGAATATAAATGGTACTACTGACTTTGGTCATACGTATTATACAAATGAAATGTTAATCAATTAGGATTTACCTATAGAAACACAAACCTTTCAAAAATACATATAACATATTATTATAAAAAATATTTATTTCATATCAGTATGATCGACACCCAAACAAAAAATGTTTAATTTCATTCTAAATAGGGATAGATAAAAAACATGATCATAAAATATTTAAATCATTTTCCATTTATTTCTTCACAAATAGAATCCATATTAAACATATCATAATTTAAAGAATTATTAATATTATGGGGAAGGGAAATATAAGAAAGGAAGAGATAAAATGATCAATAAGGGAAACCATAATCTATAAAAGGCAATTACACTATGGGAAATAACCAATTATTTTCTATGGAAATAGGCACCCCGTTGCAAAAACTTTCACGCGGATTGGCCCAATTTGCGCGCCAAACCGCATGAAAGGGTAATTGTGATGGGTTGGCACTGCCCATCGCAAATTTCGGGAGGTGGTAAGACCCAGTTGCGATGGGGGGATCCTCTTTTGTAACTAGTTCGACCCACATAGGGTATTTGCGAAGGGACCCATCGTAAAAACCCAACTGTGGTAAAAACCTATTTGCGATGGGATGTTGTACCATCATAAAAAGAGTGTCGACATGCCAATTTTTGCACCGAGACACGTCACAAATATCCTTTTAACTGCTGACCGTAATTAATGTGGTGAAAGATATTTGCGACGTGTCCCGTCACAAAAAAAAACTACTAGCGATGGGAATCACATTGCTAATAGTCTAGTTGCAAAAAATATAACCTATATATACTCCCCCACCATTTTTTATTCTCTCCACCTGAATTTCTCGTTCCTCTGCTTCTATAAACTCTAATTTTCGAGTGATTTTGTTTGAGTTTTATCTTTTTTTAACGAAGTTGTGAAGCCGCCTAAAATTATAAGAGATTGTGTTTAATGGTATTTATGTTTTATTTAATTTAATATTTATTTACTCTTTTAATTTTAATTTTCATTATTGTTGATTAGTTGTAATTAAGTTAGATTTAAATTGTTTTGTCATCAGTATTTATTTATAATATAAAAATTAAATTATTGGTACTAATTCATAGTAATTGGTAATGAATAATAATTATTAACGATAATTAGTAGTGTTTGTAAATAATTAGCGATGATTACTAATTAGTAACTGTATTTAGCAGTGATTAACGTTAATTAACACTAATTAGTAATAATTAGAAATAAATATTAAAAATTAGAAAAAATAGTGGTAAATTTTAAAAATTAGTAATAAATAGTATTAATTAGTAATAATTAGTAATAAATACTAATAAATACTAATAAACAGTAATAAATTGTAATAAATAGTAAAGAATACTAATAATTTGTAATTAACACTAATAATTAGTAATAAAAACTAATAATTAGTAGTACATACTAATAATTAGAAATAAATACTTTTAATTAGTAATAAACACTAATTAATAGAAATAAAAATCTAATAAAAAGTAATAAATACTAATAAATAGATATAAATACTAATAAATAGACATAAATACTAATATATATTAGTAAATACTTATAAATACTAATAATTAATAATAAATAGTAATAGTTTGTAATAATTACTAATAAATATTAATATATACTAATAAATATTAATCAATAGTAATAAATACTAATAAATATTAATAAATTGTTATAAATACTAATAGATAAAAATAAATAGTAATAAATAGTACTAAATATAGATAAATTGTAATGAATAGAAATAAATACTAATAAGAAGAAATAAATAATAATAAATTGTAATAAAAAGTAATAAATAGTAATAAATACTAATAAATAGTAATAAATACTAATAAATAGTAATAAATACTAATAAATAGTAATAAATAAAAATAAATAGTAATAATTAGTAATTAATAGTAATAAATATATATTAATAATTAAAAATTATTATAAATACTAATAAATTGTAATAAATACAAATAAATACTAAAAAATACTAAAACAAATACTAATATATACTAGTAAATACTAAAATATTTTAATAAATAGTAATAAATACTAATAAATACTAGTAAATACTAATAAATAGTAATAAATACTAATAAATACTAATAAATAATAATAAATAGTTATAAATTGTAATAATTAGTAATAATTAGTTGTAATTAGTAATAAATAGAAATAAACAGAATTAAATTGTAATTAATAGTAATAATTAGTTATAATTAGTAATAATTAGTAATAATTAGTAATAATTAGTAATAATTAGTAATAATTAGTAATAATTTGTAATAATTTGTAATAAATAGTAATAAATAAAAATAATTAGTAATAATTAATAACAAATAGTAATAAATAGTAATAATTATTAATAAATAGTAATATATAGTATTAAATAGTAATAATTCATAATAATTAGTAATAATTAGTAATTAATACTAATAAATCCTAATAAGTAGTATTAATTTTTAATAATAAGTAATAATTAGTAATGAATAGTAATAAAAGGTCATAATATTTTAATAATTAGTAATAAATAGTAATAAATACTAATAAATACTAATAAATAGCAATAAATAAAAATAAATAATAATAAATAGAAACTAATAACAATAAATGAAAATAATTTTCAATAATAAGAAATAATTAACACGAATTAGAAATAATTAGAAATAATTAGAAATAATTAGAAATATTTCGAATTAATTATCAAAAGTTAGCAATAATTAACAAATAATTAGAAATAATTAGAAATAATTAGTAATAAACTGAAACTCAAGATGCTATTGATTTAACTTCTGAGTTACCACCATTTGAATTTTATGAGTTTTTGAGTTCTGTTGGGGATGCATTATATCGTGGTTGCAAAATTAGCAAATTAAAAGAGGCTGCAAAAGTTATGGCTATTAAATCAGATAATGCAATGTCAAACAACTATTTTGATCAGATATTTTATTGGGTTAAATCACTAGTACCTGAATGAAATGTGATTTATATAAATTTCTATGAAAGAGAGAGGTCAATTCATATTATGGACATTAGTTATTGGAATATTCATGCATATGCAAATGATTTCATATTATATTCAGGTGAAGATGATACAATAGATAGTTGTCCCACATGTGGACTGTCGAGGTATAACGAAGCTCAATCGAGGAAGTCTAGATCGATTCCTGTGAAACAATTGACATATTTCCCCCTAACACCTAGGTTGAAAAATGTTTTTATGTCTCAGAACACAACATCAATGTTGTCATGGAACAAAACCATGATTTCAACTGATAAAAGCTTGAATGATCCATCTGACGGTGATTCATGGAAACATTTTGACTGACTACATCTATCTTTATCTTTAGAATCCTGAAACATGTGATTGGGTCTTTCTACTAACAGTTTCTACCTGTTTGGTTCTTATGGTAGTTAATATTCATGTTGGCCTATCTTCATAACTCTGTAAAATATACCTCCATGGATGTTGAGTTAGTATCTATATATATTTTTTATCATATTAATCCCATGACATCCAAAAAAGAATATTGATGTTTATTTGAAACCATTGGTTGATGAGTTAAATTCATTGTGGCGTAATGGTGTTAGTACATATGATGTTGCTGCGAAAAAAAATTAATATTAAAAGTTGCATCGATGTGGATTATTAGTGAATTCTCATTATATGGCATGTTATCTGGATGGAATACACATGGGATGATATAATCTCCTTACCATATGAAAGACAACAAAGCCTTTTTGCTCGTCAATGGAAAAAAACCTTTCTATTTTGACAATCATCATAGATTTCTTCCAAACGATCATATTTTTCAGACGACCAAATCTCTTTTGAGAAAAGGAATAATTAAAATGGATGAACCAACCAAAATAATCTTATGTATAGTGTTAAAATCATTTGTATTTTTAATACCTTCCATCACATTTTGCTCAAAAGTAAACCAACTGAAAACTCATGGCTTCGGGAAAGATAATAGTTGGATAAAATGGAGCATTTTTTAGGAACTTCCTTATTGGTCTGATTTGTTTGTCCACCACATATTTGATATCATTACTATTTATAATAACTATTTTGATAATTTATTTCACACCGTTTTGGATACACCAGGTAAGACCAAAGATAATGTAAAGGTGTTATTAGATCTTACCCAAATTTGCAGACGATTAGAACTTGAATTGTTTAAAAATGTTAGATCACATAGGTTAATGAAGGGAAATGCATATTATACACTGTCTAAAATGAGTTACTTATTATTTTGTCAGTGAATTGCGTATTTGAGATTTCTAGATGTTTATGCTTCCAATTAGGGAAGATGTGTTAGGAATGATCATATTACGGGATTAAAAACTCATGATTCTCGGGTTATAATGGAAATAATTATGCTGATTAGATTCTAAGGTTTTTTGAATTCTATGATTTGGGAATCAATAAGAGACATATCATATTTTCTTGAGGCATTTGTGAAAGACAACAAAAAATGATTCACTAAGTAAACTCGTAGAAGATGTTGTTGTAATTATATGTAAACAAGATAAAAAATTTCTACCGACATTCATTAACTTAATGGAACATCTGATATTACATTTTCTACAAGAATCTAAATGTGGAGATCCAGTACAGTTTCGATGGATGTACCCATTCTAGAGATGCATGCAGAAATTGAATTAAAAACGATGTAACAATGTATCAGTTGAAGGCACAATTGTTGAAACTTATTTGGAAAAGAAAATTTCTCTTTCTGCTCTCATAATTTTGAATATGAATACCCCTAAAAACACAACCACATGGGATAGAAATAGGGGAATGTTGATGATGAAATGGACAATCAATTATCAGCTTTTAATCTGCCAGAGCTTGGCTTCACTGGATTTCATGAACGATGGATTTCAGTTGATGAACATCATAGAGCTCATACATATGTTCTACTAAACTATGAAGAAATGTCATCAATTGTACTGTGAGTGCATCAATCACTTATTCTATAATTTATGTTATATTAAGTATACTTATTTTAATTGTAGGTTATATGATAATCATATCAAGAAACAGATTCCACAAATAAAAGCAGCTGCTCTAGAAGAACTCTGATAGAAAAAAAATTTCTAAATGATTTCTAAAATTGGTAACATAAATTATAGATGGGTTCACATATAAATTTATTTTATTATTTATTATATTGATAATTCTTTTACAAATTTTTAGGGTTCTCAACATACGAAAAAAATTGATAAGGACTATGTATATTGAGTAACCCACCATCCAAAATGGTTAAATCATACAATTCATATGTGGTGAATGGTTTTAGATTTCATACACGTGCTTATGGGGAATAAAAAAACAATGAACAATGGATTTTTCTTGAGTGGATCACGTCATAGATGAAATGAAGTTGACTTTTAAGGCATGCTGGATGAAATTATTGAATTGTGTTTTCTAGGAAAAAAATACTTAATAACGTTGGAATGTCGATGGTTAGATACTAAGAGAGGCTTTCATGTTAATATGATTCATGGAATCTTCGATATTAAATATAAAAGAAATCTTGATGTAAATGAACCATTTTTACTTGCTTAACAGGAACATCAAATATAATACACAATGTATTATGCTACTTCAAGAGAACAGAGTGATTGGTGGAGCATAATAAAAATCAAATCATGGAAAAATTAGTTTTCTCAAACTGAATTTGGTTCCAATGAAGTTCGAGGAATTGATATATTTCATGAGACTACATAAAATCCTTACATTTCATAAAGTGACAAGAATATCGATGATGACACCCCACAATTAAGGGTTTATGGTGAAGATGATGTTAATAATATTAAAAGTGAATTTAAAATGGCAAGATTTGGTGAAACTGAAACTAATATGGATATTGGTGATGCCGATGATGAATATGAAGACATTCACATCGTCAGATATGAAGATGATGATGAATTTGAACACTGACCCAGTTAAATGCTGGTTATGACCATAACTAATATATATCTATATGTAATCTTTATTTTCAACTATCTTATAACAACAACATTTTGTTGTTTTAGATAGGCCTTGATATAGTAATTGAGTTGTAGGTGGCTAAAATACCTTTTTATGTGGAGGATTTGGGATCATCTGACCAACAGGATACTGTCGATTTTGGGGGTACGCAGAGGGGGCATGGTATTGCGTGACTTATCATTCCTGAACCTATCCCCGAGCGGCATCCGCATCTTGGTTTCGATCCACGCACATGGAGGTATTATAAACTTTCAATTTTAGTTCTCGTTCATTATTTTATTTATATACCAATTGTTTGATTATTTGTTATTTTTTCACAGTTTTATGCATGTAGCTATTAGACAGGGGAGTGCTATCTTGCCCAATTATTTTTCTTAGCCATGGAACACTTGGGAACATTTTCCCATTGATGCGTGTCTTAGAATGTTCTATCATTGGAAGCATTGTAAATAAATAATATTTATTTAGAAATTTATTTCAGAAATAACTTGATATTATAAATTATTAGTAGGGTTCATGGTATACCATCAATTATAGCATGAGTGCTGCTACAAACGAGGCTTGGGAGGTGTTTATGTGTGAGCATTTCCTTCAATTTTTGGACAATTTGAGAAGGAAATCTATTAAGAAAGTAGGAGAGACTTTATTTGAGGAGTCGTGTAGATCCAACGAAACAGAGTACATTTCATCTCACATTTGGTATAGATTACATTCACACTGGTTGAGTGGTGGATTTCAGAAGAGATCTTCATGTGGTCAGAAGAATTAGGGAAGACAGGAGGTGACACATCGAGCTTGTAGCCTTACAGTCAGTACACATAGAGAGCGTCTGGTAAGTATCTTTTTTAAATATTTTATATATCATTACATATAAAATATTTGTTTTATATTTATATAGGCAGTTTAGAATCATGATTTTAACTAGTATGATGTTTATCAGAGGATTTACAATAATCCTACCACTAAATAGATTAGAGGAGATTGTCAACGTCAAATTGTGGTTAATATTATTTCTTTTTTAGGTTGTAAATTAACTGCATATAATATTTTCACTATATTAATTTAAAATTGAAACTAAAGGAGTCATATGAGGCCATGACATTTAAAAAATGGGTTGAGAGTCAGACCGAGACAGCTGATCAGACTTGTGCCCACCATTTCGATGAGGCGGCATGGATGCAGGTGACCTTGTATGCCTTCGAGAAGGGCCTAGTAGTTGGTATAGACTCTCATTTGACTCCTATGACTTATTATGGTATTATTGCGATGTCCGCATCAAACTTGAGAGGAGCTCATGGAGAGGCATCATCTTATGGATTAAAGTATAAGTAATAGTTAAGAGCTCAAACTGAGCTTATAGGGAGTTTGTAGAAGTAGCAGGAAGAGATGCATCAGCAGCAGCAGCAACAACAACAACAGTAGCACAAAGGGGATATGCGTCGATGGCAGCAGCAGTAGCAGCAGCAGCAGCAGTAGCAGCAGCAGCAGCATGATGAGGACATGCGTCGATGGCAGTAGCAGCAACATGATCAAATTGAGTACATGTGCCGTCTGACTCGTAATTTAGGGATGGATTTTCTTCCACTATCTCTTCCAACTCCTCCATCACCACTAAAAGACTATCCCCTAGTTATTTTTTTGTTCTATTAAAAACATTTTAATTAAACATTTGTTTTAATATGAACTAAATATAGTTTTTTCTTTTAAATTGGTGTGAATATTAAATTATTATTTTTAATATTTTATTATTTTATTATATATTTTTAGTATTATATTTTTTAATTTTTTTATTTTACTATTAATATCAATAAAAATATTTAATGTTTTTTATATTTATTTCTAAATATTGATATTTTTAATATTATTTATTTATTTCAATTAATATTAATATTATTTTTTTCATTAATCATAATTTTTTTTTATTTTAATATGTATAAGAAAATATTGAGAATTTTATTATTTTTTATTTTTTATTAATTTATTAATATTTATATATGTTTTATTTTATTAAATATTTGCGACGGGGCCTTTTGCGATAGGACCCATCACAAATAGATTGTGTGTGTATATAAATATTAAATTTTTTTGCAACATGTTGATTTACCGTCGTAATAACATTGTTGCGACGGGCCCATCGCCACAGGTTTTTAACATATACGCTATATGGGATGAGCCGGTGTCCTCTCGCAAAAACATTTTTTGATGAGTCCATCACAAAAGGTTCTTTTATATATAAAGTATTTAATTAGACATCTATTTGTGTCAGACCCACTTCACATCGCATGTAGTATTTTATTGTGATGGGATCGTCCCAAAAACATTGTTGGGAGACCGTTTTCGGCAATGGGATATTTGCGAAGGTACCCCATCGCAAAAAGGGTTTTTGCGACGGGCTCCCATCACAAATATGATGTCGCAAAGCGCTGAAATTTCAGTAGTGTGATCAAGAGTTAAAGAAAAGGATATGAGAACATGATTATAAAAATATAAAATAATTACCATCAATTCATTTATAATAATCATGAATCATATCAAAAAGTGTTATCAATCAAAATAAATGAAGAAAAAGTGTGTCCAATCATCAATAATTTTTTAAGATCCATTAGAACATATGAGAAGCAAAAGAAAAAAGTATCTGGAAAACAATAAATCATTGACTATTGTGTTCATAGTCCAGACTCACCACCAAAAAAATCATAGTGGATGGAGTTCACTCCACAATCTATTATTTCCACAATTGTGGTTCACTACCAATACTATCATAATTGATATTATCCCTGACTAAACTAGCTTCATTTCCAGTGTATTAGAGGGATATATAATTTTATCCCCACACAAAAAATAATTAAAAACATACATATATGTGCCACTAGATCACTAAACATCCATTATTTTATCAAATCCTACAAAAAATCCTAAATACATCGAATCATGTTGTTATAGATAAAAATACATTTAAAATATCACTAGACATTTTTTGATTAAAATAAAAGTTTCATTTGAAATCACATATTTTGGTGTCAAAAAATTTCAAATATATTACGGGAAAAAATTCATTGAAAATATATAAGGAAACATATTTATAAATATTTAAATAAACTAGTACTCATGATGGATTTAAATTCCATTAATCTGATTAACATTAGACAAAGAATTAATTTCATATTTTCTGTAAAATATATAATGTAACATGTTTTCAAAATGATAAAAAAATCCTTATAAAAACATTGTAATGCTATATAAATAGAGTGAAAATTAAATTATCTTTACAGAATAGAAAAATATCATTTATCCCTTTTCCTGAAAAAAATAACATTGAAGAAAATAATCTTGACTCCAGACTGAAATATATTCAATTTCATTAAAAAATTTCTTTTGGTCCCTTGAGTTATTAAATAGGGGGAAAATAATTGAAAAAATGTAATATACAAAAATATATATGGAATAATAAAATTCATAATATTTGGGATAACTAGATAATATAATTTTATAAATGGAAAATCTTAAGAAAAAACAATCCGAATAAAAATGTGATTGTAAATAAAAACCTTACTGCATTGGTGTCTTTTGAATGATGACATCAATGAATGAAACAACATCAAATTAAACATTAAATACCATGAAAATAAAGATACTAATGATACAAAATATCTATGGGGTAGTGCATACACATCAATAAATAATATATGTGTATCACATAAACCATGCCATAATGAAACATAATTTAGAAGATGAACTATTATTAGTTTAGTAATATTAGAAATGAAATTTATTCGAAGAATGAAAATTATATGGTTCAATATATATACTTCATTAAATAATTTAATATTTTAAAATAAATTCTTGGGCAGTATATACCCAAATGAAATAATATGTTGGTCAATAACATTAAAACACATCCCAATGTAGACAAATTGTAATGAACCACTAGCCATATGTTTGCCTTTCTTTGAAAAAATTAGACATTATTTTATAATATATTTAAATATAGTATTAATAAATAATAGAACCATAATAATACATATAATATAATATAATTGTTAGGTCCCAACATTTGGCACTAGAGGCTAGATGAGGGTTAAATAGTTCATTTGAAACTTTTCAATCAAATATGGTCATAATAGTGTTAAATATTAAGAAATGATCATACAAAATGAAAAAATAACAAAAAAATGTTTTTATAGTAGTTAAGATTACCAGGATTATACACCATTATTTAATATCATTCACATGGATATGATACTCGTATTCACTAGATCATTGATTTTTATGTGGAGAATATACATGATTCTAAAAATAAGTACATATTTCTCCACTTTTATTATAACCCTTGAAATTTGATGGAGTCACAACCTAGCTTCTTTTTCATAGAGTAACAACCTGAATATCATTTTAGATTGGCGTAATAACCAAATACAATATTTTCTAGATAGAAAAATTGAAAAATACATTGCAGATTACAATGTGATGGAAATAAGAAATATAACTGTGTAATACCAATATTATTTAAGAATAATAGAAGAGAATATTATATATAAAGATGATGTAGGATATGTTCTTTGATTAAATCAATAGTGGATAACAAAAACAATAAATTTTTCCATCATCGAGGAAATTTAATAGTAGTCTTAGTCAAAATTAAGTGCTTCACATAGATTAAATGAATTTTATATTTTCCTATCTCTGTAATACTCTATTAAAATTTCATAGTCAATATCCTTTTAAATTTTGTGGAATTAACATTTTCAAGATCATTCCTATCACATTTTTTGAATTGAAACACAAATTTTTAATGTCTATCATAAACTCAAAAATCATTTTGTGTCTCAATGGATATTGAAAAAAAATCCATGTTTGAGAAATAATGGACATAAAAAATATACATTTCACCAGAATATTGAAATTTCTTTCTCATATATAAAATCTTCATAGTACTTTAATTCAACTTGAGAATAACATGTAAAAACTTTGAATAATATATTCTAGATGAATTATTATTTTTGAAATGAATAAATTATTTACAAAATTATAACAATTTTTTAGCAAATTGATATTTCAAAAAGAGTATATTAAAGAGTGTAAAATAATTATTATAAAAATTAATATTTCTATAATATTTTATGTATTGTTTCTCCATCAAACAATTTTTAATTACGTATTTTATTATATAACAATTATACAAAATATTATAATTATAAAAACAACATTTAATGCACATACATTAAATTAATATATAAAAATAACTCTAAAATTGAGTTTGAAATTAAATATACTAAACTTATTATTTATAAGATATATTTGTAATATATCGATTAAAATATATAAGATATATTATATATCAATTTTAAAAAAATTGTTAAATTTTTTATTATAATTTTATTAAATCATGTTGTCAAATTAATAACAAATATACTATATTGTTAAAATAATAATTTTCAAAAAATAAGAAAAGAAAATACCTGGTAATTCGATATATTTACCATGATATAGCATGTGGCCAGTATGATAGTCATGTAATAACTTGGATGTGGTATAAATATTATGTGACATTTTTATACTAGTCATGTGACGAATTTGACAATGCAATTTCTATATATACATTGAACACACTAAAAAATTATTTTTCTCAGTTCAAAATTATTTCAAACTAAATAATTATTTATTTTAAAATTTATGAGCGGATAAATTAAAAATTAATTTAAGAATAATGAAAAAATTCTTACCGAACATTAATATAATAATAGATTTGTCGTAAAAAAATTAATAATAAAAATCATTATAGGGGCCTACGTCTACACGATTTATAAATGAAAACTTCACGGTAGGATGAAAATAACCCATTTGAGTTTGTGGTGCCCAAGACCACAAAAAATTGAAATGGTTTCCAAGGTTAAATATAAATATTATGCCCTCGTATGTTGTAGTCAGGGAAGATGAATGTTTGAGATGAACTAAATTTGAACTACGGATAGTGGTTCCATCATTTGGATGAAATCTTCTTTATTGTTCTCATCTAGAAACATATTCCTTTCAATCATTTTCAAATGGATATGTATCACCAAACACAAAACATATACATCAGTTTCTTCAGAAAAAGACTATATAGTACAACACAAAAATTGTATAATTCAATTCCTTATACAAATAGAAATTAAGATAACATTTAATTAAAATAATATTCAAAAATATTGTATTTTAAAATGATAGGATTTAAAATTTTCAAAATAATAAATCAAATAATAATATATAATATTAGTGGAAACAATCTACCCAATTTTTTATATTGGAAAACATAAATTAAAATTATAAGATTAAGAATTTCAATGATTTGCCCCAAGATTCCCCTCCAATTTTTAAATTAATCAATATTATTAAAGAATGGATAAAATAAATCACAAAATATATACTAAAATATAAGCATATATTTTAAAAATAGGGTAATTTTTACAAAATAGTAACAATAATAATTAGATTTATAAAGAAAGGGATAACTCCTCCTCAAGATAATATAGTTCAAAAAAATTATAATTAAAAAATATGAAATAAATTTGGCATGATTTCAAAAAATTAGTTCTCCATTAACCTTAATTCCAATATTAATTTTTCAATCCTCACAAAATATAAGGATTTGGTAAAAATTTCAACTATTTTATTTTCTAATGGAATGTATTCCAAAAAAAATATCTCATTCATTATCATTATCTCTAAAACAATTAAATAAATCATCATTATTATATATCCTAAAATGTTCAAGGGATATTTTAGAATTATAATTTATTTAACTGTTATCATAAAATATAGTCATTATATCTATGTATGCATTAAAATAAAAAAGATTTTGTTTTACTCATTGTATTTGATAACAAAAACGTTCAGCTCCAATGTTCTCAACCAAAACTATGGAAAATGAAAATTAATGTTTTTTGTAACACAAGGAAATTAATCATTAAACTAATAATTGATACATAATTGAGGTTATATTCTTGTCTAGAATACTGACTCCAATGTAATAATCAAGAAATTTTAATGTATTAAAAAATTTGTTTGTAGTAAAATAAACTAAATTTTAAAGATCCTTCAACATATCAAATTACTCCTTCTTATTTCTTTAAAATGAATCACTTTTAGTTTACACTGATATGTATCACACTTAATGATATAAAGCATAATATCTGGAGTATAATCAGTTAAATATAATAGGCTACCTAGCATTACTCTATACAAATTACAGCAAATAGATTTTCTATATTCATCAATTTCCAGTTTATAATTTGTGATCATTGGGGTCATCATAGTTATATAAGAATCCCTATGTAATTTTTCTAACTAAATCATAAACCTAATTTCTATTATTTATATAAATAATTTCTTTCCTTTTTAAAATTTTAATTCCAACGAAATACTTTTAATTCACCCATTGGGTTCATATCAATTTAATATGTAATTAACTTTGAAAACACATTACTAAGAATAAAATTTATAGAATGAAACAAAATATCATCAATATATAATTGTAAAATTAAAATATCATTAGAATCTATATTTATAAATCGGATTGGAACAACCTTCCCCTTATTTAATTCACTTAGCATTTAAAATACTTTTAGTCTTTCATTATATTCTATTGGATCTTTCTTTAAACCATGTAATTATTTAGATGGATTGATGAAATATTTTGGATGTACATCATTTTTGAAACTAGGTGTTCAATTAACTTAAATGTATTATGTTATTAAAAAATTTAAAAATTAACTTTATACATCCATTTGAAATGTATTATAATTTCGAAAACGTACAAATGCTAATAAAATCCAAAATGTATTCTTTTCTACAAATTGCTAAAAATGAATCTTCAATGTGAAGGAAAAATATTTATTTATATATATATATATATTCCCATACACTTAAATTGTATTTCAAGAAATACATTAGGTTATAAAATATATTTTATCATTAGTTAAATTAACTACCTTCCAAAAATCATTCCTACTAAACAAGTTATATTAATCCCGAATGGAATTTGTCTAGTTAGAATATTTCAATGATTCCTTAATTATTATATTAGAATAAAATCAGACACAAAGAATAAATTAAAACAAAAAAGCAAAAATATATTTTATAGTGTTAATTTAGGATTAAAAGTTTTGATCTATATTTTATAAACAATGATCTCTATGAGTGTTCGAATTCCATTGATCTGACTGAGAAGTGATATGTTACAACATCGTAGGTATTAATAGAATAATATATTTTCATATCTATTAATATTTATGAATAATATATTGTTTTTGTGTTAAATGGGACACTTTTTTCTAATATCATGCCCGACACCCCACAACGGGTTTCTCTAGAATCATATGTTGCACTCAACATTGAACTATTCTAAAAAATAGTACAATAATAATATTATTATTTTTAAATTGTAGTTAATTACTATCCATTATGTTGGAAGGAATGAATATTACTAACTAAAATATTATAAAACATGTTTATTAAATGTTTTCAAATTTATCCAAAATAATTTGAGGCTTTAAATGAAAAAGAATCTATTTTTATGCATAAAATACTCTAATATTTTTAAAATCATGCTTTACCGTCTTTTGATGGATAACCATTCGTAAATCTATTTGTTTTAAATTTTATATATTATATTTGACAGAATAAAATTATTCATTTAATGTGGAACTTCGAAATTTAATTTGGTTGAAATTTTGGTATTTTTGTGATAAAATTCAAATTTTAATGAATTGTGAAAAATACAGCATTTCAATTCAAAACTGTATTTTCATCTAATTCATTTATATAGTTTTATTGTACATTTAATTCGTTTTAAAATGTTATTGGATTATTGTTTTTATAATTTATTCAAATTTTGATCATTGGAAGTAATTTCACATTGATATTGGACAAAAACACATGTCAATAATTTGAAAGTTTTTACATCATAAAACCCTGCTTTCTGGTTTTGACAACATGGATTAATTTCTAATTAATCACTAAAATTTATATGTTTTGAATTTTGAAAAATATATTCCATATTTTTAATCATAATATTCATATTATTTAAAAAGGTACCTTTTATTTTTGGACATTATGAATCGTATCTTTAGTAATTTTGTTTATTTACCATGTTTAAAGGGTAAATTAGGTAAAAAAGGGTAATAAAATAATATTATAGTAACATAAAACTACGCAAACATGGGTAATAAAACTATTTTATGAGATATGGATGACCACTATCATCTTTGGGTCGATTTTAGGACCCCAAGGATCTATTTGGGTGTGATAGTGACATGTTATAATAATTAATTTAAAGTAAAGAAAAACATAACATTAACATGTATATTTTACTAAAAATATTTTAATATAGGGTTACAAAAATGATATCTTCCACTATAAAAATTTATTAGAAAGGTAAAAAAAATTCTACATCACGGTATTTAATTTATAATTTTTAGATTTGATATTAATAAATTTATTTATGACAAAATGGTGATGAAATGATTGCTTATTCATGAATTATTCAAATAAATGATATTATAAATATTAAAAATAAATTTAATTAGAAATTTTTTATTCCATACAAACATTTATGTATGAATATTACATATTATCTTTGAGATAATTTTTTTTGAATTTAATCATGTTTTTAATACTTAAAAAAACAATTACTAAATAGTTTTAAAATTGACATAAATGAGTTTTGAAACATATACTATTTAATTAAATGATATAATAGACATTAAATATTAGTTTAATCCAATGAAATAGATAAAGATAAAAATTAACTTAATTATCCACTTTATGTTCCCTAGGCAATTTATAGTTACCATGTTATCCATATAGTGTAAATATACAAGAAGATATGGTTAAAGTTATCTTTTTTAACTAAGGGATAAAGAAAAAAAGATAAGCTCAATTTTTTATCCTAAACGTATATAAAACTAGTTTTATTATAGTATTTTTATCCATAAGAATATAATACTATAACCATATATCATTTGATATATTATAAAATGAAAATAAATTTATAATAAATAATATTTTCCAGACCTCTCTAAAGTGCCCCTCCTACCACTTATAAAAGGCCACCACCTCAACTCACTTACTAACACCTTGAAACCCCATGGATCATCCAAATTCAACTCAAATAATCACTCAAAATCTGACCTTTCTTCATATAATCTTTACCTTCAGTATAATGCAACTATAGGAAGCCTTTTGACTGAATCCAAAAGGAGTTACCTGATTTGGAGGCAACATCTTCTTTCAAGATCCTTTTATTTATTTTCCTTATCCAACCCCATAAACAATATTTATTAAAATAATTTATAACCAAAACATTATGATAAATATACTGGTATTATTTTTTTAATGGTTCAACTAACACATACACACACCACCATCTAATCGATGTAGAACTTACTATTTCTGTGTACGCCAAACTACTACCTCACAAAATGTTGATTGTTAAATTTTCTCCAACCACATATCATGGTAGGAATTGTGATGGAAAATTATTTATACAAGATATATATTATATTTATATTATCTCTATGTTTTTTTATTTTTTATTTACCAAATACCTTTATTCTTTTCATAATGTGTAAATATGATAATTTCATTTGAGGAAGTATGGACTACTACCACCTAAAAGTGATATGACTTGTTAATTATATAAATGATACATAAAAAGGATGGTTTTATTAATCCTATTATACATACATTACATTAAAATAATACTGGTATTATTATAAACTTTTATATCATTTTACTATTGTTATCTTAATATGACATAGAATTGAAAGTAGTATACATGCATACGTACGACCTACCATCTCCATGAAAAGTGCATTTTTATTTCTTATATAGAATTATTATTATGTTATAGATACTTATATACTGGGTATATATGATATTTATATCATTAATAATATTCTGGAGATGATGGTTTTTGACTACACAGACAGTTTACATCCGAACACGTTCATTTTCGACTCATCTACTGAATATTGACAAAACGATTGATATAAACATAAATAATAATGTAAATTTTATATAATGTTAAAAAGTTAAATAGAAGGAATAATAAACTTGAAAAATATTATCAATATGTTATAAATTAACCTATGTTTATTATTAAGGAACATAATGATTGTATGTGATGAGTCTGACTAAAAGTAAGGGACTTCATCTCAATCTCCTTTCCTTGACGAATATTTTAATGTATACAAGACCTTATTTAAATGGTTCATAACAAACCCCATTGAATTTAAATTTCATTGAAAAGTAATATTTTTCTATAAAGAGTTTTACTAAACTACAAAAAAGAATTTTCTATCGTACGTGGTGATAATGACCTTTCTGCCGCCGTGCCCGTTATTTGGTATTTGGCATACTCAACAATCCGTAATGTTTATAAAAAAGAAAAGTAAATGAAATATTAATTTTTTTTTGTCAGTTAAATTTAAGAGTTATAATGTTTTTAATAGAATATACATTAACTATTTTACAAATATGGTAAAATTTAAATGATATAGAATTTAAAGATTACCATGTTTCCTCATCTGATATATGTTTTTTCATAATGGTTTTCTACAGAGGAAATAGGGAAACTGTGATATAAAGGCATGTAGGGAGAAATAACCTTATAAATCAACATCTTGAGATTATCTGAATCGGAGAAGAATATTATGTTGAAGTGATGGATTACGTGACTCAGGAGATAAATGGTGGTGGTGTCCATGCACAAGATCAATCATACTAAACATAGAGGAATATGTATATAGTGGATCAATTCATGAGGCATCTTCCCCAATCATTCAGAGGGTCATCGAACCCTATACATGATGAAGGGTGGATTAAAGCAATAGAAAATATTTTTGGTGTGATGAGGTGTTCATAAAATCAAATGTTTAGTATGGATGTTTATCATATATAAGGTGATGTTGATCAGTGGTGGAAATGGTTAAAAATATCAGATAAAGTGAAGAGTTTAAGGCCATAAAATGTGATATATTTAATAATATTTTCCTTTAGAAATGTTTTTCTAAGGCTATTTGAATTATGATAGAAAGGTAATTTTGGAATCGAGACAAAACGATTAAGATTATGTGGCTCCATATGAATACAATTTGACCCATTTGTCATGGTAAATACCAAATTTTATGTAGGATATTGATAGTATGATAAATTCGATTTACTTGGTATTGAAGCTGAAATATTAAAGGGTGTTAGCTTCTCATGAGTTTAAAAGGTAGGACATACTTTTCTGATGTTCTGAGAAGGTAGAAATGAAGTATTCAGATGAGCATGTGTTCTATGAAAGAAAACAAAAGGAGCAATCCATTTAACATGCAATGGGAAATAATTCATCAAAGAAGCCTCGAGGTAAGAAAACCAAATTTATATCTTCTGAGAAGTATGGTAAAAAGCATCCCATAGAATGAATCTCAGTGTCAAAGAACTTCTTAAGATGTGGTAATATTGGACACATTATTTGTAACTGTATGAAATATGATTACATAGTCAATGAAACCCCATCAGTAGGATGTTTTAGTTGCAATGAAACATGAAATTATGCTAATGTATGTCCAAAATTGATAACCTAGGGTAGAACCCAGCAAGATAAAAATAAAAAGGACAAGGAAAAATCATTTTCTACTACTAAGATTGATGTGATACCATCAAATGAAGTGATAACCGGTATGTTATAGGTTTTTTTCGAAATATAAAAAATATTATATTTGACAATGGATCTTCATATTCATTCATTTCTAAGTGCATTGTAAGTAAATTGGTAATATAACCTCGTGAATGTTATATAGAAATTTTGATAAAGACTCCAAGTGGAATTATTAAAAAAACCATGATTTATTGGTATCTTACTATTATAATTAGTGGGATGATCTTTCTTGTAAATCATATTGAACATACAATAGTGGAATGTGATATCATTTTGCGTATCGATTCGCATTCTGTTTATCATGCTAAAATAAATTTTAAAACAAAAAATATTTTATTCAATGATTTCATAACATTTATATCATACCAAGAAGATGAAATATTGATTAAAGATGGATGAAAATGTTATTTGGATCATTCGGTTGAAAAGAAATAAATTTTTTTGATTAGTGACATTTTATTAGGCAATTAATTCACAGATGTTTTTCTAATAAATTTCATGGTATTCTTTATATGAGGAGGTCTAAATGAATATTGATTTTGTTCATGATGCTAATACTATTTATAAACCCCCTTATAGAATTTCTTATGTAGAACTTGATGGAATTGAAAAAATAGTTTCCATAATTACTTGTTAAATATTTCCTTCATCCTTTTACTTCACCTGGGATGCTGTAGTTTTATTTGTGAAAAAAGAAATATTTTTCAATGATACTATGTAATGATTATAGATCCTAGAATTACATAAATATTATGAAAAAGTATCTATTTCCATATATCTATGATTTGTTTTATTATCTTTAGGGATCTCAGTATTTTTCAAAGATAGATTTGATGTTCCGGTTCCATCACCAGAATGTGAAGAGGATGAAATTCCAAAGACAACATTTCGAACGAGATATAGGAATTATGAGTTTGTAGTTATTTCGTTTGGGTTTTCTAATGAACCTAATTTAATAATGAATCTCATGAATGTAGTCTTCCGTGGTTTTTTGGCTTAATTTGTGATCTTTTTATAGATGATATTTTGGATTATTCTAATAGCATAGATTACCATGAAAGTCACTTAAGTAGTTTTTTGAAAATCATCAAGAGAAAATAAACTATATAGAATGTTTATTATGAGTGAATTTTGGTCACAAAAACTTTCAATCCTTCGAAATAATTTTTATAAAGACGGAATAACTAACGAACCTTCTAAAATTAAAGTTGTTGACTAGTGTCCAAGACCTACTAATATCACAAAGATTCATAGTTTTCTTAGATTAGTGAGTTATTACTGATGGTTTTTTGAAAAAATTTCTCAGTTATCTATAACACTAACTAATTTAATAAGTAATGGAGTTTAGTTCATTTGGATAAAATAATTCGATGATTATTTTTAAGAACTAAAAATTAGATAGGAAAAAAATCCATTTTCCCCTTCCTTCTAGGAATGGTGAATTTTTTATCTACATTGATGCATCATTGTTATAAATTGGTTGTGTCTTAATGAATAATGATTATGTAAATTCTTATTATTCATTACATTTGATACCTTGTGAGTTATATAATCCTACACATGATTTCTAATTAGCTTCTGTTGTTTCTGAACTAAAAATTTGGAGGCATAATTTATATGGAATAAAGTTTGAAATATATACTAATCACAAAATTTTGAATTATATATTAACTCAAAAATAATAAAACATGATACATATTTGATGGATGGAATTATTCCATTATTATGATTGCATGATTTATTACCATATAGGAATGGAAAATAATGTGGCCAATGCTTTGAGTCTAAATAGTAATGCTAGACTAACCATGCTACATTTGGAATGAGATCCTTTGGTTGTTGTTTAGATGAATTTTTGATTAGATGTTGTTGGGGAAAAGAATTTATATATTTTTCTTCTGGTGGAATTTAAATAATTTCTATCAGATAGACTTATGGAAGAACATAAAGAAGATAGTGTGTTTTAGAAAAAAGTTAGAATTAGAGCATAAGGGTATGCTACCTGAATTTATCATTGAAAAAGAGTGTGTATTGAGGTTTGGAAAGAGATAATGTGTTCCTTGTTATTCACATTTGATGATATATTTTTCATTTGGAGCTAATACGTCTTCATTTTAAGTTCATCATGTACATACTAGGATGTACAATGATCTTAAAGATTACTAATAGTGGGATGGAATGAAAATATATATTGCTGAATTTATCATAAAGTGTTTTATTTGTCAATAGGTTAAATCAGAGTGACAATTACTGAAATGGATACATCATCCTTTTCTATTGCTAGAGTAGAAATTAGAAAATGTGTCCACATATTTTGATGTGGGATTACCAAATATCCTCAGGATGACAATGAAATTACAGATATTATTGATCGATATGCTATATGTTATCATTTTATTCTTATTTAATATTCTTTTTATCGAGTTCAAATTTCTCGATTGTTTATTAAAGAGCTAGATAGGATACATGGTGTTCCATTATCTAATGCATCTGATCATGATACCATGGTCGCTTCATAATTTAGAAAATACCTTCAGAAGTAACTTGGAACTGAATTAAATTTCATTACATCTTTTCATCCTCAATCTGATGGGTATTCAGAATAAACAATTCACATGTAAGAGTATATTCTACATGATTGTTCGATAGATTTCAAGGGAAGTTGGGGTCAACATATTTCTTTGGTTGTGTTTTCTTATAATAAAAGTTTTCATTCAAGAATACATATGGAACCATTTGAACCATTATATAGAAAGTAAGGACGAACACCCGATTTTTGGAATGAAGTAGGTGAAAGGAAGTTGATGTGATAAGAATTGGTAGATGAGATTGTAGAAAAGTTCAATTAATTCCGAAGCAGAAAAGGATAGATCAGAGCATGACAAAAAAAAATTGGATAACTGGTGGTAGGATCTTTCTTTTGAGGTTGGTGATCATGTCATTCTCAATGTTTATTCATGGAAAAGTGAAATGTGTTCTGGTAAGAAAAAAAACAGAGTCCACAGTTTATTGGACACTATGAAATCATAGAGAAAGATGGATCAGTTGTCTATATGGTGGGTTTACCTCCATGTTTATCCCAGTTACATAATGTCTTTTAGGTTTCAATGATGAGGAATTATATGCTAGATCCATCTCATATTTTGACTCTAGAGGTATTTCAGTTGGAAAAGAATTTTTCTTATAAAGAAAATGTATATAATTTCTACCAAAGAGAGCAAGTGTTGTGGAAGAAGGTGATTTTTCAGGTAAAGGTTTCGTAGAAAAATCATATGGTTGAAGAGAGGAAGTAGGAATCATAAAATGCAATGAGGGATAAATACCCCATCTTATTTAACATGTAAATAAATTTAGAGGGACATAATTTCCAAAAGTATATAAGGATGTAACATCCATTCTATTGGTAGAATAATATGTTTTCATATATATTAATTTTTATGAATAATATATTAATTTTTGGATAAATGGGAAACTTTTATCTATAATGTACTTGACATTTATCAATAGGATTCTCCAAAATCATATGTTGCACACAACATTGAGTTATACTTAAAAAAATACAATACTAATATTATTTTTAAATGAAAGTAAATTCTTAGCCATTGTATTTACAAGAATGAACATAACTATGTAAAATATAATTATACTTATTTTTAAAAGTTTTTTACATTTATCCAATAATTTTTGGAGGCTAAAATGATAATGAATCCAATTTTATGCATAAAATATTCTAATATTATTAAAAGCTCGTTTGCCACCTTTTTATAGAGAACCCATTTTAAAAATACTATTTGTCACTTTAATATATACTATTTGAAAAAATAAACATTTTATTTGAAGGCGGAACATCAAAATTTACATTGATTGAAATTTTGGTATTTTTCTGATAAAATTCATATTTTAATTAATAGTGAAAGTGTAATATTTTAATTCAAAACATCATTTTTACCTAATTTATTTATATAGTATGGTTTTTATTTTAATTGGTTTGAAAGTTTAGTTGGAAATTTGATTTATAATTTAATCCAATTTTTATCATCTGATGTAATTTTACATTGAAATTGGACATAAACACATACTAATATTTTGATAGTTTTAACTTCATAAAAATACACTTTTAGGTTTTGACAATGGAAATAAATGTCATATTAATTTCTACAAATTCAGTTTTTTGATTTTTTAAAATGGAATCCATATTTAGAATCTTAAGGTCCAAATTTATTTAATAGGTTCCTTTTATTTTTGGACATTATGAATTCTAACTTTAGTAATTATTTTTTATTTACCAAAAATAATGGGTAAATTTATAAAATAAGGGTAAAAAACAATATTATAATTATATAAAACTACTATAATACATGTAGTAATCATTTTTTATGAGAAATGTCCGCCCATTAGAATCCTTCGGTCGATTTTAGGACCCCATTTAGCCACATGAATTTGATAATGACATGTTATAACAATTAATTTAATGTAAAGAGAAATATAACAAGAACATGTATCTTTTACTAATCTAATTTTAATATAGGGTCATATAAATAATATGTCTAACTAAAAATTTTCATTATAAATCTAAAAATATTTTTTACATAATGGTAGTTTATTTATATTTTTTATAAATTATATAAATAAACTTATTTATGAATCAATGATGATGAAATGATTACCTTGTTAAAAAATATTCAAATAAATGATATATAAATATTTAAATAAATTAAATTTGAAGATTTTTATTCCATACATGAATTTTAAGGATTCGTGTGACATATTATCTTTGAGTTAATTATTTTGGATTTAATTAATCACGTTTTTAAGACTTCAGAAAATATAAATTACTAAATATTGTCAAAATTGACCAAAATGAGTTTATAAAAAAATAATAATTTATTAAATGATATAAAAATCATAAAAATATAATATTCGTCCAAATGACTTATATAATTCTACATATTTCAATAATTTTCATCTTGAGGTTCTCTTGGAAATTTATAGTAACCATATTAACCATATAGTGTAAACATACAATAAGACAGGGTAAGAGTTAATTTATTTTACTAAAGGTTAAAATGAAATGATAAAGTCAATTGTGTAACCTTAACATATCTAAAACAAATATCTTGAGATTTTGTTTATCCATACTATTTTAATCCACTAAATATATTACTTTTGAGAAATTTGGAATTCAGAAATCAATTTATAATACAATAATATTTCAATAATTTCAAAAAGTGCCCCACCTCCGTCTTATAAAAGGACAACACCTATACCCACTTACCCACACCTCTCAATCCCATTGTCTTGTCAAAAATTTTCTCATGTAATCTCCAAAAATTCCACCTTTAATCCTAGAATTAGTAACTTGGGATGAATAAAATCATGGAATCATTTTTCCCCAAATCAAAAGGAGTTCGCCGATTTACAGGTAACCTCTTCTCTCAAGATAATTTCATTTATTTTATCTATCCAACCACATATCCTCTATTTATTCCATTATTTTATAACCAAAATAGTATCCTTAATATATTGGGATTATTTCATAATAATTTTTGGGCCTACACATACACACACCTCCATTTTATGGATATTGAACATATAGTTTTTGTGTAAAATGAACTACTGCGTCATGAAATGATGATTCTTCAATTTTCTCCTACCACCTATCATGGTGGAAATTATGAGGGCTCTATATTTATATATGATATATATTATATTTATATTATCTCTATTCTATTGTAATTATTATTTTCAATATACCTTTATGGTTCTCATAATGTGTAAATATAATAATTTTATTTGAGGAAGTGTGGACTACCACCCCCACAATGTGATATGAATCGTTCATGCTATACATGTAATGTATAAAGGATGGTTTTATTAAACCTATGATAAGTACATGAAATTAATATAATATGTGTATTATAATATTCTTTTATATCATTTCATTATTTTTCGTTTAATGTGAAAAAGAAATCGAAGTTGCGTTCACGCGAATGTACGACCTACCGTCTCCATTAACAATGCATTTCATTACTTATATCCAAATATATTGATATTATAAATACATATATACTTTATATATATGATATTTAAATCATGAATAATATTTTGGAGATGATGTACTTCTAACTACATTGACACTTTACATCAAAACAAGTTCATTTTCGAGTTAAGTAAATAATATTGAACATATGACCAATATGAACATAAATAATTATGCAATTTTTATAACATGGTAATAAATGATATAAAAGGAATAATTAACCTAAAATGGTTCATAGAAAAGTATAAATTAACCTATGATTATTATTCTGGAACATAACGATTTTACATGGCGTGTTGGACTCATGGTAAGGGACTTTGTATAAATCTCCATTCACTGAGGCATATATTAATTTATACAGGACATTATTTATACGGTGTATAATAACTCATTTGACTTTTAATTTCATTCAAAATAAATATTTTTCAAAAAATCAGTTAGCTAAATGAAAAAAATAATGTTTCTTAATGTACACGATGACAATGACCTTTCAATATCCATGGCAATTATTTGGTATATGGATTCATCTACAAGACGTAATGTTTTTAAAAAAGAAAATTAAATAATATATTCATTTTTAGGTATTTTGGTATTTAATTTTTTCTTATAAAGGATTGATTATGTAAATAGAATGAAATGACATCTTGTGAATGCAATGGGGAAATGTTATTTTCTTGTGATGTTTGTTTTATGTGTTATGATTGTATGATGGTACTAGGACAATTGATGGTGGTTATGTGAGAAAAAAAGATGTTTGTTTACATGAAAAACCAAATATGGGTGGTTCTATGATAAACAATGAATGGGTGGTAATGATATAACCTCCAACACATGGAGAATAGATGTTTTTTGTATGGCTATTACCTTTAGTGATATGTTTGGAAGTTAACCATGAGGTTATTTAATTTAAGTATTTTTATGCCTGAAGTTACCTGTATATGATATATGTTTCTTTATATGGGTTTATTGAAATATTTTGGTTACAAAAATGTTATGAAATGAGATTATAATTAGTGAAGTATATATAACACTTCTTAATGGTTAAAACTATTACTTTATAATAAATTATTCGTGGTTTTCATGTTTTCCAAGAATAAAAATTTTACTTCATTGTGTATCCCTTGCTAATATTATTATGCTCATTCAATGTTTTGAAATGTTTTTCACAAGACATAAATAACATTTACAGTCCGGTATTGGATTTAATGTTATGTTGTTAAAACATTAGGTGATACCTTGTTTCTTTCTAAAGAGTTTTTGTTTTATAAAAAAATTGATAGTGATTATAAGTGTCTAATTGTAATATTTAAGTTTTTAATATTTATTATGAACTAATTATCTAAATAGCTAATCCTTAAAAGATCCATCATATAAATTAATGTCAAATTTTTGGCTTATCTCATAATTAAGTAATGTTTATGGGTCAGACCATATAGGTGGTATCAAACGTCAGTTTAGATAAGTTTCGGAGTTAGAATATTGTTAATATCATATCCATAAAATATTTCTACATTATAGAAACATTAAAATTATATATCATTTGAATATTACCATGTTTCTTCATCTATGATTTATTTGTTCAGAATGTTTTTCTGTAAAGGAAACAGGGAAGTTCTGCTGGGAATGAAAACAGAAGAAAATAACCGTCCAAATCAATATCCTGAGATGGTGAGAATTAAAACTGATTTTTTTTTGCATTGATGGATCTATTTATTTAAGAAATAAATGGTGGGGGTGTCCATCAATGAGATCTACTAGGCCAACCATAGTAGAATGTGTCGATAATCGTGTATTTCAAGAGGCAATATCCCCCATAATTCAGATGATCATTTATCTCTAATCAAGCATAAGAGTGAATTGAAGCACTAGAAATAACTTTTGATGAAATGTGGTGTTCATAATTCAGATTATCATTTTAAAGGTGAAAGAAATCAGCGCTGTACAATGATTAAAAATATCAGAGGATGTCAAAAGATTGAAGCCATGGAATAAGAGGAATTTAAGAATATTTTCCTTAAGAAATAATTTCCATTGGCTGTTCGACTATATATAGAAAATAAATTCTTGGAGTTAAGACAAAAGGTGGAAGATTAAATGGATTCATATGAATAAAATTTCATATGTTTTTCAAGGTATCTCCCATATTTTATCTGGGATATTGATATTAATATAAATCAGTTTTACAAAGGATTTACGCTGAAATATCAAATGGTTTTAGATTTTCCTAACATCAAAATATATGAGAAACATGTCTGATGTGTTGATAATGTAGGAAAAATTTTCCTTGATCAGTACATGTTCTATGAGGGAAAATAATAGAATCAATCTATTTTTTAGGAAATGGAAAAATAATTCATCAAAGAATCCAAGATGTAAGAAAACAAAATTTGGAACAAATGAGAAGTGAGGTAAAAAGAATGGTTGAGAATTCCTCTCAATGTTCGAGAAGTTATTACAATGTGGTAAGACTGGTCATATTTTTCATAACTATAAGGAAGATGATTTGGTAGGAAATGAAAAATCAGTGGAAACATGTTATAGATGCAATTAGTTGGGAAATTATGCCAATGTGGGCCCAAAGTTGATTACCTAGGGTGGAAACCAGTAAGAATGAAAGCATAAGAGCCTGAAAGAAATAATATTATACTATTACACTTAATGTGGGACTATCAAAAAAATTGTTGAAAGGTATGTTATAGGTTTTTAAAAAAATATTCTAATACTCTATTTTACTATGGATATTTATATTCAATCATTTTCCAGCACCATGAAAGTAAATTTGAAATAACAACTCATAAATTTTATGTAGAGAATTTGTTAAAGAACGTGGATAGAAGTATTAAAGAAACCAATATTTATGGGAATATTCCTATTATAATTAGTGGGATGGAATTTCCACAAATATTTTTGAACTTCCCATAGAAGAATTTGATATCATTTTGCTTGTGGATTAGATTTCATTTTATCATGATAATATAGACTGTAATTACAAGAATGTTTTATCAGATGATTTCATACCTTTGATAACATACTATGAATCTAAATGATTGATTTAATACAGCAGTGAAATATATTTGGATCATGTTTTTGATAATAAAGAAACTATTTTGATAAGTGACATTCCTGTTGTGAATGAATTCAAAGATGTTTTTCTAAATGAATTTCCTAGTATTGTTCCCAATGAAGAGTTTGAATTTACTATTGATGTAGTGCCTAATTATATGCCTATTTACAAACCATCATATCGAATAGAACATGTAAAATTGATGTAATTGAAAAACCCATAGCAATAATTACTTTATAAACATATCATTTGTCCGAGCACTTCACCATTGGGTGCTCGAGATTTATTTGAGAAAAAGAATGATTATTCAATTAGACTATGTATTGATTAAAAATCCTGGAATAACATCACTATTAATAACAAGTATCCTTTTCCTCATATCAATGATTTTTTTTATGGGCTCATGGGATGTAAATATTTTTTGAAGATTGATATGAGGTTCATGTACCATTAGATGAAGGTGAAATAATATGACATTCAAAGACAAATTTCCAAACAAGATTTGGGCATTATGAGAATTTAGGTATTCCCTTTGGGGTATCTAATGAATCTTCTATATTTATGAATCTCATTAATGGTGCCTTTCATGATTTTTTGGATCAGTATATAGTTGTGTTTATAGATGATATTTTGGTATATTCTAAAAGTCGGGAGGAAGATAAAAGATATATAAATATTGTTTTTAAAACCCTAAAAGAAAATAAACACTATGGAAATATTAGTACGAGTGAATTTTGGTTAAAACAAATTTCAATCATTGGAATTATTAGAATTAATTATCAAATAACTATGGAACCTTTTAAAACAAAAGTTGTTGAAGATTGGCTAATACATTCCAATATCAGAGAGATTCACAGTTTTCTTGGATTTAATGTGTAATTGATGAAGGATTTTCAAAATCATTTTTAGTTATCTTTCCCACTAACTAAGCTAACATGAAATGGATTTATGTTCCTTTAGAAAAAAGAATGTGATGATTATTTTTAGGAACTGAACAGAAGATGGTCAAATGGTTATGTTTTGGACCTACCTTCTAGGAATAGTGAATTTGATATCTATAGGGATTCATCATTGAAAGGAATTGGTTGTTTCATAATGCGGAATGATTTGGTAATTACATATTCTTCAAATTAGTTTAAACCTCATGATTTAAAATACCCTACTCATGACTTGGAATTAGATACTTTATTCCATTAAAAATTTGGAGTCATCATTTGTATGGTGTAATGTGCGGAAAATATAATGATCCAAAAAGTTTGAAGTATATATTAACTAAAAAAATTAAACATTATATAGAGGATATTTCTAGAATTAATCAATGTGTGAATGCACATTTCATTTCTATCCTAGAAAGTAAACTAATGTGGCATACACTTTGAGTTAAAAGGGTAATTCTACATTAACCATGCTATGTTTGGAACAAGATCCTTTGGTTATTAATTTGTTGATTTTTTATTGGAAGATGTTGGTTTAAGTAAAATCTATATGTTCATTCAGATGGTAGTGAATTCATCTCTATCATACAAAATTATGAAAGAACATAAAGAAGATAATGACTTTAAAAAATGTAGAATTGGATTGGAAGGGTAAGTTACTTGAAATTTACATTGATAATGACCATGTTTTGATGTTTGGAAAAAGATAATGCATTCCTTTGGATTCATAGTTGAAGAAAGAGTGGTTATGTTCTTCTTATAGTTCTATGTTTTATGTTCATCATGGTTATACTATGATGTACAATGATATTTTTATGTATTACTGGTGTGACGTAATGAAATGAGATATTGCTGACATTACCTTGAAATGCTATATTTTTCAACAGGATAAAGTCGAGAGGATATTAACGAAAGGGATACGTTGGCCTTTTTCAGTTCCATATAGGAAATTGGAAATTGTTTCAATGGATATCGTAGTTGGATTACCAAATACTTCTTGAGGAAGCAATGATATCTGGGTTATTGTTTATCAATTGACTGAATATGCTCATTTTCATCTTATTTTAGATACAATATCTCTAGATCAACTTTATCAATGGTATATTAAAGAGGTAGTTTGGTTACATGGAGTTCCACTATCCATTGTATCTAATTGTGATCCCAGGATCACTTATAAATTTAGGAAATTCCTTCATAAGTCATTTATAATATAATTAAATTTTAGTACAACTTTTTTTCCACAATCAGATGGGTTGTCAGAATGAACAAATTAGACCATAGAGGATATTGTACATGCTTGTTCAATGGATTACCACAAAATATATGATTAACATCATTATTTGGTTGATTTTTCTAATAATAAAAGTTTTCATTCTGTAATAAAGATGGAACCATGTAAATCATTATATGGAAATCAGTGTCTAACTCTGTCTTTTTTGTATGAATTAGGTGAAAAGTAGTTTACGGGACCATAACTGGGATAAGATATGGTTGAAAAAGATTAGTTGATTCAGAATGACATGAGGACAGCTCAGAGTGGGCAGAAAATTTATATAGATAACTGAAGGAAGGATCTTTCATTTGAGGTTGCTGATCATGAGTCCCTAAAATTTTCTCTATGGAAAAGTAATGTGCATTTTGGAAACAAGGGAAATATGAGTCTGTAGTTCATTATACCATATAAAATCATGGAGAAAGATAGATCTTTTTCCTATAGAAGGGTTTTACCTCCAAATGTATCCAATGTACAAATTTTTTTTCTATTTCAATTTTGTGAAGTATATGCTGAATTCATCTCTTGTTTTGAGTCTAGAGGTATTTAGTTGGAAGGGAATTATTCTTGCGAGGAACAACCAGTAATTATTCATGACCACTAAAAGAAAGTGTTGAAGAATAAGGTGATTGTTCAGGTAAAGGTTTTATGAATAAAAAATATTATGGAAGTGGAAATATTGGAATCATAAAATTCCAACATGGATAAATACCTCCACATATTTTATAAGTAAATAAAATTGTGTGGAAAAATTTTACAAAAAGGGGGAGGATGAAACATCCTAGGTATTTATAGAAGAATAAATTTTTATATGTATTTATATTTATGATGATAATTTTAATTTTAAGTTAAAGGGGACACTTTTTATGATATCATACTCGACACACAACAACGTGTTTTTCGGAAATCTTAAGTTGCACATACCATTGAGTTAAACTAAAAAATAATACAGCAATATTATTATTATTTTTATATGGTTGTTAATGCCTAGAAGATGTATTTCTAGGAATGAATAGATCTAACTAATATATGATTACAAAAGTTTATTAAATTCTTTTACATTTATCTAATAAATTTGAGAGTCTTAAAATGAGAATGAATCCAATTTTATGCATAAAATACTCTAATATTTTTAAAAACTCATTTTACAACATTTTAATGGAAAAAATCATTAAATATATTTTTTATTTATTTTTTATATTCTATTTGAAAAAATTACTTGATATTTGAAATATGAACATCAAAATCTACTTTGTTTGAAATTTGGTATCTTTTTGATAAAATTCATATTTTAGTGAATAGTGGAAAATACTACATTTTAATTCAAAATATCCATTTCATATAATTTATTTACATAGTTATATTATTCTTTTAATTGTTTTTAAAGTATAATTGGATTATAATTTAATCAATTAATAAAATTTTGGTCATTTTAAGTTATTTCAAATTGAAATTTTACATAAACACATGATATTCCTTTGATGGTTTTTAATTCGTAAAAACCCACATTCTTATTTTGAAAACATGATTTAATTTTATTTTAATTACTAGAATTTATGTGTTTTTAATTTATAAAAATTTATTCCATATTTGGAAACAGAAGCTCAATTTTTTTTAAATATCTACCTTTTTTTTGGAAATTATGAATAGTAACTTCAGTAATTGTTTTTTATTTACCACAGTTAAAGGGTTAAAAATAATATTATAATAATATAAAACGACCATAAAATGTGTAAAAATCCTATTTTATGAGATATGGAAAACCATTATCATCCATGGGTCAGTTTTTAGACCCCATGGAGCCACATGGATGAGATAATGACATGTTATAATAATTAATTTAAAGTAAATAGAAATATAACATAAACATGTTTATTTTACTAAACAATTTATAATATATTATTATATAAATGATACCTTAGACTATAAATAATCTTTAGAAATCTAAAAATGTTTCCTACATCATGTAATTTTATTTTTAATCTTTATACAATAAATAAATAAAATTATTTATGACAAAATGATGATGAAATGACTACCTTATTAATGAAATATTCAAATGAATGATACTATAAATATTAAAATAAATGTTATTTGGAACTTTTCTTTTCCATAAAATAATTTTATTGATGAATATGACATATTATATTTCATTTAATTCTTTTCTTTTCTAATTAATAATGTTTTTATGTCTTTTAAGAAAATAAATTAATAAATATTGTCAAAATTGAAATAAATGAGTTTTTAAAACAAATACTATTTTATTAAATGATATAATAGTCATAAATAAATTATATTAATTAAAATAACATATATAATTTGAAAAATTTCTTTCATTATCCACTCATGGTTCTCTTGTAATTTTATAGTAACCTTATTAAACATATAGTGTAAACATACAAGAAGATACGGTAAGAGTCACTTTATTTAACAAAGGGTTAAAGCCAAAAGATAAGGATAATTTTCTAACAATAATTTTTTTAAACCTATTATTTTACAGTATTTATATCTATTCTAATATAATCATAGAAATATATCACATTGAAGATATTAGAACTCTAAAAATAGTTTATAATAAAATAATATTTCAATAATTTCCTAAAGTTCCCCTCCACCCTCTTATAAAAGGCCACCACCTCTACCAACTTACTAAACCATTAAATCCTATTGACTCATAAAACGTATACTCAAATAAGATCCAAATATCCATAATATCCTCTTTTAATCCATAACATGGGCATAAAGAAACTCTTCTAATCCTTTTGGCTCAAATCAAAAGGGGTTACCCAGTTTAGAGGTAACGTCTTCTCTCAAAATCTTTTAATTTATATTCCTTCTCTAATTATATAAACTCCATTTACTATGTTATTTTATAACAATACCAGTATCCAAAATATACTAGGATTTTTTATACCATGGTTTCATCCTCAAATTACACACACCTCTATCTAATGAATACAGAACTTATTGTTTCTGTGTAAGGCGATCTACTGCCTCACGAATTGATGATTGTTCATTTTTCTCTTACTACAAATCATGATGGATATTATGATGGAAATATATTTATATATGATATATACTATATTTAGGTAGTCTCTATTCTTATGTAATATTATTTACAATATACCTTTATGCTTTCCATAATGTGTAAATATGATAATTTCATATGAGAATGTGTATACTACCGACCCTCAATATGATATGACTCATTAATGATATACATGGAACATATAAAGGATAGTTTTATTAATCCAATGATACATATATGAAATCAATATAATAGTTATTTTAAAATATACTTTTTTATCATTTTACTATTATTCTTTTAATATGATAATGGAATGGAAGCAGCATTCATGCATATGTAAGACCTATTTTCTCCATGAATGTTGAATATAATTTCTTATATATAATTATTATCATATTATATATAAATATATACTAGTTATATATTATATTTAAATCAAGAATAATATTCTGGAGATTATGGACTTTTGAATACCAAGATAATTTACCTCAAAATGAGTTCATTTTTGACTTATGGACCTAATATCAACAAAATAACCGTTATGAACAAAAATAATTAAGTAATTTTTATAACATCGTAACAAGGGATATAAAAGGTATAATGAACATGGAAAATATTCTTAGGAAAGTATAAATAAACCAATATTTATTATTCAAGAATATAATAATTGTTTTTGATAAGTCAGACTCAAGGTAAGGGACTTCGTCTCAATATCCTTTCATTAAGGCATATATAAATTTATACATGACAATCATTATATGAGTTATAATAAACCCTATTTACATTAAATTCCATTAAAAATTAATCTTTTTCAATGCAGTGTTTTACAAAATGATAAAATGAAATGTTTTTTATCGTAAAAATTGATAAAGACCTTTCTATCATTATGACTGTTATTTTTTATTTGGATTCCTCTACAAGCCATATTTCATTTAAAGAAATTTAGTACCATATTCATTTTTTTGGTATTCTATAATTGAATATAGGTTTTAATGGATTTATTATTTTAATATCTTCAAATGGTATCCTTTGATTGCAATGTGTAAATGTAATTTTTCTTTTACATTTTTTATGTGTTATGATTATATAATAGTACTTGGACATTTGATGGATGGTTATGTGATAAACTAAAGACGGGGGGTTTACATGATAAACCAAAGATGGGTGGTTCTATGATAAACCAAGGATGAGTGGTTACGTTAAAACCTCCAATGCATTCGGCATGGAAGTCAGACAGATAACTATTTCATTTAGTGATACGTGTGGATGTTGACCATGTGGTTTTCTATTTAAGTATCATTATGTCCCAAGTCAAATTTATAAGTAATATTTTTCATTATATATATTTATATTAATATTTTGGTTATAAAAAGGGAAGTCAACGGGCTTGGAAGCAGTGAAGTTTATTTAATACTTCTTGATGGTGAAAATTATAAGTTTTTGATAAACTATGCTTGGTTTTCATGTTTTAAAAGACTAACAATTTTCTTTCTTTGTATATCCACTATTTTTCTTTTTTATACTCATCCCATGTTTTGAAAATTTTTTCGTATGACTTAAGGAATAATAGAGTCAAGGATGGGATCATGGAAACTTATGTTGTCAAAAAATTCTATGATACCATGTTTCTTTCTAAGGAGTTTTTGTTTTATACAAAAAATGAACAGTTAGTAGAAGTTTCTACTTGTAATATTTATGTTATGTATAATTTAGGAATTAATTCCCTAAATATCTAAACCTAAAAAGATCTTAGATGTTAATTAACATCAAATTTTTGACATATCTTAAGATTATGTAATATTTAAGTCTTGGGCATTATATATACACCCCATCAACTAACTAATTATCATTTTTTGTTTATCCTCTACAAACATAAATTCATTAAATTTTTAACATAATTATTATAATATGTAATATCATTTTATTTTTTCATCGAATTTCTGATACACATAATAATTCACTAAAATAGACCTCTTTTATATACACAATATTCTTTATTATTATTCCATAATCATAAATATATGCCTTCATCACTTTTATATTAATTTTTTCCTATATTATCAATACTATTTACAATATATACAATAAAACTGAATACATTAAAGTAAAAAATATTATGTTTAATATCTTTAAATAGAAAATAAGTGGTATTCCTTAAAAATGGTATAATTTTGACTCTATTTAATATGTAACATGTTGTGCTAACTAATTCTTCCCACAAGTATTTTAGTAGTGAGAATTCAATAAGTATTTTTTTTCATTTCATGAATTCTTCTATTTTTCCTCTATATAAATTTATTTTTTGATGTGTTATATGAGTTGAGAAATTATAGTAATACCCATCATCTTTAAAAAATTTCTCAATGTCTAAGTCAAAAAATTAATATTTGTTTTCAATTATAATTGAAGAAACTATTTTTCATTTTTATTTTTATCTTAGAAAGTAAATAACTAATTTAATGTTTCATTTTCATGGGCTATGAAAATATGCCAAATGAATCTACTGAAACAATATATAATTACTAATATGCATCTATTACTTCTTAAAATAAATGTTATCATGGGTCCAAATAAATCATTATGAAGTAGTTTTAAGAATATATCATTATTAACCATATAAATAATATAAATGTCCCTTTGCGCTACTTACCTTTTAGATAAGAATGTCATAAAAACATACTATCTTTAAATCTTGAACGCTCCAATAACATTAAATGTTTTAATAACTTGTATAGTTATCAAAAATCATAAGGTCTCATTTTTTGTTCCAATGTATATAATATTATTCTACAAAATTTCAAAGTAGTATAGTTATCGGGGTTAGTTATAAAAAATCTATAAAAATGATATTTTCTTTTATGTTTTCATAACATTATACAATTTTATGTTTATAAAAAGACATTTATTATCTTTAAAAAATACCCTTATACCATTTGAACAATTATTTTATATGATAAGTAAATTTTTAATCCCACTCTATATAGTAATTTATAAATTATAATAGGATTCAATATACATACTTTTCTAAAACCTTTGACAATTCCTTCAGAGATGTCACTCAAGAAATATTTCTCCTATCCTAATAATTAAAATATAAATAGAAATATATGTCACACATAATTTACATGGAGAAAACATTATCCATGTATCATGTATCATAATGAAAATTTTGGAATTTGTTCTATAAAATATATTAAGTAGATAATTATTTTAGTAGTCATTCTATTTTGTGTCCAACTTGATTTTTAACAAAATACTAAGTAACCCATACTGAATTAATTCATTTATTATTTGGTTATCTATAGGATATATTATTATCAATTAAATACTTAGTTCGTCTTGGTTATTGGGTAATTTTTAGTTGAAAATCATTTTCCAAATTTCAATTTAGATTACATCTACACCATGTGACATTTGATACATTCCCCTTACTACCTTTGACAAAAGTAGTTCTAAAAATATTAAGAATCTATATAAAATTCTCAATGCTAATAATTTCATTAGTAGTTTTCTTTTATCCCATAATCTAATAAAATTATTCTTGTTCATGACCAAGAATAGATAGAGTTTATATTGATTGAGTTATTTCTATTTTTTTATTTTTATTCTATTTTTCAAAAACAAAAAACTTATATCAAATTTTATTAGTTGTACATAATCCTATATTTTTCAGTTTCTTATTTTCATGTGTAATGTTATTATATTAATTTATAATTTTATATAATTAGGAAAATATAATTCAAATCTCCTATCATGATCATTTTCATAATTTTTCATGAAATATTTCAATCATTCGTTATCATCATTAAGATTATACATCTTTTAATCTGCATCATTTTTATATTATTTTACATTCTTGTCTTCAATTTAATGTTCTCTGTATAGTTCAAACATTCTAAAAATATTTCTTCAGAATTATTTATTTGGTTTAGTTAATTCCTTAAACAATTATCAATATCAAACTCATATATATAATTATAATTATAATCAGTGTTTACCACATTCTTCTTTGTTTCCATTAAGTTGTGATTGGCTAATTCCATCCCCCTATCGGATCCATCACACCTAACTATTGACTCTACAAGGAAACTCCATCCATAAAGCTATTCTATTATTAGTTCCTTCTTGTATTTATTTTCATTTTATTCGTGTTTCAGATTTTAATATCTTTTGATGATTTGACCCTTTTTCATATAGTCATAGAAAATTAATTTAGAAACATTATATTTACTGTCATTACCTTTATTAATTGACTTTATGTCATACTTTTGATGATCTATTCTAGGATTTCTTATCAGTACACCATTTCATATCATGTACTTATAGACTCCAATAGTGATATTTTCAATATCATCATTGTCATTTTTATATAAATCAGAAATAGATTAATTATAAATAAAATTTACAATAGATTTGAATTTAAAACCTTTTTTTATACAGAACATTGGTTTTTTTATTTTTCAGTTCTATCTTTTAATGAATATGTTTCCATATCATCTCATCCACTGAATACTTTGTGAATTACTTACTCCATTCAATTGAATCTTTATTTTAATTCTAATTATGGGTAGAGATCATAGTAATATTTGGAAAAGAGCTTCATTCTTCATGGTATCCCCAAGTGAAACCATGTTGTTCACTGTCATAGTGAATCTATTATACATCTAATTTATTCAATCTTGATCATTCATTATTAATTCTTAAAATATGTATATATGAATAACGATATTGGTTATCATCATCTTTTTAGTTACTTGTTGAGTGACATTTAATGTACTCCAAATATTAGATATAATTTTATATGAAGATATTTATTTATAGATATTTATACTTAAAAAATATAAATAATTCATAACATTGTAATTTAGAACATATTTTTTAGCATCATTAATGATTAATGTTTCTAAATAAACATAATGTAGTTCCTAAGGTTCTTACATAAAAATGAAAATTTATTGACCTTTGTTTATTCTGAAATACCTCTATCTGATCCATCTCATAAACACTATTTATCCCATTGATATATTTCTATTCTAATGGTATTTAACATATTTAATTCATGACATTCCATAATATAGTACTGTATTAGTCATTGTAATTTTAATCCAAGTATAATGGTATGTCCAATACAATAAATTAAAAAATTAATACCAATTCCATTTAAAGTGACCACACACTGATTCCAATAGTTAGGTAATTATATATGGTAAAAAGACTTGAGGGTTGAATATTCCTTGTAAAATAATCCAATCACATATGAATATATAAGTGATTAAATATTGTTATATGTGAAGTGGATATGAAACAAATAAAAACGAATGTTTTCATAGTGGTTTTGATCACCAAGATCACAGTACATTCTTCAATTTCCTCTACTCATATAGGATAATACATTTTTGCTACATCCATAATTTTTAATGTGAGTATTAACCTAATTAAAAATAGACGCACCTTTTTATCACCTGGTAGTATAATCCCAAAATTTTGAATTAGTCACAACCTACCTTCCTTTAGTATGTGTGGAATAACCAAAACATCCTTTTATATGGGTGAAATTACTTAGTATGATGTATTTTCGATGGGAAAAGCATATTTAAAACTCTAGAGTACAATGAGAGGGTTAGAATAAATGAAACAATTAAATAATAAATATTTTAATAATAGTAATATAAAATATTTTGTAGAACATCCATGAAACTCTATTTCATCGATTACGTCTATATTTGATGATGATAATAATTAATTTTTTGTGCAAACCAGGATGAAAATAAATATACATTACATAATTTGTTCATAATATTAATTACATCACATAACCATGTTCTTCAATACCATTCTATATTAGTGTATTTAGAAAATTTGGAACAAAAAAACTAGAGTATAATTGATCTATATAACCCCCAACTATTTTATTCACTAAATCACCCTTCATAGACATATCATACATAATACATGTATTCCAAACCTATGTTATAAAAACAAAATAAAGGGTGAGAAAAGATTCTAGGTAATGGGAAAAAAGTGATATATATAATTATAACACAACCATAGTGGTATGATAACATGATCCTATCATTTGAAAACCATACCCCATATTTTAATGACGATATACAGATGTCAATGATTAATGAATGGAAATTCAAAAGACATGAATAATAATATAATCATTGGAAATGAGCCATAAGAGAATATAATTGGTTTAAGGCATGAAATATATATCATAACCATAATCCTAAATTCATTTCTATACTGGTCAATGCTTACTGACAAGGCCACCATAGTAGAAAAAGTAATATGCTATACCAAGATCAGCCCTCGTTCCATCCATGAATTATTGTACTGGGTTCAATCCTCATTCAATCCATGTCCTACTGTAACATGTTCAATATGAATTCCATCATTTCCCTACTATAATGAGTTAACTCTGTATTCCAACCACTTCAATCGTATGTGATATATAATATTTTTTATGCATTGGACAGAGATATAGTTCCCACCAATCAAAAAATGAAATCATAAATATTTGTGTCACAAGATCATAAATATTCATCATATCACAAATATTGAAATGAGATGGGTATCAAAAAAATTTATTATATAATATCATTTGGAAAATATACACGCTTCATAATAATTTAATTATTGTATAACCCGTGAAAATAAGAGTGATTCATAATTTCTTTATCATGATATAACATTTTTTTAGAGAAATTGGTTTCATTAACGGTATTCAATAAAAACATAAACCACATAGTTAAATAGAATGAAAGTTATTCATGGTTTATATCCCAAATAAATAATTTTTAATCCCAACAGATGTCATCTTATATGAATAATTATTTTTTAAAATCATTTAAAACATTCATTATGAAAATGTAAATTACGCTTTGAAAAAATAATTTTAAATCATAAAAAGTTTTTGTAATACATTTAAAATAAAATTGGAAAAATATAAAGGAATCTTTGAATAAATGATTGGTCTTGACATCCAAAATTTTTAATTAGGTCTGATACATAAACACAAATATTCCATTCATATTTTTGATAAATTCCAAACATAATTTTTTTAGAAAATTACACGAATATTCCATTCAAAAATAATTGTAAAAAAATAAATCATTTATAAAAAAATTTAAAATAAAAATTTATTAATAAAATTTTTTGGTTACATTTTTAGAAAAACAGTGTTCATAGAAAAATGAGTTCCGACCGAAGAGGGAAATAATGTCAGATTTTCATAAAAGCATTTTCTCTATTTTTCTATGTACAAAACAAGGTTAAAATTGGACCATTAAGTGAATAAATTATCATTAAAAATTAATGATGAAAATTAATGAGACATTTTTAGAGATAGAATATAAGATTTTATGAGTGGAAGCATAATCAAAAACAATCTCGACAAATGATGAGATTGAAAAATAAAATTATTACCACTATATTGACCTATATTTCTAAGGTCCCTAAAGAAATATCATAAAATGAAACATAAAATATAATTTGGAATGATAAATTCATTATATAACATTTTTATGGGTCTGTATATAATCCTCATGAAATAACATAGGTTCATATCATAAAATACGTCTCCAAGATAGAAAACTGAGAAAAAATTCCTTTACTTATTTAGAAATATTTCAATTTTACACCCCATGAAAGAGAGATAATAAAATAGATATGTAAATATGAAAAACTAATTTCTATAAGAAACATAAAATTCATTCATTTGAAATATCTACACCACAAATAATAATGAGGTGGGGAATATACATGTGTCTCACAAAAGTAAAAAGTGAGATGGAAGTCCCCTACCATAAGTATTATCTATCGTCATACCAATTCAAATATCCTATATAATAAATATATGACTACTATGCATATATTATAAAAATAATAATTATATATATCATACCACATATTATTTTCATAGAAACTTTTGGACCTGTTTATTAATAATTCCATATTACTGTTACAAATCACGTAATAACCACTTTTGTGTATAAGTTTTAATTTATTATATTTTTAGTCCTATTACTATGATAATGATTTTAATATATACAAAATTTATATCATAATTTTAATATCATATTTATTCATTATATATATACTTATATTAATTTATAAAATTTAGTTATAGTAAATAAAATGCATCGTTCATAGAGATGGTCAATTGTACATATACATGGATATTGGTATTCATGTTCATGTCAGTTTGAATAAAAAGATAAGAATTATATATTATAATTACAGGATAATTTTCATTCATACATATCACATTTTTTATTAAACCTGTCAATAATAAATTCAATGTAATGAATGAATTAATTGCAGCACTTCATTAGCCGTTAATATACCGTACACATGAATAACATTATCATATTCCAAAAAAATGGAAATCAAGATGTTATGTGTGAAAGGAAAATTATATAATAAATATAATTTCATTAAATTCCAAAATATCATTTATAAATAGTATTTCCATAATTATTTCCAACATTGAGAGGTGATATTGAAAAAATTATTGACATCGGTTCGTGAGTCGGTAGTCCGTCGTATACAGAAAATATGATTTTGTAATCCATTTAATGGAAATATATACAGTTTTAGTTCATACACTTAACAAAAAAATTATTATTATATAGAAGATACTGATAAAATTTTATAATAATAATATAAAAATAATTTAATGGGTTTGAGGAAGAACTAAAAAAATGGTTGATGAACATCACCTTTTCTTCGAGTATCTGCTTTTAGTTTCCACAAAAGTCCTTATGTTGTTAGAGTTCTAATAAATGTAAGGAGTATACGATGTGGGGATAAAATTTGAAAATTTTATTTTACATGTATTCACAGAACCACTTGGTTTTGAAGGTGTTGTGATATGGGGATAGGGGGAGGCCTTTTATAACCAGGGTGAGTGGAAAACTTGTAAATTTTTTAAATAGATAATTCTTCCCATGTTCTTCATTTTGAAAAAGTTTAAAAAATGGATCAAATTACACCCTTAGAAATTATAATGTTGAAATAAAACAATAAAATGGAATTTTTTATAAGTTTTGGGTTTGTTTTGTATATTTTCTTCTATGTTTAATAATAGTGTTGTCCTATTTTTTACCTACGCCATTGTTACTAATTTTAATTTATTTACTCATTAATTTACTAAAAAATAAATCTAACCTTATTAAACATAATAAAAAATTTTATTTCAGATATGGAATCTAGTTTTACAATTTCTAATCACATATTTGGAAACAATTAATTTAAAATTAATTCTATATACATGATTAACAATCATGTTTTTTAATAGAAAATGATAAAAAATTACAATATTTTTATATTCATATTCAATATAAAATTTATTAAAATTACTAAATTTGGATTTATATAGGTATAACTGAACTAATAAAAATTAAAAAAATAAATTAAAAAATAACTGAACAATATAATGAAATTAATTTAAGAAGCAGTTTTATATTATAACTCTTTATGTTTAACTATTCATTAAGTAATGAACCATTTCCTAAAATTCACAATATTTAACAAAAATATAATTTTGGCATTCTAAATTCAAAATTGAGAAATATATTTTCAATTTAATTTTTAAAAGTGTAAAAAATAATTTTATTTATGTTCAGAAATTGAATGATAAACCAGTTCGTTTAGAAAATGGTATTTTCAAAAACATATAGACCTTACAAAAAATTATGTACTTTTTATCAAAATTTTATCCTTATATGAAACCATTATAATAAATATTTAAAATTTATTTTTTCACTATTCATTTGTCTTTATCAAATGAAAACGCTATAATAGTATTGTTTAATTAACGTTATTACTAATATGTTACGGTTTTCATACAATTTAGTATCGTGTGTCACACAAGATAAAAGAGTGTTTCCTATATTACATGATAAGCCATGTTTTATTGTGATTAAATCTTGAATTGTTTTTTCTTGTAATGAAAGAAACTAAAGAAATTTAATTTATTCGTTATAAAATCATAAAAACCCAAGGTGTTGCATCCTCCCCCCTATAAAATGAATTTATCCATAAATATTTTTTACTCTAGTTAAAAAATTGAGATACTTCTACTTTATAATCTCCTTAAGATCTCATGTTTCTTCTTAAAACTGGTTATTTCACAAAAAAATCATTGTTCATGAGGATTCTTATTTCATTAAACTTTATCTATATAATTTATAATCTCGATAGGTTATTCCTAATAAGAATTTTCATGCTCAATCAGTATGATCACTGTGTTTGGGGCATGTTAAGGGTTATTTATGTACGTCAACATGATAGATATATGGAGAACATCACGGACTAAATAGTGTTTTGGTTGATGCATCATGATATAGAATATTATCCCTACATAATAAATAATTTCAATGGGAATGATATACCTAGGGATTTGTTTCCCATTCTTCTTGAATATCATAAACTAATTCAATGGAGGAATTCATAGAAAAAACTTGTTCTAAAAATCAAATTCAAGATTAGGCCGGTTATTATGGGAATATATTTTATGCCGACATTGAGTTTACTTGATGTGCTGTTGAAAGGATCTAATCTTGATGGTCATTTCTTTCGAAAGCACTGGTCACAAGATATTTTTCTCCCACTTAATTCTATCATGTTTGAGGTTTAAATTTATTTAGACTAATGGTTTTATAAGGATCCATTTTATTTATTGATTGAAATATATTATTGAATGAAAACTCAACTAGAGGAAGTTGTTGATCCCCATACATTTGATGTCCAAAGAACAATATCTCAATATACCTTTAGGTTTTGAATTGTTCTTTCAGACTAACCATAATTTTATAGAGTGATATATAGTACTGAATCTAAACATCATATCAACACCCATTTTATGAATTCAATATATCATTAAGTTGAACCTTAGACCCCGATGAAATATAATTGAATGTTGTAATTCAAAAAACCTTACCACTTACATAATTAATATTTGGGGAAGAAAATCCAGAGAGAATCCTTCTCTGATAGCATTAAAATACGTTGAATTAAAAAGGTGATCAAATATAACCCATATAGGATTATTCAATTTATATATATTGGGGGGTCCAATAAAAAAATCCATAGTGAAGTTTTCCCATTTCCAGTCTCGTATGGGTGATAGATGAAATATCTCCTTAAACTTTTGTATTTTATGATTGAATTTACAATATACTAATAATCGAGATAAAAAATTCTGTTATATCTCTCTTCATTCCATCCCAAAAGATGTATTCCTTACATTAGATGTACATCTTCTTACTTACTATATTTATATAGAATTAGGAACTATGATCTTCCTTTATGAATTTTCCCTAGGGGTTATGTCGTGGATTATATGGGGTGACATCAAAGCTATAACAAAGCCCACATAGAATAATGGAAGATGGGTGTTCTCAAGTAAATATTGCATGGAGTTTTTCAAATTCATGGTGGAAAAGTGTCTCATGTATATGGGTTATACATGGGATCCCTTTACATGGTGAAACAAACAAAAGGGAAGAATATGTTACTGGATCCATATAGATTTCTTCATTACCAACATTCATTCCCTTTTGATGTTTCCCAATGCCATGTTGACTCATTTGGTACATGTAATCTCAAATTATTCTATAATTCTTCTCTCCTTGACACCAAGATAGGAAATGCATGATAATTTCAAATTTGCAAGTCAGTGGACAAGTTATATGGGATATCCACATTTGATTAGGTAGTGTTGGGGTGAACCATCCCAAGGACACTCATCAGTGAACCTTCAAAATATGATTCTAAACCTCAAGAAACATCTTTATTTTTGGTCTAGGGATATCCCTCTAGATGAACATGACCAAGTTTCAATCCAACGTTATATTGAGAGGACTGAAACCAGCCTAGAGACCACGTGAGATGAATTGGTGTTTGATAATCTATCAAAAAAAAAGAAAACATGGGCAGAAATGTCTCTTTTATAGGAATGAATGGCAAGGGATGCCTCAAGGCTAAAATGGATTCATGAAGGGGACAAAAACACATTGATTTCCAGGATTTCATTAAGGATAAACAACACCTATAAATCCAAACAATTTATTGGAGGATGGCTTGTTCATTGATGATAGATATGTGGTCTTGGGAATGGATCATACCTTCTTCAAGGACATGCTAGCTGGTTTGATTTTGAATATACTAAATGGTTACCTAGATGGGGTAGTTGAACATTAGGATTGGTCCCTTGTTTTATAACTTCCTATGATAATAATCTTTTTTAAGCGATACTAGGGGTGGGTGAGATTCATACATCTATGATGAGCATAAACCTAGATAGTACACTAGGCCCAAATGGTTTCTCTGGAAAATTTTACTGGGGATCTTGGAAGGTTGTTAAGGAAGACATTATCGCCACTATCCAAGACTTATTCTACTGGGGAAGCTGACCGCGGCATGCATGTGCAACGACTCTGGTTCTCATCCTAAATATCATGGACCCCTCATTCCTCATCCAATATCTATAGGTGATTATTTGTAATTTCACATACATGATCCGGGATAGAATCATCAATACACACATATCCTTGCATCTCCCATGCTGTCTATCCCTTGAGCAGCATGGTTTCATCAGGGGCCGCCTAATACATGGACAGATTTCATTGTCTTTGGAGATACTGAGATATTTATACACCAAGTCATATGGATCTAATTTGGAAATCAAATTGGATATGAACATGGAATTTGAAAGGATTCAATGGGGTTTCATCAATAGTGTTCTTAATATAAAGGGATTATTTTCATGGGAATGCGAACTAATATTTAGGTGTTTTTGTTATTCTTAGATGGCAGAATCCTTCATGGGCTGCACTCATGGGTTTTTTTAATGAAGTATGGTGGCTACAATAAGGTGACCCTTTATCCCCTAGTATCTTTATTTTAATATAGTACACTCTCAGGCGCATGATTTACAGTGGAATGTTGATTGGTTATATTATCCCATACAGAAAAAATTGAACATACCCTCCATCTCTCATTTGATGTTTTTGGATGACACATTCATCTTCATGAATGCCGGTAGGAGGTCTTTATGCGTCCTCACTAGGATTTTCAATGACTACTATCACTAAAGTGGCCAAATGATCGACAAGGATAAGATAACCTTATTCATTTTGAAGAAATCTGTTACAAAATGATTCATGAATATTATTCTTAGACTGGGCATGTAGTGTGGTTCCTTCCACCTAGAGTATCTTTGTTCTCCTATTTCTTCTAGAAGACACTTTGTTTGTGACTTCGATCATGTGTTGAGAGAGATCACGTGAAATTTCCTTAGTTGGAAGAACCGCTTTTTTATCTTATAGGGCCGAATCAAATTAGTGAATAGTTCCATTGCATCCATGTCAGTCCATGCCTTGGCCTCCACCTTGGTCCAACAATCTGTTATCAAATCCATTGAAAGAGTGATACTAGGATTTATATGGAATGTGCTATTGGAGGGGAGGTTCCACATGATTTCCCGGAAAAAATTGAAAGGCCCATTATCAAATGAGGGATCAATATCAATATTTTTTCTAAGATCATCCATTGGATGCATGCAAACAAATCATGGGAAATTATCGAGGGTCGAATGTTGTGAGGGAAAACCATGTCTTTTGTCTGTAGTGGTAATGTAGATTACCCTTTTGGTCCCTGCTCCCACATCTCGTCTGAGCATTGTTCCATCCTTACACATCAAAATAAGAAGTCTCCGTGGATCACCGAGGAGGGAAAGATTCTTTTCCAGAAGCATAACCTGGTAAGAAACATTGTTGGTTACCCATGATTCCCTGCTCCCACCATCTATTATATGGAGGTGCTCCTTCATCCATCTTTTTTTAGACAGTACTAGACTCAGATGAAAAAGAGGTGTTCAATCTCATTTCCATAAAATCATATCCTAATATATTTGTCTTAACCCCTTACAACTCAGAGAGGTTTATTTCAAAAGAGTTATGAAGGTCTTCCAATACTCTTCGTCAATGTGATCAATGGAACTACCGAGTTTGGTAAAATAAAATTCCAATGATTTATAATTTTCACACATGGAGGATCAGAAACAAAGACTTACCTTTGGATGACAACGTTAAGAGGATGGGAATTAGACTTGCATCTTACTACCACTATTTTAAGAATAGGAATGAAGAGAAGACGAACAACATATTTTTTGAAGGGGATTGGGTGCGGGATGTATAGAGGGCCTTCAGTGACCTTACTGCTTATTCCCCACTTGAGAAGAGGAATATCCCTTTCCTGGAATTCTAGTACAATGGTATAGGGGAATCATTCTTGGAGATAATGGAAAGAACTATGATACATAGTGTTGGGTGCTAGTGTTTTTGGAAGTCCCACAATAGGGATCAATATGTTGGGTGTGCTGCTTCAAGGAGGTCCATCATTGTGAGGGTGGGGAGTCTTCTGGTTGACATGGTGTAGCTGATTTCCAGCTGTTAGGAATCTCCATTACTTCTTGAACTACGTGCCTCTTATCCTTCGACTCATTCTCCAATCCCTAGGCTTTAGGGTCGCTGGGTGTGGTGGCCTTCTGCAGAATCTAGCCATAAGATGAACTGAAATGGATCATGAAGCTCCAAGATCATGCATGGTGGAGGAGTTGTGTGGTATTTCATGAGAAGTGTGTGACTAGACATTACAATGTATAATAGAAATGGTACCGCTATACTAGTATAGGAAAAATCAGTTCTTACTGGTCTCATTACTTGTAATCAAGAGTGCATACATCTATCCTAGGTTAAAATAGACTCCACTATCATTTATGATGCCTTACAGGATAGATGTCCCTTTCCATGGTCCATTTCATACATCATTAATAAATTCAGGCTGCTTCTAAACAGAAATGTATAGGACACCCACACATGATGTGAGAGGAACAAATTAGTATATCGCATGGCCTGTTTGAAAGATCAAGGATCCCATGTCACACACTTTTATAACATTTCTTACCCAAAAACTGGAGGGGGTGAATTTCATTCGAGGGGATTCCATTGGTATCCACTAATTTAGGCCTCTCTTGTACATGATCTCCCATGTTTCTCTTATTCCTTTAATTTTAAGTAAATATTTTAACGTTGATGATGATCGATAGAAGGCATACGCGGTTACAGAACCTTATCATTCCATCATGATGAAGGTAAAACTCATGAATATTTATAACCTTATTTATCAGTGCTATATATTGATTCTAATCTTTTTTAATCATCACATGGATATATTTTTAAAAATTTAGTTATTCAAGAAAATATTTTCCACTTCCATCAGGATTTTCAGTTCTGTCCATTGAAAATATTAAAATAATGGATATTTTGTCATCCACATTATGGATAAGTTGTCATGATCATTTAGAATTAAAGTATCATCTACCTTATTCACTTTCCTAAAATGGTAGTGTATTGATCATTCATAATCCTTAATTAGTTCTAACTATATTATTTAGTTCATATTTGACTCCTTATGTGTGAATATATATATAGAAATTTTATGATTACTATATATGTCACACTTTTATCCATAAATATAATGACATTATATATTTAGTCCCAAAATAGCCATAGTTAACTCTAAATAATCAGTTTGGTAATTCCCTCCACGAATCCTTAGATATTGAGAGTCAAAACCTATAACCATGTCATTCTTCATAAGAAAATATAAAAATCCCTTCTTGAAGATATCACTATATATTTCAAACCATTATCTACTTTAGGGTAATGTATGAAAATTTACACTAACTAATTTTCTCTTCTGTTCATTAAATTTTTCCTCACATACATATGTAAGTGAAACATGAATCCATTTCAATTTAACTATATCAGAGTATTAGATAGTTGAGCGAAATTCTAAATAAAATTTCAATAATATACTACTAAACTATGAAATATATAGAACTCCGCTCCCATATTTGTTCTAGACCAACATTCAATAGCCTTTTCTAATTATGGATCTACGGATATATCCTCCCATGAGATTATGTGTTGAAAAAAATTAACTCTTGTTAATCCAATATTCACACATTGTAAATTTTCTATATAGATTTTCTTCCATATGGGTTTTTAGTACAATTCTCATGTGACCATTATGCACTTTCTCATTGAATAAATAATAATATAATATAAAAAGACAACTATGAACTAATCAATGTAATATCTAAATTCACTATTCATTATATCCCTAAAGATAGAAAGAAAATTAGTAAGAACTAATGGAATCACTATAAATTATTAGTTTACATAACTTTTAATATATTTAATTTTGGATACCTCTTCATTCAAAACCATAAATTTATAGTATCATGAATGATGGTTTGTCTTGGAAAACTATTGATCTTCGCAAAGTTGATCAAATAATTAATCAATATAGGGAAGATGATACATGTTTCTTGATCATTATATTTTTTAAATCAAAATAATCAATGTAGAGTCATAACAATCAATCAATATATTTCATAAATAGAATAGGATCACCTTAAAGTAAAAAACTTGGATGAGTTATTGAAGTTTCATTGTTACCTTCAACTTTCTTCTCTAATTACATTAATTATATAGGGTCCATTCTTTAGAGAGTATTTGAAATTGGTGTGGTTCCATGTATGATTTCTATCGAGAAAAATATTCATACATTGGTGGAAGGATTGGGAACTCCTCCTAGAATACATTAACAATGTCCTAGATAATATGAACATAACTTATGGAATGTTTATCCGTTCCCTTTTGAATAGAAATTATGACGCATACAGAAGATGTAATATTTGTAGGATGTTTACATTTTTCGACACATCGATAAGAAGATCATAGCTCAGTTTGAAATATCAAATTATTCTAACATTCCTCAAAAAATTAATTTATAATTAGTTAAATAATTTCAATTGATTCCTAAGATGTCTTCATATTCAACCATAAGAAGAAAGAATAAGTTTTATGGAAGCACATTCCCATTAATGTTAACTGGATTGGAATCATAGACTTGAGGTACGATCATCATAACAATAGGGGGTTTCACTTCTAATTATATATCTAATAGTTTTGATCATATATTGGTGCCCTTATAGAATTATATTAATATTAATGAATTGGTAGATGCAAAGTCAAATAAGGCATTATCATGTCTAGAGTGGATGGTAAGTAAATATTTTACTACATCATTATCAAAACACTCATAAAAATTATACTTTTATGAAATTTACACTTATCCATTGACATCTGGGTTTTCTAACATCAATCATCATCATTAACACTCATGTTTCGGATTTGGATAGAATAATTCTCATTATCCATACATGTCATGACCTGTCCCAATGGGGCCTATGCCGCAACTCCCCAAGCCCACCTTCAATAGGCCAAGGTCTAGTGATTAGAAATGAGTAGGCTTATCACTGATATGTGAGGCAATTATTATGAAGCTAAATACACACTCACATCTCCAAGCCCACAAATGATGAAATTGAAAAACCACTAATGAACAAAATGAATTCATACAACAAATCCCACCCAACAGAGTACAATGAATGTAAAGTGTGGAAATTAAAACCGAGCTAGAATACCAGCCCACCAAAAAACCAGAGTCTACAAACTATAAAGTCAAACTTTTAAGAAAAATAAGGTAATGGGACTGCTACTCATAGTCGTAGGGAGGCCTCATCCTATAGGGAACTCAGAAAGCTCAGTTTGGTTCTACTCCACCATGGACCCCATCAAAAGGCTGCTCATTTGAAAAAGACATGACACGTGCGGGAAAAGCCCATGTAGGGGTGAGTATAACAATACCCAATAGAGGACCCTGAAAACAATAAAGAAATACACATGGTAAAAGGAAGTTTGGATCTATGTAGTATATTTCTGTTGAACATATATAAAGAGAAAAAACATACAAATATACTCAAAACATAGACCTGTAGTCTAGAGACAAGTCGCCCAATCTCATACCCCAGCTAGGGATTATGTTCAAAGATTCCACAAAGCACTCATCTGGGAGAAATCACTCCATGAGTCTGATAGCTTTGATGAAGTCCATTCGAGATGTACTTATTCGTTATGAAAATCCATGAGAGGGAAATATGTGATAGTAGTTCTGAAGAGAGAACATATACACTCATTCTGGGAAAACACAGTCCCAATTGTGAAAGATCATGATACACAAATGAGGATCCATGCTAGGGCCTTGGAAGATACCACGACTCATATGTATTCACCAACTATGTAGAGCATCACAATCTTATAGGATTATTCATATCAATAAATGAATACAACTTTTGTCAATAATGGATAGAGTATCTCACTTTGGGCCTCTCGGAGGGTTACCTGACTATATATTTGAATGTTCTACTGAAGGGATCATACTCTTGTGGAAAGAAATGATACCTTAAAATCTGGGGAACGAGAAAAAAGGGTAACTAATCCAAACAAAAGTTTTCCAAGGCATGGTGGAAATGAAGATCAATCCATGTTCTAGTATATACACAGCTTGTAGAAGGGTCACACGCCATTTTTGTCAACTCCATCTACTACCAGTGTAAAATGGAAAGAGTTATAAGAACAAGCAGTGTTGAAGGGGGTACATACACGACATGTAATGTGGACCACACAACCTATCTGAGTAATAGGGTTCCCTCTGTGTTTGTGGGCATGTTCCTGTACATGACTTCAACTCGTGTGGGTCATCCCATGTAACGGGTACATGGGGTAACCCATATAACTAGCCTTGTCTAGCCCTCTGGTGGAGTACAATGGCGTGTACTCCACCCTCTATCCATGTATCACCTGAGATACATGTCTTTTCCCATTTAAGGACCCACATGTCGTGTTCTTTTGAAAACACATTGTTTCCCAGCTTCTAGCATAGTGGAATCGTAACTACCACTGACCTTGTCCCACATTGAGTGTTCATCAAGATACATGCCTTGTGTTCTAAAAAATTACATAAATATCATTCTTCCTCCACACCCCTCCTATGTTCTTATGATCCTTGATCCGGATGCCTAATTTTCACTAAACACCAAGGTTGGGGTCCCCCAGACCCCTCAAAGCCATTTCCATGGGTTTTGAACCTCCGATTAGCCCTGAAAACACATACTGATTTACCCTCATGAAGAACATTAGAATAATGAAAACTCTAGAAACATGAAGATTCATATGCCCCTATCATCTTCACACCTCTTATAGGTCATCCTGATTCTAGATCTCTATTTTCATATCATTGTCCCATGAAACAGGCTTTCCATAATTCCTTATTTATATCCCCCAAAAGAATGCGAACAACGCAGGGAAGATGAAGGAAGAAAACAAAACAAAAAATGAGGAACGAACCTCCATCTTCAATCGTCACAAAGTGTATCTGCTCTCGTTATAAGTTTTAGATGAGGAAAATTAAAAACATCCAAACATGATAAATGAATCCCCATGAATGAACCTGATAATGAAAATTCCTCCCACAATAACGATGATGCGTGGGTCAACCAGTTCATGTTTTGATTCATGTTCATCGTTCTAATTTAATGAATGGGGAAGAAAAAATTTAAAACATATCCCCTACCTCGAGGGGGAATCAATTAATGGTTAGGGTATCATGCTACAATATTCTCTAGGATCCTTCAAATTCGTTGGAGCAATGATTCACAAATTTTATTCATCATCGTTCATTTTCGGTAGTTCTCTCCAAAGATCCAAGAATTATCTAGAGTTTCTCTCAATCATTTTCCAATGAAAAACATTTGATTAACACATTAAAATTAGGGAATGTGTTTCTGTGTTCCGTCATGTTGAGTCACTGCAGTTATGCTGTAACATTAATGATTCAGCGTTGTTGTTTTAGAGTGATTAGGTTGTTTCATTAATTATCAAAACAACTAGCTAATCTCTACGCTATAGCGAATGTTTCCAAATAAAATAATATTTTCATTTTATTTTATTTCATTTTATTTTACTTAATACTTACAAAAATTAACTTTTTCTCTCATACCGCCCCAGTTGAGGTTAGGCCTTTTCATAAGCAATGTCATCATCCAAGATGAAACAGTGCCCTTGGATTTTTAATCTAGCCATCCATTTGGAAACTGCCACAACTATGCACTCACGCCGACTATCATAACTTACAAAAATTTCAAACAACCATTTCAGGCTCACCGGGCCTCGGAATGTCATGTCCTCTCAACAATTATTCTTGAAATAATTCAATATATTAGTTAAAATTAATACATGAAAATTATGATATGTTACATTCTCCCCCCCTTGGGGCTTTGCATCCATAAAAATCCAAAATCAAGGAAACTCAAAATTATGTGGATACTAGGCACATATCTGAGCATCCCGCTCCGACGTGCTCACCTAAAGGTTCTCGTGCTTCCAATGGACCTCACCAAGTGAACTGATCAACCATTAAGGATCCTCTCCTACCAATCCTCAATCTCCACTGGGTACTTAACAATGGATGCTCCATCCATTATGTCAAGCTCTACCTAGTCTATGACGTCTAAGGGGTCATGTATGTAGCTTCTCATCTCTAAAACGTGGAATAAATCTTGTAACCGGTGCATCTATTATGGTCAAGATAAGTTGTATGCCAACTCCCTAAATATGTGCAGTATCTGGAAAGGTCTGGTTAACCTCAGAGATAACTTGATACCCCGACGCAGTCTCTATTACCCTTATCGAGGTGAGACCCTAAGGAAGACATGGTCTCTATACTCAAACTATAGAGGTCTCTGCCACATATCAGATTAATACTTCTATCCGATTTGTGAAGTTTTCATATGCTCTTGGATGATCTACACCTTTTCAGTGGTATCTCACACCAACTCTGGACACATGAGTGTGGACTCTTCGGGGACAGTCTAGAAAAGTGGTGACCAGAAGGGTCACCCATATAAGGCCTCAAATTGTTCCATGCTAATAGTGGAGTGGAAGCTATTATTGTATGAAAACTCCACCAGGGGTAGGTGTTCCTCCCAACTACCACCAAAGTCTAAGATATAGGCCCGCAATATATCCTCCAGAACATGAATAGTCCTCTATGTCTAGCCATCTATCTACGGATAGAATGCTATGCTCAAGCGTAACTAGGTCCCGAACGCCTCCTACAATCCATTGCACAATCGGGATGCGGAATGAGCATCATGATAAAAGACAATTGTCGAATAGATTCCATGAATATGAAATATGTCCTACACATAGAGGCATCCCAAGCTCTGTACAGAACATTATTGCCTGATTTCTAGGAAGTTAGCCAACATGGTGAGTCGGTCAACGATCACCCTGATGGAATCATGTCCCTTGGAAGTTCATGGTAAAAACATCATGAATTATATTTATATCTCATCTCACGTCCACTCCAACACTTATAGGGCTGATCTAACCTTATAGAACCTGGTGCACATCCTTTACATGTTTGCATGTAATGCACCGAGAAATGAACTTCACTACATCCTTCATCATGCTTGACCACCAAAACACTTGTCGGAGATCCTGGTACATATTCTCTATGAAAGGGTGTACCACCAAGGGTGATGCATGAGAAATACTCACGACATCCTCCCAAAATTCAACTAGTACAACAGTGTGTACTCTAAAAAAACAATTTTCTCCCCACCTTGAAAATATACAAGAGGATCTTGTCATGTGGATAACTGTGCATGTAAAGCCTCATAGTTTACATACCTAAGATGTGCCTCCCTAACTCGCTATAAGAGTAGAGGGGTGAAAAACATAGACTAAAGGTAAGTTTTATCCTCTCTATCCACGAAGGATAACTATAACAAGGCAACTGCTCTGTCACCTCACTCAACAATTCTGAGCTCGATATCTTACTAAGAGAATATTCCACCTTGTTCCCCTTACCATGAGTATAGATGATCTCAAAAACGTAGTCCTCGAAGATCTCTATCCAACTTCTCTGTCTTATATATAGATCCTTCTATGAGAATATGTATTAGAGGCTCTTTTGGTTAGATTGGATGATAAACCGCTCACCCATAGGGTATTGTCAACACTTATTCTACGCGAAGACTACCGATTCCAACATAAGATCATGGGTCACATTGTACTTACATTGTGGTATTATATTGCCTGAACCATATGCAATCATCCCCTATCCCTTCATCAAGACACAGCCAAGCCCAGTCCTTGATGTGTCACAGAAATCTATTTAATTGACACCTACCTCCAAAAATATCAAGATCAGGGCACTCTTAAAACTCTGTCTCAACTACTCAAAGTCCTGTTGGAACTTCTCATCCACATTAATTGTTTCCCATTCCTATTCAAGGCTCTCATTAGTGAAGATATCTGAGAGAAATCAGGAATGAATATCAAATAATATCCTTCTATCCAATGAAAGCTACACCCTTCTTTCAGGCATCGAGGTGGCTCCAATTCCATCACTGTATCCACCTTTGCTGGGTCCACAACTACTCCATATTCAATTAATATATGTCCTAGATTGTGGACCTCATAAATATAGAACTATAACTTCAGGGTATTCCCATAATTTTGCTGCTCTCTGAGTACGTCTAGAACCATCCAAAGGTGTCTGGCACACTCCTCCTCTATTGTCAAGTACACAAGGATGTTGTTGATGATGAGCACTACGAACTGGTCTAAATATAGTTGGAATATCCGGTTCATAAGTCCCATGAACACTGTAGGGATGTTGGACATTCTGAAAGGATTCACTATTTACTCATAGTGATAGTAGAAGCATCTGAAAGCTGTTTTCGGTATATCCTCATCCCATACTCATAAATGTTTTGCAACCCGATCAAAGGTAAACCATTGAGAAACACTGTTCCCCTCTTAGTTGATATAAAATGTTTTCGATCCTTGTAAGTGGATAACTATTCTTTAATATCACCTCGTTCAGGTGACTGTAATCCATGCACATCCTAAAAATCCCATCCACCTTCTAGGAAAACAAAACTGGTGCTACCCAGGGTGAAACACTGGGTCTTACAAAGCCCTTACCCTAAAAATCCTCCAACTGCACTCTCAGACCACAAAGCTCTCTGGGAGCCATACAATATTATGGTGAGGATATCAGTGATGTCCCATGGTATAAGTCGATGTAGAATTCAGTATCCTAGTGGAGAGGTAGTCCAGAGACATCTTCGGGATTGACGTCCTCGTACTCTGCCACACCTTCTTAGAACTGTAAGCTCACAACATCTACTACAACGAGGGTATGGCTAGCCAACTACAAAGTGATTAGTTGCAACCTACTATGCATGAGCCCTTCCTATTTTTCTTGGGTATCCTTTTCAATGATAAAGGAAAAAATTTACCGATCATTGCAGACACACCACACTCTCCGCCTAAAGCAGTCTACTTGGATAGTGACCAAAGATTACCAATCCTTCGTAAGATTAATGTTTTAAGGCCTCAATGTTTCCACAAAGAGGTTCCAACTAAAAATCTCAACTCCAATGGTATGATCACACTGTCTAGAAATGTACACGATCATCGATTCCCCTTCTGTAGATGTCTTTATGTATAAGGGTCGAGTTAACAACTCTACCAGAATTTTAAGGATTCGCACAAGTCATGTGGCGAGGAAGGAGTGACCGGAACCTATGTCAATAATTATGGAACCTAAGGTAGAGAAGAAATAGATCCTTCCTTAGATTATCCATGGAGTCCCTAGGCCTTATGCCTCCACTGCATGCAACTTCCCCACCCCTTTTCACCAGCTCCCTATGCCTGGTGCGGACCTCCTGGGGGTGGTGGTGGATGTAGATTGAAGCATCTGCCACCATCTGAATCTCTCCCTATTCTAATTCCATGTATTCTTCCTATCTTGTCTTTCTACTACACTCTATTACTTTTCATCGGTGTTAAATCCACCTCTTCTCTGTCATCAACTTGGTGATTCATATAGTCTCTAGTGATATGTTTTCTATCATCACACGAGTAGCATCGCCTCTCCCTATGCTGACTGGATCCATCCTGAGAGCCATGGAATGTTGATCCCCTATCCTGTGTCCTCCTATGACATCTCCCATGTCCCAGACCCTGTGCTTGACATCAGATCTCTACTACCGAGTTCTCTACAACAGTCTGCCTACTTCTGACTGAAGTCATCTACCTATGTTCCTCCAAGAATATATCGATTACCAAGGCCCGCTCAAGCACTCCAATGTTAGTCAAAATGCATAGAGGCATGACACTAGTTTATATATCCTATCTTAAACCTCACTCGAAGTTCTGAGCTATGAAATAATGATCCATAACCATATCCATCATGTACCTATAAAGGTTGTAGAACTTCAATGAATAGTCATCCACCATCAAACTTCCCTTCTAGAGCTAAAGACGCCCTTGGATAAACACATATCTTAGATTAACCAAGGGGAAATCCTCTCTAAAGAGTAACCCAAACTCCTTCCATGAATGAGTCCCCACATCATGAGTCTAGGTGGTCAAAATCCACCATTGTCCCATTGAATCCTGAATACAGATTTATCCTAGGTTCACCATGTAGTCTGATGGTGTCCTCACTATATAGAAAACTCATTCTACTACTTCAAGCCAACCCTCATCCACCTGAGGGTCAGGATCGCCTTGGAACCTGTGGGGTCTCTTTCTTTGGAACTCATGGAGCATGCTCAGTCTGTACCCCTCATCTATCAGTACTGCAGGTACCACAAGATGCTCTACTAGTGGTTGTATAGAAAGTGCACCACCTGGAGGTAATTCTCAAGGAACTGGTCCGTTAATCAAAGACTCATCACTAAGGGGGGTCATCTGTGTGATTGTGCTGCTGAATCCTAGTGGGTATGAGTTGCAGAGGCATCCTCTAAGGAATCAAGAAGTATCATGGTAAATGAGTATATCTGGAAAGATGAAACAAAGGACATGGAAATCACAAACCATTCTTATATGATGAATGTGAAATTATTTTACTTCCCCATAATAAGAGTTTTCATGTATAGATTTCAGAAGAAGGCTATCATAGTCTTGGTGTATGGATATGTTAGCCACTAGCACCATCACTGCGGTCGCTGGCCTAAAATCCGAACTCGAAACACATAACACTATTTTCCCAAACCAATCTCATAGACTCTTGGTCCTATGGTATAACCAACCACCAGTGATACCACTCTGTCACAACCCATCCTAGTCGGGCCCCGACCGCAACTCCCCAAGCCCGCGTCCAATTGGACAGGGGATGGTGACTAGTACCAAGTATGCATATCACTAACATGGGAGGCAGTGCCTATGTACATTCACACACACACACACATCTCCAATCCCACAGATTCAGAAATGTAAAACCCAATAAGGAACAAAATTAATTCATACAACTAAACCCAACCAACATAGTACAATTGACGTAAAGTGTGGAAAGTAAAACTAGGCCATAATACAGGCCCACCAAAATCATGAGTCTGAAAACTACAAATTCCAACATGTAAGCAGAAAAAGGTACTTACACTACTACACGTAGTCATAGGAACACCTTCCCATGTAGGAAACACAAAAATCTCAGTCCATCCCTAATGCTCCCTACACCCCGTCAAAAAGAACGCTATTCTTTAAAAGACATGACACATGTGGGAAAATCCCATGTAGGGGTGAGTATAACAATACCCAATAAAGGACCCCAAATACCCCAAATAAATACCCAAGGTAAATATACAGTCATATCTACATAGTATATTTCTAATGAACATATATTAAGTGAAAAAAAACTTGTATATACTCAAAACCAAGACCCGTAGTTTAGAGACAAGTTGCATAACTATATTCCCCTACTAGGGATTCAGTTAGAATATTACATAAAACACTCATCTAGGAGAACTCACTCCATGAGCATGATATAATTAATTATTTATGTATGATAAGTACTTGTTCTTCAGGAAAATTTATGAGAGAGAAATATGCATTAATAATTTTCAAGAGAGAACAAATACTCTTATTCTGAGAGAACACACTCTTATGTTGAAAATATCACGATGCACAGCTGAGGATCACTTCCTAGGCTATAGAAGATACCGTGACACAGCAGAATTCACATGATAGGTAGAGGGTCAGTGTCTTGTAGGATTATTCACTTTGATACCTGACTCTACCTAGGGACAAGAATGGATAGAGGATATCACTCCAGACCTCGCGGAGGGATACCTTACTCTATCTCGGAAATTCATACTAAAGGGATCATACTCTTATGGATAGAAATGATACCTGACCTTCAAGGGAACAAGAAATAAACAGAGAAACCAACCCAAATAAAAAATTTCTATGGAACAGTGGGAAATAGGATCAATCTATGTTCCAAGACACATATAGCATGTAGAAGGGTCACACTCCATGTCTCTCGACTTAGGGTACTGCCCATGTAAAAATGCCCAAGTTAGAAGAACATGTCGTGTTGAAGGGGGTACGTACACAACATGTAAGATGGACCACACATTATGTCAGAGTAACTTGATTTCACTCCATGTATGTGGCCATGTTCCCATACACGTCTTTAACCCGTGTTGGCCATCCTGTGTAATAGGTACATTGGGTAATCCACATAACAGTTCTTGTCTGGCCATGTGGTGGAGTACACGACCATATACTCCACCCCATTTCTGGGTATCGCTCGATATACCAACTGAGTCCCACGTAAGGACCCTCATGTCATCTTCTAAGAATAACATTTCGTGTCATCACTTCCTACAATGCGGAACCTTATCTGCCACTGATCTAGTCCCTCACATTGTGTTCTTCGGGATACATGCCCCGTGCTCTGGAAATCTTGAGAAACTTTATTCTTCCTCCGCGTGCCTCTAGTGTTCTTCAAATATTCATTATGACCACCCTATAATCACGAATCACCAAGTTTGAGGTCACCTTGACACCTCAAAAACCATGTTCGTGGATTTTTGACCTCTGATCGGCCATGAAAACATATAACAATTAACCCGCACGGAGATCATTTGAAGAACAAGAACTCCCGAACCATATTGTTTATTATGCCGTTATCATTATTGCACCTCCCCTAGTTCTTATTGATACCATATCTCCATTTTGGGATCATTGTGCCATGAAATAGGTTTCCAATGATTCCTTATTCAAATCACCATGAAGAACTTGAAGAATAGGGGGAAGAGGGAGGAAGAAACCAAAACAACAAAGGAGGTGTGAATCTCCTCCATCGTTCGTCACGGTGTTAATCCTCTCTCGTTAGAAGGTATAAATATGGGAAAATTAAAAACATCCAAACATGAAAATAGAATCCCCAAGAACGAACCTAAATAGAAAGTACCTTCTATAAGAATGACGATGTGAAGGTCATCTAGTTTTTGGGTTGACTCGCATTCATCATTTAAATTTAAAGAATGGGGATGAAACAATTTAAATCCAAACCCATACCTCGGGGAGGGATCGATCGCTGATGATAGGATCATGCTATCATCTTCCCTGAGATCTGTTCACTCTATTGGCATTGAAATTCACACTTTTTATTCGTCTTCATTCGTTGTCGAGATTTCTCTCCTATGATCCAAGAACTCTCTAGATTTTGTCTCAATCTTTTTTAGATGACTAACATTCGGTTAAACCATTAAAATGAGTGAATTACTTTCCGTATTCCATCACGATAAGTCACTACCATTACACTATGTAATTAATATTCACCATTCGTGTTTCAGAGTAATTATGTTGTCTCATTAATTATCAAAATAGATGCCATGTTGATGCGTTTCAGTGAACAATTTCAAATAAATCAAACTTTTCAAACTTTTTATTTTATTTTACGTCAGACGTCTGAAAATTAAATTTTTTCCATGACCTACTCCAGTTTATTTTAGGCCAATTCTTAGGTAAAGTCGTTATCTCAGATACAACTGTTCCCTCAGATTTTTAATTCGTGCATCTATTTGGAAACTGCCCCAACCAAGCACACACACCAACTCACATTACATAAAAAAAAGTCAAAACCACTATTATGGGCTCACCAATCCTTGGAATGATGTGTCTTCTCCGTGAAAGTACTGAAAATAATTCTATATAATATTTAAAAACACTACATGAAAAATATGAGACATTACATTACACTTTAAGAACTGATGTTGGGGAGGTTCATTCTTTTCATCCTTTTCCATATTCAAATTATTATCTTACTTGTTCCCATCACATTATATGTCCATTTACCTATGACTATAAATTCCACACAAAAATAATTTAGTAGTCCATTAAATTATATTTCATCCATGATTCTTCCAACACTTTGATCATAAAGAAAATTTCGTATTCTTCTCTTGATTTTTTATATTTTTAATTGAACTCAATATTCATTTTCTTATCAAATCCATGATATTGATATGTAACCCCAGCCTCCATTTAAATCTTAACATAAAATCAAAAAATATCATTATACATAAAAAAATATCTTATGTATAACATCCTTAGGAGACTTGGTTTTAAGCCACTTAACAATTGATTAACCAACCATTTAGTTTTGATGATAATACCAGAACAAGACCTCTCATGTCTTGTAAAAATAGACTCATAGGCACCGAAGGATTCATAATCCTTTCTATTTAATTAATGTAACTCATTCTCTATCGCCACATTGATAAAATGAAGAATGAACTTATTGAAAAATAAATTCTTGAACTCATCCAAATAAATGGATTTTGTATATTCATAATGTCTTGTATTCTTGTTAAGTTTTCAAAATTTACATGATTCACCTTCCAAGTGGTAGGCGACCAAAATTATTTTTTATTCTTCTGAAAACTCGGTAATGGAATTTAGTTTTTCATTGGTACGGATGCATTTTTTAGTAATAAGTTGATTAGTGATTCCATAGAATAAATATGGTTGTTTACTCAGGATGGAATCAACAGAACATCACTCCCACATTTTATCATTTGAATGATCATCATGATTTATAAAATGAGAAATATATTTGAGAAAAGTAACTATAATTTTCATTCCAGGTCCCAAACATTTAGATTCTTGTGACCACGCCACAACACTTGAGGCAGAAATTCTAGGATTTATTAAACTTGTTGAAATTGCATGATAATAAAGTTGGAACTCTGTCTGGTTTGTAAGTGATTCAACCACAATTGTTCAAGAAGTTCAGTTGGGTCTGATTCCACTAGCTTGGATTCTCACAAATTAATGGAAGAAATTCTCGGGTACCCTCGCTTTAATGAAATTCATCATTACACCTAGTTACCGTGAAGCAAATAAACTTTTCGACCGTCTTTCCAACAAAGGAGACTCATAAGGGAATTGATCTCACTACTCTAACATCATCGATGAGTTGACGACTATATTTCAATGTGAAAAATGTAATTTTCCCTCTTTCCTACTTTTGTAACAACACTTTTAATATTTTTATGTCATGATGATTTCTTTTAAAAAAATGGTTCCCTCAGGTTATAGACATTGAATGCAAAAAAACATAATGTATGAAATTGTAATCATGATGACGAACCAAATAATCATGAAAAATAACTTATAGGATTTAAAACCATGAAAACCTATTCCTTAATCAATGAAAACATTGGTTTATCCTTGGATAAGAAAATTAATATTCTATTTAAATCTTTTATAAACTTTTGTAATGAGTTTTTTAATTTACAATGGATATTTTGTACGAATGTCATCCTAGGTTTCCAGAAAGGATCATTGTTGTGAACCAATTAGCGATGGAGTCTAGCACAATATAGTGATTTTGGGGTTTCTGAACCAATAAATTTTTTTTTCTAGAGCCACATCCTCTTGTAGTATCTAGACATGTATTTAATTTTTTTAGAAACAACTCAATCTATCATTTACTAAAATTATAAAAAAAATATACACAATGACTCATCCTCATACATATTAATATACATGTCCTTGGGTGCCTCACTAATATTTTATCATCATAGAATCCATTGGATAACAAAACCTATCCCCTAATACCAACTATAGTCAACCATTATTAACATACATAAACATTACAACAATTTGGCATAATAATCATTACATTGTAGAAAAACATGTCTGATGACCATTACTATTTCACATCTATGGAAACATGGAAACATACAACTGGTCCATAGGTGACATGCATCATCCCATAATATGTTCTTCCTAACTACTACCATTGGTTGAATTGTAATACACAATGCATATATTTATAACTTGAGCAATGAAAACATAAGATAGGGTGAGTGTAGATACTCAATAAGGGTAAATAAGTAGATATATAATAATAACCTACCTATAAGGGTATGAGAACACGAGTATAACATTTGAAAACCATACCATACATATCAAAGATCAAATGCACGAGTTAAAGAATAAATATTGGTATATCATAATTAATTAATCATAACACAATAAATGAACATGAGTCCTAAGAGAATATCATAGGAATAAGTTATGGAACTTTTGGCATACAACAAATCATAGAATATAATTTCTATATATTCCAAGGATTTATACTAAGGCCTTCATAGGAGAGAAAGTCATTTATTATACAATGTTCCTTCCTCATTCCATCCATGTCATCATGTATCAGGTTCACTGACTTTTTCAAGACATATCTTACTATACCATGTTCATTCCATGTTCCAACTATGTCTTACAAAACATTGTTAACTCCCAATTCTATCAATATATGACTCATTAGATATATAAATATTTACCAAATTAATTGTAGGGAGATATATGTCCCTCCCATCACATAAGGAAATCATGCATACGTGTGCTACAAGATCCAAAATATTTATCATATCAAACCCTATGAAACGAAATTGGTATCATAAAAATTTCATTAAATCATATCCTTTTTAAAAAATACATGTTTCAAAATCATTTAATCCTATAATATCCCATGATAAAAATGGTTTTCATTACATTTATATCACGGTATAAAAAAGGAAGAAAAAAGGGTTTCATAAAAATAATGAAAACAAAACAGAAACCATTCCTAGAAAAAATATGAATGGTATTCATTAATCAAATACCCTATTAGGAAATAAAAACACTAACATATGTGGCATTATATAGAGATTTATTTTGATCAATTATTTAAAACATTTCACGAGGAAAAAATTCTTTCTTATTTTAGAAAATATTTCTAAATCCAAGAATATAATTAATACATTTTAATTTGAAAATAACATTTTAAAAATTGATTACTGGAAATAATGATTGTTCGGGATGTAATAAATATATATTAATTACTTGCATATAAAAATGATTATTCCTTTTACATGTTAGTTAAATTCCTAAAGAAATTTTTTTTGAAAAAAAGATGAAAATTCAATTCTAGTTTTTTTAAAATTCATAATGAGAAAACATTTCACTTATAAATAATATCATCTCCAAAAAAATATATCATTATTTTGTAATAAAATAGATTTTAGATCGATGAGGGAAATAATTTCTTTTTTTCCTAAAAACTTATTACTAATTATATGAAGTAACATAGTATAAAAATAATAACATTTCATGAATATAACATGAAAAAATAGGGTAATATAATTAAATATAATTATTTGGATATAGATCAAAATAATTTTTCATTTGAAGAATATTCATAAGCAATCCCGATAAATGATAAGATTGTAGAAAAAAATCCTTACAACTTTAGGAAAAATTAATATTATTCCCCACAATGGAATAAAATAAAATGGATATTAAGAATCCTAAGGATGGGTAAATTCATTATATCACATTTCATTGGAGTTATATATACCCCTAATTAAATAATATTGGTTCATATCATAAAATATATCTCAAAGTAAGGAAATTGAAAAAAAATCATTTATAGGTTTGGTCAGTTTTGAACTTTATACCCCAAGAAAGAGTGATCCTAAAATGGATATATAAATACCAATAAATATTAGTATAACTATCAAAAAATACATTAAAATGAAAAATATACACCACATAGAAGAAATATGTGGTGAATATTGCATGTGTATCATAAAGTAAAAAGTGAGACAAAGGTCCCATACCTAGAGTCATGAATCATGACATACTCATTTAAAATTCATGTATAATAAATATATGTTTATTATACTTATATTATAGAAAAATATTTAAATACATAATACCATATAATATTTTTTTTATGACCATTTATTACCTGTTAATTAATAATTCCCTGTTAATGTTACATTTCAGGTAATAATCACTTTATATTTTGTATAAGTTTTAATTTTTTATATTTTTGTTTTCTTACATTGATCAGGATTTCAAAATCTCCAAACATGGATAATGATTTGAATATAATCTGTATTGAATATATATTTACTTATATTAATTCATAAAATTTAGTTATTGGGAATTAAATTCAATATTCATGGAGATGGTAGGCCATCAATACGCATGGATACTGTTTTTCATTTTCCATGTTAGTTTGAAATAATGAAGATTAAATGATATGTTATCTTTCGAGAATAATTTTTATCTCATATATATCACCTAGTTTTGTTAAATCCGTCTTTAATACATTCCATCCAATGGGTGAACATGCAAAATTTCTTAATGAGGAAGCAGTCCGTTGTACACATGAATGACATTTTTGTATTCCCAAAAAATGGAAAAAATAAATTTATGCTTGATATAACAATTAAATAATCATGATAATATCATTACTATCATTAATATTTTATAAAAACATTATTTCCATCATTATTCTAAACCTATAGTTGTGGTAATAGAAAAATCAATGACATGGGTTTGTGAAGTGGTAGTCCACTGTACACCCAAATAATGATTTTGTAATCCATTTGATGGAAATGTGTGTGGTTATAGGTCCTAAAATGTAATTAAAAACCTATCCATTTAAGGATTAATTTTATTATATTATATAATAAATATATTTATATAATTTTATGTGTTTTAGTAAGAAATAAAACAAAAATATATCTTGATGAACATTACCTCTTCTTTAGGAATCACAATTTGGTTTGCACAAATGACCATGATTTGTTCGATTTCATCCTAACGAAAGCATTCTTGTATAATATGTGGTTTTTAGGGAAGATATTTTGGTAGATATTGGTCAAAACCCTATATATTAAATGACTTATTGGAGGGGGAGTGGGGAAAGCCTTTTACAAGTGGGGTGAGTTGAAAACCTGTTTGTTTTTTATATGGAATTACATCCACGTTATTCTAAATGAAAACTATCAGAAGTTGTTCAAATTAGATCCTTATACATAATAATGGTGAAATATGGCTATCCAATGGGATTGGGTAACGTGTTTAGTCATTTTTACACATGATATTCTAGGTGTAAGCAGTAAGTAATACTATTTTTTACCATAATTAGTATAATTATATATAATTAAGTTCACTAATAAATTTGGTAAAAAATTAGTTTCACATTATTATATATTATAAACTACTATGATTAAAAATACAGAATTCATTTATCCAAATTGAAATCACATAATTGAAAAAATAAATTTAATTTTAATCCCACTAGCATGATGAGAAATCATATTTTTAATATGAAAATGATCAAAAAATGAATGTTTTTAAATTACATTTCAAAATAAAATTTATTCCAATGACCCGTAGTGGATTAATTAAATTATAATTGAAATAATCAAACCTTAGGAAAATATTATATTATAATTTAAAATTATTAGTAAATTAAAATGAAATGGTGGTTTTCAATTAAAACTATGTTTTTTAAATACTCATCAAAAATTAATCTTCTCAAAAAAATCACAACAAAACTCACCCTATGTTTATTTTGACACAATGAATTCAAAAATATTTTTTATTTTATAATATTAATTTTCTATAATTTTAAATACTTAATTTTTTTAATGTTCATAAAATGAAACAAAAAGTAGTTCAAATATGAAAATAGTATTTTTAAAACATTTAATGATTATAAAGAAAATTAAGTACTCTTATATAAATATATTTTATATATATATAAACCCATTATAATAAGTATTTATAAATGAGTTATTACAATGAATTTTTCTTATTCTAATAGCTATATTATAATAATCGAATTTAAATTTCTATATTAATAATATGTCGAGGTTTTGATAAAACATGGTTTCATGTGTCGGGAAAGATAACCTAGTGTTTTGTATATTGATTGATAAATTATGGTTTCACGAATTCATGTTTTACATGTTGTTGTGTGTAATTAAAGACAAAAACAAAATATAAATTATTAGAAAAATTTTATTTGTAAAAACTCAGGTTGTTACATTCTACCACCCATTAAATGATTTCTCCCTTGAAAGTAGTCACTATGATGAAATAAAATTAGGATACATATAACTCATCTTATCCTCAATATCCCATATAGATTCCTCAAACATATGGTATTCCATAGATCATTGAATATGTGAGTGTTCTTATTTCGTAGATCATTCATTATAGGATCCAAAATCTCAACCCATTTATCCTCATAAGAAAGATATTAATCTTATGATGTAATCTATTAGTTTAGTACATGTAAATCATTAGAAATTTTCTTGATCGTGAGAGATACATGGAACACATCACGGATTTGTAGTGGTTTTGTGGAAGTTCCATGTGAACTTTTACCATTATGACATGATCATGAATTTCATGGGGATAATATACCTAGGTCTTAGTAACCATATCTTCCAAAATCTCATAAACTTATCCCATTTAGAAATACATAGGAAAACCTTTTCAGCAACATAAAATTATTGATCACACTATAAATTATCAACATATATTTTTCATAGACACTGAAATTCCTTCATTCTGTGTTATGTCTCTAAGAATTATTCTATCTTAGGCCTCAGTGGCTTTATTTAACCAACATAAATCTAGAGTGTTAGACCTATACATTTTATTCCCAATAATGACTCATAATTATCCATATAAATTCTTGATTTAATTCTATTATTCTATGAAAACTCAATTATTGGAAGGTGTTGATCCCAACCACCTCAGAATTATTGTGAACTAGTTAACAACATAACCTCTATAGTTAGAATTGTTATTTGAGGTTAACCAACTTTTTAAGGATGATATGTCATGTTGAAACTCAAATCTATTTCATGATCATAATAATTAATTCAATAGAACATTAAAGAGAACCTATGATCCAAATAAAATAAAATGGAATTTGGTACTCCCTGTAACCATAAACTCTGGAACATTTTTTTCACACCAAGGTTTTTAACTTTTACTTAGTTCTAGTTTTGGTTGAGTTATTAATAGTTCTCATTGGAGCTAGGTGTGATAGGTTTTAAATTATAGAATTTTTTTATCTTCTATTCTTGTCTTATATTTTTTATATAGTTTACCCTATATCCCCTATAAATTTGTATGAATGTCGTTGAGTTTTGGGTGGATAGAATATGTTGCACGGTTTTCCCGTAGAATTTACTAAACCATGCATCCACACCATGCACAGATGTCTAGGTCAAATTTTTTTTTGGTTTTACCATGTTTTCCCTTTCAGTCATAACCCTAGTTCCATCATTGATTCTCCTATTCATAACTTACATCCATGGAAGGCTCCCAAGCTCGCTCAAGCATCCATGGAAGCCATTTTTATCGGGATTTATTGTTGGAACTTTAATATTCTCCAAGAGATTGATTCCCTATCTGGTTATTTTTATTCTCCATAGAGTTTATTCCCACTTTCTTGAAGTTCCACTTCAAAAACTACTAGGCAATTGTACCTAGGTTTTGATTTTGAATTAATTGGTTCAATATTTTACATTAGGTTTCATTTTCAGTCCCTTGTGGTGAGGCGGTGGTGCAGTTGAAGTTCCAAAAAAAAATTGGTATATTTAACTTATAAGGTATATTATCCCATGATTATAAATTCGTTAATGAATTTATCTTTCTTTATTGAACTGTTATTCATGTTTTTCTTAAATTTTTTTGCTGCGAAAATCATTTTTGGTAACATTGGTTAAGAGGTTGATTTTAAAGTATCAATTTTTTGTGAAGATGAGTGACTTCCATCTGAAATCTATGTTGTATCATTTGTGGTAGTTTTTTGATTCATGGAACTATTTTCTTAATGGATTATTGGGATGCCATTTCTGTTTTCCTGGTGTTGGTGTTTTTTGTCCATAAAAGAGTTATTTTGAATGGGATCTATGTGCAAAACCTTATTATGCTTCTTGAAATTATTTATGGAAATTTTTATTGGTTTATTGAATCCCTAAAATTGTGAAAAAAAAATTGGTACTATTTGGTGTGTGTATATTCCATAAATGTTATTTTTATGTTCAAATGGTATTGAAAACTTTTGAAACATGTTTGAGCACAAAGAGGGAAACTTGAGTAACTAGGTAGGGGGACTAGGACTTGAATGCCATTGATCCTGAGTGGTTTCATCCCAGTTTCACTTAGCAATATTCACAAGGAAAACACTAACTAAACTATAATGATGATTGGGGACCACTAGGCCATTGAGGTTTCCCCTCCTAGTGGCTCATTCATGAGTTAGGTATTTTTATTGATACTTTTACATCGAGGTACGATGTACCTAGGGACTACAACTAGCTAGTGCCTAGGGGTGTTCCCATTACTAGTGCTAAATGACTATATGATAGTCACCATTGATATATGGTATTTTTTGATAGAAAATTTTGTATTATCCAAATTTTCATTAAAATTATTTTCTCCTTGAAGTTTCCCCCTTAAAAACTGTTTTCATTTGAAGTTGCATCCTTTTTAAAAATTATAAATGGAATTTCATGTTTATAAAATCATTTAATAATTATGTTATAGAATGTTTATCACATGTATTATATTTCGTTGGAATCCTACTAGGATTAGGAACACACTATATATAAAATTTTTTGTTTAAGTATACATGGTAATGTTTGTTGATGATTTGGGAAAAGTTTTTAGAACCTGTGGTTTGTGTTGCTAGTAGTCCTTCTTGGTGCAGTGTCATGGATAAGGCTTGAGAACGATGCACCCTTTCCATGAGGTGGTTCTTGGGATGTTATTTTTGGATTTATTTCCTTTTATTAGTCATTATGTTTTTTATAAACCTATGTATTTCAATTATAAATTTTTTTAAGGATGGTTTGGTTTAAAAATTTCAGATTCATTTTGATAGCTTTTGTTTGTGGTTTTAGGTTTATAAATTCTTCAAATCATTCCAAAATTTTATTTATGATACCAATTAACTTGTTCTAGTCCATGGGGATGTGGAAACCCCTTTGGGCCAAGCATAGACAGGGTTGGGTGGCGGTTTGGATGGAGACCAGATCTGGTTCTTGACAAATTGGTATTAGAGAAGGTTCACTCCCTAGGGTATTGTTCTCGTGGGAAAGATTCTGGGTAGACCAGAGTTAGTTTTTTTTAAATATATGTTCTACTTATGATTAAGGTGACTTTATAAAAAACCTATTTGTGGGATTCTAGTAACCAGAGGAATTAGGGATCCATCTATGCCTTTCTGTCCTTGTGGTTTTTCGTTATTTAGAAATAAAATGGGAGTTTTGCCAATAGTCTTAGTGAGCTCACAAGGCCTGAAAAGCCATACGGAGTTGGGGATATTATCAAAGAACACTCTTTATGAAATTGGTGTGACTAAAATATGGCTTCAAACCATATTTCTGAGTCATCCATCGGAACTATTTCCCCTCATATTCATTCGACCTATTTATGGGAATTGGAAAATCATTTTGAAATATCTTTTTTCAAATTTTGTTAAAACAAATTTAAAATGAAAATAGATTTGATTGTATGGGGTTTAGTTTATCAAAATTTGGTTGTTCTAATTTAAACATGTGGTTTACTGAAATTAATTTTCGAGTAATCATAAGTGATGTTAAAGTAGGTTTTGGGAGTCTATTTTATATGGGATTTTAAAGTGAGAATGGTGTGATTTTCCAAGGGATTGAAAATTGGTTTTCTGAACTATTTTAAATGAGGTATTAAAGAATATTTTTTTTCACGAAATGGTCTTTATGTATGATGATATTGGATTTTTATAATTAGGACATGTGAATTCACAAACTAGATGTTTTCAAAATTAATGTTGAATTTAAAATGGGTTTTAAAATTCTATGTTATATGGAATGAAATGTTTTGAAATTGACGTGTAAGGTATGAGACTGAAATTTTATTTGGATGACTATTTCTTGTTGAAATTTTTTCCCATGATTCAATGTTTTTTTAATGGTGTTTGTTTTTATAAATCATATTTTTCTATATTTGTAATGGGTTTAGCTTTTTGAATAGTGTTTTAGAGAAGAAAGGTGGGGGTTCATTATTGTTTTGAAAAATGGATTGAAATTTTTAGAACTTTTGTTTTTCTATGAGTTGTAACATGAATATGATATGTGACGTAAGTGAATGGGTTCCTAGTTTGGAACAAGTATAATTCTTGTGAGAGGATCAGTGGGATCCCATTGGAGAATGTGTATTCCACCCTACTAGTTTTATTTTCAGAATTGATTTTAAAGAAATGGTGGATTGTTTGGTGATAGATAGTAGCACATTGAGTGTTCTTGTGTTTTGGGAAGGTTGTAGAGGGGTGTTTTAGGTTCTAAATTCTTTCTTATTTGGATTATTATTTGGGTGTGTGTTTCGTTTGTAGTTTAGTTAAGTGTTTTGGTTAGTGGTATTTTTTGAAAATTGACTTTGGAATCCTTTTTAGTGGTTCCCCTCTTCTGTTCTATTCTAGTTTGTGGTACATTTTGACCGAAGGACCAGCTTAGTTGGGTCCTCAGTTTTTCTTTTTTTCTAGGGTGTTCCCCCATAATGTGTAAGTTCACAATTGATGTGTGGTTAAGGGTAATTTTCCATTGTTATATCCTTTAATTGATAAACAAATGGAAATTATTCTCAAGATTTTTAGATTTATTCTACCACTCATCTTTTCCAGTCAAGTGGGTCCTCTTGTAGAAGGACATTTGTTGTGGTAGGTTGAAATATACCTTATTCTCTTTGGTTTCCAGATTCATAAAAAGTGAATTTTGACACTATTTTTTAGTAAGGTATATATGGAAGCACTTAAGGGGAATTATTGCAAGGAAAGCCAAATAAGACGAGATTTGATGTTCTTGGCTACAATATTTATGGGCCTTTGGGTTTTTTGCTGGTTTCTTATAATAAAATGTTTCATGTTACGACACCAGTGTGTCAAATCTGTTTGTTAGAGGATTTTATTGTTACTTGTGGTAATCACATGTTGTTTGCAACTCAGTGTAGGGTCCCACTCTTTATAATGCCTATATGGGTTGTTAGGGTCATGTTAAGTGGTGTCTTGATATATTGTGATTTCATTTAATTGTAATGGTGTATGTTGTAGAACTTTTTATGGATCTACACTTAAATGAAAGAATGTCTTATTTTGGGAATTCCTAAAATTATCGATCCTTGATGAAGTTGTCTTCCTTATTTTCTTTGTACTTATGTTTCTTGTTTTGGGAGTGAGGGAAAATGCCTACGCATTTCCCAAGACCCCATCATGGTGAATGTGACATGTTAGATTAAAGTGTGTTTTAGAGTGTGTTATGTCTTGCTGGTTTTCACTGAGAGGTGATGTGGATTATTGGGGCACCATAAGGAGATGTTTTGATCAGGGGTTCATCAACACATGAGTACGAGTTATGAGATTCTTCAATAATCTGAGCTCTAGCTGTAGGTCCTAAGGTGAAGCTGACACGTAGTTAGGAAAGTCCAATGGTGTAAGAGATTATAGACTAACTTTTATCTATATTGTGGGAAGTGGATACAGTTTGAGGTTTCTATGTTGTGGTTTCATTTCAAGTGGTTCAATGTGGTGGAAAGGGACGTGGGGACCCTATTTCCCAAGGTTTTGTTTCAAGTCAGTGGATGATTCCATCCTTAGTTATAGTGCGATGGGGTGATTTTGTATTCTCAAAATATGGTTCTTAAACACATGTGAGTGAATCTCACTATATAGTTGTTCATGTATAAATAACATTGTACACTTTTTCAAACTCGGTTTTGGTTGAACTCATCTAAGGATGGTAATCTTCGTGGTATTGGTGAACCACATATGGTATCTACTAGTTTTGTGTTTTAGCTATCACGCCTCTTTATGGTGGGAGAATAATTTGTTCGAGGAGAACCCATGTTTGTTAATTTCAGGATTCTTTTATCGGAACGTGTTATTAGGTTAAAATGGTTGGTTACTATGGCGGGGATACACACTATGGGTCACATCTAGGTTAATTTAAAATAAGTCTACTATTAGTATACCCTTTTGGTGGGGAGTCTGTTCAGGCATCCCCTATTGTTGTCCTAGTTCTGTATCAAGAAATTAAGTTGTCTCTTGTAGTGGAGAGTCTTCTTGGGTCTCCCTGTATTCGAAACTTGGTTTTGTCCATGGTGTTAGAATAGAATTAGGTAGTATCATTCAGAGTTATCTAACCACTAACCTTATTTCTTGGGTAAATGTTGGGGTTAGATTAAACCCAATGGTTTTGTTGAATTTAGGTTGTGGTGACCTCGTATGAATGTGCTGATTGATTCAAGTAAATTTCTTGAGAATCATTTGGTAGTGTTTATGGTGTTTTTTCATGGGACGTGGTTCAATTATGTATTCTCATTTTAATAAAGTGGGGTAAATTTTTCTTAGTGAGAGTATCATTTCATTTTTTTGGTTCACTAGAGGTGTTTTGTAATTTTAGAATAGGTGACCCTTAGAGGGGGAGTCAGTCAATGGCCTCTCAAGTATGCCCATTACACATTTTTTCATTTGGTATTGTCCTTATTAGCCTTTTTTTGTTTTTATTGGGAAACCCCCTTTGAATTTGGAAATTATATCAGGTTTGTTTTTTTATATGCCCTTATTGTGTCTTTTTGAAGATGAAAAGCATCATAGTGGGGATAATTGTCACACCTAGGTTTTTAAACATTACTCCATTCCATTTTAGGCTTAGTTTTAGTCATTTTCTCAAGAGTCAGGTATGATAGGTTTGAAATTATGGTGAATTATTTATCTTATTTTATTGTCCTATAATTCCCCCTATGTTACCACTATGCCCCCTTTAATTTGGAAGAAAATGGGAATGTTTTGGGTGTACAAAATAGGCCACATGGATTGGATGCATGGTTTACTAAACCCTGAATCCAAACCGTGCACAGGTGTCCAAATCATAAAAAATATTTTTCAATTCCAATTTTTTCCCTTCTGGCCGTAAACCCTGTGCACCCATTTCTTCCCCAATTTGCGTCTTATAGTTATGGAAGGCTATAATTCTCCCACAAGCCTCCTAAGAACCCATTTTATGGAGTTTTGGTGGTGAAAATTCAAGATTCATCATGTTAGTGATTCTCTCTATTCTTTATGTAATCATCCTTAGGTTTTATTAATACTTTAATGATGTTTCACTTCTCCAGTTTCTAGGGCTTCGTATGTAGGGATTTATTTGGTGTTACTTGGTTCATTCATGGGTATTAGGGTTTATTTTTACCCCCTATGGTGGGGCAGTGCTGCAGTCTAATTTTCATAGAATCCTTAGGGGTATTCGACATATAATGTGTGTGATTCCATGTGTAGACATTCTATGATGAATTTATCTTTCTTTATTGACCTTTTCATGTTTCGCTTCTTTTATGTTTCATGAAAGAACCATTTTTTGTAACATTGGTTATGTGGATGATTTTAAAGTAGATTTTTTTGCGAAAAAGAGTGTTTTTCATGTGAAATTTATATTGTATTTTTTTGGGTAATTTTCTGATTCAAGGAATTGTTTTTTTAAAGGATTAAATGGCATACATTTCTAATTTGGAATGGTTTTGATTGTATTTTTTTCCTTAAAAGAGTACTTTTGAATGGGATTTATGTGAAAAACCTTTTTATTCATCTTGAAATGGTTTTATGAAATTTTTAATGGTTTATATAATTCCTCAAAGGGTGAAAAGCATATATGGGTACTGTTTGGTAGGTCTACAGAAATTATGTGGTATTTTTATGTGAAAATGGTATTGATAACATGTGTAACTTGTTTGAGCACAATTTGGGAACCCCGTGTATCTAGGCTGAGGACTTGGATTTGCATTCTAGGGATCCAGAGTGGTTTCATCCCTATGTTACATAGCATGATTGACAATGGAAATACAAAATAAACTATGATGATGATTGGGGACCACTATTTAATTGGGGTTTCTCCTTCTAGTGGCTTGTGGAAAAGATGAATATTTTTTAAGGAAGCTTTTACACAGAGATACGATGGACCTAGCATCCACAACTAGCTAGTGGCTAGAAGTGTTCCTATGATTAGTTCTTAGTGACTATATGACACTCCCCATTTGTATATGGTGTGTTTGGTTGTAAAATTCATTATAATTTACATTTTAATTTAATTATTTTCTCCTAAAAATTTCTCCCTTAAAAACTGTTATCATTTGATGTTCTGTCCTTTAAAATATTATTACCTGAATTTCTTATTTATAAAAATATGCAGGATTTTATTCATAGAATTCCTGTGACATGGAATCTCATTATTTGGAATCCTACTATAATTAGGATCACAATCTACTTATACCAGTGGGTGTAAGTAGTCTTGGTAATGCTTGTTTCATGTTTGGGTAATACTTTTAGAAATAGTGGTTCGGGTTGCTAGTTGTCCTTCTCGGTGTGGTGTCATGGAGATGGATTGGGGGCGATGCCCCTGGGGCATGAGGTGGTACATGGTATATTATTTTTGGATTTATTCCCTTGGGATAGTAATTGGGCTTTGAATAAACCTATTTATTTCAATTCTGAATTTTATAAAGGATGGTTTGGTTTGAAAATTCCAGAATCGTTTTGCTAGACATTGTTTGTTATTTTATGATTATAAACTCAGGTAAATAATTCCCAACATTTATTTATGATACCTAGGAACTTGATCCAGCCCATGGGGATTTTGATCACACTTCGGGGCTTTCCACAGACTGAGTCAAGCACCTTTTTTATGGATACTTGATCTGGTTTGTTACAATTTCTACCCATCTTTTCTTCTCTAAATTTTCCTTTTCTACCTTTTTAATAATCACATGGATTGATGGATGAACAAACAATAGAATAAAAAAATATTTTTCTCATTCATTCAGGATTTCCATATACATCCTTTGAAAATGAAAAAATGGATCATTTGTGACCCTCATCATGGATAAGGTATCACAGTGATTTTGAATAAAATAATTGACCAAATTGTTCTCTTTCACATGGTGGTAATGTATAAGGATATAAAAATATTTTAACAATTATTACCATCATCATTGGAACATATTCAACTCCTTCTATGTGAGTATGTACGTAAAACTATTATGATCAGTATATATATAACACTTTTCTCCATAATTGTAATGACTCAGTATCATTACTGAAAAAATTAATGTAGCTAACTCAAAAATCACGAGTTGGGTAATTTTCTCATGAGTCATCAATTGTTTGGAGGAAATATCTATAACCATATAATTATATATGATAACACATCTCAATACTTTCTTGGATGAGTCACTATAAATAAAAAACCTTTCTCCAATACTGGGTAATGTAATCACAGGTGCAATGACCAATTGTCTATTTTGTTAACTGAATTTTTCCTCAAATTCATAAATATAGAGGAACATGACTCCCTTATGAGAAAACTTGTTTAGAGGATTAGGTTGTAATGAGAAATTATACCAAAATCCTCATTAATGTGTAGAAAACTAGGGAAACTACAAATATCAGTCATCTTGTTTGTTCTCGGAAAAAATTCAATAATCTATTTCTTTTATGTATCTAATAATATTCCCTCTTTAGAGATTACGTTACCCAAAAATGAATCCTTTCATAGAAAATGATCCCAGTTCGTAAATTTATCATATATTTTCGATTCCCTCATTGTCATTATTACAATTCTCATCTAATCTTCATGATCTTCCTTTCTCTTTGAATAGATAAGAATATTATCAATAAAGAATACAAAAAACTAATAAAGGTAATATATTTGGACTATATTCATTAAATACATGAATATTGTATGTGAATCAGTTATAAGGAACAAAATAATTTTATATTCATGGTGTTTATACCTTATACATAATGGATTTTTTTGTGATATCTTCTTTATTAACCCTAAATTCATGATATTCAAATTGAAGGTCTATCATAGAAAAGTATTGAACTCCACATTGTGGATCAATAAATTCATCAATATGAGGAATATGATAGTTTTTCTTGATTTTGATCCTATTCAGATCATGAAAGGTAATCTAGGGTCACAAAAATACATATTTATTTTTCAATAAAACATCATGTTCTCCCCATGGTGACACACTTGGTGGAAGGAATCCCTTGTCAATTATTTCCTGTAGTTTCTTATTCAATTCTAGAAACTCAATTAAGGCCATTATATAGGGTAACATTGAAATTGGTGTGGAAATAGGTATGAGTTATATCGAGAACACAACATCAGATTTTGGTGGAAGGATATGAAACTATTTTTGGAAGACATCAACAAAATCCCACACAACAGCCATACAATAGATTTCACATTTCTGCCCAACCATTTGAGATAAACAACACTTATCAATGTGTATTAAGATCAATATAATAGATATAATATATATAGTAAGTTCATTATTATCATCAAATTGATAGATAATCATAGGATGTTTTGACATATCATTGGTGTATTTTCTTCCTTGACAATTGATGTGGGATTTTTGTTTAAAAAACTAATCCATTTCTAATATGATATAAAATTAAATCTCAGAAAGAAAGAAAATATTTACATGAAGCACATTCCAACCAATATCAACTAGAAATAAATCATAATTGTGAGAGGAAATTATCGTACCATTATGGGTTTTAAATTCTAATTCTATATATAAAAAATTGGGAGATATAATGAAACCATTATAAATTTCATTAGATATGATATAATGGGTATATATATAGTGAAATATGGAATTAGTAGTTCTATAGTGGATGGAAAATATTCCATTACCACTTAATTATTTCACCATTCATCAGAAATAGTGACCACATGAAATATTCCATTTTCCCTCGACATAAGTATTTGTCTACATCGATCATCATCATTAACACTTTGGTTTGGGAATTGGTTAACATAATTCCCATTATCAATATAATTGAAAAAATGGTGTGGGGTGGTTAATTCTAAGAATATTTCTCACTTTTCACATTTTTATCTTAAATTTTCCCATTACATTTGATTTCTAATAATAGATGACCTTTTATTATACACTTAATATATATATTAGTTCAGTTATGAAAATTTCCCCCTTGTTTCTTCCAACACATTGACAATAAATGAATTCTCATATTATTCAATCTTGGGATTTTGGATTTCTCATTAAAATCCATATTTCTAATCATTTAAAATACCTAAGATTTATACATAACTTCAACCTACATTTGAACCATGATAGCACAAAAAACAATATCTCTTTAGCTACTGATGTATTATTTGGATCACTCCATCCAGAGGATCGGTTTTCTAATACAGAATAATCAATCAACCTTAAATTCATGTTGGATGAGAATGCCCAAAAGGTTCTTCACATATATTGTAATACTATCCTCATAGGTACTAATAGATTCATTATACATTTTCATTAACTCAAGGAACCCCTTCTCCAACTTTATAAAAAGAACACGAGTAAAGCATTTTTTTAAAATAAGTCCATGAAAATAGCAAGAGAGCCTCAAACAAGTTGGTGAGGACTCGCTAGGTGCATCCAAGAGACCCGAGATCAAATATGGGTGGAGGCATATTCTCAGGTTACTGTAGCAGAAACTGTTCAGTACTGTAGCAGCCAGAACTATTCATCCATCTCGGCCTTCGGGCCACCAGTTTGGTCCTCGGGTCCTACAAGGCTTTCGAGCCATCTAAGGCCTTCGGTCCAGTTTATTATCAAGGTATTCGGGACACCTTAAGGCCTTTGTGCCACCCCAAGGCCTTCAGGCCATATGAATGCAGGCCACAGACACAATACAAAATAAGAGCAGCCCCAGAAGAGGATTCAGAGCAGGTGCACTCACCAGAACATAGCCAAATGGATTTTCAGAATTAGAGGGTATGGCTATGCCATCGGTACCAGCAAGTGCTTTTACGGGAAGCCTAGCCAGACAGTCATGTAAAGGTGGAGAGCTACTATCAGGATGCAGGTTCTAGGGAGGGGCAGTTCATTGTAGATAGTCTGGTTGAATTCCCTAAGACCTTCGGGTCATGTAATCTCCTAAGCCTACAGGCCACGTAATCTCTGAGCCTACGGGCCTTGTATAGTTCCCCATCATCCCTTGAAAAGGGAGGTTATCAAATATCAATAAAAATGGAGGCCTTCAGGCCATTCAGGCAGTCCATGACAACATTCCAATCAAGGGAATCTATTTCTTTCTATAGTCTCACATTCTTGAAAAGATACCACCATTGATTTGGTTCACCATGAAAATAAAATAGGTGTAAAATGACTTATTCATTCCCTAAACACTAGAATATAGAAAAAATATTTTTAGTGGTACTAAACCATTGTTCAATATCTAGTATTATAGTAGTTCCACTGAATGATGTTTGAAATTTTATTTTGAATGAATTAATAATACATTATTCTCTACTTTTTTCATGTCTAAATACTACATGATTATGATCTTTAGAAACCTATGTGATCATAGAAACAATATTTTTCATTCTAACTCCCAAAACATTTGGATTATAAGAAGGAAAATCATTGCATTATTAATCACACATAGTGTTAATGTTGTTCCTTCAGGTTCCATCCATTGAATAAAATGAAAACCTATTGTGTGAGAAAAAGTTATCCTGATGGGGAACCAAATAATTAAGAAAAATAACTTATAATATGTCTAAATAATGAAACCATTTTATTTACTATAGGACACCATAGGTTTATCCTATATTATTCATATTTATATTCTATTTAATTACTTCATTATGGTTTGTAATGATTTTGTGAATTACTAATTAATATCTCCCTGGGGTGTCAATCCAGGTTTGTAGTAAGATCTGTTTTCATGCACCAGTTCCTCACTGAGTCTATCTCAATAAAGAGTTTTTGGGGTTTTCACCCCTTTGTATATGTGTTCTATAGTCACATAAAATTTTAGTATCTATCCAAAAATGTAATTTCTCAAAAACCAATCTCTCTTCCTCTTAACAAAAATGTAGTATATTTTCTTATAATTTGACTAGTCCTTACACTTATCGTTAGACATTTACATAGGTTTCTCCCTATGGTTTTATCATCCTAGTTTCCACAAATTATGTAAATTCTGCTCCATAAAAACTATAGAGACCTAGGATTAACATACATAGAAATTAAAACATTTTTTTGGAATATTCACAGCATTATATAAACACACGTCTGTGGACTATAATATTTTAGAGTGTTCTTAAAGAAGAAAACATAAAAAAATTTCCATAATTGAGCAATGGCATCTCCCACTATATTCTTCAAAACTGTCACCCCTCATAGATTTATAATACATTATAAATATCATTATAACTATGGAAAAGGAAACATAATAAAGGTTGAGCTCAGATGCTCAATAATGGTAATAAGGGTAAAAATGTATGCATAACATGAACATAAAGATATAATAACATTATTGTAATGTTTGAAAACCATACCATACATATCAAATATCATATATACAAGTCAATGAATAAATATTGGTAGTTCAAATTACACAAATGAGAAGATAATCATATAACATGACCAATAAGATCATATCATAGTCATACGACATGGAATTTTTGGTATAGACGTAAGCATATAAAATGTAACACCCGAGACTTTTATGAGAAATATTTTGTTTTTATGTTATATAAATCATCAAAAGAATCTTTCACTACACACAACACTAGCTTGGCTTGCTTTACATGCAACCGCAGCCTTCCTCGATAGCTTGCATCGTACGCAATACCGAGTTTCACTAAACAACGATATGCTATTAAAATATTATTAAAACTAGCCGTTATGAATAGTAATAACCACTTTTTAAAATTTTCTAAAATTTATTTTTGAAAATGGACATCATTTTTGGATTCGGAATATCGAAATTATCCTACGGTGAATTTTTTTTATTTTTCTGAAAACTTTCAATTTTTGATGAATAGTGAAAACACTGGGTTACTATTTAAAAACTGACTCTTTATTTAAATAATTATTTATTTTATTTAAAATTATATTTGGTCAAAATTGATACAAAATACCTATATAAGTTCAATGAAATTCATTGCAGTCATTTTATAATAATTTTAGATATATAAAACTTTTATGGAACTTTTCACAGTCTTTTACCCACCTCCTAGGAGAATTTCCAAATTTACATAAAAACTAATTTTACTGTTTCTGTGAGTGGAATTTCAAAAATCTGAGAGACATGGTTAATATCAAGGACTAAAATGTGGTTCAATGAGATGAAAATAATTTTTGGTGAATAGTAACTTTTTACTTTTTTTACCATGGTTAAAAGTAATAAGGGTAATTAACGTTAAAAATGATATTATTATTACCCTAACACATTTCCTAATTCTATTGGATAAGTTTAATTGGACCAAAAACAAACTTAGGAATAAAATATTACCATTTGGGCCCACATTGATTAGATTAGGACATTTATTATTAATTTAGTTAAAAAGGGTTAAAATAGTTAAAATCAAAGTTTAATAACTAAATCATTTTTAATATAGGGTTATACATAAGATAAATTCGACTATAAATATTAATTAGAAAGATAAAAATATTTCCTACATAATGGTATTTTATTTGTAATTTTTATACATTATATAAATTTATTTATTTATGACACAATGATGATGCAGTAATTATCTTATTAATGATATATTATCATAATTGATGTTATAAATACCCAAATAATTGTAATTTGATAGTTTTTATGAATTAAAATAATTTTATATGTTAATATTACATGTTATTAGTTATTTAATTAAATTTTTTCGAATTAATATTTCTGTTATGAGTTTCACAGAAATCAATTACCAAGTTGTGTCAAAATTGACATAAAATTGTTTTTAAAACAACTATTATATTATTAATTGATATTTTATTGATAAAAATATAAGGTTCGGCCAAATGACTCAGATAAGGTTATATATATTAATAATAAACAACTTGTGGTTCGTTTGTCTTGTTATAGTATGTTTATTAACCTTATAGTGTAAGAAAACAAGAAGACACGGTAAAAGTTAAATTATCTAACTTAAAGTTAAATCTAAATGATAAGGTTAAAATAGATACCTAAACTTGTCTAAATTATATTGGAGGAGAGTTTATTGGTCAATACAAACCTTATATTCAAAATAAATCAATTTGGAGCTATTAAAAACCGAATATGACTTTATAATAAAATAATATTTTTAGTTTTTCCAAAGGTGCCCCTCTCCTCCCTTATAAAAGGGCACCTCCTCCCTCTCTTCCTCACCCCACTTTGAGACTTCAATATCGGCCAACCCCTGTCAAATAATCTTCTCCACTTCCCTAGAAATATCCTAGAGGTCCTGGTCTTCTTCAAAGACACATTTTAGTGCCCTAAGAGGAGGTCACAAAGAGGCGCTTCAAAGAAGAGGTAATGTCTGTTACCGATTCTTTCAACATTATTTCTTCTTCTACTTCTTCGTAGTTAGTTGTATCATTATGAAGTAATAACATCAGTATCAATAATATACTGGTATGTTATAATAAGTTTGAAACAACCCTATTTCACCATCTATCCATCCTATAGAAAATGAAATCACCGCGCGCGCGTACGTACGGAATACCGTCTCCACGCCCTGGGGTAATCTATTTTCCACCACCACCTTACTTGGATGGGTATAATTGTGTAAATAATAACTATATATGATAATTTTAAAGTGATATTTATTCTGAAATATTATACATAGACTCTAATACAATTCCATGATCATGGGAACGATATCATCGCTCGTTCGTACGTACAGAATACCGTCTCCACGATGTGATACGACTCATTGTACATGATCATTATTGCATAATAATTAAATAAATGAATTGAAGGAATCAATATGATATATATTACACTAATACAATTCTGGAAATGAGGTATCTATAACCTAAAAAAAGAATAAAAATTTATTCGACAAAACACGCATAAGAACAAAAGGAAATAAACACCCGAATAACAAGTAACAATGAAATATTACTAATAAGATGTTAAAAATATGACCATATATGATATAATAAAAATATGTATGATTCTGTAATATGTCAATGACATTATCTAAATCATTATACAGGAGGTTCAGACACTTACGAAGCAAATCGGACCAAAGGTAATGGAAAATATCACAATCTCATTTTTATCTGAGATTGTTTATACTTTGGTATTTAATGGGGTGTATTTTATCATCCACATCCAAGTTTCCTCAATATGTAATATTATTTCCATCCACCTACAATTTTTTAAAACCAATTTTACCCTTCGGTGAGTTTTTATTAAATGATATGAAAGGAATCTTTTGTCGTTTTTCATACGAGGTACTTTTTGACTTTTCCGACAAATGTACGAGAAGAATTTTTTTTAACTTATATTGCATGAATGGATTTTTTAAAAAATTATTTCCCAGAAGCTTCCTTTAAATGTTTTCAATTTTATTTTTGATCAACTTTTTTTATTTTAAAATTGTATGATATGTTAATAAAGGAAAATGTTTTTGAAGTAAAAAAAAAATTCCTCAAGAATGGAATTCAAGTGTTTTATCCAAATTATTTTCCATCTAAGATAATATAGGGTTCTGTTTCTATACCTATTATTACATTGATTTGATTATGTTGTGATGGAATTATTTTTATGAATTCCTTTATCTTATATGAATTGATTTATGATGTCATGATGTTTTAGAATACCATTTTTATTTCATGGGTTATGCAATGATGTATGATTTATGATTTTGTGGAACACATAAGAATGGTATCATTATGAGATGGGTGGGACCTATATCTACCTCCAATGCATTGGGTAAAGATTTATATCTCATGAGATAGACATGGAGGGAATGGTAGGTTAAACTGGTTCAGTGAAACAGGACTGAAACGAGGATTAAACTTGGTTCAGAAATGGACTTTTTCTACTAAGATAGTCTTGGCTATGTGTCTTGACTACTGAGAAATGATTCTCTGTGATTATTTGTGTATTCCAAAAAGTTTCATGATTTATGTTATGCTTATTGGGATTACATTTCACTACTATGATTTATCCCATGATATGAAATTATGATCTCTTTTGCAGGTTAATATTTCCAAAATGTTATGTTCTTATGAATATGATGTGATTGATATTTCTTCTGTATACCCTTACTGAGCATTTGAGCTCACCCTTTTGTATGTTTTCATTCACCAGGTCAGGAATAAGGTTATTAAGTAGGATATTCCAAGAGGGACTCTAGATATGATGAAATAAATGGGAGACAATGTAGATGCTTTATGAACCAGTTGTTTATGTTTCCCAGTTTCTAAAGACACTATACATATACGATCCTTTCATGGTTTTGTTATATGCTGTAATAAGTTTACTTCAAAATTTATGTATTAACAATGTATGTATTGTATGGGTCGTTATAGTTGGTATCAGATGAAAGGTATAGTCAAGCTTTGGAAACTAGGAAGTGAAAGTCTTAGTAAGAACCCTAAGGATAAGTCTAATTATAGAACAAAATCTTAGTGTTTTCGAAATGGCCATGAACAACCTATGATTAGACCTTAACTGTAAATTTTTTTCTTGATTATGTGTTTTTCCTATTGTAAATAGTGTTTCTCAAACTATTATTCTTGGTTTTAGTCAATGGCTGGAACCAAAGGAACCGTGTTAATACGGAATACGATAGGCAACGCAATGATTCTCCCCCTGAGCAACCAAACGTTATGGGAGCGGGAATGAAAAATCTTGTAGCCATGCTCACACAACTTTCTCAAGCTATAAATCATGCAAGACTTCCAAACGAGCAAAGGAAGGAGCAACATTTTGTTGAATCCTTCCTGAGGCAGCGTTCACCTTTATTCAGCGGGTCTTCTGATCCATTAGTGGCTGAACAATGGATCAGTACCACTGAAAAGATATTTTCAGTTCTTCAATGTTCTGAACATGATAAATTCATCTTAGTAGTTTATCGTTTGGAACGTGATGCCGATCAATGGTGGAATCTTATTAAGAATATGAGGCAAAGGGATGAAATTGAGTCTATGGAATGGGACGAGTTCAAGAACTTATTTTTCAATAAGTACTTCCCTCGTATTCTCTGAAAAAAGATGGAGAAGGAGTTTCTTGATATAAAGCAAAAGGATGATGAATCTGTTGGTACCTACAAAGAAAATTTTACAAGACTTGCAAGTTATGCTTCTGGTATTATTATCCAACCTGAGAGTAAGATCGATCGATTCTTTAGTGGCTTAAAACCAAGTCTTCGAAGGGTGTTAGCCATAAGGGACTTCAATAACTACGAGGAAATCATTCGATGTGCTCTCAAAGTTGAGATGTATATTGAGGTAACCCATCAGTCATATGGGTTTGATAAGAAGAGGAAAATGGAATTCAAAGGAAAATCTAAAGAGCACACTGAAAAGAAGATGAATTTTGCCTTATGCTCAAAGTGTGGAAAGAAACATGGAGGAAATTTTCTTAAGGGAACAAGAAAATTTTATAAGTGTGTAAAATAAGGAAATCGGGCAATTGAATGTCGAAATAATGGGAAGAAGATGTCTAATGATGAAAACAATTGAAGGGATACAAATAATTAACCTACTACACTTCAATGTTTCAAGTGCAAGGAGATGGGGCATTATTCCAATCAATGCCCAAATCTAAGGGTTTATGATGATAATCGACGTCAACAAACTCTTAAGGCCAAAGACAAAGGAATGTCACATGAAATTACTATCGGCGATGTAGAGTACTACAACGAAGTGGTGAATGGTAAACTTACCATCCACTGTAAAGTAGAAAATGTTTTAATTGATTCTGGGTCGACCCACTCTTTTATTTCTGAAGAATTTTCTAGGGGTATCACCGTATTACCTGAACAATTAGATGTTGAGTTAGCTATGACAACCCCTAATGGCACAATAGTCACATCAAAAGTTTATAATTCTTCTCCGATTAATGTTTGTGGGAAAGTGCTTCCTGCAAATCATGTGATCCTTCCTATAGTGGAATTTGATGAGATTCTTGGCATGGATTGGATTTCTTTATATGGAGCTCAAATCAATTGCCATATAAGGGAAGTCACATTTCATATTCCATATCAATCTATGATCGTCTATCAATGCAAGGATGAACATAACCTTCCAGTGGAAATGTATTCCATCTTATGGGTCTTGATTCCTCTAAATGAAGGTTATTTATCTCAAATGGTTGGTGAGAAACTCATGATTAAAAATATTCCCATTGTACGGGAGTTTGATGATGTCTTTCCGGAGGAATTTCCGGTCTTCCACCAAATCGTGAAGTTGAGTTTTAAATAGAACTCGTACTGGGTGCTTTGCCTATTTCAAAGACACCTTATAGAATGGACCGAATTGAGTTGCATGAATTGATGAAGCAACTCCAAGATAATCTTGATAAGGGATTCATACGCCCTAGTGCGTCACCTTGGGGAGCACCTGTTCTGTTTGTTAAGAAGAAAGATGGATCAATGAGACTCTGCACTGATTATTGATAAATTAACAAGATCACTATAATGAACAAATATCCTCTCCCACGCATTGATGACTTATTTGACCAACTATGGGGAGCTCAATACTTTTCCAAGATTGATCTTCATTCAAGGTATCATCATTTAAGGGTCAAAAGGGAGGATATACCAAAGATGGCATTCCGTACAAGGTATAGACACTATGAATTTATAGTGATTCCATTTGGTCATACTAATTCCCATATTATCTTCATGGATATGATGAATAGAGTCTTTAGAGACTATCTTGATCAGTTTGTGGTAGTCTTTATAAACGATATTCTTGTCTATTCAAAGATCAAGTAAGAACATGAAGATCAATTGAGAATTGTATTGAAGACCCTATGAAAGGAGAAGATTTATGCCAAATTTACCAAGTGTGAATTTTGGCTTCAAAAAGTTTCATTTTTGGGTCACATAATCTCAAAAGAGGGGATATCTATGGATCCAGAAAAAACAGAGATTATCGAAAGATGGTCGAGACCAACAACAGTAACCGAGATCCGAAGTTTTCTTGGTTTGGCTGGATATTATCGACGTTTTGTGATAGATTTTTCACGATTATCTAATCCACTCACCAAGTTGACTTGGAAAGGATTTTTGTTTTTTTGGACTGAGGAATATGAAGACAATTTCAAGGAGTTGAAAAGAAGGTTATCCAGTGCACCAGTACTCACACTTCCTTAGAGTGGAAAATGGTTTGTTATCTATAGTGATGCATCCAAGAGGGGCGGGGTGTGTTCTTATGAAAAATGATATGGTGATAGCTTATTCCTCACAATAGTTGAAAATCCATGAGCAAAATTACCCAACTCATGATTTGGAGTTAGCTGTGGTAATCTTTGCATTAAAGATTTGGAGTCATTATCTTTTGGAGACAAGTGTGATATTTATACTGATCATAAAAGTTTAAAGTATATTTTCACACAAAAGGAGTTGAATATGCGCCAAAGAAGATGGATGGAGCTGATTAAGGATTACGACTGCTCAATTCATTACCACCCTGGGAAAGCAAACAAGGTGGCAGATGCATTAAGTCGACAAGACCATGCTAGCATATCCATGACGAGGATCACAAAAGATCCAATATTTATGGATTTACAAAGGATGGATCTTGGAATTATAATGGAAGGGGAAAATCGTATCTTTCTCAATTGAATGTTCAACCATCTATACATGTGATGATTAAAGAGGCACAAAAAGAAGATGTAGAGTTACAAAGGAAGGTGAGAAATGTTCCTGAATTCAACCTTGATTGTGATTGGATAATAATGTTCAAGAATTAGGTTTGTGTTCCTCCCATCGCAGAATTAAAGAAGGAGCTCCTAGATGATGCTCATAGTTATTCATTCTCTATTCATCAAGGAAGCACGAAGATGTATAGGGACCTGAAAGAGTACTTCTGGTGGGATGGCATGAAAAGAGATGTTGCTGAATATGTCTCTCGATGCTTGGTTTGTCATCAAGTTAAAGCTGAGAGACAGAAGTCTAAGGGGATGTTACAACCATTACACATACCAGAATGGAAATGGGAAAACATCACTACGGACTTTGTCACTGGACATCCTAAAACATCCAAAGGCAATAATGCTCTCTAGTTCATAGTTGATCGTCCTACAAAGTCGGCACACTTCATCGCTATTAGAGAGGATTTTTCTATGGATTAGTTTTCCAGGATATATGTGAAGGAAGTGGTAAGATTCCATGGAGTAACAATTTCTATTATATCTGATTGGGATCCGAGATCTACCTAGATGTTTTGGCGAAGTCTTCAGCATACTATGGATACAGAGTTGAGTTTCAGCACTGTTTATCATCCTCCGACAGACGGTCAATCTAAGAAGACAAATCAAACTCTAGAAGATATGTTGAGAGCTTGCTCTATGGATTTCAAAGGTGTTTGGGATCAACACCTAACTTTGGTGGAATTTTCTTATAATTAAAGCTTTCACTCCAGTATTCAGATGGCTTCTTATGAAGCTCTCTATAGAAATAAATTCAGGAGTCCAACTTGCTGGGATGATGTTTGGGAAATAAAGCTATTAGGACCTGATCTTGTTGATGAGATGGTAGAAAATGTCAGATCTATTCAACAAAACATTATAGAAGCTCAGAGTCGACAAATAAGTTATGTCGACAACTGAAGAAAAGACCTAGAGTTTGAAGTGGGTGATAAAGTGTTCTTACGAATATCTCCTTGGAAGAGAGTAATGATATTTGGAAAGAAGGGAAAGCTGAGCCCTAGATATATCGGTCCTTTCGAAATACTGGATCATGTTGGGAAGGTAGCTTACCGATTGGCGCTTCCACCGAATCTCTCCCAAGTTCACGATGTGTTCCATGTATCTCTCCTGAGAAAGTACATACCTGATCCTTCACATGTACTCACCTCAGAAGTTCTACTGCTGCAACAAGATCTTTCATATGAAGAATAGTCGATAGAGATTCTTGATCGTAGTGAATAAGTCCTACAGAACAAGACCACTCACTTGGTGAATGTTTTATGGAGGAATCACCAATTAGAAGAAGTTACATGGGAGCTTGAGGATATAATGAGGGAGAGGTATCCTCATCTTTTTGTAACAAAGTGACGAATTTCGAGGGTGAAATTCATTTTAAGGGGGTAAAATGTAACACACGAGAATTTTATGTGAAATATTTTGTTTTTCTGTTATATAAATCATCAAAGGAATCTCTCACTACACACAACACTATCTTGTCTTGCTTTACATGCAACCGCGGCCTTCCTCGATAGCTTGCGTCGTATGCAATACCGAGTTTTACTAAACAACGATATGCTATTAAAATATTATTAAAACTAGCCATTATGAATAGTAATAACCAGTTCTTGAAATTTTGAAAATTTTATTTTTCAAAAGGGACTTCATTTTTGGATTTGAAATATCGAAATTATCCTAGGGTTAAATTTTGGTATTTTTCGGAAAACCTTCAATTTTTGATGAATAGTGAAAACACTGGGTTACTATTTAAAAACCTACTTTTTATATAAATAATTATTTATTTCATTTAAATTTATTTTAGGTCAAAATTGATACATAATACCTATATATGTTCAATGCAATTCATTGGAGTCATTTTATAATAATTTTAGATATATAAAAAGTTTATTGAACTTTTCACCGTCTTTTACCCACCTCCTAAGAGAATTTCCAAATTCACATAAAACCTAATTTTACCGCTTTTGTGAGTGGAATTTCGAAAATCTGAGAGACACAGTTAATATCAAGGACTAAAATGTTGTTCAATTAGATGAAAATAATTTTTGTTGAATAGTAACTTTTACTTTTTTTTCCACGGTTAAAAGTAAATAGGGTAATTAAGGGTTAAAATTATATTATTATTAACCTAACACATTTCCTAATTCTATTGGATAAGTGTAACTCGACCAAAAACAACATTAGGATTAAAATATGACCATTTAGGCCCACATGGATTAGATTAGGACATTTAGTATTAATTTATTTAAAGAAGGGTTAAAATAGTAAAAATCAAAGTTTAATAACTAAAGCATTTTCAATATAGGGTAATACATAATATAAATTCTACTATAAATATTTATTAGAAAACTAGAAATATTTCCAACATAATGATATTTTATTTATAATTTTTATAAATTAAATAATTTAATATATATATGACACAATGATGATACATTAATTATCTTATTAATGAAATATTAACATAATTGATGTTATAAATATCCAAATAAATACAATTTGAGACTTTTTATGAATTAAACTAATTTTATATGTAACTATTACATGTTATTATTGATTTAATAAACATTTTTAGAATTAATATTTCTATTATGATTTTCATAAAATTCAATTACCAAATAGTGTCAATATTGACATTAAATTGTTTTTAAAAAATATATTATATTATTAATTGTTATTTTATTCCTAAAAATCTAAGGTTCGGACAAATGACTCAGATAAGGTTATATATATTAATAATAAACAGCTTGGGGTTTTTTTGGCTTGTTATAGTATGTTTACTAACATTATAGTGTAAGAAAACAAGAAGACAGGGTAAAAGTTAAATTATCTATCTTAAAGTTAAATCTAAATGATAAGGTTAAAATAGATACCTAAACTTGTCTAAATTCTATTTTATGAGATTATTACGACCCATCCCTACCTTATAATCGAAATAAATCAATTTGGAGCTATTAAAAACTGAATATGACTTTATAATAAAATAATATTTTTAGTTTTTCCAAAGGTGCCCCTCTCCTCCATTATGAAAGGGCACCTCATCCCTCTCTTCCTCACACCACCGTGAGCCTTCAATATCGGCCAACCCCTGCCAAATTATCTTCTCCACTTCCCTAGAAACATCCTAGAGGTCCTGATATTCTTCAAAGACCAATTTTAGTTCCCTATGAGGAGGTCTCAAAGAGGCGCTTCAAAGAAGAGGTAATGTCTGTTACCGATTCTTTCAAATTTATTTCTTCTTCCACTTATTCATATTTTGTTGTTTCATTATGAAGTAATAACATCAGTATCAATCATATACTGGTATGTTATTATAAGTATGAAACAACCATATTTCACCATCTATCCATCCTACGGAAAATGAAATTACCGCGCATGCGTACGTACAGAATACCGTCTCCACACCATGGTGTAATCTATTTTTCACCACCACCTTACTTGGATAGGTATAATGGTGTAAATAATAACTATATATGATTATTGTAATGTGATATTGATTCTAAAATAGTATACATACATTACAATAGAATTACATGATCATGGGAACGATATCATCGCTCATGCGTACGTACAGAATACCATCTCCACGATGTGATGCGACTCGTTCTACATGATCATCATTTCATAATAATTATAAAAATGAATTGAATGAATTAATATGATATCTATTACACTAATACCATTCTTGAAATGAAGTATCTATAACCTAAAAATAAGAATAAGAATTTATTCGACAAAACACGCATAAGAAAAAAAACAATAAACACCCGAATAACAAGTAACAATGAAATATTACTAATAAGAAGATAGGAATATGACCATATATGATATCATAAAAATACGTATGATTCTAGAATAATTCCATGAAATTATTTAAATCATTATATAGGTGGTTCAGACACTTACGAAGAAAATCAGACCAAAGGTAAGGTAAAATATCACAATCTCATTTTTATCCGAGATTATTTATACTTTGGTATTTACTGGGGTGTATTTTATCATCCACATCAATGATTCCTCAATATGTAATATTATTTCCATCCACCTACAATTGTTTAAATCCAATTTTACCCTTCGGTGAGTTTTTATTAATAGATATAAAAGGAATCATTTGTCATTTGTCGTACGAGGTGCTTTTGGACTTTTCTGAAAAAAGTACGAGAAGAATTTTTTTTAACTTATACGGCATGAATGGATTTTTTAAAACATTATTTCTAAAAATATCCCTTTACAAGTTTTCATGTTTATTTTTAATCAACATCTTTTAGTTTAAATTGTATGACATGTTAAGAAAGGTAAATATTTTTGAAGTAGAAAGGATATTTTCCTCAAGAATGGAATTGAATTGTTTTATCAAAATTATTTTAAATCTATGATAATATAGTGTTCTGTTTCTATCCCTATTATTAAAATGAATTGATTATGTTGTGATGGAAGTATTTTTATGAATTCATTTATCTTATATGAATTGTTTTATGATGTCATGATGTTTAAGAATCCCATTTTTATTTCATGGGTTATGCAATGATGTATGATTTATGATTTTGTGGCGCACATAAGAATGGTATCATTAGGAGATGGGAGGGACCTATATCTCTATCTAATGCATTGGGTAAAGATTTATATCTCATGAGATATACATGGTTGGAATGACAGGTTAAACTAGTTTAGTGAAACTGGACTGAAACGAGGAGTGAACTTAGTTCAGAAATGTACTTTGTCTGCTAAGATAGTCTTGGCTATGAGTCTTGACTACTATGAAATGATTCTCTATGATTATGTGTGTATGCCACAAAGTTTCATGTTTTATGTTATTCTTATTGGTATTACATTTCACTACTATGATTTATCCCATGTTATGAAATTATGATGTCTTTTGTAGCTTAATATTTCCAAAATGTTATGTTCTTATGAATATGATGTGATTGATATTTCTTTTTTATACCCTTACTGAGCATTTGAGCTCACCCTTTTGTATGTTTTCTTTCCCTAGGCCAGGAAGAAGGTTATTAAGTAGGATATGCCAAAAGGACTCTAGATATGATGAAATAAATGGGAGACAATGTAGATGCTTTATGAACAAGTTATTTATGTTTCCCAGTTTCTAAAGACACTATACCTATACGGTCCTTTCATGGTTTTGTTATATGTTGTAATAAGTGTTCTTCAACATTGAATTATTAACAATGTTTGTATTGTATGGGTCGTTATAGAAAATAATTTCCATATTGTTCATGGATTACTTCCAAGTACATAATAGCTGGCAAATTCTTATACTGTACAAAGTTCAATACACATTATAGCCATGTCTTACTGTACTGAGATCACTCCCCATTCTAGCCTTGACATAATGTGCAGGGTCACTCTGTGTTCCATCCCTATCTTCTATAGAGGTTATTCTCTCAATTCCATCCATGTCTATCCCATGAGATAAATAAACCTTTTACCTAATTAATTTGGGGGAGATATAAGTCTTTTACATTGTATATTGAAATAATTCATATGTGTTCCACAAGATCAAAATCATTCATATTATTATAACTCATGAAATGAAATTTCTATCATAAAAATTTCGTTATATCATGATATTAAAAGAGGAGGATTTAGTAAGAGTTTTATCATGGAATAACCCTTGGTAGAGAAATTGGTTTCAAAATATTATTTCATCAATAATTTAATCAATATAAGAATGAATATTAATATTATTCGGGGATAATATACTTACTAAGTAATAGGTAATAGAACTAGATTTCATCTTAGATGGAGATTTATTTTGATCAATCATGAAAAATATTTCTGGGGGAAAATACACTTTCTACTTTGAAAATTGAGTTTTAAATCATAAAATACTCATAAAACATGTTTTTATTAATATTAATTTGAAAAAAATATAAAATAATTATTTATGAATATTTTTACATCATAATATCATGTTCAATCCATATACATAAAAATAGTGATTTATTTTATATTTATGGTAAACACCAAACAAGTTTTTTAGAAAATACTATATGAATGTGGAATTTATTTATTTTTTGTAAAAATTTCACAAATAAATATAAATGAATTTTAAAAAATAATATGTTAATAAATATTTTTTATAAAAAAATTAAAAAATTACTTTTTGATAGAAAACAAATTTCTAACCGAATAAAAAAATAATTTCCTTTTTTGATAGAAAATTCTTATTTATATTAAGTTACAAATAGAGGAAAAATTGAAGCATTTATTGAAGATGTAATGGATAAATTTATGGTAAGAAAATTGATGATACTCCTAGAGAGAGAGATCATAAAATTTGATAGTTGTGACATAATCATAAAAAATTCTTATAAATGATGTTATTAAAACATAAAATTATTACCTCCTTAATAACATAGAATTATAATCCCTGTTACAAAATAACATAGAATAGAATTCAAAATATCACGGGGATTGATATAGTCCTAATATTACATGTTGGTGGTGATGAATATACACCTAATAAAAGAAAATATGTTCATTTCATCACATGCTTCTCAAAGAATGAAAATTGAGAAACAAATCATTTAACAATTTTGTATGTTTTGAAAAATAAATCCATAGAGAGATATAGATCACAAAAATGATATTTAAATAATTTTTTTATTATAATCATCATAAAAACATTTATGCTGATTATATACACCACATAAAATAAATATGTGGTGAATATATCATGTTTTTTAGGAATGTAATATAGTGAGACAAAAGACTCTTACCTTAAGTCTTGACTCTCTTAATACTCATTCAAATATCACTTATAATAAAAGAATGTTTATCATAAATATATTTATGAAAAATAAATGAATATATCATACCATATGTGATTTTCGTATGACCATTGATTACTCATTTATTATTAGTTCCTTGTTAATGTTTTGTTTCGGTTGATAACTTATTTATTTTTTGTATAAGTTTTAATTTCTTATATTTTTTCTCATGTTACATAGAGAATGATTTAATCATCCCCAATATGTATATAATCATATTTATATCATATTTACTCATTATATATGTACATCGAGTAATTCAGAAATAATAGTTATGGGAAATAAGATTTATCATTCATTAATACAGTATGCTATATGTACACATTAATGTTGTATTTAATTTTCATTTAAGTAAGAAATAAACAATATTAAGTGATATATTGGCATTCCATAATAATTTTTGTTTCATATATAAAAAATATTTTTACTAACATTTTCCTTAATATGCTCTCTGTAATTCGTGAATGCATCACATTGCATTATGATGTAGTAGTCTATGATACAAACAATTTATGTTATTGTATTATCAGAAAATATAAATCATGAAGGTATGTGTTATATAAAAATTATGAAATAATAATAATATCAATAATATCCTGAATATAATATATAAAAATTATTTCCATTATTATTCCAAACCATGAGAGGTGGTATTGGAAAAACAAAGGACTTCAGTTCATGAGGAGAAAGTCTTCCTTACTCAATAATGATGATTTCATATACCATTTCAGAGATATATTTGTGTTTTTAAGTCTTAACATTAATATAAAAACATCTTCGTATATGTAATATTCTGAGGTATTTATATAATAAGGATAAAAAATTTTGATGGTTTTTTGGGAGAAATAAAACAAAAATAGTTGTTGATGAATGTTACCTCTTCCAATGGTAACTCACTTTGGGTTACATAAAATTTATTAATTGGTTGGATTTATTCCCAAATATAGGATTATAAGAAGATATGAAGTATTTTTTAGGGTTATTTGGTTAGGGAATTATTGAGCCACTCAGTTTTGATTGCGTGACGTGAGGGGGTAGTTGTGGCCATTTATATGTGGGTCGAGTGGAAGCATATTTAATATTTGAAATTGAGAATTACATCCTAATTTATCATATGTTATAATTGAAAAAAATGGGTTACCTGATAACCATATACATCATAAGGTCTATATATTCCAATATAATATGTTTTAGATATGTTTTTAGTTATTTTGATGCATTATATTCAATGTTTTATCTCTAAGTAATCTTGTTTTTATTTTAATTGATATAATCAATTTTAATTTCATTCAATAATATAATTGGTAAATATTTATGTTGAAATTATTAGCAATTATCAATTATTATAATTACAAATATTGAATCCATTTTCAAAATTCCAATCACATAAGTATATAAAATTAATTTTTACTCAATCTCATATAAGTGATGATAATGAGGGGTTTTAAAGCAAAAATGATTAAAAAAAATTCAATGATTTTATATTCAATTTCAATATGAAATTTATTCCAATGAGATACATTGGATTAAAGGATTAATAGATAAACAAATTAAATATTAAAAAAGTTAAAATATAATTTATCATTATAATTAAATTAAATTAAAAAGTAGTTTTTAATTAAACCTCAGCATTTTTATTTTCATAAAAAATGATACTTCTCACAAAATTAACAAATATTTTTTCTAATATAATTTTAAAATTTTAATTTAAAAAAATGAATTTTATTTTCTGAAATTATTTTTTAAAATTTGAAAAAATTAATATTATTAAATTTCACAATAATTAAACTAAAATATGTTTTTTACAAAATAGTTTTACAAATCATATAATGTAATAACTGATTATTGAATTTTTTTGAATAATTAGGTTTTATTTAATAAAAATTTATAATTAAAAATTAAAAAAAATATTTATATTCATTTTTTTGAATATAACAGCTTGATTCTAATTATCATATTTAAATTACTATATTACTAACATATCAAGGCTTTTTAAAAACAGTTTCTCTTGTGTCACACAGGCTAACAGACTGTTACATATATTACAAGATAACTAATGGTTTCATGTATTGAAAGATTATCATTTTGTTTCATTTAATGAAATCCCCCAACAAAATAAATTTCATTCAAAAAATAGTCATAAAAACATTGGGTGTTATTTATTATTCATGATTGAGCAAATTGAATAGTTTTCATAATATATATGTAGTACATCACAATTCTTGTACGAAATTTTTTTTTCTATCTTTGTAATTGTCGATTCCAGCCAAATAAGTATCATAAAAGTCACAAAAGAATAAATACTAGAATATCAGAATTATTTTCTCCATAAATAAGATGTAGTAGAAGGTGGTAGAGACCCCAGAGATCATGTGAACCATTGGAATACACATTTTCTCATGACCTTTAAATGGTTCTAAAGATCGTCATGTGTAGCACATAACCATTAGAATACCCCAAAAATTTCAATTGAAATGTTTTTTAGCTCTTTGAAAGGTGCCTCAGACAATTTCATATCAGGCAACGGTATCCAGATAAGCTCTTCTTGGACTTTCAACTTTTCAATAGGTAGAAACCTGAAAACCCCTCCTAAAATACTTTGAATACTGTTGGAAAATATCTTGAAAGGAGACACCTGCAGTCCTAAAACATAAATGATGTACCACCGATGAGGAGAATTATAATCTTCAACAACATTAATATGACCCAAAAAGATCCCAATCCATTCTAAAATATATGGAGGGTAAAAAAGTAGATGATACAAGAGCCTCTGACAGTCATAAAAAATCACATGACACACCCCTAGAGATCTAAAAGACACCATAACCACCTAGCAATATATCTATCTCATCATGTGAAATCAGGATGACATGTCATCCCTCTCATATAAAGGGATTAAAATATTTCTAGGATACCTCATGCTCCACCTTTTTATTTATTAGGAAAAAAGAAGGAATTGTATATGAAATGCATGTGTTTCTCCATAGGACCATCTATTGCACACACGGCGAATCCCCAGGATGTAAAGTGATTGTAGTTGAAGAAACAGACACAACCTCCTGAGATCCCCAACCATTGTAATATAAAAATGTAAATAAACAGTTAAAATTAGAGGGCCTCTTATGTTCATAAAACACATCTTAAATGTCTAGTCTATACACAATGTTGTCTTTAAGACGCCTCAATAAGTTGGTATGTTTTAATGAAGGCCAAATGACATTTCATCCATGTCACATGGACAGTCCTAGAAAATTCACATATGATTATACAAAGGATTTTCAAAAGGATTCCAAATATAGATAACGACCCTTGTACATGTCACTATGGAAATATGGATGTTTCATTGCTTGTATGTTCAAAAAAGACCCCATTAGTTGGATATTATCCTATAAATGGGGTATTTATGGAATGAATTTTATGTTTTTTAAAATAATGAAACTCCCCTAGAGTGATACATGTAAAGACCTTGTGAGGAATCATGATATCAAATCCCTCCATGATCACCATATGGGATTTGCGCGGTATGCTCCACACAAGGAGGAAAATAACAGGGTTGGTGAGGCCTATAAATCCCTGCACATGAGAAATTCATTCTTATAAGGGCTTAAAATCCTTGGCACCTCGCACCATTGCACCCATGAAAAAGAGAGAATTTTTAGGAGTGGTTAATCTCATAACCTGGATGATTTCCATCATGTAATATCAAATGAAAACCCATAGAAATGAGGTATCATATATATGTAATTAAGATGATCACTTATGGGTCACATGCAAGACTTATAAAAGGACACATGAAGATTATCAAGAATGTCTTCTAAATCACTTGAGACATAAAACAAGCTAAAATGAACAAAACTATGGAATTTTCAATATAATGTCTAGAATAAGGACTAAAATTCAACTTTTTTATGGGAATAACATATGCATTGATCCTTGAGCTATTAACATAGACCATGTATGTCACGAAATATCACCAAGACATGTCACCCATATCATGTGATACTCCATTCGTATACTATTTATATTATGAGATATCCCCTAGACATGTTAGAGAAAGTCACATGGAACCTTCTGGGAATGTCGTCCATGTTTTGAATAAACCTTAGAGCTAACTCTACAAGAATATAAATTTCCTCTAAATGTGTCACCAAGATGATATGGTGGCATCAATACATCATAGTTTATTCAAGCTATAGCACCCTGGTAAATCAACTGACTATCACGATTCCCTCAGGGTATGCTTGCAAGATCTTGTGTGATCCTCTATTCATGTTAGACTAAATCACGCATCACCCTCAATACATGTCACCATCACTCTTATTATTTTCACCAATAGTGTCATCCATGTTTCTCCATGGATCTACAGAATTTCAGCAAGATCATGTGATTCCCCCTAGAAATTCCATCCAAGATCAATTTATGGATTCGGGGACAAGACAATAAGGACATGGGATGTCCTTTGGAGAATTCATCCGTAATAAAACACCAAAAATTGAACATGCCATCCTGGTTATGTGAATTACCTCAAATAATTTATGTGGATCATGAAATTATTCTCGGATATGTCAGGAAAACACCCTCTAAAATTTCAAGTAGAATATCATGTCATTTCAAGTGGAAAATCAATCAATGTTTGGAGGACTTGTTGGATAGGTCAATCTAGAATCCCAATACATGATAAACTTTTCCATACTTAATATGTAATCATGACCAAAAAGAGAGTTTCATTGTGTATTAACCTATAAAATAAGCAATGTTGAATTTGATTCCAACCATAACCAAGATACGTATGATGCCTCTCTGAGGCCGGAGTTCTATGTTAACTTGTAAAGGGTTGTTCCGGTATAGTAGTCCTGCATTCATATGCAGTGATAATGATTACATGTTATCTAATGTTTCTCACACTGATCAATGATCACATGGGCTTAGCGATTTTAAATACTCATATCATTACCATCGTGAATCTCAATCGATCATTTAAACCTCAGTATGTAGTCCATGACAGGTGGGAGGATATGATCTCCCCCATTTAAGGGAATATATTAGTGGGACACTCCCAAGGGTGTGACTGAACTATGATTACTCTGATTACATATATAATTGGGATGTGTAGGATGCCTCTTTCAGATACTAGATCATGTACCCTATCACTATGTACAAAAATATATTACTTTCCATACAATGTTAAAATATACGAGTTTAACTGACAACATTGGTTTACATTTATACAATAACCAGGATATGTAGGACACCTCATAAGGGTTAAATAACCTCATTATAATATTAAATTCCTTTCTCCATGACTACTAATTCCAAATATTCTTGTTTCAAGGTTTCTAAACATAAGGATATCCTCATTAGTATAAAATAGATGAAGAAACTCAAATATATACAGACGGTTTCTCTAATAAAATCGCTTTTTTCTTCACATAAAAGTGGTCAACATGTTATAATTCTATTGGGGTAATATTTCCCCCATTAGGAATATGATGATATTTCCATTCATATCATAAATTTATTAAGGAGTCCTATAGTTGGAAAAAATTCCCCACAAAACATTTCGATCAGCTTGAACTCCCATTCTATCGACCAATATAAGTCCCTAAGAATAGTTTAGTACTAAACCTTAAATGATCACTTCCATTTGAATATGAAGTATATACAGAGTTATGGATATGAAAACACATTTGGAGTTTCTTTTGATAATGAAAATGGTGGTTATATGTTAATGATTGTACGATAATTAATCCCCCCACAACGAACCATCAAGATAAGACAAGTTCACATACGTAACCTCTTTTCTTTCAAAAAAGGGCGAACACAACAAAAAAATATATAGTCACAATATCACCATAACAATTTAAAAGGGATAGACTAAACTATTTTCGTAATCACAATCAATCCACCAGAATGAGGGTTTCTTGGCCACATATTTTCTGTCAAAACAAAAATGGTGATCCATATATGAATCACTCAAAAAAAGATAGGTTAATCATGTTTTAGTCCATTTTTTATTGCATAATCTATGTAAGATATAAACCATGTGTAAAAACTTATAGTATATGGATGGTTGGATTCTCATATGTTAGAATACATGTTGGCAAATCATATAATGATAATAACCCAGACCAAAATCTAGTAACTAATCCTCTATGATTCGGGTTCCCATGAGATAATTCAATACTTTCTTTGACAAATCCATGAGAATGAAATGGATTTATCATGAAGAAATGGAAAATTTTATCATCCATGAAAATATGATTGATTACACTTCATGCCTATGATATTACACTAATTGATAAATTTTTTTCATTATTGACTTCATGAATACAAATATGTATCTCTTTATAAAAATCCCAACTTAAAATAATTTCTTCATCCAATGACTATTTTAGAAAATATCCTACATCTACAACCCACACTGGATATAAATTTATCTCACTTGCCCAAAATAATTGTCATCTAGTGGAGAACATAGTAGTCTATGAATACCATCGACATTTAAAATTACTAACCCTTGAATCATCCCATGTGTGTCTCTAAGTACAGAAACTGATGAGTCTGCATTTTACAAAGAATGTTGTAGCTAAGATAGTGTCCCTAGTCACTACAACTATCTTCTTTGGGAGCTTATCCATAGATAGTGAAAAACACCAACTTCATTCTCTTATAAAGGTGGACTACGGAGTCAAATACATATTTGTTCCAGTACAAGGACCACAAAAGAAGTCTCTTATTATCTGTTGTTTCCATCACCATCCCACCAGTTCCCATTAGTTGCCTTATGAGGGTAACACCCAACACACAGTTTCTTAATATACCCATTTACATGTGTCATGGAAGAAACATCAGGTGAGAAATTCACTAGATATCCCAGAATGAATAATATTCCTTCTACCACTAACATTGTATTCTGGCATATTCCGGTCATAACGAGTATGAATGCTCATATCCTTGCTAACTTAGATTATGTTTGTGGGGATATCCTTGTAGAACGAATGGGGAGGTTCATATCCATACTCCTGTGCATGAAGCTCATCCACAAACTCATTTGGAACAAGAAGGATGTAAGTGGGATTATAACCCCTCATAAATAGAAGATATTTTGTAATATATAATGGATAAAGAAAATGTGCATGCTTATATAAATTTACACACTTTTCTATAATATTAATACATCATAGGAAAAGTATAGAAACTACCCAAAAACATTCTAACACTGGTACAGATACATGGGAATGACAATATTCTTATCCATATAGATTGGGAATGTCAAAACATTGACCATTTTTAACATGCGGTTTCTCCGAAGACGGTGCATATTCTTACTCTAGACTAGTCGGATAATTACTATATAATGGTAATGGAAGATGCACTAGACCTAGCTCATATTCGCCTTCCTACAAGGGATCAAAAAGTGGCGGCTAAACATGCCTATGTACAAGATCACATGCCTTTTTAAATGTTTTGGTGACATATCTCAAAGGCCCATGATCGGTCTCAAATCCCCATTATGGCTGGGGAAAACCACGTGAGAGGGGGAAATGTGTGAGGATAGGATTATAATAATATCAAAGATGTCCGGTGACAAACTCTAATGGCCTATGATCGGGCTAATATCACTATTATGGTTAGGTATCACCATGTGAGATTCGAACATGTCTCAGGATATGATATAATTGATGTCAGTGAATATTTCCTGTATATTCCAACAAATAATTAAAGCTAGGTGCATATTCCAACTTCTATAGATGAATAACAAAGATGAACACTTTTTTATAAAGTACATGAGGATTATCATATCCCTTCTCCCATTCTATAGGTCCATCATCAAATTCATTCAAGGAATTCATATAGGATGATGCATCATATTAGTGTTCCAATCAGGGATAACCAAGTGAGAGTGACACATGCCTTAGGGCAGGGTCTTACGCCATTCAAGAAATAAAAACCAAATATTCCAAAAGATTAAGTTCAGGTTCATATTCACATTATAACCAAGGGACACCATGTGATAATGTCACATGCATTGAGATATGATAATATTCTTATCAATAAATATGAATATAATTAATATATCCCAATAGCTTCTCAGAAATTGGCACATACACCAACAACACCCGACTATTATAATCGTGTTCCTGCAACCATTATACAATAGTCTCATATCACCGCACAATCCCAAAAGGAAGGTTTTCATATTCTATAAAAGACACGTAATGACACCCAAATTACTACCATCGTCAATGGATGTGTCTTTACGGTCATTCGGGGCACATTATCAAAACCACAAGGGTCCATTAACTCTTCAACTGAAGAAGAGGATTAACATTAATGTGATCTTCTTCCTCATGGTAGTGTGTAGACTGGTCACATGGACTATACTCCTAAAAACAATAGTGGTCATCCACCCCCACAATGATGTATCCCATTGATAATAAAATATGCCCCTTTCCTAGAAACCTATTTTTTTGAGAGGTGTCTAAAGCTCAGAATCTTTCATATAGGGATGTGAGCAAAATATCAGGGTGAACCACATGTAGATCCATGTTAACTTCTAGAAGCACTCCACTTGGGTAATAAAGTGACCATAAAAACTATATTTTTTGTGCTATTTGGTTGGAGAAATGTATGATTGATGAAGTGGAGGCCAACATTTGTCGATGGAGAGAGTTACATGGAAAAAACCTCTCCATAATGTTCAATCCCCTAAATAATTCTAAATATGAGGTCCCAAATGTAATGAACCAATCATTTATTAATAAAATTCACTTTCTTATAATGTCTTATTGATATAGAAAACACATGTAGTCATTTTTTTATTATTTGGTATACATGAAAATTATGTATCATTACTGGTGATAATATAGTCTTTGAACAGTGATCAAACGATTGATATAAATATATGGTTTTTAAAAAACATTTCGACACAGTCAAAGGAGAGGATGGCCTAATCTAATAGACTCAGGCAATACAATGCTCATTTGTAATATCTCAGAAATGAAGTAGCATCACTGGGATTTACTCTTGACCAAGCTAAAGTAGAGCTTCAACACGTTAAGCTTGAATGGAATCACCTATGATAGAAGTTCAAGTTAATAGAAATTACCACTCGAGCAATGTTATCCGATCCACCCTAAGTGTCTATCACCATCGCACACCATACCATTAGGTATTATGCTTGTTTTACAAGGGTTATGTAACAATGTATTAGTTACTTACTGTGTATCACCTTTCTATAAATAAAAGTCATATTTCATCAATTCCCATATGAGAATAGTATTTCTTAAAAAAACGATGAATTTGATAAATTGATTTTTCAGGTGAAATTTGTACTTCTGAGAAATATATAAATTATTATATTAAACTAAGATTTTTATTAATAATATTATCATAATAGTTGATTATTATATCAAATACTTATCTGTAAATGATTAGTTATTCAGTTTGATAAGAGTTATATTTTTTTAATGATAAAACAGACAGTGTATTTAAAATGAAATTATAATATGTAATTAATGTATTTTTGAAAACAATAATATTTTTAAAAATATTATAATTAAAATAATTTTATTAATAATAAATGAGTATATAATTTTTTTATTCAATTTTGATATTCGTAATGGTTTGAAAACAATTTTTGTCAAAACCTGTGAATTTTCAAAAAATATTGGTTTTCATTTATAATGTGAAAATCAAAATATAATTATAAAACTATTAAGATAAAATGAATATTATTTTTTAAATAAATATGTAAAAATTATTTAACATTTATTTTTTCATAAGTTTCTAAGAGAATCAAATTTTTGGTTAAAAATTAAATAATATATAAATAAAATATTTGTTTTATGACATCATAATGAACCCAAAATAATGTAATAAATACTAGAATGGTTATTCATAGAAAAATATATGTTTTCAAATTAAAATAATTTCACTTTATATTTTTTTAACTTATATTATAAAGCCTTAGTGAATCCTCCAAAATGTATAATATATTTTATGATTTTAAATTCATTTTGTCAATAATGTGAATCACCTCCATAAAGGTAAGGCTAATATTTTAATATCCTTTTCTATTGGGATTATTAAATAATTTGTTCCACTCCACATTGGAAAAAACAATAGGCAAAAATAATGGTAAGGATTGTGGTTTTGAATATTTAATTATTTAGATTCCAAAACATAAGATTGTGAAATATTAAAGAATTCCCCTCTCATTTATTATATAAACCCACTGACCCCCACAATGATTCACTAAAAATCATTGTATAATGTACCTAATCTATCCTTCCTTATCTAGAATCCTCCCAAGGCTACCCAATCTCTAATGAATCCACTCTTCATGCTTTTGAACTCACACACTCAAGTAAGGGATCCTCACTTTCCTTCCTTTCTCATTTTATCAAGGATTCCATATATTGTTAAAACCATTTATTTTCAATTAATAATGATTAGGTATGTTTTCACACCTCCCCCATACATCCCTTGTAATTTTTTTATGATTTTATTCCTATTTATCTCTCATTAATCCCTCCCATGTTCACCCGTTAACATGCCAAAATTTTGTAATAGTTATTCCATTTCTCCTCTATCTTCATGTATCTTTATTATGTTAAACCTTATATATACAAATTATATATGTTGGGAAATTTACCTATATTAACTCCTTGATGTAAATTTCATTTATATAATATTAGAGGCCCCTTTCTCTCACATCAACCATTTTTATGAATTTTTATGTCACGTCATTAAGTTGCCGAAATTGCACTGTGATTTTCCATGCCAAAATCATCGTGTATTAAATACCATGCCCATTTCACTATCAAGGGTATTTTTATTTATGAACATATACTTATAGATTGTACAAATTAATTTATTTATTCTCAAATTCTTTGTCTAGTAATAAAATATGACGTCGAATGAATCTATGTAATATGAACTATGTGGCACACTAAAGAATGAGATTGAAAAGATTATGAATGATCCACCATGATTGCACTCTAATGAATTGGGAAACATTTAGCTTAATGATACATAATGTTGGTAAATGTGTTTACCTGATTCCTTTTTATGAAATTTTTCCACCATGTTGGGATAGGGGTTTACCTGATTCCTTTGTGTTAATGATGAATTGTTTTAAGTTATTGCAACATTACCATGTTATGATGATCATGTTGTATAGTTCCTTTATGTTCATGTTTCTCTTATGCTCCATTGTTATTTATATTTCCTAACAGGTATTTTATTCTTCTTGTTATTCCTTTCTTAATCCCCCCTGGGCTTTATAGCTCACCATTTTCGGATGTATGCCCTCATGTTATCCCTTACAATGCAATGTATGAAGAAATGTTGAGGTCATGTAAAATGAGTTTTCAATAAAGATGTTTCATTTTACGTCTCATGTTTCCATGTAATGTTATGAATTCATAGATACACAAGACCTCTCTATTTTCTAGGTTGTATTAGTTGAATGTTTATGTAATAAATCATGTTTATGTGTGTAAAAAAGAGCATAGTTTTTATAGTTGCTATTAGAGGATAAGTTTAGTTATATTTGGTATTAGGATTAGAAAACCATAGTGAAATTCTTATGGATAATACTAAGTATAAGAAAATCATCCCAAAACCATTGTATGTATAGATTATGTGGTTTATCAAGAATGTTCATCCCTATCTAGATACGAACAAGTAGAGGCGGTTCTGGAAAAGATGTATCTTGGGGTAAAACCTGAAAACACCACTTTGAGCTAGACTCAAATGAGAACTAGTGCATGACAATGGGCCTTGCTCCACTATTTGTTTGACACTCCTAGAGGGTATGCTATGTGAAATTTATAATCATTATTAAGATAATAGAAAATTCCCCTAAGAATATATTTTTGTAAATAGAACATGGATAACATAGATCAAAACATATTAATTCATAAATTAATGAGATAAATTTAATTTATAAGTTATACCATTTTGCATTTAGATTACCTTTTATTTGTTTAATAGTTTAAAATAATATCCATTATTTTTACTTTTATTCAAGATAATGGATGGAAATAGGAGGACACCAGCTAACAATCAATGTGAAGATCAGTGTGATGACTGTTCTAATAAAATGCACTGTCCTAAGGGAGTGGGAGTGAAAAACTTTTTCACGATACTCTCTCAGCTAGCTACTTTTTTAAAATGAAACATCAGTCAAGAGGAACTTTAAATCCACCTTATGAAATAATAAGTAATAGTAGAGAGATTCATGATATAAAGGCCTTCTACATTCAATGGATCATCTGATCCCTCAATCACTAAACAATGGATCAACTCCATTGAGAAGATATTTTCCATATTTCTATTTTCCAATCAAGAGAAGGTTCTATTGGATGTTTATCATATTGAGGAAGTAACTGATCACTGGTGGACAAATCTCAGATAAAAAATATCATGGGGAATAGATCAAAGAATTTGAAAAGAAGGATTTAAGGAAATTGTTTTTTGAAAAATATTTTCCTCGCACCCTACGACATAATATGGAAAGGAACATCTTTTTATGCCAGAAAAAAGACCACAAATTGATCAGAGATTTATAGTAATACTTCACAAGACATCAATGATACACTTTCATCTTTTTCATTACCCACGAATGCAAGGTTGACTACTTCTTTGGTTGGCTAACACCTAGACAACAAAAAGTCCAATCGATTCGTGACTTCGATAAATATGAAGAAATTTTATAATGTGCCCTCAAAGTTGAAATGGAGATTAGTAAATGTCAAGGGTATCATGGGGAAAATAAGGGGAGGGTGGACTTTAATTCTAGTGGTATGATGAATAAATCCAATTGTGTTATGAAATTTAAACCGCCCACTTGTCAAATTTTTGGAAAGAAGCACCCTAGAAATTTCCTAATGGGGATGAGAAAATGATTTAGGTATGGAAGATAAGGGCACCGACCAATGACTACAGACAAGAAAAACCAACTACTATGACATATGAGAGGGACACTCAGTTCGACCCTCAACACATTGTTCTTTTATACAACTAAAGATAACTAGGACACTTTTCAAACTAATGCCCTAAGACATGGGTTTTTAGAGTATGATAAAAATCTCCACGGTTGAAAGGGATAGATTTTTCAATCTCTACCACTGACGGTAATCCCGTAAATGAAGTGGTGAAACGTGTTCCAGTTATTCATTCAATAATAGTGAATTTACATTTTTATTATGGATCTATGCATTATTTTATATCTTGAATGATAAGTAATATAATACAAAAACCACCACAAATCATGGATGTAGAGATATCAGTGAGACTGGAAAATGGGAAAATTATTGCATCCCATGAATATAAATCATACCCTCTCACAAAATGTGGATTGAACTTCATAGTGAACCCCATCATACTCCCCTTGGTGTAATTTTATGCAATTCAAGGCATGGATTGTATTTCACTATATAGAGCCAACATATATTTCAATGAGAGGGAAATCACTCTCCATATAGTGAATCAAACCCCCAATTTTGTACAAGTGTGAGGTTGTGGATGAATATTTTTTACCACCATCATCTCAAGCATGGATAATGCATCCATATTAGAACTCATATCTTGCTCAAATTATTGAGTCTAAGGAAGGAAGTATCCTCGATGATATACATATTGTGGGGGAATTCACTAAAGTGTTTCTTGAAGAATTTTCATACCTTCCACATAGAAGATATGTTAAATTCTCAATTCATCCTATACCTGGGGAATTTCCAATATCCAAGACTCCATATAAAATGGATGTTTTAGATATTTAGTATTTAAAGAAACATCTATAGAAGAATATAGATAAAGGGTTTATATTCCCAAGTGCTTCACCATGGGGGTGCACCAGTCCTCTTTGTCAAGAAGAAGGATAGGTCAATGCACATTTTAATTGATTATCATGAGATAAATAAAATCATGATAAAGAACAAGTATTCTTTTCCACAAAATTATTAATTTTTGGATTAGCTACGTGGAGCACAATAATTATTTAAGGAATATTTGTGGTCAGGATATTACCAAGTAATGGTGAAGAAGGAGGATATCCCCATGTCTGATTTTCTTACATGTTATGGTCACTATGAATTCATAGTAATGCCTTTCTAACACACAAATGATCTAGAAATCTTCATGGACTTGATGAATAGTGTCTTTAAATATTAATTCGACAAATTTATTGTTTCATTTATAGAAGATATTCTAATATAATCCAAAACCAAGGAGGATCATGAGAAGCATATAAGAATTGTGCTATAGACCTTGATAAAGGAGAATCTCTATTTAGTGTACATTATGTGTGAGTTTTTGTTGAAGGATGTCCCATTCTTGGGGAATATCCTCATAAGAAATAAGATGTATTTGGATACATCCCTGGAAAATGAAATTGATTGATGGTTGAGGCCACATCTATAATGTATATCCATAGAATCCTTGGGCTAGATAGATATTATCATTGATTTGTGTGAAATTTCTCACAATTGTAAAACCATATTACCAAGATAATAAAGATGGGAGACAAATTTGGGGCGTATCCTCACATGAAAAGTGATATCTATGGATACCGCTAATAAAAATGGAATTTATGGATGGTCGAGGCCAATATCTGTGATGGATATCTATAGCTTCCTAGCGCTAGCAAGATATTATCACCAATTTGTGAGAAAATTATCATGATTATAAAACCATATTACCAAGATAACTTAGAAGTGAGTCAATTTTAATTGGAATTATTAAAGCGAAGAGAGATTCAAGGAGTTGAAAATGTGGCTTGTCAATGCACTCCTGCTCACACTACCCAAAAGTGGATAACATTTCATGGTGTTCAATGATGCTTTAAAGAAGTTTCTGGGCTATGTGTTTATGTAAAATGAAAAATTCCTTGTCTATGCTTCAAGGAAATTGATTTTTCATGAGATAAACTATCCCACACATGATTTGGAGTTGGATGTATTGACATTTTCATTGCAAATTTTGAAACAATACGTCTTTTGGAAATGTTTGAAATATATATGGACAAAAAACACTCATTCATATATTCACATAGAATGAGTTGACCATGTTCCAACAATAATGGTTGGAGCTAATAAAAACTATGAATACTAAATTCACTACCATATGGTGAATGTGAATAAAGTGGTAGAGACCCTAATTAGAAACGGTCTTGAAACTATTTCATTGATGAGAACTGAAAAGGATCCAATTGTATTAGTTTTGATGAAGATGGAAATGATAATCATAATGAAGGGAACATCATCAATACTTTGAAAAATTATTTATCAACATTCTATTTTGTAATGGTTAATGGATACTTAAAAGAATGATGTGAGAATATAGATGAAAGTGGAAACAATCAGAAAAGGGAAATTATTGGATTTAAATGTTAATAAATAATGAATTGTGGGATTTGGGACAAGACTATGTCATACATCAAATCACCTATTAAAGAAAGAAATTTTAGATGATGCACATTGTTCAAATTTCCCCATTCACACTGGAAACACAACGATGTATCAATATCTATGAAGGAATTATTGGTTGGATAACATGATGAATGTGATCACTATATATACATAAAGGTTCCTAGAATGTCAGCAAGTGAAGGCTGAGAAGTAGAAATCTAAGGGGATGATGCCACAATTACATATAGTAATATGTAAATGAGAAAACATCACCATGTAAATTTTCATCATAATTCCTGCGAAATCAAATGGAAACAATTCTATCTAGGTTCTTATGGATCATCTTACAATGAATACACATAACATTTCAATTCATGAGGATTTCTCAATGGATAAACTAGTACAAATATACGTCTGAGATGTGGTAAGGTTTCATGGTGTACAACTATCAATTATATCTGATATAGATCCAAGATTCAGCTTTATGTTCTAGAAGAGTCTCCAAAATGCCCAGAATAATGAGCTGAACTTCATTATAGATTATCATCCACAAACTGATGGCCAATATGAAGGGACTATCCAATCTTTTTGGACATGTTGAGTGAATACTCCATGAACATCAAAGGAGGATGGGATCTACATATACATCCAATTGAGTTCTCTTATTACAACAGTTTCCAGTCAAGCATCCAAATGGATCCTTATGAATCCCATTATGGGAATAGGATTAAAACACCATCATGTAAAGATAAAGTTGGGGATTGAAAACATCTAGGTCAAAAATGGTTGATGAAACGGTGTAGAAGGTTAAGACCATCCATCATCACATCAAAGCTGATTAGTGTTGATAAAAGATATATTATGAAAAAAATGATGAGACCTAGAGTTTTATGTTAGAGACAGGGTATTCCTCCAAATATCACCATAGAAGAGTGTTATGAGATTTGGGAAGAAGGAAAAGCGTAGCCCAAGTTAAATCAGCACTTTTGATATCCTTCATTACAATGGAGCAGTGGCCTATCGACAAGAACTCCCACTGAACCGATGTCAGGTACACGATGTATTCCATATATATCTTTTGAGGAAGCACATACCAGACCTATCGTATGTATTCAATCTAGAGGTGGTACCATTGGTGAATTAACTATCCTATTAAGAGAAAATGGTGATGATATTATATCATAGGTAAAAAGTTCTATGAAATAAGATGATGCACCTTGTCAAGGTGTTCTCATGAAACATAATGTTTGAAATAGAAATTTGGGAACCAGAGGAAGTGATGAGGTAGAGTTTCACTTAACTATTTTAGTGTGGAAAATGAAATTTCATGGGAGAAAATGGGGGAATGATGTAATGACTCAATCATTTATGAATAAAATTCCCTTTCATTTAATGACTTCTGGATATTGAAAACACATGCACTCTTTTTTATTAATGTGTTTAAATGACTGTTAATTATCATTAATGTAGATAATATAGCTTCTAAACTATGATTATGTGATTGATATAAATATATGGTTTTAAAAATCATTTTGACAAAGATATAGGAGAGGATGGTCTCATATACTAGACTCATGTCGTACAAAGCTCATTTGTTGGAGCTTAGAAATGAGGTAGCGTCATTGGGATTCACACATGTCCATGCACAATCTGAGCATCAAAACATTATGCTTGAATAGAATTTCCTATGGTGGAAGTTCAATTTAATAGAGATTACCACCCATGCAATGATATCTGAGCCTCCCTAAGAGTCTATCACAATTTCACATCTTTCCTTTAGTTCATATGTGGGTGTTATAAGGGGTTATGATACAAGGTATTGTTTACTTATTGTGTAATCTCTTTCTTTAAATAAAAGTCTTATTCCATCAATTCTTTTATGAGATTAGTCTTTCTTAAAAAATTAATGAATTTGGTAAAGTGATTATTGGGGTTACAATTTAATGTTTGAGAAATATATTTAATTATTATAATTGTATAAGATTCTTATTAAGAATATTATTATCATAAATTATTATTGTATCATTTTATTATATATAAATGGTTATGTAATCAGTTTGATAAGATTTATATTTTTTACGATAAAATAGAAAGTGCATTTTTAACAAATTTATTTTATAGAATTAATGAATTTATGAAATAATTAAATATTTTAAAAAAATTATTAACAAATTTTATTCATTATTAATAAACGAGTATATAAATTTTATGATGTCCAATTAAATTTTTATTATGCATTGAAAACTTTTTTTTTTCAAAACTCGTGACTTTTCAATAAATATCGGTTTTCATTTTTAAAGTGAAAATTAACTTATTTAAAAAATTATATAAATAAAAGGAATGTTATATTTGGAATTATAATGTCAGAATTACCCAACGGTAATTTTTTCATAATTTTTTTGAGACATTTGAATTTTTGGGTTAAAATTAAATACTATATAAATAAAATATGAGTTTTAGGACATCATAATGACCCCAATATAATGTATTAAATACTATAATGGGTATTTTAGGTCAAATATATGTTTTCCAATTAAAATAATGTTATTTTATATTTTTTTAATTATTTTATAAAGCCTTAGTGAACCTTCTATAATGTATAATATATTTTATGATTTTAATTCATTTCTTTAATAACGTGACTCACCTCCACATCGAAAAGGATAATATTTTAATATTTTTTGATATTTTCCTTATAATTTTTTATTGAACTCCTCTTTTTAAACAACCATGGGTAAAAACCATGGGATGTTTTGTTGTCTTGAATATTTAATAACATATATTCCAAAACTGATGTTTGTGAAATATTAATGAATTCCTCTATGATTTCCTATATTAACCCACCCATGAGCTAACTTATTATCACAAAAAATACTTGGATCACGTCCCTATTCTATCCACACCTATTTTAAATCCTCCCAAAGAACCCCAAGCTCTCAAGAAGACCCTCTTCAAGCACTTGAATTCACACACTCTAGTAAGGGCCCCATTTTCCTTCCTTTCTCATTTTTATCCAAGTTTCCTCATATTGTTACACCCTTTTATATTCAATTAAAAATGATGGGGTATGTTTTAAATACTCCCCCATACATCCGTTATTATGTTTTTATTATGGAATGTCTCTTTATCTTTCATTAATCCCTCTAATGTACACATATTTCCATGTCGTTGTTTCGTAAGAGTTATTCAATTTCTCCTCTTCCTTTAAGTGTATTTATTATGTTATGCCATATATTTCTAAATTCCTTGTGTTGGGAATTGTATATATATGAAACTCTTAATGTCCATTTCATTTATATATGATGAGATACCCCTTTCCTTTTCAACAAATATTTTTAATAATTTTTATGTCACACCAGTAGGCTGCCAAAATTGCTCCGTGATTTTCTATGCCAAAATCATCATGTAGTGAATACCATTCCCATTTCTCTATAAAACGTATTCACCTATATAAACATATAATTATTTATGGTGGACATTATTATATGTATTCCACATTATTTTATCATGGAATAAATGATGTTTTTGAATGAATCCATGTTATATGATCTATGTGGCATACATAAGCATAAGATTGAAATGATTATAAAGGTTTTGCTCGGATAGCGCTCCTATGAAATGTGTAATTTTTAGCATCCTGATACATTTCTTTTAGACTGGTGTTTAACTAATTATTTTTTAGGACATGTTTCAACCATGTTGGGAAAAGGGTTTACCTGGTTCTTTTATGTTAATGGTGCAATGTTTTAAGTTGTTTCCACATTTCCATGTTATGATGATCAAGTTATCTCATGCCGTTATGTTCATGTTTCTATTATGCTGAATTGATTTATATATTTTCTAACATGTATTTTATTCTTCCTGTTATACATTTTCTACTCCCCTATTAGTCTGTATAGCTTACCCTTTTCTTATGTATTTATTCAGGTTATCAAACACAATTCTAATTATGACGGAATGTTGTGGTCATGTTAGAGATGTTTTAAATAAAGATGAATTATTTTATGACTTATGTTGTCATTTATTGTAACATATCCCCAATGAAACTAGACATATCGATCTTCTGGGTTATATTAAGTGAAATTTTATTTCATAAATCATCCTTATGTGATTATTAAAGTGAATGGTTGTTATAACAAATGTGCTATAAAGGTACTGCATGACTCTTCTATGCCAAAATATGTTGGATACTCATTAGTGACTATATGATAGATATATCTCCTATCAAGGATATGAGTACCACCTTCATGTAGTGAATACACTTTTTGTGATCTTGAAATGGCCACCATTTCCATCGAACAGAACCTAGGAGTAGAGGATAATTACAAACAACCATGCATTTTTTTCATCGCATCACAACAACCATCACCAAAATGATATACAAGGTATTTACAGACATTCGTATATTTGGATGGGAGAAATATGTATAATTACACTTCACTATGTCCATGGAGTAGTATAACCCTTCAAATAATGAATCCCTTAATTTCGTAGCCTCCTGTGAAATTAGGGTACTGGGTAATGCACTAGTCAGTTGGTCATTACAAAAACAATTTCCTGCTTAAATGATGTCAGGACAGAATGAACAGATGGAGAGAAAATCCATCAAGACATTAGCAAAACTCCTAAAATCAACATTAATTCATTTCAAACATGAAATTATATGTTTATATAAACCAAATAACTTATCATGAATAATGATTCACATCATGGACTTCCACTACACTCATATCTTACATGAACATAGTTGAGCGTAATCAAACAGGACACAGTAGTAGCTTTCATAACAACCATCCCAGAGAGAACACAACATACTAGTTAGGGCTAATAACTACCACTTTCTCCACCTCTCAGAACATCAATTCAACATTTTATTCAAAACATATCCTAATTAGATACAAACAAACCCCATCCCATTAGGTCGTGGAATGTTATATCTCAACCACCATCAGTAATTTCATCATCCCTAGAGATGGTCTTGTGGAAATAATAAATTATTACAAGTCAACCCAAACCCACTAGGCTTGGTGAATTTATACCTCAATTTTTATCCATTGTGTTATCAAATCCACAACTAGAGTCATTAGACCCTCAACAATAGGATCAATCAATGCCAACTATATCCCCAAATAACCCCCATCCCATAGGTCTGGGGGAATTTTCATCACCATCAACAATACTAATAGAATAATTATTCTCCATTTTGTGATGTATACATTAATTTTCACTATCAAATCCATTTCCCCCTCTCCAAGAAAAGCCTCTTCGATTTGGAGAATGTTTGGGAAAAACAACTGAAAACTCTCTCAAATTCAATATTCTGAGACAAAGTTGTGAGAAACATATGGCAAAGGTGATCATACCCCACTATGGTAACAAGAATAAATGACATGTTATGGATAGGGGATCGATTAATGACTATAATAAAGGTAGTTTAGAATCATCCTCTTATGTAAAATGTAAGGGGAAGAGATCCATTGAATGATATAGCTTTATGAAAGACATCCCCATCAATACAACATAAGTTGTGGATCAAGAAACAAATTCAGAGGCCCAAAACATGGAAAAAGAAACTCAATATGATGAATATTTGGATGCATAAATTGAGGATACACATACCCTAAAAGAATTATGGATTCAAATTCTAGAACTTTTGAATATCAAGTATCAAACTCCCTAGTGGAATATGACTAAAGGAAAAGTGGATGGTGTGGCTACATCCCAATAAACACTAATAGGAATTGAAGTAACATATCTAGAAGAATTTTTTTCATAATATGATAGTGATATACAAACACTCAAACAATGTAAAGAGAAGTTACTCTAGTGAAATATTCCCATCATGTATCACCTTTAGGAAAAGAAGAATATCCCCCCCCCCTCGTAGCTAATGAACTAGAATGATCCATAGATGAGAATCAGAATTGAATTTGATCTAGGCATGAAGTCTAAATAAATGAGTAATTTTAAATGGATAATGAATTCTCTCTATTTCAGGGATATCATCTCCCCCACCAATGTAATCATTTAGTCTTAAGATTAATCATGAATCATAGGAAGAAAAAGGCAAGAAGAAATCATAGAGCCCCACCCGATCCTTATAGACGTGAGGTGGCTCATATATTACTACCGTTAGAGCTTCTTAAATTCATCATGTCCCTCGATACTCTAATAGAATCCATGGACGGGTGGCACACACATCTTCAGCATGAGAGGAAGCCATATCCCAAGGGGATGGATAACAAATTTCCCCACCCAATTTCCTAAATATATCCTTCTCTATTTAATGCCCTGACCCTAGTTACCTAGAGTTGGTGAATTATTACATAAAAGTTTCCTGATACAATGATTCATGTCCCGAATGACTGATCAGCTTACTATCCTTGGATGTACTAGATACATTAATAATTTTTACATTACATCATGAAATAAAAACATCAACAACATTTTGTCCCCTTTTTGAAGACACTTATATCCATAGCATATCCCTGTAGTTCAACCAAAAAAATAATTCTTCATATCCTAGGAAAAATAAAACCTAGAAAGGGGTGAGCATAGATGCTTAGTAAGGATAACAATATAGCAGAAACATTCATAAATAATCATAAACATTTAAGGCAATGTATTAGACTAAAACAAAATCCTTTTAAACATTAACATCAGCATAATATGGCAAAGATAAAATTAAATTATTCCATTTTCTTATTCACAAGGCTTTTCTACCAGTCTAATAATCACATGTAATATCGATTTCCACATTCATAATGATGGAATGCATAATGAAAAACATCATAACCACATAGTCAACACCTTGTGCCAAGTCTACAAATAAGATTTTGTTAAGGCCTTATGAAAAGACACTATTTGGTCTCTTGAGACCCACCGATTCATCGAGGATCTATTGTAGGCTCCACCCATTACTTACTAAGTCCAAAGCATTCCTCATATGAAAAGTTTTAAAGATAACATAAACATTCATATTAAAACTAGCATAAAAAGTCAATAAATTATCCATAAACCATTAATGGTGTAAAAACAACACATCCACTGTAAAAAATATCACCAAACCTTCAATTTTATATGGAAGGTTTGTATCATAATAAATCAACTTCAAAAAAGTTTAAAATTCATCAAAGGATGTTGATATAGATGAAATGAAAACTATTTAAAATAAGTACCTATTTCTATTTTCAAATCATTTAAAAGTCACATAATTATAAAAAACATTTATTTTTAAAAAAATTCTTATAAACTTGTATGGGAATATTCGATGATGATATAACAATAGAAAATAGCCACACCCGTTGTACAATTTAAAAAAACACATTCTTACCATAATTCTGTTGAAAAGGTAATCAAGTACCATGTTTGGAAAATGACAGAATGATTATTTTAAAAATATCTTATAAAAATTCAGACAAGATTATAAATGAATTTAAATCATAGTATAGTAAATATTAAAATGGTTTTGAAATACTTTTTTATGAAACACGGATGTTGATGATAAAGATGTCCGAGTAGATACTTACGTAAAAAAAATTTTGGATAATAAAGAGATTGTGAAATTAACCCTTACCATGTACTTTTCCTTAGTCGATGTTATTTTAACATTTTGTATAATAGTTTAAACATTATTACTAAATTATACAAGAACTATATACATTAATATGATATCATATATGATCCTCTAATACTGCTTTGTTAATAATAATTTAGTCGTATCATCATTTCGGGTGTTAACAGATTCATTTTTCTTTATATTCTTGATTATTTAAGACATGTTTGTTATGTATAGGATTTATTTAATTCATATACATAAAGATATTAAGTTCATAAACATTATTTTTAATCATAAAATGAAAATAATTCTGGAATGATTAGGATGGTGAATGAATCTCATCGTGTTCATGGAGATGGTAATCCATATGTATGCATGAGTGAAAATATCACTATATTTATGGTGAAATCGTATGTAATTGGATGGTATATCATATATAAATAATCATTAAAATGTTATATTTATTATTTACATTAGTTATACTCATTATTACACCCATCCAAATAATGACGTGTTTGAATAACTAACTACACCCCGATATGGAGATGGTAAGCCGTAAGTACGCACATATGGTGACTTTTTCATTAATATGATTGATAGAATAATGAATATGATTTTACCATTTTTATAATAAAATCATATTATATAGAAGATGATGGATTTATTATCTTAGAATGAAAAAAACAAAGAAAGATGAAGTAGAAGAAGAAAAGAACTTGAAAGAGGGTGGTGAAATTATTACCTCTTCATCGGGTGTTTCCTTTTGAGTTGATAAAAATTGCTCCATAGGTAATATTTCAGATCAAACTAAGGCCTCTAGGATTAAGTAAATGAAATTGACAGGATATTCGAATTGTGTTTTTCTAAAGCAAATGGATTTGGAGGTGTTATTTTGAGAGAAGTCGAAGTGCCCTTTTATAAGGGAGGTTAGGGGAACCTTAGGAAAAGATTGAAATATTATTTTATAATAAATTAATTTTTCAGTTTCTAATCACTCCAAAATGATTTAGTTCGAGGATAAGATTATTATGGGTTGAAAACCTCTAAACCAATAGGTTTTATACAGGTTAGATCACCATATTAACCTTATGTTTTAGATTTAACTCTTCGATGAATAGTTTATCATTTACCATGTATTCTTTTATTTTTATAATAATTGGTTAATAAACATACTATAGAATTCCAACATAACCTCAAGTGGTTCATTAATGATATACCTGTAATTATATAAATTTCATTCACAGAACCTTATATTTTTAGGACTATTATATAATTTAAAAATATAATATTTGTTTTAAAATTATTTTATGTCAATTTTGAAACTATTTAGTATTTGGTTTTTTGTGAAAGTCAAAAAAACTATATTAATTAAAAAATACATTAAATCAACCCTAAAATGTCATATTAATCAATAAAAATCGTGTATGTCATAAAAAATTTGATATTTTATTTAATTTAATATTTATAATACCATTTATTTTATTGTTTCATTAATAAGGTAATTACTACATCACCATTGTGGCATAACGTAATTTAATTATTTAAAGTCTAAATATTATAAATAAAATAAAATTAGTTAGGAAATATTTTTATCTTTCTAATGATTATTTAATGTAAAAAATATAACTTATATAACCCCATTAAAAAAAATTCTACTAAAAGATATTTGTTTATGTCAATTTTGTCTTTACATTAAATTAATTTATATAAAGTGTCATTATCACTCTCAGGTGGTTCCTTGGGGTACCAAAATTGACCCAAGGATGCCCATGGTTGGACATGTATCAACCAATAGGAATATGAAATATTTTAGGGTAATTAAATATAATTATAATATTATTTATTTACCCTTATTTTCCAGATTTACTATTTAATCATGGTAAATAAAATATTTACTGAAGTAATTATTCAAAATGTCTAAAAATAAAAGTTACATATTTACACAATTTGGAACTCGTGATTCCCAATATGGAATTTATTCCTCCAAACTAAGAACATAGAAGTTCCATAAATTAATTTAAAATTAATTCTCGTTGGTAAAACAAAAATTTTGTTTTTAAGAAATAATAACTATCAAAAGATTGACACTTTTTTATGTCTAGTTTAAATGTAAAATTACATAAAATTACAAAAATTATATAAAAAAATAAAAATATAATCTAATGAGACTTTAAATCCACTCAAATTTATAATTTAACTCTATAAATTATTCTGACTAAAAAAGTTTGTTTTTATTAAAATTAGTATTTTTCACTATTTGTCAAAAATTGAATGTTTTAAGAAAAGTACCAAAAATTAACCCTATGCTATTTTTGATATTAAAAATTTAAAAATGATGTCCATTTTGAAAAATAAAATATATAATATTTCAAAAAGTGGTTATCGCTATTTTTAACGGCTATTTTGATTGGACGTGGTGTGAAAAAACATTAAGTTGCGTACAACGCATGCTACTGCATTATTCAAAAGGAAAAATACCGTGGTAGCTTGTGGTGTTACATTATCCCCTCAAAATAATCTCATCCCAGAAATTTCTAGAATATTACTTCATAAAAATTTCTTGGTGGTTCCTGATCATATGTTCCTTGGGTTCCCACATTGCCTCTTCAATATTATGGTTTCTCTATAGAACTTTTACCAGATGAGTCATCCGGTTTCTCAACAATTTTTCTCTGGTATCAAGAATTTCAAAAGGCTCTTCACAATAAGACAGATCAGGTTCCAGTTCAATTTACTCATAGGTGAGTACATGTGTTGGGTTAGGTATGTATTTTCTCAATAGTGATACGTGGAACACACCAATATATTTGGATAGACTGGGAGGCATTGCCAAACACTAAGCTACAATCCAATTTGTTCTAGAATTTCAAAATGTCCTATATACCTGGGACTCAATTTACCATTCCATTCTAAATGTATAACACCCTTCCTTGGAGATACATTCATGAAAACATGATCTTCTACTTGAAATTCCAAATATTTCCTTCAGTTATCGACATAGCACTTTTGCGTACATTGAGCTACTTTGATGTGGTTTTGGATAAAATTAACTTTTTCCATTGTTTTCTAAACATTTTCTAGTCCAACGTATATTCTTTCCCCAACATCATCCCAAAAAGTTGGTGTTAAACATCTCTTTATGTATAATGCTTCATATGGTGCCATTTTAATACTTGAATGGAAGCTATTGTTATAGGAAAATTATAAAAGAGGTAAATTTCGATCCCACATACCTTGAAAGTCAAGTGAGAAAGATCTCAACATGTCTTATAAGGTTTGAATTGTCTGTTCTTATTGTCCATCGGAATACGGGTGGTAGGTAGTGCTCAAACAAAGTTCAGTATCCAGGTCTTTTCGAAGTCTTTTCCAGAATCTTGATGTAAAAAGGAGATCATGATAAAAAACAATCGATAGGGTTACTCCATGAAGTCTTACAATTTCATTAATATATAGTCTTTACATACATTAAAGTGGTAAATCTTATCTTATAGCAAGAAAATGTGCTGAATTGGTCAGATAATAAATAATTACCCATATTTCATAATTCCTTATAGGAGTCAATGGTATCCCCCTACAAAGTCCATCGTCATATTATCCCATTTCCACTCAGGTATAAGAAGAGGTTGCATGACCCCTCTAGGTCATTGCCTTCTCGATCTAAATTGTTGACAAACCATACATCTTGACACAAAATCATTAATCTCCATATTCATGTTGTCCCACCAAAAATGATCCTTCAAATCTCTATACATCTTTGTGCTCCCATGGTGTATAAAGAAATTGGAGCTACAAAATCATTAATCTCCATATTCTTGTTGTCCCACCAAAAATGATCCTTCAAATCTCTATACATCTTTGTGCTCCCATGGTGTATAAAGAAATTGGAGCTATGAGAATCATTCAAAAATTCACTTTTTAGATCATGTATGTTAGGAACACAATGGATCTTCACAAATTACAAAATTCCATCTTCATATATGAAGACACTCAATCTCCCATCATTCAAAGCATTAATTATTTTTTGAAATTCCACATCATCAGTCTGATAACTCATTATTTTTTCTAGAAAAGATGGTTTGGAAACCATTCGAAAAATTAATGATGTTTCACCTTCCATGGATATCCTTATATCCATATTTACTAGATCCATGAAAATAGGATCCCTTTCAACAATCATCTTGTCCAAAACTCCATGATACATTCTACTAAAAGAATCATCCACCTTATTTGCCTTCCCCAAGTGGTAGGGTATACTACAATCACAATCCTTGAGTAGTTACATCCATCTTCATTGCCTCATGTTGAGTTATTTTGGTGATAAAATATATATTAAACTCTTATGATCAGTATAAATCTAACATTTTCACCATAGAGATAGTGTCACCATATCTTCAGAACAAATATTACAGCTACTAACTCAAGATCATGAGTAGGATATTTTTGCACTTTTTTTTGCTAATGTGATGCATAGGCAATAAATCTATCATTCTGCATAAGGAAACAACCAAGTCCTTTCATTGAAGCACCACTATAAATAAAAAACCCATTATTCCCTGATGGTAGATTCAGGATAATAGTATTAACTAATCTTCTCTTCATTTCATCAAAACATTTTTCACACTCTTTTGTTAAAACAAATTTAACCCCTTTACAAGTGAGCTTGGTTAATGGGTCAGCCAACCGGGCTAAATTTTGGACGAAACCTCGATAATAACCTGCTAAAACAATAAAATTGCATACCTCATTTATACTCATTGATACAGGAAATTATTGGATTGCTATGGATATTGAAGGATCAATAGAGATTCCATCCGCAGAGTCAATGTGGACAAGAAAAGAAATCTATTAAAGCCATAATTCAGACTTAATAAATTTCACATATAATTCACTTCTTCTAAGAGTCCTTTGTATAATATGCAAGTGATTTTCATGATCTTTTTAGCTATTGAGTATACCAAAATATCATCAATAAATACCACTTCAAAGTCATCAAGATATTCTTTGAAAACTCTATTCATTATATCCATGTAGATATAGGGTGAATTAGTCTATCCAAAAGGAATTACTGTAAACTCAAAATACCCATACCTGGTACGAAATTTTAATTTAGGAATGTATTCCTTCTCCACACAGAACAGATGATATCTAGATCGAAGGTCAATGTTTGATAAATATTTATCTCCATGAAGTTGGTCGAATAAATCATCAATACGAGGTAGGTGATACTTTTTCATTATTGTTAAAACTTTGATCTCCCTGAAGTCAATGTACAACCTCATAGATCCATCTTTCTTTTTAAAAAAACAGGCGCTCCCCATGGAGAAACAATAGGGAGAATAAATACCTTATTACAAAATTTCTCTAGTTATTTCATTAGTTCCACTAATTCCACAGTGGCCATTTATAAGGGGTCTTTGATATGGGCCTCGAATAAGGAATTAAATCAATGGAAAACTCAATTTATCACTATCGAGGATGTCTAGGTAAATCATATTGAAACACATCAACATATTCATTCATAATAGGTACATTCTCTATTTGAAAATTATTTTCCTCTCCAATAGTTATTTCATTCTCTTCATCCCCAATAATTGAATTTATTAGAGCTACTGGGGTTGGATCTAGAAAAGAATCAGGTGGTGACGTTTCTTCTCTAAAGATAAGGTACTTCTTATCATCATTGAAAATTGTAACCTCATTCTTCTTATAATAAATTTTCGCATCATTTTCTGAAGTCCAATCCATACCAAGGATTATATAAAATTCACTCATGGTTAAGATGATGGGATCGGTAGATAAAGAACATTAATATACCCTAATGGAAACTGATTCACAAAACATTGTTGCGATGATACTTCCCTTAGGTGTTTTTTCTGAAAACTCCCTTATTAATTCAAATTAAAAATATGTAATTTTCATAGAAAAATGGGAAGAAATGAAAATTATGATGATCCATAATCAAATAAAGCACTGGATAAACATGAAAAAACCATTAAATTACCTTCCACCACATATTTTGAAGATTCAACCTCAACAATAGTGATCACATAATCTTTTCCTTTCTCCCATTTCCTTTTCTAAGAAAAGTTCCCTTGGAACTTAGGACATTCATTTTCATAATTACCCTTTTCTCTACAATTATGTCATTCAACATTGATAGCCTCTTTATTCCCCTTACAATCCTGAGCTTGGTGGCCTTTTTGACCACAATTATAACAGACCTGGATTCCCTTTTGGCAAGTACTGAGGTGTTTCTTCCCAAATTTACCACATGATGGATAATCAAATTTTCCATTCTTCCCCTTATTTCTATTTCCATAGTGTTCAACGGATCTCTTTTTCTCTTACATTACTTTAAAGTCATAAGACATAGAGAATTTATCTTCTGTCTTGATAGATCATGAGACAATATCTTCGTTTGATGAGAAGGATTGTGAAAGTAATGCTCGATGGAGAAATAGATTTAACCCATCAATGAATGGATAAGTCTCAATTCTTGTGTTATTTATATAATTTGTTTAATATCTTGATGACCTTGTAATGTAAGACTCGTACTTTGCAACATTCTCATCCTCATTTTTCCTTTGACTCAAAAATTGTCTTTCCATATCCACTTGATTGTCACGAGGAAAGTATTTTTCTAATAAAATATCTTTAAACACCCTACATTCCATGTCTGATACTTATTCATCTTCCTTTGTGTTTTGGATTAATGACCACCATTGATTTGCATCTCCCTTGAGGCAATAAACTGCCATGGAATCTTTTTCCATTTTGCTACTCCCCAAAGCATGAAGTATTTTCTCTAAGAAACATAGCCATCACTAAGCATCTAATGGATTTTTACTCCCATTGAATATTGGTGGTTGTTCCCTCATGAAGCTATGTAACATTGATCCTCCACATTGTGGATCATGGTGCTCCATACGGGTAAGTTTATTATACATGACCTAAGTGAGTTATCCCAGTATGGTGATGAGATGATTAGTACCAGTTTCATCACCAGATCCACTATAATTATCTTTATTATAATAGAAATACCTACAAGGATTACATGGGTTGATAATGTTTCCATTCCTTCCACTGGGCGCCATTTATAAACAATGACATAAAGTAGATTAGTTTATAAATCGCAAAACATAATTCCAAACATGTAAAAGAGTTAACATAAATTGAACAGTTTATGGATATAATCCATAATCATAAAAATGTTTTATTTGGGGAAGTATATACTCATAAACCCTTCATAATGGTTTGTAAATAAAATGATAATTATCCTAATCATATCCCCCGAGAGTTTCGTAACCAAGAGTCAAACAAGGCCCATGGTCGTGCACCTATTCCCATTTGAGTGTAGCTCAAAGTGGTGTTTTCAGGTTTTTCTCCTAGGTACATCTATGCCAGTGGTGCCTCTACCTGCTCATATCCAGACAAAGTTGTATTGCTTTTAAAACTCACAAAATCTCCACGTTACCAAAATTCTAGGAAGTTCTTCTATAGTAATCCTCAAATTCTATCATAGGGTAGTGTTCTCTAATCAGAGTTTTTCTAAATCTAGTTTCCAATGTTTTTAATAAACTTATTCAAAGAAGAACTATAATTCCCTGGCCTCAGTAACCCATATTCAATGCATTATTACATAACATTTGAATGATAGAAGGAATATTGTCGGGAAAGGCCGATCAGTTTACAATACTTGAAATGGGGTCTTTCCCAACGGTTCTGAACCGATGGAAGTGTCTGCTGAACCATTTGTATATGTTATACCAAAGGTTTGAAAAACCATAGGGAAGTAATCTATTTGGAAAACCTATCCCAATGGTTTACAAGGAACCCTTGGTATAGGATAGTAAAATTAACCTATGCCAACGGTTTGGCCAACCTTTGCCATAAGTTTTACCAACGGTTCACACAAAACCATTGGTAAAACTAAGGAAATCAACTCTTTCCCAGTGGTTTCTAAACCATTGGGAATGGTTTTTTCCAATGGTTCTCATTGAAACATTGGAAAAAAATCCCTAGAAACCATTCCCAATGGTTTGTAAACCGTTGGTAAAAACTTCCTTGGAAGCCTATGCTGACGGTTTGAAACCGTTGGCATAGGCTATACTGTTCAAATTGCACAGTAGCCTGCAATTTTCACAGCAGCCTCTAATTATGCCCATTCTACTCCTTTCCAATTACTCTACCTACAATAATAGACTAAGACATACATATAGAGAAACAATTCATACAAATTTAACATATAATTCATTCTTTAACTATACACATCCAAAATTAAATCATAATTCATAACGTAATTAAAATACATACATAATTGATATAGAATTCAATTTTAAATTTTGTTGTCAATTATATGTGGAATCCGGAATTCATTTCCTAATTGTATACATATATAATTTAATAATAAATTATCAATAAAATAAATAAAAAATTGAATAAGTATCAAAAGTATCCGAATACATTTGTTCGGTTTTTGGTAAACTAGTTGTGTTTACTAAAAATGATGTCCATTTTAAACAAAATACATACACTTGGAGTGACACTTGCCACACCATGCCTCGAATTGAGGAGGGGTTGACTCGTACATTTTACATATGACCCATGGATCATTTTCGTAATGTATCAACATATTCTGAAAGCGTTTGGTTAGTTTTCCTATGACAGTTATTGTTTTCACTTAAAACATTTTTCATTTCCAACAAAATGAGAGACTTTGAGAGGTTTTGGCCACAAAATGCCTTTGATTAAGGTGGGTTTAACTCTAACACGTCACATATGACGCATTGATCATTGTTCTAAAGTTTAAACAAATTCAGAATGCGTTTGGTCAGTTTTTCGTATGCTAGTAGTTTTTTTCAATTAAAATGTTGTCTATTTCAAATAAACGTGAGACACTTTGAGTGGTGCCGGCCACACCGGGACTTGGATTGAGGCAGGGTTGACTTGTACATGTCACATATGAATCATGGATAATTTTCCTCATGTTTCAATGGTATCTGAATTCCTTTGGTCAGTTTTCCATATGTCAGTTGTTGTTTTCACATAAAATGATGTCCTTTTGATACAAAAGATAGACACTTTGAGTGGTTCCGGCCACACCGTGCCTCTGATTGAGGCAAGGTTGACTTTTAAACATTACATATGACCCATGGATTGTTTTACTATAGATTCAATAGAATATGTATGCGTTTGTTCAGTTTTCCGTATGTCAGTTGTACTTTTCACTTAAAATGTTGTCCATTTCAAATAAAACCGAGACACTTCGAGTTGGTCCGGGCACACTAAACCTCGAATTTATCCAGGTATGACTCATAAACATTACATATTACCCATGTATAGTTTTACTAAAGTTTTAATAGAATCGAAATTCGTTTGGTTGGTTTTCCATATATCAGTTGTTGTTTTCACTTAAAATAATGTCCATTTTAAACAAAAGAGAGACACTTTGAGTGGTGCCAGCCACAATGCACCTCGGATTGAGGTGGGGTTTACTTTTACACGTCACATATAACCCATGTATCATTTTTCAAAAGCATCACCACATTCAGAATGTGTTTTGTTAGTTTTCCATATGTCAGTTGTTGTTTTCACTTAAAATGTTGTTCAATTCAAACCAAATGAGACACTTTGAGTGGTTCCAGTCACACCATGCCTTGGATTAAAGAAGGCTTGACTCATACACATAAAATATGACCCATTGATCATTGTTCTAAACATTCAACACATTACAAATTCGTTTGGTTGGTTTTCCGTATGCCAGTAGTGGTTTTCATTTTAAATGTTGTCCATTTCAAATAAATGCAAGACACGTTGAGTTTTTTTGGCCACACCAGGCCTTGTATTGAGGCGGGGTTGACTCATAAATGTCACATATGACCCAGGGATCGTTGTACTAATGTTTCAACTAAATATGAATGTATTTTGTCAGTTTTCCGTATGTCATTTATTGTTTTCACTTAAAATAAAGTCCATTTTAAATGAAAGAGAGACACTTTGAGTGGTTCTGGACACACGTTGCCTCGGATTGAAGTGGGGTTGACTCGTACACATCAAAAATGACCCATTGATCGTTTTACAAAAGGTTCGCCAGAATCCAAATGCGTTTGGTCAGTTTTCCATATGTCAGTTGTTGTTTTCACTTAAAATGAAGTCCATTTTAAACTAAAGAGTGACACTTTTAGTGGTTCCGGCCACACCCTGCCTCGGATTAAGGTGGGGTTCACTTGTAAACATCAAAAATAACCAATGAAAAGTTGTACAAAAGTTCCAATAGAATCTGAATGAATTTGGTCGGTTTTCAGTATGCCAGTTGGTGTTTTCACTTCAAATGATTTCTATTTCAAATAAAAGTGAGACACTATGAGTTATGGTGGCCACACCAAGCCTTGGATTGTTGCGCGATTAACTCGTACATGGGAAAAATTACCCATGGATTGTTGTTCTAAATTATCATAACAATATGAATATGTTTGGTCAGTTTTCCGTATGATAATTGTATTTTTAAATTAAAATATTGTCCATTTCAAATAAAACTGAGATAATTCCAGGGGTACCGGCCACACTGCCCCTCATATTGATGCGGGGTTTACTTCTACATGTCACATATGACCCATGGATAATTTTTCTAATGTTTGAACGGAAGCCAAATGAGTTTTTTTGTTTTCCATATGTCAGTTTTTGTTTTCACTTAAAATGATGTTCATTTTAAACAAACGAGAGAAACATGGTGTGGTGCCGGCCACACCACACCTCATATTAAGGCGGGGTTGACTCTTAAACATAACATATGACCCATGGATCATTTTAGTAAAGCATAAACACATTCAGAATCCGTTTATTTGGTTTTCCGTATGTTAGTTGTTGTTTTCACTTAAAATGTTGTCCATTTTTTTTAAAAAAAGAGAGACACATAGAGAGATACCAGCCACAATGCTCCTCGTATTGAGGTGGGGTTGACTCTTATACATCACATATTATATATTTATCGTTGTTATAAAGTATCAACAGAATACGAATGCATTTGATCAGTTTTCCATATGGTAGTTGTTCTTTTCAGTTAAAATCCTATCCATTTTAAACAAAAGAGACATATTTATAGTGCTATCGGCCACACCAAGCCTCGGATTGAGGCATGGTTGACTCGTACAGCTCACATATGACCCGTAGATCGTTTTACAATAGTTTAAATAGAATCCTAATGCGTTTGATTGGTTTTTCGTATGTCATTTATTTTTTTCATTTAAAATGAAGTACATTTTAAACGAAAGAGAGATACTTTGAGTGGTTCCAGTCACACTGTTCCTCATATTGAGGTGGGGTTGACTCATACACATAAAAAATGACCCATGGATCATTGTCCTAAAGGATTAATTGAATCCCAATGCATTTTGTCGGTTTTACGTATGTCAGTTGTTGTTTTCACTCAAAATGAAGTCCATTTTAAACTAAAGAGAGACACTTTGAGTGGTGCCGGCCATACTGCTTCTTTGATTGTGGAAGGGTTGACTCTTACACATCACAAATGACCCATGGATCATTGTCCTAAAGTTTCAACAGAATCTAATTGCGTTTGGTTGGTTTTTCGTATGTCAGTTGTTGTTTTCACTTAAAATTTTTTCCATTTCAAATAGAAGTGAGACACTTTGAGTGGTGGTGACCACACCGAGCCTCGGATTGAGGTATGGTTGAATAGTACACCAAAAAATGACCCATGGATCATTGTGCTAAACTATAAATACAATATAATTATGTTTGGTTCATTTTCCATATGCCAGTTGTAACTTTCAATTAAAATGTTGTACATTTCAAATAAAACTGAGATTGTTCGAGTGGTGCCAGCCACACTGGCCCTCAGATTGAGTTTTGGTTGACTCGTACATGTCACATATGAACCATGGATCGTTTTTGTAATGTTTCAATGAAATATGAATTCATTTGTTCTATTTTCTATATGTCATTTATTGTTTTCACTTAAAATGATGTCCATTTTAAATGAAAGAGAGACACTTTCAGTGGTTTCGGCCACACCGCACCTCAGAATGAGGCAGAGTTGACTCGTACACGTCACATATGACCCATGGATCGTTGTTATAAATAATCAGCACATTCTGAATGTGTTTATTTGTTTTTCTATATGTCAGTTGTTGTTTTCACTTAAAATGTTGTCCATTTAAAAAAAAGAGACACTTAGATATATACCGGCCACACCGTGGCCTGAATTGAGTCAGGGTTGACTCGTATACGTCATAAATGACAGATGGATCATTGCGCTAAAGTATCAATAGATTCTAAATGTTTTTGATCGGTTTTTCATATGCCAGTTGTTCTTTTCACTTAAAATCCTGTCCATTTTAAACAAAAGAGACACAACTAGAGTGATATCGGCCACAACGAGCCTCATATTGAGTCGGGGTTGACTCTTACATGTCACACATGACGCATGTATTGTTTCCTAATGTATCAAAGGAATCCGAATGTGTATGGTTGGTTTTCCGTATGTCATTTATTATTTTCACATAAAATGAAGTCCATTTTAAATGAAAGAGAGATAATTAGAGTGATACTGGACACACCACGCCATAGATTGAGGCGGGGTTGACTCGTATACGTCACATATGACATATGGATCATTCTGCTAAAGTATCAATAGAACTTGAATGTGTTTGGCCAGTTTTTTTAAATTCCAGTTGTTCTTTTCACTTAAAATCCTATCCATTTTAAACAAAAGAGACACAGATTGAGTGCTATCGGCCACACCGGGCCTCATATTGAGGTGGAGTTAACTCGTACACATCCCAAATGATGCATGTATAATTGTTCTAAATTATCCACACAATATGAATCCATTTGGCTGGATTTTAATATGCTAGTTGTTTTGACATAAAATGATGTCCAATTTAAACAAAAGTGATATAGTTGGAGTGGTACCGACCACACCAGGCCTCGGATTGAGGCGGGGTTGACTTATACATGTCACATATGACACATGGATCATTTTCCTAATGTTTCAATAGAATCCGAATGCATTTTTCAGTTTTTCGTATGGAAGTTGTTGTTTTCACTTAAAATGATGTGCATTTTATGCAAAAGAGAGACATTTTGAGTGGTGTCGGCCACACCACACCTCAGATTGAGGTGGGGTTGAATCAAACACTTCACATATTACTCATGTATCGTTTTACTAAAGTATCATTAGAATACAAATGCTTTGTTTTCAGTTTTTCGTATGCTAGTTGTTGTTTTCACTCAAAATGATGTCCATTTTAAACATAAGAGAGACATTTTGAGTGGTGTCGGCCACACCGCGCCTCGGAATTAGGAAGCCTTTCTTGCCAAGTATCTCACATTAGGGACCATGTATCACCTGATTCATGGTATTACCATCCTAAAAAATAGTCATTTCATCGGTTTATCTCCAATGGAACCAATATCACTCATGAGTAATAGAAACCATCCTGGTAGCCCTCACCTAGAAACCAAAGCATACATCCTGGAATTTCAAGTCTAAATTCCCTGAGCATGGTGAGTCTATCCATGAGTCCTTAACATGTAACCCATGTATTATCCTAACAATTGATAAGTATTCGAAATCAAACAAGGAAAAATTCACATAACATGGAGAATGTAAAACAAGGCTTTATTTCGAATTAATGCATTTTATCACATGCTTTTGATGAGAATGATCTAATAAGATTACCAAGACATTCATATAGTTCAAGACATAAAAAATGGAATAATCCTAAATAACATTTCATGACCATAGATAATAATAAAAGGCATGTGAAATCAACATGCCTACATTTACATATCATCCATGAGGTATAACAATTAATATAATTGTAATAGCTGTTTACATAAGGCATATGAGTCTCATTTACAAGAATACACAGTGGTACAAATGGAAAATTTTATTCATGTCTTGGGGGTTGTATGGGGGGATTTCTGGGGTCCAAGTAAAAGGGGGGTGTCCGGGGGGGTATTTGGGGTCCCGGGAGGAGGGTGCGGTGGCTATCTGGGGTGCTGTTCGAGGGGCTGTCTGGGGTCCAAGGAGGAGAGTGGGGGGGGCTATCTGGGGGCTATCTGGGGACCAAGGTTTAATTTCATAAAGTTCATACAAAAACATTTATTGGCCATGAAGGACACATAATGTATAGACAAAAACATTTATTTTTAAATTTGAGATTAATAATAAAGTTTGTCAATGATAACAACATTAATGAATTAAACTTGAGACTTATCTAACATTTTTATGAATGTCTACACATGCAATCATGGCTAGTGAAAAGAACCCCACCCTCATAAAAGTGATTACTGTCCATGAAGGACACATAATATACAACGTACAATGAGAACCATATTTAATTGTCCCTAAAGTTATATTAGTACAGTCATCTTGTAGAAATGGAATATATGATCCTGGTTAACTGATGAATTCAAAAGCTCATATTCCATATGTTGGACACTATCTATGGTAAGAAATCATTGGAGGATGGGTATACATCATTCAATTTATTACATGCTAGTGAGAATGAAGGCTTGAATTAATGACCTGAGTTCACTGATTAAATGTGGGTAGAGGTTGCACAGGCTATGTAAACAGAATGATTAAATAAGTGTATAGGTTGCATACACTGTGCATGGTGGTGGAGTCTTATCCGATTTAGAAACTAAAATAAATTTCCATCTTAGGTATCAATATGAAACATCAGCATCAAAAGAAACTCCAAATAAAAAAGGACTAAAAACATGAAACACTTAATGAATTAACTACTATGATTGGTTTATCCACATGTTTAGCACTAAATATATGCATTAATCATGACCCACCTCTACAACTCCTAGTTTTCACCAATAAACAATTAATATCCCCCATGATCACTGTATGACTTAACACCAATTGGTAAATATATCGAAATATCTTTAGAACAACTCATTAATAGGCTCAAAATGTACTTATAATCTTGAACGAACCGTGGAATATATTTCACAACACATTCTCACACACCAGTTATCTCATGTATTACAAAATACCAAACATAGTCACATAACAAGTGTACTATAACAAAATACATTACACAAGCCTTATTAAAAATATTCCTTTAAAAAAACACTCTCTTCAAGATTAAATCATTTCTGAAACATCTTTTCAAATCCATTTTAAATAATAAAATCCCTTTGATCATTTTTAACAAATATTTGGTGTATTCTCAAGGCACCCCCATTTGGAAAAGTCACATTATATTCCCAATTTCCATGCCAACCCATTGAAAACAACTGACATGGGAAAATCATCAACCACAAATAACTTAACTTGAAATTAAAATAACATAAACCAAATGTGATATAGAATTTAATGTTATGTTAGAGGAAATGATATAAAATTGATACAACAACATCATAAATGGTTCCAAAATCATAACTTTTGATTAAAACCACCCACAATATTAAGGGGAATTCCTCAAACACCTAAAACCTAATAAAAAAACCAAATCATCTATTAAAAACGATAAGTTTTTACAACACTGAATTTAGGGTTTCCTCCTTCAATAAAAATGGATAAATATGTAAGAGAAGTGGAAAATGAGCAAGACGACATGAAGATTTGGAATTATCCCATCTAACCTAGTGGGGGAGTCTTAGTCGATCTGATAGAGGTTCACCTAGGGAGTGTGTGGGAGCTTCTGCAAATTGGTGGAGAACTAGTGAATGCAGGCACATCTTCACGATGTTGCTAAACTTTTGGCGATCTTTTCCCAATGGTTTTTAAAAACCGTTGGGAAAAGCATAACTTTACGAACGGTTTGTATAAACTGTTTGTAAAAGGAGCCACCTATGAATATTTTCTAATGGTTTTATTCAAACCATTGGGAAATCATCAAATATCTCAATCTTTAACAACATTTTGATGAAACTGTTGGTAAATGTATCCTATGCCAATGGTTTTGATGAGACGTTGGTATAGGAGCATTTGGAAAACCCAATTTTCCAGTATTTTTATTATCCTTGGAAGTACTAGATACATTCATAAGTTTTACATTACAACTTAAAATAAAAACATCAACAACATTTTGATCCATTTTTTAACACACTTATATTTTTTTCCTATCTCGGTCGGTCAACCATAAAAAATTTCTTCAAATCATTGGAATAATAAAACATATAATGGTTTGAGCTCTGATGCTCAATAACGATAACAATATAGTGAAATATTTCATAAATAAGCATAAAAATTTAAGGAAATGTATAAGACAAAAGAAAATCCTTTTAAACATAAACATCAACATATTATGGAAAGGATAAAATTAAATAATTCCATTTACTTTTTCACATGGATATTCTACAAGTAAAATTATCACAGGAAATATCAACATCCACTTTTATAATGATGTAATGCATAATGTGCGACATCATAACTAGATTTTCAAAGCCTTCTACAAAGAATACATATAAGAATTTGTCAAGGCCTTATTCCAAGACACTAGTTTGTCTCAGGGGAACTACTGATGCATCATAGAGCTATAGCAGGATCCACCTGTCACTTAACAAGTCCAATTCATTCATCCTATGAAAAAAGATTATACATAACATAATCATTTGTATTAAAAATAGCATAAGAAATGTCAATACATCATCCATAAACCATAAATGGTGTAAAATAACACATCCACAGTCAAACGTATCACAAAATTATCAATAAAATATGTAATATTTGTATCATAATAAATTAACTTCAAACATGTTTAAAATCCATCAAATGATGTTGACATAGATGAAATGAAAAATATTTTAAATAAATACCTCTTTCAATTTTGAAATCATTTAAAAGTCACATAATTATAAAAGGAAAAATTTATTTTGAAACTATTCTTATAAGATTGTATGGGAAACTTAGATGATTATATAATGGTGTAAAATAGCCTCACTCACTATATAAGTTAAAAAAAGACATTCTTATATTAACTTTGTCGAAAAGGTCATAATGTACCTTGTTTGGAAAATGACGGAAAGATTCCATTCAAACCATTTTATAAAATTTCCATCAAGGGTATAAATGAATTGAACGCATATTCTAGTAAATAGTAAAAATGTTTTGAAATACTTTTCTAAGAAACATGGATTTGGATGATAAAGAGGTCTCGGTGGATACTTACATAAAAACAACTTCAGATAATAAAAAAATTGTGAAATTAACCCTTAGTTTGTACTTTTCATTAATAGATGGTATGTTAACCTATTTAATAATATTTAAAACATTGTTATTAAATCATAAAAAACTATATAAATAAATATTATATCATATATGACCCTCTAATATTGCTTTGTTAATAATATTTCAGCAGTATCATCATTTCAGGTGTTAACAGATTCATTTTCATTTATATTATTGGTTACGTAAGCCATGTTTTTTGTGGATAAGATGTATTTTATTCATATAGATAATTATATTATATTCATAAACAATAATTTTAATCATAAAATGAAAATTATTCTTGAATGATTATGATGGGGAATGAATCGTGTCGCGTTCGTGGAGACGGTAATCCATATGTACGCATGAGCGACTATATCATTATATTGATAGTGAAATCGTATATAATTGGATGTTATATCATATATAAAGAATAATTAAAATGTTATATTTATTATTTAAATTAGTTTTACTCATTATCATATCCATCCAAATAATCAAGTGTTTGAATAACAAACTACACCCCGATGTAGAGACGGTAAGCTATACGTACACACGCATGGTGACTTTTCATTAATATGGTGGATAGAATAATGAATATAGTTATTTCATTTTTATAATAACATAACAGTATATATAATATACTGGAGTTATTATTTTATATTGGAAACAACTATGAAAGAGGAAGTGGTAGATGAAAAAACATAAAAGAGGGTGGTGAAATTAATACCTATTCTTTAGTTGTTTCCTTCTGAGTTGATCAAAAGGGCTCCATAGGATGGATTTATGATCAAAACAATGCCTCTAGGATGTAGTTAGGGATGTTGGGAGGATATTTGGGCAGGGGCTAGTGCAGCCAAATTGCTTTGCAGGTGTCATTTTGAGTGACGAGGAAGTTCCATTTTATAAGAGAGGTGAGGGGCACCTTTGGAAAAGATTGAAATATTATTTTATAATAAAATATTTGTTGGTATATAAGGGCTCATAAAATGGTCTATTTCCGAGAAAAGGTAGGTATGAGTCGAAAACCTCTAATACAATTTGTTTTAGATAGTGTTGTGTCACCATATAAACCTTATCTTTTAGATTAAACTCTTATTTAAATAGATTATCTTTTCCCAAGTATTCTTATATTATTATAATAATTGGTTAATAAACATTATATAAAATTACAATTGAACCTAAAGTGGTTAATTAATGATATAACTATAATTATATACGTTATTTGGAAGATCCTTATATTTTTAGGACTATTATATAATATAATAATATAAATGTTTTTTAAAAAAATCATTTATGTCAATTTTGACACTATTAGGTATTTGGTTTTTGTGAAAGTCATCACAACATGATTACTGCGAACCAAATACATTTGATAAGCCCTATCATATAATATTAAACTATAAAATTACTGGTTGTCACAAAAAACTTTGAAATTATATTTATTTTAATATTTATAATACAATTTATTTGATTCATTAATTCAAAATGGGAATTCCTGCATCACCATTGTGTCATAAATTAATTTAATTATTTATTATCTAAAAATTATAAATAAAATAAAATTATGTCGTAAAACATTTTATATTTCTAAATAGTATTTATTGTAGAAAATATAACTAATATAACCCCATTTAAAAAAGGTTTTACTAAAAAAAATATGTTTATGTCATTTTGGTCATTACATTAACTTAATTAATATAAAGTGTCATTATCACTCTCAAGTGGATCCATGTGGTCCCAAAATCGACCCAAGGATGCCCATGGTTGGATATTTATCAACTAATAGGAATAGGACATATGTTAGTGTAATTTAATATTATTATACTATTATTTTTTACCCTTATTTACCTGATTTACCCTTTATCCATGTTAAATAAAATATTTACCAAAGTAATTATTCATAATATCTTAAACAAGTTACATATTTACACAATTTTGACCCCTTGATTACATAAATTTAATCCATTTTTCCAAATTTAATACATAGAAGTGTGAGAAATTAAATTAAAATTAATTCTCGTTGTTAAAACAAAAAGCTTGTTTTTAAGAAATAATAACTATCAAAAGATTGACACTTGTTTATGTTGAGTATAAATGTGAAATTACATAAAATGAACTAAATTATTTTAAAATATAAAAATATAATAAAAATATACATTATAACCACTCAAATGTATAATTTAACTCTATAAATTAGTTTGATTAAAAAAATTGTTTCTATTTAAAATTTATTATTTTTCACAATTCATCAAAAAATGTATTTTCTAGTGTGATACACATTTAATACCCCTTATATAAGGATTAATATACTTATAATATGAGCTCCCCACACATAATTGGGGAACATGGTGTAACATGTGTTGTAACTAAGGTTACAGGGGATATAATGTGCATATTAGATCCAAATACTTTGTACATTTACTGTGAGAACCCAGATCTTTTTTTAGGTATGTTTTTCCTTTTTCTGAAGTTTTTGAGAAAAATGATTTTTTTTGGAAATTTTTGAAGTACACAACGTGTACTTTCTGAGTACACGCTGTGTACTTTTTCCTGGCTCGAAGCTATGTGATGGCCATGCCGGGCCACACACACGGTGTATAAGGCTGAAGTGGAGGCCGGTTAATTCAGAGTACAGAAAATTGAAGTACACGCCCTGTACTCAATAAGTACAAGTCGTGTACTTTTTTTCATTAAATGGAACGGGGTCATGCCTAACCCCCAAAATAATCTTCTTCTCCAGATTTTGTCTTCCTCAGAGCGACCGTACGGCCGAATCGTCTCTGATCTCCTGCCTCGCCATCCGTTCTCCGATTTGAGCATGGTCAATTGCGTCAGAATCGCAGCTGTGAGTTATTCTTTCTGCTTTAGCTCTATTTCTTGATTCCCCAACGTTTCCAAGTTATCATGGGATGAAAGTTTTGTGCGTTTTCTCATATCTACGTTGTTCTAAGAGGAATCTGTCGACGTGGTTCACATATATCGATCTCATAGGATCAAGGTAGGTGGTTTGTGCCTTTCCATATAAATTTGATGAATATTATGTGCAAATTCCACCAATAACCTCGAATGAGGTATTTCATGTTTCCTATTTTTCCCTCTGCTATTTGCCTGCTTTTTCTTTTTTTCTTTAGTATAGCTTATTGCTTGTGAATGGAGTAATTTATTTTGTACTCAGGTTGCCTTGCCATGCCTATTTTGCATGTTGTGTGTTTTTCCAGTTACCATACCTTGTTGTAGGATAGTGAAACTGTCTTTTTGATATACCGTTGAGCCTTAGTGGATAGCCAAGTAGTTCTTGAGTTTTACTTGGATGATACACGCGCATTGAGAATGTTTATTTATACTCAGGAATGTGAGAACCTAGAGTAGTAGACCAAAGGGAGAATTGACGGAAAGGCTTCTCCAGAGTGTCTTTTAATTACGATGTGAGACTATAGGGGAATTTGACGTTGAGTGCTTCCCCAGAGAGTATGTAGATTCAGGACGCAGGTCACATGGGGAATTGACGTTGAGTTCTTTCCAAGAGAGCCTTTAGAACGATACAAGACGATAGGGAGAATTTATGGTGAGTGCTTCCCCAGAGAGTCTGCTTAATTACGTAGCTGTACCAGAAAGGCAAGACTGTGTGTGCCTCCTATAGGGTTCCTAGTACTTATAGGTTTAACCATAGGGGTTAGGCTGTGAGAGCTACCCATAGGGTCACCTGTTTCTTCTTTGTTTGTAGGCCACTTACTTGTGTACTTTACCTGTTAGAACTATGTATTGTAGCTGCTTGTGCTTTCCTGTTTACTACTTCTTGTTTATTTTCTGCCATGTATTCATTGACTGTAATGAAAAAATATTTGGGTGATTGCCTACTAGGATTGTATCTCACACCCTGTTTGGGTCGTGCTTTTGGGACCAAGCATACTATGTTGATGTAGGTTTAGATAAGGGCGAACGCCCTTCTACTTCAGGTTCTTGATTGCGCTAGATTTGGAGAGCATGGGACCGAGTTGTGGCTCGCGATGCTGAGGAGCTTACTTTTTTTTCTTTATCACTTGGTTTCAGTTGTATTTCAACACTTTTTTGTGTTTTCTATTTTCCTTAGATACTTGTACCTGCTGCATCATTGTAATCATAGTTATATATCTACATTACTTCAGCTTTTTGGTTTTTGTTATTATCCATGTTGTTTACTACTTCCACTGTTTATTGTTTTTTTCTTACCTTGTATACCTTACAGAATGAGGGCATAGTTTCCCCACCAACTCACTGAGGCCCTCGCTTCTAGTCGGCAGCCTCTGGCGTTCGGGGAAATGCGCTTGAGGTTATGTGGCGAAGCGGGTATGGGGCACTAGTGGAGGGGCTCCGGACTCGGGTCGTTACAAAGTGGTATCAAAGGAGTTCTTTCTCTCTTGCTTTACTATTTGGAGACCTTATCCAGGGATAGGACGGATTCGGTACTTGGCATTAATATGTGCTCCAGAGTAGCTAACCCGTGTATAGGGAAAATCCATATGACTTCGTTAATTTCATTTGCTGATTTTGAGATTTTATAGTTGATCAGATTTCACCGAGTGTGATTTAAGTGGCTTGTGCTATTACTGTTTTGATATTGTGGTTCTATTTCTGTTGGAAACCGATGAGATGAGGGTATTCTGTCTCATGCATCATATATACACTTGTAGGAATCACATGTCATGCATTCTTTCCATCCCATCTAGGGTGCATTAGCGATTCCATGCTGTTGTGATAGACTTTGTGTAGATTATGCAAGTTGTTGTGATATTTTCTTGATAGACTCTCTGCTATTATGTTAGAAAACTATTTTTTTTGCTATTTTCTTAAAGTGAACACCAAATTTTGGTTCTTGATGTGTTATGGGCCCTCACGGATTGGAATTTGGCACTTTTTCGCCTTGTTTTTAGTGTTTCTAGAATTCTGTGCAGTTTCTAAGCTACAGCCCAAAAAACCCCAGAATACACAACATGTACTTTTTGGGAACACACCGTGTAGTTTTTAGGCCGTGTCACTGACCGTGTGAGAAGAACACGGTGTCGTGGAAGTAACTTAAAAAACACACCGTGTATGGTAGCTACACTCTGTGTAAGCTCGAAGTCATGTACCCAGCCGTGTCACTAACAACACAGGTCGAGGAAGCACTGGTAGAACACGTCGTGTCCATAGGGAACATGATGTGTAGTCACGTCCAGGTAGTCGGCAGTGTCATGAACAACACGGAACGACGTTACCTTCCATTCCACACGCCATGTTTGTTCAGAACACGCTGTGTAGTCTGGCCTAGGTACCCGGTCATGTCACGAACAACACGGGATGGTGTCGCCTTCGCCTATACACACCGTGTTTGCTCGGAGCACACCGTGTAAAGTTCAGATGTGTAAACGACCATGTACTCAACAACACGGACCACCAAAGCCTTGTCTAGTGCACACCATGTTTATTTCAAACACGCCGTGTAGTCTCGTGTTAAGTCGGACTGTGTGGGTTAGCCATGTAAGGAACTCGGGCATGGGAATAGTTACAAGTACATGTCGTGTGTGGGGTCAACACGCCTTGGATTTTGAAGATTACATGACCTAAAGGGAAGGAGTACACACCCATGTATTTGGCTTAAAAATACATGCCGTGTAGTTTTCATACATGCCATGTAGTCATGTTTTGCAATCACTTATGTTTTTCTTCCGCTGTTCCCATTTTGTACCCTTATGTTCTCTGCCCTTGTTTTCTTGATCTAAGGTGTGCTTTTGATCTTTCAGATATATGTCTCCGAGACATCCTCCTGTCATACATCTATCTTCAGGCAGTGATCAGACACCAGATATGGCTGACTAGGGACTTCCTGTCGATCCCCCAGCCGAGCCAGCCTTGGCACCGGTTGTTGTACTAGTTGCGGGTGCTGATACGCAGTTCAGGGAAGGTTTCATGAAGATGATGTAGGCCTTCTAGGGAGCACCGCCTCCTGCTTCGTCTGTGGTAGACTTGAGGTGGGACTTTCAACAGCGGCATCCTCCCACGTTCTCGGGGGAAGGTGGACCTTAGGCTGTAAAGTCATGGCTGGAAGCCATGCTGACTATATTCGAGCATCTGGAGACGCCTCCAGAGAGGTGGGTCAAGCTTGCCACCTACATGCTCCGAGACTCCGCCAAGAGGTGGTGGGACATGGTCTCACAGGCGGGTCAACAGCAGGCTATGACTTGGGAGGAGTAACAGCGCATGTTCTACGACTACTTCTACCCGGAGACCCTGAGGGCCGATCGACCCAGAGATTTCATGAGCATAGAGTAGGGTACTCTATCTGTCATGGATTATTGCTCTTGTTTCACTGATCTGTATAGTTTTACACCCCTTCGGGATGGGAGTGGGGTGTACATGGCGAGGAAGTTTGAGGATGGACTCAGGCGGGGGATCCACTCGTAGGTGAACATCTTCCAGCTGACTTCCATTACTTCCATCGTCAATCAGACACTGATTGCGGAGCGCAATCTGAGAGACTCTGGAGCTACGAGCCAGGGCGGTTCTGCTTCCAGAGCTAGTTTGCCTCCAGATGACAGCAAGAAGCACCGTAGAGAGCCTACACGTTGTGATTCGAGGAAGCGAGATGCCTTGTCAGGCAGCCAGGTGACATGCTACCAGTGTGTTCGGTCAGGGCACATGAGGCCGCAGTGCCAGAGGGACCCCGTGGAGTGCCGATCTTGCGGCATGATGGGTCACCATCAGCATTTCTGTCAGGTTTTCTCACCAGTAGCTGGTGACCAAGGTTCTTCCATGACTCCTCATTTAGGAGTATCCCCACAAGTCTCTCACCAGTCAGGGAACTGGAGTTCTCTTGGTCGTTCGGGCTGAGGTGGAGGTCGAGGATGTAGTGGTCAGCCACCAGTCCCTCAGCACCAGCGGGGAGGTTTAGCTCAAAGTGGTTAGTCAGGGGCACAGGGCCGCGGTGTCAACCAGTCTTTCGCCGTGGAGAAGACTTATCATGAGAAGGATCCCGACCCATCAATTGTTCGAGGTACGATTTTAGTAGCCTCAGTTTTATCTTCATCCCTTTTCGATACTGGTGATATGCATAGCTTTATATCTGTTTCTGTTGTGGAGAGCCTTGGACTCTACGTCTTTTCATCTGTCGACTCATTGACACTAGACACACCATTGGGGATGATGACATATAGTGTATGCCAGTGTATATAGTTCCCTTTCGAGGATGCAGGGTATCACTTATTATGAGATCTCTATGTCCTAAAGATGACATGCTATGATGTAATTCTTGGCATGGATTGGTTGATTCCCTTCCAGGAAGTCATTGACTGTTATCACTGCATAGTCAGTTTCATCTCACGAGAGGGTGAATCTTTTCTTCATAGAGGCGAATGGGATGTTCGTGCAAGTCGGGCAGGACTCGAGCATCTTGGGCTAGGAGGGGTGATAGCCTAGATTGCTAGTCTTTATCTAGATTCTCAGGGGACTCCACAGTTGGACTTTCCTCCAGTGGTGGATCTCTTTAGGGATGTCTTTCCAAAGTACTTTTTGGGTTTTCTTTCGGAGCGTGAGGTAGAATTATCTATTAAGATCATGCCAGGAGTGGAACCGGTGTCCATTCCTCCCTATAGGATGGCCACACCTGAGTTGCAGGAGTTCAAGAAGCAGTCAGAGGACCTACAGGCTAAGTGTTTCATCCGACCCAGTAATTCTCCTTGGGGTTCACCTATTCCGTTTGCGAAGAAGGTATACGGTACCCTTCGGCTTTGTGTGGATTATCGGAAGCTGAACCAGTTGACGGTCAAGAAACGATATCCCTTGTCGTGGATTGATGACCTTTTCGATCAGATTTAAGGAGCCCGGGTGTTCTCGATGATCGACTTGAGGTCTGGTTATCATCAGTTGCACGTTAGACCATCAGATATACCTCTGACAGCCTTCAGGAGCAGGTACAGTCGTTACGAGTATACAGTAATGCCTTTTGGACTCACGAAAGCACCTACAGTTTTCATGTAACTGATGAACCGAGTGTTCCATATTTACTTGGATTCCTTCTTCGTGGTCTTCATGGACGATATCTTGGGTTACTCTCACACTCAACATGACCACGCCACACATATTGAGATCGTTCTGAGTACACTGAGAGAGAATCAACATTATGCTAAACTCTCTATGTGCCACTTTTGGATGGATCATATTCACTTCATGGGTCACATCATCTTAGAGACAGGAGTATCTGTGGACCCAGAGAAAGTGAGAGCTGTAGTTTCCTGGGAGTAGCCGAAGAAAATCTATGAGGTACGAAGTTTCGTAGGGCTAGCTGGATACAACAGACGCTTCATTCGGGACTTTTATCATCTAGCAGCACCCTTGACATGTCTGACCAAGAAGGGGGAAAAGTTCTTATGGTCAGAATCTTGTGATTCAGCCTTTTAGGATTTGAAAGGGAGGTTGATGTCAGCACCGATACTAGTCCTTCCAGATCTAGGAAAGAGCTACACTATTTATTGTGATGCTTCAGGTGTCGAGCTATGAGTTGTGCTTATGCAGGGAGAGGGAGTCATTGCGTACGGGTCTCGGCAGTTGAGGCCACATGAGAGGAACTACCCTACACACGATCTGGAGTTGGTAGTTGTTGTTCATGCCCTGCGCTGTTGGAGACACTATCTTCTGGGAGATCACTTTGAGGTCTTCACTGACTATAGGAGTCTCAAGTATATCTTCACTCAGCGTGATCTGAATCTGAGGAAGTGTAGGTGGGTTGAGTATCTACTGCCTTTTCAATTTGAGCTCGTGTATACACCGGGTAAGGGCAACACAGTGTCAGATGAATTGAGCAAGAGAACTCAGATTCAGGCAGTTCAAGATGCTAGTAGTGAGTGGCATCTAATGGATATGTTCCATGAGATGCATTTGGAGGTTTACGACAGACAGGGACAGACTTTTCTATCTTCTGTAGCTGTTACCTCCACGCTACTTGATTGGGTAAGGATGAGGCATCTATCTGACTCAGAAGGCTTAGTCCTGCGGGAGAGTGTGTCAGGAGAGGACCCTCTTTCTAGATGGACAGTTGGCGGGGATGAGATCTTGTGTTTCCATGGACGCGTATGGGTGCCAGCAGACATACGCGAGAATCTGATGCGGGATCCCCATTCCTATATTTGGGCAGTTCATCCTGGCGTCACCAAAATGTATTGGGACCTTCATCTCCAGTACTGGTGGCCGGGTATGAAAAAGGTTTTTTCTGGTTTTGTCATGAGATGTTCTACTTGTCAGCAGGTGAAAGCAGAGCATCAGTGACCAGTGAGACTTTTGCAATAGTTACCCATTCCTAAGTGGAAGTGGAATGATGTTGCGATGGACTTAATGACCAGATTGCCAAGATCACCCCATGGGAATGATGCTGTTTGGGTTTTCGTCGATAGGCTCACGAAGGTTTACCAATTCTTGCCGATCAAGGAGACCGTTAGCGTCAATGATCTGGGAGGACTTTACATCAGGGAGATCGTTTGTCTGCAAGGAGTTCCATGCTCTATTGTTTCAGACAGAGATGCGAGCTTTACCTCTCAGTTTTGGAAGGGGCTTCAGAAGACCTTGGGTACATAGGTACTTTTGAGTACATCATACCATCCCCAGACTGATGGCCAGTCCGAGCACATGATCCAGGTGCTTGCGGATATGCTCTGGGCCAATATCCTTGACTTTGGCGGTTCTTGGGAGTAGCATATTCCTCTGGTGGAGTTTGCCTACAAAAATAGTTTTTAGGCGACCATTGTGATGGCACCATATGTGGATTTGTATGGTAGGCCATGCCGATCAGCCTTATGCTGGCTAGAGGAAGGAGAGGCAGTTTTTCTTGGACCTCATCTTGTTCAGGAGACTTCAGAGAAGATATAGCTGATTCGGAAGAGGATGGATACAGCACAGTCTCGACAGAAGTCTTATGCTGATCAGCGGAGATGACCTCTGGAGTTTGAGGTCGAAGATCATGTTTTCCTACATGTCACACCAAGGTTGGGACACAAAAGGATTCAGATGCAGGGTAAGCTTTCACCATGGTACATCTGGCCGTTTGAAGTATTGGAGAGAGTGGGGATGGTCGCCTATCAGATGCAGCTACCTCAGAGGTATCGGGCTATGCATGACGTCTTCCATGTCTCTCAGCTCCGACGTTACTTTTCAGACCCATCTCATGTCTTTCAGCCTGAGGAAGTTGAGCTTGAAGCGGATGCGTCGTTCATGGAGAATCCTATCCGGATTTTCGATTGTAGTACGAAGGTTCGCCGTGGGCAGTTTGTTTCTCTAGTACGAGTGCTATGGCAGCACAGGTGAGTACAGGACGATACTTGGGAGAGGGTGACCGATGTACAATCGGAGTGGCCGGATCTGTTCGGTGTTTCTCCTTCTCCACCTCGTTAGGGAAATTAGGGGACAAATTTCTTTAAGGGGGTAAGTTTGTAAGAACCCAGATCTTCTTTTCAGGTACTTTTTTCCTTTTTCTGTATTTTTTGATAAAAATGATTTTTCGGTAAATTTTCTAAGTACACGTTGTGTACTTTTTCACTGCTCGAAGCCATGTGCTAGCCATGCCGGGCCACACACAAAGTGTGTAAGGCTGAAGTGGAGGCTTGTTAATTTGTAGTACGGAAAATTGAAGTACACGTCGTGTACTCAAGAAGTACACACGGTGTACTTTCTTTGTTTTTCATTAAACAGAACGGGGTCACGCCTAACCGCCAAAATCATCTTCTTCTCCATATTTCGTCTGCCTGAGAGCGACCGTACACAGATTAATATTCTCCGAGCTCCCACCTCGCCGTCCTTTCTCCGATTTGAGCATGGTCTATTGCGTTGGAATCACAGCGATGAGTTCTTCCTTCTTCTTTAGCCCTGTTTCTTGATTCCTCCTCATTTCCATGTTATCGTGCGATGAACTTTTTGTGCGTTTTCTCAGATCTACATTGTTCTAATAGGAATTGGTCATCATGGTTCCTATATATTGATCTCCTTGGATCTAGGTAGGTGTTTTGTGCATTTCCGTATAAGGTTTATGAATATTATGTGAAAATTTCACCAATACCATTGAATGGGGTATTGCGTGTTTCCTGTTTTTCCCATGCTGTTTTCCGGATTTTGCTTGTTTGCTTTAGTAGAGGTTATTGCTTCTGAGTGGAGTAATATATTTTTTTCTCAGGTTTCTTTTCCATGCTTGTTTTTCTGGTTGGGCATTTTTCCAGTTTCCATACCTTGTTGTAGGATAGTGGAACTATATTTTTGATATACTGTTTGTCCTTAGTTGATAGCCAAGTAGTTCTTAAGGTTTACGTGGACGATACACGTGTGCATAGCATGTTTAGTTATAATCAGGATTGTGAGAATCTAGAGTAGTAGAACAAATGGAGAATTGATAGAAGGGCTTCTCCAGAGTGTCCTTTAATTACGATGCGAAACTATAGGGGGAATTGACGTTGAGTTATTCCCTAGAGAGTCTGTAGATCCATGATGCGGGCCACAGGGGGAATTGACATTGACTGCTTCCCTAGAGAGCCTTTAGCACAATGAGAGACTATAAGAGGAATTGACGGTGAGTGCTTCCCCAGAGAGTCTTCTTAATTACGTAGCTGAACCAGAAAGGTGAGACTATGTGTGCCTCTTAGAGGGTTGATAGTACTTATAGGTTGAACCATAGGGGTTAGGCTGTGAGAGCTACCCAGAGGGTTACCTATTTCTTCTTTGTTTGCTGGTTTCTTTCTTGTGTACTTTACTTGTTAGAACTGTGTATTGTAGCTACTTGTGCTTTCCTATTTACTGCTTCTTGTTTATTTACTTCCATGTATTCATTGACTGTAAGGCCCAAATCTTTTGGTGATTTCATACTGGGATTGTATCTCACACCCTGTTTGGGCCACGCTTTTAGGCCCAAGTAGACTATGTTGTTGCAGGTATAGATAAGGGCAAGCTCCCTTCTACTTCAGGTTCTTGATTGCGCTGGATTTGGAGAGCATGGGACTGAGCCATGGCACATGATTTTGAGGGGCTTACTTTTTTTTCTTTTGTACTTGCTTTCAGTTGTATTTCTGCACGTTGTTTTGTTTTCCGTTTTCCTTAGATACTTGTACCTGCTGCATCATTGTCATCATAGTTATATATCTACATTGCTCCCGCTATTTGGTTTCTGTTGTTATGCATGTTGTTTACTGCTTCCCTTGTTTATTGTTGTTTTCTTACCTTGTATACCTTACCAAATGAGGGAATTTCCTCCCCCACCGACTCACGAAGGCCTTCACTGCTAGTCGGAACCCTCTAGAATTCGTGTAAACGCACTTGTGTTCATGTGGCGAACCAATTATGGGGCACCAGTAGTGGGGCTCAGGACTCAGGTTGTTACATTTACCAACATATGACATGTGTGCAGCTTGGAACCTTGGTAAAGTACTCTAATGCCACCAAAAGAGGCATAGAGGTTAACTAGAACACTCCATTAGTAGTATGCACCCAATTTTATTACATAAACTCCTAGAAGGGGTTTGATTATCTGATCATCCACGGAAACAGGAAAGGTCGGCACAAACTGGGCCATAAAGCAGTAAAATAATTCCATTACCTATGGAAAAAAACAAGAATGTCTCCCTAAAATGCCTCAATTTTGGACCCTCATGTCCAAGAGTACCCCCATATCTGGAATCTCTAACCTATGGCATAAAAATATGACATTGTAAAATATTTTTTGTTTTTCAGAACCAATTTCTAAATCCTAAATGTGATACATATTACAGAAGAAGAAAGTGTAACTCTTTAAATACCACCAAATCATAAAGGAATTTGAGATAGAAGTATATATAACCTTGTTATATCAAATAGAGGATATGTAATAATACTTCCATGTCTCCATTTAGTTCATAAACTGTGATCAGGAATATTTCATCAATGGAAACATCATACCCCTACATGTTTTAGGAAGACTCAATAATGCCGACATTTGACAGGATCTAAATGAATGGACTTTGGTTGGAGTATTTTCTTGATTAAAACCCTAAGATGTGTAGAATAGATATAATTGGATTTATCTACCACAATTATTACAATTCATCGGTATAATAAGAATGATCAATTCACTATTGGGAATGTCAAAGACAAAACATACTTTGGTAATCTCACATCTAAAGTAGAGTTTATGGTTACCCAAGAAGACTCTCCATACAATTTCCTAATCAGAAGGCCCTAGAAACATATCCATAAGGTGGTACCTTCAACATAACATCTGTGTTTGAAATACCCCATTGATGGAATTTTCAGTACACTATAGAGTGATAGTGTCCCTACTGAGATCGGCGAAGCCACATATATTGAGTGATTTTTCTAAAAAATTAGATAAATGAAACCAATGGTGGATGATAATATATGCGTTCTATCACCCAACCATTTGGGGACCACCCTAGAGAATTCATAGAGTATTCTCAAAAGTGACTCTATGCTCCTCATAAATGTAGTTGAGGTGATAGACCTAGTCCTAGAGATCCAAGCTCCTCATTTCCCAAATGATGGTATAAAGGAAATTAGATCTTGAATCTCTATGTAATAATAAATTAAGTAAAGGATGAAAACATAACTTTTTATGCACTCTCTCACCTTGATAGTGATAGAGAATCCCCCATAGTTCCACCTCATCTAAATATTTATGCCCAAAATGAAAAATGGATGAATATGAGGATGACCTTATAAATTAACCTCATACATACAAGGAAGGAATCTCCAAAAAAAATTATGAATAATATAGGAAAATGTTGGTTAAAAAGAATACTTCTAACCTACAAAAATTACATCAACCATTCTCCTTCAAAAAATATAAATGTACATGACATTTTTAAAGAATAATTGAAATGTGTTCACTTTGAACTATATAGAATTTTTTTTATGAATTCATATGTGGCTACACAGCATCTCATATTACACATTAATCATCAAGGATCCATGCATGATTCCAGGGGGAATTCATTCCACTCGTTCCACCAATGTAGAGGTGGACATTGAAAATGTAATAAAATAAAAAATTGTCCAAGATGTGCAATGCCCAAGATGACATACTTTTCAATTTTATGAATATATTTTCTACTAATTTAAAAAAATTAGTTTTTTATTCAAATATTTATTTCTGATAATTTATGAAATATTTATCAAATTTTTTGTTTAATTAAAGGATACAATAGATAATTTTAAAATGAATAGAAAACACTTTTTTACTTGAGAAAATATTGAGGCATGACACTGGATTTTTGCGGATGATCAAGGAGCACATATACAGATCTTTGTTGAATGACTGAATAAAAAACAAGGATTATAGACTAGAAAAATGAAATTCCACATCTTGTAAATCATAACATGTTATGAACCAGTGTATGTCATCAAAGAGAGACATTTCGTACTGCAATGAAAATCAATATGACATTTTACATGTGGTGTAATAACATACACTTGGTTTAAATTATCAGGATGGGAATTAACTAGCCATATTTTCTGAATCATCAAATTTTAACCCAATTTAATTACCACTATAAGACCTAAACCATTTTTGGATCAATTCATATTGACCTTCATTAAAATTATAGCCTATATAGAGCCTATGAATGGATTTCTATCCTCCTGTTCTTTTGGGGATCCCATAGACCTAAGCTTGGAGAAATAATTTGTGTTTTACAGGACCATCACCATTTATCTCCAATTTAATTATGAATTGTTGTTATTCTCCCCTTACATCTAATTCTATCATCAATAGGATTATAGTGTAAACTCTCTTTATGTTTCAGTTCTATAATAGAAGGGGTTAAGTGTCCTTGGATGGATTTATTTTTCATTATTCATGTATTTGGTGTGTTTTATTTCCCAATTCCTTTAATTTACTTCTACCTTGTCCATTGATAATTTAATAAAAATTGATTCTTAAAATTTCACAATTAAAAACCCTAAAATTATCATAACTATTGTCAAAATTGACAGGAAATCAAGTTTTAATACAATATTGAGACAAACATGATTTGGGGAGAACCTAAATTATTGAAGAAAGGGTAATAGGGAACATACACATCATGCTGAGGATACTATAACCATTGGATCATCCTCTTCTTGACTCAAATACAAATCTTGAATTAATCAATCTTTTTTCTAAAATACAGTTGCATATAAACACTAAAATTTCACAACAATGCATGCCTTTCAATTTTGATTCAAAACCTATAATTATACATTGATTTCAACTTCTTATTTATTTATATTAGTCAAACTATTCTTTTCTGACCTCATTATTCAATAGAATGAAATTACTTTTTTTGAATAGTTAGTCAAACTAATTCACCTTATTTATGATTTTTACCTCTATCTTTCAAAGTACATCATTTTATTTAAATTATTATCATAGTTTGAGTTTTATAAATTATTTAGTTCTATTACAGCCATATGGAAATAATGACACCCCACAGGAATGTCAATGTCTCCCCGACATCGTCTTTATTATGAAAAAATGGGAGGCATTGTTTGTATCGATTTTAGAGACCTTAATCGTCACTTCCCAAAAGAATATTTCCCTTTCACAAGCACAAAACTCTTGATCGATGAATGAGATTTCCTCTAAGACATTTACTTCATGGATTTTTAGTTATGGTAGACCGTAAAATTATTTCATTTGAAGAAGAAGAAGAACCCAATCCATTTAGAGTTCCCTATAAGAACTTTTTCTATCAGGTCATGACCATTGGATTAAATAACACTAGTTCCACTTATCAATGACTGATGCATCATATCATTACATCATTTCTTAGAATAACATCTAAATGTTGTGATAATGTCTTGGTGGTCACATCATAATAGGCATGTGATCCATACATTGATCTCCAAATAGTCTTAGACGTGATGTGACAACATAGGATGAAGATGAATATGATGAAAATGCACCTTCATGGTAACATCAAGGATGTTCCTCAGCTTTGTGGTATTCCACTGCGACATTGAGATCTCCTCAGAGAAGAATACTGTTATTTTAGTGATGTCACCTATAGAAATCACATTGATCTGATGGGGATCCAAGGGAAAAATTTGTACATTCATCATTTCATAGCCAACATGGCATGAAAATACCTCCCCTTCCCTATCATAATAAAATAGGAAATCACCTATCCATACGGATTTGACAACCTAGAGGCCTTTGAAAGACTCATGATGTATTTAATACACCCACTGGTATTAATTCTTTAGGTGGAAGGAAGGGTACTCATCTTATATGTGGCCGTAATGGAATGATCATTGGGAACTAACCTCACATAAAAGTATTTTATGGGAGAGATAACAATATCTACTACATTTTCTGAAAAATGCTAGGTACATATACCCAATAATATGATGTTGAGAAGAACTCCCTTGTACTCATATTCACAGGGATAAAGTTGAGGCATTGCATGTAGTAGTATGAATTCCATCTATTCTCTCATATTTAACTTCTCAAGTAAAACTTTTGTTATCCAATGCTTATAGGGTTCTTGGCTTTATGGGTGGTAATTCCACAACAATACAATAAACATTTCATATCACATAAATCAATTAATCTATATTCTCTGGTTGATTTACTCATGGAACATTCTACACCAAAAAATACTCTAGTGGATATCGAGATTCCAGATGAGGAGATCTTCTATTCCTATGAATCTCTACAGACTTGCGATATGCATTTTTATGGTGCCTCTTTATGTCCCATTGAAAAAAGGATGAAAACCCCAAGACACAATCAGGTTGTCTTATGTATTATATTTGTATATATATATATATATCAAATTATTCCGTTCTATTTCTCACTATTGAAAGGATGAATGAATAATGAGTGAAAATACCGAGACCTCACTGCTGGGTTGGAACATACACTTTATCTATAAATATCCTACCATATTATTAAATGGGACACAAAACTAATGATAAAGAAGATCAGTGGAGAATATTCCTCCAAAAATGAAGAAAAAACCCCTCTTATTGGATATGTCATGGGATTGGTGGAATATTTACCTTTCGATCCCACATTGCAACATGGGGCTCGATCAAAGAATGATTTTTTAGATGCATTACCTAATACAGACACAGTCTTGAATAAACTTGACCAGGAGGAAGAAATATTCCATATCATGTACCAAAGAATGTTTTCATATATTATATAGAAGAAATAAATTATTTCATCACTTCCCCAAAGCAATATAAACTTGCATCCACACCTGGAAGGATAGAACACATAATCAGTTATCTCTAAAATGTTAGTCTCCAGTCATATCATGTCAGAAGGGAACATGTTTGATATCATGTAATAAAAATTACCCTTTTGAATGTTCCAAATGATAAATATGACCACTAAATGAAAGGATTTGAATGAATAATCAATATTTGAATAACAGAAAGATAGATTCATGTCGTCTAGGAAGATGTCCATGCAGGCTACTGCAAGGCTCATCAAATTGGGACTATGCTCTGCCACCAAATTAAGAGGCTAGTTAATTTATAGAAAAACATGATATAGAACTGTGTGAAATTCCCCCATGAAATTTGATGCATGATAGATCCATGATAACTTCATCCATAATCCCTCATAATTGCAACATATAACTCAATACTTCGGGAAGTCATCCGTATGGGGAATAGATGGTGTGTGTCCATATCCCCCTACCATGATATGATGTTGAAGTGCATCCGTATTTTTACAGACATATTTTCCAAATGGGTCGAAGAAATACCCCTCAAATAAGTTATTACAATGAAAAAAAATACATTTCTTAAAGTCCAATATCATCACTAGGTTCGGAGTCCCTCACCTGATATTGAATAAAAATGACACCAACTTATGTTCTAGAAATTTTTTGAAGTTATACCAGGTGTACAATATCATTTTTAATCAATCTTCTAACAATTAGGTTTTGGAAAATGGATAGATAGAGTATTTTAATAACACTCAGTAAAATATACACTAAAGGATGGTGAATAATGATACAGTTTTTGAGAATGACAAGATCCTCCATGCCTTCTGGGCCAACAGTACCACCACAGATACCTCTATACAAGAAATTATGTAATAACTAGGGTACAAGATCATGGTAGTGTTAACCGTAAAATTATATCTACCTTCGATCCAAATATCCATTTATAGATATCTCTCAGATGATGAGAAATCAGAACAATTAGCTCGATGAATTGGAGTTGGGTGATGAGAACATGTTCTTTACATTTCACAATAATTTTTTCCATCATAATTGGATCACCTAGGATTTTAATAATAAGTTTCACCTCTATTTATTCCTTTAAGGATAACTGGTCTTAGCTCTCAAGCCCCTGATGATACCAGACAAGAATCCTCTAATGTTGGAAGCTAAATGGGGTGGTAATTTCATTATACATATGTTCTATCATAATAGAGTATAACCATTGGACCAAATGGAAGGGGGTGTGTGACACCCCCACCAATGTGATATTTCTTAGGAAATCATTTAAATAGAGGTCATCAAGCATCAAATATAGATTCAATGAATTTAAAATACATGGTATCTTATGTTATAACCACATGAGGAAAATGTTTTTTTACTCCTTCAAGTTGGATTGCATTAAAATATAGATGTTCATCCTAACCACATGACATTAAATAATACATATTCATCCTATCAAAAAGATGTACAAATTCAAAACATTAATTTTAATGGGAGAAAGACTTTGAACTTCACAAAAACCCTTCTTTTTAATTTACGATGTTATAATGGATGGAAAACATCATCACTACATGACATAAAATTGCATAGATTCATGAATTATGTCTTCATTCTTGTCCGATTATCCTTTTCCATACCACAAGAAGTGTAAACTACATTGATGTATCCCATTCCACATGACATTAAACTACTCGGGATTTACAAAACTACATATTTCTTCATTATATTTTTCAATGAAATTTGTAGGGACACCTCATTCCTATATCTTGGTTCGACATCTAGATAATATAAAACCCACTATCATATCAATAATTTTCTCTACATGGAGAGAGTTCCCCTCTACATTACTGGTGTCTCACACCGATAATAACTCATTTGATCTTATGAATATCAGAAAGGGATGCTTCACACCAAAAAATAATAACAACACATGCATGGATCATCATTGTCATGAATGATGTACCTTAAATGGTTCACCATGTGCTCTCACCGCAGGAAAAATAACTACACAATTGATTTCCTTTTCACAACAAAAAATATCATGTCCCCATGAACCTCTCCATATAAGAACACATTAGTTAGTGTAGGTCTCATAAAACAACACCATCCATAAAAACTATTTGTTAAATGATTAATAACATCATAGGATATATAGTGATTCATGAATGTTCAATCATACTTCCATTGTCAATAAATATAAAAATTCCTCCTATCTATGTATAGGCCATAATTGAATAGGAATTTACTTCCATATGAACTACTAATGGTTTTATTCCTATTACCATAGGATATGTAGTGATGTATTGAATTTAAAATATGGGTTTATCCACCATACTTGTTTACACATCGAGAAGAAAATGTATTTTCCAAATGATTTTAAACTTCCTGATCCCTCATGAGCTACATTTTTCTTGATTTCATTCATAACATGATATGTAGTGATACTATGATATCCAATAATAGGTACAACTACAAAAATCATTGGAAAACATTCCAACCTATTTGTGTGCACCAAATCTACATAGAGTGATCCCATTTAAATAACTATGTTTGGATTGGTTATAGACATTATAGGATGCATAGTTACACATAGGTCCCAAATACTGGGTCCAGCTACAATAGCAGATAAATAAATAAATGCACCAAAACTATATAGGGACCGAGTAATATAGTATTTTTTTCTTACGTATGATCCAGATCTATATATGGATTTATTTTTTAAAAAATATATCATGCACATTGTTTAAAATCTATTCCCAACATCCTTACTTCATGACATTTAACAACAAATTTTTTTTGGGGGTTCCATGAAATTAAAATTTCAGAAAAAAATTTCCTCATTGTGAGATGATAAACTTCCTATAAAATTTCCTTACCACATGATGTTGAAAAAATGAATGGGAGTATATCCATACTAAACTGTATTCAATTGTAGAGACTATGATCCTTTTTACTACTTTATCAGAGGACCACAAGAGCCTTACCCCAATTAGACAGTGTACGAGTTTCTTCTTCCATCATCTAAGAACGTCAATCAATAAATCACACTACATGTCTTGAATACCTAAACATTCCAAAACAATTAATATTTATTGGAAAAGATACCCAGATTTAGGGGAACCGTTTTTAATATTAATACATTCCCATGGATCCTGCTAATGCACCAACTCTCATCAACCAAATTTTTCACTCTACAAAAGGGATTTCTAATCATTGTGAGCACTATAATTTTCATGCCAACACGTATCACCTCAATGTGTTATATGAAATTCCAGATACAATTGTCCCAAATAAATTATGTTAACTTGAGAACCTCGATCCACTCTTTACAATATTTCCATCTTTAGCTAAGAATGATTTTAGAGGACTCTTGACCATGGGCATCCAGATTAGTCTCTTTTGCATCATCCCCCATATTAGTTCATGAGAATCACAACTATAAACTGTCCACACTTGATTCAATGTTTTATTCCATTAAACTCAATCCTGTAATTTTAAAAACTAGAAGGCATTAAATTTATAGTAAAATGGACACAATACATTTTAGGATGAAACCCTGTATAGGGATTTTTGAATAATATTCTGATCAACTCTCACTAAAATCATCAACTCCATAGTATTAGAAAAAGTTACAGAAAAGTTGAACAAGGAATAAAGATCAGAGTGTACGAAATATAACCCTAGTAAAATATAATTTATTATTAGTGGACTCCCTAGTTCATGAAAAATTTAGATTAAATATTTTTGACATATCCTCAATGGGATAATATGTTCTCTCGGAGGTTACATAACTTTTATGGTGATCAAAGCCATCATGGATATAACAATTTTCACAAATCCTACTACATGATTTGACTGCCTCATATAAACATAAATATTTCATGGACCTTGGAAAAAGGATATGTGGTGTCTAGGGATCTTTTTCTTGACTATTAATGCATAGTTATGGATTTTTCATATGAACCAACAGTCATCAACTGAATGTGTCATCATACAAAAAGTATTTCTGCTCCCTGTGAGCCATGAAATCATTAGGTTAAAACATAGAACCTCAGTGTGTTTTGGCTAAATCCTAGTATAATTGTCCCACATCATCCTCCTAACTGAAGCACTATAGACTATGATTTACCATATAAGTACCAAACTATTTAATTTGGTTTGAAATCCATGATGTTAAGTCACCATGATTCACTCTATTTCTCAAAATAATAATGTGACACTTCATTATTGAACCTCAAATGGCCATCACCATAAGATTCTAAACCACATGGGGTAGGGATCAATCTTCACAATCAAGAGATGAACTATCCTAGGTTTTAAGAACCCTTCCAGGATATCACTCCACCTTACCCAACATCATAGTATGAATATTTTTGTTTTATGAAACCATTCATGGCCCTTATAAATTGGTAGATATATTATTTTCTTGAATATTATATTAATTTATAAGGGCCATAACCATCCAACTAAAGGAATATCCTCTATTAAATAAAGGTTCTTCAATCCTTATGTATTGGGGTAACTGCATGATCTCTTAGAATAGTTGTGATCACGTGACGTGAATATGGTAATGAGAGACCAATGTTCATCAAAGTATCATGAAATGAACACAAAAGACCCAATAATTCCCTAAGGAAAATAAATCATCCCTGCAGAAAAAAAGAACAAACAATTGTCGATGGTATGTTTTTTGGTTGATTTGAAAAGTTAGTTGGTCAAATGTTTTCTTGTGAATGGGATCTTGTGGAATGGATTGATTGTATTCTCATGCTGGATGGTCTCATAACAAAGTTACACAATGGAAACAGGGATGGAGTGATCAAGATATTTTAATAACTGGTGAATGATCCCCTCTCCACTCTCAAAATTATAGAGTATCCTATGGAATTCCAGACATCACTTGGTAGACCAAGAATCCCCCAATACACCAATTGGGGATAACATAAAAGACTCTGAAAAAATTTAAATTCCTCAGAACTAATATTTTATCTTTAATGATGTATTCCCTTAGGGGTGGATCTATTGACACCCAACAAATAACCATCAAAAAAGTTATAATGGAATAAATACTTGTATATGGGTAGTATTTTCATAATAATGAAAAGGATGAAGTAGGTGACTGAGATCACACTGATCATGTAAATCCAAAAGAGACATGTGATCACATGACCTTTGGATGGTCATTTAAATACTAATGAATTGTGAATAACTAGAAGAAGACACAATGAAGTCCCATCAACAAGTCATTATTCTCGTTTAAAGGAACCATAGAAAATCATTGATTATGAGTAGGAAGTTAGATAAGATCCATGAAGATACCAAACTTTTAATCTAGAACATTCATGAAAAAACATCAAAAATTCATCGGACTATATGTGGAAATCATCTGAATGGTGGTAGAAACCTGATGCCGTAAAACATACATGACACATCACTAATAGGGATAATTGTTGTCTTTGACAACTTTCATATAACCCTGTGAGAACCCCAATATTGTAAAATAAATGAAGTAAATAAAAAATAGAGAATATGTTAGCCTATTGTGGTAATAAAAAATTAAGAGACTCACCCCTGGAGATCTAAAAGACACCACAATTTCCCAGGGACATGTATGCCCCATCATGAAAAATCAAACTGATATGTATTCCCTATAACACGAAGGACATCTTACATGTCTAGGTTACCTCATGGTCCCCCTTTGTCATAGGGTCAAAAATGAAATTTTCTATAAAATTGTCTCTTGTTTCATCATAACCTTCTATTGGCCACAAGTCATATCACTAAGTGGTAAAATTATTGTCTTCAACAATACACATAAAACCTCATTTGATCACCAAGATATATAAAATAAACAAAAGAAACAAAAATGGGAGAAATATGGGAGCCTCTTATGATTGTAAAATACATGTGACACTCTGAGGAAGGGCATAGAAATGTCTCTCAAATCTGTATCAAAATATAGTCTGATTTTTTAATTCTTCAGAATAATTCATCATTTTCTTGAGGAAATTCCATGAAATGTTACATGAGATAATGAATATTTCATTCTAATGGTACCTTGATCTTATGAATATCTCTTGGATGTGACATAATTTCAGTATGAAGTTCCCTTGGAAGTCCACAAGAGAAAACAAGACCCTATTAGTTGAATATAATTATATAAATTGGGTTTTTATAGGATGGAATTGCAGTTATTGAATATCTTGTGATGCCCAAAGAGTGATCCATTGATAAACCTCGAGAATATCTATGACATCAAAGTCCTCCACCGACTCCATCCTTGATATTCAAAATACGATTCATGCAATGTGAATAACAAATAAGATGGTGAGGCCTATAAATGTCCCATGCCAACATAAAAAATTAATTATTAAATGGATAGGAAATCCTGAGAACCTCGCATTAGTTCATTCAGGAATCAGAAAGAATTTCTTAGAGTGGTAGATCCTTCAATTAGGATGATTTATATTATATATGCGCTAGTGAGAAACCAAATAAATCAATTTGCATGAATAATAATTTTATGTGATCACAAAAATTGAACTCGAAGGACTTTCGTAAGGACATGTGATAAATATCTCTAATGTATGATAAATCATGAGATACTTAAAAAACATTAAATAAATCTAATGCATTTGTAAAATAAAGGCTGAAATGAAAGACTGACAAATTAGATGCTTATGAGAAGAAAAAATTTTAATTCTCATGTGTTTCACATGAACCTCCTAGGTAATGTGACATCATGAATAAATTTCACTCAGATCATATGTTACACCTTTTTTATACTATTTGGATTCAGAAAATTCTGCTAAACTTGTTAGAGAAAGTAGCATGGAACCCTCTAGGAAATTATTCCATGTCTTGTGAAACCCTCTTTGAAATCCATCAAACCCTATAAATTACCTCTAGAAATTTCACCTAAATAACATGGTGGCATGTCAACATGTTAGATGTGTCCCATGATAACACATGGGAATGTCAACTGAATCTCTCAATTCCCTCCAGACCCACCAACCATATGTCGTGATGTCCACCAAACATTTCATCCTGAATAATGCTTCAATGTATGGATATATTTATTTAACACTCATAAATCCCTCTAAGAGTGTTAAGTAGATTTTTTGATGGCACCAAGTTAGGTTAGATAGATCCTGTGATACCCTCTTGATGAGACATCCTATATCATAAGATAACTTCCTGGACAAGCTGGTCAATCCATCTGATATGCTATATACATGTTATCCTTGATCACATCAAATATTTGGGATGTTCTATATAGTTTATAAGAACACCCTCAGACAAGTCTACTTGATCATGTAGTTTTCATTGAACATTCCTATAATACACCCTCTCTTGGGTTATGTAGAAAATTAAGGCATTTCAAGTAGGTAGACAACACATATCAGGGAGACAATAATGATAGGTCAATCAAGATTCTTAGTACATGATAACCTTGTTATTACTTAGAGTGTAAGCCACAAAAAGAATAGAACCATCAATGTGTAATCCCAAACAATATTAACTATGATGAACTTTATTTTTTCAATAACTTGGATATGTAGGATGAATCTTTGTGGTATGATCTCTATATATACATCTACAGAGTTTTACCAGTACACAAGCCCCACATCCATTGGCAGTGAGACTAATTACCTATTATCCACTGTTTCCCACACTGAACATGGCTCACATGGGATCAGGATACTGGATGATTCATATTATTCACATCATGAATCTCCACCAGCCAATGAATCCTTAGTAAGTAAAACCTGATAAGTGGAATGATATTATTTCTCCCAAATAAGGGAATCTACCCTAGGGAATATCCTAATGGAGTGATCTATTTTTTATGAAATTCATTTTTAATATAATTAGGATATATAGGAATTATCATTATGAATCGGTCACAAATACCCAGTGCCTAGGTGCAACCATTTATTTCATTTCCAAATGACATTGAACTACATGTATCTAATGGACTACAGAGGTTTTCTTTCATGAAATAACTAGGATACATAAGAAAACTCATAAGGGATTAATCCAATCCTCATAATATTAATCTCCTCCTAGAAGGGTAGAAATTTCTAATGAACCTGGTTATATGGTTTTATCATATATGAATATGCCCATTATTGGGAAATAGATGGATAACCTTAGATACATATAGATGGATGCCCTAATCCGATCCTATTCTTTTTCAAACAAATGGGGTTAAACTATTATCATTTTATTAGGATAATATGTCCAATACCATGAATAGGAATAGACTCCCATGCATGTCTTAAATCTATATGAGTGTCTGGAAGTAGTCAAATATCCCCCAAAAGTAATGCGATGAGCCCAACCTCTAGTTTTATCAACCAATGACAGTCCCTAAGTATCATTGGGTATGAAACCCTAATTGAAAACCTTATTTTAGAGAGAGGTTCTGAACCCATTTATGGATATGGTAAATTTTGAGAGCTTTTAATAAGAATGAAATTGGTTATCTAATATCAATTATTTTGAAACAAATCAATCCCCTCCCCCACATAATCAATAATCGAGCTATTCCATGTTCATCTAGGTCACCTATTTTCTGTCAAAATAATAATAGTGAAACCAATGATAACATTTTTATTCATAAAATCTCCATCATAGTAAAAAAAGGACAGGCCCTCTGGTTCTCATCAACCCATTCTATTCACCAGAATGTGCGTTTAAAGGTCTTTTCCTTTCTATAATAATAGTAATACAATTAAAAACTGACATAGTAAATAATTTTAAAAAGTTTATTTCATTAACCATTTAAATATCATTTTTATCTAATTTTTTTATTTTTAATACTATGTATAATTGTTAGTCATTAAGTACAAAGATATTTAATCTCATAAAAGGCTACAAATAGAAACCCACATTAGAAAAATTAATAAACACAAAAAAATATATTTGTAAACTAAACCCTAGTTTCCCAAAACCATTGTCGACTTTATTATATTGTAAGAAGATATATGGAATCACATCCAATAAGGTTGAATATTTTAGTAGTGTAAGAAAAGTTATATATATTGAAATTGATTTTACAATTGAAATAAAAAAATACAAAAATGTATTTTCTTCAAGGACACCATTATTATTCTTAGTATGTCCCTACATATCAACCAAAAAACACTTTCCCTTAACCTTAGGAAAATAAAACAGAATAATGGGTTTGATCAGATTATCTTTATAGGTAAGAATATAGTGAAAAATATGAATAGATAAGGAACAACTAATATGCAATGGTATATAACTAAAACACATTTCATTTAATCAATAACATGGGTATAATATATTAGAAATAAATGATGACAAAACAATTCGATATAAATAATCACATGATCATGAAAGCATAAAATGAAATATAATAAATAATCAAATAATCAAATGTAACAATTATAAATAAATTCATAATGATGGAATTATTAATTATAGACATCTAAAACAAACCATTAAGGCCTTGTACCAAGACATCTTAATGAATGGGTATGTTTTTTTGTCAAAACACAATCTAATTTAACTCATGAGACTTAACGAAGAATTCATGAGAAATAGTGGGTCACACCAATCACATAAAAAGTACAATGCATTCAACACAAGAAAAATGTGAATCATAATAAATACAAACATTCATATTTAGAGAATAACATTCAAAATTGTAATAATTTCCCAAATATATAGATATACTCTTAAACAATCCAAAGTGAAATGGTGAACGATAATAATATTTTATTTCCATAGTCAAAAAGATCATTATCAAAATAGAGAAATTGTAATAATGGTATGAATAAATTATATCCTTAGGGTATCATATGTATAATAGAGGTTTTATAACATTGATTAATATAAATACTATGAAATTATCATTAATAATATTTAATGAAATATCCATTGTGTTTTGAAAATTAACTTCAAAAAAAATTCAGAACATTATGAAAATTAATTTAAATGGATATAATATTTTCAAATTTTCAAATTATTAAATAAAAAATTAACTAGCCATGAAGGAGGAACATTACATGCATTTTTTACATGTCAAAATAAGAATTTGTATCACATTTTGGTAAAATACAATCATTAATTATTTTGAAAATGATATAATGATTCCTTTGAAGATTTTTAAAAAATTTAATAAATGGGATAAACATAATTTAATGAATAATATTTCAAGTGGTAAAATTATTTTTTGAAAACCCTTTATAAATAATGGTTTGGATGAAAATATATTTCTGACTGAAGAGAGAAATAAAGTCTGATTATCATGAGGACATTTTCACAATAATTTTATGTACCAAAGTCTTTAATGAAGAAACTATTACATGAAAATTATTCTTAGTATATATTGAATAATAAAATATATTTACTATAAGATATAGATATCAATGTATTACCCCAGTAAAACACTAACAAAAATAGTTCGTAAGAATTATAAGGCTGTGAATTAAAACCATACCGATTTGGCAACTTTTAAATCACAATCCCCATGAAATAAATATCCTAAAATTTATCATTAAATACCTTAAAAATAAATATATTATTAATATAACATATCAAAGGTTCAATATATGAACCAATAAGTGAAGATAAAATTGGAATGTGACATATGTCTCACGAAAGTAAAAGTGAGAAGAGAAACCCATTCAAGATGTCTAATTTCCTCCATATGTGTCTATATATTCTGTATAATTGGGTTAAGAATGTTATTAATTTATTAAAAAAACTAATAATTTTATAGTATAATATGTAATCATCTTATAACATTTTACCAACCTTTTGTAAATAATATTTCATTATTTTCATTGTTTTAGTGTCAATTTCCTTTTTTTATGCTCATTTTACCATGAAATACCATATTCTTATAAAAAGTATATATATTATCTCAACAAATATATTCATATTATAAATATCCTATATAATATATATATATATATATATATATATTTTTATAACTATGTATAATGTTTTTCTTGGAAAATGAATCGAACCACTTCGTGAGGATGAAATTTCATACATAGGAACGATAGACGATATCATTCCCTTTTAGAGTGAAGGAATAAGGAAGTTTGGGATATAATAATTTTACAAAAAAAATCATCTCATACATATCACATTTATTCATTATTTTTATAGTCATTACATTTCTTTTATAGTGTGTGTGAAGAACAAATCAGATCATATGGTGAGGTGGTAATCTTCGATATAAATTAGTGACATTATAATATTTTGAATTGAAAGGAACATAAATATGATTATTTTATTTTAAAATTACATAAGAATAATAGTATCATAAATATAATACAAATTTGATAAATTTATCATTATATTCATCCTTGATAGGTACTGATGGAAAACAATTGACATTGGTTTGCGTGGTAGTTGTCGTCCATACACATGATAGAAAATTTCTTTTCCGATTTTATTGTTGTGGAGGTGGATAAATATTATAACATAAACAAAATAAAATATCATAATTTAATATATACTAATTTTATTATAATTTAAATTTTAAGAGATTATTTTTGGTCTATAAAGATGAAATAGAATTAAAGAGCATTGTTAAGACACTACCTTCTCTTAGAGAGACCACCTTTAGATATAATCTCATGGACACTCAAGCTGGTCATTTGGGAGAACCAGAATCTATAATGTGTATCTAAGTATGTTGGTGATATTTTTAGGGTTTTTTTAGAAAAATAGATTGTGACATGGGATTATGGGAGATGATGGAGTTCCCTTTTATTAATGGGAAAAGGGAACCCTCTTGGAAATTAATAGACATTTAGAAAAAATAATCAAAAATAATAAATTTATCCCAAAAAAAATCTTCCAAAATATATTATATTTGAATATTAGATATATAAATGACAATATATGTTGGTAGAAAAATATTTTAACATGTTGGTATGACATTATAATAATTATCTTCATAGTTTAACCTCATCGTAAGCCCATTTTTATCTCAACTGTGGTAATTAATTTTTATTGTTTTCACTATATGTTTTGGTCAAAAATTATATTGATCATATTAGATAATAAAATATATACTGATTAAAAACATGGAACCCATTTTTCTAAATATAGTTCATAGATTTTGTGAAATTCATTTTAAAATTATACACATAGATGTGATGAAAATGATTATTTCCAAAAAGTGATTTTTCATACATACTGAAGGATTTAATTTGAAAATTCAATATGAAATTTAGTCAAATGAAATAAAATAATTATATTTTCATATTATTTATCTAGTGTCCCATTATAAAATATTAAAATTTAATTTAAAATTGTATAAAATTAAAATTAAAATATAGTTTTGAGTAAAAATTAGTATATTCAAATTTAATCAAAAGGAGAAACATTTTATTAAAAACCAATGAATTAAACATAAGTTATTTTTAACATGATGATTTCAAAAATTATGGTTGTTCATTCAAATAAATATTATATTATTCATAAAATTAATTATAAATTATATCTATAGTACAGAACTAAACTACCTTTTTGAATAATATAGTTTTTCAGAAAACATTTCAATTACCATCGAATGATTCTAATTTTATTTAAGATAAATAGAAAATAATTGAATTTATTTTAGACATGAATCAACAATTTAATTTTTTAAATATACTTATTATTATTCATAACCTCTAAATAAAATTAGTAGTTTACAATGTTCATGTTTAAATTAAAATATTTTAGAAGGGTATCATATTCCATTTAAACCATGTTTTTCTTGCATCAAATGTCTTCCATGAGATTGAAATTATTTTAAAAAAACTTAATCGTAATGTCTTGGGATGTAATATTAAATTATAAAATTGGTGTAGGGTGTTATAAAATAATTCAACCAATATTTTCATAAACTAATAATCTTATGGTATTATATTTTCTCTCTTAAATAAATTGTTTCCGCAAAATTTAATCTTTATATTGATAATCAAGGGTTTGAAATTTGAAAATACCTTCTTTGAAATTGCATATCAGATGATGGGCTAAAAAAAATCCTATGGATAGTAGATAAAAGGAATTTAAAATTTCATCCAAAATGGAACATGATTATATTTCCATGTAGGAGAAATTTTTATGGAATAAATATAAGATCATGGAATATAATATTAACACCGAAGGATTAATAAAGAGTGATAAAGTTCATTGATAAAAAATGTTGGTGATATAGTGAATTTTAATGATCCTAAAACCATTAATATATAATGATTTAAGGAACCATTTTATTCATTGTATATAATGGAAATATAATATTATATTTGTTTCAATATAATTTTATAATAGTTGAATATTTCATTTACCATTACGATAGAGAACACCAGAAAATCCAAAAACAATTTCATCCCTTGGTTGTGATTAGATTGATTTAAACTTCATTTATTCCCTAAATGAAGGAATAACCATAATTTTTTTTATTCATTTTTATATAAAATTAATGTTTAATGGATCATAAGATCCATAAAAGAGTAACCAAATTTCCCCCCAATCCTCAATAATGCCAAATGGTTTTAGAAAATGTGTCCATTATAATTCATTAATATCTAATACATTAATGATAACATAAAAAAATTAATTAAATTCATTTCAAAACTAGTTATCCATAAGATTCACCTAAAATATTTCATACCAGATTCAATGTCCATAAAGTTTGAAGAAATTCAATTAAATTGATAAAATATTCTTAAAAAAATTCAAAGTGGTTCTGAATGTATCATTCCAAATAAGTTTATACCTCAATAATTATGAAACCATAATTAAAACATTCATAATTAAAAAAATAAATTCTCATGTTGTGGATTATATTCCATAAATACAAACATGTAGAAAAAACTATAGAAGATAAAATAAACCATAAAATCCCTAACCCGTTTCATGGTCACCAATAATATCCCCTAAAAAATAATTATCATTATTATCTCATCATGGTTGACAAAAAATGGATATATTAACATAATAATGTCATTTTAAAGAGGATTATCATTTCACCAAATAACATTTATTGATCATTAGAACCATTCAACGTATACTCTGAAATATTTTATGAAATAGTAATATAGTAAAATCATTACACATTTCATCATTCTTATATCCAAAATATTATTGAAAAAATACTTTTATAACAAAATTATTTATTACAATCAAATTAAAATTAATCATTCTAATTCATCTATGGTTATGGGATAATCTTTAACTTGATCCATTAGCTTATTTTGGAATATATTATCTTGGTTCATGGCGATATAATTTGCATAATACACCATATCATTATATTCAATTCATAAATAGTAGATTTATTTTATTTCCATGATATCATTATCATGGGGGCCTTTCTCTCCATACATGTTGTAAAAATCCATTCCCTTCAAGAAAGTACCACTGTGTATATTTCCACAATTATCACATGTTGGAAAATCCTTATTTTCCTTCTTCATCTTTTTTATTTTTTTACAAATCATCCTCTTCTTCTCTATCTTCCTTTCACATCCTTGATACATTAATAAATATGTTACTATATTTATTGTACATGGTACTATGTCATCATATGAAGAGAATTTTTTGGAGAGTAGATTATTTTGAAATATTGACTTAATCCCATCAATTGAGCAATCACTCAAACACTTTGGCATACATTCATTGTTTCAATATACATTCCATCCACTTGAAACCATTTATAAAAAATATCATACCATATATTTGATCATAACATTATGAAACATGGTGTATAATTAGAAAAATAGAGAAACACATAACAAAAATTGGAAAATTTATTCATATATAATCTCATAAATAAAATCATAGTTTCTTTAGGATATAATTATTTGTTACTACTTCATAATGGTTTGTAAAAAAATTCTATTTATCCTAAGTGCATCCCATAGTATTTTCAAAATAGGTGGCCATTAATTCTCATTTGTGTGCACCATGTGATGATCTGGTCAAGACCAATGCACCCTTTTCATAGTGATTAACCGTAGAATCATATCTTCTAAAACAATATCCACCTATAATATCAATAAAGGGATGTCTATTCTAGAAATAACCACATAATCTATTCTGTAAAAACCCATTATAATGTTATTATCTATATATATATATATTCAATTTCATTTTTCAGGTTATGTTCTTTAATCTTTGATTTCCTAAATACAATTCCCAAGGATTTTATTAAACATCCTCTAATTCGAAATATAGTGTCCCTTTCCACAGTTTCTTAAATTCAACTTCTAATTTATTAAACAAGAATTTGATACGAGGTATCAAATCCTAAATTACTAAACTATTTTACAGTACTAGTAAACTAATGTCAAACTTTAATTTATTATTAAAATTTAAACCATAAAATGAAAAAACAATTTTTAATTTAGAAAAACTTTATTTCTCATATTTTATCCCTGCATATCGATCTAAAGACACTTACTGGCATCTTGATGAAAATAATTTATTAGGGGTGAGCTTAGATTCGTAGTAAGGGTAACCATAAAATAAATGTTATAAAATAATAAGGTAAAAAAATTATGTGATGCTAAATAACTTAATCACATTTAAATTTATCAATAAAAATAACATTATATTGTAGGAATAAATGATGATAAAATAATTCCATTAAAATAATCACATGAGCACTAAAAAATACCATTGATATTCTAAATAATCAAATAATCACATATAATATAAATAAATGAATTCATAAATATGGGATTAATAATTTTGGATTTCTAAAACACACCGTTGAGGTCTTCATCATGGACATATAAATAAATTGGAATTTCCACATCCAAAACTCAAACTAGTTTGTCTCGTGAGACCAATCGATGCGTGGAGGGGTTATAGTAGGCCCCACTAATCACTTACTGATTACAATGAATTCCTAATATTAATGGTATGAAACATAGTCAAAATAAAAATTATTATTAGATAACTAAAAAATGAAATGTTAATACCAACCCCAACCAATACAAATAATTCCAAACCATCCAGAGAAAAATGCTGGATGAAAATAAAATTGGACAACCCTAGTCAAATTGATAATAAAACATCTGAAAATTTTTTGGTTTCTATCAAATAAATATATCCTTGGTGTATATTATGTTTAATTGAGGTTATATTTCATTGGTAAATATAAATACATGGAAAAGATCCTTAAAATCAATTTACTAAAAAACAACATTATAATTTTGAAAATAACTAATAAAAAAAATAAAATAATAGTTCGAAAATAATTTTAAAAAAAATAATTTTTTAAAATATAAAATATAAGATATACAGTATTTATTATTCATGAATGTGGGAAATTGTTTTATGTCGTACATGTTTAAAATAGGATGCCTTTAAAATTTATAGTAAAATAAAAAATGGGTATTTTATTTAAAAAGATATGAATATTAATTTCGTTTTTTTTAATATAAAATGTGTCAAAATTCATTTTATAATGATTTTTTAAATCATTAAAGCTTCTTGGAAAACATATTTAGTGAAAATTGGTTTTTATGAGGAATTATTTCCAACTACTGAGAGAAATATGGACATATTTTATAAAAATAATTTTCTAAATAATTTTAAATACTAAAGAGTGGGAAAAAATAATATAAGATGAAAAAATTAATTAATAACCATAGAAGAATAAGATATATATATTTTTAATCTATCTATATATATATATATCAGTAAATCCCTCCATGGAAAACATTATAAAACAATCCAAAATATTGATGAGATTGTAAAATAAACACTTACCAATATGGTATCTTTTTAATCGTAATCCCTATAAATGAAATTAAACCAAATGAAAAATTAAATTATATTAATATAGGGGATTCATTATATAAAATATAAATGGGTAAGTATATACACCACACAAATGAAATAAGTTGTGAATATAGAATATGTCTCAAAGATGTAAAACTGAGTTGAGAAATCATTACCTTAGGTATAACTTCATTCATATGAGTCTATAACTCTTATAAAATGGTTTTATTAAATTTATTAACATAAAATAAAACCATAATAATATTTAAAATATCATATATAATCCTATTATAACATTTTATGACCCGTATGTTAATTATATTTCATTATTTTTAGTAATTTGGGTGTTAATTTCCTTGTTTTCTGATGGCAATTTTTTTATGAAAGTGTAAGTTGAATAGGATATATATATATACATATATACCATCTCCAATTTTTTTATAACATTACCAACAAAATATATACTTAGTGGATAAATTTTTATAACCATTTATAAATTTTTTAAATGGATGAAATGTCTCGTATTTTCAGCGAGGTTCATTTTCTTTTTAGTTTTGGTTAAACCTTGAAACCACACCTTTAGCCCATTAATTTTGCATAAGGAAAACAAATAGTAGGTGGTATGAAGGATTTATTTATTCAAAAAAATATAAAATAATATAATACATTTTGTTTATTAAATACACAAACTGTAAATACTTTCTTAGACCCCTTCTACATCAGGAATTTGGATTTCTCGACGAAGGAAAAGCCCATGATTTACACAGTGTGAAAAGGTTTCATAGAGTGTAAATATTCAGGAATTTTTTTTAAAATATGATGGGCTATAATATTTAAATATAATCCCATAACCCTTCCAAAATTGTATCACATGAATGCTCACACCCATGCCTCACCATGGTTCAACTGGATATCCATCGTCTGAGCTATGGCTCCTTCACCATTAGGTGCATTTGATTCATCTCAGTTGTATCTAAACTCCTCTTCTTTATTTACTTCATTCAAGTTCCCATACTATATTCTCTTTTATGTGAGATCATATTCCCTAATTGCATGGTTTTGGTCCACTATTATAATTTTTCCTATCCTAGCACTATTCAATGGCCAACACTAGATGATGAGAGTGCAACATGATTTAGGTACGCGGTCCCATTCTCTTAACTAAAGTCTCATTTTGATTTATATTTTTATAAATTGTTTATCATTCCATACGTCTATGAAAAAAATTCCTTAATATATAATTAATTACATTAAATTTTTTACTATGACTCTTACGATCCTAGATTTCAGTTAATCAGAATTTTTTTTGAATCACATTGATATGGGAAACCAACATAGGTGTTTCATTCCGTAAAGGCCTCAATTCCCCTTTTCCATAAATTTTTATACCACTAATGGAAAAATAAATTTTACCCATCCAATATATTTAAAAAAAACTTTAATGATTTAGTGAATGATGTTAGAAAATTTTTTAGTCCTTATGAGTTAGGATATAATTTTTAATCTTGAAATAATGAAAATTTCCAACTTGATTAAATTATTATGACTATAATTCCTTGATGAAATATTTTGAGATCCTGATTTTTGAACCATACTTTTAATCTCATTTCAATATTGATACATGATATTCCATTTATGGATCACCATGGATGTGATCATAGTTCTTCAAATTTTTAATTTTTTGAGGAAAGTTAAATACGGCATAGGGTATACTTAGTATGGATTTGATGGGATTGTTGTGAGGATTTCTATCGCATTATGAGCGACATAGGTTCCCATGGGTGAACCTATGGATGGGATTCGAAGCAATATGGTTACTCCATTAATAGATTAATACTTAGTCTCCTCTGTGAGATACCTGGTATGGGATACTAGGTTATTATTGTCTCACCATGATAGGAGTGATACTTGGGTTCCATTTATCAAGAACCTTTGATGGGTTCTTCTGGTGTTGAGTATTTATTATTCCCCTTTTGAATGTCAATATTTCATTGGTATGGTTCACATTTTATGGTGCCAATATCATTATTATATAACATCTATATATTCCTTATATATAATTCAATGATTTTCAATCCATTAAATTAACAAATGTGTTTGACAATCCAAATCACATGGTTAGGCTCAGTCGAATCATGGAACATTATTTATGATAACACATATATATGGAATATCATATATTTATAGGTTCACGATGGCTTAAATACTTCTAATTTATGATGAATCAGGTTGTCTAGAATGGTAGTCCGTTGAGGAATTCAGTCCCAGGATTTTATTTATTCATTTCCTTTCATTTATTATTATTAGCAGACTGCTCATTTTATAGGCATGGGTTGGATTTTTCTTGACATCATTATTGGTAACCTTCTGAATATATCTCACATCATTTTTCAGTATACATTAGTATCTAACTATACTTAATTATTGCAGTTGAATATTAATAGAAGAATCCATATTTTATTTTTTGATTCTGAGTACATGGATTGAGTATCGGAGAAGAGGACTGAGCCTATTCTTCTGATGCATGTTGTGGATTATTTTGATTTATTTTTTATATTTTTTATTTTTTATTAATATTTCCCTTATATCTCATGTAAGTAATTTTTTTATATCAACAAGACATGATCATCATCATTTTTTGTATCTATTTTTAATTCTTCTTCTAAATATGTATTTATATTGGATGTTTATTTTTTATTCTAGTGCAATTAATGATTTTTATTTCCAATATTTTTCTTTATAATTTTCTAGTGTGATAAACTCTAAATAATGAGTTCATTGTATCCACATATAAACACCCAAGGTCCTTGATACTAGACATAAACCTATAGCATATGGAGATCCAGGCATGAGGTTTGCTGGAAAACTGTCGTGTGGCACTGCTTAATTGCTTCCTAGGTGGTAAGGTACAAAATTTTATAAGAGGATCCAATTTTTCATTTAGTATTATTGTTTGGGTATTATATATGAGACTATGATGAATACAAATTTGTTAATGATAATGTTCTTACGAGTTTATTATGCCTGTATGGGGGAATCACAAATTTATGAAGATGGTTTATTGTTTATATTAGTTTGTTCCAATAATAGTTCTTTTGATTTCACCATTGGGTGACACAAAATTTTGGTGAAATTATTATTAATATTATTTATAATATTATTATTTTGGTATTATATTACTTAGAATGTTATAGAAATGATGTATAATCTCATGCATCATTATATGATCTATAGATATTATATTCCATTTGTTTTTATGCCACATTTGTTTTCTATGAGCATTTCCTGCTGCATATAGTTACTTGATGGATTATTATATGTGTTATTATTATAACTCTTGATGCATGGATAACATAATTGGATTGAAAAATGTTCCTACATCAATAAAGATGATTTTAACCTACATAGATTAATTATGAAACCTTAATTAAAAAATTATGAAACATTTGATCCATTGAACATTGGTTATACAGAATGAAACCTTAACTGGTTTGATTATTGAATGAAAATTCTAATTTGAAAATAATATAATTTTATAAATTGGGAATGATAGTTGATTTAATCTAATTATTATATGTTCAGAATTACATCATGATGCATGATTTTATGGTTTGTTCACAACTAATCGATAGACCCGTTGCAATTTATAAATAATATAAGAATTTATAAATTAGGAATGGTGATTCATATAACTATGTTGTGATATAAATATTCATATAAATAATTATGAATTTAAATATATTGGAATTTTAAATTTAATAGGATACATTAGTTGTGTATGCCAATATCAATGTAAAGGGTGTTTTCTTCTATAACATGCAATTGAAACACCATATACCAAAACTTCTATTGTGTTATACATTACCTTGAACCAATACTATCCAATGTATTGGGAAGTATTAAGTGTACACTATTGTGTTTTGTGATCTATATTATCACCTAGACATGGAATTATAATCAGAATGAGGGGTTTGAATCATTTATAGGTTATCATTGTACTTAACCATTTTTACTTTTTTTCTGTCAATGGTTAAATATTATATGATCCATGAATTTGGAATTTTTATATCAATTCTCCATGTTTCCATTGATTCCTGATCAGGGAGGGTGATATTGGACACTCTCTAAAGATGGAGGACCACGAGCCACTAGTGTAACCACTTGTTGTTCCACTAGAGGAACCTATTTTTGATCTTCCACAGGGAATCCACACTAATTTTAGAGATAGAATATTTATGTTTCATGATGTCTATACATGGAGCTCTACTACCTTCCCCTATTATAGTAGGGATGATATTGGAATTCCAAAAGAAACATCCACTCACTTTTTTAGGGGATGGTGGTCCTCTTGCAGGTGAATCATGGTCAGAGGCCATGTTATCTATAATTGAGATTTATGGAATGACTACATATAATAATTTTAATCTCCCTTCTTACATACTTGATGATTTTTCTAATAATTGGTGGGATGGGTTCACCCAGGTCATAAATCGTCAGGGTATGGCCAATGAGTCCTTTAAAATATCCTTTAATGACTAATTCTTTCCATAAAATGCAGATAACAGACCACACCAAAGAGTTTATTCACATTCATTAGGGAACTATGCTAGATATGTGCTATTTAACACATTTTACTATGCTTTAGCGATATTAGCTTACATTGTCTAGTGATGTTTTATCCACTATGAGAGGTTTTGGGGATGGGATTTCAGAATCCATCTGATCACAGGTGAATGATCATCAACTAACTACCATTTCTTAGATAGTGATCCAGGCCCTCGTCATAGATCAGAGCATATGAGAAGCTGACAGTGTGTGATAGGGTGGTTTAGCCTCATGATATGGGGATGGTTTGTGTAGCAGTAGGAATTATCATTTCCGGGGTCCATGTTGTGGGATGTTCCAAGAATATTAAAAACATTAACATAAATGTGGTGTCCCATTTAATTGTTAATTTAAAACATAATAAGTCATATTTTATGAGGAACATAATTGTGTACCAAGGTTATGGTAGGATGGATTACCTTTAGTTCTTCAAACACGTTTTCTAATCATTTATTAGTGAAAATTGATCTATATCGACATCTAATTTGAGTACAGGCTTAGTAGCTCCATATCAGGCTCAGATATGGTCTACTGCTGAACACTCTTGCGAATGGTGTGGTACTGGCCAAGGTATTCAGAAATCAGAGGTTTAGTTCTAGTATATCACACCTACTCAATATAGTTAGATTTCATTTCCATGTTGTAGATCAGACCATATTAACATAGTGTAGCCTACTTATAAGGAGAAAATTATAGGGCCTTATATATTACAAGATACTATTATAGTATTCAATACTGTAGTTTAACCCATATTTTATATAGGTCATTCTCACTCAATTATATATGTGGAAAATATGGAAATAATTAGATTTGAGATATCATACTTATATTGTGTGATGACCCCGACTCACTGATAAGGGGTTCGATATGAGAGTATAATCATTTTCAAGGTGTGACACATTAAAATGGGTGGGTACAATTTCATATTAAACTAATTTTCCCCAAGATGTCCGACATCAATGACATTCTCATAACAAACTATCATGTACCTTACCACACACATATTTATTTCTATCATATGAGGTTTTCCTTTACATCAAATTTGGGAATGTATTATATTCATATGTTAGAATGGTATTTCTAGGTGAGTCGAGCTGGACCCAAGTGTTGTGGACTAGGTAGGTTTACAACCTAGATAACGAGTCTCTAGCAGAGTGATGGGTGAATGTACTTTACTAAATTATCTCCTATGGTTGAAAGTTTTAGGGATGAATTACCTAATGGATTCTCTACTTATCAATCAGGTTCACCCATCCATTTCACTTAGAAGGTAGACTATAGCCCTAGTTTTCGTGTGGACTACCAATGTTTGAACACGATTATAGTTAAGAAACAATGTCAATTTAATCATATAGACTAAATATTCAACCAACTCTGAGAGGGACATTTTTATATACGATCTATTTTAGATCGTTCAATGACCTTGTGTGTGTGATACCATTAGACATAACACATATAGTTTTCTTGAGTAGATGATGCTTTTATGAGTACCTGGTTATACATTTTATTACATAAAAATGAACCCACCATTTTCATGGATAAGATGACTCAGGTTCTCTACAAAAATATGGATTTAATAGTCATAGTATTTGGGGTTCAAATCATTAGGTATTATTATACCCAATAGGGCCATGCCAAACTCTTTATGAAAATTATTAATAGATTCAACGAGCACATTATGTATGAAATGATCTGAAAATTATTCTTTTGGATTTATAAGGTCCATTTCGTAGGTCATATTGTTTTAGATATAGAAGTATCTATTTACTAAGAGAGGGTGAGTTTCATGGTTACCTAGGACAATCCTATGAATATCATTGACATAGATAACTTATTGATGGTGGTCGACTATTAAAGGTGATTCATTAAGAATATATCACATCTAGACGCTCCTATTATATTACTATCTATAAATTTTGTACCTATAATATGGTAAAAATCTTGGGGTATATCCTGATTGGGATACAGAAATCAACACCAATAGTAATTCTACCAGAGCTGGGAAGAAACTATACAGTTTAAAATAATGCTTCATGAATCTTTCTAGGAGTAGTTTTGATAATTGTTGATTGGGTTGTAGAATATGAGTCTTGTCAATTGAGACCTCTTAAGTGGAGTTACCTTATGGCTGAATGTGAGATAGTTGTTCTGGTTCATTCTTTACATCATTAGAGGAATTATCATTTGGTTGATTAGTTCTTTATTTATATGGATAAATAAAGCCTCAAATATTTTTCCACAGTGTTTTATTTGAATATCAAGTTGAAAATATGTGAATAATAGCATCCTTCATTTTATTTTTATCATTATTACCCACCCAAAAATAGTAATATAGTAGAGGATTCAGTATACTAAGGACGCATAAATAGTCCATCATGGATTCCAGTAGTGAGTGGTTTCTAAGGGGTTTTTTTCTAAGATGAAACTAGATGTTCAAGAATGTCATGGTAATCCTATTTTAGCATCTTCATCAAGGAAATTCTCCATTATATAACCAGTGAAGATAATACATCATTGATATTACGAAGAAATCAACCTAAGGGAGAGTTTCCCAGGTTAGAACCCACTTCTTGGTTGGGTTGTTGATGGGAATGTGATCTTTTACATCCTTGGGAATGTGTGGATGCCTACTGATATACATGAAGAGTTGATGTGGGAATAAAGTGCTGATATTTGGTTAGTTGAAACCTCGATTACCAATATGAACTAATAATAATGTCTTCCATATTGGTAGATGGGTATGACGAGGTAGATTGTAGGTTTTATAACTATATGATCTATTTGTGGGAAGGTGAAGGAAAAACACCCGTGACTTTCTAGACTTCTATAGATTCTATCTATCACTGAGTGGAAATGGAATCAATTCATTATAAATTTTATTATAGGATTCCAATGATCTCCTAGATGGTATGATGTGGTATGGTTGATCATAAAAAGTTTGAAAATGATCGTTAAATTTATAATATTTTATAGGATGTATCAGTTGGTGGAATTTGGAGGATTTATTTTCAAGCATTTTTCTTCCTTCATGGTTTTTCCTTCTCTATCATATCATATTGACATGGTTGGTTTACATCACAGTTCTAGAAGGTGTTAGAGAAGGATCATGGATCATTGGAACTCTTTAGGACTGTATATAACCCTCAAACTAGTGAATAGTCTTAGAAAATGATACACGTGTTTGAGGACATGTTTTGATAAAGTGTCCTTGACTTTAGAGGTTCCTATGAGAAAAAAATACCTCCTATTTATTTTCCTAATAATAATATATTTCAAGTAATGATTAAGATATATGCATATAAATTCCTTTACAGTATGTCATTATGTTCACTCGTATGGTGGTTAGAGGAATGTGACACAACACTAATGATTCCTCATATAATTCCAAAAACTTCATAGAAGGTAAAATTAATTAAAAAATAATCGTTACAACTCATTCATGGTCAATGTATTATACCGTTCATCACTAACTGCAACTATAATTCATAGTGGTACATCTAGTATTTTTGTGAGTTTCTTATAAATTTGTTCTGAGATAGGTCTGAAGACATGGTAGGATATCACCCCACTTTTTCAGAACTTTATAAATCATTGAAAGAGTCCTTATAGTAACTTATTAGTTGATGTTACATTAGAGGTACTATTCCATGCATAACATATTTCACATTTCGCACCATCAAGATTATCACTCAAACATATCTCATTCTTTGGACCCCAAGTGCATTGATCTAGAAGAAAATACATCCTTTGAGGAGAATATGATATGTATAGTGGATTGGAACATGAAGTATCTCTGTGATAGGTCAGTTTTCCTATATTGGGTGATATAACAATATGGTCAGGTACAGGATGTATAGGGAACCAACCTTAAAATTGCATATTTTTAAGGTATATGAAGAATTTTCATAGAGGATATTTTTAATTTTAGAGTTTCAGATAATTAATCCATAACTATCACATTAAATATCAAATATTACTAAGTAAACATTTGAACTCTATCAAATTTTTTCACTATAGTAAAACTCCTTCCATAAAACAACAATTCTTTTCTTGAAAAAAATCTTCTTGAATTATTCCATTCACTTTCCCTTCCTTATACCCAATGATTTTTTTTTCATAAACCAAGTATTGGGAAAAAAATCATTGTTAGCGATATAAAATAAATAAAGAAAACATTAGTCCATTAATACATAAAAATCAATGTAATAATCCTTTTTACTATTAAAACACAAGCTCAAAAACATTCCTCATGAAATCATAAGACTTATGAATAACTCATAGAAATCATAAATCATAATGGAAACTTGTTGAATCCATAACAGACTTCCATTATAGCTTTCAAAACCACATAGGGGTAACCATTATGGTTACATTTGGAATAACAATCATATAATATTCCTTAAATATCCTTGAAGATGCATTTTCATTTAACTCTGTCACATTACCCAATGTATTGGAGAGATATGTCATGCTCACCCACCTTCGGTTTATCATGGAACAAGCAGTATACATATGAAATTACCTTGAACCATAACATAATCAGAACACATAAAACATACATAAAAAAGATAAAATTTCCAAATTGCAATCACAATATATCATTTCAAGATATTGAAATATTCAGTGATTTCTCAAAACCATTTTCAATAACAAAAAATTCAAAAAAGATATATGGATTTTATTTTCTTTTTAAAAACATTATGACATGTTTATGAAGAAAAATATCAAATAATTCTTGTGACGGTGGAAAGGGTATTGTCACAGTGTACATTAAAAAGAAACATTCATTTTTCCATGTAGTAAAATTATTCATTGAAAAAGATTCCTATTGTGAAGAGTTGAATTATATTAAAAGAAAAAGGGTATAATTTTACACCTTATAAAGTAAATTGATGTATATTATCAAAATATACCTCAATGAAAGAAGATTGAGATGATGTCCCTAACCACTTGAGAAAATACTTAAACAATAATAATTAATGAATAATACTATACAAGAATTATAATATCATAGTAATAAACATATTAATTTTATAATATGATAAAGGATAGTATATACACCATATAAAAGCGAATTGGTGCATAAAAAAATTATGTTTTAATGAAATTTTAAGGGAGACAAAATCCCTTACAAAGATCGTATAAATGACGTAAGAATTTATAAATGGGTTGATTATGTGTAGCAATAGTATATCAGCACAAAAGGGAAGTGGTAATTAAAAGATAAATAAATAAATAGTGATTCCACACATAATCATGTCATAATATATTCAATGAAGTATGCGTAAAACCAAATAAGTGAAAATTGAGTTTAGAAATTCACTTACAAAGAAAATTTCGATAATAAAATAGATCGGCTATGTTTACTCACGTTAAATAAACATATTGATAGTATAAATACATGATAATATATCCAAATTCATTTCTCACATAATATGAGAATTTAATATTCAATAAGTAGATGATTAACCCCTAGTAAGGGAAATTAGGTAAAGAAGATCCCTTACCTTGAGTCTGATTTGTCTTGTTTGTTATGTATCTCCTTGAATAATAAACATAATTTAATTTTTGCTTGATTTGGAACCTTTTTCAATTTTATTATTCCTTTTATATAACTTATTAACTTGTTGTAAAAATAATATAATTTTTCATGTTCACATCAGTAGTTTTGTTGATATCCAATACTTTAGTCGAAATTGAACTTGTTATAATTACAAATTGTCCATGTGGTAAAAATTTCATTATCACCAGAATAGTGTTAATGATTTAAAAATAATATATATATATATATATTGTACTTATAATATTACAAAAACTTTTGAGGTAATAAATTAAATTAAACGTTCATGGAGGCAATAAGCCGTACGTACGCATGAACACTACTTTCATTTATTTGTCATATTAAAGGAATGAAAACCAAATGGTACTTAGGTATATTATAATTACAGTATAATATATATTTCATATATGATACATAAGTTCATCAATTCCATCCTTTATACGTTCCATGTATTTCTTGAAAGGTTCATATCACATTGAGGTTATGGTAGTCCACATTTCATCGAATGAAATTATCGTATTTACACATTATGGAAATAATAATGGTTTGATTTTAAATAAAAATAAATAATCATATATAAAATATAAATATAATATATATCATATATAAATATAGTTCCATCATAATGGCCACTATGAAATGTTGTAGGATAAAATTGACCAACTGTCGTTTCATGAGTCAGTAGTTCCCCATACGTAGAAACAATATGTTCGTATCCATTAAATGGAGGTGTGCGTAAGTGTAGTTAGAATATTTCTCAAAAAAATCCTATTATATTGGGGATAATTATGTTTTTATGTAATCAATTAATAAGAAGATCATTGGGAGTGGAGACGGAAAATAGATGAAAAAAACATAAGAGAAGACGTTATCTCTAAATCGATCGGGTAACTTCTTTTGATTGGATCCAAAATGCTTTATTGAATTTCTTAATGACCGAGTTACAGATTCTAGAATGAATGGATTGATGTTGGGGGATTATTTAGACCGAATTCAGGGGATCCAAGGGGCTTGAGATGTGTCTGTTATGTAGGTATATGGGGAGTCCGTTTATAAGATGGAGGAGAGGCACATTAGGGTAGTCTAGAAATATAAATTTATTATATATTTAATTTCAATTAAAATTTTCCTAAATTCATTGAATTATAATATGAGATGATTCTGGTTTTAATAACTAAAATCCAATAATTTTTATATTGTTTTTTAATATATTTTTATCCTTATCATATTTTAACATTTATTTTACACTTTTTAATATTATATTAATATCTTGTAATTTACATATTGTGGGTTAATGTAATTTTCATAACATGTCAAAAAACCCACAAGAAAATTCATTTATTAGATATTTGTGATTTTATTAACAATTTTTATGAATCATATATTTTGTGGAATTTAATATCATTTAATAAACTATTTTATGTTTTAATTTATGAATTTGGTCAGTTTTGGACACTATTCATACATGCCTTTTCAACAAATTCATAACTACCTGATTACTTAAAACAAAGGCATTATCTCAAAGATAATATGTAAATATAATCCAAAAATTACTTGAATGGAATTTTAATATTCAAATTATATTTATTTTTATATTTATAAAATAATTTATTTTACTCAATTATTAATGAATCTATCATTTCATCATCATTGTGTCATAATTAAATTTATTTATATAATGTCAACAAATAATAAATAAAATATAATGATGTTTAAAATCATTTAATAATTCTAATGATTATTTATTCTCAATTATATCAGTTATATAATCCCATTTTAAAATTATTTTAGTAAAATATACATGTTTAGGTTATAATTCTCTTTACTTTGAATTAATTTTTATAAAAAGTCATTCTCACATCCATGTGTCTTCATGGGGTCTTAAAATCGACCTAAGTATGTGAAGGGTTAGAAATATATCATCCAATAGGATTATGAAATATTTTATGGTTGCTTAATATTATTATAATATTGTTTTTTACCTTTATTAACCAGATATACCCTTTAGCCATGGAAAATAAAATAATTATTGAAGTCACTATTCATTAAGTCAAAAAATAAATGGTACATATTCAAACATTTTGGAAATTATGATTCCAAATATGGTATCAATTTTTCCCAATTCAAAACATAGAATTTAAAGTAAAAAATTTAAAATTAACCCTCATTGTCAAAACCAAAAACCGGGTTTTAAAAAAACTAATAACTATCAAAAGATTTACATCTGTTTATGTCCAATGTCAATGGGAAAATACATCCAATGAACAAAATTGTATTAAATGATAAAAAATTAATCCAGATACACTTTATGACCAATAAAAAAGGACATTATAACTATATAAATAAGATAGATGAAAAACAATTATGAATTATAATGTAGTATTTTTCCCAATTCATTAAAAAATTAACATTATTATAAAATTACCAAAACTTTAAACAAATTAAATATTGGTCTCAATTTATATTTAATATGTTTATTCTGTCAAATAGAATATATAAAATTGAAAAATGAATTTTAAAATGGGTTCTCAATCAAAAGGTGACAAAACTTCTTTTATCGAAAAATAATTTTTTTATCCGAAAAGATGAATTTTCTTTTATATCATATCTAGAAAACCTAGAAGATGAATTTAAAACATTTAATTAAATGTATAACATATATTTTTCAACAAATAAAAATATATAAAGTTTGATATGATTGTAAAGGCACAATTATTCTTTTATTAAATAGGTTTTCATAAAACACTTCCTTTATATTCAATGCTTTTTTATGTACACTTATAAAAAGATTGTTAACCAATGAATCATTATTTCATCCTATTTAAACCATATTTTCAAAATAATGTAGTTACTATTCATTCCCTCTATCCCAATATCTATGTGTTAAAAACTATTGAATATAATATTAATATTTATGTATTATTTTTCAGTATAACCCAATATTGTGTGAAACGTAAGATTTCGGAGAAACCCATTGTTGCGTGTCAAGTACACTAGCGGAAAAATAATTCAATTTACTGAAAAATCAAATATATTTTTTCATAATTATTAATACAAAAACAATTTATTATTCTCTTAATACCTGGATCATTACATCGTTCCCCCCTCTTAGAAATTACATCTTAAAAATTTTAAAACTATGTTTAGAAACACTTTTGAAAATATCACATCGAAAAAGGATACAATAAAACTATGACATTAAAATAAAGAAAGAGAAGTAAAAAGGTCACCCAATATAACACAGATAAGTATTACATGTAGGAAAAACAAGAATATAGAAGAAAAACATACTATACTGTTCTGATGTATAGTGATAGAAAACATGGTCAGGAGAAAGTTAACTACCAAAAAACCATAAGTAGTGATGGGTTAAATAGTCTTTGATTCCCTAGTTGGAAAAGTAATCATACATTGTCTGTTTTAAGTTTCTTTTCTTAATGATTAAGAATTTAATTATTATATTGACTATGAACACAAGGAAATATACTTACTTTTTAAATATAATTTCATCCTTTATGTAATTTCTACCACAAAATCATCTTTTCTCCAAACGATGAGTATTCAAGATAACATGGTCACACATGAAGCTCTATAATCATCTTCTAGTGAATCACATAATCCATAAAATTTGAAAAATATATTTTCACTATCATTATAAATTATTCAAAACCAAAATGGTTAGAACAATATTAGATAATACACCAAAAGGATAATCCTTCATAAAAAGAAATACTACTCTTAATCTCAGAAATTCAAAAAACAATACCCAAAGTTCAATAAAGTCCATTAAATACACAATTTTCCTTCAAATTCATCAAATCAATTCAAACTTAGATCAAAACCCAAAATTCAGAATGATTTTATCACATAGTCTTCCATCATAAATCATTAAATTTATCTCCAAATAACATTGACTACTATTAAAGTCTCATACTAAAAAGTAATTAACCTAATCACATATTATCTATGATTGGTTAATCATTTACCTAAATAAAAAAATTCTCTATATGCCCACAATAAAAACATAAATTCTTACAAAATAATATTTCCTCCATTACTCCACAAATAAAATCCCATAGTATTCTATTTTCCTTTGGCATATAGTTCTCCAAAAACAGAGTATGTCTTCCAAAATAACATTTATCACTTAGTCACCAAATCATTTTCATGATCTAAGGATATCCATTTGATAAAACATTAGTTCCAAAAATAAACTTGTTCTTGATCAATAAATAATTTAACTAAAAAGAATATTTCATACTAACTAGGGACTTAATGAAGGCTAGTGGTAGCCAATGCTCAATTTTCACCCTTCTGTTGTGGGTTCGATCCCCATGGCCTTTCCAGAAATGACAGGTTTTCACCCATCCTTCAGTATGTCCTATTTCTAAAACCATATCATTCTTATAACATTAAAAAAATGAAATAATTTCCTAAAAAATTAACATAACCTTATTTATCCTCAAAGGTTATCTAATACCTTTATTTTTCATCCCAAAATATAATAACCATTTATAACCACACAAAAAAGATCATATAAAACAATAAGGTTATCCCTTATGTTTAAATAAGAAAAGATAATTCTTCCTCGAATAAAACATTCACACATCAATATTTAGGGTCATACATACAAGTAAATGTCTTCCAAAGTAATCCCATCATCAAAAGAGCATCAATAATTTCAAACATTTCAACATTGTAATATCTACCAAAGATCTTAAATAACTTATATGTATTATTTTTAATCATTCAAAATTCTTCATAATAAATTAATTAGGCATTTAAAAATTATTTCTTAATAAATTATCCATTCATATTGAATATCCTTTTCATTTATAAATATCAATCCAGAGATGCTTAATTTTTTATGGATAATAAAATAAATCATACATTGAATCTAGATATCATTAATTTTAGGATGCTTAACTTTCCTTTAGTCACACTGTCCTACTTTCAAAAAGAAAATGTTTACTCAAATTTTGTAATTTCACTTTTTGATAGAGTTAAAAATATTTATATCTTGAAATCATATAAAAAATATACCATGAACTATATAATTTTTTTATAAATTATTTGGTGTTGGATAAAGAAAAAAATTTATTAATGGTGATTTGAATACTCATGAAGTTTTTAAAATCATTCGAACAGGATTTTTCCATAATAGTGATGAACAAAACTCTGGGCATGTATAGGAAGGTAGAAAAGACCTATTTCCTTACATCATGAAAAATGAGCCTTAATCTGCTGAAAATAATTGACAAATAAACATAAAACAAATTATTATTATTAAAAAATCCTCTTTAATAGAAAGATAACATAAACACATTTATATTACTCCAATCCATATACCTCCATATATATCCATTGTTTAGGTTTTTATCCATAAAACCTATTTTACCATAAGTCTCCAAAAGATTCCATATTATAATAACCCCCTTGGTTATATGGGATCCTTTACCTACAAACATATAACACACTAAGTTATAAAGTTATATAAATAGACCTCTGATACCCAGTATAAGTCACTAGCTTAAAAAATTTCATAATCTGGAGTTAAGTCAAGAAGTCAAATTTTTGATATATTGAGGTTTTGTTTTCCAAGGAGGTAGGCCATAAAAATTATAGTATATCTCAAATATTACAAAGTAGACACTTCTACTCCATCCAATTTTTTAAATATAATAAAACTCTTTAAATAAAAAAAAGAATAATTTTCCTGATAAAAATATTCTAGAATTATTCATTTATCTTACGCTTCCTTATACCTTGTGAAAAACATTGCAGAACATGGTATGAGCATGAAAAGAACAGTGAGGGATACAAAATAAGGGAAAAACATTAGTCCATGAATACATTCAAATCAATGAAATAATAATTTTTACTCATAAAACATAATCTCCTTAACATAACTCATGAAATCTTAATATTTATGAATTACTCATAGAAATCATAAATCATAATATAATCTTATGACATCGATAACATAATTACATTGTTACTTTCACATCCACATAGGGACTAACCATTATGGTTACATTTGGAATACCCATCATAGTATATTCCTTAAATATATTAGGAGAAACATTATCATCTACCTCTGTCACATTACCCAATGAATAAGAGATCTATATCGGGCTCACCCACACATGGTTTATCAGGGAACCACCCATATAAATAAGCAATTACCAAGAACCAAAACATAATCTTTACTCATAAAACAATCATAAAGGAAAAATAACATTTCCACATTGAAATCAAAATATATCATTTCTAGATATTGACATAATCAATGCTTATCAAAACCATTTTCAATACAAAAAAACCAAAAATGGGTATATGGTATTTATTATCCTTTTAAAAACATTACGGATTATTAATGAAGCTAAATATAAAAAAATTCTTGTGTTGGTGGAAATGTCATTGTCGATATATACAAAAAAACATTTCATTTTTCGTTTAGTAAAACGGTTTATAGAAAAGATTCACTTTGAAAACCGTTAAATTAAATTAATAGAAAAATTGTATAATTATACACCATATATAGGAAATATATGTTTGTTATCAGAATATGCCTTAATGAAAAGTGGATGAGACGAAGTCCCTTGCCTCTTGATAAAATACTTGAATAAAAATAATTAAATAATAACATAAAAAAAATTTATAATATCATAATTATAAGATTATTCAGGACATAATATTTAAATGTTTAGTATATACACCATATAAAAGTTAATTTTTGTATAACAACAATTAAGTCTCAATGGAATGTGAATTGAGAAAAAATCCCTTACAAATATCGTATAAATGACATATGAATTTATTTATGGAGTAATTATGTGTAGAAATAGTATATATACACAAAGGGAAGTTTAAATGAAGAAATAAATAAATAAACAGAGATTCCACAAAGAATTTTTGCATAATATAATCAACGAAGTATGCGTAAAACCGAATAAATGGAAATTGTGTTTTGAAATTACTTTACAAAGATCATTCTGTTAATTAAATAGATTAATATTGTGTATTCACTATAAATCCACATAATGAAAGTAAAAAAACAAGACAATATATCAAAATTCATTTCTCACATAATCTTATCATGACATATTCAAGAAGTAGAAGATTAACTCAATGAATGAAAATTGAGTTAAGAAGTTCCTTTACCTAGAGTCAGACTTGTCTTGTTTGTTCATTATCTACATAAATAATATAATTAAGTTAATTTAAACTTTATTGAGAACCTTTTCCAATTTTATTATACATTTTATATAACTTGTTAACTTGTTATATGAATCATATAATTATTTATGTATATATCGGTTTTTTATTTGGTACTTGAGACGAAAATGAACATGTTATAATTCCAATTTTCCATGTGGTAAAAAGTCCATTATCTCCAGAATAGTATTCATGATTTTAATATCATATATATCCATCATATATATGTATTTATAAAAAACATAACATTTGGAGATATGAAATCAAATGCACCATTCATGGAGACAGTAGGACGTACGTACACATCAACACTACATTAATTTATTTTTCAAATTAAAGGAATGAAAAGTAAATGATACATTGGTATATTATAATTCCAATATAATATATATGTATATATGTTACAATAGGTCATTAATTACATCCTTTATATGTTCTATTTATGGCATGAATGATTCAGATCACTTTGAATGGGTGGTAGTCCGAACATGCTCAAATGAAATTATTATATTTACACATTATGGAAAACCTAAATGTATTCTATAAATAAAAAATAAAAAACAATAGAGACAATATAAATAATATAAAAATCATATATAAATATATTTTCATCATAATGGCCACTATGAGAGGTTGTAGAATAAAATTGAACAATCATTTTTTCGTGAGTTAGTATTTCACCATACACAGAGACAATATATTCATATCTATTAGATGGAGGTTTATGTAAGTGTAGTTAGAATATTTCTAAAAAACATCCTATAATATTTATTAAATTGATATTTCTATGTAATAAATTAATAAGAAGATAATAGGTAGTGGGGAAGGAAAATAAATGAAAAGTACTTTAGAGAAGATGTTTCCACTAAATCGAGTAACTTCAATTGATTTGAGATAAAAGGATTTCATGAATTGTATTCTGCACAAAGTAAGGCTTCTAAAGGGAAGGGATGAATTTTTGGAGATAATTTGGGCATAATTTGGATGATCCCAAGGGATTTAAAGGTGTGAGTTATGTCGGTAGAGGGGGTGGCCTTTTTTGAGAGATAGGAGTGGATCTTTAGGAATGTCCTAAAATATTAATTTATTATATTTTCAATTTCGATTAAGAATTTTCAAAAACTCATTTAATTTGAAGGTAATATGATTCTAGTTTGATAAAAATCATTGAATAGTTTTTATATATGTTTTGAATATTTTTTTTATCCTTATCTTTTTGGTTTAACCATTATTTTACCCTTTTTGATGTTAGGGTGATATCATTTTATTTACACATTATGTGTTAATGTTATTAACGTATCATATAGAACGATCTAAAAAAAGTAATTTATGACATATTTTGAGTTGAATTAACCATTTTTAAAAATATATGTTTTTTATACATTTAATATCATTTAATAAACTATTTTATGTTTCAATTTAGGAATTAAATCAATTTTTGGACACTATTCATACATGAATTTTTTTTAAACATCGTAACAACTTGATTACATCAAACCAAATGAATTAACTAAAAGATAAAATTTCAATATAATCATGAATATTAGTGGGTTGCATAAAAATAATCATATTACTTTTTTTTAATATTTATAATATCATTTATTAAAATCCTTTATTAATGAATCAATCACTGCATTATCATTGTGTCATGATTACATTTATTTATTTAATGTCTAAAAATTTTAAATAAAATACCATGATGTAGGAAATTCTTTTATATTTCATATACCTATTTATAGTCTATTATATCTACTATATAACCCCATATGAAAAAGAATTAGTAAAAGATACATTTTTATGTTATATTTCTATTTACATTAATTAAATTCCTATAAAATGTCATTTTAACATCAAAGTGACTCCATGGGGTCCCATAATAGACCCAAGGATGGACATGGTCAGAATTATGTCATAAAATAGTTTTAGGACTCGTGTTAAGGTATTTTAATACTATTATTCTATTATTTTTACCTTTGTTTACCATATTTTCCCTTTAACCATGGTAAATAAAATAATTACTATAGTTACTATCCACAATGTCCAAAAAATAAAAGGCTCATATTCACACAATTTGGACAATATGATTCCTAATATGGAATAAATTTTTACAAATTCATAACAAAAAAGTAGCAGCAATTATTTTAAAATTTATTCCAATTGTCCAAACCAAAAAGTTGTTTTTAATGAAGTAATAACTTTCAAAATATTGACATGTGTTTATGTACAATTTCAATGGGAAATTAATTTCAATGAAAAATGTTGGATTAAATGATAAAAAAAATAATCCAATTAAACATTAAAACAAATTAAAGGTACAATATAAATATATAAATAAATTATATGAAAAGATAGTTTTGAATTAAAATGTAGTAATTTTCATTATGCACATGAGCCTTAGCCCAGTTAGTATAGACTCTACAAGTGCATCCAGGAATCCCAGGATCAAATCTTGGCAGATACATTATTTCTGGGTACATTAGAAGTACTGTAGTGGGAACTATTTAGTAATGTTGAAGATACTTTTTGGCACTATAGCAGTTAGGAATATGCCCCCGTTTGGGCCTTCGGGCCTCTGATTTGGTCCCCGAGTCCTTTAAGGCCTTTGGGCCACCCAGTACTTCAGGTCAGTAAGGCCTTCGGGCCAGCTTATGTGCAAATGAAAACCAGATGACCTACAAGGATCAAGCTCTACAAGGAGTATGAGCAAGGATCTTTCACCACAGTATAAGCTAAACGGATTGCAAGAATGAGATGGTATGGAACCTGCCATTGGGACAAGCCTGTGCATGCACATGAATTCCTAGCCGAACATCCATGCGAAGTAGGAGAGCAGATTTCACGATGAAGATGTTGGGGAGGAGCAATTCCCAATAGTTAGTCTGGGTTGAATGTAATGTGTGAAGACTATGGGAAAATGAATTCCTCTAAGGCCTACGGGACATGTAAAACTTATGACCACAGGACTTGTAAGGGTTCCAACTCACCCCTTGAAAGGTGTATTATCAAAAATCAATAAAATATTAAGGCCTTCGAGCCATTGGAGGAGATTTAAATTTTCATTATTCATTAAAAATGAACATTATCATAAAATTCCCAAAAATTTAACCAATTTAATTATTTTTTCACCTCTTCTATAGAAGAAGTATATTTTTTCAAATATAAAATATTTAATTTAAAAAAACTAAATTTAAAAGGGGTTCGCTGTCAAAAGCAAGTAAAACAAAATTTATGAAAAAGAATTATTTTATCTAAAAAATAGAATTTGTCCATAAATCATATCTCGAAAACAAAACAGTTTAATTTAAAACATTTCTTTGAATATATAACACAAAAATTACATTAAATAAAAATCCATAAAGAGTGGTATGATTTTATATACACAATTATTCACTTATTAAATAGGTTTTCATAAAAACACATCCTTTATATTCAATTTATTTTTATTTCCACTCACAAAAATTTTGGTAACCGATGAAAGATTATTTAAACATATGTAATCTATATTTTCATAATTATGTTGAACATATTTTTTCCTTTCAAAAAAATGGCTTATGATTAATTATGATTTAAAATAATAATGTTATTACATTATTATTTTTTTTATAACTCAATTTTGTGTGCAACATAATATTTCAGACAAAACTGTTTTTTTGGGTAGAGTATGCTATCAGAAAAATCATCCACTTTAATGTAAAATTAATATCTTATTCATAAATATTAAAAGAAAAGAAAAAGAATTATTCTATAAATACCTGGGTTATTACATGATGAGGCTTGAAGGAGATATTAGATAATGTACTAGCTCAGTCATTAGAAAATTCCTCAGAAGATATTTTAGCTGCCTCTAAAGGAAAAATCAGAGATGCTTTTTTCAGAAGGTAACATTGTAATTTCAATATTTGAGAAAGCATTATTTTTTTTAGTTTTGTAAACACTAAAACCACGCCTTTTGGCTGGTAGGTTTTCATCTTGGAAGGAAATAAAAGGTTGACTATAGGATTTCTATAGGCCAAATAAACTATGTGTATCAAATAAAATGAATGACTTAAATACACAAAGTATAATGGGTTTTCAATACCACATGAACATAATAAATTTTAGTTTCTTAGGGAAGTGGAATCCAAATATTTACATCATGTGTAAAGGTAACATGTCACGTAAATATGTTGCTTAATTTTTTAAAGGTGTAAGGGAATTATCTTCACATAAAACCCCCATCTTCATAAGGAGAAATATGTGAAAGATTGTCCCCATTACTCACATATGTTCTACTATATCTTCTTTTTTTAATGATCCATTTTTTCATTATTAGGTGTGTTGGATTCATCCTTGTAATCTCTCCATATCTATTCCTTCCTTCTATTGTATATCTTCCCATAATCTATACTATTTGGATGAAAGATCATATGCCCTAAATTTAGGTTTTTGATTCTTTCTTATGATTTCTCCCATTCTTTCTCTAATAAAGATACAACACTAGACGAAGATATTGTTACATTCATAATGTAGGTGTTATAATTATTTTCAATAAAGACTCATTGAATTCTTCTACTCTCCATTGTACCATTCATCATACTTATTTGGAGACAACTCATTCAAGTCTAATTAATTAAATTAAAAGATTATCTATGCCTATTACTATCGTTATTATAGGATATATACATTTTTGTTCAAAATACATATTGTGATCCTCCCCCATGTGGGTTCCATTCATTCGAGGAAAAAATTCCCCATTTCCATAAACTGTCAAAACACCAATTGAGGTTTTTATTTTACGGTTGCAATAAATTTATAGAAATGCAGAATGATCTAAATATATATTTCTAGACATGAGTTAGGTAAATATTATTTATGCCAAAATTTTTTCCTTCATATAAATAAATATATTTACTTGATTAAAATATAATTAATTTAATTCCCTAATGAAAATATATAATTCTGTATTGGTAAACTATACATTTCTCTCTCTTTGAGTGTGATACATGGAATTCCATTTATGTTTTAGCATGGATAGGTTGATTTTTAAATATATTTATAATTTTTTTATAAATGATAATTACATCTGGACTAGGACATGGTATGACTTAGATAAGCACACTATGTGGATTCTATACTACTTTATGAGTGACACTAATTCATTATAGAAGACCATGAGGATGGTCTCTATGGAAATTTGGTTACATGATTCCACAAGTGGAACTCAGAACGATATTTGAGATTCTATGGATAGGCTCTTATGTTATTGTATTCACACCATTTATGGAGTGATACTTGGGGTCTATTTATTATTTTCATTGGAAATACTCTTATGGTGTTGAGTATTTCTTGTTCCCATGGTGTGATATATTGGTTCCATGATTTTGATCTCCTTGGATGGGACCAAGATTCCACATATCTAAATTCTGGAGTTTCATTATATATAATTACATGAATTTTAATTCATTTAATTTTCGAATGCATCTACCATGAAAAATCATATTCTTTAGCTCTATCAAATATTGATACATTTTTATGATAAACAATTTATAAGTAATATCATATCTTTATAGGATCTATATGGGTTTGTGGCATCCCACATAGGCAGAAGTAGGTGTTTTCAGTTTTGTTTCCCAATAAGAACTCATTTTTGTTCTTGTAATTACTTATTTCCTGTCATTTATGATTATTGGAACCACTCATTTTTTATGTGTTGGGAGGATAGTTCTATGAACCATTGGTGGTGGCCTAAAAAGTATATCTCACATACTACTGGTCCATCTCTAGTATAAGAGTTGAATTCATGATTACATGTGAAGAAAAAAAGGGAAGAATCCAACATCTGATGTTTAATTCTGAGTACTAAGAAGGATTACTGGAGAATATGTTTGATCCAATACACATGATTCTAGTAGTGGAATGTTTTGCATTATTTTATTATAATGTTATGTATACATTATTCCTATGTATCCTATGTACTTCAGTTTTGGTATAGCATCATGATATGATTATCTTCATATATGAATATATTTATCATTTATCATCCTGTTCTATATATTTATTTGATGTTTATTTATTATTAGACTCATGTTTATTTATTTTTATTTCTACTATTACCTTTATCATTTATCACTGCACTACACTCTAACCCATGATGGTATAGTCTCTTCATAGACACACCCTATGACCTCACTGTTGGTCGATAGCCTCTGGTGAATGGGGAGGTGTGATTCATGTGATGTATTCAACCATTTAGAGGAATGACATAGTGGGTTATGGGGTGGTATTATACAATTAAAAATGAATTATATCACTTTATGGAGATGGTAAGTCATATGTACACATGAGCGATGATATCATTCCCCTAATACGTGAAAGGGAATGAAGTTGGGTAATACATTAATATTCTAGAATCGTGATAATATCATATATATCACATATATTCATTCATTTACACATATTACATTACATGTAAAGCTTAAGTGAAAATTTAATCAAATTAATAAATGAGGCACTAGTCCATCATACACACTAATGATATTATCATATTTGAAAATGAATAAAACATAAAAATGAATGTGTGATATTAAAATTCTATAATTATAATAATATAATAAATATTATATACATGTTTTAAACATTCCATTATATCCAACCTTGAATGGTGGTTATGGAAAATGAACTACATCAGTTCATGAGGATGTTGTCTATGATAAACAATATTAATGACTTAGTTTCTCATTTGAAGGAAGTGGAGATCAATAAATATTTTTTCCTAAAAAAAATAACATATAATGATATGGATGTTACTGGTGATATTTAATTGTATGCATTTAGAGGTAATTTATTGTGGAAAATTTAGAAAGAAAATGAAATATCTATGGAATGATAATTACCATCTCTTAGAGAAACTCCATATGGATATCCTTTTATGGATGCTGGGGTTTATATTTGGGGAGTACCAGCACCACTATAATATGGATAATGATTTTGGGGAGACATTTTATTAGGTTTTGGTATATCCAAATATTGAATGGTTTTAATATGTTAGGGGATGGATAGTTCTTTTTATAAATGGGGAAAGTCAACCTTCATGTAAATTAAATTTAAATTTTGTAAAAACAATTGAAAATAATAATGTAATTCCAGATAAAATACTTATAAATGACCTTATATTATATGATGGGATTTATAAGGTCTAAATATATATATATATATAATTATATTTTTTCATTTTGGTAGGTTATTTTAACAATTATATTTTTAGATGATCCCCATTGTAAACACATTTGTACCTCAACCATTGAAATAAATTTTTTACTACTTCCACTATTCATTTAAGTCAAAAAATAGGTGGAATTTTTAGATAATATAAATTATTATGACAAAAAATATAGAATTTTTTTTTATATATTTAATTGATAGAATTTCTAAAATTCAATTTTAAATTATACACATAATTGTGATGAAAAGGTATTTTTTTTCAAGAAGAAATTATCATAGGTATTGATGGATTTACTATTGAAATTCACTATAAAATTGATTCTAATGAAATAAATTGGATTAATGATATTATTATTTTAATAATATTTCATTATAACAAAATTAAAATATAATTTATCTTCATAAATAATTTAAATTAAAAGGAAAATTTTATTGAAAAACAATATTGTTCACTATTCATCATTGAAGGGATCATTTCAAAATATCCAAAACATTCACCCCAATGATGAATTTGGTATGATGATTTTAAAAATGTTTTCATTTTTTTTAATATATTTAATAATATTTTCTAAAATTAATTATATATTATTTGTGCAAATCGTGAGTCAACTGCCTTGTATAAAAACAAATCTTCTCAATAAATACTTATATTACATTAATATTATTCTTATATTATTTATAATAAATATATAAAAATAAAATTTATATTATTTATTTGTGAATTATAAATTTTAAACAATTTAGTAACTAGTATTCCCATAATCCAACATAAAAGTTTGTTTGTAATGTTCATATTTAAATAATAATATTTTAATAGAGTACCATGTTTCCTTTTAACTCGGTGTTGCATGAGTCACAAGATATCAATTGTATATAAAATATGTAAAAATAAATGTATCATGATGTATTGGGATTTATATTCACTTCTAATTATGGTGTTGTATGTTTTACACATTATCGAACGTGATGTTCTTGTATCAAAAAACTCAGGGGGTAAATTCTCCCCACCTTTTATGTAAATTGTTCCTCGAAATTAAATTTTGAAATTGATTATCAAAGGTAATAAATTGGAAAATACCATTATAAAAAAATCATGAAAATGATTAATAAAATATACTATTGATAATAGAGAAAAATAAGTGTGAATGTCATCTATAAGAACACACTTTTAGGTTTCTATGGAAGAGGGCATTGGTTGGATTGAATACATAGACATGGAAGAGAATAATTATGCCCATGTATTAATAGAGTGTAATAGAGATCATTCATCATAACAAAGTGGGTGGTCCAATGAAGGTTAATGATCAAAAAACAAGAATTTGTGATATGTTAGGGGACCATTATATTAATTGGATATAAGGGTAATATGATAAATTTTTTAAGAACATATTATAGGAGTTGAGGAATTATTTTTCGATTTTATTAGAAAACACCATAAAATATAAATAGAATATGAATCATTTTTTCATTGATAAATTTCAACATCATTTCTTACACTAATAAATTAATATCCAAGATGATTTGTTTTATTGACGAACCACTAAAAATATATTTTAACAAATCATAAGATCTAAAAAAGAATAACTAGTTATTCCCTTTTCCAATAATAAAAAAAGTGTTTAGAACAAGTAATCCAATATAATAAAATAATATCAAATACCAAAATAGTTACTAAAAAAATTAAACATAATCCATTTTATAAATTTTTAATTGTAAGACTCATTCTAAATAATTCTAACCAAACTCATTGTCCAAAAATTATAATGCAGGTTCATTAAATCAACATTATATTCCTCAGAATATACAAAGCAGCTCTTAATGTCACATTCCAAATATGTCAATACCAATATCATCAAAAAAACATAATGAAAACATGAATACATCTAAAAATAAAATCTCATGTTGATGAATATATTGCATAGGTCCAAATATTTTGTAAACTATAGTAAGGATAACATAAAACCTCATATCAATAACTAATTTCATAGTCACCGATACTATCCCATAAATATATATTTATCATTATTATGTAAACATAGATAATATTTTCAAGGTTATATTCCCTTAATCATGTGGTTTCCCAGAGGTTCAACTTTTCACTGAATAACTTTTATTGTTTATCGATACCATTCAATATATAATGTCAAATACTTGAATAAATACTATTGTGGTACATTCCTTATACATTTCATGATTTTTATAGATGTAATTTCTTTGATAAAATACTCCTATTGCATAATTCTTGAATCTGAAGACAGGAACACTAATCATTTAACTTCTTCTTTGGCAATATCATAAGCATGAATTTCACCCCATAGAATATTTTAAGGTATATTAACTTAAAACATTGGGAAATCTTTTACAATGTACCCCATATCCTTAAATTTTAAGCATTGATCATTTGAAATTTATTTCATTCCCTTGAAATCAGGAGTATGTTGGAAGTTCGGTAAACACTTGTAGAATAATACCATTCCCATTAAGCATGTACTAGTGTGTATATTTCCATAATTATCTCATGTGGTAAAATCCTTCTATCACAATTCCCATTATTATTATTATTTTCTATTCCATCCCATTATTCTCTGGATTCCCTTTATAATAAAAATAAATATAAAATTATTTATATTCCTTGATTGCACAAGATACCATGTCATCATATAACAAAAATGCTTGGAACTGTTGTTACCTTCTAGATATTAGCATAATCCCATCAATGAAATAATTAGTATTACTCTTCGTATTGTATTTATTCATAAATCATTCATTCCAATAACTATGCACCATTCATAAAAACTATAATACAACATATTAGATCATAACATTATAAAACATAATTTATAATCTCAAAACTAGTGAAATTGATAAAATTAATTAAAAAGTTTATGCATAGATAATATCATAATAGTAAACATTTTTATTTTGGGGATATCATTATTTTCAACTTCTTCAAGATATTTTTATATAAATATGTGATTTATCCTCAGTATTTCCCCAAAGAGAGTAAATCTCGGTGTGCATTAAGGCATATTTTTCATGAATAGGGGGACGATCAAGTATATCCTAATACACCCATTTTAGAGTTATTATACCTAGGTACATCTGTTCCAAAACCATTTCAACTTTTTTTATCCATAAATGGATTTATTTTTTAGGAAACACGACATAATATATTCCTTACCAAATAATTAGAATGTTCTTCAAAACATATCTTGTAATTATATCGTAGGGTTATATTCCCTAATAAATGTTTTCATAAATATATTTCATATAGTTTCTAAAAATTATGTAAGATCCCAGTTCTTATTCTCATGGTATGGGTTTCTTATTTTCCATTTTCCTTAATTGTTTTTGAGAAAATAAAGAAAATGGGAAATAATCCCAAAATTTGTGGGTACATGCCATGTACTTTTCCACACACTGTGTACTTTGGCCATGTGGGATGAGTACACAGAGGGTGCAGGCCCATCGGTGAATAAGGGTGTAAAAACCGACTACACGCCCTTACATAGTAATACACATAGTGTAATCAGTCGGCAGTTGAATCGTAAGGCTGTGGGAGTAGCCTCCAGTAGAATGATAGTACATGCAATGTACTTAGAAATAAATGTTGTGTAACCAAGTCGGCTGATGAACAGTGATGCAGGGAAAAGTGAAATCAGTGGAACATTTAAAAAATGGAAAGTACACATCATGTACTTGAGAGTAAAAGCCATGTAGTTATGTTTTTTAACTTAATACAAGTATTATCCCCCTTTTATGACAGATAAATCTTAGAACTCCCAAGAGCCACGAGAGAGATGGTCAAATCTTGGAAGAGCTCCCAACTGCACACCGAGAATCTAATTCCTTCATCGTCGGTCTCATTTGAACCGCGCAGGTGTGTTTTCTCTCATCTTGAATCTCTCTAACCAATTCCTTCCCTAAGGGATGTTATTTAAATTTGAATGGGTAATCTTCTATCCCAGATCTACATCGTCTGTGGTTGTTTCGAGAGGAACCGTTTACGTATATCGATTAGAGGAGATTGAGGTAGGTGATTTGGTGTTTATTTCTAATTGTTGATTTATTTTTGTGTACAGTTGTGATATGTTCCCATGTATGTGTTGTTGTATGGCTGAGGCCTTGACTGTTAAGATACCTAGAATTTCATAGATAATTTAATGAACAATTATAAACTGCTCTTTGGGATCATTGCCTTGATCTAGGGCCACCCCGTGGGTGTGTTTCCCTTGTTTAGATGCTTGGCCAGGATACCTGTGGGTATTCCATGATTATAAGAATGTTTTTAGTTTTCTAGAGTTAAAATGTATATAAATTTCTTGTTTATGTGTTGGGCTTGTCCTGGTTACTTTCTTATTCTGAGGGAAGTGTTTTGCTTAGTATGAGGGCAGTGTTACATTTAGCCTGAGAGCAACTTTTCTTATTCTTGTGGGCAGTAGTTTTGTTACATAGTGCAATATCATGTACACCTAAGAGAAATATTCATTTTGCCTAAGGGAAATATTATGAGGGTTTCAATTATAATTACTTTACGGTAAGGATTTTCTTATCTGGGGACACTATTTACTTTGAATATTCACTATGGTGATTTCTTCTTTTATACCTACCATGATAAAGCACATTATTGGTATGGTTTTACCCTCTACTTGTTAGATAACCTATTGTGGTGTTTTCTACGGCACTGTATATGAGATTTTTGGATGAGGTTGAGTTTTGGGAACATAAAATTAAATTATATTGAATTGCTAAATGATAATAAATGGTAAATCAATTGGTAGGAGTTTCTAATTTTGAGTAGTTTCTAGTTTACTGCATTTTATTATTGCACACTACTGTTGCACATTTTCACTGACAGTTGGGCACAGGCCTTTAGTGGTTGCCTACTGGGATTTATTCCTCACACCCCGTTTTGGTCATGTCTTGGGCCCAAACAGATTATATTTCTGTAGCTATTGATAAAGGCAAGAGTCCCTATACAGTTACTTGATTGTTGCAGAGGAGTGGGAGAGAATGGGACAGAGCTTAGGGTTGTGATGATGCAGAGTTCCTGCTGTACTATTTTGTTTTTCATGGTTGTACTTGTAACTAGTGTTGTATTGTTTTAAGATTTCATTGTATCATGTTTTTTCTGCATTCATAGAATTAAGAACATATTGAATCATTATATATATGATTGTTGGTAATTTCATTTATTTCAGTACTGTTGTCCATTTCAGCTTGATATTGTTTACTGCTTCCACCTTTGGTTTGTTTTTATTTTCTCTACTATGCTACACTTTGACAAATGAGGGCATAGATCACCCACAATCAGACCTAGGCCCTTGCTGCTAGTCAGCAACCTCTGGCGTTTGATGAAATGCGCTTGAGGTAATGTGACCAACCGGGTTCGGGGCACCCGTGGTGTGGCACTCAGATTTAAGACGTTACAAAGTGGTATCAGAGGATTTTCCATTTCTCAAAGTTATTTTATTATTTGGTGATAATGGAAAGAGATAGATTGCTAAGGGGTTCGGTAATAACTGTACAATGTAGTAGCTACCCTGTGTACAGGTAAAGGCCGGATTTCCTTGAATTAAATTGATATTTTATGTTTATCATTATTACAATTGATATGATTTTCACTGTTGGGTGATGCACTTATGGTGTGCTGTTTATATTTATATACATGGGTTCTATTTAGTTGCAACCCAATGAGATGATGGTTTTCCATCTCATGCACCATTTAGGCACATATCAGAATCACATGTCATGCATAGTTTTCTATTCCATGTAGGTGCATTAGAAATTGCATGTTGGTGTGATAGATTTTGTTCTAGAAAATTCATGTTGTCGTGATAGATTCCTTAATAAAATACCTTATATTTGGTAAGGTATTGTTATGTAAGGTTTTTTGAATGAACTCAAAACATTGGTTCTTGAGGAGTATGGGCCCTCATCAACCAGAATTTGGTGGATCATAGACTTGTTACCTTGTGATAACACATATAATATGACATGCTTCGGTTTGCAGGGAGTATGGGCCCTCACGGATCAGAATTTGGATCTTTGGTGTTTTTTATTGGTTTTCTGGACTCTTGAGTAGTTTTTGAGGGATTCTATCAGAAAAAACCAATAATATAGGCCGTGTAATTATGATTACATCATGTTTTCTCTTCTGTTATGAAAAAAATGAACACTTTTTAAGTACATGTTGTGTACCCCATGTATACGCAGTGTAGTTTCTAACCATGTCATAGGCTGTGTAGGAAGAAACATGAAATTGGGAAAACTCTTATGGGAACACACCGTGTACCGATTGTACACACCTTGTCATGATGACCCTGCGTCTGTTGTGTGACTAACAACACTGACGGAGAAATATTCACTTAAACACATCGTGTCACATTCGAACATGCCGTGTAGTGTAATCTGGGAATCTGGTTGTGTAACTAACAACACGGGTCTGTGTTATCCTTTCTAGTACACACTGGTTACCTGTGGGACACACCATGTAATCTTGACTGGTGAGAGACTGTGTGGACTTGGACGTGTGGCTAGGGAAACTGGGTGGTGTACACGCCGTTTGCGGGTATAAAACGCTGTGTAGTGTCAGCCGAGTAGCCTACCGTGTCACTAACCACATGAGCCATTGGAATCTAAGTCGTACACACCATGTCTATAAGTAATAATCTGTGTAATGTGAGCTATGTACCTGGCCGTGTCACGAACAATACAGGTTGGTGAATCTCTTCTTGTACATGCCGTATAGATCTTATACATGCTATGTTGTCTCGTTCAAAAGGTAGCCATGTGGCTAAGGTGTGTAGAAGGATTTAGGCAGGGGAAGAAAAGTCAAGTACACGACGTGTGTGTGGACAACACGTCGTGAGTTTGGGGTGTTACATGATTAGTTCTGGAAGAAGTACACTCCCATGTGAAAGACCTGAGGGAACACATTGTTTAGTTATTATACACACCGTGTAGTCTTGTTTTGTAAAACATGAATGTCTTCCTTCTCCTATTCCAATTTTACACATCCAGTTCTTGGTCCTTGATGAACTTAATCTAAGGTGTTTGTTTGAACTTTTAGATTCATGCCACCGAGAAGACCTCGAGTTGTTCGCTAAGAGACCAACAATGATTATACACTAGAGACGGTAGGCCACGGGCTACCGATGAATCCTCTAGCTGTGCCAGATGCGGCACAAACCGTTATACTGGACGCAGGAACATATGTGCAGTTCCATGAAGTCTTTATGAGGTTTATACAGACCTTACAGGGAGCACCACACCTACCACATCTATGGGTGAGATGACATGACTATTCTAGCAGCAGCATCCACCTACGTTTTTAGGGGATGGAAAAACATAGGCTTTGAAGTCTTGGCTGGGATCTATAGGTACTATCTGCGAGCATCTGGAGATTACTCCTGGGCGGAGGGTCAAGCTCGCTACTTACATGTTGCGTGATTCTTCCAAGAGATTGTGGGATGTAACCACCTAGACTGAGTTTCACCGAGACATGGAGTGGGAATATTTAAATGTAGAATTCTATGACTTTTTCTTTCTATAGATGTTGAGGGCAGATCGACCTCGAGAGTTCATGATTCTGCAATAGGGTGCCATGTCAGTGATGCATTATTCTGCCCACTTCACTGAGCTACAAGGTTTTTCACCTGTTATAGTGGGTGATGAGATGTTGAGGGATAACCGCTTTGAGGATGGACATTGATATGACATCCGCGTGCTGGTAAATGTTTTTAGGTTTCCTACAATGCATGATATTTTGAACCACGTACTAATTACGGAGCGGGACCCGTGGGATGCTAGTGGTGCAGGCCAGGTCAATTTGGCACCAGTTTCTGGTACTATTTCCACCGGTAAGAGGAAGAGGTAGATGTATTTCTTTCATGGTGGCAGTACTAGCCAGAACAATTTGTCACGTGGCCAGGTCAAGTGCTACCAGTGTTGTAAAGAGGGGCACAAAGGAACTCAGTTTCCACGTGAGCTAGTGGAGTGTCAAGCTTGTGGCAAGATGGATCATGGTCATCGTATCTGCAGGGTGTTTCCATTAGTAACTAGTGAGAAGGATTTTGTGCAGACTCCGCATGCTCGAGCAAGTCTAGAAGATTCTAATCAGTTTATGAATTGGAATACTTCAGGATGATCGGGCCAGGGTGGTGGTCATGGACATTGTATATAGACACCAGGATCTCATAGACCATAGGGCGGGTCAGCTCAGGGTAGAAAAGTTGTGTCGTAGGGTCTTGGCACTGGGCAGACATATGCAATGCAATAGACCCCACATGAGTAGGATCCTGGTCCTTCCTTTATTAGAGGTACTATTCTAGTTTCTTCTGTCTGGTCTTCAATACTTTTCGATACTGTTGTTATGTGTTGCTTTATATATTTGGTCGTTGTGGAGATCCTTGGGCTCTATGTTTCTTCTTCTTCTTCTTATGATATCATGATTCTAGACACTCCATTGGGGATTATATGTCAGGTGTGTGTTAGTGTATGGTGTTCCCCCTAGAGTTTGGTGAGTTTCACTTTTTCTTCAACCTCTTTGTCATAGAGATGAGAACCCATGATTTCATTCTCGGGATGGAATAGTGGGTACCCTTCTGAGCCTTTGTAGAGTACTATCATTGTTGGGTGATCTTTACATCACCAGAGGGAAGGGAGTTTCTATATAAGGGATAACCGGATGTCCAGACGAGCTGAGATGGACCTGAGCATCATGGGAGAGGTGGAGTGGTAGCCCAGATTGCGAGTTTATATATGGATGACCAGGGATCTTGTCAGAAGGATTTCCCTCCAGTGGTTAATCATTTCTGGGTTGTTTTCCGGATGATTTCTCAGGTCTACCTCAAGGGAGAGAGGTGGATTTCTCTATTGATCTTGTTCAAGGAGTGGCACTGGTGTCCATTCCTCCTTAAAGGATGGCTACACCAGAGTTGCAGGAGATCAAGAGGTAGTTGGAGGAGTTCTAGGCATAGGGTTTTATCCGACCCAGTACATCTCTTTGGGGTTCGACTATTCTATTTTAAAAGAAGGCAAATGGTACCCTCAGACTATGTGGGGATTATCAGAAGATGAACCAGTTGATAGTCAAGAACCGATATCCCTTGCCAATGATCAATGATATTTTTGATCAACTATGAGGATCATGAGGGTTCATGAAGATTTAATTGAGATCGGGATATCATCAGTTGCATGTTATACCATTAGACATACCGATTACAGCCTTTCAGATAAGGTATGGTCTATATGAGTATTTGGTCGTGTCGTTCGGACTCACGAATGTGCCAGATGTTTTCATGAATCTGATGAATCTTTTGTTCCACCCATATCTGAATTCTTTTGTGGAACACTTCATGGAAAATATCTTGGTGTAATCTCACACCTGACATGACCATGACAGGCATCTTGAGATCATTTTTAGTACACTGAGAGAGAATCAGTAATATGTTAATCTCTCAATGTGCCACTTTTGTATGGACCAGATTCAATTCCTAGGTCATATTATCTCAGAGGAAGGACTTACGGTAAACCAATAGAAAGTGAGGGCAGCAGTATCCTAGGAGTATCCTAATAAATTTTTTGAAATATAGTGTTTATTAGGGATGTATGGTTACTACAGGCACTTTATATAGGACTTCTCTCACTTAGTATTGTCGTTGATGAGTTTGAATAACAAGGGTGTGATATTCGTTTGGTCAGAAGCTTGTGAGACAGCCTTTTAGGAGCTACAGGGAAGCTTGACATTAGCACCAGTTCTGTTACATCTAGAGTAAAGGAAGAGCTATACTATTTACTATGATGCATCAGGTATTGGGCTGGGAGCTGTGTTGATGCAGGGTGATCGAGTAGTTCTGTATGAGTCTCATATGTTGAGGCCATATGAGAGGAATTACCGAACGCATGAACTTGAGTTGGTTGTAGTTGTTCGTGCATTATGCTGTTGAAGACATTATCTCTTGAGAGAACATTTTGTTGTGGTTACGTATCACAAAATTCTTAAATACATCTTTTCCCAGTGTGACCTAAATTTGAGATAGCGAAGGTGGATTGAACACCTTCAGTCCTTTGACTTCGAGCTTGACTATAAACCAGGTAAGGGTAATACAGTAGTTGATGAACTAAGTAGAAGGACTCAGTTACAGGCAGTGCATGAGGCCAGTGGTTAGTGGCAGCTTGTGGCTTTGTTCTCTGAGATGCATTTGGAGGTGCACAATTGTCATATCCGAGCCTATATTTATTTCTTAGCTGTAACTTATACCCTCTTGGATAGAGTGAGGATGAGACATCCATCAGATTCAGAAGGCTTAGTTCTATGAGAGTCAGTGGTAAGTGATGACCCTCCTCCCAATTGGATGATAGGACAAGATGAGTTACTGCATATCCATGGATGAGTGTTGGTTTTAGGGGATATATGTGAGGAGTTGATGCGGGAATTTCATACATCAGCTTGGGCATTGCATCCTAGAGGTACCAAAATGTACAGTGACTTGAGATGTCAGTATTGGTGGACAAGAATGAAAAGAGATGTAGCGGGTTTTATTAAGAGATGTTCCACTTATTAGCTGGTGAAGGCAAAGCATTAAGGTCCTACAAGACTATTACAACAGTTACCCATTCCGGAGTGGAAATGGGATGATGTCTCAATGGACTTTGTGATTGGGTTGCCGAGGTCACCTCGAGGTAGTGATTCCGTATTGGTTTGTGTGGACAAACATACGAAGGTAGAACACTTTTTTCCAATCAAGGAGACCTTCAGTGTTGACGAGCTCGGAAACTTGTATATCCAAGAGGTAGTACATCTGGATAGGGACCTCGTTCTATCATTTTAGATAAGGATTCCCATTTTATATCTCATTTATGGAAGAGTATTCAAAGGGAACAAGGTACACATGTGCTTATGAACACAGCTTTCCACCCTCAGACCGATGGCCAGTTAGAGCATGTGATACATGTGCTTGAGGGGATGCTACATGCATGCTTCCAAGACTTTGGGGGCTCTAGGGATAAGCACATACCCATGGTCGAGTTTTCTGACAATATTATTTTTCAAGAAACTGTTGAGATGACAACTTACGATACTTTATATGGTAGGACATGCTGATCACCATTGTTCTAGTTGGAGGAAGGTGAGGCAGCTTTACTAGAACAACATCTCATGAAGGATACTTTAGAGCAGGCCTAGTTGATTCAAAAGTCGATGGATAATGCACAGTCTCATCAGAAATATTTTTCTGATAACTATAGATGACCCTTGGAGTTTGTGGTTGAAGATCAGGTGTTCTTGTGTGTTTCATAGAGGATGGGACACAGGCGGATCATGAGATAGGGCAAGCTTTCATCTAGGTATATGGGGATGTTTGAGATTCAATAGAAAGTCAGGTCGGATGCCTATCAGTTCCAATCACCATAGAGGTATCGGGCCATAAACGACCTCTTCCATGTATCCCAGCTATTCCGTTATCACTCAGACCCTTCCCACATTTTTCCACCATAGGAGGCTGAACTTTAGGTCGATGAATCCTTTGAGAAGCATCTGATTCGTTTTGTTGATAGAAGGATGAAGGTTCTCCAAGGCCGGCCAGTTCCTCTAGTATGGGTTCTATTACAGCATTGTCGTGTGCTGGATGAAACATGGGAGTGGGGGACAAACATATGTGCTCATTGGCCATAGTTTCTCTTAGCATTATCTTCACCACCCTTGGAAGGTCAAATCGGGGATGAATTGCTTTACGGGGGGAATTTTGAAAGAAATCAGTTCTTATTCTTGAGGTATCAGTTTCCTTGTTTACTTTTTTACATAAGTGTTTTTTAGAAAATAAGAAAACTGAGGAAAAATCCCAAATTTATGGGTACACGCCATTTAATTTCCCACACTCCATGTACTTTGGCAGTATGGGAAGTGTACACATGTCATGTAGGCCTATCGGCGATGAAGGGTGTAAAAACTGACTACACGTCATGTACTTAGTAATACACGTCATGTAATTAGTCAGTAGGTGAACAGTTCGGCGATGGGAGTAGCCGATAGTGGAATGATATTACATGTCGTGTACTTAGAAATACATGTTGTGTAACCATGTCGGCTGTTGAACAATGAGGTGGTGAAATGTGGATGCTGGAGGTATAGTTAGAAAATGGAAAGTACACACTGTGTACTTGAGAGTACATGCCATGTAGTTATTTTTATTCTCTTAAAATATGCAGTAGACTCCACTTTAGAAAGAGGAAGCTTAGAATGCCTGAGAGCTGTGGGAGAGAAGGCCAGATCTTGGAAGAGATCCTGACCACACACTGGGACTCTGATTCCTTCTCCGTCAATCTCGTTTGAACCAAGCAAGTGAGTTATTCTCTCTTCTTGAACCACTCCTACAAATTATTTCCCTAAGGGAAATTATTTACGTTTGAATGGTTAATCTTCTATCGCAGATCTACGTCGTCCGTGGTTGTTTCGAGAGGCACCATTTACATATATCAATTTGAAGAGTTCGAGGTATGTGGTCTGGTGTTTATTTCCAATAGTCAAGCTGTTTTTGTGTACCGTTGTTCTACGAGCCCCGGTTTGGGGTGTCATATGGCTTAGGCCTTGACTGTTAAGATACATAGAATTTCATAGGTAATTTAATGAACAATTATAAACTGCTATTTGGGAACTTTACCTTGATCGAGGGCCACCCTGTGGGTGTGTTTCCCTTGTTTTGTTGTTTGTCTAGGATACCCATGGGTATGCCATGATTATAAGCATGTTTTGAGTTTTATTGATAGTAAATGTATATTAATTTCTTATTTATGGGTTGGGATTATCCCGGTTACATGCTTATCCTGAGGGAAATGTTTTTCTTAGCTTGGGGGTAGTGTTTCTTTTAGAATTAGGGAAACATTTCTTATGCATGTGGGATGTTGCTTATGTGCTTAAGGGAAATATCTCGTGTGCCTGAGTGAAATATTTATTATGAATAAGGGAAATCATGTATGGGTTTCGATTATGATTAGCTGAGGGTAAGGATTTGCATGTTTGAGGACACTGTTTACTTTGAATATTCACTACAGTGATTTCTTATTTTATACTTGCCAAGCTAAAGCAGATTCATTGTATGTTTTTACATTCTACTTGTTAGAAAACCTATTCTGGTTTTTTCTGCGACACTGTATAAGAGATTTTTGGCTGAGGCTAAGTCTCAAGAACTTAGAATTCAATTATATTGAATTGTTAAATGAAAATTATATGGTAATGGAACAGGTAGGAATATCTACTTTTGAGTACATCCTAGTTTACTATATTTTATTTTTCCACACTCTTGTTGCACATTTCCACAGACATTTGGCAGAGAACATTGGGGGTTACCTATTGGAATTTACTTATCGCACCCTATTTCGGTCATGTATTGGGCCCAAAAATATTATATTGCTTTAGGTGTTTATAATGGAAAGAGTCCCTATACAGGTACTTGACTATTGTAGAGGAGTGGTAGAGCATGGGACCGAGCTTAGGCTTGAGATGCTACTTAGTTCCTGCTATACTGTTTGGTTTTGCTTGGTTGTACTTGTACCTGATGATGTATTGTTTTAGATTGTAGTGTACCCTATTTTGGTTGCTTTCTTACTATTAGGAACATATCGCATCATTATATATATGACTCTTGGTAATTTCATTTATTTCAGTACCGTTGACCATTTTAGCTTGTTATTGTTTACTACATCCGCCTTTGGAATGTTTGTATTTTCTCTATTGTGCTACACTTTGACAATTGAAGGGATAGTTTCCCCACTATTAGACCTAGGCCCTAACTGCTAATCAGTAGCCTCTTGCATTTGGGGAAATGCGCTTGAGGTCATTGACCAATCTTTTTCGGGGAACCCGTGGTGTGGCACCCAGATTCGGGACGTTACAAAACATTATCTAATACTAACCATACCAGTCCAGACCCTAGTAACCTGAAGCTTGTTTTTATATTATTAATTTTTCATAATATACAAGGAATAAAGTCACTAAATAATGTGTATTTTTGGAGTCTCAGTATACTGTATTCAAACATGAATTTCTTATTAAAGATTAAAAAATATAATACAAAATGTTTTTTATGGAGAACAACATTATTCACAATAGTGTGCGATTGCATATCCATCACAAAATACATCCAGGTATCTAATAAAAATAAAACACAAGGGGGATATTAGACGGTCTATAAGGGTAATCAATTGACAGAAGTGATAAATAAATAATACATAATAAATATTTCAAGGAAAATAACTGAAAATATTCAATTTAATCAACAACATGATAATGATAAGGCATTCGAAAATGATGATCAGATAATTCCATATAAATAATTACATCATATTCAAAACAAAACAATCGTTGTTCGGATAAATATATTAATCAAATTTAATATCAGTAAAACAATACCAAAATATGTTATGCATAATGTCAAACATCCAAAACATACCATATATCACATGTTCCATGATATCTAAACTAATAAATAAGGCCTCTGCCAAAACCAAATAATGTTTGTCTCATGAGACCTCTCAATTCATCAAGGTATTATAGTGGGATCCATTCATCACTTAATTAGTCCAATACATTCCTAATATATATGGGCTGAAACATAATGATCAAAAACATTATTGTTGAAAAACCTACCCTGTAAATTTTAATACATAACAAAATAATTAGATTTTAATGTCATGGAAATTCTATATATATTTTTTATTTTATGGAATTATTTCGAGACAACGAAATATGACGGCACGTGATTACAAGACCCAGAGTTCCTGGAAATATTCGTCGATGTTTTTTTAAGGATTAATTACCATGCGTAAGAGGTTTTACTAAAAATGATGAATTACTATTAAACAGCTACTCAGAACAGAAATCTGAGAGAACTTTTATGCTTAGGATGGAAGGTTTACCCAAAGCAAGAATTAAGTTTAGTTATCATGTTCCTTTTGGGATAAAACCCAAAAATGGAATAACCGTAAATAAAATAATTAAATAAAGTTATTTTATTTTTCAAATTCATATAACTCACAAGAGGTAACTCAGATTAAAAATCTGAGACCACCACTAAACTCATGAGGGGATGCTTTCTTTAAGAAGATACTAAAATTGGATAGCGCGGGCCACCAATGAACGTTATTTTTTGGCCATAAACAAAATAATTAAGAGAAAATTATTTTATTGTAAAATTCATATCTTTCAAACGGTAACTCATATTAGAAATACGATAGTGCAGTTGGGTTCATTGGGGATTGTTTCACTTAGGCAGATCCTATCCTTGACTAGTGTGGGTTAAGGGTGACTGTAAATAATTTTCTGAAATTTTTTTAGGAACGTTCAGTAAACGTGTGAGCAGCATTTTCTAACTTTTGAAATGCCTCTCGGATTAATAATCTGAGGCCAATGTTGAATCCACAGGGCCATGTTTTGATTAAGGGAGACTTCACATTGACTATAGTAGGTCTGGAGAAAAAGATAAGTTAGTGACTTTTCAAATAAATAAATAAAATTAATTTGTTATTTTATTTTCATTCCTTTCATCCAACGGATAAGTGTAAACATGGGACCAATGGCGTGTCAAGACAATTAATGGCTTGACCATTAAATTATAAGTAACCACACCATTGGGGAATTAGGATGGTATCTAATTAATGGGCCTCCATTAATCCCAAAAAAAATTCACACCCTCCCCCACTCCTATTTAAATGGAGCTTGGGGAGAGGTTTCAACACTACTTCTCCAAGAAACGAATTGCTGACAAAGTGTAGTGATGCCAAAACATTGGAGGACGGAGCTTGTACCAGTGGGAGGTGAAGAGAAAAAACTAAACCCCAAATCAGAGATCGACGAACGATTGATGTCATTGGAGGCTGGTTGTGGGGGATGATGAACACCGACCCAATTCCACAAATGCACGCTCATGGTCATTCATGAGGTAGTGGTTTTATATGTGTTTGAATATACTTTATTTATTTTTTATATCCTAAATTCATGATGATGATGTCCAAACAAACATTATCCTCGTCCCACACATAAACCTTGCTCCTCTTTCTTTTTATTCTTCTCGAGTTCATCATGCGCTCTTTGACGCCTAATATTTATTGACACTGGTAACACAGAGTATTTCTGAGTGTGATATATAAACAAGGATCCCTCGATGCAAGGATCATGAATATGCAATCGTTTAATTTTTGGGGCTTGGAACAAAGCTATAGTGGATCGCAGAAGAAGGCGGCAGCCAGCACCCAACCGACCGCGAGGAAGGAATGGTGGTGCACGTCTGCGACACTTGTTGATGAGGAGACTGCTGCCCGTCAGCCGCGGCGAGGTAGGGGGCCCGCCGGAAACCAACTGCTCACATGGTGGAGTGGCGGCGTGCATCCGCGGCACCAGTGGAGCAAGGGGCCGCGACCTCTTGGCAGCGGCAGAGGCCGAAGGGTGGCCGCCCTTCTGGCCGGCCGTGGGGGAGCAACGGCCCGTGGTCGCCCCACTGGGGGGAAGTCGGGCCGGCCTTCCGGCCGGCCATTCCAGACTATGCAGGCCCCCTCCAGTAGGTCTCACGTGCCACCCAGCCGAACAGTCTTTTGGACCATTCAGGAAAACTAGAAGGGGGCACTCCCCCTTCGACACCAGCTTGGACAGACCGGGTATCTAGCGGGCCACATCGCAGCATGCTACGCCCTTGGGTTGCGCCCCGCAGGCTGTGCCCATCGGGTAGTGCCACTAGGCTGGGATGGTCTACCCCTTCATGGGCTAGGCCAGACTATTACCCAGCGGGCCGGGCCTACCAAGGACGTGGCCATCCAGGCCTAAACTAGATTAGGTCGGGTGACCTGAACCAGGTCGGGTCGGCCCAGGCCGGGTTGGGCCGATTCTGTCCGACCGGGGTCAAACAGGACTAGTGCCCATCTGGACCCAGTTTTGCCTTTTGTCCATAACTTTTGATCTAAACGTTTGTTTGAAAAATAGTAAGTGGTTCCAAAATACTTTGATCAATATGGTCCTTTTGGTATACTCCACATGAGTTTTGGATATGGTTGGATTATGACCAGGTTGGATCAGACCCCGAATCTAACATGGCCCTCAAAGCGGAAATGTTAATATCTTAAATACCGAGCATCCAATTGACACGCCATCTATTGTGTTGGGTCCATTTTGATGTGATGGATCATAATGATACTTATTCATGGTTATTCAGGGTGGTTTGGGTTTGAACTATGGATTTGGGGGAGGTTATCCAAAGTGTGATACGTGCGGAACCCTGCGACTGGCTGAGACTTGACAACAGCTAACCATTTCAACTTGTAGTGACTCAGTAGGCCCAATGGATAGTCCCTCTGTGTGAAGCGGTAGACCCATGGTGGGGAGTGCCTCTGTGAGACACGGAAGACCAATGGTACACGCTAGTATTAGAACCTCAACCGGCTAGGCGAGGGAGCGCCTCTGTGTGACGTGGAAGACCCACATTGGGGAGCGCCTCTGTGTGAGGTAGTAGACCCAAAATACTTGATATAAGGAGTACCTTAGTAGTAGAAGGTTAGTGGGAAGCATCTATGTGGGATGAGGGATTCCCAATGTACCCTATAGAGGAGTATTTCCTTAGCAGTTGAGGTGTTCTATGTTGTGACTAAGAATGTTACTTGTTACTATAAATAGAGAATCTTGTGACTAGCTATTAGCTTCCATAGTGATACTGTGTGGGTCAGCTTCATAACTCTATTTTTCAGAGTTGTATACCTGGTGTGAGATGAGCCTTCACCTTTATGGTATTCTTTCCTTCATGGAACAGCTGAGCTTTTAACTTTTGAGTTGGGCCTTATTTTCCTCATGATTGAGAGGGGTATACTCGACAACTTAGGTATATGTATGGGCATACACCTAAGTAGGGTTGATAGTTGTTTTAATGCTTTGTGGTTTATACTTAGTGGATTTTGTGAGACCTTCAAGGGTATTAGGGTCTTTACTGATTATCGTTATACTCACCCCTGAATGGGCTACACCAGCACCTTGTGGTGTCTGGTGTAGAAGACGGGAAACAGTGACTTTGGATGAGGGTACCAGGACAGGAGGTATCTCGGTAGGGGACATTAGACGAGGTGTACCATATAAATGACCATTCAAGAGTTGTACCTACCCTTCATATAGGATCCGTGGCAGGTGTTCACAGGTGATGTTTTCAGTAATACTTGTACTTTTCAGTTTACTTGTACTTTTCGTTTTTACTTGTACCTTTCAGTTGGTCTTGTATTCTGGCCCCTTTACTTTCTATACACACCCTATTTACTTTGTAGTTTACATTATGCTTAGTTGTGTATGTTAACATGTTAAAAAAGAAATGACTTACCAGTATTAGGGAATATGCCTTTTGGTGCTAGTCACCATCCCTTGGCCTATGGATGGCAGGCTTTGGGTAGTCACGACATTGTACCTGGGAGACAGGTCCTGATAAAGTGGTATCACAGGAGTTCAATTATAATGATGAACTAGGAATCTGATCCTTTCTGTGAAGAAATAATGTTTTGTCTTATCAATGTGGTTTTCAGTTCGAGGAGTCCAGTGTTGGTGTGGCGGCCAACTTATCCATACCCTAGGACCTTGAATTCTGACTTTCAACTCAGTGCACGAAAACACTAATTGCGTGTGATTTTGGAATGTTTTTATTTTGATTTAGTTGGAGTCAGCTCACCAGGTATAATTTAATGACCATGGTGTACCTATTCCTTATCAGGATTTTACTATGTAGACAGCCATCTAGGATTCCTGAGGGAGTACACGATGAATTCCCCCCCCCCCCCGAGTGACGAGGCCTCAGTGTAGGGCCCTCTTACAGTGTTAGTACCTTCTGGTGGTGTACCAGCAACACCACTACCCATTGGATGATATCTACCACTAGCCCCACCAGTAGAGGATTCACACCAACTGAGCACATTGCACGAGTTCTAGCGATAGAGGATTTCAAGGTTTTGAGGCATGTCAGATTCCCTGATTGCTGAGGGCTGGCTGGAGACAGTGGCTAGTGTTTTTCTCCTAGTTGAGAAACCAGTAGAAAAGATGGTGATTCAAACTGCTAGTATTTTATAGCATGTGGCCATGAGGATGGTCCACAGGATAATGAGACTTTGGTACTTGGATTGATTCCTAAGATAGTACCTTTAATTAGTGTGCCAGCTACGTCACTGCTCGTCGGTCAACAGTTGCAACCAGCGGTACCAGTAGAGGACACATTTTTGCTGAGTGCCTTACATGAATTTAAGCATCATATGCCCCTCAGGTTCTTAGGCAATCCCAACTCATAGTTGGCTGAGGACTGGATTGAGGAGGTGGCTAAGAGTTCTCTATAGTTTCTACTACTTCTTCAGGATGACATATTAGTAGCTGAGTATTCATCAAGGTTTACTGACCATTCCAGGTACTTGATGAATACGATATGATCAGTGCATTAGGGATCAGAATTCCAAGCGAGGTGTCTTTAGGGACATCCGAGCCAGCACTATTCTTATATGAATTCCTACATTTGTTAGGGTTCTAGAGAGAACCTTTGTGGTTGAATGTCCTTTGGATGAGCGGATGTAACCAGTGAATATTAGTAGTGGGAAAGCAGAACAATGGTACAAGTCTCATATACGCGGGCATGTAAAAAAGTTTTTGGAAGAAGATGTGTTAGGGACAAATAAATCTGCAAGGCTATAGATGTGGAAGAAGAGCTAGGAGAGAAACATGAGGTGGTGTACATTTCGACATGTTACAACCACACCCCTTTGTGGTCCCCTCCTCGCTTAGGGAGCTTGAGGACTAGGTATGGGAGTAGCTGATTATGGTAAATGAGTGCAACCCAAGGGATCTAGGAATGATTCAGTGAACGTTATGTGTCTACTACAAGCTACAGTATTAATAGACATAGGTACCAATCATTCCTTCCTTCCAAGAATCTTGTTCAAGACCTACAATTTCTGGTTAAGCCGTTGACCTGACCCTCACGTCTAAAGATACCTTTGGGAGGAGACTTGATAATCACACATATGTTGATGGTGTGATCTGACCCTTGAGGTGAGAGTTTCAGTTAGAACCACTTCATGGAAGTATCGAGGCCTTACGACATTAGTTTGGATTTGGATTGGAAATCCATAGTTCTTAATTAGATTGACTGTATTAGGAAAAAGGGTTGTGGATTAACTACAACGTCAGAATCATATTTTCCATGGTTAACCAAAAAGGAAACCCATGAAGCATAGGATAAACTCATATATATGAGGGTGCATCTGATCACTCTTGAGTAGGCTAGACTTCCCTTCAGGGCAATAATATTTTTGAGTTTTCAGTTCCAAACAGGAGTGGCAGAGCATGGGGAAATATTTTAGAAATATATTTCCAAGATTACCTATCTAAAGGGAGAGGGGCGTCTGCTCTAGCAAGGTACCATCAGACATTTGTACATGAATTATCTAGGGTAGTGGAAGCCTTTTTAGCTATGTTGAAAATGGGGGATATTTTTTGTGGATGGAGAAGTGTTAGAAGATCTTTAAAGAGATGAGACTTACACTGACAAATAGAACTATGCTACCCATGACAAGGAGTTAGCAGCAATGGTCTTTTCTCTAAAGATGTAGAGGCACTACATGATGGATACCGTTTTACACTCTACCGTTATCACAAGAGTCTTAGGTATATCTTCTCTCAGAAAAACCTGAACTTGAGATACCAGCGATGACTAGAGTACCTCTAGGACGATGACTTTGTCATAGTCTATACTCTTGGTAAGGGGAAAGTGGTAGAAGATACACTCAACAGGAGGTCTGGTCTACTGTTGCTGAATGAAGCGACAAAGCAGCTAGCTACGTTGTATATATCCTTTGTGGATTGAGATGGAGAAGCATACCTTCATTCTATGACAGTTACACCCCCACTCCATCAGTGAGCCAGAGAGCTGAAGCTTGGGGACACTGAATGTGAGGCTCGACGTTCTCAGATATCATCATGGAAGGCACCTAATGGAATTTATGAAGGTGGGGAGCATGTCATCCTCTTCATAGGGTGTACCATGGTACGAATAGAAGTACATAAGGAGGTGTTGAGAAATTTATATGCATCCCCTCTGGTGGTACATCCTAGAGTGGCGAAGATGTATCGGGACCTCCGACATCAGTATTAATGTCCCAGGATGAATGAAGTAGTGACAGAGTAGGTATCAAGATATCTCACTTCTCAACAAGTGAAGACTTCATAGAGTTGGCAGAAGTCTTATGCCGAAAGGATACAGAGACCCTTGGTATTCCAGGAGGGGGACCATGTATTCTTGTGAGTCCCACCTCAACTGGGACTATGGAGATTTGGCCATGGCAGCAAATTATCACTGAGGTTTATCGGTCCTTTTCTGATACTTCAGTGGATAGGAGAGGTTTCATACCACTTATCTCTCCCACTGTAGTTGGAGAGGGTGAATGATGACTTCCACATATCCTATTTGAAGAGATACATGCATGACCCATCTCACATCATAGACCATGGCGAGCTGGAACTTGATGATGGGGTGAGGTCTACGGAGGTTCTATTCGAGATTGAAGATCGACAGGAGTGTGTCCTTCATGGGAGGTCAACACCTCTAATTCACATATGCTGGTAGCATGAGAACCTCCAGGAAAACACATGGGAGAAAAAGGTACAGATTTTTGATTAGTAACCTCATTTGGTAGTTTTTCAATTGTTGTGGATTTCAGGGACGTAAATCCCAAAGGTGGGGAGAATATAATGTACCGGAAATTCAGTCTATATTTTAATTATATAGAATTATTTTGAGACCATTAAATTTGACAGTGCACAATTCTGAGGCCCAGAGTTCCCAGAATGATCCCTCAAAGTTTCGTTAAGGTTTAATTAGCACGCATAAGTAGTTTTCTTGAGAAAGTGAAACAAATATTAAACGGTTACTCAGATCCGAAATCTAAGGGCATTGTTGTGCTCAGGATGGTGGTTTTACCCTATGCATGACTTATGTTTACTCGGTGCGGGCCTCCTATGTGAAAACCCAAAAATGGCATAACAGTAAATAAAATAATTAAATAAAGTAATTTTATTTTTCAAATACTTATAACTCACAAACGGTAACTTGGATTAATAATATGAGACCACCGATGAACTTGTGAGGGTATGATTTCTTTAGGTAGATACTAACATTGGCCAGTGCGGGCCACTAGTGAAAGTTATTTTTTCAAGTAAATAAAATAATTAAGTGAAAATTATATTGTTGTAAAATCCATAACTTTTAAACAGTAGGTCTGGAGAAAAAGTAAAGTTTTGGGACTTTTTAAAATAAAAATAAAAATAAAATTGTTATTTTATTTTCATTGCATTCCTCCAATGGACAAGAGGAAATGTTGGACCAGTGACGTGACAAGATAATAAATGGCATGACCATTATATTCTAAGTAACTGCACCATTAGGGAATTAGGAAGGTTTCTAATTAACGGGGCACCATTAATCCCACAAACATTGCACACCCTCCCCCTTTCTTATTTATATGGAGCTTGGGGAGAGGTGCCAGCACTGCTTCGCCAAGAAACGAAGTGCTGACAAAGTGTAGTGATGCCTAACCCTTGGAGGATGGAGCTGGTACTAGTGGGAGGTGATGAGTGACACCAAAACCCCGAATCAGATATTGAGGAATGAGTGACGTCGTTCGAGGCTAGTTGTGGGGGATGAAGAACACTAACCCGCTTCCACAAACTCGTGAACACCATCGTTCTTGAGGTAGGGGTTTTATATATGTTTGAATTTACATTATTGATTCTTCATATCCTTATTTTCTGATGATGATGGCCAAATGAACATGTCCATCATCATGCACATAAACCTTGATCCTCTTTATTTTAGTTATTCATTCATTCTTCATAACTTATACAACACCTAATATTTATTGACGTTGGAAACACAGTGTTTTGCGGAGCGCGATATATTAAAATGGATCCCTCATAACAAGGATCGCCAATATGTGATCATTTAATTTTTCAAGATTGGAACGAAGCCACAATGGCTTGTTGAAGAAGGAGGTGTCCGACACCTGGTTGGCCACGAGGATGGAAGGGAGGCGCACGTCTGCACCGCCAGTTGATGAAGAGGCCGCTGCCAGTCAGTTGCAGCGGGGTAGGGTGGTGGCTGGAAACTGGCCAGCCATGTGGAGGATCTTTTGGTGTGCGTTCCTTCCACCTGTGGAATAGGGGGCTGCATCCTCTTGGTCTCGGAAGAGGGTGAAGGATGGATGGCCTTCTGGGGGCTGTGGTGGAGCAGTGGTGCGTGACCACACTGTTGGGAGGAAGATCGGGCGGCCTACCAGCCAACCGTGCCAAAATGGGTGAGACTCCTCTGACAGGTCCCACATGCCACCTAGTCGATCGGCTGATGGACCATTCGGGAAAATCGGAAGGGGGGAAATCCCCCTTTGGAACCATCTCGGGTAGACCATGCGCCCAGTGGGCTGCACAACTGAGCCGCACCACCGCGACGAACCACCGGGCCGCGCCACAGGGCTGTGCCACCGGGCCACAACCCTAGGCCATGCCAGCGGGATATCCCTTCGTGGTCCAGGCTTGCCTAGCCCAGGCCATCCAGGACGGACCCGAACCGGGTCGTGTGGACCCAAACCAGGTCGGGTGGACCAGGTCCAGGATGCGCCGTGGGGGTCTGACCATGGTCGGACCGGACTCGGGCCCCTCTAGACCCAGTTTTTCCTTTTTTGCCATAACTTATTATCAGAGCAACTGTTTGTCAAACTGACAGTGGTGCTATAATCCTTTGATTTATATGGTCCTTTTGGTATAATCAACATTAGTTTGGGATAAATTTTGAATATCTCCTGGCTTGATCAGACCTCATATTCAACTGGGACCTCAGAGGGGAAATGCTATTAACTTACATACCAAGCGTCTGATTGATACGGTGTCAATTGCGTTGTGTCCCTTTTGACATGACGAACATTTCGAATACTTTTTCATGGAACTTAGGGGAGGTTGAGGAATGAAATATGGTTTGGGGATAGATTCTCCCAAGCACGATACGTACATAATCCAGGGACTGGAAGAGACTTGACGACTGGTGACCGTTTCGACTCGGAGTGACTCGATAGGCCCTGTGGGGAGCGCCTCTTTGTGACGTTGCCGACCCACAGTGGGAGTGACTCTGTGTGACGTTTTAGACCCATAGTACTTGAATGGAGGAGTCCCTCAGCAGGACACGATGACGATTGCCTCTTTTGGACGTGGCAGACCCATGGTGGGAAGTGCCTCTGTGTGATGCGGCAGACCCCCGGTACTCGACAGGAGGAGTACCTTAGAAGACCTATATTAGTAGGAAGCGCTTATGTTTGACGCGGCATACCCACTATACTCAATTGAGGATGAGTTCTCCAGCATCCAAGGTGTTCGACATTCTGACTGGGAATGTTACTTGTTACTATCCCTAGAGAATCTCATGGATGGATATCGGCTTCCATTGCAATCCTGTGTAGGTCAGCTTCATAATTCTGTTTCTCAGAGTTGTAGACTTGGTGAGAGTTGATTCTTTACCTTTGCTGTATTCTATCATTCATGAAGAGATTTTGGATTTTGAGTTGGGCCTTTTGTTTCGTCATGATTGAGATGGGTACAATCTACAACTTAAGTATATGTATGGGTATACACCTATGTAGGGTTGATAGTTTTTTTCATGCATTATGGTTTATATTTGTGTGAATTTTGGGAGGCATTCATGGGTCTCGGGGACACTACTAAGTATCCTTATACTCACCCATGCTTGGGCTATGCCCGCACCATGTTGTGTTTGGTGCAGATGGCGGAAAACGCTGACTGAGGACAAGGGTACCATGACTGGTGGTAGCTCATTGGTGGATATTATATGAGGCATACCACAGAGACGACCATTTGAGATTTTTACCTACCCTTCAGGTAGGATCCTTGGAGGGTGTTCACATGAGCTGTTTTCTGTTATACTTTTACATTTTTGTTTACTTTTACTTCTTAGTTTTACATTTACTTTTCAGTTGGGCTTGTATTCTAGACCCTCTAATTTCTTTACAAACCATGTTTACTCTATATTTTACTTTATGATTAGTTGTGTATGTTTAAAAGTTGAAAAGGAAATGCCTTATAGTTTTAAGGAATACGCCTTTTAGTTCTAGTCACTATCCCCTGGCCTATGGAAAGCGGGTTTGGGGTAGTCATTTCACGGGCCCCGGGGGACGGGTCTTGACATAGACATTGTCATGAACCATCTAGAGTAAAATGTTTAATGGAAATTAAATTATAAAACCCCAGTCAAACTAATGAAAACCCATCAATAAAATTACAAGGATTGTATCAATATAACATATAATCAGTGGATAAAAATAAAATACATGTTTGATGTCATTTACTAATACAAATACAATGAAATGATCTTTAACAAAATTCATAAAAATAACCTTTTCATTATGAAAATCACATTTAAAAAACATTTAAATTTATTTTGAAGAAATATTTTATTGAAAATAAACATTTAAAAATTATAAATTAAGTATTAAAAAATTGATTGATAAAGAAAATGTAAAAAAAATTCATGTCGTACATGTTTAAACAATCATTCTTTCAACATTTACAGTATATTTAAAATTAGTATTATTTTGAAAATGTAATGAATATAGCTTTAAAAAAATTAAATGTAAATATGAGTAAAATATTTATTAATAAAGTTTTTATATTTTTTTAAAAAAATTAAAAAATATTTCTATAAAATAATATTTATTATGGAAATGGATTTCCAACTAAAGAGATAAATATAGATGAATTTCATAAATATTATGTTCTTAATAATTTTATGAACAAAATAGTGTAAAATTATACTATTACTTGAAAAAAATCATTAATATCTATATGGGAACAAAATAGATTATTTTTAAAATTAAAATTTAATATAATTCCCCCAATGAAAACTTATAGAAAAAAATTCCGAATAATAATGTGATTATAAAATAAACCATTAAGACTTTCATAAATTTTTATAGATAATCACCATAAAAGAAAAAACATTAAATGAATCTTTATATACCCTGATGATATATTGATTAATGATATAACAAATTGACGGGGTATTATATACACATCACAAATGAAATAGGTGGTGAACATGGAATATATCTCACAGAAGTATGTGCGAGATGAGAAACCCATGGATCAAGACTAATTTCTCTCATATATGTCTGCAAATCCGTTATAATTATTTATACCATGTTATTAATGTATAAATTAACTATACTAATAGTTATAATATCATATATAATCCTCAAATAATATTTTACCACACATTTTTAATGAAATTTAATTATCCTATTTCATTTGAGTGTTAATTTCCATATTTTATAATGCATGTATTGTCATGATCATTACGATTTTATTACATAGAATTTATATGATACAAAATTATATTATAATATTATATCATATTGAAAAATCCTCTATTCTTTAATAAACAATTAGTATTTTGGGCTATTTAAAGTGATTCGAATCGTTTCATTGAGACGGTAGGCCATACATAAGCACTAGTGATAGTATCGTAACCATTATGAATTAAAGTGTGAAGAAGTGGGGGGTATATTAATTTTAAAAAATAAGTATCATAACTTATATATCACATATATTAATTAATGTTTTTCTTTACTTCATTTCATTTAATTTTATATGAATAACAAATCACATCGGTTTGCGAGGATGTAGTCAGATGTTCACACGAGTGACGTTATCGTATTTGTAACAAAATATGACATAAAAAGATATATGTGATATTAATATTATATAGGTATAATAATATCCTAACTAAAATAAAAATTTATTAAATATTTAATTGTATCTATCCTTGAAATATTATGATGGAAAATGAATTACATCGGTACGTGGGGCGGTAGTCTGTGACACAGAGTCGATGATTTGATTTCCCATTTTTTGGAAGTTGGGATGGATAAATATTATTACACTAATAAATAACATCAATATATATGGGAGATGTTTTTTTTATCAAATTTTTTCTTCTAATACATAATTTTATGAAGAAAAGATGAATTAAAAAGATCATACCTTTTTAAAGATAATTATACTCTCTAAGAGAAACCTCCTTTATATCCCCTATTAAAACCCCGAGGGTTGATCTTTTGGGAGTATCATCTACTCTAGAATGTGGTTAATGATATTAGGGAGATAATATTTTGGGTTTGTTTCTAGAAAAAGTGAATAAAATTTTTGATAAATTGAATGGAGTATGTACCCATTTATATGTGGGGAAATCGAGCCCTCCTGGAAATACTTATGAATTTCACAAAAAAAATTTATAAGCTCATTCAATAGTAAAATTCATAAAAATTACATTATATTTGATTCTGGGATGTATATTGTCAAAATATGGTTATCCGATAAATTTTTTACAAGTTGGTAGGTAATTTTAACACTAATCTTTTTAGTTTAATCATATGGTAAACATATTTTTACATTAATCGTTGTAATGAATTTTTACTCTTTCCACTATTTATTTTGTTAAACAATTATTTGGAAGTTAATATATAATATATGTTATGTGTATTACAATTATGGGATCAATTACGAAAATTTAAATTCAATTAATTTCCATAATTCAATTTCAAATTTTACCAGAGAAGTGACGAAAAACTATGTTTCCAAAGGGAAAATTTTAATAAGTATAAAAGTCCATAATATAAAAAATCAACATTAATTTGATTAAAATGACCTAGATTAGGTAAATTTTAAAATAAGTAAACTATTTTATATTAAAAAATCATTAATCATATCATTAATGTATTTATATAATTTAAATGAAAAGTCTACTCATAGTAAATATCGATATTATCCACTATTCGTAATATATATATATATATATATATATATATCATTTCTAAAAAATTCCCAAAATTTCACTACATGAAAATTATTGATATGATGATTTCAAAAAAATAAGTCAATTTTTTGAAATAAATTTTCTAATATTGATAAAAAATAATTATAAATGGTGTGTGAAAAGTGAGATTATCCCACCTTTTAGAAAAATATCATTTTTCATAAAACATTTACTTTTTGTTTGAAATTTTTCTTATTATATTTCCAATCAATATATAACCTTTGAATTTAACTTATACATGTCAAAAACAAAAAAATTTCACAATTTTGTAACTACAATTCATATGTACCAACTTAATGGAACTTTTATAATGGTTATGTTTAAAATACGATAATTTAATATAGTATCATGTTTTATTTATACTCATTCTAGAATGTATCACATGATATCAAAAAATATTTAATTTATTTAGAAAATGTATTTTAAAATATCATGATTTTATATTCTTTTCTAATATTTTTATTATGTGTCATACTCGCTCTGGAACATTATTTTCCAATTTTAAAAATGTCGGGGTGTTACACCATAACATTGATGAATCACAGACATAATTAAAATATTTTCGATCTGTTATATATTAATTATGTAACTTGTAAATACAAAGAATAATATTTTTATTAAAAATTTAAATTAATAAATTGAATAAAATATTTTAAATTATTCGAAACTTTCAATAATTTCATATTTCAATAATAGTATTTAACATATCATGAAATAATTATGAAATTTATAATTCCCTAAATAATTTCTACACTTATTTTCCATCAATAAATTTTAAAATAATTATTATAATATTTAAATATTATATTTTTTTATAATGATAGATATTATATTTACTAAAATTGTAGTAAATTAATATATATGAATTATACAGAATTAAAGTATGAAAAAGGAAGATATTAAACATATTATTTCAGTGATATTTTTCGAATCTCTATTGTAAAACATAAAGGATAAATTATATAGATATTTTTTAAATTAAAATAATAGTTAAAAATTATTAATCTTTTATAATATAACTTTATTAAAGAAAAAATGAAATATAGTATTCTCTAAATATAATTGTTTTCACAAAATATGAAATGAAACCAGCTAACAGTGCACAATACTAATCATATGATCTTATTTAATTAGTATTTTAACTATGTTATACGTTGCAGAAGTTGTTATTACAGTGTATGCTTCATATACTGACCGGTTGACTAATTTTATCATTTAGTGAGTAATTTTAACATGAAAGTAAAAAAATCAAAAATCAAAAAATAAAACAAAAAATAAATAAAAAAAATATAAAAATAAAAAAACAAAACAAAACAAAAATAAAAAAATGAAAGTACTAAAAAAAACTCATGTTGTCAGTTTAAAAATTAATTCACACTAGAAAATTTATAATTTTAAAATTCCATTACATGAATCATAAAAAGTAATTTATTTTGAAATAAAATATTCATTCAACACCTTATATTAATTCCAGACACAAGGTAAACCAAATTATAATATTAAATCTCATGGAAGGTACAAACTACCACACTATTGGTAGATGCAGCCTTAATGGTTGGTATAAAATAACTCTCATTAGATTGTGGTTCATCGCACATGGTTAGTTGAAATGTATTGTCCTATTAATTATACATACCATGTAATTGTATGTAGATTTTGTGAAGCATGAAATTTTGAAGTGAGTTGCAATTAAATGGTGGATGGTTCTTCGATCATCTAGTACAAATCAAATACGTGGAAATATTGTGAAAAAATATGGTTCATTCCTATACCAAAAAATATATATTTCAACAAAAAAAAAATTATTTTTCATTTTATTCAGTAAATAGATACATATTACCAAACATAGAGCACCTAGGTCTGTAAGTTTTATAAATTGCTATAGCATTTTATTCTGTACATGACTACGTAAATAACATTTAATTAAAATAATATTTAAATTTAATGGAGTTTAAAATGAGGAAATTTTAATTTATCAAAACATTAAAATAAAAAAACTATGATTTGAAACAATATTATCCACTTATATTATTTCAACAACAGTTTATTAATAATTCCCTATTAAAACCATTATTTTGGTTATTATCTATTATATTTTTCTTGTATCACTAAGTTCGTCATTTACAAACCTTGAACATTGGTTATGAATCTGCAATATCTAGAATATAAATCCTAATATAAATATTGTATATATAATATATATATATATATCTTAATAATCATTGATATTATGTGGTGATGAGAAATGAACTATATCACCTCATGGTGATGATAATATGTAAGTACCTTCAAGGGATGTTTACACTTTTTAATAGATGGAACAAAAGAAAGGTAAATGATAATACAAATTTATAAAATTATTATTATATATATATATACTATTAGTCCATTAAATATTTCCTCATTACCAGTCATGTAAAGAAGATATGATAAAAAATAATATCACTTTTTTGAGGTGGTAGTCCCTTAGTACGCATGAGTGATGTTATAATTTACCAGTGGTTGAGAATGTATGAGTGTATATTTGATATTATAATTATATTAAAATAATTACTTCATAAATAACATATATGAGAATTAATCCCATCATAAATCCCATCCCTGATGGATGGTTATGTTAAATTAATTATATCACAATGTGAAGGCGATAGTCTGCATGTACACCGGAGTGATACTTTCATCACCAATTTCATTTAGAATATGTATTAAATGGTTGTTCAATAATAATAAAAATAACTAAATACTTTTATAATAATATTTTAATAATTTTTTTAAGTATATTACTATTTTAGATAAGGTTTAATAAGAAATAAAATTTAAAGAGATTTGTTATGATTTATTCCTCTTCTTTGAGAGACCTACATTGGTATATAAATTAATCCTTGGGTGATTGGACTTCGGAGAATATAAAAAGGTATATGTTAAAGGGAAAAATTATATCAATGATTTTTATCAAGTATTTTCCAATTTATAAAGCTCATATGGTGTGAATTGTGGAAGAGGGATGGTTCCCTTTTATATGTGTGGGGAGGGACATAAATGAAATTTCATAAATGATTTTAGTTATATAATTTCACTTTTAGATGAAATTATATCCAAATTCCCATGTATAATAATGTATGATATAATTTTTTTTAATTTATTCATCCCAAAATTATTACAGTTGTGTGGGTGAAAATATAACACTTATCTCTCAATTTAACCCACTACCCTAATAAACATATTTTGACATTATATGTAGTAACAAAATTTTATTTATTTTTCTAGTCACTATGAACAAATCATAATTTTAACCTATTATATTATATTAATTATTTTTATTAGAATTATTTAATTCATTTTAAGAGATTAAATTTATAAAATTTGCTGAATTTACTTTCATATAAGTGTCATACCCAATATGACGCCAAATTTTAGAAAAATAAATCATAAGAAAAAAATTTAATCTAATTTTATTAATTTCCTTATTAAAATCATAATGAATGTTTAGAATATATGACTAAATATATTGTCCATTAACATAATAAAAAAACATTAATAAATAAATATTAATTAAAATCATGATGATAAAAATATATTTTCACAATGAAATTAGTTTTTTATTAAAATGTGTTTCTAAGATGAAAAAATTATCTTATTCCAAAATAATGTATAATGAGGATTATATTGAAATTATTTTGATTATTTACTATTAAATTATACTTAACTGAAATTAACATTTAATCAAAAATACTAGGAACTTTTATATTAAAACAAATAGATATTTTAATGAAATCATTATTTTTCACAATTCACTAAAAGAATTTTAAAAAATGATAAAAATTAAAACTATGAAACTATTTACAACGTGATTTAAAAAATGAAATTAATTTCCTAATTAAAATTTACAAAATTTTCGAAATAATATATAATTTTCATGTGCATAAAATTCCTTAAATTTTTTTTGGAGAAAACTCGTTTTTGAAGGAAAATGATTATTTTATTGAAAAATGTTTAATTATTTGTTATAAAATAATATAAAGATATTTATTTTTAAAAATTTCTATAAATATATTCAATATTGAGGTTATTAATATTCATACCTTCTAAATGAATTATTTTCTTATAGTGTTTTACTACACCATATCTCATATATACGTAGGTTCCCTATATAGAATGCTACCAAACACTAACATTTTATTTGAAGAAAAATATATTCTAAAGTATATATGGGTTCCATCTTCACGACATTAATAATTTTCACCATCAATATTTTCATCACAATAATCAATGGATTAATATTTTATTATACCTATTTTTATATCCTTTAATCTATAATAGCTTAACAAAATATCCCTTGAAAATGGAAAGAGGACTACATAATGGATACATAAAATAACACACAATCTGGTTCCCATATAAGAAGTTCATTATCTAAAAGTAAAAATGTTGACATGTAGTATATATATAATGTCCAAATAATAATATAGAGCTATTTTGAACATGGTAATGGGTACTATGATGAACTAAAGCCTTATATTAGTGACGGTTGAAAATGAATGTCATCGCCACTAATACCATTGTTAAAATGGAAACATTTTTCATTGAAGATAATTTTTCCAATGATTGAGGAATTATTCTACGATTGAATATTATAAAATATAATTTAATGATTTCTTCAAATCCAAAGACTAAATTTTATCGTTTTAGATTTTTTAATTAGCTTTCACCTCCTTTTATACATATTAAAGAAGTATTAATTTTTCATTCATAAATCACCAAAGTTACATTTAAAAAATAGAATGATCCATAACTAAATGAAAATCCATTTGTTTTGTCTATAAATATTTAAAAAATAATAATTTTAATTTGATTACCAACATGCATAAAACATAATATTATGAAATACAATGTTAATCTATAAAACACCTATAATAACACTCATTTATCAAAATAAAGTAATTCATAAATAGTTAACCATAATAATTATCCAAAACGAGCTTGACCAATTTTAGAAACCAGAAAAATTTAAAAAAATTGCATTTAATTTTCAAAATTGAGTTAACATTAATCCCCATAAAACATAGATTGTATCTTAATGTATCGTAGAAAACTTGTGAAAACTATTGTCATATATTCTACTAAAATACGATATCATTAATAACCACCATAAAATGTCAAATAAAAAATTTAAGCTTCCTAATGAAATTATATATACTCATATTCCATAAATAAAATTAGCGACTTCCCAATATATTACAGAAATACAATATTTTAAAAAAAATTATTAGAAAATGACATATATTATATTTTTTTCAAATAATTATTCAAATTTAATCTTATCAATCCTATCCAATTTACGTAGTCAATATCTATCAGCTCTGTATCCCCTCTTGTCCTTCTCACCTCAACCTTATTCCCATATTAAGGGATATATATCCCTCCAACATTTCCCTCCAAAACAATATCACTTTACGACTAAATCACTATTATAGGTTATCATTATCATTTAATGTATGTTTTAAAAACATTAAATAAAAAAAATTATGGACTGATACTTTGATGTTTCTTGATTTTCATAACCAGAATACCCTTAATTTATAAATTCTGTAGTATAATTCTAAAATCCTAAAATATAAAAACATTATTTTTCCCACATCAATAATTAGTTTAATATAGGCCCTTTTATATTCTAGGAGTTAGACCTTGGATTAGGGAATTGGCTAAGATAATTATCATATTCCCAACACATAATCTATTGAATAATAAAGGCCACATTGGTATGTAATTCATTTACTAATATTGAAATCAATATTTTTCCAAAACAATTACTTGAGCTATGCTGTTTTTTCACACATAAAACACTATCTTATTTATTTAAGACAAATACCCTAGTTTTTCTTCTAAAATTTAGTACATGTGTGAATATAAATAATGTATCTTATTTAATATATTCTAAAATCCACTTTATTATTATTATTTATTTAAAAACTCATATATTTTCAATATATTACAAATATATCAAGAAAACTGTTTAGGAATAATCAAAAGATTTATCATTCCATATCTCATCTAATTTAGTTCTTCAAAAGGAAAATTATTAGACTATCTATCACTTTTAGTGTTAAAATGATTTTTCATAGTTCAAAACATTAACAAAAAAATAATTGTGTGTGTAGTAGTAATGATTAATCTTATTGTCGTGAAATATTATTGTTATCATGTCTAAATTATTATTCTGTATTTGAAATATCATACACCTAATATTTATCTTAGAAAATCCATGATAGTTATCTATCAAAATATATCATAATGGTTTATAAATAACATTTTAATTGACCGATGTATGTCAAAAAAGAGTGAAAAAACCAAGTGAGCTATTAGGGACCTTTTTTGTGCATCAAAATTATGGCCATGACATACTTGACAAACTCTTATCTAGGATATTATACCTAGAATAATATGGGACAAACCAATGTCTAATTCTAGTATAATGAAAAGGATGTATTTTTAAGAAAACCTAAATAATGATTCTTTATGATTAATTTACGATGTTATCCAAAAATTATGAGTATACTAAGGGTTCTCACTAAATATTCAACATCCTAGTTTAAAAATTTTATTAATCCATTATCTAATAAAAATTGTACCAACCAAATATTCTAATATATAAATACAATATTCTTATTAGTGGAATATTAATTAAAATTAAATATGATCCACATTTGAATATTATATGTTTTGTCTCTTTACAAATATGGATACATAAGAAATAGGGAAATAAATGATATAATTTATTTAAAATTTGTTTCTTCCTAACTAGAACCATTTTTTAAACATAACAGACAAAAAAATTATTCTTATTGTTGGGAACATAATCATAAGAAAGGGTGACCATACATTCTTAGTTGGGGTAAACACATGAGATATCAATCTCTGATTACAACATATGCATAATTGTATGATAACATAAGATTAACAACATAAAATACTATCAATCAATTCATAGATCGTAATCATGAAATAAGACATAAGGTTTTATCATTAAAATACAGAAGACATGCGAGTGAAAATTCATCAATAATCAGTCAGGACGATGAAAATATTTCATAAATAAAAGACAATAATTTTTGTAATACACAAAATAATTGATAATCAATCCTATAATCAAGGATCCATATCACGACTATCTTATTGGATTAGGTTAACTCCCCATTCAATCATTTCTTTAGTCAAGTTTCACTCCGAATAATATCGTATTGGAAACATTCCATCATGAAACTAGGATTACTCCCTATTCCAATCTGTATTATCTCATGAGATATCTATCATTACACAATTAATTTTAGTGTAATATAATTTCATTCCCAAAAACCAAATAATCAAAAAGACACATATGTGTGCCATAAAATGATAAAAATAATCATATCATCATATCATAACTCGTTAAAAGGACACCTGTTTTTTAAACATTTCATCATTCCAATCATAATAAATTAAGAGAATGAAAAAATATGAAAAAATTTATCATATCACAAGAAAATCATAGTAAATATCAATGTATATTTTATGTATAAAATATCATCCAAGGATAACCAAAAGATTTATTGATGAAAATAACCTTTTCATTTGAAATAAATTATATATAATATAAACATTTCAGACAAAATTAACCAAATAATTTTATTCAAAAATAAGAAATGAAATATATATATATATATATATTTTACATAGTGTGTATTCATTATAGAAAGTAATTTCATTAATGCAGTAAATGTTAGACCCAAAATTCCATTCCCGTTTTTAGTAAATAAACTTAATTACCATGTTATAAAAATTATAAGAAATAATTTTTATACCTTTTTAAATAATGTTATATGTAGTTGAAAATAACATTGAATAATATTTGTAAAATATTAAAATCGTTTTTGAAATAAATTTAATTCAAATAGACATGAAAGAAAAGATTCCCGACCGAATAAAGAAATAAAGATTGTATTATTTCAAACTATTATTTCAATGTCATTAAAAGTTAAATAGTAAAAAAGCTTCAAAACTGGTAACATCAAAAATAATTCCATGAGAGATTATAATATATAATATATGGGATAGATAGATCATATAATTTTGTCATCAGAAATTCATTATCATAAACAATCCCAGTGAAATTTAGATTGTAACATAAAACCTTTACCAATGTGGTAACTTTTTAATCATAACCTCCATGAAATTAATTACATAAAATGAATCATTAAATTCCATTAAAATAGTGATTTTCATGATAAAAAATTTCAATGTTGTATTATTCATGTTTTAAAAGAAGATATATGAATAACATCAAACATGTAATAATGAAACAAAATCAATATAATGAATTGTTATGATATATTAATTTTAGAAATAGATGTCATTAAAATACTGAAAATAATATAGTTATATAGATCAAATTAACTAAATAAGGTATTATTAAAAAATAAATTCCAGGGAATTATATATAGCATATAAATATGAAATTGGACCAGAATAATAAAGAGGTATTATTGAAGAGAAATAGAGATGAAACCAATACATCATGTCCATCTTACATCATGAGTGTTGTAACATCCTTCAAAACAATTTTATAAGAAATATAAATTTCTAATATAACCAAATTATTAAATATTATATAATATATAATCCATTTCCAAATTTTCAAAACTATATTATCAATAATGCCTTATTAATGTTGCTATTTTATTTGGAAACTAAATCGTTTTCATGTTTGTTTTAGTTAAGACGTTACAGTCTATGAATTATGATCATGGTTCATCATTCTCAATAATTTTAATCATGGTATAAACCGAATATATATTCATTATATATATATATTTTTTATCGTTAAAATTAATTCATAATAAAAAATTAATTACTTAACATCATGGAGATAGTAATCCATAGATACACATATGTGACAATTACATTTTTTGATGGATACAATACAAGAAAGGTAAATGATAAATTTGAATTAATTATGCATTATCGTATAATAAATATTATATATATTTTTAAATACATTCTTCTTAGTACAATGTAATGCGAATGTGATAATAAAATCATATCCCTTTGTGGAGGTGGTTGTTCACACATACGCATGAGCGATGCTATCGTTGACAAGTGGATCCAAAGGTATGATTGTAGAAATTATATTATATTTTCATAAGAATAATTAGGTGATAACTATAATATATAAAAAGTAAACTCATCATAATAAACATCCATGAATTATGGTGATGGAAAATAAATTGTATCACTACTTGGATGTGGTAGTCTACATGTCTGCAAGAGCAATAATTACATCACCCACTTGTTTGGGAAGAGGTGGTAAATGGTTGTGAAATAATCATAATAAAATATAGGTATATTTATTATACTATATTAATAATTTTTTAAATGATCGAACTATATATTGAAGGTTTAGTAATAAATAAAACTTAATGATATTGGATAAAATTTATACCACATCTTGGAGAGATATCAATTTCTTTGAATCATAATCCATCAAGGAATGGTTTTAGGAGAAGATAATATGATATAAAATAATGGGAAGGATTACATTATGGTCTTTATCAGTTATTTTATTTTATAAAATTCACATATTTTGTGAATAATGGTGGAGTAGTGGTGATAATTTATAAGTAAGGGGAGGGAAACAAATGGAATTCCATAATGTATTTCAATTATATAAGGACAAATTCATGGGAAATTACCCTCAAATTGCCATGGATTCAAAATAATGAAAAAATAATTTTAATATTACATCAAAAAAACATGTATTACACAATTTTGGTTGGAAATACTACAATTATCTTTCGGTTTGACCACCCCCGTCCCCCTAGGTTACCTCTTTCTATCCATACCATAAAAAAGAAAATATTACTGCTTTTACTATTACCTATGAAAAAATTATGATAAAAAAATTATATAATATTTATTTTTATGATTGAAAAAATGGAATCAATTTTATAATATTCAGTTTCTATATGGGGTAGGATTTTAATTTAAATAACTATTCACCCTAGAATGAATACAATTTATTGAAAATTAAATATTAAGCATAAAAAAGAATTTACAAAAATTAATTTCCATGTTAAAATAATTAAAATAATGTTTAAAATATTTTAATGAGTACATAGTCTATAAATTTAATTAAAATTATTAATTATTTAAAATTAATATATTTTTTAAGAAAAAACACATTGCACACATAAAAGTGTCTTTAGATAAATGTGTTTTGAAAACCAAAAATTATCTTATACCAAAATAAAGATGGGATGGTAATTATTTAATTAATTTGATTATTTAAAAATAAAGGATACATATGTCACTTTAATTTCAAATTCAATATTTAATTGATATTTTACTTTAAATTAAATGATAATTTTTATAAATATGATTATTTTTCAATATACATTGAAAAATATTTTTTTTTCAAAAATCGTAAAAAATAACCACAAGATAAAATTGAAATATTAATTTATAAAATGAAATTATTTTAGGAATATAAAATTTCTATAAATTTTATAAATTATTTATATTTTTTTAAATACAAAAATTAGTTTTTTTAAAGAAAACAAGTTTCTTCAGAATAACATTATATTAATAAAAATTAGTACTTATTTTTATTGAATTAATAAAAAAATATGCACTATTAAAAAAATTATATATTGTTTTTAATAATTTGGTTATTTCAATTCATACCTACTAATTTAATAGAAATATTTTAATATTTTCCATATATTGTGGATTATTTTGACTCTGGGTTAAATGTGAAGAAAGTAATCAAACAATTATATTTTATTTATATAAACATATATTCTAAAATATATTTTTATTACATTACCAATACATATAGTGTATGGAATTTTGATTTTAGGATATATATATCCAATAGAGTATTATTATTGAGAGAAATATGTATATCTTTTCACATCAAAAATCAAGGCCTAGTTACATTAAGATAATTGGAAGATGAATATGTCACTATCACTATATAATTAACCTAATTGATATGGATTAGAAATCTACATGAATATTAAATGAGAAAGTGAAATTTTTATTTATTTTGATATATAACAATTAGTGTGTGGTCAATCATTCAAAACACCTAGTTTAATAATCTTAAAACAATAATAGAGATATCATGCCTAACTTTATATGAAAAATGGTTAAGAAATGAGTGATAAAGTTGTATTTTGTTCCTACAATGGAGAAATTATTAGATGTATTTACCAAGATACTGCAAAAAATGTACACTTTAAAGGTTTTATTTTTTTTATGGTTACTCAATTGTATTATTCACATGGATATGTTATGATGACAAATCCACTTTCTTCTTTCCTTGGGATATTTGTGGACAAAGGGGTTGATAACAACATAATTTACAAGTGTAAATTTTTCCAATGGTGGAAATGTATTTAGGGGTTCTATAAGAATAATATTGACTTTAATGAGAGATTTATTTCTAATGAAATTGATTATGTGTGTATGAATATTTTATGGTACACAAAATGGAACAATTTTGAGAATATTTTATAAAATTATGATGACATGAAAGTATTTTTTTGGAATATGGATGTAAAATATTTATGTGGATAACATTAAAATTATTATACATGGATCTTCATTTATACAAAAAAAATTCTCTCATAGTATTTTAATGAATGAGTGATGATTCATCACTATGTTGAAAAGGTGACTGATGTTCAATATTTCATATAAAAATCCAAAGGGATTGATTTTTGTGATTAATTAAAAATTTAAGTATGAAGGAAACTCCAAGAGATGGTTATTTCCAAAGAGGAGCTTTATTAAGGGGAGTGGAGGGGAGTGAACTAGATTTCATGTTTGTAATTGTTTTCTTCTTCTTTTTGAAACATAAAAAAATAAAAAAAAAGAATCACATTAAATATCAGTTCACTATTGTTGTTTCAGTTTAGGTATTAAATATTTAGATTTTTGGAAGTTATAGAAATATCATTTATAGGAATTTTTTAATGTGGGGATTATATCACACCATAAATATAGCAATCATGTTACAATTTGTTTTCACAAGATTTAATTTTGGGGAATATATATTGGTTTAAATAATAACTTGGTTTATTAATACGTGTTTTTTATTTTTAAATATAATAATGTTTTAAGTAATACTATTGGATATGAAGATCACACCACAATGGATAAGAATTGATTTTTCATGTACACACTGGTTAGTGTGTGTAATAATATTGTCTCATGAGGGAGAAAAGTTTCATCATGATGTATTAGAACAAAAAATATTTTATTTGGACCAAACACTACTGAAAAAATGACATATACCCACTGTTTTGAAAAAAACCGTGGATATAGGGTTTGTATGTGAACCTATACCCACAGTTTTCCAAAACCGTGGGTATAGGCTACCTTTACCCACGGTTGTGCCAAAAACCATGGTTATTGTTTTCTTTTAAGACATATAACCATAGTTTTGGTGAAAACCATGGGTATAGGGTATTTTTCGAAGACCTATACCGACGATTCTTGAAAACCATTGGTAATCTGATTTTTTATGAAGACCTATACCCACGGTTCTCCAGAACCGTGGGTATAGCATTCCCGCGTTATGTCGGGGAAAGAAGATTAGGCGGGACATGAACAAAATTTGGTGGGAAGAAATTTTTTCAGAGTTTATATTAATATATTTATATATATATAAATATAAACTTTCAAAATTTCTTTTGCTTGGTTGGTAAACCATTCTCCGTGGTTTCTGTAGGTCGCCTGTTCAAATCCCCCTTGCCACAATTTTTGAATTTAAATACCTCCATGAATCATATTAATATATATAATCATTGTTGTGTATATATAGCCAATATACACTACAGCTCGGTTTGTTCGTTGGTGGGGCACGGCCGCGATGCTCCGCGTGAGAAGCGGGTTCGAAACACCCCATGTGCTTTTTTTTGAATTTAAATACCTCATATTAATATATATAGGTGGATGTATGTATATATAACAGATGAAAATCACATATCGGTTGGTGTGATGGTGGGGCGTGGCCACGAGGTTGAGCGCGAGTCCCGGGTTCTAAAGCCACCAGGTGTGTTTTTTTGAATTTAAATACCCCATGGTTTCAAATCATGGAGTCTGTTGTGTGCCATGCTGGAACAACGTGTGCCAAATTTGACTCCCCTATACCCACGGTTCTCCAAACCTTGGGTATAGGCTGAGACCCCTATACCGATGAAATTCCAACCCACTGTTCCCAAAACTGTGGGTATAGGCTATACCCACGGTTTTGAACCGTGGGTATAAGTCGTTTTTCCAGTAGTGTAAATTTTTTCTGACTCTATAGATTGAGATATTATAAGGATATTTCTTAAATAGAGACACGTCATTCTGGAATACATTAAGAGTTTACATTTTTTTAGTAGTATTTTATAAACCACATGTGTTTCACTATGAATTCCCATTTCATTCCATTATATGTGATAAAATCATGTTTCTTTTATCTTTTTATGATTTGGATCAATCAAAAACACAATGGATACATAAAATTGATTTCTAAAATCCCATAAATATATCAAAAGTCACTAGAACATTTGGTAAAATCATGTGTTTCACTAGGAATTCCCATTTCAATCCATTATATTTGGTAAAATCATGTTTTATATCTTTTTATGATTTGGATCAATCAAAAACACAATGGATACATAAAATTGAATTCGGAAATCCAAAAAATAAATCGAAGGTCACTAGAAAATTTGGATTAATCCAGAGACTCAGAAATATGATCAAAAAGATGATAATGGATATTTTTCATTATATATGAATTTTAAATTTAATATTTAATATAATAGAGAATAAATAACATGGTTTTTGGTTTTCAGTTTATAGAAAGATAAAAAAAGAATAATATTTGAATGAATTTATAGTACTATAGATGTATGGGAACAATAAGGCACCCAAGAAGTTGAATAAAGATTAATCAATTCCATTACTTGAGTATGAATACTTGGAATAACAATTTTGATTTATCTCTAAATGAATACTTATAAATCTATGTTCTGGCCATTTTAGTTAAGCTAATTTATTATTTGTTGTATCTTTTAATGATTTCTATTTTATTTTGATTACTCAATAGAGAAATGAATGAAATATTGGATGGTCTAGATGCAAGTTCACTCAGTAGTTGACAACATGATCTGTGCCTAATGATGAAAATAGGGGTATATAATCATATACATCGAAGTAGATTCTATTTCTAGATTTTGAACATAATTTTTATTATATCATTAAATATTATAAATAAAAAATATAAGTGATCATATTAAATCTATCATAATGAAGTTATATTTTACAATAGTTCTTGTATAACCCCATCTTGGTGTATCTATGATGGGGGCTTTGGTGTGTCTTGTGATCTCATGCTTATTTGGAACATGACAAGGACAAAACCAATTGTTTTGAAAATTAATCCTTTAAATTTTCTGTTCTTGTCATGTTAGTTTCCAGTTGGGTTCATGAATTCTAATTTTATCTATTAATACCATTGTAAATTAATAATTCTTATTAATGAATTTTGGTAATAGGAATCAATTTGATCAATTTTACTTGTGAATATGTTTGAATAATGATGGAATATAATTTTTTGTGATATTTTAATTCACCCCCTAGTTTATCTGAGAGGATCCTAATATCGATGGGGGAAATATAATTCATCATATATCATGTCCATGCATAATTTTTTTTTAATATATGACCATGTCATGTCTATTTATAAAGATCTCATAAATCATTACGCAATGAATTGGAGGGATATATAATTATTTTTTCACCCATCAAATAATGATATATGAATAAATATACATTCTTTAAGAAAATTAAATAATCATAAATCTATCTAAATCATAACATTATTAAAACATATAATTAATGAAAGCATTAAAATAAATAATTTGGTTGTTTTGGAAAACACCCATCAAATAAAATAATGAAGTATGGATTAATCACAGTGAAAAAATAAATTATTTTATAGAAAAGTTAGTGGATTTAGGCCTATAATTATATGGTATGGTTATCTTTATGAACAAACTTCAATCAAATATATATATATAAATATATTATTAAAATTAGAAACTATAAGATCCATTGTTTGTATGGGTGTTAAAAATTCTGGAAGGGTTTTCCTTTTTTTATTGTAGGATAAAATTTAAAATTAGGTTTCAGTTTTCCAAATAGAGAGTTAAAACATCAAAATAGATGTATTTTTGACATTGTTTGAAGATTTTAAGGTATTTTCAGGGCTTGAGGAAGATATTGGGGTAACCTAGGTAATATATTATGTTTTAGTGGGGTTGTAGACACTATGGAGCTATTGGCTAGCTGGTGGCCAAATATCGGTTAGTTGATGGGTATAAAAGTGGAAAAATTTCATCCTCGTGAACTAATTCTTATAGGGGGAATCCCCTATATCCTAATTCATTCACCATATTGACAAGGGGTTCTTCCCCTTCTTCTTTACTCCTTCCCATTGGTTTGGGGATTAATTTAATGATGAATATAGGTGAATATGGGAACAAAGCCAATTTTGATGGCCTCTAATGATTCCCACATCCTTTATCCTTTGATATCTTCTTCTTGGTTTCATAGTTTTTAGATTATTTCACTAGGTCTTTTAGAATATTCATATTCTCTTGCGGATTCTGATCTTCCCAGGAAGAGATTTTCCTATAACGCTATCTAAATATTGTGACTCATTGATTTGGTTATGGTACATGATTATTAATGCTGCAAAAATGAATATTATAGAAGACAACGAGGAATTCATCAGTGATTCACATTGAATCTGGCCCAAAAAAAATGTTATAATCTACCGGATGATCAGTATTCATTGCATTCATAACCTTCACAAAAAAATAATACCATATTAAGGTCTTATAGTATGAATAAGGAAAACCTCGCATGAATTACTCTAGACTTCATTTAATGTATATCATTTCACGAAGGAAACCACCCCATCCAAACTAGAGTAAGATATACCTCATAGGCTACAAATTTTATAAAACTGACCTTTTTAGAAACACAATAACTATAAATACCTTCCTCTATGTGACCTACATGGTACACAACCATCAAAATCATAAAGGGGTATAAATATCTGAATCATTATCCTTCAAGAGGAAATGGGTTGATGGATTTCCACTAGTGTCCCTCTTTTGCGAAACAGCCTCCCATGGTGTTTTATATACATGGGACAATGGTTGATATACCGTTATAAAAGTTGATGACATTCATATTCAAACATTTCACATCATGCTTCATGAGTTTTTTAACGTATACTTATCCATCCTGAATCCTTCCCCATGGAGACTAAGACTATTCAACGAGATAGGACCATCTTGTTTCATGTAGGCCACACATTCATGATCCATGTATATATTAATAAAACTATGGAATTCACTAATACAATTAATTTTAAAAACCAATACAAAAAGATTCTATATGGATATTTTTTTTAGTAAATTCATTTTTCATGAACGTTTACTGTGTCGGTTCCTGATACCCATTCAAACCCAGTTTTTCCTTGCCTTGATCTTCAGCAGTACTGCTATAATCAATTCTCATCTCGAGTCTCTTTCCAACAAAAATGACATAGATAGATGTATATCTACTTTCTCCAAATCATAAGCACCATAATACTTATTTATATTAAGAATAGTCACAGCAATTCCACATGATCCTAGGCATAGGAACCCAAATTTCAGGACACCCATTTACCACTTCCTTGTGTTTGTGTTTATTCCATGCCCCGCCCTGAGGAACCTAATTAGTATACACATAATCCCCAATGATTGAATCATTATAAGAACTATCTTTTATTTCCCTTTGATGTGGGATAAAGTCATATTTTCTTTCCAATCATTGATATGGTCTACAGAAGTGTAAAACCATCCTAAGACAAAGCTACAGAATATAAAACTGCAAATCTACGTGACAATGTTCTAAATTCAAGATGTTAAACTATATACCTACCATATATAGTGAGTATATTATTCCCCAAGTAGGACATGAATGGGATTAAACCACACGTATTACCTTATTCAATAAAAAAAATATTCTCTATTTATGATCATCAAGGGTTAAAAACACATTCTCCTCAATGGGATGAAGACATAACTCCAAGGATGAAATCCCAACACTAGGGAAGCCTCTATACATAAGCAACATGTTATCCCTTATTTTCACTTTCTTCATCAAATGAGTATCTTTACTGCATGTTGATGAACATCATGGATTGTTTTGGTCTAAAAACCTTAAACGGAACCATTAAACTATGTGAGTTTTCATTCTTATCTAATAACATGGTATGTTGGATGCCTCCATAGGGTTAAATCCTGACATTACAACATTCCCACCAAAATATACATGTGTTCCCCTATAAAATATGCAACATAAAGGTGTGAAAATATCCCCATTGGGACACACTAAACCCTTCATACATTTCTCCAAAATAATTTAAACATATTACAAAACAATAAATACATGATGTTAAATGTTTAACATAACTATCATAAATATATAATAGTCATACAATTTTATTTACCCCACAAGACAATAAAACTATGACCGGCCTATCCCCACAAGGCATTAAATTTTTGACTTGATCAGGAATCTATAAATCATTGAAATAATATGTCATGCATTAGAAAAAATCCTCAAAATTCTTACACCATGATATCATCGATTACCTTGTAGCTGACATGCAATTTCTTAGAATTATTGACTAAGATTAATCACACATGATATACCCATGAAATAAAATATGTATAAAATTATAGGTTCCCAAAACACCTAATTTCCAAAAATTCTATGACATGTTCCCCCATTATCTTCTAATTTGACCACAGGTTACTACCCTATCAAGATAGAACTAGCGTAATTTACTTGGGAAAATGTTGATATCATTCCAGGAATGATCTTCTAAACATGACTCTAATATATTAGGAGGAATGGGACTAGAAAAATAGGTCCAAGGAAGAATCTATGGAGGGGCGGGGGAACTGAAATCCCATAATATCATTTAGATCATATATATAATATTTCCAAAAACATTGGTAGATAATCCTTCCATTGTAAAGTGGGATTATGTGGATGGTAAGATTAAATTATATGTGAAACAAAGAAGAATAAATCTAAAAACAAAATTGTTAACACGAAACAACGTACTATTCATTCAATATTTAGTGGTTACTTAATGCTAGGAACTATCATATTTGAGAATTATTGGATCTTGACATCCTATTCCAAGCCCATACCAAATAGATTATGTGCCTTGTGTGAAACTCTTCACATAAAACATATGATAAATGAATCAGTTTGGGATTTACAAATCTATTACATCTTAAATGTAGATCCTCATCCACCTTAAAGGAGGTCGAATGGCTTAATGTGACCTACTGGACCTAGGAAACATGGCATATATGGTGACACTCTATTGGTAGGCATGGGGGAATGTGGACTAATGGTGTGACAATCTCTCACTACAATGATTCTTCCACAATTTCCACCACATCTATGACTACTGGGAACCCTCTCCCTATATCCCCTTCCATGTTCATGTATAGAATATTCATTGACTCCCATGATCATAAATACATAAAAAGATGGTTTATCCCATCTATGGATTTGTTCGAGAAAGATTTACAGGATGTGGAATTATGGAAGTTCTTCTCCTAACATGATTCCTGTCTATGGAAACCCATACCTATTACATAAAAGTACATCTTTAGAAGCCTCTCTCTCTAATGATCCAATAGCTACATCCCTTATTCCAAATAAGTCAAAGACATATTGGTCACTCCTATATTGACCAAAACAATGGAGATTCCCAGAATAGATCCCACTCAACCATATTGATCGTTCCAACTATCTTGTAATGTTGATGACAATGTATATTCTTGTACTTCTCTACTTAACATGGTCTAAACACCCAAATTTGATGATGCGGTAAATACATATACCCTTACCACCATGAGACATATTCCCTTTCATGATTGGATACAACCATATCATTCACATCTTATAATGACCCGATATCCATTTTATGTGGAACTTTATTCAACCTCTTGGTAAAGAGAATATATCCACCCCTTTGGTAGGTTGTATTAACTCACCAAATCATTGGTTGAATTAAAAGCCATCACAAACCATCCCATCATAAATAGTATCACCTGGGAGGTACTCATCATACCATGGACATTCAATTCTACAAAGATCCATCCTAGTGTAGGAGGATAATCAACTATTTTCAAGTCCATGGATATGGTGTTAGACATAGTACACAATGACAGAATAAAATTTGATCCCATCAACTCATTCTTGATGAGATTCCATGTCATCAGAGAATATACCATGGTAAATTGTATGTCATCATTGTTATATAAAAATATTAATTGATATATGACTCTATAAATGTTCCATCGAATCTTCAACTATATTTCGGGGAAGAATCCCATCAATTGAGGATAAGAATCACTAAATTTGAGGTATACAAATACTTAAATCCATCCATTGGTCATTTAGGTGGAGGATGTTTTTTGTGCATTTAAGAACTCATTTTGTACCCATATCATCCACTATCAGATTCCTTCCACTCAAACTTCACATTGGATGTCATAGATAAGCCTTTTTGATGACTGGTTCCCATAGATTATGTTGAACAAACACCTGAGTCACAAGAAGATTATTTCACCCTCCCTTATTTGGAGGATAAAATAATTTAAATTAGTATGTTATTCTTATTGGAGCCACAATTGGGAGACATTCCAACATTATAGTGATTTGTTTCTAGTGTGACACCCCACTTTTCAAAAATATAGCTATAAGGTCGTTATATTTAAGTACAACAACAAGATTCCTAAAGAAGAAAAATTAGGGATTAGATTGATCCAGAGTGGGAAGAAACACTATGTAGTGAATAAGATTGATTATGGGGGATCCTAGTAGCCCACCAACAAACTATTTTGTTCTAGATACCCACAAAAATTAATTTCATTATCCTAGAGTATGACACCAAGGACCAGATGACATTGTTCAGTGAAAACATCTAAGAGATGATAAACTACCTTCAGACCCAAAATCTGATTTACCAAGGAAGACATGATAATTTTGATACAATCAACTGATAGTTCATGAGGGTTAATATTAATGTGATAATGGTAGACCAATTCCCAAAAATGTATACGAAACACCATATTATTCAATGGTACTTTGTAAAGATCCTCTCTTTGGTTTAGAGAATCATTGAAGAAGAATTTGAAAATTTTAAGATTATATACTTGGGGTTGTAAGAAGCCCACTACTTCAGTCCTATATCATGGAAACAATGGGATATTCATTATTGTTTTCCTGCATATGAAGAATTTTATTCTCCAAATACCAAAACTGTGATCATCATAAATATCTACCTTCAAGATGACCGGATAATGTAGACCACCACCATTAGGATAGATATAAAGAATCCATCCCAAATTGAGACCCAATACTAGGATGATCCTCTTGATGGTTTCTGTACTGATTCGTAGAGACAATCATTGGGATCTGAGAGTCACCCCAATAAAATATTACTACCTACTATTCAATAAGAACAAAAAAATTCTAAAGGCTCACATAGCCTATCAGTTCAATAGATATTATGCTAGAAACTATGATAGTCACCTGATTTTCCTCTTTACTGATGTATATTTAAGGATACAGGAGGCTTACTACTGATCGTATCTCAATGTACAATCTTTGTAATGACATTATTAAAATGGTCCCTCTCATTTCTCAAGATAGGAACCTAATCCGCCTTGGCTAGGTTTTGAGATTTGATATAAGGGTGCCTATGTGTCTAACCCTAGAATTGGTTATTGTTTATGGTAAATGGAAACGATATTAGTCAGCCACTCTTCTCCAAAAGTGTGACTACCCACCAATAGATTGTGATCGCTCCACCTCCAAAATTTAAATGTAGGTCAATGAATTAGTGACTACTATCCCTCACCACGATGACATGATCGACAATATTTTCACCCGCATAGAGGCTTTAGAGATATAATAGTTTTTAACCCAACCTATGGGGATCTCGTATTTTGCATTGGTGGAAAATAAAATCAACCCGCAAAATTTTTCAATATAGGATATACTTCGTTTGATAGGATAGATGATCTTTTAAAACATCTTCCTCAATTTTACTCATGGTGAATCATGTTGTTAGGGACCTTAGAGCAGTAAGAGTCTTCCAAGATCTGATTTTTCTTCTAGACCCTATATAGAAACATGTTAGTTTGGTGGAGGTAGCTGGTCCTTGGACCTATTTATCATTATTAAGATATTTTTAAATAGTTTCTCGACCATTTTTTCTCCACCATGTACAAGAAAAGTGTGGAAATAATCTATAAGTGTAATCAAATGGTTTATGATTGAGTTTATAACATTGTCACCCAATAAAAGTGGATCACATACGCTCTTATTATGAAACATCATATGAGAAGTTGCTGATTTTTTTGGAGAATGTCATATATGATGTAGTAGCTATCCATATCTAGAAAAATTATGCAAGTGGATTTCATGAAATCATTTGGTATTCAAAAATTTCCACCCCTCAATGGAAAAGCATTCATTGAAAATGATATAATCCAAGAAGTAAAGTGTAAATTTATGACAAACACTTTCTAATTTATATTTCTTTATATAGATTTAACCTTCCTAAAATTTATTTATAGAGTCATAAATTGTCAACATAGATATCACTATTATATAGTTATGTTTTTTAAATAATGCTACAAGAATTATCCACATTACCCGTTTCTATTATGTAAAACGATACCCTTATTTCTGTGTTGTAAGAACTAAATCCCCCATGATTTAGTATTTCTAATGTTTATTGAAATTATTTTAAATAGTGGTAATCTTATTTTTTTAAAGGGAATTCCCCTGTGTGTCCTTTTCGAACCCTCCACAAAAGGGACCCCCCCTCCACACGAAGGGGTCACTCCGGAGAGAGCCCTAGCCAGGAAGGAGCCACTGCCAGCTGAGATGGCAGAGCGTCCTAGAGGGTCACAACCCGGCAGCGATGGTCCGTCCAGCGATCCGTCAGCGATTGGGCTGCACCTCATTTTGCTCGCCCAGATGAGACTAGGCGACCCTGTATGGTGGGTGGATCCCGGGGGAGAGGCTCGCCCTGAAAGCGGACTCCCTGGATTCGAACCCTGAACCTCCCAAAGAATATCATGGATGTGCCACTCACCTTCACCACCACACCACCACCGAAGTTGCAATAGTTGCAATAATAAGAAATTTAATTGATAATTATTATATGAAAATTTTATTTTTTAATTTTAATTTATAAACTATATTTAAATTTTTTATCATTCTATATAAAATTAAATATTCATCCACATGTATGTATGGACTATTTCATCTATGGATCATTCAATTTTAGTTTTAATTTTATTAATTTCTTTACATGGATGGCCATGTGAGTGTGAAATATATATATATATTATTTATATGAATTTTTTAATTTTTTGGAATGGAAAATTGGGAAACTTATGAACAATATGAGAAATAAAAAACCATAGTAATATGAACTATCCAAAAGTGAGTTTTAGGATAAACAAAGGATTTATTTTTATTTTTTAACAACTTCACATGTTTTATATTAATGATATAATTTATTATAATTTATGATATATCAAAAAAAATAAACACTAAATAATATCACTGAGATTTTATTGTAATTATATTACAACTAAATCACTCAATAATAATCCATTAATTATGTTATGTTCTTGTTTGGTATTGTTTGAAAAAATACTTAAACAATTGTAAAAATTAATATCATTAATGAATATGGGTATTTTATTTTTTTTAAAAAAATATCTTATTAATATGTAAAAAATTATTTTTTTGTTTTTTATATAAATATAAAATTTTAACTCAGTATTTAAGAAAACTGTTTTTGGTTACTTAGAATCATTAAAACATTCCCACCACTAAAGTCAACTATAATGATGATAACAAAAAATACCAAAGAATAAAATTATTAACTAATAAATAATTATAAAACATTAATTATAGCACATTATAGGATAAGGTAATAAGGATGTTTAATAGAACATTTAATTACTATAATATAATTACAAAACTAATTGAAAAAATCAATAACACTCTAACCCGACAGTGAAAATGAATAATTACTAACAAGTATAAATATATGTAATAATTGAATATAATGTTCAAAAAGGTTATAAATATAAATAAGTTTATAAAATAGGTGGTTATGATTGGTATGATTATTATAAAGGATGTTAGAGTTTAATCAAAATAGTGTAAATTTAGGGTAAGGTTTTCGTGTATCGTGTTCAATTTCATGAGATATATTTCATACTTTTAACCATAAAATATTTTATATTGTGTGATTAGTACTGATCCTAGGATTTTATTTCTTTTTCAAAGTTCCAATATGTGATGTTATAATTCTGGGATATTTTTTATGGATATATGAAATTTCATTGTATGGCATGCTTAAGAAATTATCCTTGTTATTGCGACAATTGGTGAAGTGGATTTTAATTTAAAAATACATGTTTAAATAGTGTTTAACAAGTGGATAATTGCATAAATAATAAATACATCCATCATAATATGTTCAAGAATAAAAGATCAATTAATGAGGATGATATTTTAGATATGTTATTACTGTGAAAGAATAAATTTTTTTGAAAAATACATTTTCTTGGCAAGGAATTTTTATTTTGTAGAATTTTGAGGGAGTTTTTTGGTAATAGTAATATTTTTCAAATTTTAAATTGGATAATTTTTATGTGCTTGGAAAAATAACTTTATAACCAATTAACTGGCCAAATAGACCTGACATCAAATACCTAGGTGAGAAGGGTCAACCTCTATCAACCTAAGGCATTGGCTGAGTAGGAGTGATGGCTAGACCTGCTTTAACAACCCTCCTCTTTATTACATACTTAATCATGATTAAATACATAAAACTTTCATTTGATAAAACATAGAATATTGAAAGGTCTAGTGTATTTGGGGCATATTATCATTACATAACAACATAAATCATAGAACAAAACATCTTAATGAAATCATTCTTTACATTATCACTACATTCCCTTATACTTTTCATTTTCATAGGATAACTTGATGACATGCATAGGGAAAGGGTGAGATATAAATCCCAGTAATAGAATAATCATGGAATAATATGATGAATACAACACATGTTATACAATAGGCATATCAATGGATAACAAGTGAAACATGAACATAAATTCATGATAAATCATGATAATCATAACATGGAAATGTGACAACAACAATTAACATGGAATTAGCATTAGCCAATGCTCATTGCACATGGAGCATGAGTAAACCCTCATTTCACATGAATCATGAGTAACACCAAATTTTAATTAAATTATCATGGGTCAACACTCATTACACAAGATGTATCATGATACTATACTTTACCCAATTAATTGGAGCGCTATTAGGGTGCACCCTTCATAATCATTTCATTTCATGCATAAGTGTGCCACATAGATCCTATAACACGGAATCATTAACATCATAATTCATTAAAAAATACAGATATGGAATAAATAAATGTAAGTCCTTAGAAAAAAATTACATGTGCATAAATTTGAATACCCTTGATAGAGGTGTTTGTATGGTATTCTCTACAAAATGATTTCGGTATAGAAATTTTGGTGTTATTTCGGTAGTATAACGACAAAAAATAGAAATTCATTAAATGGGTTTATGAGAGTGAAAGGGGTATCTCATCATTTATAAATTAAATGGAACGTAATGGGATCATGGGAAAAATTATAAAAACATATGGAATGGGATTTATATGCATACTATAAAAGAATTTCATGAATGTAAATGAGGAGAGTGAAATTCCTTACGGAATTTTGAAATGGTAACGGGTGTACATGGGAGGCGTTAATGAGAGAGAAATGTGTCTCTCATCATTAAAACATAAATAGGGCAGTATGGGGGAGGTGTGAAATCATACCCCAACATTTATAATAGAATATAAAAGGGAGTACAAATATTAAGGAACTCGGATAAAAAGATAAAGGTAGGAATCCCTTACTTTGAAGTGTGATCCCAAAGGCTTTATAGAGGCCTGAGAGAGGATTCATGGAAGCTTTGGGCACCATGGTAGGACTCTAGAGAGTGGATGTAATAGGTTGGATGAACTCCAAATTCAGTGAGTGAAGATGAAGTGGGATCTACGGTAGATTTATATAGTAATGGAGGGGGGAAATCTTTATTATTTTAGTTTGGGACACCACAAATTAAAATAATCAAAACCAAAAACCATCCCATGGTTTTTTCCCATGGGGAGTGGAAAAAAATATTTTATAAGGAAAATGGCCGAACTTCTTAAAATAATAAGGTTTCTTATGTGGCTGTGAGTCACACTCTCAAGGAAAACAATTTTAAAAAACATAATGTTTTATAATCCTTGATGGGACCACTACCGCTCTGTAAAATAAATAAAACAATCCCAAAATCAAATTATTATATTAGTAAAACATATATTGAAAGAAAGTAAAGAATATTTAATTTTTTTAGATAACTATTGGGTCATTATGATGTCATAAAACATATTATATATTTAAATGGTATTTAATTTTAACACAAAAATTATAGTTTCTTATTGAATTATGAAAAATTCACCACTGGATAATTTCGAGGTCCTAATTCCAAAAATAATAATAATATATAAATAATTTTTTAAATATACGAATTTTTACTTTTAAAATAAAAAATGACATTTATTGAAAATTCATGGATTTTGATAAAAACAGCCTTCAAACCATTATAAAAATTATAGTTTCATTCATTAAATTATATGATAATTTATATTTAGTTAAAAATAATTTAGTAACAATAATAATATTTTCCTAAAATATTATTTATTTAAAAAATACATTAATTCATCAAAATAGATTTCTAAGTTGAATATAAACTAAAAATAGTAATTATTATTTAAAAACTATTTAAAATGTAACTATTATAAAATGAATGTATATTCATTAAAAAATAATGCAAATAATCATATTGTTAGGGTATTTTTACGTAACCCCTTATAACACACGCATAAGACTGAATGGTAAGGTGTGTGATTGTGATAGACTCTTGGGGTGGCTTGGGTAACATCTCTAGGGTGGTAATCGCTATCAACTTCTACTTCTCCCACAGGTGGTTCAGTTCGAGAATAACATATTCAAGATTGGATTGGGCCCAGAAAAGAGTGAATCCATATGATTCCATCTCCTTTCTGAGCTTTGAAAAATGGGATTCGTATGAGGAAAGTCTATTGGATAAGGCTATCACTTCATTTGTCTGAGTAAAAGGGATTTTTCAAAGACATATATTTATAATAATCATGTGATCACTGTTCAAAAAATATGTTAGAAACATTCACAATTCTTAATGGTATTTTAAAAAACAAATCATAGAACCAAATAATTGAATACATTTTACATAACCATAAGTATACATTTAAATAGACCAAGATGAAATTTCATTAATGAATTTTAGGGTTGTTACAATCTTCCCCCCCTTAAGAAATTTATCTCTCGAAATTTCCAATTCCCACACTAAAACAGATGTGGGTAACTCTGCATCATCACTTATTATGATTCCCATGTCACTTCTTCAATTTTTTTGTTTCTACACAACACCTTGAGGAGGGACATTGTCTTATTTTGTAAAACATTTTCTCTATGATCTATGATATTCACCGATTTCACCTTGTAAGAAATATCATCCTCTAACTATACTACCTTTGAAGAGAGTACATGTGAAGGGTCTGGTATGTACTTCTTTAAGAGGGATACATGAAATATATCTTGTACTTTGGACATGGTAGGTGGATGTTCTAGTCAATAGGCCACAACCCTGACATGATTATGAATCTGGAAGGGGCTGATGTACATGAGAATTAACTTATCATTCATTCCATACCTAATGAACATCTTACCCAGATATATCCATATAAATACCATATCTCCAACAACGAAATCAAGGTCTCATTAATGGTTATCTGCATAACTATTATGTCGACTTTGGGATACCTTGATATGCTACTGAATAGTTTTTCCCTTGTCCACCATTTATTTGAACATTTATGGTCCAAGAAACTTACACTCACCAACTTCATCCCAAAATGTCAGGGTTCTTAACCTATTCCCATATAGGTCTTCATAAGGTTCCATTCCGATGCTCTAGTGGAAACTATTATTATTGGAGAATTCAACCAGAGGAAGATGTTGATACCATCTTCCTTTAAAGTCCATTGAACATGATCTTAACATATCTTCAAGTGTCTGAATAGTTCTCTTAGATTAGACATCAATTTGAGGATGTTATGTCATACTGATGTTCAGTTTGGTATCTAGAGCATGTTGAACAATCATCCAAAACATAAAGGTGAATCTTGGATCCGGATCTAATACAATAGATAGTGGTACCCCATGCAGCCTTACCACTTCCCTGTTATATATCTGTGCTAGGTGATCCAATGAGAAATCCTTCCGAATTACAATGAAGGGTGCAGATGTTTTAAGATGATCCAAAACAACCCAAATTGCACTGTTTTCTTTGTATGTCCTTGGAATTCTTGTGACATAGTCCATGGTGATGTTCTCCCATGTCCATGTTGGTATGAGAAATGGATTCTTTATCCCCATATAATTCTTCCTCTCTTCCTTAATTTTATGACAGACCTTGCACTTTTTTGTATACTCAGCGATCTCCAACTTCATATTATCCCACCAAATATTCTCTCAGATATCTCAATATATCATTGTGTTTCCTGGGTGATTAGAGAAATTTAAACTATGTGCAACATCCAAATGTTCATTCTTCAGCTCTGTACTAGATGGAACACATAGTCGTTTCCCAAATCTTAAAATTCCTTCTTTATTAACATTGAACTATGAGTATTTCCATTTTTTGATAGCTTCCACTTTCTTCTGAATTCCCACATCATCATTTTGAGAATCCCTTATCCATTCCAAAAGAGACGGTTGATCAATCATTTTAAAAGGATTAATGATGTTCACTTCTTTATGATTCCCATGTGTATATTCATCAAATATAAAATGATTGGATCCTTCTCAATTCTCATAAATGAAAGAATTTATGGTTCCTTTCTACATATAGAATCTTCCACCTTGTTAGCCTTCCCAGGGTGGTAATGGATTGAGCAGTCATAGTCATTGATCAGCTCTAACCATCTTCATTAATTCTTGTTCAACTCTTTATGTGTGAGTATATACTTGAGGATTTTTTGTTGTGTATATATTGCACACTTCTCCCCAAATAAATAATTCCACCAAATACTGAAAGCGAAGATCACCACAACCAAATCCAAATCATTTGTTGGATAATTATACTCATGAACATTTAATATCCTTGAGGAATAGGAAATGACTTTGTCATTTTGAATCCACACAAATATAAGGCCCTTCGTCGAAACATCACTAAATACCAAAAAATTTTATCCACATGTGGGTAAAGTGAGCACGAGCGCTGTGTTTACCTCCTTTTCAACTACATGAAGGATTATTTGAATTCATCACTACAATAAAACATTACTACCTTCTGAGTTATCTTTGTAATAGAGTGTGAAAATCATGAGAAATTTCTCACAAATAGTCTATGATATCCAGCTAACCCCATGAAGCTACAGATATCTATTCCCGATGATGGCCTCAGCCATCCCTCTATTGAAGATATCTTTTAGGGATCCATAGATATCCCGTTGCTTGAAATGATATGTCCCAATAATGAGACCTACTTCAACCATAACTAACACTTTTTTTTCTTTTCATAGAGCTTATCCTTTCTCAAGTTTTCTAGTACATTTCATAGATGCTCTTCATGATCCTCGTTGGTTTTGTAGTATATTATAATAACATCTATAAATACTACCAAAAATTTGTTATGTTAATATATAATGACTCTATTCCTCAAATCCATGAAGATTTTTGGTGTAATGGGGAGTCTTAAAGTCATTACAGTGAATTCATAGTGCCTGTATCTTGTAGAAAATGAAATCTTGGCGATATCATCTTTTTTCACCCTTACTTGATAATATACCGACTGCAAATATACCTTGGAGAAGTGTTGTGCTCCACGCAGCTGATCAAAAAATTCATCAATTTGTGGGAGAAGATAGTTGTTCTTTATGGTGATTTTTTAAAGCTCAGGATAGTCGATGGGAAGACACATTGACCTATCCGTCTTCATGATAAATAGAAATGATGCACCCCATGGTGCAACACTTAGGTGTATAAAACCTTTATCCGGATTCTCCTGTAGTTATTTCATCGTGTCCTCATGATCTACAATACCCATTCTATACAGAGTCTTGGATATTGGCAACTGTCTATGTATAAGATCAATTGAGATTTCAACATATCTTCTAGGAGGAAGACAAGGAAATTCAATGGGAAACACCTAAGTGAATTCCCTCACAATATTCATGTCTTCAAGGATAGTTTACTCCTTATAATAAATCATCTTAGTGAGATATGTCTGCTCATAGGCGGTAATATCCACAAATGAGATGATGGTGAAAAAGAATATTCATCTTCCTCCTTGCACTTGTATAGATTCGGGGGATGATTCTCTATATGGAGAGTGATTTCCCTCTTACAAGAAATTTATTTTGTCTTTATATAATGAATCCCAATCCATACCTAGAAGTGTATAAAACACTACCTGAGGGAGTATGATGAGGTTCTCCAGAAAGTTCCATCCACATATTTTGACTGAGGAGGAGTTATTATCATGGGATGCAATGATTTCCCCATTTTACGTACTCACTAACATCTTTACTTCCATGATTTGTAGTGGTGTTGGGATTGTTCTACTAAACATTAAGGATATAAAAGAATGTGTAGAACCATTGGAGATAACCCTACCTTTCACTTTTGGATTGTTGTTCTACTCTATGTGATATATATATATGGACGAGTATCTTAATGTATAAATACATGAAGTGGAATCCAAGGACAACAACAGATGAATTATAAATAAGTTTTATTTCAATAACTAATGAATATATAGGATTCAATACATGACCTACTATCTATCATATATTCTTAGGGGAATTTTTTAATTCCCTTAATAATGGTTCACACTAATATTGTAAATTTACCAAATAATATCCCCCTAGAGTGTCATAACCAAGAGTGCAGCAAGGACCATTGTTGTGTACCTGGATACCTTGGGTCAAGCCTAAAACTCCTTGTCAGGGTTTTCACTACAAGGTACATATGTTACAGAGCCACCTCTACCTGTTCATATCCTGACATGGATTTTTTCTCTAGATAAAATACTTACTCAATACCCACAATTACTTATGTATGTTATTATTATACTTAGTTTTATCTCTAAGGCTTCAATTAGATTTCCTAATCCTAATCCCAAAAATAACTAAACATATCCTATGATACCAACTATAACAATCCTACTCTTTATTACATACAAAAAAATTATTTATTACATAAAACCATCATTTGATACAACATAGAAGATTGAGAGGTCTTGTGTCTTTGTGGATTAGTAAAATTAAATAACAACTTAAATCATAGAACACAATATCTAATTGAAAACTACCTTTACATGATAACTACATTCCCTCGAACTTTTCATTTCATAGAATAACGATATGAAATTCATAAGAAAAGGGTGAGCAGTAAAGACGAGTAATGGAAAAAACATGGAATAACATGAGGAAAACAATACATGTTACACAATAGGCATATCAATGGAGAATAAGAGAAAGATGAAAATAAAGGCATGATAAAGCATGATAATTGTAACATTGAAATGTGGCAACAACAATTAACATGGAATTACCATGAGCCAAGGCTCACTGCAATTGAAGCATGAGTAAACACTCATTGCACATGAAGCACGAGTAAACCCACATTGGAATTGAATTTGCATCAATAAATACTCATTGATCATGATGTATCATGATAATATACTTTACCCAATTAATTTTAGCGCTCTTAGGGAACACCCTTCATAATCATTTCATTTCATGCATAAGTGTTCCACATAGATCATACAACATGGATTCATTAATATCATATTTCATTACAGGAATAAGAGAAGTGGAATACATTAATGTAAGTCCTCAATGAAAAAGTCATGTTGTGAAAGAATCTCCTACACATGATGGTCCATTATCATTCGAACAAAATTCTTTCTAATTGACTGGGTCTCACTTTTTGATAATTTGCATGAGGCACCTCCATGCATTTCCGGCATGTTTGTTTCCCTATGGATGGTGCTCAACTATACAGAAGGTGTGTTGTGAATACTTCCACCTATATGATGCAATGTGTTTCGATTCAGTTTATCCCTTTAAAAGTATATTACTAATGTGAAATTAAATATATAAATATTATATTTACGAAATATATTATAATATAATTTGATAAAATAATTTACATATTTTCCCCATTCTATTTAAAATGAAGTCATCATAAATGTATATTTGCGAACTACCACCTCCATGGAACGATTGATTTCCATTTTTAATTGCATCGTCACACAAATTGAATGGTCATGAGAATGGTATTATTGTATAAATATATATATATATAATTTTAAATTATTAATATTATTTATGTTAATATAGTACAAATAATAAAAAATATGGGAAATAAACAACTGTGGTATATTTAACCATCCAAAAAGCATTCTAAGAGAAAACATGATTTCTTCATGTATTATAATAAATCTGAACATATTATATTATAAATATAATTATTCCCAATTATGATATATCACACTAATAAATACTATATAATATGATTTTTATTCTAGTATAATGATAATATAAATTAATAAAATCATAATCCAGTATTAGTTACGGTATGTTCATGTTTTTGTGTATTTAACCACATAGTTGAACAATGGTCAAAAATTATATTATGGATGAATATGTGAAGTAAATTCCCATATAATATAAGATATAAATAATTAAATAATGAGTTTTTTGGTACGTATTAATTTTAAAAATTAACTCCTTATAAAAGACAACTCCCTTCAATCGCTAAGAATCATTAAAACACGGTCATTGCAAAATTCATCCAGTAGGATGGTAAGAAGAACTCCCACAACTTAAAATTATATAATTATAAATAAATATAAAACAAACATTTTAGTAACTTATATGATTTCATAATGATTAAATTCATTATAATGAAGAATAAAGTTGATACTACTTCAAAACTAGTTCAACATGATCAATGTTACAGACACTCCAAATTGGAAATAGATAATAACAACCTAATACACACATATAAAATAATTGGAAATGAAGTTTTCAAAAGGTTATATACCTAAATACAGTAACGAAATATATGTTTATAATGGTAATCTCTATTATACATGATTTTATAATTTTATCAATTAAATGGAAATTATAGGAATGTGTTTATTTTAAAAAATTCTATTTATTAGGACATATTTTTCATTTTACATCATAAAATATATAATATAGTGTAATTATTCCCAAATGATTTAATATAACAATATTCAGGTAATTAATGGGTTTTAAAAATCCATTTAATTTTATTTCTTTAAAAGTATTTTGATTCAAAGGATTCTATGTTCTTGATGTTATTTATTAACACAACTCCATTTATTGAATTTAAAGGATTATTATTGAAATTATTACCACCATGATTGATTTATTTCACCCTAATATTATATATAATTCTATATAATTTACCATGACAGATGATTATGTCTATTAAATAGAAATACTTTTCCTTGATGAATATATTTCTCACTAAATATGTAATAATTATAAATAATTATCATCAAATTTTGTGGTGATTTCTCTAAGATATCCTTGTTTTCAATTCCCATAAAATTTTATCCTTTATATTTTTTAACATAATAATGTATTATCACATGTGACCAAAATCATTCAATTAACATACTGAATAAAGTATGTTTTACTAAACCTTTTAATGATATGGGGTTTCAATAATGTTATTTTGAAATATTAAATAGTTTTTTCATCCTTTCAAAATAAAATATTTTATCATCCACTACACATTTATTTTGATAACCATTATTTCAAAAAAATTACTTTTGTTGATATATTTAGGTCATTTTAAAGTTTACACTATTTATGATTCATTTTAAAATTAATGATTCTTGTAAAATTTAACATCACATTTTTAAAAATCTCTTTGGAATATGGTTCTTCCCATTATATTTAATAAAAATGATAAACATTTTATAAAATCAATTTATTGACTTTAATTCAATTTTCCAATTTATATTTAATGGTATTATTTTATTGGAGGTTATGTACTATCAAATAAACACTATATATTCATTGAAATTGATCTATTTTGGTGATAGAATTTTTGGAATAAACCATTTACATTCTTCATGTCAATTTTTGTGATACCATATGGAAATAATTTAAGAACTATTTTTCATTCCATGGGATATTTATGGTTTGATTAATGATTTTTTAATAGGAACCATATATATGGTCGATTAATGGGAAGGTTCCTATATATACCTATAATGAATTGGTAATGCTTATATATTATGACCTCAAAATGGTACACTGGAGGATTTATCCGACGATAAAGGGTACTTGGGAGGATTTTCTTTGGAAAAATTATACAAGGAAGGGTTTAACCCAAGAAAAAGTGTGCAAGGGATGACTTATCTCAAGCCAAATGGTATATGAGAGGATTTATTCTCTTTCAGATAGTACATGGGAGGATTTATTAGTATTTAAATGTGGTACATGAGTGGTTTTATTGAAGCCCTTTGATATATTAGTGCATTATCCCAATACAATGATGGTACGTGGTTGATTTGTTCATTCTTATAATGTAACGAATAGATGGTGGGTAGCCTTGACATAGGATTCAAATACATACATTTATTCAATACTCTTATATTTTTTACACTTATTTTGAACCCATATAAGGACATGGAATTTCCATTTAATTTTTTTATTATATGGAATTATTTCCAGACCAGGTGCTAAGACGACGTGCGATTCCTAGGCCCGGAGTTCCCTGAATGATCCGTCGAAAAATATTAAGCTTTAAATAGATCATTTGATCGATTTTCCTATAAAAGTGGAATAAATCATAACCAGGTGCCTGGATCATAAAGATGTATTCCCCATTGTGTTCAAGGTCACGGGTTTACCCTAGGCGTGACATAATTTTAGTCAGCACATGCCTCACGTGAGAAAACCCAAAAGGGTACAAGCATATATAAAATAATTAAATAAAATAATTTTTATTTTCAAATGCTTATAATGCACGAACGGTGACTCAGATTAAAAATTTGAGACAACTACTAAGCTCGTGAGGGTATTCATTCCTTCAAAAGATCCAAACATTTCCCGACGCATGCCAACAATGGAAGTTAGTTTTTGGACATAAATAACCTAATTAATGATTATTTTATTGCTGAATCTTCATAACTCCTAAATGGTAAATCAGATTAGAAATCTCATTTTATCATTGAGATTTCGAGGTGTTATTATCATTATGAGGAGCCTAAGAAAAATCTTTATGTGTTTAGGGTGAATTTTAAAAAATGAACTTTTTTTAAGGTATGTGGAGTAAATGTGCGAGAATGTTTTTCGATGATTTAATTGGTGCTCAGACAAGAAATTTGAGGGCACTGTTGAACTCATAGTGCCGATATTCGCTTATGTAAAGCTAATGTTTGACCAGAAAGGGTCATATGGAATAGTTAATTTTCTGAATTTCTAAATAAAATAATAAAATAACTTTTCCAACATTATTTTATTTTTCAATCTATTGAGTGGTGACACTACTGTGCTACTAGACGTTTTAATGATGGTCTTTAAATGGTTCACTTATTTAGGAACATTAACAATCGTCATTAGTGAAACAACGTAGCAGCATAATTAAAATTCTAATAAATTATTCTTTTATAAATAATCTATTCTGATGGAGAGTGGAGGAGGAATCTCTATGAAATTTTTGATGAACCACCGACAATTTCCCTCTCAAATAAAGAACAAAGAACAAAGTAACAGACTTTTGAGGATTTGATCCATATGTTGAAAAATGACGACAAAAATCATATCCTTCATCATTAGTAGATCCAATGAATCCAAGTAGGGGGTTAAGGCATTTTGTGTGATTTTTCTCTGTTCCCATTCATTGTCCTAAAACAATGACTGCGTATCATCCGACGAACTGGTGAATCCATGGGTCAGATGATCTTGTTAGAGGTTGTTTCAAATGGGGGTTTTCACAAGATTTTTTAATAACAGGTTGGAAATGAAATCCCCAAACTTTCCCTATTTTAAATCATCTAATGTGGAGGGTTCAGGGCGAATGAAGAAGGCATGAATCCCTGTACAATGTTTGTTCTTTGTGGATAAACATTGATGTGATAGAAAGGCATTTTTTAGGCCATCTGAGTGATGGAAACACCCTATGAAACCTGTAATCTCAAGAATATCATGAAGAGGACCACTGGAAAAACACTGTTGTCCCATTGATGGTCCTGTTGGGGCACCAACGGCTGGTGACAACGACCCACGGTGGCGGCTGCAGGTGGAGGCCAGCATCTCGTCTCAACATAAGGAGGCCATAGATGGCTGGCAGTGACGGCATGGAGGTGTGTATCCTATTGGTTCCATGTAGAGGATCAGCCTACCATAGTCCAATTTGGTGTACTAGCTTCATGCGGTCCTTTAACCTTGTGTGGGACTAAATGTTCGGCTGAACGGGCGAAGCCAGCTAGAGACTTGTCCCCCTCTGCGGGCCGAGTTTCTGCAGGTGGGTCATTCCCCACTTGGAAGGTGAGGGAAACTACAAGACGGACCCTCTATTATGGATGGACCGATGCTGGACCAACACTGATCCCCTGATTGGGTCTATTTAGGTTAGACTGACTGGTTCGGATCAGACTCTGACCAAAATGGCCCCTTTTGACTAAAATTCATGTATCTCTCAAACCAAAAGACCGATTGACACACCGTTAGTGGAATTGGAACCATTGAGATGTGGAGATACATTAAATATTATCAACATGTTCTTTGACATAAATTTGAGTACATACATGTTGGGTCATACTTGAATCCAACCTAGCCATTTTTACTCAAAAGCCTATAACATACGGACCTGGCATCTGATCGATGTTCTGTCTATTGCGTTGGTGTCCTTACGATGAGAAAATACTTTGGAGTTACTCTATGTGGGACATTGTGGAAATTGATGTATGATTTGAGGCTTGAGTAGCAGTTTCTATTGGAATAAATCATGTTAAGTGTGTGAATACAATGGCTATATGTTACGTGAATAAAGAATAACAATATTTTGTCGGTCGACACCAAGATATCCTATGTGGGTCAGCCCCTAGAGATCCTTTGTGGTTTTGTACCTAGCGTTCCTTTATGGGTCATCACCTATTTATTCTCAATGGGATAACACTTAGCGATCCTCTGTGGTTCAACACCTAGAAACCTTATGTTGATCACTAGTAGAACCCCTCAACAGAATTAGATTGTCTAGCTTTACAAATAATCATCTTTACTTATGTGATTATGTTATACCTAGTGTGAGATGTGTATTTTATTTTTTTCTATACAGTTGAAGTATTTCTTGATGGGATTACCCTTGGGGTAATTTTTATTTTTTTTGTGGTTTCCTTTGTGAATTAAAGAGAGACATTCGGGGGTCTCAGGTTCCCTACTGATTATTGTTATACTCACCCATGCACATGTTTCACTCACACATGTACTGTCTGGTGCAGACAATTGACATTTTGAAAGAGGTGCTCAAGGGTATGGGAATGGCAGACACTATGACAATGGACATAGTGGACTGGGTCTAGGTGGGCCTAGTGGAGCCAGCTGGGTAGGAAAAAATAATTCGGATTCAAGTAGATAAACTACTCTTATGATCACGTGGGTTTTCCCCGGCTAGACATCAGAGTTTCCACTAATAGTTTACTCTTTTCAATTCCTTGGTAGATTTTATTCTGGCCCACTTATTTTCACTTGTACTTGCACTCAGCCTTGTTTTATTGGTTTACTTGTTTCCCCCTTTAGTGTTTTGGGATGTGCTTGGATGTGTGTGTGGACAGGTTAGAAGGAAATTCCATCCATTTTTTGGGGTATTTCTATTATGTTCTAGTCACCCACCCCCATATATTGAAGGTGGTATTGGTTTAGTAACAACACAGGCCCGGAGGGACGAGTTATGATAAAGTGGTATCTAAGGTCGGTTTGTGCTACCATTAGAACTAATAATTTTTTTTTGATGTGTAAATAATGTTATGTGTTTTGAGTTCGTATTTTAGAATAGGGAGTCCAGTGTTGGTGCGGTGTATGAAATATCCATACACCAACACCATGAATTCTTTTTTATGACTCGGTAAAGAAAAAAACTAAGTGCATGTGTTTTGGGAATTTTTTTTCTCGTGATATCTTTTTAGTCAGCTCACTAGGTATAACCTATTGACCATGGTTTTTCATAATTCTTTTTCAAGATGCCTCCATGCACACAGTGAACCAGGAATCCAATGCGTGACCATGAGAATAGACCACAGAGTGATGAGGCATCATTATATGGATTATTTCACAAGATGATACCTTTAGGAGACATCCCAAAAATACTATCACCCAATGGTCAAAATTTACTACATACGGTACTAGTAAGGACACGTGTAGGCTCAGTGCCTTACACGAGTTGTAGCGATAGATTACCCTCACGTTATTAGGTGAGCCCGAATCACAGGAAGTTAAGGACAATCTTGAGATGGTGACTGAATTTCCATCTATCCAGGGTGCCATTAGATCATATGGTAGTCCTAGAAGTGAGCCTTCTACCTATATCATTAGGGTAATGGTAGGGTTCATATTACCTAATCTTACAATAAAGTGGCATTTCCATGGACCGATCATGAAAACCATTATCAGATAAATGGTTCTTTCCATAAAATCTATGGGGAATGTGTTCCCAATATTTTCTAGAGGATGACATTTCTGAAGCTAAGTATTCATCAAGGCATGCTGACTTTTCCACGTACATGATGAATATGATATGACCAGTGGTTAATGGATTGGACCTCCAAATGATATGTGTTTAGCGACATGCTGGCTAATGTTATTTCTATTTTCATTCCTACATATTTTAGGATGAATTAGAGAAGCTTTGTGGTTGAAAATTTATTGGATGAGAAGATACAACTAGTGAATGTAAGCAGAGGAAAATCCAGAAACTAATGTTAGTCTTAGAGTCTGGGATGTGTAAAATGTTTCGGGAAGAGGAAGTGATTGGGACTGATAAATCATCAGAGCAGCAGATGTTGCAGAAGATCTAGGAGAATTGAAGGAGTTGGTATACATTTCTACATGTTATATACAACACTCCAATGGGGTCCCCACCAGGCTCAAGGAGCTAGATGACAGGGGAAGAGAGTTGTTTAATGTGGTCAAGGAGTATGATCCAAGGGCTCTAATATTGATTCTAGGTACAGTCTATGTCTACACTTATCTGTTGTATTAATAGACATAGGTAATATTCATTCCATCTTCTCACAAATATTCTTCAAGACCTAGAGTTTCTAGTTAAATGGTTGACTCAATCCTTACGTTTGTAGATTTATATGGGAGGAGACTTGATTGATGGCCCGAATTACCCTCATTGTAGCAGATGTTTTGAATTTTCTATTTCCAACTGTAGTGGTGGAGTGCGAGAAAATAATTTCAAAATATGATTCCATGATTACCACCCCATAGGGAGAGGGACTTGGGCATTAAATTCTACCCACAGACAACACAGATATCTACACCTTCATATCATATGGCTCCTATGGAGCTTCAGGATATGAGATTACAGTTGGGGGACTTGTATGAGAAGGCCATAGTTATTCCTAGGGTTTGAGGTTATGTGTGGATTACCAGCACATTAAACAAGTGGCCATGGAGATTGTGTACCCACTACCAAATGGTTGATGGGAACATCAATCAATTAAAAGAGGTAGCCTATGGGGTGGATGGAAAGGTTCTCGTAGGATTTTTAGTTGTTGAGACAATGGTGATGTATGGAGTGCCTCCAGGACTATGAATTCGATATAGTCTTTACTTATAGGAAGGGGAATGTGGTGGTAGACACACTCAGTAGGAGGTTTGGTTCATAATTGTTGAGATAGGTGATGGAGGAGCTAACTGCGATGTATATATTGTTTGTAGATAGTGACTGTGTTCTTACCACTAGTCTATGCCTTTCACTAATCCACTCTTATATTTTGTTAGGGAGGCATAGCTTGTGGATGTTGACTGTGTGGCCCAACATGCTCATATATCCATAAGACAATCTCTTCATGGATTTTTGATAGGTGGGGAGCATATAATCCATTTCAGATAATGGAACATTGTACCAATTATGTTATAGGAGGAGGAGTTGGGGGAATTCCATAAATCCTCTTTAGTGGTACATCCTAGTGAGGGGACGATGTAAGAGGACCTCTGATGTTCATACTGGTAGTTAGAGAAGAAGAAAATGGTGGACAAATTTGTATCCTAATGCCTCACTTGTTAGTAAGTGAAATTTTACCATCAGGTTCCAGCATGCTTAAGCACAAATGTTTACCCCTAGACAGATGGTCAGATGGAGCGGGTCATATAGACCTTGGTGGACATGAATCGTGATTGTGTTCTAGATTTTGGTCACACTTTGGAGGACCACCCACCACTAGTGGAGTTTTCATACTGTAGTAGCTATCAGATCACCGTTGGCATGACACCATTTGAGGCCTTGTACATAGGGCCTTGCAGATCACCTCTATGATGCAACAACCTAGGGGAGTAAGCACTCATGGGTCCATATATTGTATGGGATACCACTAAGAAGGTTCTGATCATCCAGGAGCTGATAAGGACTACATATAGCTAAAATAAGTCTTCTTTTGACACAAGATGAAGACACTTGGAGTACTATGAGGGAGACCATGTTTTCCTTCAGGTTTCACCCTGATGAGGATTGTAGAGATTTAGACGAAGTAATATGTTATCTTTTAGGTTTATCAATCCTTTTCAGTTTCTGAGTGGATTTGGCATGGTGTCATACTACCAAGATCTTTTCCCACAGATGCACTAGGTGAACAATGTTTTTCACGGGTCGCAGCTGAGGAGGTTCATGCATGATCTATCCCACATCATTGAATAGGGTGATATAGACATTGAAGATGGGGTGAAGTTTTAGAGTTCCCAGTGTAAATATAAAATATATATGAGTGGGTCCTTTGTGGATAATTTAATCCACTAGTGCGAGTATGGTGGTAGCACTGGAATCTCAAAGGGAGCACATGGGATTAGGAGGGTCAGATTCATGCGTAGTACCCCCACCAGTTTGATTATCCTTTGTTTTGGTTTTTTGGAACCTAAATATCTATGGTGGGGACAATGTAATTTCCCAGAATTTTTAAATATGTTTTTATTATATAGAATTATTTTGAGGCCAAGCACTGATAGGGGGTGCGATTCTGAGGCCCAGAGTGCCCAGAATGATTCATCCAAAAATGTTAAGCATTAAATAGCACACGTGAGCGGTTATTTGGAGAAGGTAAAATAACAATTAAAAGGGTCCCCAGATCAGAAATCATAGAGCACCATTGTGTTCAGGATGGAAGGATTACCCTAAGTGTGTCTTAATTTTAGTCAGCATAGACAACTAGTGAGAAACCCTGAAAATGGAATAACTGTAAATTAAATAATTAAATAAAAATATTTTATTTTTCAAATAATTAAAACTCATGAACGGTGACTTAGATTAACTATCTAAGACCAGTGATGAGCTCGTTAGGGTTTTCATTTCTTAGGTAGATCATAACATTGTCTCGTACATTCCAACAATGGAGAGTAGTTTTTTTCCTTAAATAAAATATTTAAGTAAAAATTATATTATTGTAAAATCCTTATAACTCCTAAATAATAACTCATATTGGAAATCCAAGAGTACTATTGATCTCGTGAGGGAATGTTACCCTTATCCAGAGCCTAATCTCGACTGATGCAGGTAAAGGGGGAATGTAAATTTTTCATCTTTTTTGAAGGTACATTTAGAAAGCGTTCAATTGTGTTTTTTATATTTTGAAATAGTTCTGAGATTTTAAATCCAAGGACACTATTAAACATGAAGTGTCTGTATTCACTCAGGTGAAGCATAAGTTCAATCAGAAAGGGTCGGATGGAATAGTTAATTTTCTGGATTTTTAAAGAAAATAATAAAATAACTTTTCCAATGTTATTTTATTTTTCAATATTTTAAGTGACAAAAATACAATGTAATGAGATGCTTTAAGGAAGGTATTTAAATTGTTCGCTTAATGAGGTCCATTAACAAGAATCATTAATGACGCAACGTCATAATATAATTAAAATGTTGTGACATGTTTTATATATTAATTATATATTCTTCTGAAGAGTGGAGGAGGAATCATTGGGAAATATCTAATGAACCACCAATAGTTTCCGTCTCCAAAGAAGAATAAAGAATGAAGCAACCGACCTTGGAGACTGGATCCATAGGTTGACCAACAGCGAGGAAAATTGCATCCTTCACCATCAGCATATCCAAAAAATCTAGGTAGGGGGTTTATGAATTCTTTTTGATTTAATCTATTTCCTCTTTCTTCATCCTAAAACAATGAATGCAGATCAACCGAAGAATGGGTTGATCCACTGGTAGGATGTTCTTGTGGGAGGATGTTTCACATTGGGTTTTTAACGGGATTTATTAATGTCAAGTTGAAAAATAAATCCCTGAAATCACAATGTTTTTAAACAATAAATGTGGAGGGCGCATGCTGAACAAACAAGGCCTGAATTCCTTGACATTGTGTGTTCTTCGTGGATAAATTTTGAAGTGACGACATGGAATTTTTGAGGTCATCACAGTGATGGTAGAGCCCTATAGAACTCATAGGCACAACTGGTTAAAGAAAAAATCGACTGAAGCAACTCTGGTGGCCCTTTTAAGGTCACATTGACATGATTCCATAGCAGGAGGCCACGACAGGCTGGCCGTAATAGTGGTGAGGTGTCATGCCCATCAGTGCTGCGTAGAGGAGTGGACCACCCTCAGTCATTCGGGAGCGCTGCATGCACACGGTCCCCCGACCACAAGCAATATGAACTGAATGGCCGCTTAGCCAGCCGTGTTAGACGAATGAGTGGAGCCAGCAGGCTAGAGAACCTAACATGGCAAATCCACATTCGTGCCGGAGAACCAACTCACACTACAGGAAAGGGTTTTGTAGGTGGGTCGTGACCCACCTGGTGGGCCGGACCCACGACTCGCTGAGTCTAACCCACCAATAGGCCAGAACTATCATATCGGGATGGACCCATGGTCCTAATGGGTTGGTTGGGTCAGACCCATATGGGATTCATGCCAGACCCCAGATGGGGTTGGGTCTATTAGGACTGAATTTTTTAGACCTGACATAGACCCAACATGCCCATTTTGACTAAAACACTTGTATCTCTCAAATCGAACATCCGTCTGATGCACTGCAGTGGTATTGGGACCTTCACAACAGGTTTGTAATTTTAATATACTCCACATCTATTTGGATAGAAATTATAGTATGTCCGGGTTTGATCGGTCTCGAAATAAAATTGGAAATTTTTACTAAAAAGCCTATAACTTACAGACTAGGGGTCCGATCTACGTTTCATATATTTCCTTGGGACCCTTGAGATGATAAAGTCTTTTGGGATTAATCTATGTGTGACTTAGGGGTAGTAGACATACAAATGAAGGCTTGAAGGGTGGTTTCTCCTAGAATCAAGCATGCCATGTGCGGGAATCCAGTGGCTGACTGTGACTTGAATAAAGAATAGTGATCCTCTATGCGTCAACACCTAGCGATCCACTGTGGGTAGTCACATACCAATCCTTTGTGGGTGTGTACCCAGAGATCCTCTATGTGGGTCAGAACCAAGTGATCCTATATGTGTTAGCACCAAGTGATCCTCTCTGGGTTAGTAACTAGTGATCCGATGAGGGTCGGAACCTAGTGATCCTCTATGGGTCAGCACCTAACTACCTTGTGTGGATCAGTAGAAGAGACTGTCGATAGAATAAGATGATCTACCTTTACAACTAATAATCTTTAATTATAGACTTATGTTAAACCTGTTGTGAGCTACATCATTTAATTTATACTATGTGGTTGAGGTCTTTCTTGATGGTGTTACCTCTGGGGTATTTTTTCCCTATGGTGTTATCAATCATTGATAATTGACATTCTTTCAGGGGTCTCATGGTCCCTTCTGATTATTGTTATACTCACCCATATACTGGATTCACCCGCATGTGTTGTGTCTGGTTGAAATGATTTACATTTTGATAGAGGTACACTAGGGTACGAGACTGATAGACTCTACGATAGTGGACATGGTATCCCAAGAACAGGTGGGGCCTAGTAGGACTTGGAGATTAGGACACAGTACATCAGATTCTAGTAGCTTCAGTACTCTAACGATCAGGTGGGGCTTTCCGCATATGGCCATTAGAGTTTCCTTTTGTACATTACTATATCTGGTTCCTTGTTGGGTTTATATTATGACCCACAAATATACACTTGTACATGTACTCAGGATTGTTTTAGTGGTATAATTGTTTCTCTATTCAGTGTGTTGGGATGTGGTTGGATGCGTGTGTGTTTGTGTGTGTGTGTGTGTATAGGTTTAAAGGTAATGCCTTCCTTTTTTTGGATATGCCTTTCGGATGCTAGTTACTAGCCCCTGGCCTATGGAAGGTGTGGTTGGGATAGTCACAGGACGGGCCTTGGGGGAATAGGTCATGACAGCCTAGGATCATGCATAATTTATAATAATTCCACTACATTTCTCTAAGGTATATATTTTTTTCATTTCAAATTATGTGGAAAATGATTATTATAATAATATATTTTAATAAATTGTTTCCCCCTAATCATGTTTCCTCATATTGTTTGGATATAACCATTGATGAAATGTTCATTTTTATTACCTTAAAATTATTAAAGCTTACCTTTTCTTATTCTTACCTTTCATTGGAAATAAATATGTGTATAAAAATTGAGATTTCTAGAAGAGATTCAATTATAGTTCGATTGTCGAGAAATGTTCACATGCTTCAATGATGTTAGTAGTATTCAATGTCACCAAGCCCTGTGTTATTAACTTTTTTGTACTATTTGTGATGTGTATTTCTTGTTCATGAAAAATAGTTCAATAAATGTGTGTGTTTCACATGGTTAAATATATAATTACTTTTTTAAACCATTATAATTAATGGATTCAATCTCATTTTAAATTATCAAATTATTTTATAATTACCTTACAAAAAATTTCTAGAATCAAAAATGGAAAAATAATACAGGTTAAATTAGGTTAAATAGATCCTAATAATTTTTCCATCTTTGTTGCAATCCACAAAGTTTGTTCTCATAGCCTTTTAATAGACCTTTTTTATGGATGATAAGGAATTGCTCATTTTATCCTAATAATTCATAATTGAGGATTTAATGTCGTGTTTTTTTTTCAAAATCAGTAGGACTATTCTCATTGGTATATTATTTTTAATCATAACCTAAAAAAGAGATTCTATCTCTTAATTCATTCCCAAAATGAGCATATTTAATGTTAAATTATGTGATAGTGGGTCGTTCATGAGTCAGTTTTCATGTGTATTTTTCCCAAAAATTAAATTATTTAAAGAACATACTAGATATTAATTTGTATTATTATTTTATATTTTTAATATAAATATTACTTATTTAACATGGAAAATTATAATTAAATTTATAGAAACTAAAATAATGTACAATATTTTAAAATGCTTCATCTGTTTCGGTGAAAACAAAAGAATGGTTAAAAATTCAAGAAACAACACACATTATAGTTTCATCATTCAAACTAACATTTTTTCATCATACTCTATCTCTCTTTATGCAACATGTTAAATTCCATGAATATCAATTTCATCATTAACTATGGATTCATTTTGAGAGACAACAAAACCCAATTTAAAATTTAAAAATAAGTTAGTAAAATATCAATCAATCATAGTCGCATGAGAGGATGAGTGATTCACAAATGGGTGATTCGTTTCATTAAAAATTTTAAATTGAAATAATTATCTTTCAAAATCAATCTATATTCTCCCCTATAAAAATTTATGATGGATTTACTACCTTTCAAAAAAAATCCCAAGAAGAAGAGTTGGAGGTGTTGTAAACAGACCATTTTACATAAAAACATCATACAAACATGCAAGAAAACTTATATATATTTATTTTTACCAAAAAACCCTCTATAAAACAAGGTATCTCAGATTTAATTTGGATATATAATTTAATTACCAATCATATATGTTACATATCTATAATATATAATAATAAATAATAGAAATTGGTATAGACATTTATAAAATATTTTTATTCTAGAATGGAATCCATGATTTCATACTCCATTATGATGCATAGATTGGTACAAGTTTCATATTCATTGTATTTTATTGGAAATAATTTTTTAATGATATAGGAAATATTTCTCAAAGTAATCACATTCTCTCTTCTTACATTTTTTTTTGAAAATAAATTTCAACTATAAACATTGCTTATCTTCGAAATGTTTTCACAAAATAAAAAATTTACATTAATCATCCATAAATTCTATAAAACTTCTTCCTCCAAATCACTTGTTGTACTCTTCCCCAATTTATGAATCTTTATGGGTAGTTCAATGGTTTCCCAAGTATTTATTCATCATCATCAGCATTGTTTTTGAGAATCACAAGGTCATATCATTATTATTTAATACTTATTATTAAATTTTTGAAAATATTCTTCATATGAAAACTATTTTGAATAATTAATTGGTTATAAATTTTGATAACATTTACCATACGTTTTTTATTCCCTTATAGTGTATAAAATAGGTTAACATGGTTCTTTAATTAGATTGGGTTAAAAATCATGGTTATAATGTTCTATTTGAATGATTTTTTCTGAGTTTCACTCATAAGTTATATAAAAACAATAATTTAATTTCCCTTATCCTTTTGATTCACAAGAAATTTTGGATATAATCTTATGATAATTTTATTACTTGTTATACCTATTTTGAAAGAAAATATTCCAATTTATTGTCATAAAACAATTATCATATTCTGTTGTTGTATCACAATTTCAAAAAATATGGTTTTATGTTTTTAAATGTTTTATCTGGTTGATAATTTCTTCTATAATAATAAATGGGTCTCTATTTGAAGTGTAATGGCTGAGAATTACTTGAATCACCATTGAAAAATATTTTTATTTATTTGGATTGTCTAAATCTTTCATTATATTCATTATTTTCGTTTTGGTTGAAATTTTGGTTTAGTTGAAAAGATAAATCATGTTTTAATTGAAGGGGCCATACATATATAAGGTTCTTTAATTTGATGGAAATGACCACTAAAATTTTCTATTTATAAAAATTGTTCATGATGACCATATAATTGAAAACATTTTTTAGGATTAGGTTGGGTTAGTGAAGTGTTGAAAAAAATAATTATTAAAACATATTTTTATGTTCACTAATTTAAAATATAATCCTAATAATTTCAGAAGTGGAAGTGGTAACTTCTTCATTCTCTTTAAAATTAAAAATTACCCTTATTCAAAATTGTTTAAAAATTTGGGATATGTTTTTAATATGAGTTCTATAAATAACATGGGTTTAACTAACTAAAATTTATCCCATAGAAGAACTATCACAATACTATTTGTATGGAAAAGTAACTCATAAGAATATTTAATCAAAAAAATTCACTATTTTGATGGTATGGGAAACAATAATAGAGTCACTTTAATTATTCTTAATAATCTTCCAACATTCCACCTTGAGTTTTACAAATTCACAAAATTTATTTTCTCACTGTAGCATTTCTAGACGTAAGGTAAAAAAAATAAAGAAAACGTTTTTCAATTTATTCTAATCTCTAATCAATGTATAATGTGAATGTAAACCTATTATTTGTCATATCCTTCAAAACAAAAAGAAAAATTGATAATTTTCATTATATATCTATTTACCCCTTGTTGTTTTACATAAAAAAATTATAAATAAACTATTTAATATGATTTTGTGCATCCCCTCAGAGATGTACATTGGATTTTGGGAGTTTTTGAATGAATAATGATTTTATCAAAAAGGTAGTAGGTGAATCATGGTAATATATAGGGTTTTTAGTATTGTTTTTGTAGGATAAAGCTAATTATATAAGAGTTCTATTATCAACCATTATAATTTAATGATAAAAAGTATTATTATTGATTTACGTTTAATAGATTTTAAAATTTTAGGTTGTATTTGTGTTTTAAAAAATGATTTTTATTTCTTGATTATAAATAATAGATCGAGCTATATATTTATTATTCCTTGTAATTTAGGGTCTAACAGAAGGAAAAGCTACTTTTGAACCCCTAAAAATTATTTAAAAAATATAAAAAATATTGGAAACTTTCCATGAAACAAGAAATTTTTTTGGGATATTTGTTTCTTGAAATAACAATCAATATATCATACACAAGGAAATTGAATATTGAAATACTAGGGTTATCATTTTTAGAGGTTAAATGGTAGGATTCAAAACTATTTCTTTTTTAAAGGATATATTAAATGATATATGAAATTATTTTTGATGAAAATATTAAAGAGAGACTAAGGTAATTATAATTAACGAGTAATTAAATTATAGTTTTTTATATGAAATAGAATTTATAATAAAAAATAGTTTGAAATTACATTTTGTGAAATAATTTGTGGAATGTTTTTGATCTTTGGACACTCCGTTAATTCATTTCATAAAAATATTTCTCAATTTATATTCTCAATATTGACCTAATGAACAATGGATGGACACTTAAATTAATCAAAAATACATTCCAACACCTTAGTATGGGTGTCGATCACCTTATCCAATTGATTAAAAATATCAAATACCTCTAACAAATTAAATATGATTTAACACAATATGATCAATGAAAAAGTATCACATAAAAATTTTAAAGAGCTTGTTAAAGAACCTAAATTTTTAAATTTATTAACAATATCATAAATTTAAAAGAAAAAATATTCTGGAAAACATAAACTTATTCATTTGAAATAAAATTTCCAATGAAATGAGTGATGATTTAATGAAACGAAATCTCATAATGAAGGTTTCCTTAGATCCACACTACCCACAGATTCATGGGAGTTTAGTAAAGAATAGATAAATCTACAATAATTTATTCTTCCTCCTCTATCTATCTCCTAACTACACAAAAAATGCAGTGTTACTATATAAAAATCCTCTAACTGACATGATTCAGCCCTCTCTTCCCAAAACAAATATTGGTTTTTACTCCATATACTTTTTAGGGATGGAATTTTATTTTTATGTCATTGAAACCATTAAGTAACTCTCAGTAAATATTCATCGAAAGGAAAGGCTTTTCCATGATCGGATCCAGGTGGAAGCTATAGAAATTCTCTCTCCATAAAAATATATTGAGGGAAAAATATTCTGTTCTCTAAGTGTTTACTCCCATATAATTCTCCACATGACTATGAATCTAAATCTTCTTTTTATATAAAATCATTTGGATCCTCAATTTGATATCCTAGATTATTATTTGTTGTGTAACCAGTACGGTTGGAATGTTGAATCCTCATCTTCAACTATAAAATAACTTATAATCTTCATAGAATATGGTCTTCTAAAATGGTAGTGGGTTTGATGATCATCAATGCTTCCTTTAAATCACAACCTTCATACATTAGGTGTGAATATTATTTTCCTACATCTTATAAAATTCAATTAAAATATTTATATCATACTTGATATGGAAAGGAAGAAAATATTTTTATATAACTTCTATTTCATAAGAATATTTATTTTCACAGAACTGTCATTTATTAATAATATTAACATCTTACGGAATAGAAAACTTATACAGATATGGTTTTTTATTTCACCTATAAACTCAATGTCATATAGTATCATATTTTAAATGTCATAACATTTGAAAAATGATATATGGAAAGAAATTTAACATCCTACAGTTCTCCACATTTCATATGAAATAGGAATAAAAAAATATGAAATCAATGTCATAAGATCGAGAAACGTCACAAGAAGCAAGAAAACATCTTATGAAAATATAGAAAATTATTATCAAAGCTCCCAAAATTAATAAAAATATAAATTTCCTTCAAAAAAATAATGAAAAAAAATTAAAAAATATAATAATATATAATTAATATGAAATTTTATTCAAACTTAGAAGGGATGGTATTTGAAATCTATACATAACCAAAAATATATATATTTAATGTCCAAAAGGAATGTTAAAAAAAATTTAAAACATGGTTTGATAAATTTTTTCTAAGAACTATTTAAAAATTAAATGCATTAATTTTAGTAAATTAATAATTAAATCCAATGGTCCAAAAATATGGAAGAGATGTATATAATTTTAAAATGACAAAATTTTAAGGATTAAGTCATTTAATTTCAAAAAAAAAGAATAAATATCATCCAAATTAATTATTCATATATTAAATACGTAATTTAGGTTTGGTAGAAGAAGGGGCCTCCAAAAGGATTTGGAATACTCTATAGTTAGACCATTTTATGATAGATAATAATTTCGGAGAAAATGGTCCTTAATGTAATATGACATAAAATTAATCATCAAAAGATATATAGTAAGGTATTAACATAAAATGGGTGGAAATTGGTCATTATTTTTGTCAAAAATTACATTTATAAGATAGTATATGATTTTAAATATGATTTTCATCAATATCAATGAAAATAGAAGGATCATGTGAAAAATAAACCATTGTATAAAGGGAGGAGCATAATATAATGTCACAGGTGACGACCGAATAGAAATAAGTTATTTCCATATAAGATGTACCATATACTAAATAGTTTAAGGTTATATGGTAAGTAATTAATGTTATATATAATGAGTTCTATTTAAAGGATCTTACTTCACGTATTTTAAGTTATTATGTTATGGGCCAATTGTTTATCAGTTTAGAGTCTTGTCGTAAGGTCATCGTTAATCGAAAAGGGTTCATTTCACTGGATATGACATTATTAGAGTGAGAATGCATCAATTTCTATTATTTAATAATTCTTTAAATCTATTATTCATTCATCAATATAATTTTCAATATATTATTTAAAGATAAATTACTCTTGGACCATATTTACTAAAATTTGGTGGTGGGGATAATAATTGGGATGATATTCCAAAAATTATTCTATGAATATATTGGTTTTAAAATATAAAGATTATTATTATTTAAAAAATAAATAAAATAAATAGCCACATTTTCATGACCATGGGAAAATTCCATGTTTTATCCTTCATAGGGAGATGATGGGAAATGATTTTTTCACAGAATTTCTGTGTTCAACAACAAGTTGTCATGTGGAAAAAGTATATATTTTAGAGTCACTAAATCCATTACCTCTCCATCAATGAACCCTTCAATAAAATACCGAAATATATATAACATTTGATTAAATTTCCAAATAATCATTGGTAGGGGTAGTAATTTGAATGGTCTCTCAAATATCCCCCTTTAGGTCACATAATACTTGGGAAATCCATTAAATTAATCTCTTTGGAAATGGTTATATTCTTGGAATAATTCTCCATTATTAATGAATATTCCTTATTGTTTCTTCCTGTACTAGGTCGGTTACATTTTTCCCATTCATGCAACATATTGTTTTACCCTTATGGGAACATAGTGGAATTTGTGATATGAAGACCGGTGTATTAATATTGATATATTTGGGTGGAAATGTTATAGTTATTTATTGATGGGGAATCGATGGTTCCACAACTATATTGAAGAACATACAATTTAATGGGGGATTTTTGGTGATCATCAAGGAAGAATTATTTCTGAAATTCACTCAATGATAGGGAAAATAATATGAAAATTCCTTTGCCCTATTAGCTATGCTACCTCATAGTAAGAAGGAACAATCTAGTATGATGTTTGAATTTCACCATAAAAAAATATTCCCATTGTAACTCTATAATTACATTCCATTGGTTATTATCCTATCTCTACATCAGAGAATCTATTCTTCAGTTGGATGATTTAAAATATTTTCATTTTAAAATAAGTATAAGTCATTATTAAACACATTCCTCCCCCAAGGGAAAGATGGGTGGATGATTATAAGAGTCCAGTATTTGTTTATAATGACAATATATTTTACACACATAGGGATCATAGTCTATCAATATTATTTTTTAATAAATCAATTAGATAAAAGACATGTTTTTATAGGAAGGATATGTATCAGTTATCTTGTCAATACTGATTATTGAAGTATAGAATGCTAAAACCTGTTGAACATCAATCAATTAAATATGTTTTAAATTATCTCTATGAAGAATCACCTCTTCATAACTAAAATATTTCATTATATCTAGATAATACCATATTTATGTATACAATTTATACAATTAAATAATTCTTTTCCTTCTTAGATAAAATATTCAACCATCAAATATTATTGAATGTGGTGAACATGTTCTCATCATCAGAAGAGTAACTCATTTCATGGGATGCTTCTTGTGGTCTCACATAGTGGTATAATTATCATTATGGTAATATTGTGGGGATAAATTCAATATAAGTACATAGTTTTTTTTAGAACCAATCAGAATCATTCATTATCACTACCTCACATTTTTTAATTTCCTCATGTTTTATAATAAAAGAGAAGTATAATTTTTTTCTATCATATTTATAAAAGGAATCAGGGATTATACTATTTTATAAAATAATGACATAATGATGGAATGTGTATGATTAACTATATTATAGATCCTTATTCCGACAAATATTATCCAATTCCTAGATGATGAATTTTTTCATTCTCTGTATTCTTAATGGAGAAATGGAGACACACATTCTGTATGAGAATTGTCATGATCGGATGGAAATTGACCACCATCAACTATTTTTTCTAATAGGTAATTGAAGATGATGTCTCAATATGTTTTGTAATCCACCATATAGTGTTATGGATAGTAATTATTCTATCAATTAATTCTTTCATTTTTTGGTTTCTGATTTTGGGAATTGTGAGTAGGTTATTTTATAAGTAATTAATGAAGTACCTTAGAACCTAATCATTATTTAAGGAATAATATTTTATCTTCATATGATCAATGTTACATCCCCTTAAACATGTCATTTTAAGGGTAATATATATTGTTTCTAGTTTCCAAAACATCATTATCTATGATCGTTTTTCATGATTCTATCATTACATGTCCTCCTAAATAACATCCTCTATAAATTTTTATATAGTTGAAAACTATAGCTACAAATCTCCAATATTTCCATGCTCAAATTATACCAAGATCTCAATGTAGTGAGATATCCTTATAAGGACCATCATGTGGGTTAATGATATTTATCATTGGTGGGGGACTTTGAAAGAATACATTGAGGCTAAATTTGATTATCTGTGATGCCTTCGGGTTATGGTGAACAAGAATTAGTCCAAGGATACTGTTAGTAATCATCAATTGGACTCAAGTGTATTTGAAATTTCAAGGATGTAGACATTCTCTTATATATCAATGGTTTTATTACCCTAGTGGGATTTATTTTGTTGGGTTCTCTAGAATGGATATTTTTTGTTTTCATATATTCTAATAGAATTAGGTTCAAACATAAGTGGTGATACCCCTAGTGATAAGGATTCCTATGAGTTATATCTTGGGTGGTTTCTCAGATGTAGTGGATTTCCACCTCCACTTTCTTATGATAAAAAATATAGGAACTATATTTTTACATAGAGACATTGTTGATGTGGTTTGATATTGGGATAAGTTCCACGTGAATTCATTTATATAGTCCACATGGAATATTACTCTATTTCCACTATCCCTCAATATTTGGATGGTCAGTTTTCATTGTTAGAATTATCCCTTCATAGAGGTACCCTTGAACCATTTCATTCATCAGATGGAACATCAATCACTAGATTGGTAAGAGTTTAACATATCTTTTCAATGATGAGGTATTTTTAAAAATGAAAATGTCACAGGATTGATATTTAAATAATTTTTTGTTCGTGGAAGCTCCCACTATTGTATTTGTAGACTGGAGGATATCCAAACTCTATATATTTTTGTTCATTACTGATTCCTTATGAATTATTTGGGATTATAATAATCCCATCAAGGTTTTATCAGTATTAATAATGTTGGTTAAATTTAATTCATTCATAATTAATGATTCAAGAAGAGTTTCCCACTCTTTTTTTGATGGCATCCACTCCATTTAGGCTAATTATTATATTTTTCAGTCCTATATATCTCTCACAGTTTATAAAATCATGTGAATTATCAATCAACTATGGTGTTGATAATGGAAGCACTTATTGGATTAGTGGATTAGAGGTTATTTGATACCTTATGTGGTATTATTTTATAGTCCAAGAACCTATTATAAAATTATGATATGTTCATAAATCCGCGAAATTAATAATACTAGTTAACCTAGTTGGAATGAATATATTGTTCCCACATTTATTCATGTAATTTGTTTTAATGGCTCACAAAATCCTTAATTTTATTCTATCATGTTAAACTCAAGTGTTCCAAATTATTTTTATCTTATATTGTGTTAACTTGTATATATCATAAAATATCTAAACATATTATATTATAGTAATTGATCAATACATTTAGTTTCTTAGTCTCCAAATGTCCCACATAATACATTATATTGTGAAGATTGACTATGTTTCTCAAAATAGATGCTCTAGTTAGAATGATATAATAAAGAAGAATTATCTTTTGAAAATTATATTCATAGCTAGAATTAATTTAAGAAATTCAAATGTCACGTGATAGTAACCCATTGTCTTTTATACTATAGAATTAACATATGCTACACTGAAGTTAGTTTTTCTTATGAGGATGAGTTACTTCATTATACAAAATTTGTGTTATGGTGAACAATAATTTTAGTTGATATATTATAAACATACTATATTTCATAATGTCATCATAAATCTTCTAATTTCTCAATAATTCACTTCATTCAATTAGATCACACCATAAATATATTATATATTTAAATAAAGACTGGTCTTCATATGACTTACCATGAATAGAATGGACTGAAGAATGAGAAGATCTCTATCACCACTAATTCGAAACAAATTCCCTTATTTGGAATGGTTTTATGCATATAATTAATGGAATGTTTTCAATATCAATGTATAATCATCACTCAACTATTAAAGTTTTCTAGTGATCATGTTTAAATACTATATATAATTTTTTATTGACCACTATAACAGGTAGAGGAATAATGATATCTCATCACATTTTAATCATCATATAATAAAAGTATTGGAAACCTAAACATTGTTAGTAAGAAAAATCATTATTTTTGTGATTATTTGTTATATTAGTTCCGTTACTGATCATCACATGATTCACCTTGGTATCTATCATTATCTCATGAGGAATATTTATCTATTGTAAGTTACTTCATACTTCTTTGTTTTCCAAATGTTGCTCAAAATGATTTTGTTATTTTTATAATGGATTCACTCTATCTAGGACTACTCTAAATACTATGCATTGTTACTGTAAATGGATATCCTAGATGAAGGTTCTTGGAACTTTTTATTATGTGACGATTACATTTACTCAATAGGGATCCCCCATTAAATGGGATTTTATAATGAAAATCACCAAAATTGTGGATAAGAGTGTTGGTGGAGTAGACTAGGGGATTTCTATTCACTAAACCACAATAAATTTCAATTTTCAAATTAATTTCTATAATATTTCTTATTTCCTCTTCATATATTCCTATGGAAACAACTGAATGTGCATTCTTCAAATAGGGTGGTTTAATATTCAATAAAATTTTTAGAATTTAATTCACCCCCCCACTTGAGTAATACATCTAGTCCATATATAAGACAACAATTGGTACTAGAGAATGTGACACCCAAGTTCACATTTATAAATTGTTGAAGTCCAGATATTCATCTTCAAATGGTTGTTATGGTTGATAATAGAGAAATTATGTTAATGGTAATAGCTCTATAGTTCAATGGTGTGAACTATTTTTAGAGAATGATTTTATGACCATTTATCTGAAAAATATTGGTTTAAAATTTTATCTCAAATCTATTAAGACAAATGAAATTCCAAAGTCAAATCCTATAACATGGGATGCTGTAGCGGATGAAAATTATGATTTTGAAAATAATGACACGAACACTATCATATGTGGTTTTGGACCAGATGAGTTTAATTGAATCTATCAATTTCAAAAAATTCATGAAATATGGATGACTAAAAGTGTTTTATATAAATCCATTAACAATGTGAAAGCTGAAATATATTATACATCAATGATTATGTCAGAAACATTCACAATAGATGAAAGAGAGTGCCTTAATCAACTAAATTGAAGAATAAATGAGATTGTAAACAACATTTCTTCCCTAATAACACCTATAATTGAGCCTAAACAGACGTTAATAGTTCTTTGAGAATTATCACCTATGTGGAAAGGAATCACAATAACTATTAGATGATATATAGAATTAAACAATTTCTAGATAAAATACATCATAATAATTTTCATGATGTTTGAAGATAAAATTGTAACTACAATTGAAAAGAATAAAATGATCATGAATGAAAATTATTTTATGAAGGGTTCTACTTCTAAATATGAGAGATGTTGAAAAAGATGTAAAAATCTATAATGCATCTGAAAATAAATTTTTCTTAAGATAATATGAATCAAATGATGAGGTCGCTAAATATGATCAATATTTGGAAACGTTTTATAAAAATATGTTATTATTCAAGAATTCCTTCAATAAGAATAGAAAAAATGGTGACAATTTTAAATGACAAGATGAAATCAGTGTAAAAAATAGGGACACATTAAGGATAACTATCCTAAAATTAAGGGTGATAAGAAGAATGAAAAGGACTAATTCAATAAGACTTGATATAAGAAATATAAATAAGATATGAAGGACACCTAGAGTGCATCTGAATATTACAGAAAGTATATTTATTCATAATTAGATTCTTAAGTGAAAAATTAGAAGGCCAACATATGAATCATGTCATAATCAGATGTGGTACATTATTATTACTCTAATAGGCATGAACATGAATATGTTAATGAAAGTAGATCATAGAAATAATTAAATGAGTATTGCACCGTGTTCAAAATCATATATGCAAATATGAAAAATTAAAACAATTCTAATCAAATTTATTATAATAAAATTATTAGGGAAGAAAAAAATAGGAACAATTAGATTTTAATCATAAAAATTCAAATATAAAAATTTACTACCACAAATACTTACCAAATCAAACTAATGTGAAACCTATAGAAGGAGGCTCAAATTCTCAAATATGATGCAAGTTACTTTACTAAAGGGAAATATTATTTAAAAATAATTCTTGGCCAAAATTTACATAGAAAAAAATAAATCAGACTTGGAAGCCATCTTGAATGGCCTAAATATTATAGAAAACAATTTGTGCCTTTGTCTAAAAAACACATTAACAAATATACTTATTCATTCTGGGGAAAAATGAAATTCTTCTAATATTTTTTATTTTAAAAATCCTACTATTTTTTGGAATCAAAATAGTTTTTCCTTATAAATATTTTTCAAAACAAACTAAAATTTTTTATGGGAAACAAAACCATGTCTGGATGCCTATATCTCTTATTACTAACATTTCCTGACCCCAAATAATTTTGTTCTTTTATTAGTTATTATAAGGTACTGGAACATGAAGATAAATATAAAATGGTTTATGTATAATGTTTTGTTCAAGTAATATGAGTGTATATTAGTCAAACATTTATTATCTATCCAAACTAGATAGAGAATATGTCACATTTGGAGATAATAAAAAAGTACTGATATTTAAAATTGTATCAGTTGTAAATCCGTCGTCGATTCTTATTAGGAAAGAAAATTACATTGAAGGCTTCAAGAAAAACCAGATAAGTATCCCTCAACATTTTGATGATGGATATTTTATTTATTTTTCTATCAAGGACACTGAATTTCTTAATGCTAAATTTATCATGTTTAAAACACCTAGAACAAACAATGTTTACATGGTTGATATTAATTAATTGTGTAGATAGAATTTAAAATATATAATTGCTGAAGTGGATGAATCATTGATTTTGAATAGAAGGACCGGACCTTACGATGTCTATTCCTTGTGAATGATTCATAAAAGAAATTTTATTTCATACTTGAATGATCTTAAATTGGACAAAAAAAGATATGTGATGCATGAAAAATGGAAAGAAAATCTAGTCATATTTCAAACCAATTAAATAATCTTATACCCTTATAAATATAGATCATATCTATATAGATCTATTCAGACCATCTATAACATTATGTATTTCTACTGTGTCACTTTTTTATGTGTTAGTTACTGATTTTTCAAGGATTACATGGGTTTAATTTTTAAGACTCAATAGTGAATCTTTTTCCATTTTTATTTATTTATGTAAACATAAGAAAAATGAAATAAATATCAAAATCATGTATTTCAAAAGTGATCATGGAAGTGAGTTTTAGAATAATGAATTTAATTCTTATTTACCTATGTAATAAATTAAATACACATTCTCTACCCCTTAATAATATTGACAAACTTTTGTTGTTTAAAAAAAGAATATGACTTTGAAAGAAATTTCTAGGAATATGTTATTTGAATATAACATGCCTACTCTTTTCTGGGAAGAGGCTATTAACACATAGTTCTATATCAATAGCAGATTATTAATAAGTCATGTTTTAAAGAAAACACCCTTTGAGTTTTGAAAAAAATTAAACCCTTGGTTGGATACTTCAATGTATTTTGATGAAAGGTTCATATCCTCAACTCCATGGATAATCAAGAAAATATTGACCCAAAACATGATGAATGTTTCTATTTATTTTATTCTATTACCTCAAAAGATTGTAGGGTTCTCAATAAAATTTCATAGATCTTTGAAAAATAATCTCATGTGATGTTTGATTAATGTGATCCCTTATGCCAAACAATGATTCAAAATATTGATAAAATTGATTTAGTAAAAAATTTGAGACATATACATATCTTTAATAACAATAAAGATGATGATTGGAACATGGTTATTTTAAACCAAATCTATTAAGGGTGTATGCTGGTGAACCATAATGTGTGTTTCCTAGAATACATAGAAACCATAAAGACCATCTATTAGAAATAGTTATAGGATTACTCGATAATGGACTATGAACCAGAAAAAACATAATTAATCTAGTACAATTCTCTACATTTTCACTAATTAGAACATATTTTTGTAGAAGAATACATCTCTGATGAATGTTGGTTTTTAGTGATTCAGGAAGAGCTATATCAATTCAAAATAAATAAAGAATTAGAACTAGGTGAAAGAAACTTAAAAAATCATGTAATTGGTACCATATGGGGATTTATAAAAAAAATTATAATCATGGTGTAATAGCTCAAAATAAGGATTGATTATTTTCCAAATTATATAATCAAGAAGAAGGAATTGATTATGAAAAACCATTCTCTGCTATAGTTAGATTAGAAGCAATTATAGTTATTGTTGCATATGTATCGTATATTATTTTTAAATTATATCATATGGAATATAACACTTCCTTTTAAAATTGGTTTCAATGAATTTTACATAGAAAAACCTCCTAGTTTTGATGAACCACATTTTGAAAACACTATTTTTAATATATACCAATTCACTATATGAACATAAACAATCTCCAAGTACCTGGTATAAAATAATAAGTTCTATTATTATATAAAATGAGTTTATAGTATGAAAAGGAGACCCATAATTGTTTATAAATACATATTTATTATATATTTTGTTATTAAACATATATGCTGATGGTGTTGTTTTTGAATCAAAAAATATAAAATTACGCAATGAAGTTTCATTACATATTAAAAAATAATTTAAAATGAGTATAATGGGTGAAATAAATAATTTTATTTAATTTCAAGTATATCAAATAGATTTTTCATACATTTTAAATCAAATAAATAACATATTTAATTTGCATAATATGTTTGGAAATGAAAATAGAAAGACCTACTAAACTCCAATGAAATACAATATCATACATGACTCCAATGAAAATATCATACCAGTTGATAACATGTTGTATTGAGAAATCATTGGATATTATTTCACAGTACTTCAAGTAGAGAAGACATTCTGTTTTCAATATTCCATTATGTATGATTTCAATCTAATCCAAAATAATCACATTTTATTAATGTGAAATAATTTTAATATATCTATATGTAACTATATCTTTTTTTCTTCATTTTAAAAAAACCATTAATTTTAATTTAATTTCATTGGAGAATGTTGTTTTTTTAGATGTAGATTAGATAATAAAATAACATCAGGAACCTATCAATTTAATATTAATTTCCTATTTCCTTGGTCATGTAAGAAGTGAAAATATATTGAACTATCAGCTCCTGATGAACAATATATTTCTTCATTATATTATGTGAACATGTGTTATGTATGAAAGAACCTTTAATGGATTTTTTATTTAATTTTGATTGTCTTCCATTCATATGTTATAACATGAGTTCTATCAATTTTCTAAAGAATTAAATTAACTATTCATGAATGAATAGCATAAATTTAGACATCATTTATTTAGAGATCTTGCAGAGAAAACTGATATTTCCCTAGAATTCATTTTCATAGAAAAAAAATTAGTAATAGTTTTTATAAAGCCTTTCACATCTGGAATATTTGACTTTTTTAAGATAGAATTAGGTATGTTTAATTTTACTAAATAATATTTTATAACATATTTATCTGATTTAAATTAAATATATTATTAGTATTATTTAAATTTATTATTGTGTCACTTTTTGTGGGTAATAGTCATATATAATAAGACACAACACCTAATCTTAGAGACAAATACTATGAACGTTCTTGTGTGACCCATCGATTATCATGAAAAAAAATATTTTGTATCAACTCTATGCATAAACATCTTACAAAACTTTTAACCCTCTTTCCCTTTACTAAAACACTCATTACAATAGCCTTTAAAACCTCAAACCCTCCAAAAACTCTTTAAATGGGGGAAATGAAAATAAATAATTCCTCCCCATATAGAATAATTGAACAAAAAAAGGATCTTAAGGGATGGAATATGTAGAAAAGATATTTATGTTCAATTGTTTGACTAGGAAGAAAATTATTTTTATGAAATTTATAAATAATCCAGGTTTGGAATATGTTTTCGATGATTTTGGAACCATTTTTGTCTTCAAGAAGGTTGTTTATGAGTATTAGGAGTTGGTTGTATTTAATTTTCCTGATAATGAAGTCCTATTTACTCCATCAATTAACTAGGAAAATTTGTCGATAACCTCATTCATATAATCTGAATCCCAAAAAAAACATCATGGTGTGTATCCTTTATTTATAACTGCTTTATATACCTTTAATGGAGTCGCCCATCGAGAATTCATGAATTCACTATTTGGAGCCGCTATCACCAAGATGAGGAAATTAAAAAAATTAGACCCTTTAAGAAAAGGTATTCCCAAATACATCCACTCAGGGATATCTCAATGAAATAGTGAGTCTGAAAATATTATTTTTCCATATATCACGTTTTATTATTTTTTATGATACAAAACCCTATTAATTAGGTATGATATATTCCATGATATATGTGTCATGATCAAAACTAGTCGCTAAATTTCTATTAATTAAGATAAATATTATCTCTTGTTTATTATAATACTACAGTTGTCTTGGAATATAGTAATGAATCTACATTTCATGAGTTTAACGATCTATGTGAATGTTTTTTTAAAAAAGTGGGTTGTTTTTTCAATTTCTCTATGTAATATTGGTTCCCTGGTCCTCAATTACTTGAGTAGACCCTACCTCGACTCTAGTATAGTCTTCTTGATTACATGTGACAAAGGTGATGGTAGAAGAATCATAACATAATAACCAGATTAGATAATTTCATGAGGATGAATAATAACAAGATCTAAGGTTATGATGGGTAAGAATTGGAATTCAGGCAAGATAGTCAAATGATTTCCTAGAGAGCACACCTCGATCCCCTAGTTCAGTACATGTCCATGTTCAAAAAGTGTGTAGTGACCCGTAGCTTAATGTACATGGAAATTACATTACTTTTTCGAAATACTTAGTACATAACAAAAACACACACCCAAAGACCGTAATAGTTTGTGTCTTTGGAAACATGGAATATAATCTTCTAATCATGGTGAAAGATCTTCAACATCTCCCATAAAGATCTTACTTTTTTACCTAAAACCTTTCTTTATATCCTGTGGAAAAGAAAACATAAAAGGGTGAGATCAAATGCTCAGTAAGGGTAAACAAAAGAAATCTCAATCACATCATATTCATAAGAGCATAACATTTTGGAAATCTTAACCTGTAAAAGAGATCATAATATCATAACATGAGATAAATCATAGTAGTGAAATGTAATCCCAATAATCATAACGTAAAACATGAAACTTTGTGTCATACACACATAATCATAGAGAATCATTTCTTATTAGTCAAGACGCATGGCCAAGACTATCTTAGTGGACAAAGTCCATTTCTGAACCGAGTTCACTCCACGTTTCAGCCCCGTTTCACTGAACCGTTTTAACCTGTCGTTCCAGCCATGTCTATCTCATGAGATATAAAATTTTTACCCAATGCACTGGAGGGAGATATAGGTCCCACCAATCTCATAATGATACCATTCATATGTGTTCCACAAAATCATAAATCATATATCATTTCATAACCCATATAATAAAAATGGGATTCTTAAACAAAATGACATCATAAAACAATTCATATAAGATAAAGGAATTCATAAAAATAATTCCATCACAACATAATCAAATCAATGTAATAATAGGGATTGAAACAGAAACCTATATTATCATAGATGGAAAATAATTTTGATAAAACACTTGAACTCCATTTTTGAGGAAAATATCCTTTCTACTTCAAAAACATTTTCCTTTTTTTTAACATGTCATACAATTTTATACTAAAAGAATTTGATTAAAAATAAAATGGAAAACTTGTAAAGGAAGATTCTTATAAATAATGTTTTAAAAATCCATTCATGTCGTATAAGTTAAAAAAACATTCTTCTCATACTTTTGTTGGAAAAGTCAAAAAGTACCTCGTTCGAAAAACGACAAAAGATTCCATTCATATATTTTACTAAAAACTCACCGAAGGGTAAAATTGGATATAAAATATTTTATAAGGATATAAATATTACATATTGAGGAAACATGTATGTGGATGATAAAATACACCCCAGTAAATACCAATGTATAAGCAATCTCGGATAAAAATGAGATTGTGATATTTTCCCTTACCTTAGGTCTGATTTTCTCCGTAAGTGTCCAAACCTCCTATATAATGATTTAAATAATGTTATTGACTTATTCCAGAATAATGCTTATTTTTATGATATCATATATGGTCATATTCTTAGCTTCTTATTAGTAATAGTTCATTACTACTTGTTATTCGGGTGCTTATTACTTTTTGTTCTTATGCGTGATTTGTCGAATAAATTCTTATTTTTCTTTTCAGGTTATAGATACCTTATATCCAGAATGGTATTAGTTTAATATATATCATATTAATTCATTCAATTCATTTATATAATCATTATGCAATGAAGATCATGTAGAACGAGTCGCATCACATCGTGGAGACGGTATTCCGTACGTATGCACAAGCGATGATATCGTTCCCATGATCGTGGAATTGTATTCGAGTGTATATATAATATTTCAGAATCAATATAACTTTACAATAATCACATATAGTTATTATTTACACCATTATAACCATCCAAGTAAGGTGGTGGTGGAAAATAGATTACACCACGGCGTGGAGACGGTATTTCGTAGATACGCACGCACGGTGATTTCGTTTTCAGTAGGATGGATAGATGGTGAAATAGGGTTGTTTCATACCTATAATAACATATCCGTATATGAGTGATACTGATGTTATTACTTCATAATGAAAAACCTAAAGAAGAATAAGTGGAAGAAGAAATAAAGATGAAAGAATCGGTAACGGACATTACCTCTTCTTTGAAGCGCTTTTTTGAGACCTATTTTTAGGGCACTAAAATTGATCATTGAAGAATACCAGGACCTCTAGGATGTATCTAGGGAAATGGAGAGGGGAAATTGGCAGGTTTTTGCCAAGCATGAAGGATCAATGTGGTGTGAGGAAGAGGGGGAGGAGGTGCCCTTTTATAAGGGAGGAGAGGGGCACCTTTGGAAAAGATAAAAATATTATTTTATTATAAAGCCAAATTCGGTTTTAAATAGCTTAAAATTGATTTATTTCGAAGATAAGGTGTGGATGGGTCGAAATAATATAATCCAATATAATTTAGACAAGTTTAGTTTCCTATTTTAACCTTATCATTTATATTTAACATTAAGTTAAATCATTTTACTTTTACCGTGTATTCTTGTGTTCTTACACTATAAGGTTAATAAACATACTATAACAAGCCAAACGAACCCCAAGTTTTTTATTATTAATATATATAACCTTATCTAAGTCATTTTGCAGAACCTTAGATTTTTAGGAATAAAATAACAATTAATAATATAATATTTGTTTTAAAAACTATTTTATGTCAATTTTGACACTATTTAGTAATTGATTTTTGTGAAAATCATAACAGAATTATTAGTTCGAAAAAAGTTAATTAAATCAATACTAACTTGTCATATTAACTTTTAAAATTAGTTTAATTCATAAAAAGTCTCAAATTACATTTATGTGGGTATTTATGACATCAATTATGTCAACATTTCATTCATAAGATAATTACTGCATCATCGTTGTGTCATAAATAAATTAAATTATTTAATATCTTAAAATTAAAAATAAAATATAATTATGTATGAAATTTCTTTAGCTTTATAATTAATATTTATAGTCGAATTTATCTTTTTTATAACCCCATATTTAAAATTATTTACTTATTTAACATTGATTTTAACTATTTTAACCCTTCTTTAAATAAATTAATAATAAAAGTCCTAATCTAATCCAAGTGGGCCTAAATGGTCATATTGTATTCCTAAGGTTGTTTTTGGTCGAATTACACTTATCCAACAAAATTAGTACATGTGTTAGAGTAATAATAATATCATTTTTACCCTTAATTACCCTATTTACTTTTAACCGTGGTAAAAAAAGTAAAAAGTTACTATTCACCAAACATTATTTTCATCTCATTGAACCACATTTTAGTCCTTGATATTAACCGTGTCTCTCGGATTTTCGAAATTCCACTCATAGAAATAGTAAAATTATGTTTTATGAAAATTTCAGTTTTTTAACTACCACTTAGTGGTTTCACTATTAATCAAAAAATTGAAAGTTTCCAGAAAAATACCAAATATTAGGCCTAAGCTACATTTGATATTATGAATTAAAAAAGGATGTCTATTTTACCAAATTAAAAACATATCAATTTAATTAATTAATTTAAATATTAAATCTCGTCGTTAAAACAAATAGCATGTTTTTAAGAGTTAATAACTATCAAAAGATTGACACTTGTTTATGTCTGGTTTAAATGGGAAATTACATCCAATGACCAACATTGTATTAAATGGTAAAAATATATTTTAATATACATTAAAACCACTAAAATTAATAACTTATCATTATTAATTATTTCGATTAAAAAAGTTGTTTTTAATTAAAATTTATTAATTTTCACTATTCATCAGAATATGAAAGTTATCCAAAAAGTACCAAAATTACACCCTAAGATAATTTCGATTTTGCGAATCCAAAAATGAAGTCCATTTCGAAAAATAAGATTTTCAAAATTTCAAAAAGTGGTTATTACTATACATAACGACTAGTTTTAATAATATATTAATAGCATATCATTGTTTAGTGAAACTCGGTATTGTGTACTACACACGCTATCGAGGAAGGTCGTGACTGCGTGTAATGAAAGGCAAGTCAAGGATGCATGTTGTGAAATCTCCTTTGGGTGTAGCGTAAAACACAAGACATTAATGAAATTAAAAAGAATATTTTTCACAAAATCTCGGGGTGTTACATTCTACCCCCCTTAAAATGAATTTCGCCTTCGAAATTCGTCGGTGTTATAAATGGTATACTACTCGAAAGTTTCTTTAATAGAAACCCAAATCATAAAAAGGAATACCAAAACTTTGTTTTAAAAACTAATGTATGAAACGTAATGGTTACCCAAATTAACTAATCCCTAGGTTTCTACATAGTAGAACATAAGTGAAAATATGGATATGGAAGAGAAATCTAACCGTCATGTTCTGATGGAGAGTGGTAGAGAACATGGCTATGAAAAAGACAACAATCACAAAGCCATAAATTTTTTATGATCTAGGGTACCATCTGATTCATCAGATATAAGGGCACTAGGACAATATTTTTGGTTTTCAATATCATTTTCCTAAAGTTGAAGAATTTGACTTAGAATAAATACTTACTTTATTTTGGTACAATCTCACTGTTGTTCATTCCTTGAACAATTTCCACATCATCTCTTAAATAAATGATGTTGAATTTGTTATTCAGGAAGTGTTAGCATATCATGTGATAGAATGATGGGTCATTCCATCTGTCTCAAACAAAAGGTTAGCAAAAGTTATTAAATATACATAAGTCGATCTATAGTGAGATAAATCATATATGGTTTCTAAAATGGACTTATACTTCATATATCATACTGCTTAATATAATAAAACTAGTTTCTACTAAATAGGGACTTCCTGTAGGCCAGTGGTAGGTGATAAAGGCCAGTCACACTTCTGTTGTGGGTTCGATTCCCACAGCTTTTTCCGACGCGATGGGCTATCGCCCATCCTAAAGGTTGTCCTTTTTCTAAAGCTATATTACTATAACATCCCATCAATAATATCAAAAACAAAGTTCTATCCTTAAAAAATACTAACTTATGTCCAACATAATACATTCCAATCTTTAGGCTTATCTAAAATACTTCGGTCCAAGCTCATAGTATAATGAAAACGATTACTTGAAATGTCATCAACCAAGCATGTGAATACCATCATTTATCCGCCATATATTTTTTTGGTCACATTCCAATCCTGTGAATACCTTAATCATCTATTCTCTTGAAAAATGAATACCAATTAATCCTTAGTGAAAACATGAATGCTGTCAAAAGTTATCTCTTTCCTCATACCAAAATCCAAAAATTCTATATATTCAAACCATGATATAAACTTCTCCTTATATCAGTCATGAGCTCTTGAATACTATCAAACATTTAATTTTCTCCTTATCCCTTCATTATGCGCAGATCATCTACTTTCCAAAATATCTGAATAACTTTTCATGGTTACTGGTACCATTCATCATACAATTTGAAAACTTAAGGAAATACAACAGTGTAACAATCCTTAGATGTCTCTTTATTCCATAGTACCATGAGATTACTTATACAACATTACACTGGATAAACAAGTAATCATTCCACTACCTTCTCAAACAATTGACCGAGCATCAACAAATCCTTCATCTCACATATCATTTGTAGTCTCTTCATTTTCATCAACATAAATACTACCCATACGACTGTACTAATTCTCTTCATGATACTTTCCCTTAGGGCATTGGTTTCCATAATTCCCGTACATTCCACATTTAAAACATTTAACCATTGTTTATGTCATAGAAATACCATTATCCTCATCCATGGTGTTAACTAAACCTTTTCATTTGCACTTACTGGATTTGTGTCCTTCTTTTCCACAGCCAAAGCATCTTCCAGTTCCTTTGAAACATTCTCCTTGATGCCACATCCCACATGATTTACATAGGGGAAATTGAACTTTCTTTCCTCTATAATCATCATGAAACTCCATATTTCTCTTATTAGCCGAGTCATGAAACTTACCAAATTTGATTTTATTGATCATATTATCGGATTGCTAATTCGGCATAATAATGATGTTTGGACTTCCAAATCCCATTTCATTTGGTTTCTCATGAAGAATATCATTCCATTGTCTATCATATGCTCCATTATCGTGAATCATCTAGTTTCCAGCCATTTTCTAAAACACAAAAAGAATAGTGTGAGAGGCAAAAATCACACTAGGGAAAAGAATATAATAAAGGGGGAGTACCTTCAATATCTAACATCTTAGGTTTAATTCTAAGATAGTTAGCTTAATTCTAGGACTATAACCTATATGTATACTTAACCTTAGGGTCATCCCTAGGCATACCTTAGAAATATCTCTAGGGATCTCACTAAAGTTCTCGCATCCTAGTTTCCAAAGGTTGACTAAACCTTTCCTCTGATACCAACTGTAGAGACATGAAGCTTAACGTATTTGGACATTACATTACTTTTGCGGAATACTTAGTACATAACAAAAACACACACACAAAAGGACCGTAATAGTTTACTGTCTTTGGAAACTCGGAATATAATCTTCTAATCGTGGTGAAAGATCTTCAACATCACCCATAAAGATCTTCCTTTTTTACCTAAAACTATTCTTTATATCTTGGGGAAAAGAAAACATAAAAGGGTTAGCTCAAATTCTCAGTAAGGGTAAACAAAAGAAATATCAATCACATCATATTCATAAGAGCATAACATTTTGGAAATCTTAACCTGCAAAAGAGATCATAATATCATAACAGGGGATAAATCATAGTAGTGAAATGTAATCCAAATAATCATAACATAAAACATGAAACTTTTTGTCATACACACATAATCATAGAAAATCATTTCTTATTAGTCAACACTCATGGCCAAGACTATCTTAGTGGACAATGTCCATTTCTGAACCGAGTTCACTCCTCGTTTCAGTCCTATTTCACTGAACCTGTTTGACATGTCGTTCTAGCCATGTCTATCTCATGAGATATAAAATCATTACCCAATGAATTTGAGGGAGATATAGGTCCCACCCATCTCATAATGATACCATTCATATGTGTGCCACAAAATCGAAAATCCTACATCATTGCATAACCCATGAAATAAAATTGGGATTCTTAATCAACATGACATCATAAGACAATTCATATAAGATAAAGGAATTCATAAAAATAATTCCATCACAACATAATCAAATCAATGTAATAATAGGGATAGAAACAGAACCCTATATTATCTTAGATGTAAAATAATTTTGAGAAAACACTTGAACTCCATTCTTGAGGAAAATATCCTTTCTACTTCAAAAAAAATTTCCTTTCTTTACATGTCATATAATTTTAAAATAAAAGAAGTTGATTAAAAATAAACTTGAAAACTTGTAATGGAAGCTTCTTGTAAATAATGTTTTAAAAATCCATTCATGCTGTATATGTTAAAAAAAATTATTCTCATACTTTTTTCGAAAAAGTCAAAAAGTACCTCGTACGAAAAATGAAAAACTATCATATATTTTACTAAAAACTCACCGAAGGGTAAAATTGGATATAAACAATTGTATAAGGATATAAATATTACATATTGAGGAAACATGTATGTGGATGATAAAATACACCCCAGTAAATATCAAAGTATAAAAAATCTCTGATAAAAATGAGATTGTGATATTTTCCCTTACCTTAGGTCCAATTTGCTTCGTAAGTGTCCGAACCTCCTGTATAAGGATTTAAAAAATGTTTTTGACTTATTCCAGAATCATACTTATTTTTATGATATCATATATGGTCACATTATTAGCTTCTTATTAGTAATATTTCATTACTACTTGTTATTCGGGTGTTTATTACTTTTTGTTCTTATGCGTGTTTTGTCAAATAAATTCTTATTTTTCTTTTTAGGTTATAGATAACTTATTTCAAGAATGTTATTAGTGTAATATATATCATTTTCATTCATTCAATTCATTTATATAATCATTATGCAATGAAGATCATGTAGAACGAGTCACATCACATCGTGGAGACGGTATTCCGTACGTACGCACGAGCGATGATATCGTTCCCATGGTCGTGAAATTGTATTGGAGTGTATATATACTATTTAATAATCAATATCACTTTAAAATAATCATATATAGTTATTATTTACACCATTATTCCGATCCGAGTAAGGTGGTGGTGGAAAATAGGTTACACCACGGCGTGGAGATGGTATTTCGTATGTACACACGTGCGATGATTTGGTTTTCCGTAGGATGAATAGATGGTGAAATAGGGTTATTTCATATCTATAATAACATATCAGTATATGAGTGATACTGATGTTATTACTTCATAATGAAACAACTAAAGAAGAAGAAGTGGAAGAAGAAATAAAGATGAAAGAATCGGTAACGGACATTACATCTTCTTTGAAGCACTTCTTTGAGACCTTATTTTAGGGCACTAAAATTGGTATTTTAAGAATACCAGGACCTATAGGATATCTATATGTAAGTGGAGAGAAGAAATTGGCAGGGATTGGTCGAGCTTCAGGGCTCAAAGTAGTGTGGGGAATAGGGGGAGGAGGTGCCCTTTTATAAGGGAGGAGAGGGGCACCTTTGGAAAAACTAAAAATATTATTTTATTATAAAGCCAAATTCGGTTTTAAATAGCTTAAAATTGATTTATTCCAAAACTAAGGTGGGTATGGGTCGAAATACCTTCATCCAATAGAATTTAGACAAGTTTAGGTTCCTATTTTAACCTTATCGTTTAGATTTAACATTAAGTTAAATAATTTTACTTTTACTGTGTCTTCTTGTGTTCTTACACTATAAGGTTAATAAACTTACTATTAAAAGACAAAAAAACCCCAAGTTGTTTATTATTAATATATATAACCTTAATTAAGTCATTTTTCCGAGCCTTAGATTTTTAGGAATAAAATAACAATTAATAATATAATATTTGTTTTAAAAACTATTTAATGTCAATTTTGACACTATTTAGTAATTTATTTTTGTGAAAATCATAACAGAATGATTAGTTCGAAACAAGTTAATTAAAACAATACTAACATGTCATATTAACCTGAAAAATTATTGGAATTCATAAAAAGTCTCGAATTACATTTATTTGGGTATTTATAACATCAATTATTTCAATATTTCATTAATAAGATAATTACTACATCATCGTTGTGTCATAAATAAATTAACTTATTTGATGTCTAAAAATTACAAATAAAATACCATTATGTAGGGAATTTCTTTAGATTTCTAATGAATATTTATAGTCGAATTTATCTTATGTATAACCCCATATTAAAAATTATTTACTTACTAAACATTGATTTTAACTATTTTCACCCTTCTTTAAATAAATTAATAATAAATGTCCTAATCTAATCCAAGTGGGCCTAAATGGTCATAGTTTATTCCTAAGGTTGTTTTGGCCAAATTACACTTATCCAATAGAATTAGGACATGTGTTAGGGTAATAATAATATCATTTTTACCCTTAATTACCCTAATTACTTTTAACTCTGGTAAAAAAATTAAAAAGTTACTATTCACCAAAAATTATTTTCATCTCATTGAACCACATTTTAGTCCTTGATATTAACCGTATCTCTTGGATTTTCTAAATTCCAGTCATAAAAGCATTAAAATTATGTTTTATGAAAAGTTCAATTTTTTAACGACCACTTAGTGGTTTCACTATTCATCAAAAAAACAAAAGTTTCCAGAAAAATACCAAAAATTAGGCCTAAGCTATATTTGATATTATGAATTCAAAAATGATGTCTATTTTACCAAATTAAAAACATATCATTTGAATTAATTAATTTAATAATTAATTCTCGTCGTCAAAACAAATAGCGTGTTTTTGAGAGTTAATAACTATCAAAAGATTGACACTTGTTTATGTCTGGTTTAAATGTGAAATTACATACAATGACCAACATTGTATTAAATGGTAAAAATATATTCTAAATATACTTTTAAACCAATAAAATTAATAACTTATCACAACTAATTATTTCGATTAAAAAAGTTATTTTTAATTAAAATTCAGTAAATTTCACTATTCATCAGAATATGAAAGTTATCCAAAAAGTACCAAAATTTTACCCTAAGCTAATTTCGATATTGAGAATCCAAAAATGAAGTCCATTTTGAAATATAAGATTTAAAAAAATTCAAAAAGTGGTTATTACTATTCATAACGGATAGTCTTAATAATATTTTAATAGCATATCATTGTTTAGTGAAACTCAGTATTGTGTACTACACACGCTATCGAGGAAGGTCGCAATTGTGTGTAACGAAATGCAAGTCAAGGATGCGTGTTGTGCAAGCTCCTTTTGGTTTAGCTTAAAACATAATACATTAATGAAATTAAAAAGAATATTTTTCATAAAATCTCGGGGTGTTACAAACTTTTTCCTCAAATTTCAATGAAATACTTTTAGTTGGTCAAGACAATGAAATTTATATAATAGAGAGAGTTTATCCCCTCTTAATAGAGTCTCATTCACAAGGGTTAAAATATTTTCATAACAAATAATTGTTAGGATATATTATAGATTAAAATCATGTAGACGAAGTACCTATGGTTTTAGAAAATAATTAATTCGAGATTAATGAATTGATATCCTCTGAGAAAGGTATTACACTATTCATTAGTGAGATGGAAAGGAATATGTACTAGATATTAATAAAAGTATTTATGAAATTCCTAACCAAATATACATGAAGCTAATGTCTAATTTTGAATATCTAAAATACTAAGTCGTTGAATCCAATCAAGAAGTAAAATTTATTCACGATCAAATGGTGTCAAAATATGAGATTTAGAAAGTGAAGTTGTTTGTTCAAAATATGATGGAAAAGTGTTAACAAAAACCCTTAGTATGAGCTATGAATGGCTTTGATGTTCATTTGATATTACTTAAATTATCATGAGATCTTGATATAATGTCTACATTTGTTGGATCTCAACTATTTTAACTCATATAATGGGAACTATCCCAATATCTTAATAAAAATATAGTTCATGAAGTTATAAGGATACATATTTGTCCAATGGAAATATTTGAATGAGTTGTTAAAGAAAAATGGTGATTTCTTTATTGAAGATTCATAATCTTCAAGAATCCTAGGAATATTATAGTCATGTAAAGATATATCTATGTTTCAGTATCACAAGGTTAAAAAGGATGAATGGCTCATTAGGTAAAAAACATGTATTTTATTAAGTGATAGAGTTGAATCATGTTACTGATAATAGTATCAAGTCAGACCTCTCTGATGATGATGAGGGATATGTTGAATCCTTTGAATAATCGACCGAAAGATATATCATTACAAAATAGAAAGAATTTTATTATGCATTCGGTATGATAAAAAATCAATTTTATGTATTGAAATTTTTATTTTCAAATTATGAAATGTATGTTGATTATTGAAATTTAAAAGAAATTTTTCACAACATGTGTGGATTAGTTTTACAAATCCAGTTGAATTTTGGAAAATTGATATGGTGAAAGGAATTTATTCATATGATGTTGTACATTTTTAAATTAATAGAAGACAAAAAACTATACCATAAATTATTAAACATCATCTATCTTCCTCTCATTTTATTAAGGAAATATATGACCTGTCGGGGGTCCATCAAAGAGAAATTTTAGGGTTTATTAAAGAATTGTCTTTATCGTTACCAAAACTACACAAAAATTTACATTTACCCAAGAATATAACATCAATTTGGATAGGGAAAATAAATATTCTCCCAAAATCAATGCTATACAAGTTAAGTTTCTTCATGGAGATGTTGTCATTCTTGGAGAATCCCAACTAACGTTGTGTGTTTTTTTGTAAGATAGGTGATGTTACTCTGGTTTCATCCTTGTTACCCCATGAACATCTCCTATTTTTCAAGAATCCACCACAAAATTTTATTTTTAGGAAAAGAAGTTGATACAATGTCATTTAGTTTGTGGAATGGTTTCTCAAGGGATGGGTTCTCTCAAAAATAGCTGAATTATGCCACATTTATGGAATTCAGATATTTTAATATTTTTAATTTAACATCTCTCTTGAATGATCATAATGCTTTAATGCCTATACTTCCCTTTCTAGAAGGTTTTCATTTACTCTCCAATAGACCGAAGGCCTTCATTTTTTATTGATTTTTGATATTCCACCTTTTAAGGGGTGAGGTGGAACCCTTACATGGCCCGTCGGTGTAAGTATTACATGGCCCGTAGGCCTTAGAGGAATTCAATTCCTATAGGCTTCAAACATTACATACAACCTAGACTAATTACTTGGAACTGCTCCTCCCGAGCATCTTCATCATGAAATCATCTCTCCACCATCACAGGGTTGTTTGGCTTGGCATTCCCATCCATGCAAAGGCCTGTCCTGATGGAAGGTTCCATACACTCTCATTCTTGAAATCTGTTTAGCTTCTGCTATGGTGAAAGCTCCTTGCTCATCCTCCTTTTGATGTTTTTTCCTTGTAGGTTATTTGGTTTTCTCCTTGAACTATGTTTCCATGTATATATCATATTATATGTAACCATTTTATATTGTGAGAATGGAATAATATCTTCAATTTCTCATAATCATAATAATCCACATAAGACTTTAACTTTTTTAAATTGACTATGTTTCCGAAGACATATTGTCTATAAAAAATGTTATTATAAAAGTACTTTGACTACGTAAAATGATATTCATATCCAGAAGAAATTTAAGAAAGATAAATTTTACATCATAGTTACATGATTTTTTTCTCATGATTTATATTATTCTGTATTGAAGTAATTTTCTCATATGAGGATGTGCTACTCTATCTTAATAAATTTTTATTACGGGCATGAGATCATTAAGTTGTTATCTTATGATGATCTTGTATTGAATAATTTCATTATTACATAGATAATTTCGTGATAATTCACATAATGCCTTTAGAGCATATCAAAAGGAGATTATCTGTTCAAGGAAATATTTGTCTACACAATACATGCAATGAATACAATTTATAAAGAACGATATGATCTATATGATCACCACATACGAATAAATTCCAATATTTTGAATGCTGGTCTGCAAAACCATAATTTCCTATATGATGATGATCATTGTATAATCCTGAAATGGCTGTAAGAGTTATCAGGATATCAATTATAATAATAATATGAAAATATCATTCAACCACTATAATAGGGAGAGAAAGAACGATTTGTGATATCCTTTTGAACATCATAAAAAATGGTGGATAAATGTACATAGTTAAAAAAAACTCATCTATGATTTTCTTATCAGATTTATCAGTTGCACTAATGATCATCTAGAGCTACACTCTGGAGTTTGTCATTTTCTCTAGATGATTTTTTATCTACTCTCATTTTTTGCTTCAAACATTGTGATTCAACATTCCTAAAACTGTTTCTGTTTATTTTATCATATCTCCAATTGGTATAAGAGTTTACATAAGTCTATTGATAGTTCTAATAAAGTGAAATCCTTGTTAAAATCTCTTGGACCATGTATTTATTGATAACTACTTTTACTCAATTAGGGGACCCCAGTAAAATTAACTCTATTTTGAAAATCCCTAAAATCATGGAGAAGATTGTTATATGAGTTGAATAATGGGATTCTTTTCCACAAACCACAATAAATCTCCATGTTCACTTTTAATTCTTTATGTTTTCATATTTTCTCTACATATAATCCTAATTAATGTATTGAACATTCATTATTCAAAGAGGGTGTCCAAATATTCATGAATTTTTTATGAACTCAATTCACCCCCACGTATGTTATAATGCCAATCAATATAAAAGAAAAAACTATAATTGAAATCGATTGCCTGAAAATAATCATTTAATAAGACATTGCACATGGGAAATATATTTTTTCTCATTTTTCCTTTATATGTAGTCACTCCAGCTTAATTCCATAATGGTAGGTACTCTAGAGTTTATAAATATATTGTGAGGTATTGGGAACATAGGAAAGGATGAAATAGGGGTTTTTGATTTGGGATCATGGGAATGTGGAGAAATATTAATGTATCCCATTATACAGAATAATAACCCATATTGTTTTATCTAATTCAACCACACATGTCAGACATTATATGGCCATGTTATAAGGACCGTAGTGGTTTCATTTATTGTCATGCATCCATGAATACATCTATGTAGTTTAACATCACACATAGTGGACTAGTATATTTTGACGTTATTGTATATCCATTGAATTATGGATTGAAGAAATTTTATGCTCATTTAATTAAGAGATGACATATGGGTATATAGATTTAAACGTAGGTAAAAATGTTATTTTACCCTACTCATGTTAGAACATGATGGAATATTATGCTCATCGTATATTTAATGGTATGATCTTATTCTTTTCATTAAAGAAGCGGTTTTGTCATCCCTATGCTAGGGAATGAGTAAATCTTATGCACTTCACATACGGGTGAATCTAATGACCCAATCTTTATATACATGTAAATTACATTACTCTTTCAGAATTATTAATACACTACACAAACTGAATCTCAAAGACTATATTAGTTTAATGGCTTTAGAAACATGGAACATATTATTATAACATAGTGAAATATCTTCAATATATCCCATAATGATCTTTCACTTTTTTTACTACTTAAAACCTTTCATTATATCTTGGGGAAGAGAAAAAAAGTTGACCTCAAATGCTAAGTAAGGGTAAAAATTGATAACATAAAACAATCCACAAACATAATAATATATAAAACATGATCATAAACTTTAAATATAAAAATCATGACTCATAAGATAAATATTAGCAGTTCATAAAGGATTGATAAAAAGGAACACTGACCATGGTAAAACATCATTGACATAAAACCTAGAATTGTGAAAAAAATAATATCATAATATGATTTCAATAATAGAAAAGGAATTTCTGCCAATACTGTCATAGTGGACACTATCCATTACGGAATTGGGATTACTTGATGTTCTAGCCATGTATTACAGAACCAGATTTACTTGTTGTTCCAGACCTATATTATGAAACCATATTTACTTCTCGTTTTATCTATGTTTATCTCATGTGATATAAATCATTACCCAATTCATTGGAGGGAGATATAGGTCCCACCCCTCTCTTAATGAAATCATTCTTATAAGTTCCAAAAAAAACATAAATCATTCATCATGGCATAACCCATGAAATAAAATGGGCATCATAACCATCATTTCATCATAACGTATTCAATATAAAATATTACTCCATAATTAACATAGTAAAATCAATGTAATAATAGGGATTTAAACATAACCCTATTTAAATAACATTATTTTATGTAGAAAATAATTTGGATAAAACACTTGAACATAATTTCTGAGGAAAATATCCTTTCTTCATCGAAATCATTTTCTTTTCTCAAAATTACAGGAAATTATAGAATAAAAAATGGTTAAAAATAAACATGAATTCGTGTAAAGGAATATTCATGGAAATTAGAAGTTATAAAGACATAAAAATTCGTTCATACTAAATATGTTAGAATACATTCTTCTCATACTTTTACCAAAGAAGTGAGAAAGGAATTCATATGGTAAATGAAATAAAGATTCCATCCAAACCATGTAGTAAAAGTAAAAAATGGGTAAAATGTATTTAAACATACATATAATAATTGTAAACATTTTATGAAAACATTTTTAGGAATTTTTTTCATTGATGATAAATATACCCTTAGTAAATACTTAAGTACAAACAATCTTGGATAAAAAGGATATTCCAAAATTATCCCCTAAATTTATTTTATTATGATTAATATGTCTCCAAAACTGATGAATAATAATTTAAATAATTTTACTGACTTATTTAAGAATCATAATAATTTTTATGATAACAATTATGATAATATTTTCATCAGTTTGTTAGTAAAATTTCATTGTTACTCGTTATTCGGGTATTAACTTCTTTTTGTTTTTATGCATGTTTTGTTGGATAACTTCTTGTTTATATTTTTATGTGATAGTTATGTCATTTAAATAATTCTATTAGTATAATATATATTATATTTATTCATTACTTTCATTTATATAATCATTCTTTACTGAAGATTATGTAGAACAAATCACATTGCACTATGGAGACTGTGAGTCGTACGTACGCAAGAGCGACAATATCATGCCTATAATTGTTGAATGGTATTGAATTTTAGGGTGAACTATATTTTATAATCAATATAATTTTATAATAATAATAATAATATATAGTTTTTACAACCATTTTTATACCCATTCAGGTATGTTTGTGTTGAAAAACATTTTATACCATGGTGTAGACACGGTAAGCCTTACGTACACACGCATGCTGATTTTGATTATCATAGGATGGATTGAAGTTAAAATATGAATGTTTCATATTTATAATAAAAAATCATTATATTAGTGATACTGATACTATTTCTTTATAATGAAACAAATATTTAAGAGGATTCATATGAAGAAATGTTTTGAAATAATCGGTAGAAGAGATTACCTCTTTCTTGCTGTGCTTCCTCTAAATCAATTCATATATCCCTAGAGTTGGTAATTGAAGATAACCAGAATAACTAGAATGAAAATAGGGATGTATAGGAGGAATATTGGTAGGGTATGGACAAAATGTAAGGCTAAAAATGTAGTGAAGTGTTGAGGGGGGAAATTCCCTATTATAATTGAGGTGAGGGGCACTTTTGGAATCCTTAAAAATATTAATTTATAATAAACCCTAACCCCACTAAAAAACATAAAAAATGACCCAATTTATAAGATGAGAAGAGATATGTTTGTAATATCAGTAACCAAAAAATTTTAGATATGTTTCTATGTCATTTCAAAACTTATCTTTACAATTTAACAATTTGTTATTCTATTTCATTATTACTAGGGTAATAAATATTTCAATATTAAAATGAGTACATTATTTGCATATATAATGTCTATTAGATCATAAATAAAACATTTATAACATTCTAGACCAAATAATAATTATTATAATTTTTTTTAAAATGATTAATGATTTTTAAATAATTTAATAAAACACTATTTTGATAAATAATCAATAGTGTCAATTTTGACATTATTAAATAAATTTATTTTTGTAAATATAAATATAACAAGATAACCTAGAACCAACTATTTTATTATATTCCCTTGAGTTCAAGGTTATATATAAAATTCATTTGATATATAAATTATCTGAAAATATATTTAGTTCAATATTTTTAATAACATTTATTTGATATCTCAATTAATAAAATAATTACTACAATAATTTTGTGTACTTATTTAATATAATTATTTGTTGAGTAAGAACTAAAAATAATATAATATAATGAATAAAAATTTAATATATATAATGATAATATATTTAGTCTAATTTATCTACAAGAAAATCAAATATTAAAACTATTATACTTATTAATGTATGAATGTGACCACATTAACATTACTTTGAATAACATAATATAAAAGTCATAATCTATTCTATAAGTTTCCAAATGGCCACGAGTGTGAACTTTGGATGATTATGGTTGATATATACTCAATAAATATTATTTGGTAATATGTTTTGAAATTTTTTCAGTTATATGTATTTTAATAAAATTATTTCATTGATTTCTCATCAATTATTTAATTTTTACATCATCAATGAATAAGACATTAGGGTAAATATATATTTTGTAAAAATTAAAAATAAATTACCATGATGTAGGTAATTATTTTATCATTACATTGAATATTTTATTTCAAAGATATCACCAGGTTATCCTTATATTAAAATTATTATACATATAAGAAATGTGAGTTTGACATTTTGTTAATTTCCATGGTTTTATTAATAACTATTTAATTTACATAGTCAACTGGCCATTAAATTACTATTATTCGAACCAAATAATTTAAGGGTATAATTTTATTCATCCAATAGTTTTTTTTTCTGGTTTATGATAATTTTATTGTCCTTATCCTATTATTTGTTACTATAATTTACCTGATTTACCTTTAACCGTGTTAAATAAAAATTACTTTAGTTATTTTTCAACGTATCAAAAAAATTAAAAGTATCCCATTAATATTATACCCAACCATTGATTCCAAATATATAATACATTTTTTAAAAATAAAATCATAGAATTTGCAGTAATTAATTTAATATTAATCCCGCTGTCCGAATAAAAAAACAGGGTTTTGTTTAAATGTTAAAACACTAGAAATGATTGAAATGTATTTATATATGAATTAAATATATAATTAATTACAATTAATTAAATTGTATTAAATTTTAAAAATATATTCTATTTATAATTTCAAACCATTAAATATTATAATTGAACCATATAAATTTTTGTGATGAAAAAATAATTTTTGAAATAAAATTTAGTATATTTTTACTATTCATCAACATATAAATTTCATCATAAAAATTCCATAAAATAAACAAACATAAAATTTGATGTCTCGATTAAAAATAATCAATTTAATTTTTAAAATATAATATATAAATTTGTTAAAAACTATATTTAAAATTGGTGTGTCATCCAAAAGTTGGAAAACTGCATTTTTTAAATAAAATACTTCTTTTATCTGAAATATTTAATTTTTTCTTATATCATGTCCTATAAAATACATAAATTTATTGTTAAAGTTATATGAAATTCAATATAAGGTTAATTATATTCATAAAGTGTAGTTTATATCCCATTAAAATGCAATAATTTATTAATATATCATTGATTATTGAAACTTGGTGTTGCGTACAACGCAAGCTATCGAGGAAGGTAACTCTTGCATATAACACAACCCAAGTCAGGGTTACATTTAATGTATGATTATTTGGTGTTTCTTATAACATAATCCAAACATAGTTCTTTTATACGTTGAACATAATCTATAATCAGTGATGTGTGAAATGAATTATATCAAAATAACAAGAAATTGTGTTTAACACAAGACAAGAATAGTGTTGTGTATACTACAGGATAATAAAATGATTCATATTATGCAAGCTAATAATTTTGTATCAGAAAGAATAATATATCAGTGTAATTAATGAGAATTCATCTCATAAAATGATTGGGTGTAACATTCTACCCCTTTAAAATTAATTTCACCCTCAATATTCATCGGGGTTATAAATGGTTTACTACTTGAAAGTTTCTTTCATATAAACCCACATTGTAAAAGTTGATACTAATACTTAATTTTTAAAAGTAAATTTAGAAGCCTAATGGTTTCCCAAATTAGCTCATCACTGGGTTTCAACATAGGATAACATTGGTTGGAAGTAAAAACATGGATATGGAAGAGAAATCTAACCATCATGTTCTAATGGATAGTGATAGATAATAAGGTTAAGATATTATTAACTACAATAAAACCATGAAAATATGAAGATTTAAAGGAAAATCTAATTCTTCAGATAAGAAGGAACTATTAGAACATTTTCTATTTTCACAATCCGTTCCCAAAATTTGAATAATTTTTTAATGAGATTAAATAATTTCTTGATTTTAGTACATTATAAACATTGTTTGTGCATTGAAAAATTTCCACTTCAACCCTTATTTATTGAAATGAAGTCGATTTTTTCATTCTTGAAATGTTAGTAGATCATGCGATTAAATAATAGGTCATTCAATCTGTATTTATCAAAAAAAAAACAGAAGCACATGTTATCAAATATAAATAAGTCCATATATGGTGTTATTAATCATATATGGTTACAAAAATGGACTATACTTCATATATAATACCTCATAAATAAAATAAAACTAATTTAAACAAACAAGAGACTTATCTTAGGCCTGTGGTAGGTGATAATGTACTGTCACACTTCAGTTGTGGGTTCGATTCCCACAGCCTTGTTCAACCTAACGTGTTGTCACCCATCCTGTGGGTTATCCTTTTTCTAAAACAATACTATTATAACATTCAATAAATAATATTAAAAATAATTTTTGTCCTGAAGCAATTATACTTAATGTCCTTCTTAATCCATTCCATCCTTTAGGATTATCCAAAATACTTCTTTCCAAAATCACAGTACATAAAAACAATTACAAGAAAGTTCATATAACAAGCCTATCAGTACCATCATTTAACCCCCACATATCATAAGATAAATCCTATTGGTCACATTCCAAACATTTTTAATGACTTTATAATTCATTATCTTGATTCATGTTAATAAACTAAATTACCATATATCCTTATTGAAAAATGCAAGTTTCCTTATTTTGAAACTTATTCGATATATTCCTTAAGTCCCATAAAGTTTTATACTTCATCCATGATACCATAACCCTCTTGTCGACAGATCTATAAATAGTTCCCTTGAAACATGAATCATAAAATTTACTTATTCAAATACAATATATATTTATCTGAACATCATTATATTAACATACATGATATATTAAAGATTATCATTCCCTTATTCATGTGTTCTCTCAGTATATCACCTTCCTCATAAATCACTTTTTGGATCCTTAGAACTATTTGACATATCTTTTCTAATCCTTAATGAAAAACGTATACTAAAAAAATTATATATTTCATTATTCAGATAACATAATATTTTAATTCTGAAACATATAAACCTCAATCATCCAACATTGTTCTTAAACCATTACTTAGGATCCATCATCTTCTTCTTTCCAAAAATATGAATAATTTATTATGGTTTATAAATCTCAATATTATTAGGTTTAAGGAAAATAATACTCGAAGAACATCACATACCATTCACATGTTATTTAATATCTTTTTATCCTAAGAATTATAAAAAATACTTGTAACATCATCATAACTAACTTCATGATATTTCCCCACAGGAAATAGGCCATCACAATTACCATACCTATCACATTTGAAACCATCAATGGTTAACTATGTTATTCATAGTTCTGGTTATTAACAAAGAATAGAAAGAAACTTTTGAGATATACAAACCAGATATTTGAAACACATATGTACCAATAATTACATATAATATCTCAATCTTTGAAATATTCAGTTTGAACACTAGGTTAGTTAATATTATCACAAAATCATTAGGATTTTCACATATTCTTTACTTATACTTTGGAAATCCCTAAAAATAACCATAGAAGTATCTCTAGGGATATAACGAATGTTTCTGAGTCCATGTTTCCAAAGGTTAACGAAACAATTTCTCTGATACGAACACTAACGATCCAAGGCAGACATAAAATGACATTACATTACATTTTTAGAATTATAAATACATGACAAAAATAGATTCCCAAATACAATATTAGTTTAGTAACTTTATAATAATGGAACATAATCTGATAACTTGGTGAAATATCTTCAACATCTCCCTTAAATAACCTCCCTTTTTTCCTTCCCTAAAACCATTCATTATGTCATGAGGAAGGGAAAATCATAAAATGGGTGATCTCAAATTCTCAGTAAGGGTAAACATTGAGAACATAAAAAATTCCTAGACATAACAATGTAGAAAACACTGACATAATAGTTAAGTATCCATCCAAATCATGTTTCATGAAATAAATTAAGGACGTTCATGAGACATAGGTCATAAATGAAATTAATCATGGTAAAATAGAATTTGAATAAAACATAGAATTATGGAAAAACATAATCTAATAATTTTATTTCAATAATAGCCATAGTATTTCTTCTAATACTAGAATAGTGGAAAAAGTACATTACTGAACTGGGTTTCATTCTATTCAATCCATATATTACTGAACCCAATTTACTTTCCATTACATCCCTATAATACTGAACCAGATTTAGTTGTTGTTCTAGCCATGTTTATCTCTTGAGATATAAATCTTTACCCAATTAATTGTGGGAGATACTAGTCCCACCCATCTCATAATGAAATCATTATTAAATGTTCTACAAAAACATAAATCATTCATCATGGAATAATCCAAGAAATAAAATTGGTTTTTTAAACATCATTCCATCATAACATAATCCATATAAAATACTATTTCATCATTAACAGAATAAAATCATTGTAATAATAGCGATAGAAACATAACCTTATTTAAAAATCATCATTGTAGATGGAAAGTAATTTTGATATAATACTAGAACATATTTCATGAGGAAAATATCCTTTATCCTTCAAAAGTGGTTTCTTCTCTCAAAATGTAGTGCAATTTTAAAAGATAAATAATTTGGTTAAAAATTAATATGAAATTTTGTAAATGATGATTCAAGAAAATGAGGTCTTATGAAGACATAAAAATTCGTCCATTCCATACATATTAAAAAAGCATTCTTCTCCTTGTTTTAGTGAAAAAATAAAGAAGTACATCATATAGTAAACAAATGAAATATTCCTTCCAAACAATTTAGTAAAAGTAATAAATGGGTAAAAATGAATTAAAATATACACTCTTTTGAAATAATTTTTTGGAAACGTGTATATGAAATATAAATATATCCCAAGAAAATCACAACTAGAAAATTATTCTACTCTAACAGACCTATTGCCATGATTTTACATCCATGGATATAGTTGGCTATTGCCACATATTTAAAAGTGTGGCCATATGCCAGTTTTCCATCCCCTATAGACATGGTTTTCAGAACAGTGGCTATAGGCCAATTTTTTCAAAGCTCTATAGCCAAAGATCTCCAAAAATGTGGATATAGGGATCTTGTGCTTTTGCAGGAACAAAAATTGACGCCAAAAAATTGGTGGGAAGCCCTACCGCCACGGTTTTAATTTTATTCCCATAGTTTTTATAAATATATATATATATATATATTTGAATTTTCTTGCGGTGTAGTGGTGATTATACTGGATTGAAAAGGGGAGGTGTATGGATCGAAACTTGCTGGTGAAATTGTTTTATTTATGCTCTTCCCATGGTTTAAACAGTGGCTGTAGTTCAACCGCCACATTGGCCAATTTCAGGGCCTATTTCCACAGTTTTCAACACTTTGGGAATAGGAAAATACACACTACCATGAAGACACATGCCACGCTTGGCCAAAACTGTGGACATAGCCTATGGACAAGGTTTTCGGGCCTATTTCCATAATTTTGAAACATAGAAATAGTACATTTATTCTAGTAGTAAAAAACTACATATAAATTATCTCAGATAAAAAATGAGATTCCGAAATTATCCCTTACATTATGTCTGATATGCTTTGTATGTATCTTAACCTCTTGTATAATGATTTAAATAATGTTTCAGATTCATTTTAGAATAATAATAATTTTATGATAACATTTATGATCTTATTTTTATCAGTTTGTTAGTAACATTTCATTGTTACTTGTTATTTGGTTATTAACTACTTTGTGTTATTATCCATGTATGGTGGAATAAGTTAGTATCCCTTTTTTAGGTTATACTTATATAATTTAAATATTAGTATTAGTATAATAAATTTCCTACTAATTCATTCAACTCATTAAATTCATTTATATAATTGTGTTTTAATGGAAATTTTGTTGAACGAATCCCATTGCAACGTGGATATGGTAAGTCGTACGTACCCACGAGCGAATATATAATTCTCATAATTGTGGAATGAAATTGAATTGCATAGAGTAATATATTTTAGAGTTAATAACATTTTATAATAACGATAAATATTTATTACATACATTTTTATACCCATCCTAGTATGTTGGGGGTGAAAAATAGATTACACCATGGCATGGACATGATAAACCATACGTACACACGAGCGATGATATTGTTTTCATAGGATTTAAAGAGGGTGAAATGTGGTTGTTTCATATATATAATAACATATCATTATATTAGTGATACTAATGTTATAACATTATAATGAATCAATAAACGAAGTGTATTTAGAAGAAGAAATAAGTTTTAATGAATCGGTAGAAGTGATTATCTCTTCCTCGTCGTATCTCCTCTAAATATCTTCTTAGAGCACTAGAGTTTGTCATTGAAGATGACCAAAACTTCTATTTTGAAAATAAAGATATTTATAAGAAACATTGGCAGGGTTTTCCGATCTTTTAGGATCAATATGAAGTAAAGAGTTGAGGGGGAAGTGACCTTTTATAATTGAGGTGAGGGGAACTTTGGTAAATCTCAAAAATATTAATTCATAATAAAATCAAAACCCAAATGGAAACATCCAAAAATTACCAATTATGAATATGAGATGATTTTGTGTTGTAATATAATTATCCAAAAAAAATTATACATGTTTCTATGTCCATTCATACATTATATGTTCAATTTAACTCTTAGTTATTCTATTTCATTTTAACAAGGGTAACAAATATTTCAATTTTAAAATGGGTAAAATATTTGATTATATAATTTAAATTATATCATTAATAAATAATTTATTACATTTCTGACCATATTATAATTATTAAATATTTTTTATAATTATCTATGATTTTTAAATAATTTAATAGAACCCAATTTTGATTAATAATCATTAGTGTCAATTTTGACACTATTAAATTAATTGATTTTTAAAATTATAAATATAAAATGTTAACTTCGAACCAACTATTTTATTATATTCCTATGAGGTCAAGGTTATATATAAAATAAATTTGACATATTAATTGTCTATAAATATATTTATTTTAATACTATCAATAACAATTATTTGATATCTCTATTAATTAAATAATTACTAAAATGATTTTGTGCAATTATTTAATATTTTTTTATTATGTATGAATTAAAAATAAAAAACTATAATGAAGATAAATTTAATATATTTCATGAAAATATATGGAGTAGAATTTATATACAATAAAATCAATCATTAAAATGTTATACATCTTAAATTACAAATGTGACAACATTAAAATTACTTTAAATAATATAATATAATGGTCATAATCTATTCTATATAGCTCAAAATGGTCAATATATTGGCATTTACATGATTATGGTCTATATATACACGACCAATAAAATTTGGCCATGTTTGTTGACATTTTTATGGTTATTGGGATTTTAATAATAATTATTGCCTTGATCCAACATCCATTAATTAATTTTTTCATAATCAAAGAATAAGACTTCAAGGTAATTATTTATTTTCTAAAAATTAATAATAAATTACCGTTATTTAGGTAATTGTTTTATCTTTCCATAGGATATTTTTTTTGAAGATATCTCTTGGTTTTCACTATATAGAATTTATTATACTTAAAATAAATGTGAGTTTGACATTTTGTCACTTTCATAGATTTTATTAATATATTTATCCTTTTTGATTGTCAAGTGGCCATTAAATGACTATGTTCCAAAACTAAGATGATAAGAATATAATTTTATTCATACACATGAATTTTGGTATGTTTTAGGATAATTTAATTATCCTTATCATATTATTTATTATATTAATCTACATGATTTACCTTTAACCGTGAAAAAAAATTACAGTAGTTACTATTCATAATATCAAAAAATTAAGTAAACTATTAATAAAATTTGGACCAAATGATTCAAAATATAGAATACATTTTAAAAAATTAAAATCACATATGTTGCAGTAATTAAGTTAAAATTAATCATGTTCTCCGAATGAAAAATGGGTTTTTGATTAAAAGTTAAAACATTGTAAATGATTGAAAAGTTTTTATTTATGAATTAAATATAAAATTAATGAAAATGAATTAAATTGTATTAAATTATAACAATATATTCTATTTAAAATTTCAAACCATTCTGTAATTTAATTTTACCATATAAATTATTTCGATGAAAAAATGTTTTTTTAATTAAAATTTAAAGTATTTTTATTATTCATCAAAATATGAATTTCATCAGAAAAATATCAAAATTTCAACCAAGATAAAATTTTATGACCCACTTCTAGAAAAGAATTTTATTTTGAAAAAGAGAATATATAAATATGTTAAAATCTAGATTTAAAATTATATCACCGTCAAAAGGGGGAAAGACTGCATTTTCTCAAAAATACTTCTTTTATTTGAGTAATTTAATTTGTACTTATATCATGTCCTATAAAATACATAAAATAAATTTTAATGTTAGATAAAATTCAAAATGGGGTTAATAATATTCATAATGGCTAGCTTATATCACATTAAAAATAATATTTTAATAAAATATCATTGTTTAGTGAAACTCGGTATTGCGTACTAAGAATGCTATTTAGCAAAGTAAATTTAGCATGTAACATAGGCCAAGTCAGTGGTAAATTTCATGAAATCTTACTTTGGTGATTCATATAACATAATCCAAACATTGTTATTTTATACATTAAACCAAATCTATACTCAATGTTGCGTTAAATTAATTTTATCAAAATAAGATGAACTTGTGTGTAACACATGTCAAGAACAGTGTTGTGTATACTGAAAGCTTATACAGTTTTCTTATAGTGTAAGATAAACATTTTGTATCATACTAAATAATACATCAAATTAATTAAAAATAATCTATCTCATAAAGTCTCAGTATGTTGTGGTGAAATATTATATATCTTTCTTGTATTAATCTATGAAGGAATTTAATTCCCATAGAATAAGGATGGATGGTTTATCTTATTCCGTATTAATAGAGTATCATATTAACATCACATATCGGTGTTAGATTATTGTGTCGGTATCATATTATGTTCGATCATGTTTGGGAGATACGACCTCACAAGAGGAAGATGGTATTGTAATAGTGCATGGATTAATCATTAGAGATTCAACATTTTTATCATATATGAATAAGAATCAAAACCCTTGTATTTGAGGATTCATAATTTAAGGACATGTTATAGTATTGATCTAAGAATTTTAATATCATATGGCTAGGTTAACTGGGTGAATGCTAATTAGAATTCTGTTGGTGTTGGAATTACACTTGGAGAAATAAATTCATGTTTCACATGATATATTGGAAAGGTGAATGATTTATATAGATCAAGAAGAGAATCTAAACATAATACATATGATGAAAACAAGAGAAATATCCCCAACAAAGTAATATGATGAAACCAAGATGACTATATTAACTTAGGGAGTATATAAAAAAGTAGTATATAAATTAAATGTAATTATGTAGGAATTATTCATGGGATTCCTATATAAAGAATCTCTCTTGAAAAGTATTTATATAAAACAAATCTTATATAGTAGTGGAAATATTCAAATCAAGAAACCATTACTACAAGATGCTTGAGTCTTGTAAAATATTTCATTAATGAAAAAGGATGGGTTTCCATCAAAGGAGGCATAGATTCCAGGAAAGGGATATTTTTATAATTAGTCCACCCTAGGAAAAATAGTAAATTGAATGTACCATTGGAATGTGGTCATGATGAAATTTTGAAATCCCAAATTCTGCACTAGATTAGGTTCTTATGATAGTGTGTAATGATAGTTAAATACATTTATTTGATGTTTTCATCTCTAAAAAATTGTAAAAAACCCTCCATTATATAATATCATTGGAATATTTTTTTAGGGATTTTATACAAGAGGATTAATTAAGAACTTATATCGGAAACACGGTTCCACATAGTTCAAATACAGTGATTTTACATTTCCCTCAGGAATATGTTCCATGATTACCTAAATATTTTCCTTGAATTATCATAAAAACTATATGATTTTTCCTTGAAATGTGTTCCCTTAAAGTCAATATCACCCTATTTAAAGTGTTTTATAGGGTATTTACAGTAAGCACCTCATAAATAACTTTTCTAAATCAATTTTGTAAAATATTTTTACATCAAAAAAATCATTATTATGATACCACTAGTGATTTTTAGTGTGCATGAATCTTATATGTCCATAAAATATTTCGGCAATATCATTGTGAAATATTTACACGTCATTGTATTGTTACGATACCATAATTTATTCATTTCATGGAATGAAAAAACATTTCATCATTAAGATAACAACACAAATCCACAATAGACATCCACTATGATGCCAAAAATTTACTCCCATCCAATTAAAATCAATCTACAATAAAAGATAGAGTACCTTCAAGGTAAAAAATTATAATTTTTGGAAAAATTCATCCAATAAAAAAACATTTTTTATGGAATAAAATTCTTATTCCATGAAGATATAATTATAATACGGTAAAATGAACTACACCCTTAATTATATAGATTTCCTATATCATGTGTTTTCTTAGAGAACAATGTGACAAGAAGATCCCCAAATATGGGTTTTAATGTTTTGAAAATATTTTCATCTGAGAAATATGAATTTCATGACTTACATATGGTAGGTGGTTTTCACTACCATGATTCTAAACTATTATTTTATTATAAATATATATCCCTTAGTTAGTGGGACATGATGTGGAACATTGAGAACAAATTTTCATATTCTTCATGCACAGTTTACTTTTCATCCCATATTTGACTGCTATTATATGAGTGACAGTCATATCATGGATTCTAAAAAAATTATTGGGCTTTTATTTTGTTAGTGTTAATAACAGAGAAAAAATTCTAGAGATCATACTTCATCTCTCACTCTTAGATTATCTGTCTAAAAATAATATAAATTATCTATAGGATTAATATTGTTTTATATTGGAATCATGAATTTTTAATGGAATTGGGCTCCTTTCATGAATTATAATGCTATTAAAAAAATTTATCTTAATATGGAAGTATTTTTATTATTTTAGTTTAACATTGATTTTCTTTTAAAGCACTACTAATTTATTAATTCATAATTATTGATTTCACATTTAAATTCATTAATTATGTGGATCTTTAATTTATCTTCTAGAATGTTATTTTGACCATCTCGATGATTTTAATTTACTATTACATGTAAATTTTTAATATTTATTTCTTAATTTAATTACAGATGGGAATGAAAATTTTTTATGATATTTAATTCATGGGATAATTAATTATATTAAATAATGCAATTAAGTGAGTGTTCCATATATGATTTGTTATTGTACATGTACATTAAATGACAGGGTGATGAATATTATTTTTGTTAAAATATTATAATTTGAAGGATAAATAACATAAAAAATGAATAATTTTTTTAGAGTTTATATCTATTAAGTGCACATTTATTTTCTAGAAATTTTGGTATCTCAGGGGTATGTAATCGGGTATTTAATAAAATATTATTAATTCTAATTAATGGTGTGTTTATCTGAAATGTTTGATGAAATTTTTTTGTTAAAATTGTGTGATGTATTGTAAATTCTTGTTGGGATTCAATAAAATGTTGATTTGTTAATGTGGTTTTGAAAGGAAAATATATTTTGTTATTTTATAGGGGAAAATCATTTTGTGGACTATGTGATTAAAAATATTTTTGGTTAATTCTTTTTATTTGTTTTGTTGAGATGGGTCATGAGTTTTTTCATGTTATATGATAAACAAATCTAGTACAAGAGTAGTGTTTATCTATTTGGTGGATCAACCTAATTTTTTATAATGTGCTAGCTTGGTCAATGACCAATGTAGAATAATTATTATTAAAAAAAAGGATCACATGATTATAAAAGATCCGAATTTTTTTAGTAAATCCATAGGGAGGTCCTCCAACCAAGTTGTGAAATGTTTTACTCCCATATTTGAAACACCATTATCCTACGTGTTCAAATTACAAAAGCAATGAGTAATAATATAGTTCAAGTCCATGAGTGAAGGAAGATTGTCCATCCAGTGTGTTGTAAGAGGCCACATGAGGTGCATCACACCATTCCAAATATCATAAACACTACTAGTCAAATCACTTTCAATCTAGTTATTATTCCATCCATGTTTCTTGTAGAAGGATATATCATAGATCACACTTATCATTTCTGCTTCCAGAGAAGAGGAGATGCCAAAATTTTAACAGAAACATCCAAGAATCATCTCATAGTGTTTTCTAAAAATAGTACCAAAACCCAAGGGGCCCAGGTTTCCTTTAGATTCACCGTTAACATTTACATTAATCCAGCTAGGGAGTGGAGCTTTCTAGAACACATAAAAAGTGCATATAGCATGAGTATAGACACCATTAACCCCAAGAAAATTCAAAATCCCAATGTCATTCAATATGTTGTTGAAAAATAAATTTTGAAGTGTAGTATCTTCCAGAATGTCAATGAGGATCCAAATCCAGCATGCATTTAAAATAACCGAGTAGTTGTTTTGAATAATAGCATTCCTGTCATACCAGAGCAAATTAATCAGTTCTGTAATGGTAGTTATGAAACATATCATTATTTTCTAAGAGGATTAAATATCCACACAATGTTTAAGTTGAGAGTTGATTGAGTCATTATGTAACTTTCTACACTCATCAAAATCAAGCACATAATTCCATCGAGTAGTAGCAGTACAACGAGAATGAAAAATATGGTTAATTTCTTCACAATTTTGGTTAAAAAAGAAAATATTTTGAACAAAGATGGATCTGAAAAGACTGATGACAACTGTCAGTGGGAACACTCTAGTGAAAAATACGCCAAACAAGAGTGAATCTCTAAGGTTTTAACAATAATTTACCACTAATTTTAATCCATCTAAATTCATATTCGTAGATAATAAATCCATGGTTGTAACAAAAATTGAGTCCAGAGAACAACTAAAATCATTTTGGTAGATCAATCATGATTTTGAATAATATCATGAGATGGGTATTGTGTTTTACCATTATACTATAAAGATCCACACATTTTTCTATATAGGATATTCATTTTGAGTTTGATAATTATGAAAGGATATTTCCTGATCATGGATTGTTCATGTTTGAGCATGATAAATATTATTCCCTATTTATATATATGAATTTATTTAAAAATATATCAAAATTTTCACTATAATTGTCCAAATAAATTATGGCATGGTTTTATGGTGTCATTCATAGTACATGATGATATTTATTAAATTATATTAATTTTTCTAATTTCATTTAGGATATTTAATAATACAAATAGGAATGTTCTACGATCCTAGAGAAATTTAAGATATTATTAGGTATCATTTTAAAATTTATTTTCAATACCATGTATATTCACATATCATGAATGTTAAGACTTTACTTTTGTAAATTTTAAAAGGGAAAAGGAATTGGCATGGCAATGGAGTTAGTGATTGGGACTAAATTAGTGATTTTTAAAGTGTTCAACAGAGTTTATAATGTTCTATTTTTTCATTTATTTAATAATTTTTGGATATATGAATTAAATTTGAATGTATTTGGGATTTTTCCTATAAAGGATTTGAGTATTATAATATGTGAAAATGATGGGGATTTATTTTAGAGGATTATTATCGATGTTTGGTATCGCTTTTCACTATGTAAGATTATTACCTTGATTTCTATTTGTCTAATTATAATGATCCATTATAAGGGTTTGTCACCACCCAAGAGATACTATAGCACCTCATCTTAATCCAAAACCCCTAGTATTTAGGGAACCAACTAGAAGAAATATTGCATTTCACTTTGGTGGAATAGTCTCACAAGGGTGGGTCAATCGACCAATCGTTCATGTGAACATATTAATTAAAATATATTTTTACAATAATTAATTATATTTCAAATCAGATATTATATTTATCTATTTTATAGTCTTCATTAATCTCAAGGGTATATACCATTCATAATGAACATTCTATATTCTTAAATTCATTAATATTTTTTATAAACATAACCAACTCTTGATTTTGTACATATTAGTACTCTATTTATGGATTTTTAATACCATGAATTCATTTATTCTTTATATAAAACAATTATTCTCTAATATTTTAGAAAAATATCCTACATTAAAATATTTTATCCTACTAGTTAAATTATTGTTTAAGACATCAAAAAAATAAACTTTATTTAGGAATAATTTTCCATTAAATTGTATGTATCTATTTTCACTATTTATAAAATAGTTAATTTCACTATTTTATGATTAAAACTTTTCATAAGACTAAAAACCCATTTCTTTTTATAAGATCATCAATTATATATTATTTTATATTTTATATTTATTTAATATTGTTCTCAAAAAAATTATCTTTTCCAATATTCTACTCTAATTTTTAAAATTACTTCATGATGAATATATATTTTGTTGACCTTCATTACTCTAATTTATGTTTTATGTTCTATTTATTCATCCAAAAAAATATGAGGTAACATTTCTGACAATTTGGGTTTTTTAACAGTTAAATGTAACGAAAAAAATATTTTACCAATGTTTTCTCTTATATGTTTCCATCAACAACTCGATGATCATTTTTTAATTTCAATTTTTTAAAATAATAATCTAGATATTAATTGTTCATGACGACTCATAAACCATAAAAACATTATAGGAATATTTATTATAATTATTATTTTTATATAAAATTGTAAAAATATCCATCATGGAAATAATAAATTTTGTTACTCTTTGATATCAATATTTATTAATTTTTAAAACCACATATAATTTAATTATTTTTCCCATTTTAAATGTCAACATCCTTCAAGGGTAGCTCTAACTGATTTTGAAGAGAAATCAAAAATCTATATTTATATATCTTATTACTAATAACACTTTTATTATTTTACAATTTTATAAATGTCACTAACACTTATTCTATTCTAATATTTAATTCATAAATCAATTTACAGTTATATGCTTAAAATATTCATTATGTACAATTTTCTATAGAAATAAAACTAATTTCATAAACATTTATGGACTATATTTTACTTATTTTACCAATTATATCTCTTCCACTGGATACACATGGGGTTATTTTTTATTTTTAAATTTCAAGTTATTTAAAAAAAATGTTTCAAGATTATTCAAAATTAAACCAAAATAGTCAGTTTTCTATTTAAAATTTTCAAACCACATTTTCTCTTTCTATTGTTGTAATTATTTAACACTTATAATTACTTCTGATAATATTATTTTATTTTTTACTTATTCATATATTTTATACACATATTTATTATATATTTATTTGGTTCACTAGAAAAAATAGAGTGATCATGTTTCATTATCACTTCATAGGTGGACTAGTACTCTTAATGTCATCTAGTGTCACTTTTCTTAGATATGTCTCATATTTCACTAAAACATATGAGTATGTGTGGAGATTAAATCTTTTTAGTATTCTTTTTAAAATCTTTCTCTTATAAATTATGTTACCAATTATCGTAATGTATTTAAATATATCTATATCCTACTTAAAAATGACTCCAATTACTTTGTTCCATATATATTTTTTTAAATAGTATATGAAAACATATAATTTTTCAAATCATACATTTTTTCACCTTTATTTTTGTTAATAATATTACACTATAAGTCCATTTAATTTTATTATTACATTTTCTTCTTATACACATTATTAATTTGATATCTTATAATGATATTTTTTTTTCTTTTCATATGCTTCAATTCTATCTTGCATGTGTTTTTCAGGGTTTGACTAAATATTTTTGACTTTTTAATTAGAGTGGTAAACGTTGGAAAAATAATTAAACTAGGACGTAAAAATTAACAAAAAAACATGATTTTACCAAATTGACATTTTTCACCATCAAATACAAAAAATCTGAGAGAGTACAATGGTTTTTTCATAATCTCAATATTAAGAAATAATTATTTAATATTAATCAACACATATTCTATTGGATTTGATATCATTTTTTTTGTAAAGTGGTCTAGGTCCTAGTATTTTGATGTTTCCTAAGAGAGGGTGAATCGAGATAATGGTTAGTTATTATTTTTTACACAATTTATTATATATTATTATTAATATTACCACAAACCCACTCTAATTGTTTAAATAATAATATTGTAAAGAACAAAAAAATTTCATAGTAAATTTGTTAATGAAATTATTCTAATCATATCTTTTTTATTACATGTGATTGATTCATCATAGAAATATATTATAATGTATATATTTTACACCATGTAAAAAATAATATCACCTTTTATTTAATAATATAATTCTCTAAGGAGTTATGAAACATTTTTCCATTTCAAATTTCCATCCATCGATATTCCAAAGTGTTACACAATGGTTTTTATAAATACCATAATTCAAAAGTCTATAAAACATTTATTATTATTAGGTGCATCATAATTTAATTTTTTAAAGAAAATTCCATCATTATATAGGATTTCATAGGATTTTTTTAATTTAAAAAAGGTAGTGTATACTATGAGACATTGTGGATGATGATATATTCTGAGACTCAATAGATTACAAGGGTTTTCATTTTATTCTTAATCCAATAATAATGGTTTTACTAGAAAACGTAGTGATGAATAATCCTAGCAATAATTTTTATTCGTCATTCATGTAACTAATGTATACCTTTGGAGAAATAATCCTATTAGTTTCATTGCATTTATCTACCTCAATCACTTCAGATGAATATAAGGCATAGTTACATAATAATAGTGATACATTATATTAATTTTTTGAATTAAAATAAAATTATTTATGGTTAATTATATTTTATATGTAATGATAATTTCCATAATATTTGGAAAAAATATACCAACTAAAACCAAATGTTTATACCAGATTGAATTCCATTTTTGGATTAATGAATTCTGAGATTAAAATAATGAAAATGGAATTTTCTGGAACACAATAACAATCCCCCCAAACCCAGGATCTGTGATCTACTATAACTCATACCTACCATTCCACAAAACCAAAAATAATAAAATAATCTCGCAAAAAAAAATTAGTATCTTGGGAACTATGTATATATTAATCTTCAAAATAAACATATAACCCAAAAACATTCATTTCCATCATTTTATACCACATATAAAATAATATAAATATATTTAATTCCTATGATATATAGAGAAAATGGGGAAAAATATGAAAGTAGTGAGATGAAACAAGAGGAAAGGTATAAAACATTAAAATTATGCAATAAAAAGATATTAAAAGATCATAAGCATGTGAGATACATTTACATGGAAACATTTCTTGATTAATAGAATAAGATCATGAAATCATAAGATATTATTATTGGTAATGAAAACAAGATCATAGATCATGACATAAAATTAATAATGGATGATAAATATACTTTATCATAAACCATGAGATAATTATCATAACTCATAAGACAATAGTCAAGAACCATGGTGATTTAAAATAGGAATGTGGTGAAAGAAGAATACAGAATCAATAGACCATCATGAAATAGTGTATAAATTTAACACCATCATGACCAGTCAAAAAAATGTAAAAAGATAACTATATATATGATATAAAAAAATTGTTTGAGGTTTAATACAACCGAAAGGGGAGTTTATTTTAAATGTGGAATTTATTAGAGTTGAGATCAGTGTATTGGATGTGATATTCTTTTATTAGTGTGAATTTTTTTCAGTACATCGTGACAATTTTAAAAAAAATGTCCATATTCAATCTCAGGAAAATATTAGTGTATCAGTAGACATGAAGATTATTCATAAGTTTCAAAATGATCATAAGATGTTTTAGATTTTTTTTTGTTTTTATAAGATCATCATGTTGTACCCATATTTATCATTACATAATATGTCTATATAAGATTTACTTTTGAATAATAAAAAATAGGTATCACTTCAATTATACTGATTGAAATAATATTTTTTGATTCAAATATAATATTTTTTTTTAATTGAACCTTTTGATCAAAAAACATCACACCACACCTCGTATGCTATGAAATTTCATGTACACATTTGTTTTTGTGGGAAATAAGGTTTTCTTAAAAGGTTGGTTGGTTGAGATGAAGAGTAACATACCATACTAAAATTCTTATGGACATGAAATTTTGTTTCTTATAGGGATTAAATGACTTCGGAGATGAAGCTGAAATAAATATTTGTTACACCATGATTAACCATGATTTTGAGTCATTTTTAGTATTCTTCCTTTGAAAATTAGACGTTTTGGTATTTGAATCCACATTTAATTCCATGATATGTGGTAAAATTTTATTTTCATGTTGTTTAATGATATTTCAAAATGGATAAAAAATGTAATTTTTGAACTCAAATTCTAATATCCTTGAAATATATCTATGGTATCTAGAGGTTCAATATTAATACAAAAACATACAATATGTGGTAGATTTTTTTAATGGATGTTCCTCATTGGATTAAAATTTGAAATTAAAAAATTAATAGACTAAAGAATAATGAACATGGTTATTGGTGTGGGAATGTGTGTAGATATATATAATATAGAATAATATCATAAATTAATTGTGATAAAGATGAATAGAAATAAAGAGAAACCTAATAAGTGGATATTATACTCAGAAACTATATTATTGAAGTGGTAATGATTAGAATCATAATTTTCAGGAATCTTTTGAAGATTTATTTAATTATTTTGGGATGTTCTGTGAATTTCATATATTACCTTATTGATTATATGTTATTTAATTTCACATAAAATTTGATTATTCTGTGGTGATGAAAAGAATATATCAGGGGGTTAAAGAGTGAGTTCTTTCAAAAGTTGATGATAAGATCACTGTGTGGAGAATATAAGGGATATTAATACTTTTTTATAATAAACTATGGTAACATTGGAGAGTTTAAAAATTGTTTTTATTGTATCATTTATTATTAGATATATATATTTTATGTGATCATGTTAAATCATTTGACATAAATTTATATAATCCTTAATTTCAAGGAAAATTCATTCTCAATGAACATATAAAATTATATCTAGTGGATTGGGAGATATTTCATTTTTTAAATCATGACATAGATATAACAATTTATTTTCATTTTAAAACATTTATATTTATTGTGATCACTTCATTTATTTTTATTAGTGGTGTAATTTCATATTTTATAGAATAATATCAATAAAATTTATTAATGCGTATGAATTAATTTGGTTACTATAAAAAAGTTGATAAATATAAAAATAGTTGAAGGTTGTTTAATGGTGGACTGTAAATTAAATTGATATATGGATTCACCCCCCTCTCAAACACTACAAATTGTATAGATGAGGATTCTAATAATTATTGGTATCATGGTATCCAAAAAATCGTTTCACATAACATGTTTTCCTAGAAAATAGGGTTTTTGAGATTGGAAGTGATGATTCATCACTCCTTATAAATTTAAATTTCTTTCAAATTTATTATCCACAATGGATCATATAAATCCAAAAAATATAAACGGTGTTATAATGATTTATGGTATGAAATATCACATTTGGAATGATATAGTACTTCGATACATATTATCCATTAGATTAATTTTTTTGGAGTTGTAACAAAAGGGTATGTTTCTAATTTGAATAGTGTATTAATGATATTGTCTGGTCAAAAGAGAAATAAGAATGATTGTTGTGCTTAGAAGGAAATTTTTTAACCAGAATCATTGATGTGTTTTTATCAAAATCATGGTGATTACGATAGAAATAAAACATGAAAAATGTTTTAGAACATATTAAAAGGATATATGATGATAAAATAAGATTAATTACAGATTGTGTGTTTGATGTATTATGAAATTTTAATTCATGATGAAAACATTTTAATAAATTATTCCCAATAGATAATGAGTTATAATAGTATCAAAAAAATTAGATTTTTTTAATTAAATTTATACATTAATCAGGTGTCCATATGATATGTTTTATTTGGTTTGGGTTATGGGTATTTAAATTTGGATTTGGATGGTTTTAGAGGACTTTTTATAAGTTCACATTTGGAAAATGATTTTCCTAAACCATTCAAATCCACCAATAAGAAATGTGGTTAAATAAAATGACGTTTTGGGTGGTACAGGTTTCGGGAATATGGTTTATCAAACTATGTGGGACCTATTATAAAACTATTAAACATGTATTAGTATCTAAATATATATTTGGTGTATTGTTTGAAAACACATGTGGGTTCTTATGTGATCCTATAATCCTTTCGAGGTTGGTGCATTGTTTGTCAAAACATGTGACCAAACTCTGTATACATGAATTTATGAAGTAAATATCTCTTTTATCAGCCATTATTTATCTATTTTTTCATTTTATTCTTCTTATTGGAATAACTCTCAATATTTTATACTCTGCACCCCTTACTCAATAATTTTATTTCCTTCTAATCATGAATATGGTGGATACAATGGTGTAGATGATTGAGAAATTATGTATCTGATCCATGAACATCTATTAATGGTATTTATTCTAGATATAGATCTTTTGCCATGAAATTAAAAATATATATATCATTTTATTTCCCAGTCTATAGATTTAAATTATATAAAATGAATTATTCATACATCTTTTTTAGAACATTTTGAGATCTAGAGTTTCAAGGACACATCTTGTAATCAATCACTAATCTTAAACCATCAGTAGAATTAGATTGGTATTTTTGTTTAAACCCATATCTTTTTTTAATGTAATATTCTAGAATTTCATTATTGAAACATGATTTTTTTTATTTGGGATGGGTTTTGGGGATTAATGGTCTATGGCATTAATCTTATTAAATCTTTCTGTGAATTAGGCATCATCTCTTGAAAACTATTAGTGTTTTCCCTAATGTATTTGTCGTAGGATATTTCTTACCATTTTTATTTCCATGTATACACATTTTCACTTATGTGATACTTGTTATAGCATACTTTTTTAACAATGTTTGATAGTGATCATATTTAAATATAGTTCATGTGACCCATATATGATTATTGATTCCATGATTATGTTTGTGTATCTTATTAACATGTTTCATTGTGACCACATATAATGGTATGTTGCAACTGATACTCATGATTTTGTGTTAGGTTTATCATTTATATGTTTTACCATATTATGTGAAATTATCATGCCTTTGGGATTTTTTCTTGTAAGTTATATTAGGTGGAATATTTTGATATGGTTATCTTTTAGAATCAAGGGTGTTCAAAGCTATAAAAGAAATTTATTATTATATTTTCAATTAAAACATGGATGATCAAGGAGTTAGATAGCCATGTGACCATATAGATTAAGTTTATTTAGTATTGACGGTGATGTCCTTTCCATATTTCATCCAATTTTTGGGTCCAAAATATAGAGTAAGTGATAAGTTCAATCAAATATGAATTTCCTAAAGTACCACAAGAAAATATGTATAAGGAAAAAAATCATTAATTTTTGTATTCAAAATGTTTCAGAGATTTGATAAAGAATGTTTCACCAAATATGGTTTAAAGATGGATGAAATTCAATTAGTTACACGATCTCTAGAAGTTCCTCAAGATGAAAATTCACATAAAAATTTCATAAAGAATGTTAGTTTTGTGAACATTAATGATGATTTATACAAAAATACGATGGGGAGGTTTAATGTGTCCTTATATGGGGGAACCTTATATAAATAGGTGGACACTAATCATATGAGAATTAAAAAATGGTTTTGGAAAATGGATGGTGACTTGGATTTCATGAAAGTTATATTTGAACATAACTCCTATATAAAATAAGAACTTTATGGAAATACCACTTTCATGAATAGAATTGTCAATAACTAATTGATTATAAGGATTTTTATAGAATTATTCTCATTAATTTTTTAGATGGTTATGAGTTTTTTAAAAGTGTGTAGTTTCGTAAAATTTTATAGTTAATTGAAACAAAAATATGGTTTTATAAAAAATTGTGTTTCACAATATATTCTTATACAAGAATACTTAAAAAATGGAAATGTTTTTGGAATGTATTTATAATGGCCCAACCCTATCGAGTCCAATAATTTTGAGAATATGGTCTTTGAGGTGTTTTGAAAGGATAATGTGACTTATTCCCAACACTTTATAAAATTTTTATTATTATGAACAGTGTTTCCAGCTGTTGGTAGGCCATCAATCAGTAGGTTCTACAATGTTTCAAGCTTTCATTAGGTCATCTATCAGTAGGTTCCATTGTGATTCAAATTATCAGTATGTCAACTATTAGTAAGTGCTAAAATGTTTCCGGTTTTCGTTATTCTGTGTATCAGTTGGAGAAAAATGTTTCTAGTTATTAGTAGGTCATCTATTAGTTGGTGATATACTATTATCTGTTGTTTGTAGGTTATCTATCGGTATGTGCTACAGTATTTCCAACTATTGGTGGCTCATCTATCAGTATATGTATATTGTTTCCACCTTCCTATTGTTTCTCTTAATTAATGTTATCATTGATGTAAAAGACATTAAAAGCCTGGTTTTAAGGGATTTAAGGCTGATTCAAATCCCATAACCCTTATCATAATTTTACAAACTGTTTCGGTTCCTTTACTTGGTCAAACCTCGTAGTCTAAATAGATCCTCTTTTAATGGAATATCTAAACCATTTTAAACAGATTCTCTGTTTTGATTTTCAAAAGGGTTCGATACCTTCCTATCTATTATTCCTTTTTATTTTTCCCTAGTATGAGATGCTTGGAACTTTCCTCCAATAGTATTCGTTTGATCGAACTGTAATCCATGGATCATTTTCCCCTTGAAGTTCGTCCTATTTCGTGTATACCCCCTTTTTGGTGAAACCTGGAAGTTTTGATCCTTCTTCGATATAATTTATGTTCTATATCTGGTCTTCTAGGTTTCCCAACATTTTTCAATCCATTTCTCATTTCCATTCATGTGTATTTGATCTCCAAGTTTCTAATGGACCATTCTTGTAATTAGATGATGTGGTTGTGTCATGGAATCCTCGGGTGGACGCAGTCATTGAGGGAGACACGATCGTGACCCACTATATTTTCCCATTCTCATGAAAAGAACGTTGGAAACATTTTATGGTAGGTGATTCATGTCTTCAATACTTTTTACATGAAATTTTAGAGATATCATGTTTTATCCCACTAGATCACAATAAAATAGACACAATAAATATTTCAACCTAATTAATTAATTGGAATTAGTATACTAGCAATTATATTGCCTCTTTATTTGATAGAAAGTGTGATATCAATGATTTTCAGGTTTATAATTTCATTTTTTATGGAAATTGGTTATGTACTAAATTCCCAAATTAATTGATAATGAATTGGATAATGATAAAGGGATATGTTCAAGGAATCTGGTTTTTTATGGTAATTTGATGATAATCAAATGGATGTAGGTATGGATGTTTAATTGAATCAGTTAATTACAGATGAAATAAATAGCCTATTTTGGGTTAAAATATTATTCCTTATAGGGGACTGATTTTACCCTTCTCTTTTAATGGCCAACCGGTATATTCTTTGAAGCTATGAGTGCTCGTTCTATGTGAATGATGAATGCCATATTTAGGGCCAAGAGAATAGTTTCAATGTTGATTGTTTCCTGTTTCATGTGTTGTGGTGTGAGTCTAGGATGGTTGATCCTATAAATCTTTTACAGTATGTGGGGGTAGTGATATGAAGTGGTTGTGGCATCATTTGAATCCTAGAGTGGTGATATGTATTGGTTTATGCAGGTGGGTGTTGGGGAGGACACAAGGGATGATGGAATGGGGTGATGATGGGACTACCTGTTGGTATGAATGTTGTGATCCATGTTGAATATGTTGTTTTTTCACTTTTTTTACTTTCACCATTTCTTAATGTAGATGGTCTTTCTTACCCTCCTTCCAATAGAGGTGAAGGCACGTAGGGTGTGCCCCATGATTTCTGTGTTTATCCTCTCATGGTTAGATGAGATTAATCTCCTCATATAGGTGGAAAATACTCAAGGGTTAGTTCACCTACCCACCATGTTCATCCCCATATTCGTTGTCTTTTTTTAGGTTTTTGAATAATTCCAATGAATATGGATATATAGAATGTGTTAAAAAATTTAAATGAATTAATAATTGTTTAACTCAGGGGGATGGAGCTTGCTTGAATGTAATGCTGAGGTTGTGACTTTTAGAAGTTGTGGAATCAGTTTGGTTATCCCTAGAGGGCATGTAATTTTTTTCTGATGGTATTTAATTGTAATGTGGAGTTGATAATGGATATTAAATTGTTAAATAATTAATTTACATAAAGTTAAAATGAAAAAAAATTGATAAAGTAACCTAATGTGGCTATATAAATGGTTATGTGATTATATGATAAATAGTCTTAGTGGTGGGAGTCTACAGTATGAGAGAAGTTAGAAGCAGTTGAGTATAAGACATGGTTTTTTCAATTGTGTGGTTGTGAGATATAATATACCATGCCCTTTTTGTATTTTTATATGCTACTCCACCATGTCTGTTAGGGAATCTGTAACCACGGTGATTCTGAGCCCTGTGTGGGTGCCTTTCTCAACATCTTAGTGGGAGGATGGATTGCTGATGACTGCTTTTAGCTCCAATCTATTCTCATGGTAGTTACATGTGAGAGTATGTATAGTGGATAGTTTTCCCCATATAAGTGTGTAGAGGGATATAATATATTGTTCTTATTTCACACACATATATCCTTGATATAGTTTCCCAATGGCTACTATAGGTATGATGTGTATAGGCAGTAGTGTATTGAGGATCCTTACTCAGTGTATGGGATTTAATGGCTTGAGTTATAACACTTGATGTACGATATAAATTATACAGAGTATTGTGGCTCTCGAAAACTACCTGTGTGGTTTTGAGAATGTTGACATGGTGTCCTATGTTGCATGACGTGAATGTTGTGGAGCTTCTCCAAATTGTTTTTGGGCTAGACTTTTGGATAGAGATGCTTAGGATGTGTGACATTAGGGAAAACTAGCAAACCAATGGGGAAGTTGTAGGAGGGTACCCATTATGTTATTTATTATATATGTAATGCCCCATCCCCAGATTCCCAGAGTTGGTGCATTATTTTAAAACACTGGCATAATTATAAGGAATCAACTCTCGAAGGACTGATCAGTTTAGAAATCTTGGAAAATAGATTACATAAATGAACATTACATTACATAATAAAATGAAAAACAACAAAAAAATTGCCTCCATTTACCACATTAATATCCCTTAGACTATCCCTATAGGTCCTTCATAATATAATTCTTTTCATCCTAGGAAAAAAATCATAGAAAGGGGTGACCTTAGATGCTCTGTAAGGATAACAATATAGTGTAAACATTTATAAAAAAGCATAAAAATTAATGGAAATGTAAAATAATAAAACACAACCCTTTTAAACCTAAAATACTGCATAATATGGCCAATATAAATCAAATAATTCCATTTAATTAATCCCATTGATATTATACTAGTCTAATAATCACATGCAATATCAAATAGCCAATTTCATAATGATGGAATGCATAATTCCAGACTTTATAACCACATAGTCAAGGCCTTGTGCCAAGAATAAAAATAAGATTTTGTCAAGGCCTTATGCCAAGACACTATTTATTCTTGTGACATCAACTGATGCATCGATGAGTTATAGAGGGCTCCACCTGTCACATAATAAATCCAATGCATTTCTCATATGAAAAGGTTTAAACATAACATAAGTATTCGTATAAAAACTAGAATATGAAATGAAAATACATTATCCATAAACTGTGAAGGGTATAAAAATAAGACATCCATAGTCAATCATATCACAAAACCATCAATAAAATTTGGACAATTTGTATCATAATAAATCAACTTCAAACAATTTTAAAATTCATCATAGGATGTTGGCATACATGTAAATTATTTGTAAAACTCTTTGAGAGAAATATCCCTTTTTCATGGAAATATTTAAAAGTCGTATAATTTAGAAAGGAAGACCTTTAAATACATTATTGAATCGAAGTGTCCCATACCACATTGAAACTTTTTAATGGAATTAAAATTTTACAAACATGCATGTCTATATAAATAAATCCTTCAAACCCATTTCAAAACATAGACATTAATGAAAATGATTTAGAAGTATAAATATTTAAAACATTTAAAATGATGATATAGTTAGAGTGTCCCTCTAATAAAATCATAAAATATTACTTTTGAAAATATTTTTAGGATACACAGATGTTGAGGATAAAGAGGTCTCAGTAGATACTCACATAAAAACAACCTTGGATAATGAAGAGATTGTAGAATTAACCCTTACCTTGCACTTTCCATTGGCCGAGGGTACATTTAACCTCTTTTATAATGACCATAGTATGTTATTAAATTATACCAGAACAATATTCACATTTATTATATCATACATGATTCAATTATGACTTTATACTAACTATATAATAATTATTTCAATGTTGAATTATCATTTCTGGTAACAATCGATGTCTTTATCGTACATGTTTTAACCTGTAATTCTTGATCGTATCACATAGATTCCTATTTAAATTCTTTTAGAATATAAAACATGATTTATATATCATATATAAATATATATAGAATATAAATACATATAATAGAAAGATATATGAAATGGAAAACACCATTTCTGTAGACGGTTGGTCGTACATACGCATAAACGTTGTTTCTGTTTTCATATCTTATTGAATGGAAGTAATTGAATAAGTTATATGTAAGTACATATATATATATATCCAGTAGCATTATTATGTCATATATTACATACTTATTAAGAATATATATTTTTATAATCATTGTTAAATGGGTAATGTGGAAATGAATCTCATCACGTTGTGGAGACGATAATCTGTAAGTACACATGAGCGACAATATCATTATATTGATGGTGAAATAATTTGTAATTAGATGTTATATCATATATAAATAATCATTAACATTCTATATTTATTATTTACATCTGTTATACTCATTATTATGCACATCGAGATAATTAAGTTTTTGAATAACAAACTACACCACGACGTGGAGGCAGTAAGTCGTACTTACGCATGTATGGTGACTTTGTCATTTATAGGTTGGGTAGAAAAAAAATATTGTTGTACCATATTTATAATAACATCAAATTATATTGAAGGTACTTGAATTTTTATTTTTTTATGTAAACAACATTGAAAGACGAAGTGGAGGAAGAATATAACTTGAAAGTGGGTGGTGAAATTATTACTTCTTCTTCGGGTGTTTCATTTTGAGTGGATCAAAAGGGATCCTTAGGATCAATCTTGGATAAAAGTAAGAACTCTAGGTTGATGTGAGGAATTTTGGGAGGATATTTTGGTAGGTTTTGGCCAATCCAAATGGCTTTGGAGGAGTGATTTTGAGAGAAGAGGAAGTTCCCTTTTATAAGAGTGTTGAGGGTCACTTAGGAAAAGATTAAAATATTAATTTATTATAAAATCATATTAGTTTTATAATGGATCCAAATGAATTTATTTACAGTATTATGTGGTTATGTGTCAAAAAGGTCTAAACCGATAGGTTTTAGACAATTTTAGGTTACCATTTTAACCTTATCTATTAGATTTAACTCTTAGTTAAATAGATTAACTTTTACCGTGTCTTCTTGTATTATTACACCATATGGTTAATAAACATAATCTAAACTTCCAAGAGAACATCAAGTGGTTCATTAATGACATATATAATATTATTTAAGTCCTTTTCCTGAAGCATTTATTTTTATGAATATTATATCTACCAATAATATAGTAATTGTTTTAAAAATTAACTTATGTCAATTTTGACACTATTTGGTATTTTGTTTTTGGAAAAGTCATAAAAACCTATCACATCGAACAAAATTTATCTAATCAACCCTAAAATTTCATATTAAACTATTAAATTAGTGTAATTCATCAGAATTCTAAATTTATATTTATTTAAACATTTATAATATCAATTATTTTTATATTTCATTAATAATGTAATTACTGCATCATCATTTTGTCATAAATAAATTAAATTACTTCATGTCAAAAAATTATAAATATAATAAATTTATTTATGAAATATTTTTAAATTTTTAATGAATATTTATAGTCGAATTTATATTTTGTGTAACCATATATAAAAATGGTTTACTTATTAAACATTGAATTTAACACTTTTGACTCTTCTTTAAATAAAATAATAATAAATGATATAATCTAATCCATGTGGACCAAAAAAGAGCATATTTTATTCGTAAGGTTATTTTCGGTCTAATTACAACTATCCAATAGAATTATGAAAGTTTTTAAGGTAATTATAATATCATTTTTACCCTTAATTTCCCTATTTACTTTTAACCGTGAAAAACAAAAGTCAAAAGTTACTATTCACCAAAAATTATTTTCATCTTATTGAACACCATTTTAATTACTAATGTCAACCATGTATCTTGGAGTTTCTAAATTAAACTCACAGAAGTGGTAAAATTATGTGTTATGCATATTTTCAAATGCTCCAAGAAGGTGGGTAAAAAAACACTAAAAAGTTCAATAAAATTTTATAAATCTAATTTTATTATAAAATGATTCCAAATATTTAAAATGAAATTATATTGGTATTATATATATATATATTTACTTAAAATAAATTTAAATAAATTAAATAATTATTTAAATTAAAAGTCAGTTTAAAATAAAAACACAGTGTTTTTCATTATTCATCAAAAATTGAATATTTTCAAAAAAATACCAAAAATTTACCCTAAGATGATTTTGATATTCCAAATTCAAAAATAAAGTCTATTTTAAAAAATTCAAAACATAGAATTTTAATTGATTAATTTAAAAGTAATTACCATTGTCCAACCCAAAAAAGTTGGGTTTTAAAAAAGTAAAAACTATCTAAAGATTGACATCTGTTTGTGTCAAATTTAAATGTGAAATTACTTATAATGACCTACATTGTATTAAATGATAAAATATAATCTAATTATACTAAAAAACCATTCAAATTCATAATTTAACACTATAATGTATTTCAATTATAAAGTTATTTTCAATTTAAACATAGTATTTTTCACTATTCATCAAAATGTGATTGTTATCAGAAAAGTACCAAAAATTTGTCCAAACTAAATTTTTATGTCCAACTTCTAATGAAGAATTTTATTTAATTAAATTTTATATATAAAAGTGTCAAATAATGGTTTTAAAAATTGGTCAACATTAAAAGGCGGTAAAATTACATTTTTTTTAAATATACTTATTCTATCTATAAAAATGAATTTGTTCTTATATTAATTATAAGAAACACATAATATGGATTGTAAAATTATTAAGAGTATATAAGATTAAAAATGCATTTAATACTATTCATAACCATTTTTTGAAAGGCTTTTTTGGAAAGTTGTGGTGGGCTCGAACTCAGTGTTGCGTGTCGCGCAAACTAATGAATTACTTTAATGAGATAACATACTATGAAATCTTATGGTGTTACATTCTCCCCTACTTAAATAAATTGGGTCTATTCAATTAGAAATAGTTATTCGAAAATAAATGGGTAAAAATAGAAAAATACTTTTGTGGAAAACCCACATCAAAAATTGGGTTAATAAAATTTAGCCTTAATAAGAGGGAAAAGGAAATGAAAAAGTCACCAACAAATTCTGATCTGTATTAAGAAAATATTGGTGGCAATTAGTGATACATAATTGAAAAAAACATAAATATTTATAAGGATTGATTGAGGTCATCAATCACAAACAATTGTAAAATTGAGGGCCTTAAAGCCATCAATCTAAGATGATGTAAAATATCATCGGTTCAACAAAACATATGGTATTAGGATAAAACATTTTTTGGTTTTAATATCCCTTCCCTAAAGTTTAAGAATTAATCTATTCACAGAATAAAAGAAATATATATATATATATATATATATATATATAATTGAAAATTATAGTTTCATCCTTCAACTAATTCTTACCACTAACTCATCATTCACTCCAAAAGATAATAGAATTCAAAAATATTATATTTATCCTAATCATATAGGGTTCCAAAAAAATGAATTTATAATTTATCTGTCAGAAAATTTAAAAGAAATGCATTATTCAAATTAAGAAATCACGTCGGCCAGTGGTAGGCGACGAACCCTTGTCAACTTTCCGTTGTGGGTTCAAGTCTCACAGCCTTATCGGATGTGACAGGTATTCACGTGACCTCCGAGTTGTCCTTTTTATAAAAATCCAAAAAAATTATATTAAGATGCTTTTTAAACATAAACAATAGTATCCAATGATTGAATTAATCTATTCCAACCTTTAGACTTATCCAAAATACTTCTATCCAAACTCACAATCCAAAATTTATATGCAAGGAAAACACAATGAAGATCATTTTTTCTACATAATAACAAATGAATAAATTTATGATGCATTCTTTTAAAACACAGTAAAAACCTGAATTTCTATAAAAATATTATCGATTACATTCACACTCCATTATTCCTTATAGAATACTGTATATACTTCTTATATCCAAAAATTTTGTAAACTCTAACAATGATAGAATATATAAATTATTAATTTGTTTCAAGGTAGTCAGGATTATACAATATAATTTATCCAAATCAATCATATATTATTCCAAAATCACAACATCTGTATCAAAACCATATTAAGGTTTATCTTTCTCTTAACCATATATTTCCCAAACCATTTAACAAACTATTGAGTCACTTTTCTTGGTTCCACATAATCTGAAGTCCTTAATGAAATAGTACTGCTGTACAATCCTTATATACTGTATAATTATTTTAACATGTACATAATTGATACAACACTCAAATGAAATAATTCTTTAATGTCAACATAAGAACACTAGTTATTACTCTTCTTCTGTGGTAATATCATAACTTTATTATTATCCCACAGCATCAATTGTGGTATACTCTAATGATTTGGACATTGATTCACGTAGTGTCCCAAATCCTTGTAGATGAAGCATTGTACATTTGAAACCTTTTTCATACCCTTGCAATCAAGGACTCTATGTCCTTTTTTTACACACTTATAACAAAATCCCATTACCTTCAAGCATTTACCAAGGTGATTCTATCCATCGTTATCACATATGGTAAAATCCTTTTTTCCCCTCTTCTATTTATCCATCATTCTCTCTTCTATCCTTTTCTTCTCTTGATTCCCTAAAAAGCCATAAGAACCAGAAAATTCTTTACATATCTTATTATCAAATGAATGTATTTCTTCATATGATGATAATATGCGGGAGACTATTTCCCTTTTATATTTTGGCTCAATACCTTGAAATATATTATCCTTATTAATCTTCCGATCATGCATATTGTTTGAATTCTCATTCCTTCTACATGGCGTCATTTCTAAATAATGGCATACACTAGGTTAGTTAATGAATCACAATGCGTAATTACAAACTTGTAAAATACCTAATGTAAATTTAAATGATTATGCATATAATCTATAATCATAAAATGATTTCTTTGAGTAATTATTTACTCTTAAATTATTCATAATGGCTTGTAAGGAAAATGTGAATTATCCTAAGCATATCCCCCAGGAGTGTCATATCCAAGAGTGCAGCAAGGCCTGTTGTTGTGTACCATGATACCCTATGTCAAGATCGAAACTCATTCTTGTAGTTTTCACTTCTAGGTAAATTTATTCTAGATCAACCTCTACCTGCTCGTATCGAGATAATGATGTATTGGTTGGAAATTACACAAAATATCTACATTACAAAAATTCTCAGAATTTCTTCTGTACTAATCCTCAAAGTCTATCTTAGGGTAATGTTATCCAATTAGAGTTTATCAAAATCTATTTCTAAGGATGTTTCAAAACTTCCTCAGATACCAACTATAACACCCCAACCCCAGAATACCAAATCCAATACATTATTTTAATACATTGTCAGGATTACCAGGAATCATGTCCCGAAGGACTGATCAATTTAGCTGTTTTGGAAAATAGATTACATACATGAACATTTCATTACATTATAAAATTTAAAACAACAAAAACATTGTCTCCATTGACCACATAAATATCCATTAGAATATCCTAGTAGGTCAGTCATAATATAATTCATTGCATTCTGGGAAAAATAATATAGAGAAAGGGTTAGCTCAGATGCTCAGTAAGGATAAAAATAAAACGGAATCATTCAAAAATAAGCATAAATATTTAAGGCATTGTATAAGACTAAAACATATGAGTTTTAAACATAATATTCTGAATAATATGGAAATTATAAATCAAATATTTCCATTTACTTATTCACATGGATATTCAACTAGTCAAATAATCACAACCAATATCAAATATCCTATTTCATATTGATGGAATGCATAATGCCAGACATCATAACCACATAGTCATGGCCTTGTTCCAAGACTACAAATAAGAAATTGTCAAGGACTTGTTCCAAGACACTAGTTTGCCTCATAAGACATACCAATGCATCGAGGAGCTATGAAGGTTCCACCCATCACTTACTAAGTCCAATGAATTCCTCATATAAAAATGTTTAAATATAAAATATTCATTTGTATTAAAACTAGAATACAAAATGTCAATACATTGTCCATAAACCATGAATGGTATAAAAATAACACATCCACAGTCAATCAAATCACAAAACCATCAATAAAATATAGATGATTTGTATCATAATAAATAAACTTCAAACAAGTTTAAAATCCATCAAAGAATGTTGGCATAGATGAAGATGATTTGTAAAACTCTTTGAAGGAAATATCCCTTTTTCATGAAAACAATTAAAAGTCACACAATTTATAAATTAAGAAATTTAAAGATATTTTTGATTCAAAGTGTCCCAAATTTCATTGAAACTTTTGAAAGGAATTATCATTTTAAAAACAATAATGTCTATATAAATAAATCCTTACAAGCCATTTTGAAAACAAAGACATTAATGAGAATGATTTAGAAGAATAAATATTTAAACCATTTAAAATGATGATCTAGTTCAAGATTACCTTACATAAAACCCTAAAATATTCATTTTGAAAATATTGTTATCAAACAAAGATGTTGATGATAAAAGGGTCACAGTAGATACTCATGTAAAAACAACCTCAAATAATGAACAGATTGTAGAATTAACATTTTCCTTCCAATTTCTTTTGATCGAGTGTACATTTGACCTCCAATATATTGACCACAGTTTATTATTTAATTATACCAGATCCATATTCATATTTATTATATCATACATGATTCATTTAGGACTTTATACTAGCTATTTAATAACAATTTCAATGTTTAAATAACATTTCGGGTAATAATTGCTTTCTTTATCATATGTGTTTTAACTTGTTATTCTTGATCGTATCACTTAGATCATGATTTAAATACTTCCAGAATATAAAACTTGATTTCTATATCATATAAATAAAGAATATAAATATGTATAATTGATATATATATGAAATGGAAAACACTATTTATGTAGACGGTTGGTCGTACGTATGCATAAATGTTGTTTCCGTTTTCATATTGTATTGAATGGAAGTAAGTGAATAAGTTATATGTAAGTACATAAATATATATATATATATATATATTATAATTATTATGTCATATATTAAATAAATATTAATAATATATATTTTTATAATCATCTTTGAATGGTGAACGTGGAAATAAATCTTATCACGTCATGGAGACGGTAATCCATACTTACGCATGAGAGAAAAAATCATCATATTGATGGTGAAATAATTTTTTATAAGATGTTATATCATATATAAAGAATAATTAACTTGTTTTATTTATTATTTAAATCATTTATACTCATTATTATTCACATCAAAATACATAAGTGTTTGAATAAAAAACTATACCACGACGTGGATACGGTAAGCTGTATGTGCGTACGTATGGTGACTTTTTCATTTATAGGATGGATAGAAAAAAAAATATGGTTGTAAAATTTTAAGAATAAAATAAAATTATGTATAAGATAATGGATTTATTATTTTGGTATGGAAACAATAATGAAAGATGAAGTTGAAGAAGAAAAGAACTTGAAAGAGTGTGGTGAAATTATTACCTCTTCTTCGGGTGTTTCCTAGTGAGGTGATCAAAATGGATCCTTAGGTTGGCATTCTGATCAAATTAAGGACTCTAGTTTGATTTGAGGGATGTTGGGTGGATATGTGGGTAGGTTTTGTCTAAGCCAAATGTCTTCGGAGGTGTGATTTTGAGAGAAGCGAAAGTTCCATTTTATAAGAGGGGTGAGGGTCACATTAGGAAAAGATTAAAATATTAATTAATTATACATTCATATTTGGTTTATAATGGATCCAAATGAATTTAGTTTTATCCTGAGATTGTTATGGGTCGAAGTCCTTTCAACCAATAGGTTTTAGAAATATTTAGGTTACCATTTTAACATTATTGTTTAGTTTTAACTCTTAGTTAAATAGTTTAACTTTTACCATGTCTTCTTGTATTCTTACAATATTTGGTTAGTAAACTTACAATAAACTTCCAAGGGAACCTCAGGTGGTTAATTGATGACATATATAATATTACTTAATCCCTTGGGCTGAACCATAGATATTTAAGAATATTATAAGAACCAATAACATAGTTTTTGTTTTTTAAAAAAATTTATGTCAATTTTGACATTATTTGGTATTTAGTTATTGTTAAAGTCATAACAACCTTATTACTTTGAAACAAACTTATCTAATCAAACCTATCATGTCATATTAACCTAAAAATTTAGTGGAATCCATCAGATGTCTCAATTTACTTTTATTTGGATATTTATAATATCAATTATTTTAATATTTCATTAATAAAGTAATTATTGCATCATCATTGTGTCATAAATAAATTAAAATATTTAATGTCTAAAAATTATAAATAAAATACCATTATGTTTGTAATATTTTTAGATTTTTAATTAATATTTATAATCAAATTTATATTGTCTGTAACCCAATATAAAAATGGTTTAGATATTGAATTTTTAATTTAACACTTTTAACTCTTCTTTAAATAAATTAATAATAAATGTTCTAATCTAATCCAAGTGGACCAAAGAGCATAATATTTTATTCTTATAGTTGTTTTTTGTCGAATTACACTTATATAATTGAATTATGAAATGTGTTAAGGTAATTATAATATCATTTTTACCCTTAATTACCCTATTTACATTTAACCATTGTAAATAAGAGTCAAATGTTACTATTCACCAAAAATTATTTTCAAATTATTGAATAAAATTTTACTTACTAATGTCAAATGTTTCACTCAGATTTTTGAAATTCAAATCATCGAAGCGGTAAAATTATGTTTTAAGCCAATTTGCAAATGCTCTGAGAATGTGGGTAACCAAAACATTAAAATGTTCAATAAAATTTTATACATCTAATTTTGTTGTAAAATTACTCCAATTAACTACATTGACCTTATATAGGTATTATATATCTATTTTGAATTAAAATAAATTTAAATAAAATAAATAATTATTTAAATAAAAAGTCATTTTTAAATAATAACGCAGTGTTTTCACTATTCATCCAAAATTGAATGTTCTTAGAAATATAACAAAATTTTACCCTAAAATTATTTTGATATTACAAATTCAAAAATGAAGTCTATTATACAAAATTAATAACATAGAAGTTTCATTTATTAATTTAATATTATTTCCTGTTGTCAAAACCAAAAAGTGAGGTTTTAAAAAAGTAAAAACTATCAAAAGATTGACAAGTATTTATTTCAAATTTAAATGTGAAATTACTTATAATGACCTAAATTGTATTAAATTAAAAAAATATTATCTAACTATACTTAAAAGCCATTAAAATTCATAATTTAACTCTATAAATTATTTTGATTAAAAAAGCTGTTTTCCATTAAAACATAGTATTTTTCACTATTCATCAAAATTTGAAAGTTATCAGAAAAGTACCAAAAAAATTTCCAAACTAAATTTTTATGTCCTTATTCTAAAGATGAATATAATTTCATTAAATTTAATATTTAAAAGTTTCAAATATTTTTTTTAAAAAGGGTTCTCCATTAAAAGGTGGTAAAATTAAATTTATTGAAAAATAATTATTTTATCTGAAAAAATGAATTTGTACTTATATTATATCTAATAAGAAAAAAAATATGAATGTTAAAATTATAAAGAGTTTATAAGATTCAAAATTAAGTTAATACCATTCATAACAATTTTGTTGAATGGCTGGTTTGGAATGTTGTGGTGGGCTCGAACTCGGTGTTGCTTGTAGCGAAAGCTATTTAATTAATTTAATAAGATAACGTACTATGAAATATTGAGGAGTTACAATATAATACAGTATTTTATGCTATTTTTTTTAGATTATCCATGGTAAGGATTGGAACATATTAAACCGGTTTAGGTAACCAGTTAGATTCGCTTATTGATCACTATGCATTGGCATGATTTCATTACTTTTTCTTTATAGGCTATGCGGTGGATCCTTCTGAGTATACCGTAATAATCACCCTATGGTATTTAAAATTTATTTCATGTCACATGGAGTAGTATAGAGATCAGTCTGGTTACTAGTATGTCAAGGTTTTGCAAGAGCTGACCAGGCTATGTGATCGACACAATTTTAAATTCTTATGGTACTTTATGATTTCTCATTTCAATTGTAGTAATAATTAAAGGAAATTACCTATTTGTGCTTGGGTTTTTTATATTATATTTTGAGATGGATTTTTTCTTTTTTCTATCTTATCTCTCTCTTCTGAATGTGTTCTCTTAGAGGGTAATGCCTCCAATTCTGTGTCTACTAAACCCTCAGTGCCAGTCACTAAATCGAGGCCTACTAGAGGAGGGAATTGGGGGGTCATTATATATGTTCTCGTATTTCTGTCCAAATAGGGGTTCACATTGTAGAGGGGGGTCCCGAAAGTGTGGTATTAGAGGCTTAGTTGAGGTATATGATGGATTTCATAGTTAGTAATAGATGAGGTTTCATGGGTTGGTAGGGAAAAACGTTAGCGAAGTTTAGAAATCACTATAAACATGGAAAATCAGTTGAGACATGATTAATTAGGTACACATCTGATATGATTGTTGACCATTAATATTATTTTGGTGACTAAACGAAGTGATAATGGTTGCATGGTAGAGACCTAGGAATGGATAACGAATCATCTTTATTTTCACCCATGTTTGAATGGTTATACATAGGGATAGGTTATTCTAAAATTAATAAATGAAAACAATTAATTAATGTTAAATTATTTTATATTACAAGTTTATGAAATCTAACTATTTTTGATTTTGAATGTATAGATCTATGTCAGTGTCCTTGTCATGTTCCCATAGAAGATGATCCGTAGGCTGTGCCAGTTGATCACTACAGAGTCGAGGTTGATGATGAAAACAATTGGAGGAGGCCACTCCTTGAGTTTCACTGCCAGAGTCAGCATAATGACGAGGGATACATTTCAGATGTTGTCACAGATGACTAGTTTGAGAAGATTGAGACAAATTTATGTTTGATCTATTCTAGGAAGGATTACTTTGTATCAGTGGTTATGAAAGTGATGTGTGGATTAGCAAGGAAGTGGTGGTTCTTATTCCTTGGTGATCATGAGGATTTAGTAGTATCGTGGGAGGATTTTCAGAACCATTTCAGTGTTGAGTTTCTTTTTTCACCATGGAGGTGGTTGTTAACCAAGAATTTCTTACCCATCGGTAGTGAATATACATTTGGAAAGAGTTCAAGTTTAGTTTTAGGAACCATTCGCGAAATGCTTCAGACATATTTTGTAAAGACCTAAACATTCGTTAATAGAAATTTCTCTTGATATAATTAAATGTCTTGTTATGGTTATATAACATGTGAAATTCCTTGGTTTTATGTTTCTGGATTTTAAAATACCATTATGAATTGTGACAGTTGCTAATAAAGTAGTTGAACAGTGATCACATGATTATTATAAATATACGGCTTTAACAAATCCAATTTTCTCAGACAAAGGAAGTGATCACCTCATCCATTAGAATTTCCCTATACAAAGCCCATTTGATGGAGCTCAGAAAGGAGGTTGCATCATTTCTCTTTGCTCTTGTCCAAGCCCAAGTTGAGCTTGAAGACATTATGCTTGAGCAGAACCGACTACGAGAGAATTGGAATTAAATAGAGATTACCAACCAAGCAATGTTATCTGAGCCACCCCAAGAGTCTGTAACCATCACACACCTTACCCTTTGGTCTTATATGTGTGTTATAAGGGTTTTTGTATCAAGGACCTAGAACTAGGACTATGTACATTATTTTTCTATAAATAATGTGCATTCATTTTATTATTGTTACTTTGAAAATAGTTTTTAAAGCACAAATAGTATTTTTAGTTAATATTCAACTAAGAAAGCTATTTTGATGAATTATTGGATTTTTGACATAAATAATATTTTTATAAAATATTATTATTATTTTTATGAAATTAATTTTTATTAAATATAAATTATAGTATAATTTTATGAATGAAATTGTAATTTTTATTATGGTTTGAAAGCTATTTTTGTCATAACCAATGATATTTTTTTTAAAAATGTCGGTATTTATTTTAAAAGTAAAAATTGACATATTTATAAAATAATTTTGATAAAATGAATATTATTTCTAGAATCTGGATTTCGAAGCTATCCATTGGTGAATTTTTCATAATTTTATGAGACAGTCGAATTTTTGGGTAAAAATTAAATACTGTTTAATTATATAATTTGTTTGATGACATCATAATGACCCAATAGTGATATAATAAAATAATATAAACATTATTTTATGACAATATATGTTTTTACATTATGATAATTTTATTTTGGGTTGGTTTGAATTACTTTACAAAGCTTTAGTGGACACTCCAATACTTATAAAACATTTAGTCTTTTTAAATTATTTTCCTTAAGAGAGTGACTCACCTCCACATAAGAAACCCTATTGTTTTAATAAGATCGACCATTGGAATTATAAAATATTGTTTTCCACTACCGTTTGGAAAAACCCATGGAAAAAAAGAATGCGTTGGCTTGTGGTTTTGATTAGATTAATGTGAGGTGTCCCAAACCTAAATAATAAAAAATTTCCTCTCCATCCATATATAAAACCACCCATGTTACCACTTCCTCTTCACTCAAAGACTTTGGAGTTAGAAAAACCCTAGTTTTCCTCTATATAGAATCCTACCATGGTTCCTCAAGCTCCCATGAATCCTCTCTCAAGCCTCTCCCAAGCCTTTGAGATCACACTTCCACGTAAGAGATTTCTTACTTTCTCATTTTTGTCCCATTTTCATTAAGTTTTTATGCCCTTTTTTATTCAATTAAAAATGTCAGGGTATGATTTCAAACCATCCCCATACTTCCCGGTTTATGTTTGTATGATGGTATACCCCTTTCAATCTCATTGATGCATCCCATGTACACATGTTTGCATGCTGAAATTCCGTGAGGGATTTGTCTCTCCTATTTTACATACAAGTAATTATTTTGTATTATGCATCTAAATACCATTACGTGTGTTGGGACATGTATCTATATGACCCACTAAATATCCATTTCTCATATATCTAATGAGATACACTTTTCTCTCTCATCAACCATATTCATGAATCCTTATGTCACGTTGTTATGCAGCTGAAATTGCACTACGTTTTTCCAAGCAAAGATCATTTTGTAGTGAATACCATACTCATGCATATATAAAGGGAATTCACCATTATACACATATACATATTGAATGTTAATTTATTTCATTTATTCCACATTACTTAATCATGGAATAACTTATGATGTTGACTGATTCCATGATCCATGTGGCACACTTATGCATGAAATGAAATGTTTAAGAATAGTGTGTCCGGATATCGCTCCAATGCATTGGGTAAAGTATAGTATAATGATAAATCATGTGCAATGGGTGTTGAATAATGATAATTCAAGTGAAAAGAAGTTTTACTCGTTCTTCTACTGAAATGAGGGTTTACTCATGCTCCATGTGCAATGAGCTATGGCTCATGCTAATTCCATGTTAAGTGTTGTTGCCACATTTCCATGTTATGATTATCATGCTTTATCATGATTTTATGATTAGGTTTTTCTTGTGCTCCATTGATATGACTTTTTTCTAACATGTATTGTATTCCTCATGTTATTCAATGTTTATTCCCTCACTTGGCTTTATATATCACCCATTTTCATATGCATGTCCTTAGGTTATCCCATGAAATGCTAAGAACGAGGGAATATAGTGAAAATGTAAAGGATGATTTCAATAATGTTGTTGTATTTAAAGTTTTACGTTGTTATGTAATGATCCTAAACACAAAATACAATAGAAATCTCGATATTCCATGTTGTATCAAGTGAATATTTATGTAATAAATCATGTTTATGTTTGTAATAAAATAATTGTTGTTATAGTTGGTATCAAAGGAAAAGTTTAGTTATTTTTGGGATTAGGACTAGAAAACCCTAGTGGAGACTTCGAGACAATAATAGGTATAACAAAAACATCTCTATGTATTGGTGAGTATTGAGTAAGTGGTTTATCTAGAAAATACATTCCTTTCTAGATACGATCAGGTAGAGGCAGCTCTGGAACAGATGTATCCTAGGGGTAAAACATGAAAACACCACTTTGAGATAGACTTGAACGAGAACAGGTGCACGAAAACGGGCCTTGGAGCACTCTTGGTTATGAAATTCATGGGGGATATGATTTGTTAAATTCACAAGATTAGTATAAACCCTTACTAATGGAATGAAAAAAATGACCCTAAGAATATATGTTTAAAAGTAGGTCATGAATATCATAGATTGACGCATATGGAGTCATATGTTAAGGAAGTAAATGATATTTAGAAGTCATTAGTTTTTTATGTGGATTACCCTTTAGGTTTTACCCATAACTATCCATTTATTCCAGCCAATGGCTGATAATTGGAGGACTTGGGCTAACAACCGATGTGAAGATAAATGTAATGACAGTTCTAACGAAAAGCCGAATCCTATGGGAGTGGAATCATGACCTTTTTTATGCTTATATCTCAGTTAACATAAGATTTCAATAGAAACATGGGTCAAGAGGAATGTTCAACACCCCTAAGGAAAAACAAGCCTCCATCGACAGCTTCACGATACTATGGGCTCCTACTTTTAAGGGATCATCTAATCCCTCAACCTTCGAACAATGAATCAACTCTATTGAAATGATCTTCTCCATCCTTCAATTTTCTGAAAAAGTGAAGGTTATCCTTGCTGCTTATCATATGGAGGGTGAAGCTGCTCAATTGTGGACGTTGATAAAAAAAATCTTGAGGAGGAGATCGATGTTTTGGGAAGGAAGGATTTCTAGAAAATGTTTTTTGATAAATATTTTACACGCACCCTCTAGGTTAAGATGCAATGGAACATCCATGCCCTCAAGAAAAAAATATTATGAATTTGTTACAGTGTAAAAGGAAAACTTTACAAGTCTTGCACGGTACACCTTAGATATTGTTGTTACCCCTAAATTCAAGGTTGACCGCTTCTTTGGTAGGCTAAAACCTAGCCTATGGAAAGCACTGGCGGTCCCTGACTTCAACATCTATGAGGAAATTATCCAAATTTCCCTCAAGGTCAAAATCAAAATCAGATAATCTCAGGGATATCATGGGGAATAGAAGCATAAGGTGGACTTCAATTCTCATGGTCCAAAGGATTAATCCAACGGTTCTAATAAGTTCTAGTACCCTACTTGATAATGGTGTGAAAAGAATCACCCCAAAAATTGCCTGAAGGGGACGAGGAAATGCTTTAGGTGTTGAAGAGAAGGGAACCTAGCTATTAATTAACGAGAAGAAAAACCCATGGCTGCAATAGAGGTGAGGAACACTCCATTCGAACCTGAACACATTTTTAATTGCTACAAATGAAAACAACTAGGGCATCGTGAAAATCAGTGCCCTAAGAGAAGGGTTTTTGGATGCAACTATCAACCACCAAGGCACCAAGGGGGACATTTTTCCATCAGTTCTATCGAAGTGAACCCCGACAACAAAGTGGTGACATGTACGCTAGTTATTCATTCAAAAATACTGAATGTACATTTTGATTTAGGTTCTACGCATTCATTTATATCCCAAACATATAGTATAATAGTCCTAGAACCACCACAAATCGTGGAATTAAAGATGCCAATGAGTACGAAAAATGGGGAAATCATTGAATCCCATTAATATAACTCATCCTATGTCATAATCTGTGGATTGAATTTCTTGGTGAACCTCATCATACTCCCTCTGGTTGAATTTGATGTTATTTTTATCAGGGATTGGCTTTCCTTAGATAGAGCCAAAAAAAATTCCTGTGAGAGGGAAATCACCTTCCATGTGGAGAATCGACCCCCGATTCTATACAAGTGGAAAGAGGAAGATGAATCTTTTTTAGCTCCATCATCTCATGCGTGGATATTATTTCACTATGAGCACTTGTATGTAGCATAGATTATTGAGTTTATAGAGGTATACATATTTGAAGACATTCCTATTGTGAGGGAATTCGCTGAAGTGTTTCCCAAGGAATTTCTGGGTCTTCCTCCTAGAAGAGATGTTGAATTATCAATTGATAATATACCTGGGGTGTTGGCAATATCAAAGAATCTATATATAATGGCTGTTATGAAGCTTGAGTAGCTAAAGAAACAACTATATGAGAATTTGGATAAAGGGTTTATACACCCAAGTGCTTCACCATGGGGTGCACCAGTCCTCTTCTTCATGAATAAAGATGGGTCAATTCACCTTTGCATCAATTATCGTGAACTTAACAAAATCACGATAAAGAAAATCTATCCCCTTCCACTAATCGATGACCTGTTCAATTAACTATATGGAGAACAATACTTATCCACGGTGGATTTGTGGTCGGGATATTATCAAGTAAGGGTGACGAAGGAAGATATCACCAAGATTGCTTTCCATACAAGATATGGGCAGTATGAATTCATAGTAATGCATTTAGGACTCACTAATTCTCCAGAAATCATCATGGAAATGAAGAATACAGTCTTTCGTGATTACCTCAAAAAATATTTGGTAGTCTTTATAGATGATATTATGATATACTCCAAAACCAAGTGAGATCATGAGGATCATTAAAGAACTGTACTAGAGACCTTGCAGAAGGAAAATCTCCATGCCAAGGACAAAAAATGTGAGTTGTGGTTGAAGGAGGTCTCATTCTTGGGTGACATCATCCCAATCAATGGTATATCTGTGGATCCATCCTAAACAGATGCAATTGAGGGATGGATTTGGCCAACATCGGTAATGGATATCTGTAGATTCTTGGGGTTAGCTGGATATTATCGAGGATTTGTGAGAAATTTCTCACGATTTTTTAACCCTCTTACCAAACTAAATCAGATGAAAGTAATGTTTTCTTGGAGTGATTAATGAAAAGAAATCTTCGAGGAATTAAAAAAGAGTCTTATCATTATTCCCATGCTCACTTTACCCACAAGTGTAGAACTTTTTGTGGTATTTAGTGATGCATTGAAGACAGTTCTGGGCTATGTGTTGATGAAAAATGACAAAGTTATTGCCTATACATCAAGGAAATTGAATGTTCATTTGAAGAATTATCCATCACATGATTTGGATTTGGATTTGGTGATCATTTGTTTAATTTTTTTTGGGAATTATCTCTTTTGGGAGAAGTGTGAAATATATACGGACAACAAAATCCTCATTTATATATTCACATAGAAAGAGTTGATCATGCGCCAATGAAGATAGATAGGGATGATCAAAGACTATGACTACCCAATCCATTACCACCCTGGGAAAGTGAACAAGGTGGAAGATGATCTAAGTAGAAAAGACCTGATGATTCTATAATTGATGATAATTCAGAAGGACACAATCTTCTCATACATGATTAAGATGGACATGATAATCATAAAGAATGGAATATCAACAATCCTTTTACAAATGATTGCTCAACCGTCACTTTTGGAATGGTTTAAGGATGCTCAAAAGGATTATGTGGGAATTCAGAAGAATGTGGAAGCTATCAAAAAAGGGAAATCCTTGTAAATTAACTTTAATGAAGATGGAATTGTGAGATTTGGAAAAATAGTATGTGTTCCCTAAAGTCCAGAGTAGAAGATGGAACTTTTGAATGATGCACATAGTTCAAATTTATCTATTCACCCCGGAAACACAATGTTGTATTGAGATATCCGAGATCATTATTGGTGGGATAATATGAAGAGGTAGATACCTGAGTATACATCAATGTTCCTAGTGTGTCTACAAATGAAGGCAGAGAGGCAGAAGTCTAAGGGGTTGATGCAACCATTTCCCATACCAGCATTGAAATGGGATAAAATCACCATGGACTTTGTCACTAGACTTCCAAAGAAATCCAAAGGCAACAATGCAATTAGGGTTTTTGGGGATCATCTTATAATGTTTTCACACTTTATTGCAATTCGGGAGGATTTATCATTGGATCAACTGGCACAGATATATATCAGGGGAGTGGTAAGGCTACATGGAGTACCACTATCTATTATATCCGATCGAGATACAATATTCACCTCTATGTTTTCTAAGAGTCTTCAACATCCTATGGACACTGAATGGAACTTCAGTAAAACATATCATCCTTAAACTGATGGCCAATATGAGCGAACTGTTCCGACACTGGAGGATATGTTTAGATCATGTTCTATGGACATCAAAGGAGGGTGGGACCAGCATCTTCCACTGGTTGAATTATCCTACAATAATAGTTTCCACTCGAGCTTCTGAATGGAACATTATGAAGCTGTGTATGGTAAGAGGTGTAGAAAAATGACATGTCGGGATGAAGTCAGCGAACATAAGATGCTAGGACCAGAAATGGTTGAAGAAATGGTGGAGAAGATGAAAACCATTTAACAGCATATCCAGACAGCCCGAAGTCGACAAAAGTGCTACATAGATAATCATCAATAGGATCTTCATATTATAGTTGGATACATGGTATTTCTATGCATATCTCCATGGAAGAAGGTCCTGAGGCTTGGAATGAAAGGGAAGTTAAGTCCTAGGTACATCGTCCCCTTCGAGATTCTTGATCGTGTTGGGGTTGTGACCTATTTACTAGCACTTTCACCTACCATGGCCAAAGTTTATGATGCCTTTCATGAATCCCTCTAAAGGAAGTACATATTAGAACCTTAACGTGTACTCTCATCAGAGGTAGTACAACTAGGGGATGATCTTTCTTATGAGGAGAAACCAGTGAAGATCGTAGATCTTAGAGAAAAAGTTCTATGAAATAATATAATGCCCCTCATCGAGGTGTTGTGGAGAAACCAAATGTTTGAAGAAGCGACATGGGAATTAGAGGAAGTGATGAAGGATAGTTACCCAGATATGTTTTAGTATGGGAAAAGGAAATTTCAAGGGTGAAATTTCTTAAGGGTGAAGATTGTAACGACCCAAACATTCATTAATGGAAATTCCTCTTGATCTAATTAAATATATTATTATGGCTATATAAAATGTGAAAATCCTCGGTTTTATGTTTCTGGATTTTAAAATACCTTTATGAATTGTGATTTTCCTAATATAGATATTGAACAGTGATCACATCATTAGTATAAATATATGGATTTAACAAATGCAATTTAATCAGAAAAAGGAAGTGATGGTCTCATCCAGTAGACTTTCCCCATACGAAGCCCATTTGTCAGAGCTTGGAAAGGAGGTGGCATCATTGGGCATCCCTCTTGAACAAGACCAATCTGATCTTGAACATGATAATATTAAGCAGAATCTACTACGGGATAAGTGGAAGCTAATAGAGATTACCACCCGGGTGATGTTATCTGAGCCACCCCAGGAGTTGGTCACCATCGCACACCTTACCCTTCGGTCTTATGAGGGTGTTATAAGGGTTTATGTAACAATACCCTAGAACTATGACTATGTACATTATTTTTGTATAAACAATGTGCATTAATTTTATTATTGTTACATTGCTAATCATTTTTAAAGCACAAATAGTATTTTTAGTTAATATTCTACTAAGAAATATATTTTGATGAATTAATAAATTTTGGAATTAAATAATATTTTAATAAATTATTATTCTAACTATTAAATTAATTTTTATTAAATATAAATTTTCATATAATTTTATGAATTCAATTGTAATTTTTATTATGTTTTAAAAGCTATTTTTGTCAAAACCCATGAACTTTCTATAAATGTCGGTTTTTATATTAAAATTAAAAATTAAAATATTCATAAATTTAATTAGATAAAATGAATATTATTTTTGGAATCAGGAATTCAAAATTATCCAACGGTGATTTTTTCATAATTTTCTTATATAGTTTAATTTTTGGGTGAAAATTAAATATCGTTTCAGTATATATTGTGTTTTATGACATCATAATGACCCAAAAGTGATGTAATAAAGTAATATGAACATTATGTTCGGCGAATATATGTTTTAACATTAAAATAATCTGATTTTACATTTGTTTTATTTATTTTAAAAAGCTTTAGTGGACCCTCCAAGACATATAAAACATTTTGTCTCTTTAAATTGTTATCCTTAAGAGTGCGACTCACATCCACATAAGCAACCCTTTTATTTTGAGATTTTCGGCCATTGGACTTATAAAATATTGTTTTCCACTCCATTATTTAAAACATCGTGGGAAATACCCATGGTCTTAATTGTGTTTTTGATTAGTTTAATGTGAGGTGTCCCAAACCTAAATAATAAATAATTCCCCCTCCTTTCCTATATAAACCCTAAAATGCTCTGAATTACTCTACACTCAAAGCCTATGAAGTTCAACCAACCCCTACCCTAATCTCTCTAAAATCCTCCCACGTTTTCGCATGCTCCCAATAATCCACTCTCAAGCCTCTCCCAAGCCTTTGGTATCACACTTCCAAGGTAGGATTTTCATCCTTTCTCATTTTTTCCAATTTTTATTAAGTTATTATTCCCTTTTATTTTCAATTAAAAATGTCGAGGTATGATTTAGAACCTATACCATACTTCCCTCTTTATTTTTTGATGATGGTAGACCCATTTCTCTCTCATTAATGCCTCCCATGTACACCTGTTATCATGTCAAAATTTCGTGAGGGATTTCTCCCTCTTCTTTTACATCCAAGTAATTCTTTTGTATTATGAATCTAAATTCTTTTAAATTTGTTGGGACATGTATCTATATGACCCAAATACTGTCCATTCCATGTATATATTATGATACACCCTTTTTCCTCTCATCAATCATTTTCTTGAATCCTTATGTCATGCCGTTAGGTTACCGAAATTGCACCGTGTTTTTCCAAGACAAGATAATTGTGTAGTGAATACCATACCCATGTCTCTATCAAGGGTATTAAAATTTTTACACATATTTATATTGAATTTTAATTTCATTTATTTATTCCAAATTAATTAATCATGGAATAACTTATGATTTTTACTGATTCCATGATCCATGTGGCACACCTATGAATGAAATGAAATGTTTAAGAAGGGTGCTCCCAGATAGAACTCCAATGCATTGGGTAATGTATAGTATCATGATACATCATGTGAAATTGGTGTTGACTCATGATGATTCATGTTTAATGAGGTTTTACACATTCTTCATGTGCAATGAGGGTTTACTCATGCTCTAGGTGCAATGAGCCTTGGCTTATGCTAATTCCATGTTAAGTGTTGTTGCCACATTTCTATGTTATGATTAACATGATCTATCATGTTTTTATGATAAAGTTACTCTTGTTCTCCATTGATATAACTATTTTCTAACATGTATTGTATTCCTCATGTTATTCTATGTTTATTCCCTTACTGAGATTCATATCTCACCCTTTTCTTATGCATGTCCTTAGGTTATCTCATGAAATTCTATGTATGAGGGAATTTTGTGGTCATGTAAAGGATGTTTTCAATAAAGATGTTGTATTTTATGTTTTAAGTTGTCGTGTAATGATCCTAAGCCCCAAATACACTATAACTCTCGATATTCCATGTTGTATCAAGTTAATATTTTATGTAATAAATCATTTTTCTATTTGTAATAAATGCAGGGTTGTTATATATTTCTAGATGAGGAAGCTAGGGTGAGGAATTTCACAGAATCTATTCATCTAGAGATCCAGCACCAAGTCCCCACATTTATGATGAATACATATTATGAGGTACTAGTGAGGGAAGAGTTCATTTATAGGTTGTTATCCAAAACCTGATTGTCACAATAGGGGAGTCATTAGGATTCCCCATGAAGAAGTGTTGTGGTCCGAGGTTCAATATTTTCAAGGTAGAAAGATTTTCATTTAGATGGGGTTAGGTCCTAGACCTAAATATATCATTTATCTGTTGCCAATGATGATATGAGGAAAGGTTTTTTTTGTGTTGGTTGATCATATAAGTAGCAACAGTGCATGTCCTTTCAATGTAATCAGCATGCATCAGGTGTTCCACATTAGGTTCCTTCATTGAGGCAGTTCCAAATGTGGAAACAGTAAATTGTTCCACTAGGTTTGGATCAATATAGAGAATATTTGTTAGGTAGAGTAAATCCCTGAGATTCTCCTCATCCACTGATAGAAGATCACAACTATCTAGGTGGTCTCCATATAGGTCAGGGAGGTCATGGATTTTGTTAAAGTCTGCATTATCCGGTGATCCAAACATCATTCGAGGAAATATTTTCAAGTTTTCTAAATGGTTGTATGCCTTGTTTGATTTAGGAGTGATATACTCCTTAATATCACCTACCCTTTTCCATTCATTGGTACATTAGTAAGAGAGGCATCTAGTGCCCGTGGTGTAGACCACGCTAGTTGGAGGTTATACTAACTTGATTTAAGTATGTAGATACTCTAAAATAGTTTTGGGGAAGCACTGATCTTGGGGAGATTTCCTATTTTTATGAAAACAAACAAATAATTTAATCCTTATAATAGATTGGTTGTATTCAGTTCATGTTATCACTTATTTCTTCTAGAGGAAGGAGGTGTTCTTGGAGGCTGATTGGGATCTTGTTGTGTTTGTTGGTGAGAGAGACCCTGAGATGGGTTAGAGGTGTGTTCCTTATTTTTCATCCTTTATGTTTGAGCTGATGTTCAGTTCATTGGAGGTGCATAAATATGCATTTCCTAGGGACATGGAAGAGTACCCAGATGTATTTCTGAAAAAAGTTGTAGCATTACCCCCTCAATGAGAGATGGAGTTCAAGATCGACTTAGCCAAGCCTGTCTCCTCTCTTGATGTCTCTGTATAGGATGGAACCTTGTGATTTGGGGGAACTATATATACAACATCATATCTATTATATTTTTGTTTTGTTCAGCTGAGTATGTCTCCATTGGGTGCACCAATTTTATACGTAAAGAAGGTTGATAACTGTTTGCGATTGTGTGTTAATTATTGTCTCTCAAACAAAATATCATTAAACAATCACTATATTATTCCATGGATTGATGATTTATTTGATCAACTGATGGGTTTAAGTTGGCTATCCAATATCTATTTGTGGTTTGGATATCATCATATGTGTGTAAAGTTTGAGTATATTCTATATATTTTCTTTCATAGGCTTCATGGGCGTTATGAATTCATTTTAATGTTATTAGGTGCGATGAATGCTCTAACTCGGTTCATGGTGTTGATTAATTATATATTTCATGTTTTTTTGGATATGTTTATGGTGGTTTTCATTGAATAAATCCATATCTACTCTACTATTGAGGAGGAATATATAGGGAATATGTGTGATGTTTTAGGAGTTTTTCATTAATATTAGTTGTTTGGGATGTTTTCAAAGTGAGAGATTTGGGTTCGAGAAGTCCATTTCTTGTGGAATGTCATATCATCTTAGGGATTAGCTGTGGATCCAAGAAATATATAAGTAGTTGTGTCTTGGGATCTCCCAAGACATTGGCATTGATACAATGTTTCCTTGGTTCTGTAGTCTATTACAGGAGTTTCGTAGCCAATTCATCCTATGTTGCAAATCCCCTAACAGCATTAACTAAAATGGATCACATGTTCATGTGGACTGATTAGTGTTATACAACTTTAAAATACCATAATGATAAGATGGTCAGTGATCCAATTAATTTTCTTCAAGCCTAATGAGTTTAGTTAGACGTTTTTTGTGATGCTTCTCTTCTAAGGTTAGGTTGTGTTCTGATGCCACAGAGATCAGTCGTTTCTTATGGGTCTCGAGAGTTTCATCCCCATGAAAATAACCATGTCACCCACAATATCAAGTTGGAATAAGTTATGTTTTCCTTGATGTTGTGGACACATAACTCATTTTCGATATTTTTTTGATATTCACTGATCATAAGATCCTAAAGTACATTTTCTCCCTGCGTGACATGTACGTGAAAAATCATCAATGGATGGAGTTCATAAAGAATTAAGAAATTTTAATCTCATATACACCTAGTAAGGGAAATATTATAACTGATAAACTAATCATGAAGTCATGTAGTGATGTAGCATGTGAATATGGTCATTCCTGAAGGGTGATGGATGAAAATTCAACATTAAATCTAGATATGGGAGATGTTCGGTGGAAGAGATTATTTTTTTAGATGATGATGCCATCATCTCTAGTGCATTAAGTAGAAGAGTCCCAGTTGGAGGATATTGAGGTGGGGGACTAGAGACACCGAGATGATTGTTGGGATGCCCCAGATGGTAGGTCTTAGGATAAAAAACATAGATTTTTTATTTTTTGGGTCTTTTTGTTCCATTAGCGATGCATGAGATAGTTCTTAAAAGGTTACATAGTTTTCCCTTAGTAGTATATCCTTTATTGAATAATATGTATAGATATTTGATGAGTTAGTTTTGGTGGCCAGGGTTTGAGCATGCAATTGGAGAGTTTGTCTCTCAATACTTGGTCTACCAGAATGTGATGGTTGAGTACAGTGTTCTGAGTTGTTTTCTCAAGCCGTTTGATGTTCCTCAGTTGAAGTGGGAGGAAATATAGATGGAATTTTTTACTGGTTTACCATGATCTCAAGTAGTCTATGATAGTATATGGGTAGTAGTGGATCGTGATATGAAATCATGACACTTTATAGAGATCTAGGAGTCAAGCCCAGTTAAGGTTTTCTCAGGGAAGTATCTAGAGGAGGTTGTGAGACTCCATAGAGTCCTATAGATAATAATTTCTGATCGAGATCATCATATTATCTATAGGGTGTAGAGATAAAACCATAATTCTTTTAGTTATCAGCTATTATTATCACTTCTTTTCATGCATAGATGAAGGGTCGGACAGGGTATGTTGTCAAAACTCTTGAAGACATGTTGTGCTCAATGTCCCAGATTTTGGAGGTGTGTGGATGAGGCACTTACCCTTGGTAGAGTTATATTACAACAGTAGATTTAAATCCACCATTGGTAGGGTACCATTTGAATCCTTTTTTGGCCGACATTTCTGTTCTCCATTGTGTTGGAGTGGAGTCAGGGAGTTAGCAATTCTGAGGATGGAACTGATATTTAACATAACAGAAGTGATTCAGGTTATTTGTGTGAGGATGAAGGAAGCATATGATCATCAAAAAACATATTTCAATCATTAAAGGATACCTACGGATTTTGACATTTTAGTTCACATGTTTTTGTACGTGGTTCCCCATCAAGGTCATCGAAGGATTGGACCTAGGAGTAAGCTTTATCCTCTATGTGTTAGGCCTTTCATGGTGTCATCTCGTGTTGAAGAAGTGGAATTTTTAGAACCACTTCCCCCTCATATGAATGGGATAAAATAATTTTTTTATGTGTCATAGCGCCATTTTTAACATTGTGATGACTCTCATGTCATTGATTGTAGAGAGAACGATGTTGATGATGATGCCACCTTCGAAGAGTGGTCTGTAGAGATCCAAGATAGAAAAAAGAAGTTGTTTTGAGGGTGTGATATAAACATTGATTTTTTTTGTGGAAGAATGGTGGTGTGGAGATGCGTAATTGGTAACATGAGTCACATATATGTGTTTAGTACATTGAGATGTTTTATTTTTATCTCTTATCTTTAAATATTATTCATTTGGTTTTTTTAGACCATTTCTGTTTATGATATGTCTTTTTCTTTATGCTTATTGTGTCTTTCTCTCTTTTGAGAATTATCTCTCTTGGGTGTTTTTATGAGCTAGTTTTTGTTGTTTCATGTTTTTGAGTAGTTATTTTTACAAATAGGTAGAGTTCCTATAGTGGTTAAATATTTGAGAGGTATCTCATAGGGTGGATATTCTGATGACACCTTTTCAATTTCATCTCTAGGATGGTTTTGGATTTTCAACGATGAGAATGTTTTGATAGGTATCTTATTTTATGTTCCAGACTTCTATGGTCCATTTCTTTATGAAGTTTTAGTATTTGAGGTGTTCGATGAGGTCAAGGTGACTTATTCCCCACACATTTATAAAATTTATGTTCTATGAACAGTGTTCCTAGCTATCGGTTGGTCATCTATTGGTAGATACTTTAGTGTTTCCTATTGTCGGTAGGTCATCTATTAGTAGGTTCTACAATGATTCCATCTTTTTGTAGGGCATATAATTATAGGTTCTACAGTATTTCGAACTGTCGGTAGGGGTGATCTATCGGTATGTGAAATATTTTTTCCAGCTGTCAGTAGGCTATCTATTGATATGTGCTACAGTTTTCCCCGTTATTTATAGGTAATCTATCAATATGCACAACAGTGCTTCCAGCTGTCGATACGTCATCTATCGGTAGGTTCTATAGTGTTTCCAACTATCGGTAGGTCTAGAATTGGTAGATTACACAACGTTTTGAGCTATCTATATTCATATATCAGTAGGTTATGTTGTTTTTTCAACTATCAGTAGGTTTGAAATTGGTAGATTTTACAATGTTTCGAGCTATCTATAGTTTATATATCTATAGCTGCTATAGTGTTTCCAGACATCAGTAGTTCATCTATGTAACATCCTAGGTAAATAAAAAAATAACATTTTCATAATTGTTAAAATTTGTGAATTAAATATTAATTATACTTTAATTTGGATGATATTTTTGATGGCATACCTGATATGCAACAACATGTTTCTTTGAAATCTTTTGTTGCACATAATCTTGAGTCATACTGAAAAATAATAATATAATATTATTTTTAATGGTTGTTAACACCAATATTATAATATTATAGTATTTACCATTGTTAAAGGTAAATCAGGAAATTAATGGTAACACTAATATTATAATATTATAAAATTACAATAGGAATTTTTATATTATTATGTTATTATTTATTATCGACCCTGAAAATACATGGGGTGAAATTTGGTCATTTTAAAACCACTTGGGTGTGATTATGATATTTATGAATTTTAATTTAATGTAAAGGAAGAGATATCATAAATTTGTTAACTATTACTATGAAAATTTTAATATGAGGTTATATAAGTGATATATTGGACTATAAATAGTAATTAGAAATATAAAATCATTTCCCACATCATGGTAATTTATTTATAATTTTTTTTAAAAAATAATTAAATTAAATGGTGACACAATTATGATGCAATAATAGATTTAATAAAGAAAAATAAAATTAATTATAATAATATTATTAAATTAAATATAATGCTATATATTTTATGCCATCCATGAATTTTCTTGTTGAATTTGGAATGTAATATATGTGTTAATGTATTTTTTTCTAAGGAATCCTGTAGTTATGAGATTCTAAAAAAGTGAAGTAATGAATAGTTTCAAAATTCGCATAATTCCAAACATAAAATATAAAATATATACATCAAATATATAAAAATTTTAAAAAACCAAGATTTGGCCAAATAGTTTAAATGTGTGCACAAATTTCATTAATGAATCATTTATTTGTCGTTTGGCATTATATGGTAATTATTTTAACTCTCAAAGTGTAAATTATTTGATAAAATGGTAAGAGTTAAATGGGTTAAAAAAAGATAAGGATTGAAAAATAATAAAAACATGTAGTATTATAATTGGATGATTATATTTATAACCATGATAATCATATATAATAACTATATGAGTTGGAATATATTGTGAAACCAAATTTAATTTATATTAATTTAATAATTATAATAATTCCAAGGGTTCCCATCCCCTCTCCATTAAAAAGTCACCCATTTTTCTCTATTACTCACATATCCAAAACCATTTTGTTCATCCATGATCTGAAAAAATACCTTCTTAGAATCCATCCCCAAATTATTGATGCCTTATATTAGGTAGAACACCCTCCTTATAGGTTTTAAAGTGTTAATAACGTTGATCATCCGAATGAAAGGTAGTGTTTGTATATAAGTATTTCTATTTTATTTCTTCTTAAACATCCATAAAATTTTATTCATACAAAAATAAATTATAAAATCAGTGTCCAAAATATAATAATTTGTTATTATATTAATATCATCACCTAAATCCATATCTACATCCATTAAATTTGGAAGTAATTAATTGTTTGTGTGTACGTGTAAACAATCACCACCACGAAGCAATATACTTTTTTATCCATAACGGTATCCCATTTGTGGTTATAAATATGGAATTAACATTCATATTTTATATTAATTACATATTAATCATTATATGATAATAATATATCAATAACATGGTTTCTTTACATGCACATAAAAATGAGAACATCGTTCGTGCGTGCGTGTGAACTATCACATCCATGAAGTTATGTGACTCGTTTTTATTCCTTAAATAAATTGAATGAAATAAATAAGTATATTTAAAATATTAATATGATATTAAATGTTTTATGATAATTATTGAAATATGAAATATTATTTACCTTCTTTCTATAATTTTCAGGGAAAATGAATAAAAAGTACTCATGCATATGTACAATTTATCATCATCACCAATATAACACGACTCATTTTTAGTAACAATACATAATGGTTTCATTTAGAGATATATTTAATCTATAAAATGATAATAATTTCATGAATATTATTAGGGAGATGAATTATTTATGGCCACATAGACTAATGACATCAAACCATGTTCATTTTCAACTGATGTCTTGAATATTGACAAAACATCCGACATTAACACAAATAATTAACTAATTACTATAACAAGGTGATTATTGATATGAAAGGAATAATAAAAATTTAATGGTTACAAATAATTTATAAATTATCCTAATTTTATTTTTCATGAAGTTAAAGGAACATACATGATGAATAAAACTCAAGGTAAGTGACAATTCCTCAATCTCCTTTCATTGAGGAATATTTGTATGTTATACACCACCTTCTTTTAAAATGTTTATAATCAAATCCATAGACATTTAATTCATTGAATGGTTTTCAAAAGTAATATTTTTATATGAATTATTATACATTATTTAAAAAATGTAAAAATTAATGTTTTTAACATTCGTGGCTACATCTACTTCTTCACCACTGTAACCGTTATTTAATATTTCTATTCTTCTATAAGCCTTAATTTTTTTAAAAAAAAATCCATTACTCCCCTTTTGGGTGTTTTTGTAATTGAAAATGGTTTTTAATTTGTATTGAAAATTTCAATATCTTGACTTTGTTTCATGTGACAACAAATTATATTTTATGAGTGAAATGTTGATAATTGAAATATTATATGTGTTATGATTTTATAGTGGTACTTTGATATTTAATGGGTGGTTATGTGATAAACCAAAGATGGTTGGATATGTGATAAACCAAAGATGAGTGATTTTTTTGATAAACCAATGATGTGTGGGTATGTTATAACCTCCATTTCATGGGAATTGGAAGTCTGTCTTATGGAAATTCTATTTAGTGGCATGTGTTGAAGTAGATTGTATGGTCATTTTATGTAATTATGATTATATCCCATGTTACCATTATATGTTATATTCAGTTGCATTGGATTTTTTGGTAATATTTATATGCTAAATATGACAATAAATAACCATATATTCAGTGATCTGTATATAATGCTTCTTATAGGTGAAAATTTTAACTTTATAAAAAATTATACATGGTTTGCATGTTTTTGTACGACTAATAGTTTTCCTTTATTGTGTATCTCATATCGATCTTTTTATGCTCATCCCAATTTTAAAATGTTCTTCACATGATTTAAAGAAGAATAGAGTCTAGGATGGGATCACAGAAAATTTATTAATATTAAACCTAAAACTAAACCTTGTTTCTTTTTAAATATTTTTGGTTTTATGATATAATGGATAGTTTGTATAATGTATATTTTTTTATATTTCGTTTCTTATATTGTACTTATGGCCTAATTATATAAATCATTAATCCTAAATAGGTCATTGATGTGGATGAATTCCCAATAAGTGACTTAACTCAAGATTATGTAATGATTAAGGGTGGGGACTTATTGTTACAACCTTATGGCCGGATCTAAATCAGTTCCCTGAGACTACCAATACCCATATTTACAATATAAGTGGAAATCTTCTAATCACTTCTAAAACCCTTCAATATTCATCCACAATGTATATGTGGTCTATTTGGATGAGGCTTTTGGTGTCTTGGTTAGCACAAGATACCTCAATATATTATTATTTTATGCTTGATTCAACATTTATATGTATCACTGAATACACCTATTATACATGTGACCAAATTTCAATGATTCATCAGTGGTGTACAACATGTTTATATTACTCACACCATATATGGGAATCATTATGGGTCTAGAGAATTTAAGATTTGAGATCTAGGTATATGAAATGTTCCTATAGAAGATAACTGAGTTAGGGGTCATGTAGCTAGTATTAGTATCAATATATACTTTAAAAGATATCTATAGTGTTTTATTATTTAAAGACTTAACATTAATACTCTATTTTGGGTTTCCACGTTTGGATTATATTTTATTTATATGTATTCCATCGGTGTCTTTTGTTCTATTAGTATTATTACATAGTCTTCTCATTGATAATCTAATTATTATATTTGATTATTCATCTCATGTATGGTTATTATTACCCAAGGTATAATCTCCAAATTGATAGTGTTTAGACCCTCATTGGTAGTCAGAGGCCTCATGCATAAGGGGGGCCACACATAAGATCTACATGAATCTCTAATCTGATGATGTTCGGGAAATTTCTGTTTAAGGGGTTTAAAAATGGTATCAGAGTGGTTTTCCATTCATTTTTTTTTTTGACCATTTACATGGTATAAATGATATTAGTTCTATGTCACTTAGTTTTGGGATTTTCCATGTTCTTAGTCTTCTCATGAGTAAAAGCATTTGAGATACCATTGTTGGGATTATTATTACATTTTTATATGTTATGGGTGTGTTCATGAATCATGAACAAGATAATTGAATAACATTCGATATATATAACTATTATTTTCTAAATATTTAATATTTAATTAAATAAATTGATTGTCATATCCATTCAGGATTGACCGATTTTCTCTATTGATTGATATATCCTAGTTCTGTGTTGATGAGATATATTTAATTACGAATTAATTATTTTTTCTTAACTATGTTATTATATTTTGTATATATATTTTTTAGACTAATTTGATGATACTAAGATTCTTCTATGGTTCTAGGTGTGTTTATCCTTTTTTTGTGTGTAGCCTCATAACATAGATTTTCAAAGAAATTAACTGAGTGTGACTTAGAAATCCATAATTGTTTTCATAAATGAGTTCATATAGGCTCTATAAGCATTTTTTTTGGGGAATTTCATATAATTTATCCTATACATAAAATGAATTATCTTTTATGGAAGATTTTCTTGATCCACCAACTATTTTTAGGAGTATTCACAAAATATTTTTCTCATGACTACTCATGTGGTTTAATAATTTGATCCACTCCAGCTAGATTATTTAATATTTTCCATACCCATAATAGAATAGTTCAGAATAATATTTTTCATTTAACATGAGATTCCTATCTCTTGAATCATCCATCTATTCTGGGAACTAGAGAGACACATGATGAAGATGGATATATTGAAATCATTGAATGGGCATTCAACATGGTTGAGACACTAGATGATAGATGGCCTATGATAGAAGTAATTCTGATTTACGGACTTTATAGTTACTACTTTGGTGTCATATGAAAATTACGCAGATGTGATAGTATTTACTATGAGGAATTCAAAAAAAATCGTTAAGGAAAAAATTCCCAACTTACTCAAGATATATGATGCCTAGGGAAACCTATAGATTCAAAAAGGATCTATAATAGCTTCACCATAATCTAATTGTTTCACTAAATTTCTTCTTTTTTCTCCTCTATTTGATTGAAACAATGAATAAATAGAAATGATGTTCAATATTGTCCTTTATCAAAATATTATACATAAGGTTATAGGATATGATTGAAATATATACCAAGAGATTCTATGTATGAATTTAGAATTTAAAATATTTTAGTGGAGGATTCGCTAGCTGGTTTTCTTCTATTTTTTTAAATCAGGTAGGTGGACCGCCTACTACTATGGTGAGTGTCACTTCCAGTACCGAGAAGAGAGATATCAAAAAAATTAAGTGATGTAGTCATAATAAGGTTGAAAAATTTATATCTTCCTAACTCCCTACCTTGGGAATAGTTTCATAGTTCTTTACCTATAGAAAGGGGGAATATATCCAATGTCCCTCCCATAACCTCAGAGAATGTGTCTGATATGTGGTAAAATGGGCAATATCTAGGAGTTCTAATATAGATAATTGAGGTCATGATTAAATAAGTGTAAAATAATGACACGTTCTATGAACCATGGATCCATCTAGGATCCCTAAATGTAGGTTCGAGGTCCATAGATGACATTACATGGCTGAGTCATGAAGCTTATTTTTTGGGCTGCGGAGCTGAGGTGGGTCGAGTGTATGCGATGGAATTGGTTCCAGATAAATCTGGACTGTTTCCAAAGACCATTCAAGGTACAATATATATAACCAATTCCCTTTCTAAAACACTTTTTGATACATTTTTTTTCCATTTCTATATATATATATATATGCTCAAGATGTTTCGGTCTCATCTTACCATTTATGTTTTCTTATGAGATAATTTCACTTGAATAACCCCTAGGAACGAAATTTTATAAGCTTTAGAGATTTAAAATGTATCATATATAGTTTTTTCCTATGAAAAATTGTATGATTTCATGAACCATGATATTAATAGAATTTCTTTGATTCATATAATTCTCTGAATGAGCATTTTTTTCTCATAATGATTTTTTTTGAGACATGTATTCTTTATTTTACATAAGGGGGAAAATTTTGTGATGAATTTTTAGTGGCATGGTGAAACCATCCGAATGGGAATAAATTTTAGCTGGAATGGATCTACCATGGCCTAGGTAGAAGACATAGATATTGCAAAGGAACTTGATGTAGGTTCCTATTCGTTTCCATGATTTTTCGAACTGAATGGAGATTTCATTATATATAACTTCTCGTTTCATCCTCCACAGTGATAAGTAGAGTCTAAGATAGAAATCATAATGGTAATATAACCCATTTCACATATACTATATTGTATAGTGTTTTATTAGGTTATAGATATCAAAATTTCTTTTAAGGACCTAGAGGCTAAGATCTCCATCAGACTAAGCACATCTCTATTGGGTACTTCATTGTTATTCCCCAAGAAGGATGGTGAAATTATAAAGATATATTTGTATTGAATGAAACATACATAGATGAAGGGGAAGATAAAATATCATCTACATTAGATTGAATATCATTTTTTTTGTCATGGGGATCTTGATTGTTTTCCTATAATAATCTTCATTTAGGATACTTCCTGTTATGGGTCAGAAAGAAGGATATTCCTAAGATGGTTATTAGGAGTAGATATGGCTTGTGTGTGTACTATGGAAATTCTTTTCTGATTTGATAATTCTATAGATGTTTTCATAGATCTCCTGAATAATAACTTCCCCCAATATATCACCTCTTCCATCATTGTCTTATTAGATGATATTATAATATATCGAGGGTCTGATGTGTTACATTATAGACACCCAATAACATTTTTTATTATACTCCATGTGCATCGACATTGTTCCAATGTTTTAAATTTCAACTATCAAATCTGAGAGTCTTGTTTCCTTGTTCATGTGATTTTTATTTCAGGAATAACCTTACACCCAGAGGAGGTGAAAGCGATAATATCTTGTGATTTCTCTCATATTGTTCCTAATATCAACAGTCTCTTAGGTTTATCTAGATAGTTTCAATAGTTAATTCAGGCTTTATGCTTCTCATTAGAACTGATGAAGGAAATAACCAATAGTTGTGTGGTTTTAATCGAATTTTTGGTTCGTTAAATTCTTTCTTGAGATAAATAGTATATTTAAAATAGCTCCATTTTTTATTCTTACATACCTCGGTTGGGTTATTTAGTGTACTATGATGACTGAGGTGTTGGGTAAAAATATGTGTTTAGGTAAAGAGAATTTCTTTTCTTCTTGATTATGTGATTTGCGACCCCCTTAGAAAAAAACCTAAAAATTACATTGAATTGGATGTTTTGGTATAATATTTGATGGGTTGGTTAAATTATCTCTTTTATGAGTGGCTTATAGTTCACATGGAACCAATGATCCTAAAATATATCTTATCATTGTGGCATAAAAATTTATGGAAGGGTAATTGTGTGGAGTAGTCATATAAATTTAATATTTAGAATACCAATGATCCTGGAATATTAAATGAAATTGTGGATTATCACAGTAAGAAAACATAAGATATATAAAATAAATTAGAGTGTGGGGATCACTATAGGAATAGAATCATATGAGTTTGATGGTTGAATGGATTCTGGATCCATCTAATGAATGTGTATTGATGAAATGTGAAACATTTGTCATAATTTATTTATTTTTTTTCCTGTTGAAGATATTCAAAATATCAGATCTCGAGTGTGTAGTGATGCAAGAAAAACTGGAAGGATGTTACCCAGTTCTACGATGGTCAATAGATGATAATGACATTATCAACATACATGGGAGTGTTTTGGGTCTTTATTCTTGATAGATGATCTAATAGGAGACTATAATTATTTAAAATTTGATGTATATATAAGGTTGAAAAAGATAAACCATGAATATTGACATCAACTATAGTGTCTGTATGAATAGAGATATTGAAATTATTTCAGGATGCATTACCTTTCAAAGGATAATGGGAAAGAGTCAACATCCTGGTCGTTTTCATCAGCCACTTCTTATGACAGTTTGGATCTGGGATTACATTAATATGGATTTGTTGATATGGTTTCCTCATGAAAATAGGATTCATGATGCAATTTGGGTGATAGTTAATTAGTGGATGAAAGAATCTCATTTCCTTTCAATCTGTGAGACCCACTCATTAGATGAACTAGGATGGTGAAATGTACAGTAGAATATATTCTTTCTTAGAATTTCATTCAGTATGGTATGTGATATGGATGCATGTTTCACATCACAATTTTGGTAGGTATTCCAAAAGGATTTGGCTAATTTCCAGAAATTGAGTACAGTGTATCATCATCCGATAAATGGTCAATATAAGAGAATGATCCAAAGAATAATGAATAAGTGACACATTCCAATAGTGGGATTTGACAAAACTGACTTTTTCTTATGTAAAAATGTATTATATGGGGTAACCTTGGTTTTATCTTAAGATTATCACACAATAATCAAGATATAAATTTATATTTGAGAAAGAAGTGGAGAGTGAGTTTCAAATTGATTGATTTTGAAAAGGGAATAATGTGGAAAACAAAACAAATAAATGATGAATCAAATTGAATGACAATTTAATAAGCAATTGATTAGGAATAGAGGTATTGTTTGATTAATTAGGTCAATATAGGTTTTCAATTGCAATGTTATCATAGTTCCTATTTATCCAATCCTCTTATACTATGCCGATTAATGTGAGATTCCACAGTCGCATCCTCTCACTACATTGGTAAAATTGTGATGGTGAGAGTAAATCATTGAAAGATATCAGCTCGATCTACTCTCCTTCCTATATGTAATGTATTTTCACCTAATACCCTCAATTGGCTTAGTCAATTTTTGATCAGGTCATCTTTCTCCCAAACAATCAAGAATATCTACTACCCCTCCAACACGTACTGAAGATCGCCATGTATTTCACCAGTAAGTCATGATATATTCCATTATATATATACCAAAACATAATAGAGGGAGAAAATTATCATCAAACAGAGAAACCAAAACAAAAAAATCTAAGAAAAAATACAACCGTACTTGAAAGTAAAAATCACTATTAGATATTGAAACCATCTGTGTAAAAGAGAAAAAATATTTCATAACATTAATTGATTGAAATAAATAATAACCAAAAGTAAAACCTCTCATTCCACAATCACTCATAGGATTACCCCTCCATGTAAAGGGAATCAATGAGTATGGTTGAATAATAAGACACTATAAAAAAATACAAAGTGAGAAAAGTGAGAAATGGAAGAACAGAAAATTTATCCTCAATAATCCTTCTATCAAAATGTTTCTTCAACTATGAACACAAGACCTGTGAAAATAACCAAGGTCTATTTTTATAGGTTGTTCCAAATTTAAGGATATAGACTCTAGAAATTTTAATCTTATTGGACACGTGTAGCATAAATTATGCTCGAAATACTAATGCGAACCTCTTCTTCCCGAGGCGACTCTTCGACTTCCACCATTTTGTTGCATTCAATGGAATCCATAATAAATGAAATTATTCTTGAAATTTAATGAAATCATGATGATATGAGCTATATTTCTCATAAAACATTAATCTCCTCATTTTGATATATTTAAGAAGAGATATGACTCATTAACTATGGTAGGGGTCTATTGTATCTTCTAGTAAACTTTTTCAATTGATTAATTTATAGAGAATAGTGGGATTCGAATTGAATATTAGGCCAGAGAAAAAACAATAATAACACGGAAATATGAAGTATAAAAAAGGAATCACACAATTTCAACAAAATTTTAAAACATATTCTTGAAATTCTGAAGATCAGCAAAACTGCTAAATATCCAAAATTAAACAATTTTCACAATTGAGTCAGAAATTTACCAAAAACATTAAAAGAATAAAAATCAGAAAAAATTGATTACTTTTCAGGGGTTAAAGCATTTAAATTAACATGAGAAACAATGAAAATATTATCTATATCAATTCCCCCACACATGTAACTTGGACTTCCAGACAAGTACAAATCAAATCAAGGCATATTGAAAACACATGCCTACAAGATCCACCAATTCCACAACACGAAACAAAAGGTATAATGGCTCACCAACAACCATTATTCCATGTTCACTATCTAGATCAATAAGTATTTTTATTTTCATTTATCCTCCAATGAACACAAGACACCTACCTCACATGAATTTTTTCTCATCTCATAAATGTCAATTTTGAACAATGTTTTTCCCATACAAACCAATAATAGAGTCACCATAAGTTTGATATATTCCTACTTATCCACCCATGGTTCGTCGAGGGCATTTTTTTATCATGAGGTATTTCCAGGGTTATTCTATGGCTTACAGTGGTTAGGATATAGTTGTTACGAATTCTGAGGTCGCATGAGGAGGGCTTGGATCTTTTTAAAAAAAATTCACAATTCTAATACTTACTCAATTATGTAATGCTCCTCACTCCATATAGTAGAAATTCAGCTCCATCATCATGAAAAATCTAGTAATATTTAAATAGATCAGCTTTTCAGTAGAAAAAAAATTCAATCTTCCTGTACATGATGTTTGTTGAAATCTTCATAAAATATACAACACTCTTCTTCCATTAGAATATCCATAAAGGCAGCAATTCTTTTTTCATGAATTCTCTAGAATGGGGAAAAAAATCAAAAGAATTATTTTTTCTACAAAAAACACATTTCTTCTGCATTTTATTTTCATCCCAAAGTTGACTCAAATGGGGTAGCATAACCCAAGATAACTTCCCAACACATAAGTTCATCTAAATCATTAAAATTCACTTCATGAGTAGTATGGATAGGAAAACTTTTCTTATAATATGGATAACCTAACTGATTATTCTTTGGTTCTTAGGGATACATGGAATAAATGTACAAGGAAATCCATAATGAAACGAATTATCTTGAAATAGGAAATAAAACCCAAAGAAATGCCTCAATCATTTAAGACACAAGTTTCTCAACCCCTCATGTTTTTACAATAATAAATCAAATTCTAGTTAAAAAATAATGGTTTAGTTCTCTCAAGAAGTGAGGTGAAAAAAAAATAAGAAAAAATGTTTCAGAAGCCTCATAAGAATTTTATTTAAATGATACATATATTGATATGTGGTATGAGATTAAAAAATAATATTACTTTTCATGAAATTCCCAATGAATTTAAATTAAAACTAAGTAATTTTCAATATCAATTTATGTTTACTTTCATGGAATAAATTTTCTCAATGACATGGGTTTCAATAATGTAAATGATATTATTTATTGCTCAAAATCTTAAAAAACAATACAATAAAAATAAATGTAAACACAATGTTTTTTAAAAAAACAAGCATTTTTTTTGAAAAAAATACAAAAAATGAAAATGTTGAACTACGAATTCTCCCTCCACCACACATAAATAGTGTAGTTTCCCCAATGAATTAAAAAGGATTTTACATGTTAGAAAATTTTAAAATGAATCACATTAAGAAAGAAAGTGTAAAAGAGAGGTACAAATGGAATTATTGGTTGTGTAATGTTTAGTTAAGATTCTAGCTATTGCACACGGAAAACCTACAAGTAAAATATTAAAATAAAACATAATACATTTAGTATAAGAAATGAAAATAGAAATATGATGAGAATAGATGGACAGATCATGGTTAAATATCCTAAGTGATATTTTTGTTTTAACTACCTCCAGATGGGAAGTTCTAATCCGTTATCCCCAATATGATGGTGGGTGATGATTCTTGCTCATGACCCAACAAACATTATTCTGTCCTGGATGATCATCTTCCTTTTTCATTAGAGCTCCATGGATATAGTATGTCAAATCCACCCCATGTAATGAGATAAACCATACATGGTCGAGTTAGGATCATGAATAAGTCCTTGTATTTCTTAGTTTCCACTTTCTTGAATTCTCCATAACTCTCCATTGATTGCTGAAGGTATGCTGCATCAAAGAAAAACTAAAAGAGAAAGTTATAGTGTAATTCTATTTGAAAAAAATTAAATCTGGAAGCATAAATATCAACTTACTCACTTTAAATGTACACTACTTGTTTCTCATTTTACTCCAGTAAAGACACATTGGTCTTCTCTTTCACTCCCTCCACTAAATGTTCAACAAGTTTTGGGAGATCTATATGTTCGTCTAATAATTGCAAGCAATAAAAGGTTATAATGAATACAATTTTAACAATATTAGAAGATAATTAGTTCATGAAAATATCAAATACCTAAATTTATTCAGATTTAATGTGTTCTTTATTGTAAATCACCACTTAGAGACGAATTGTAGAAGATAGAGGCAGGTATATAGGATCCTCTAGTTGTTCATCAAATTCCACAACATCAACAGTTTCTACATATAATGGTTCCAGATATTATTCATTTGGTTAAAAATGTTTTTCTTCACAATCATTCTATAATTAAATAAAATATTAATTATCCACACCAAGTATTTTAGGCTCTAATTTATCTTTGGTAGCATATACATATTCTTCTATACTTTTTATTTGACTCATTAGTCCTTCTATGACCTCTTTTAGTTCATTAACGTGATATTTTTTTACCCAAATAAAATATTTTTTTATTGAGGAACCTTTTAGTATTCATTTCAAGCGTAAAAATAAATGTTAGGATACTTCAGCGAATCAAATTGATGATTTAATTTTAAAAAATTCAAAATTTTAAAATTAGATTTTGTCATTTCCTCCCAAGTAATGGAACGATGTTGTGACACGTGCCTATCATGGGTTGTGATAAAAACATATTTTTTCGAATTGAAAATACAGTATATTTGGTATCTTAGTTGTATTCAGAGAAAATTTCACAATAATAATGCTCTTAAATTAAATTTTAGAAAGATATGAAGATTTTTTTTCAAATAGTTTGATTTTTAAAAGGGACTAAAGAAAAAAAAATAAATAAAAAAAATACTGAAAAAATTGTCAAAAAAACAGACTGAAAATAAAAATAAGAACTAAGTAATCAGGTCGAGATCAAATTTCGAATTTCAAAGTTATCATATTTCCAATTTATCTGATCCTCTAATCTTCTGATTAAAGTGAAATTCCAGGATTGCTTCCTATCACTAACATGGTCAAATAGTTTTCATGAGAGTAAATACTTCCAAGATCTCTAGGTGGTCTAATATTCATCTTATTTTTTAATGAGTTGTAGAAAATAACTATAATTGACTTATCTAACTCCCGATCAGGTCTTGTTTATCCTAAACAACCAAGAAAATCAATTGTCCCTCCCTCACATACTGATGATCGCCAAGTACTTCACCACTAAGACATGGTCTATTCCATCTTATATTGACCACAACAAAGTAGATATGTAAAATTATCATTGATCAAAAAAAAATCAACAACATAATCGAAAACAAAATACAATCACACATAATAGTAAAAAATTTTATTAGAAATTGTATCAAAATTTGTAAAAGAGAAAAATAATTTAATAACAATAAGTGAATGAACTCAATAATTAAAAAAAATAAAACCTCTCCTTCCACAATCAATTAGAGGATTACCATAAAAGTTAAGGGAATTCATGAAGAAGGGGGGAAATATGACATTAAAAAAATAAAATGAATGAAAATAGGGGAAAGGAATAATATATAATTTCTCCTCCAGAATCCATCCTCCAAAGGGTTTTTACTGTTTTTCCGACCAGAACGCTGAAACTCGACTAAGTATATTCTTAAAGGATGTTCCAAATAGAGTTTTTCTATGTAACCTAAAAATTTCCAATGTGATTGGACTCTTCTAAAAATATTTATGGTCAAATTTATGATGTGGAAATTTTTATCCCTAGCAGACTCTTCAACTTCCTTAATTTGGTCTCATTCAAAAGAAGTCTTCATGAACGAATATGTTCATGAAATTGAATGTACACATGAGGTTATGAGTTCTATTTTTCATCCAACAATAATCCCCTCATTGGGTCAAATGATGGACTATATATGCCTCATTTACTATGGTGGAGTCGATTCTCTCATCCAACAAACATATTTTATTTTATTAATTTATCAGGGCTGGTGTTTTTCTAAATGGATATTGGTCCAAAAACAAGACAAGAAGACCTAGAACATATGAATCCAAAAAAATGGAATCACTCAATTTTTATCAAAATTGTTAATGATATTCCCAAAAGACAAAAGACCTACCAAACAGCTAAGTATCCATAATTAAACAATTTTTACAATTAAATCTAACATTCACCAAGAACATTAAAATGATACAAATCAGCGACAATTGAATACTTTTTAGGGGTTAAATCATTGAAAACACAAATAAATAATGAAAATATTATGTCTATCAATATTTTGTGGGAATACTTTGAAAATTTTGTGGAGTTTGGGCTAATAATTTATCTTTGGATGAATTCATGTACCAAAATTTATTATATGATTATATTACAATAGATCCTTTGGATGATCTCTATATCAAACCTTGTCAATTGTCATTATGTTGTCATAAGGCATGTGTGGTATCTATGGTGGAGCTTATAATAGTACTAGAGACCTCAAAGAGAACAATTTTGATATGAAATTCATTATCCACCACTAAATATCAGCATCAATCATTTTTTGATCAAAGGATACAACCATATGAGTTCACTATTAGAGAGCGATTTTTATTAATGCAAACTTTTCAACTAAGGAATTGATGTTTTAAGAAGTAGGGAAATCATGACACCTTATTCTTTTTGGTATTTAATTTTTTCTATGTATATTGGAACTATGGATTTCCATGTAAACCGTCCTCCTAATTACAGAGGTTTTCATGATGGGTTTAGTTTGTCTCAATTATAGTGGTACATGGTCGAACAAATGTGTGTCATCAACTGTGACTATTTTCATTTGAAACCGGTTGTATCATAAATGTAACTTTTATTGTGTATTATAGATAAGTGAAATATTGTATTGTACATAAATAAATTAAAACAAGTTCTATTCCTATAGTGGCATGGATGAATCCATGAGAAATATTGTGGGAATAATTTTTTATTAAAGATCATTGAACTATGATTTTCAACCAATATTTAAAAATATTCATTACCGGGATAATAAAAACTTATATTTGGGGATTTGAATGAGATCATATTTATTATCTATGTCATAATTTTAATTCCTTTTTTCATAATATGTCTTTGAGATATGTTTTTTGGGATGGGTTTTGGGGGTCTTAGTTCGAATTAGAGGTTTTTATATATTTTTGTTGTGGTTCATGGTAGGATCATAGTTTTCCCAAACCGTGTTGAACCTCTATGAAACTATGTGGATAGAGGTATTTACATATTTGGGGGATAACAGTTAAAGATCACTATTTAGAAAACTATTTCCCTCTAAAAAAATGCAACAAGTTCCATTATCCAAAAGAGTGGTTGGTTTTTGTTTTGAAAAATTTTTCAACCAAACCATGTGTGTGCCTAAGATAACAATAATTCCTCCAATGGTTGGCGCACAGTTATTTAAACCATGATACCAAATCATGTGGTAATGAATTTATGATTTGAAAATTCCCTTTATCAGCCATTAATTTCATATTTCTAGATATTTTATTTCATATTGATATCCCTATTGAACATATATAATCCATAATCCTTCCTAATTATTTTTATTCTCTAAAAACATAAATTCAATGAATCCAAAAAAAAATTATTATCAGAAATTATATTATGTGATCCATGAACATTAGTTCATCATGTTTCAAACTGATGTAACGATTTTCTTATAAAATGAATCATAGATCTAGTATTACATATTAGAATATATGGATTTTTATTCCCTCAAAAAATTATTAATATTATTCTTTATTTAAAGGGGCTCGATATTTTGTGTCAACGACACATCCCATAATCAACCTCTAGTCCAACACCATAAGAAAATACTATGAGTAATGCTAGTGTAAACCCTTCTCTGTTGTCTTCGAATCATCTTGAATATCTTTCTAGACACATGATGTGTTTCATTAGATATCAGATTATGATATTATTATTGTGTGGGATAGATTTGTTTAGATCATGGTGTGACTCATGTATCATATATAAATGTTTTTCAATGGTTGTCATCAAAATGATCGATATGGGAAAATTCATTATGATATTGGGGTCTTTGTTTACTCTTATTTCCTTGATGTGATACTTGTGAAAGATTATTTTATTTTAAACTGATTTATAGTCATCACAAGTGTTAGTATGTGTGGACTGTGATACCCATATATAATATTTGGTTCCATGACTACTGTTATGTTTCTTGTTAGCATATTGGATTATGATCACACGTACTCATACATTTCTATGGAATCTCATTATGACATATTATGTTGATTTTACTCTATGTATGGGTTTTATTTATAGTCAATGATAGATATTGGTTTTCAATGGTGGTTATTGAAATATATTAAATTATTTCAACATGATGAAGAAGGTATAAATAAATCGGTTTCTGAATTATTTGATGAAGTATCCAGTACATCCAAAACTAATAATATTGTGCATGTATATTGGATTAATGTATGGATAAGATAATACCATACATATTAATACTTCATTAAACATCTTTTATAGCTTGATTTTAATCTATAATGATTTTGAACAAATAATAATTATAAAATAAAAGGGTATTTTATATTTGGAAGAAGTACATTTTCTACTTCAATGAAGATGTAATATTATCAATCCTATAGTGTTTCTTGATTGGATTATATTTTAGTATGAGAAGTTATATAAATTGAATAATGTAATGAAATATTTAGTTATTTCATAAAGATCTTGAATGAATTAATCACCATTAAAAATAATATTTTTCATGTTGATGAATTGAATAACATGAAAATATCTATTATTCCATGAGGATATTAATTATGATGGGAATTAAATAGACGACCATGGTATATTTTATTATTTCATTTGTTTTATTTTTATTTTCATGCAAATACTAATTTTTATAAATAATATATGAATATAAATTTATAGTATGGTTGGAATTATTATTTTTAATTTCTCATATTTCACTTACTGATTTTTTCTACATGTTACAAAAAATAGGGAGAACCAATAGCCATGAAACTATGGACCACCTCAACCACAAATGTGGTACCACTAGGCTGACATCATGTGTGTAATTAAACCCAACTAGATATCCTTGTTGAAGATGAAGTGGGAGAACAACTCCTTCATGGAGTGCAATTGTGTGGGTTCATATAATGCATGCATAGCACACCTGAAGGTTCCTAAGACGAACTACACATGTGAGAATCATCCTGTGTATGGACTGTGTGTATTGTATCTTGCTTCCTACCCAATTTTTGTGGCTTGAGAGGTATCATGAATGAAATTATCTATTATGTACTATGAAACAAATAATTCTTATAATATGGTATGTGGTTTTTTTGATACTATTTCTCCATTAAAATAATATGTGCATAATATACACTGCTTGATCAAATGCATATGGACCATATGATCATTTCATTTGATCATATTCAACATCCCATCGACCGTGATATTGTCCTTATGTGGTGATCATCTTCAGTAACTAATCCAAGATAAATGATGTTGATCTATCACTATATTGACATATTGGGCACCATACGTGTAAAACCTTGAGATTTTATGAAATATTTATTTTCAAATTAAATTTTAATTTTAATATTTGTCATTTCATGTGACACATGAAATATATATATTTAAACACTATTTCATACATTAATTTCATATAGAACCATCTTGGATGGTGCTACATGAAACTGTGGCTTAGATTTTTCATCATGCAACACTGACATGGCATGCAATACACACAACACAGAATTGTCGTCTGTAACATATAATACCGAGTTTCTACAAAACATCATTTTATTGTTATAATATAATAAATGAGTTAGTAATAAACTATCTATTAAAACATATAAACGTGAATTTTAATAAATATGTTAAAAATATTTTTATAATGATTTTATAAAAAAAACAAAATATTGATAAAGAAAAATATAATTTTTATAAAGTCTTAAAATGTTTAAAAATACTAATTTCATGAATAAAATTATTTTCATGTATTTATGTAAAGAACAACCACATTAATTTTAGATATATATAAAAATTTAATTATATTAAATAAACTCCATTTTTTTAATTTATAATTCTGAAATTATTTTAGGGTTAATTTATTGTATTTTTTGAGACACTACATTTTTTGACGAATTGTGAAAAATACTACATTTTTGTTAACTACATTTTCATATAAATAATTATTAAATATAAATAATTTTTTATTTTTTATGGTCAAATTATATCAATTATACATCTATTAATAAAATTTTGGTCATTATAATAAACTTCACATTAAAATTGAATATTAAAATTTAACAATATTTTGAGCATTTTATACTTTAAAACCATGTTATTTCATCTCATCTTCCGAATTATTATTAATATTTATTTTTATGCTTCTGTGAATTGAATTTAGAGAAATATAAATTCCCCATTTTAATCATTATAATATTTATATTCGAATTATATCTTGTTAATTTTATATATAAAATATTAGTAAATGTGATTAAAATTCATTGTAGTGATTGGGGTCAAATTAAGTTTATTTTGGAAATAAACCTAAATATATTATGTCCAAATGACCTATAAACATGTCCAAAACCTTATTATATAACAACTTATTCAATAAACCTTTCAATATTTATTTATTTTGGTTTTTTATTACTTTTTTTATATAATAATATGTGTACACTGAAATTGCTTTCAAACATTCCAAGTGAGTCCTTTTCCATCACAATAAAAGTCACCAACTACCCCTCATCATCACACCTCTAAAACATATTAAGTTCTGAAATGATTAATCAAACTGATTATTAAATCCATCCCTACCTACTATAGGACTCTACCTTGGCATATATAAATCCAATGAATGCTTTTGGCACATATCAAAAGAAGTTACCTGGTGAAGAAGTAACATCTTCCCACAAGCTCATTCCTTTTATTTTCCTTCAACACTCCCTCCACTATATTTATTATATGATTTTATAAAAACACCAATATATTAAATTTAATCAAAAAATTTTACGCTCCAATTTCTTTCTATATTTACACACACATCCATATAATGGGTATGAACATACTGTTTATGTGTCTGGTGAACTACCACCTCACTAAATGATGATTGTTCATTTTCTATTTAACACCTATCATGGTTTAAATTATGATAAAAAATATATTTATATATGTAATATATATTATTTCATACATATTTATGTTTATTTATTTCTTTTTAAGGAAAATATCCTTTTGTACATTCTATTTTTGTGTAAATATGATAATTTTGTTTGAGAAACTGTGGATGATTACCCCATCAAAACGATGGGACTCATTCACACTACATGGAATGTATGAAGGGTATATTTTTTGAAATTATGTGATATAATAATTTTATATTTATAATTATATTCATAAATATGTATACATATATTTCATGTACTTTGATTCTTTCAATACAAAACAACAAAATATGGAAACATTGATCATGCGTACATACGGCTTACCGTCTCCATAAACGGTTTATTCCATTTCATACTTATTTATTTTATAGATAATTATAATAAAACTATTGAGAATATAAATTAAATTTAATTCATTTTTTACATTCTAGAAATCATAATATAAGTATAAGTTCCAATGATATAAAAAATTAAGGCACAAGGGAAAAAACAATGCAAATATTACATGAAATAAATCCTTAACCAAAAATTACAAACAAGAGGCTAAAATATAGTCATAATAAATCAATATGTGGTATTAGATATAATAATATGGTTCCAAAAAATATTTATAATAAATTTATATTTATTCGACATTTGTATTGAATGAGTACGACTAGAGTAAAGCCACAACGAAAGGTAATTTCATCACACTTTTTATTAATGCCAGATACTTGATTTATTCAACACCAATTTATTTTTTGTGGTATGTATACATCACATGGATTTATTATATTGTTATTATAATTATATTTTCGATATTTAGAAATCAATTTTATTACATTTCTCTCATGGGGACTATGTTTAAAATGTTACCAAATCGGTAAAAATGATTTTGTCTCAATTTTCCTTCTTTGAGACACATGCTATGTTATGAACCAATATTTTGTCATTAGATTCATATAATGAATTTGAAATAATATATCATAAATATCTTTATATTAATGATTTCTTAAATTTTATATAGTTAAATTATCTAAAATGGGGATAATGGTTTAGAGTTACGAAGTGGTAAGAGTTTATTGGGACAATCTCATTACTTTTTGAGAATATATATGTTTATGCTTCCTTTGGTGAAATATAAAGATCCTTCCCTTAAGAAAATTCATTAATAGTCTTCACCATTTTATATTCATGATATATTAATGTATTGGTACCATTATTAAACATTTTGGTACCAAATATAGTTAATAAAGTGTCTTTAAGAAAGTCTGGATTAACCTCTCTCTTTGGTAGGAAATTTATGTTATGGTTTTTAAAAAAGGGTTTCTATGAATATTATACTATTCTCGTATAATATTAAATATAAATATCTAACCATTTTTTCTTTTTTCAATTTTTCAAAATAATTTTCTTATATCTATCCAAAGAAATCATTTTTCTACACTTTTTATCATGGAATATCAATATTTGTTTTATCTCATATGACATGTATGGATTTACCCACCATGATTTCTATGAAGCTTCAATTCACTGTTAAAAAGGGAAATATTTTTTAGGTTTTTTATAATTTTTTTAAGGAAAAAAATTCAGATTTTGTTCATGCTTCATTTAAATGATTTTATTGTTATATTAAAATAAAATGTTTCTCAACACATTTTACAGCATTATTTATATATTTATAATCTATTATCAATGAAATGGTTTTCAAAATTCTTTCATGGTTTCCTTTAATGTTTTCAAATTGGTTTCAAATAAATATTTTATTAAAATGTTTTGAAAAATATTCTATATGCTTTCATGAAATTAAGGATTTAAAAGAAATTTCAATTATTATTTATAATTTTTCAATGTATGTTTTATAAAAAACATTCAAATGGATTTATGCATTAAAACGCCTCATTTTAATAAGATAGTGTCTTTTCATCATGAATATTTTTAAAATATATATCAATATTATTTCCCATATAATAGGAAATAATTTTATGTTAATCATTCCTTTCTAGAAAATGATATAAAGGTTACATTCATATTATTTCTCAGATTAGTTTATTCATAATTTCAGGGTCATTATGAAAACTATTCCTTTTTCCTGGGTTATATGTTTATGAAATCTATTTCTATTTCAATGGTTATATGATTATAAAATCCATTTCCCTTTCATGGGTTATTGAATTTACTAAAGTGATTATGAATCTTGTATCATTTTCCCAAGGTTATGACATGATTACATGTTTTTTATACCCATTTAATTTTATAGGATATTATATGACTATATATGATTTTGTGGAATATGTATGTATTATTTAATTATCAAATGGGTGGTACCTATATCTCTTTACAATTCATTGGCAGAGGATAATTTTTTTGTCAAAGGATGTAGCAGTGGGGTTCCCAACCCTAAAATAAGAGGTTATAAGAGAGGAAACGTCAAGCCCAAAATAAGAGGGCACACGAGAGGATATCCCAAACCAGAATCAAGAGGGTACACTAGAGTAAATCCCAAGACCAAAATAAGATAAAAAATGGGAGGAAATCTAATTCCTGAAACTAAAGGGTACATGGGATGAAATCACTAGCTCCGAAGAAGATGGTAAATGAGAGGGAATCCCAGATCAGTGCTGGTAAAAATGTGATTAGACCAAGACTAATATGTTACAAAGGCTTTCGTAGGCATCCTTAACATAGGTTTTTTGTATGCTTATGTGTTTTACACAATTCCATATTCTATTAAATTATTATGAGTTCATGTAATAACACTCCAAACATTTAATGGTATGTTCCTCTGGAATACTTTCTATTCATTAGATATCCTATAATTATTGAAGCACTATATATTTTTTGAATCAAAAAATTATATGAGAAAGTTATAAGCTATCCATTAAACATAACCTTTCCACTTCTCTGTTTTGACTTTCAAAAATCTTTCATCTAGTGTTGTGACCAGTAAGTCATTTGGAGTATGATAGATCCTACTTTATTTGTTTCATGAATAGTAACATACCCTTATGAATAGTAATATGAACCTTATAAATTGTAAATAATTATTATATTATATTTTTTAAGGTAATATGATAATGAGATCTTAATTGATTTTTTAATATGATATAGAACTAATTATACCTTTAAAATTTGTTTTTTTGAAATAAATATGATATTATTTAAAAATTAAGTCTAAAATACATAGAATTGTTTTTTTAAAAATGGAGTTCATTTTTGAATTCTACACTTTGAAAAATGGTTAAGGTGAATTTTTTAGATTTTTCTAATATACTTGAATTTTTTGTGAATAGTAAAAATAAATTTCTTGGTTTTCGATAGTTTAATGACATCATAATGATGTAATAATTAAATATAAAAGTATGTTAGACTTTTTTTTATAGTATATAATGATATTAGGTGTCCCACGTATCTAAAACCATGGACGAATACCATGGTAATACCCATGGTTTTACAAAAAACACTAATGAGCCGTCCCTTTAATTTAATAAAAAACACTCTCTTAATTACAACAAATACCCACTCACCCCCTTCATTTTAGTTCATTCCAAACATAATATCCTCAAAGCTCTGGTGGTATTACCTCCAAAGGAGTCATCCCAAGGTAACTTCAAACCCCCATGGTCCCAACCTTCACGTTTTGGGAGTTACTCCACAAGGTAAGATAATCAACCACCCTTCCCTTTTCATAAAGTTTTCATTTATTATTTTCTCTTATATTTTCAATTGGATTATGTGAGGATATTTCATTTCATATTCCCCTTAATTCCAATATTATTTATGAGTTATTAGATACACCTTTTCTCTCATAAAACTAATTTATTAAATTTTAAGTGACGTCATTAGGCTGTAGAATTTTCGATAGAGATTTCATAATTTTTTTCTTATTTGGAGTTCCTTTCTTTTATACTTCTTTCCTCACCAAAATTGATCCAAATTCTATGATAATTCCAGTACCTTAAATGAAATGGATTTAAATTATTCTAATGGAATATTTCGTCATCATCTCTTTTTCCCACTCCTCTTATACTAAAAAATGAAAACTTCGTCTGAGATGTGTTAATTTATCACTCTCATGGACGACAGGTTCTCAATTTTCATTACAATGTCCAATTATGGTCAAGAAACCATTTATATTGTTGAAAAAGGTCAAAATATATGTATTTATTCTCATTAATGTTCTAAAATACCTACACACTCATAATATGGAATAATAATAATAAAAAGTTCATTGTATACAAAACTGCAAAACAAAATCCCAACATCTATAACAAACATTTAACTAATGATACATCCTCATTAATATAACCTAGAATAACTATAAAAACACTTATATCTTATTAATTTCAAAAATAATATATATTAAAAAAAATTTACGTTTAACCACATTTTATAAAAACTTCCATTCATGAATGAAAGTAAACGAATCATGAAAACCAAGGAAGAAAATGCTTTCGAAACAATAAAATTGAACCTCTTAAACCCATAAAAATGGCCATGAATGTACCTAATAAGATTATAATAAACCAATTACATGTATAGTAGGTTCTTGAATTATTAATTAATGAAGCTAAATGTTTTTATTCAGGTTTATAAAAAAACAAAGAACACACTCAAGCATAATGTAAGGGGTTTCTCATCTCACTTTCATGTTTGTGAGATTTCCATTATTTCCCAATTATTTCTTGTAAGTGGTATATTTGTACCTAAACATGATATATATTAAAATTATTCTATTTATATTCATGGTATTAAATGAATCATTTGAGGGTTATTTAGATATGTTCATATGATTCGACTGAATACATTGTGGTAAGAGACTTTGTCTCAACTACTATTTTGTTGTGGCTAACTTTGTATTGTGTACTTAATAATCCTTATGTAGTGAAACTAATGCACATTTTATATAAATTTTCATTTGAAATTATATTCATATTAATTATTGATAATCTAATATCAAGGATATCTATTTTTTCTAAACTGTATACCATTTTACATATAGTGTTTATTTGGAATGTTATTTTAACTATGGAAATTTTGATGAATCTATATACTATACTATATACGTATATTGAAAAGGAATATTTCTCTTGTATTGAATCAATGTATAAAGAATTATTTGGATATGCTATGGAAGGTGGGCCTTCTATAGCCCCTCGATGCATCGGTAGGTCTCATGAGACAAATCAGTTAGTGACAAACCCTTCGAGTTTGTTTCAAAAAAACCGACAGGTTTATACCCACAAAACTAAACCATTTTACCGTATTATGGTATCATGTGTTAGATACATGATGTCCAGTTAATAATAATTATCTTTATTCATTACCAATTATTATTATCTATGGGGTTTACATTATGACCAAATCTATGGATGTTGTTTCATTTTCAATTTATTAATGGTTTGAGTCTTTCATTTATTCATCATGAAGTATTTATTATATAAAATTGTTTACAATTATATTATTATTGATTTATGATTCTTCCATTTGTAACCTTACTATGAATTTGAGCTCACTCTTTCATTTTTTACCTTCAACATGTGATGAAGAAGAGATAATTTATTGTGTTTCTCTGGATGCAGTTTTTAGTTTTTTTTATGTATTGTATTTTGCAACCTTCTCTAATGTAATTTGAGTTAAATTTAGGTATAGAGTTTCTATAAGACTACTAAACTGATCGTTCATTCGGGATTTTCATTCATTCTAACCAAGGCAATATAAAATTGAATTCACAGGCTCCAGTCTAGAGGGGTGGGTGTGTTACAGTTTGTATTAGAGGAAGTTTGTTAGAAAACATGGAAATTAGATTAGAAAATGTATAGTCGAGAAGAAAGCCCTAAGGTAGTATTTGAGGATAAATGTAAAACAATATACTAGTATTTTATTAAAGAATAGATTATGTGAATCCTTCTTTAAATACATCCCTGTCTGGATACTAGCAGGTAGAGGTGGCTCTGGAAGAGATGTACCTATGAGTGAAAGCTCCGACAAGGAGTTTCGGGCCTGACCTGGGGAATCCAGGTACATCACAATGGTCCTTGCGACACCCTTGGTTATGACACTCATGGGGGATGCACTTAGGATAATTCATTTTTTCTTTACATTCCATTATGAATGATTGAAATGTAAATAATTCCTCAAAGAAACTATTTTTCTGATTATGGGATTAGCTGTGCGTGGGATCTCAATTTATGATAATCATTTTATTAAGTAAAGATTATACATTATGATTCATACCCTAATCTAGTGTGTGCCATTATTTAGAAATGGAATCAAATGGAAGAAGGGGAATCAATACTCATGGGAAACATAGTGATCTCCCCACTGAGCACGTCAACACAATAAATGTTGGAGGAGACCAGATCATGACCATATTGGGAAAACTTACTCAGGTTGTAATGAATAAACATTCCACACCTGTGTTGGATCATTTCATGTGGCAGAAACCCCCATATTATAATGGGAATACTAATCTATGGGTTTCTAAGAAATGGATCAAGTCCCTTGAAAAGATATTCATGGCATTAAGATGCAATGAAAATGAAAAGGTAGTACTAGCGGTATATTTTCGCAAGGGTGATGCTAATAAATGGTGGTCCTTGATTCAGAATAACATAGAGGAAGAATAAATAGAGTACATGGAATATATTTCTTTTAAGGAAATATAATTCGAAATATATTTCCCTCGTGAGAAATGAATTGAAATGAAGAGGAAATTCCTTGGCTTAAAGCAATAGAAAGAAGACAGTGTTGCATAGTATGAGGCTACCTTCACAAGGCTAGCCAGGATTGCCGTTTATTACATACGTGACTCAACAGACAAGATTGATCATTTATTTGAAGGCCTTAATCCAAATCATCAATGGGAACTGGCACATCAAACATTTTCTTCATATGAAGAAATTGTATTATGTTCCATCAAAATAGAGAAGTAATTTTCTAAATAAATTTTTTTCAAGGGGATCCAAGAAAATGAGAGGTACTCTAATAACTGAGGGAAAGGTGAAGTGTTGAAGAAGATACAGGTAATGAAGAAATTCCCATTATGAAAAAACTATAGAAATAATCATCTCAAGAAATTCGTAAAAGTCATGGGAGTCTACTATAAGTATAGATAAAGGGGTCATCTATCTCATGAATGCACAAAGAAAAAACATTTTGATGATGTTCAATGCTACAATTGTATAGAGAGGGGACACTATGAAAATGATTTTTTTAAGCACCAAGGAATCATGCGTTTGAAAAAATCAAGAGAAAAAGGGAGAGCTTATGTGATTTCAACCACAGAAGTTGAAGTTCCTAATGGTGTGGTGGCAGGTATATTAATTGTTCCCCCAAACGTAGGCAACACTATATTTGATTATGGATTATAGCACTCATTTATATCTTCCAAGTTTACCAAGAAAATTTGACAAGTCCAATTTGATTTAATAAAGTAATTATCAGTAAAAAAACCTAGGGGATGCATCATTGCAACAAAGGCATGTCAAATAGTCCCCCCATCCTGACACATAAACGTGCTTTAGTTTCTAACCTTTTAATCATACCAATGACTAACTTTGATATAATTCTTGGTATGAATTGGCTGTCAAACATTGATGTGAATATTTGTTGCACGAAAAATGAAATTACAGTTTTTGAAAATGGTGTTGAATCTCTTATATTTGGATTATAGACCTCGCCATCTGATTATTATCTGGACCCACCCCTTGTAGCTCTATTGATTTCAATTCTTGGAGAGGAAGATAACCCAATATCTATGGGTGTGGAATGAAATATTCAAACGGAATATGTGCATATAGTGAAGGAATACATTGATGTGTTTCCATAGGATTTACCTGGACATCCACTAGAGTTCGAAATTTAGTTTTCCATTGACTTAATTCATGGTGCAATACCTATATCAATGACCCCCTATAGAATGTACACAGTGGAGTTAGTGGAGCTAAATAAACAACTAGAAGAGTTGAGTGACAAAATATTTATTCGACCTAGTGATTCTCCATGGGGAGCCCCGTTCTTATTTGTCGAAAATAAAAATGGATCCATTAGTCTATGAATTGATTAAAGGTAAATTAATGCAATTACAATAAAGAATAAGTATCTTATTCCCCAAATTGATGATTTATTTGATCAACTTCATGGAGCTCAATACTTTTCAATGATTGACCTTCAATCTAGATATCATCAACTGCGTGTGAAGAAGGATCATATTAAGAAGATAACATTTCGAACCAGGTATGGGGATTACAAGTTTACAGTGATGCCTTTTGGACTGATGAATGCACCATCTATTTTCATGGATTTAATGAATAGAGATTTAAAGGAATATCTTGATAACATTATTGTGGTATTCATCGATGATATCCTAATATACTCAAAAATCTATGAAGACCATGTGGATCACTTTCAGATTATTCTAAAAACTCTTTTGAGAAATGAATTATATGGGATGTTTAGCAAGTGTGAATTATGGCTTCAATCAGTTTCTTTTATATGTCATATTTTGTCTAAGGATTAAATCCTAGTTGATCATATTTAGTCAAATGCAATCCAAGATTAGAAAATTCCAACAAACATAACCAAGGTATGTAGTTTTATTGGCTTAGAAGGTTACTATCGGTGTTTCTTTCAGAATTTCAGCCGACTGGCTAACATGCTAACTAAGCTCAAATGTAAAAGAGTAAAGATTGTGTGGACAAAATAATGTACAGAATGCTTCAAATAATTTAAAAGAAGATTTTTCAATCCTCTAATTTTGAATATTCCATCTGGAAGTGATGGATTTGTAATATATAGTGATGCATCTAATATTGGTCTAGGATGCGTCCTTATGAAAATGGTAAAGTTATGCCTTATGCATCAAGGCAATTAAAGACTCGTGATAAAAATTATCCAACACATGATCTTGATTTTGCAGCTGTAATCTTTGATATGAAGATATGAAGACATTATCTTAACAGTGAAAAAAATGTGAGATATACATAGATCAGAAGAGTTTCAAATATTTTTTCACCCAAAATGAACTCAACATAATGAAAATGAGATGGCTTGAGTTACTCAAAGATTACGATTTTTCAATACACTACCACCCAGGAAAGGAAAATAAGGTGGCAGATGCATTAAGGAGGAATGATCATGGACTTCTGACTCAAATGAGGATTTAGAGAGGTCCTATATTCATGGATATTGTAAATATGGATATGGGAATTGTTAAGGAAGGGAAAACATATTTACTATTTCAAATGATTGTTAAACCATCTTTACTATAGAAGATAAAAAGATCTCAATCTAATGTTGAAAATCTAGACAAGATAATTATTACAGTTAAGGATGGGAGATTAGAAGACTTTGTGTATGAGGGAGGAGTTCTGAAATTTGGTATGAGGTCATACATTCCATCAATACATGAGATAAAAAGGGAATTATTAGACGACTCTCATAGGTAAAAATTTTCTTTACACCCGGGAAGCGCAATGATTATAGAGATCTGAAAGAGTATTTCTAGTGGGATAATATGAAGTCGAAAATTGCAGACTACATCTCAAGGTGTCTAGTTTGACATCAAGTGAATGCAGAGATGCCACATCCTATAGGAGTGATGCAACCTCTACATGTTCCTATGTTTATGTGGGATAACATTATGATGGATTTTGTCACCGGACTACTGAGGACATCTAGAAGTAATGATGCAATATGGGTAATTATTGATCATCTCGCAAAATCAGCAAATTTCCTTCATATAAGAGAGAATTTACCGCTTGAGAACCTCAAAAGACTTTATATTAATAATGTTCTAAGACTTCATGGTGCACCTCTACAAATTGTGTCCGATCGAGCTCCCCAGTTTACATCAAAATTATAGAAAATTATCTAGAAGGCTCTGAATACTGAGCTTCGTATAATTACAGTTTATCACCCCCAAACAGAAGGACAGTCTGAAAGGACTAACCAAACTTTATAAGATATGTTGAGGTCATTCTCTCTTGACATCCAAGGTATGTGGTATTAATACCTGCATTTGGTGGAATTTTCATACAATGATAGTTTCATTCTAGTATTCAAATGGCTCAATATGAAGTATACTATGGAAGGATATGTTGAACTCCCACTTGCTGGGATGAAGTCGGTGAGATGAAACTTATAGGATAAGAACATATTGAAGATACAATGACAAAGGTGAAGAAAATCCAAGCCCGTATTAAAGTAGCCCAAAGTAGGCAAAAGAGTTATTCTGAACACTAGAGGATGGATTTTGAATTTCAAGTGGGAGATCATATCTTTCTAAAATTATCACCATGGAAGGGTGTCTTAAGGTTCAGTAAGAAAGGGAAATTGAGCCCCAGATACATCAGACCATTTGAAATTCTAGAAATAATTAGAGCTATAGATTACCAATTTATAATGTCTTGACGTCTCTCCAAATTCCATGACGTATTCCATGTGTCATTTTTGAAAAAATAAATTCCAGAAACAATGCATGTACTCACCTATGACAAAATAAAATAGGAACATGAATTATCATTTTGTGAAGATCCTATCCGGATTCTTGACACAAGGGAGCAAGTATTGAGAAATCCAATAACTTGTATTGTAACGGTTCATTGGAAAACCAGAATATGGAGGAAGCAACATGGGAACCTGAGGATGTTATTATTAAGAACCATCCACATCTTTTTGGTGGTATTTATACATAAAATTTCGAGGAAAAAATTTCTGAAGGAGGGAATAATATAACACCCCAAAAATTTTATGGTATGTTCCTCTTAAATACTTTCTATTCATTAGATATCCTATATTTCTTGAAAAACTATGTCTTTTGTGAATAAATAATTTATATGATAAATTTATAAGCTATCCATTAAACATAAATTTTCCACTTCAATGTTCTGAATTTATGAAAATGGTCATCTAGAGTTGTGATTGATATGTTATTTGCAGTCTGATAGAACCAACTTGATTTTTTTTATGACTAGTAAAATACCCTTATTAATAGAAATATGAATAGTAATATGAAAATTATAAACAGTAAATAATGATAATTTTTTATTTTTTAAGGTAATAAGATAATGAGATCTTAATTTATTTTTTAATGTGATATAGATCTAATTATACCTTTAAAAATTGTTTTTTTCATTTAAATATGATTTTGATTAGAAATTAAATTAAAAATACCTGGAAAGTTATTTTATAAAAATGGAGATCATTTTTTAATTGTACATGTCAAAAAATGGTTAGAGTGAATGTTTCAGATTTTTCTAAAATAGTTCAATTTGTCGTGAATGGTAAAAATACAGTTTTGAGTTTTCAGTATTTTAAAGACATCCTAATAATGTAATAATAAAATATAAAAGTACGGTCGACTGTTTTATAGTAACTTATTACATGTGGTGTCCCATGTGTCTAAATCCATGGGTGAATACCATGGCTAAACCCATGGTTTTTCAAAAACCACTAATAAGGTGTCCCATTTAATTAATAAAAAACTCTCTCTTAATTACTATAAATACCCACTCTCCTCCCTTCATTTTCTTTCCATCTAAACTCAATATCCACAAAGATCTAGTGGTATTACCTCCCAAGTAGTCATTCTATGGTGTCCTCAAACCCCCAAGGTCACAACCTTCATTTTTGGGGAGTTACTCTACAAGCTAAGAGAATCATCAACACTTCCCTTCACTTAAAGATTTCATTTTATGATTTCTCATTTATTTTCAATTGGATTATGTGAGGATATTTCATTACATATTCCCCGTACAGACAATATTATTTATGAGTGATGAGATACCCCTTTTCTATCATCAAACTATTTTATTAAATTTTAAGTGACGTCATTAGGTTGCCAAATTTTTATAAGGGATTTCTCAATTTTTCGCTTATTTGAGTTCCTTTCATTTATACTTCTTCGTCACCTCAATTAATACAAATGATATAATAATTCCAGTACCTTACATGAACTGTAATTATATTATTCTAATGGAATACTTCATCATCATCTCTCTTTCACCCTCCTCTTATACTAAAAAAATGAAAACACCATCTGAGATGTGTTAATTTATCACACTCAAGGACGTCGAGGTCTCAATTTTCATTACCATTTCCAATTCTGGTCATGAAACCATTTTTTTGTTTCAAACAGATCCGAATATATATATATATATCATCTTATTAATGTTCTAGAATCCCAAAACATTCATAATACGTAATAACTATACAAAACAATTTCATTGTATACAAAACTGTTAAGCAAAATCAAAGCATTTATAAAAAACATTAAACTAATTATTCATTCTCAATTATATAACCTAGAATAATTATAAGATCATTTATAACAATTTCATGTCACTAATAATATATATTAACAATTATGTATGTTTAACCACATTTCAAACAAACTTCGATTCATGAATTCAAGTAAACGAATCATGAAAACCAATGAACAAAATGCTTCCAAAACAATAAAATTGAGCCTCTTAAACTCATAAAAAGGGACATGAATTAACTTAATAAGGTTATACTAAACCAATTAAATGTATTGAAGGTTTTGGAATTATTAATTAATTAAGATAAACATTATTATTCAGTTCATTAAATCAAATGAGGAACACACTCGAGCAGAAGGTAAGGGGTTTCTCATCTCACTTTCATGTCCGTTAGATTTTAATTTTTTTTCCAATTATTTCTTGTCTTTGGTTTATGTGTACATCCACTAGATATATAATAACATTATTCTACTTATATTCATGTTAATAAATGACTCATTTGATGGTTATTAAGTTATGGTCATATGATTCAACATATTACAGTGTGGTAAGAGACATTGTCTCAACTACTATTTTGTTGTGACTAACTTTGTATTGTGCACCTAATAATCCATATGTGGTGTAATTTATTCCCATTTGAGATAACTTTTTAGTTGAAATTATATTCATATTAATTATCTATAATCTCAAATCATGGATATTTTTTTGTCTAAGCTGTATTCAATTTTTTATACAGTGTTTATTTGGAAAGTTATTTTATCTATTTAAATATTGATGAATTCGTATACTCTACACTATAAGGATATTGAAAAGGCATATATATATTATTTGGAAATTAAGTGGTGCATGGGGCCACTATATCCCCTCTATGCATTGGTAGGTATCATAAGACAAATCAGTTGGCGACAAATCATTCGAGTATGTTTCCAAAAATCCGACATGTTTCTACCCACCGAACTAAACTATTTTTATGGTATTGTGGTATCATGTGCTAGATAAATGACATCCAATTAATAAGAATTCTCTTTATTCATTATCTATTATTACTATCCATGAGTTTTTCACTAAGAAAAAATATATGGATGCAGTTTCATTCATTGTTTATTAATGACGTGAGTTTTTATTTTATTCACCATGCCATATTGATTATGTCAAATTGTTTACAATTAAGTTATTATTGATTAATGATTTTGATATTTGTAGCCCTTAATATTCATTTGAGATCACCCCTTTCACTATTTTCATTCAATAGTTGATGAAGAAAAGATCATTTATTGAGTTCCTATGGATGCAGTTTTTAGTTTTTGTTAAGTATTGTATTTTGTAACCATCTTCAATTTAATTTGAGTAACATCAAAGTATCTAGTTTCTTTAAGACTACTAAACTGATCATTACTTTTTTATTTTAATTCCTTATAACCATTAAAATATAACAACTAATTCATCGGCTCCAGTCTAGAGGGGTTGGGGTGTTACAGTAGGTATTAGAGGAAGTTTATTAGAAAACATGGAAACTAGAGTATGAAATGTATAGTAAAGAAAAACTCCCTAAGGTAGTATCTGAGGATAAAAATACAAGAATATCATGGTATTTTAGTAAGGAATATATTATGTGAATCCTTATAGAAAATACATCCCTTTATTGATACGAGCATGTAGAGGTGGCTCTGGAACAGATGTACCTAGGAGTGAAAGCTCCGACAAGGAGTTTCAGGCTTGACTTGGGGTATCCTGGTACACAACAACAGACCTTGCTACATTCTTTGTGATGATACACCCGAGGGATATGCTTAGGATAATACATGTTTTCTTTACAATCCATTATGAATTATTGAAATGTAAATTATTCCTTAATGAAATCATTTTTATGATTATGGGATTATCTATGCGTAGGATCCCAATTTATGATAAGTATTTTGTTAAATTGTGATTATACATTATGATTCATACCCTAATCTAGTATGTGACATTATTTAGAAATAGAGATTAATGGAATAAGGGGAATCAATACTCATAGGCAACTTAGGGGTCTCCCCACTAAGAAAGTAAACACAGTGAATATTGGAGCAGATCAGATCATGACCATATTGGGAAAATATACTCAGGATGTAACGAATAACCATTCCACACATGTGTTGGATCATTTCATGTGGTCGAAGCACACATATTTCAGTGGGAATACAAATCCAGTGGTTGCTGAGGAATGGATCATGTACCTTTAAAATATATTGTATCAAGGGTGGCACTGATAAATGGTGGTTCTTTATTCATAATACCACGGAGGAAGAAGAAATAGTGTATATGGAACGGAGTACTTTTAAGAAAATATTCATTGAAAAATATTTCCCTCCTGAGCAACGAACAGAAATAAAGTGGAAATTCCTAGGCTTAAAGAAAATGATAGAAGAATGTTTTTCATAGTATGAGGCTACCATCACAGGGCTAGACAAGTATGTTATAGATTACTTAAGTGACTCAGAAGACTAGATTGATCATTTGTTTGAAGGTATTAAGCCATTTCTTAGAAGTTCACTCACATATCTTTCATTTTCATCATATGATGATATTGTTTCAAGTTCCATTAAAACCGAGAAGGAATTTTATTGATCAAATTTGTTTAAGGGGAACCAAGATAAGAAGAGGTACTTTGATAACCAAGGGAAAGGTGAAGCACCAATGAAGAACAAGAGAACAAAAAAATTTCACATTATGTGAAAACTGTAGAAAGAATCATCTCGGGAAATGCTCAAAAGGCATGGAAGTCTTAAATAAGTGTGGAGAAAAGGTTCATCTATATCATGAATTCATGGGGAAGAAAAAATTTTATGATGTTAAATGATACAATTGTAGAGATATGGGACACAATGAAAATGAGTGTCCTAAGAACCAAGGAAATATGGCTCATAAAAATCCAAGAGAACAAGGGATATCTTATGCGATTTCAACCACGGGAGTTGAAGTTCCTAATGGTGTGGTGGCAGGTACTTTAATTGTTTCATCAACATATCCCACACTTTATTTGATTATGGATCATAGCACTCATTTATATCTTCCTAGTTTTCTAAGAGAATTAGACATGTCTAATATGATTTAATAAAGGAGTTATCAGTCCAAACTCATAGGGGATGCATCATTGCAACAAAGGCATGTCAACTAGCCCCCCCTCGTGAAACATAAACATGCTTTAGTTTCTAACATTATCATCATACCAATGTCTAAATTTGAAATAATTATTTATATAAATTGGCTGTCAAACTATGATGCGAATATATATTGCAAGAAAATGGAAGTTACATTTTTTGAAAATGGGGTAGAATCTCTTACCTTTAGAGTAGAGGCCTCAATATCTGATTATTATCTAGACCCACCCCCAATAGATCTATTGAATGCAATTCACATAGTGGAAGAAAACCCAATATCTATAGTTGAGGAATGAAATAATCATATTTAAGATGTGCATATAGTGAAAGAATACATTGATGTGTTTCCATAGGATTTACCTGGACATCCTCTAGAGCAGTAAATTGAGTTTTCCAATGAATTAATTCATGGTGCAAGAACTTTATCAAAGAAACCCGATAGAATGGACACTACAGAGTTAATTTAGTGAAAGAAACAACTAGAGGAGTTGAGGGACAAAATATTTTCTTGACATAGTTTTTCTCCATGGGGAACCCTAGACTTCTTTGTCAAAAAGAAAGATGGATCCATGATGCTATGCATTGATTATAGCGAAATAAATGCTATTACGATAAATAATATGTATCCTTTTCCCCAGATTGATGACTTTCTTGATCAACTTAATGGAGCTCAATAGTTTTCAAAGATTTACCTCCGATCTGAATATCATCAACTATGTGTGATTATGGAAGATATTCTAAAGACTGCATTTCAAACCAGGTATGGGAATTAAGAGTTTAGAGTGATTCCTTTTGGACTGAAAAATGCACCATATGTTTCCATGGATTTAATGAATAGAGTTTTCAGTGAATATCTTGATAACTTTTTTGTGGTATTCATCAATGATATCCTAGTATAATCTCAAAAATATGAAGACCATGAAGATCACTTGTGGATTATTCTGAAGACACAATTGAGAAATGAATTATATGGGAATTTTAGCTAGTGCAAATTCTGGCTTCAATCAGTTTCTTTTCTAGGTCATATTTTCTCTAAGGATTGAATCCTAGTTGATCTTATGAAGACTAATGCAATGCACGATTGGCCCATGCCAACAAACATAACTGAGGATTGTAGTTTTATTGGCTTAGGAGGTTACTATCTATGTTTCATTCAGAATTTCACCTAACTAGAAAACATGATAACCAAGATCACACGTAAAGGAGTAAAGTTTGGATCGACAAAAGAATGTACATAATTCTTCATAGAATTGAAAAAAATATTGGTCTATGCTCAAATTTTGACTCTTTAAGCTAAAAGTGATGGATTTATAATATATAATGATGCATCCAAGAATGGTCTAAGATGCATCCTTATGCAAAATGGTAATGTTATTTCTTATGCATCAAGGCAGTTAAGGCTCATTAGAAATATTTTCCAACACATGATCTTGAGTTAGAAGCTATAATCTTTGATATGAAGATATCGAGACATTATATTTATGGTGAAAAATGTGAGATATATACAGATCACAAGATTTGGAAATAAATTTTCCCACAAAAAGTACTCAACATGAGGCAAAGGAGACAGATCGATTTACTCAAAGATTATGATTTTCCAATGCACTACCATCCAAGAAAGGAAAATAAGGTGGCAGATGCATTAAGAAAGAATGATCATTGACTTATCACTCAAATGAGGATTAAGAGATATCCTATATTCATGGATATACTAAAGATGGATATGGTAATTGTTAAGGAATGGGAAACATATTTCCTCTTTCAAAAGATTTGTAAACAATCTTTTCTAGAGAGGATAAAGAGTTCTCAATTTGATGATGAAAATATACCCAAAAAAATTATTGCTGTTAAGGATGGGAGACTCGAAGTCTTCATGCATGAGGAAGGAGTTTTGATGTTTGGGAAGAGTTTATGTGTTTCATCAGTACCGGAGCTATAAAAGGAACTATTAGATGATTCTCATAGATCAAATTTCTCTACACACCTAGGTAGCACAAAGATGTACAGAGATCTGAAGGAATATTTCTGGTGGGATAATATGAATCAGGAAATCGATGAATACGTGTCAAGGTGTCTAGTTTTCAACAATTGAAGGATGAGAGGCAACATCCTAGAAGAGTGATGAAACCTCTATGAATTAATATGTGGAAATGGGATAACATTACGATGTATTTTTTCACTAGACTACTGAGGACATTTAGAAGGAATAATGCTATTTGGTTAATTTTTTATCATCTCACAAAAGTAGAACATTTTCTTCCAATAAGAGAGGATTTACCGCTCGAGTGCCTGGAAGGACTTTATATTAATGAAGTTGTTAAAATTAATGGTGCAACTATATGGATGGTGTCTGATCGAGATCCCCAGTTTACATCAATATTCTGGAAAAGTCTCCCGAAGTCTTGGAATACTGAGTTTCGTATGAGTACTGGTTATCACCCCCAAACAAATAGATAGTCTGAAAGGACTATCGAAGCTCTAGAAGATATACTGAGGTAATGCTCTCTTAACATCCAAGGTATGTGTGATCAACACATTCCTTCGGTGGAATTTTCAAACAATAATAGTGTCCATTCAAGTATTAAAATGTCTCTATTTGAAGCATTTTATAGAAAGATATTTTTAACTCCAACATGTTGGGATGAAGTAGGTGAGAGGAAACTTATAGGCCCAAAACATATTTAAGAGACAATGACAAAGGTGAAGAAAATCCAAGCCCATATTAAAGCAACCCAAAGTAGGCTGAAGAGTTATCCTGACAACCAGGGGATGGATTTGGAATTCCAAGTGAGAGATCATGTCTTTCTGAAAGTATATCCAGGGAAGGGTGGCTTAAGGTTCAATAAGAAAGGGAAACTGAGCCCTTGGTATATGAGACCATTTGAAATTATGTAAAGAATCTGAGTTGTAGCTTATCAATTAGAAATTATTCCAAGTCAATCCAATGTCTAGGATGTATTCCCTATTTCATTGTTGATAAAATACATGCCAGACCCAATTCATGTACTTACCTATGAAGAAATAGAATTGGAACCTGATTTATCATACTATGAAAAGCCTATCAGGATTCTTGACACAAGGGAGCAGGTATTGAAAAATTGGATGAAACATCAAGAAATTTTTCTATGGAAAAACCATAGTATGGAGGAAGAAACTTCGGAACCTAAGGATGTTATGAAGAAGAACCATCCAAATCTTTTTGGTGGGCATCATACATAAAATTTCGAGGATGAAATTTCCGAATGAGGGAATAATATAACACCCCAAACATATTATGGTATGTTCCTCTTAAATAATTACTATTCATTATATAGCCTATATTGCATGAAGAAAACTGTCTTTTTTTAATCATAACAATAAAAAGAATGTTATAAACTATCCATAAAACATAAATTTTCTACTTCTATGTTTGGATTTTCAAAAAACATTCATCTAGTGTTGTGACCAGTAAGTCATTTGGAGTCTGATAAAACCAACTTGATTTTTTTGATAAATAGTAACATACCCTTATGAATAGTAATATGAATAGTAATATGGCCCTTCTAAATAGTAAATAATTATTATATTTTATTTTGGTAAGGGAATAAGATAATGATATCTTAATTGATTTATTAATGTGATATAGAACTGATTATTCCATTAAAAATGTTTTTTTTGAATTAACAAGGATTTCATTTAAAAATTAAAATAAAAATACTTAGAAAATTATTTTCTAAAAATGGAGTTCAGTTTTGAATTATAGACGTTGATAATTGGTTAGGGTGAATTTTTTGGATTTTTCTAAAATACTTCATTTGTTTGTGAATAGTAAAATTACAGTTTGGAGTTTTCTGTAGTTTAATTACATCATAATAATGTAATAATTAAATATAAAAGTATGATTGGCTTGTGTACAGTAACTTATAAAATGAGGTGTCCCATGTGGATAAAATCATGGGAAAATACCAAGGGTAAGCCCATGGTTTTTCAAAAACCACTAATGAGGTTTCCCTTTTAATTAATAAAAACACTCTCTTAATTACTATAAATACACACTCACCCCCTTCATTTTATTTCATTCCAAACTCAATATCCTCAAATATTTGGTGGTATTAAATCCCTAGGAGTCATCCCAAGGTGTCCTAAAACTCCCAAGGTACCAACCTTCATGTTTGTGGAGTTACTCTACAAGGTAAGAGAATCAACCACCCTTCTCTTTTCTTAAAGATTTCATTTTATGTTTTCTATTTTATTTTAAATTGGAATATGTAGGGATATTTCATTCCATATTCCCCTTAAAAACCATATTGTTTATGACTTATGAGGTACACCTTTTCTCTCATCAAAATATTAAATTAAATTTTATGTGACGCTATTAGGTTGCCGAATTTTTCGTAAGAGATTTCTCAATTTTTTATTTATTTTGAGTTCCTTTCTTTAATACTTCTTTCCTAACCTCAAATAATCCAAATGATATGATAATTTCAGTAAATTGTGTGAAATGTAATTATATTATTCTAATGGAATATTTCATCATCATATCTCTTTCCCCCTCCTCTTATACTAAAAAATAAAAACATCATCTGGGATGTGTTAATTTATCACACTCAAAGACAACGGGTTCTCAATTTTCATTACCATGCCCATTTCTGGTCATGAAAAAAAAATTCTTGTTGAACCATATTCGAATATATTAATTTCATCTCATTAATGTTCGGAAATCCCTACACACTCATAATATGTAATAATAATACAAAACAAGATCATTGTATACAATACTTCCAAGCTAAATCCAAGAGTTTATCAAAAACATTTAACTAATGATTGATCCTCATGTATATAAACTAGAATACTTATAAGATATTTTATATCTCTTTAATGTCACTAATATATATATATATTAACAATTCATGATTTTTAACCACATTTAAAACAACCTTCCATTCAATAATGCATGTAAATAAATCATGAAATCCATGGAAGAAAACGCTTCCAAAACAATAAAATTGAGCCTCTTAATCCAACAAAAAGGGCCCTGAATGAACCTAATAAGGTTATAGTAAACAAATTAAATGTATATGAGGCTCTGGAATTTATTAATTAATGAAGTTAAATTTTATTATTCATGTCATTAACACTAACTAATAACACCCTCAAGCTTAAGGTAAAGGGTTTCTCATCTCACATTCATATCCGTGAGATTTCCATTCTTTGCCAATTATTTCATGTATATGGTATATGTGTACTTTGACTTGTTATATAATAACATTAATAATATTATATTCATGTTACTAAATGACTCATTTGTGGGCTCTTAATCTCTAGTCATATGATTCAACCGATTACATTGTCATAAGAGACATTGTGTCAACAACTATTTTTTTGTGACTACCTTTGAATTGTGCACCTAATAATCCTTATGTGGTGTACATGCTTACCATTTGAGATCAATTATCATTTGAAATTATATTCATATAAAATGTCCTTAATAACATATCATGTATATGATTTTTTCAAAACTGTATACTATTTTACATACGGTGTTTACTTGGAAGGTTACTTCAACTACGGAAATATTGATTAATCTGTATACTCTACTCTATACAAATATTGAAAAGGCATATTTTTATTGTATTGATCAATGTATAATGACTTTTTTGACATGAAGTGTCATGTGGTTCCCACTATTGTTCCTCTATGCATCGATAGGTCTCATGAGTCAAATCAGTTGGCGACAAACCCTTTGAGTTTATTTCCAAAAATCAGACAAGTTTCTACCCACAGAACTAAACAATTTTTACGATATTATGGTAAAATGTGCTAGATGTTTGATTTATAAAAAATAAGAATTATATTTATTCATTATCTTATATTACTATCCTTGAGTTTTTCACTATTATAAAATATAAAGATGCAGTTTCATTCATAGTTTATTAATGGAGTGAGTTTTTCATTTATTAACCATGAAATATTTATTATGTAAAATTGTTTAAAATATTTTTATTATTTATTTATGTGTCTGCCATTTGTAACCCTTACTGAGCATTTTAGCTCACCCCATTCACTATTTACCTTCAATAGGTGATGAAGTGGAGATCATTTATTGATTTCATGTAGATGTTTTTTTTACTTTTTGTTATTCATTGTATTTTGTAACCTTTTCCAATATAATTTGAGTTACATTAATATATCTAGTTTCATCTAGAATACTAAACTGATTATTCCTTTTTGATTTTCATTCCTTCTAACTATGAAAAAATAAAACTTAATGTACAGCCTCTTTTCTAGAAGGTTCAGGGTGTTACAGATGTATTATGTTTATTATTTCCTTATGTCTCATATCTTATGAACAATGAATATTTATTATGATCTCAGATTTTCATGGTATGATAATCAAATGTTATGATCAGCATCCATACCCTTTAGTTCGTGTAATCCTTACACATTTAATTTATTTACCCTTATTGAGTATAAGAGCTCTCCCATTTCATATGTTTTGTTCCCCTAGGGTATAAAGAAATATTTTAGGTATAAGTACTAGTGATGGAGTTATTTATGGGAGATTTTGATGATCCCTTTCTAGGATAGAATATTGTTTTTCCATGTTTCTAAATACATGAAAATATTATGGTTCATAGGAATCTATTTTAGGAATATAGTAAAAAATTGATCTAAAATGATACAATATCCATGTATTTTAAGTCTATGTTTCTATAGTTCATATATATGGAATGTTTTAGTCAAAATTTTGAAACTACAATGATAAAACATTAGTGATATCCATAGGTGTATTTCTAAGATTTTGTATAACTATTTTTATAATGGTAAGTATAAGGATGAGTTAATGTTTATAATAATATACTGTAAATTTTGAAAAGGATAGAGCGAGGAGTTTCCTATAAACAGATATTTGAATAGATTATATAAGTGGATGTGGATGTAGAATATATTTACATAGGGGTAACTACTATGATAAGATGTTTCAATATTGACACGGGGTAATCTGGTGCAATACAGTCGGCCTTGCTGCACACATGGTTTGAAAATATTGGGTGACATGCATTGGGAATTCACAAAGCTATTCACAAACAATCATGAAGGATTTAAATATAAGTTATCTATGAAAAATATTAGATGAACTTCAGGAGTCATAAATTAAGAAGGTGTTATTATTTAGATATCCCATAATTAATTATTTTCATGACTATTTTGTTTCTTTATATGATAAGTAATAATCATACATTTCTTCTTCTTTTATTCAATGGTTGGAACCGAAATTAAATATAATAACATTGATTGTGAAGGTTAATTTTTTGATGAGTATTCATGTGGGTTGATCAGTGAAGTAAAATATATTTTGATCATTTGTAATTATTTTTCATAGAACATGATTAAAAACATGTACCTTAACCAACTCATTGAATCCCTAAGGAAGATAAATTATGAGTTAAATGAGAGTTTTGGTAATGGAGACCATGGAGGAAAGAATATTTGGTTTTCATTGAGTAAAAAATGTGGAAATAATCACCAAAAATAATATCTTAGTGGAATAAGAATATGTTTTGACTGTGTGAAAGAAGGACAAAATGAATGTCACTACATGGGAAAGATTATGAGTTTTGATAATTAAATGGATGATCTTATTGTTCTCCTTATGAAATAAGTGATAATTAAGTGTTTTATGGGTTGAATAAATTTCATTATATAACTCAATGTACCAAGATGAATTTTTCAAAAGATAATTAATAAGGACGTGTGAGTTATTATTACATTATGGATGATGATGAGATGATAGATAAAATGTTATAAGTAATAGGTATTATGTAATAGGATGAATTATCCTTGTTAATGGCTTAAAATGAAGTAATCTATATTTTTATATATTTGGATTCAAGAGTTATTAAAGGTGAAATAAATAAGTATTGTCCATCTTATATTTTTTTACTAATTTTTTACCAGAATATGTTTAATATATCAATTGGAATAGAAAGGTTATTTAATGGAATGATGATATCCTAGAAAAATACATGATTAAGGGAAAGAGAATACTTAATTTGTTCTTTATGTTATGATAATGTTGTTTGGATAATGATATAATTTATATAAGAGAATTATATGGTACTGATTACCTTGGAACTAGTTAAAAACATGTTGAAAAATAGTTTATGCTCTCATGGATAAAATTTCAAAATTCAAGGATTTATGGAATATAAATAGTAATTTATAGAAAAAAGAAGCTTATATTTTTTTCCAGAATTAGTCCCTGTAATTTAGGTTATTGCAATATTTCAAGAGAAAATTTGATGACTGTGTTCAAATGTTTGGAATGTGTCAACCAAGTGGTAAATTGTGATATATTTGGGATTAATGTTATGTTGTTTTCATTAAAATTTTTTCTATAGATTTGTATATTCATATTTTCTAAGGGTTATAAGGTTAACCATTCATGAAATGTTTAAGTTAAACTTTAGAGGAAGTATTTATATAATGAGTATGTATTAAAAATGTTGGATATAATTCCATTTAGTGATTATCCTTATTTCAAGGATGTCCATCATATTTTATATATTATATTAGTGAGGCTATAAAAATTGATATTAGGTATTTCGGGTGACAACTAATTAAGTCAGTCAAGGCCATGGGTCTTAAACCCAAGACTGTATGATGATAAGGTTTTCACACATACCTCTGGCCTATGCGATCTCCTTATTATATTTAATTATTTTTGGTGACTAATTGTTTATTAAAAAGTAGTAGTGTTACTATTTATGTATGTAGATTAATTTACTAAATTTATTAATTTACAGTGATAGTTTAAATCAAATAGTTATACATTTCAATATTTTATTGGACTTGTGGTTTTCTAAAAGTGTATTTTTACTATTTAGTCATCATTTTTAATTCTTGGATATCCATTTCTAGATATAATAAATAAATTAGAAATTGAAAAATGCACAAATAAAGAATGGATTTTTAATATCAATAAATCATGTGAGTATATTTGGTTATATTATTTTCCAAAAAAATAATTATCCAACATTAGGATAATTATAAAAAATAATGTCTCATAATACCATATTTTTTTGAATCGATGGATTTTAAATCATCAAAGATTTATGTCATTGAGTCCGAAAACTTTTTGTAATCATTAATTTGTTTGTGATTGATGACCTCAATAACTCCCTATAAATATTTATACTTTTCCTCCAAGTCCAATATTCACTCCCAACGTGTGTTATCCTATGTGGAATCCTAGTTATATGTTACTTTAGGTATCATTTATGGTTCCAATTTTTTTTAAATCATGTTTTATTATTCATTTATACAATGTGCTTTTCAATGAAATGAAATTTCATGTATTAATACATTGATAACCCAGATGAATTTTGAGGGATAAATTCATTTTAATAGTGGTATAATGTAACACCCTCTGATTTTGGAAAATATGTTTCTCCAGAAAAATTAGGTTTTTTATATTTTGGATTTCACATGGAACATGATATCTATATGTATATATATAGTAAAACACTTAGTCGAACATTCCATTTACATGGAACCAAATTTTAATGCACTACATACAACACTTAATTGGCTTAAGGAGCATGGAACACTGAACTGGCATGAGATACACAAAATACTGAGTTTCTACGAAACATTATTTTTTTGTTATAATTATTTAAATGAGTTAGTTATAACATAGCCACTAAAACATGGTAATATGAATAGTAATAACTAATTTTCCAAAATTTTTATAAAGGTTTTTTAAAAATAAAACATATTGATAATGAAAAATAATTTTTTAATGTTTTATATGTTTTAATATACTTTTTTATTGAATGTATTACTTATCACATCCTTTTATTAAGAACACAAAAAATTAATTCTAGAGACCTTGAAATTTAATTTGATAATATAAAATTATTTTTTAATTTATGATGCCAAAATTATGGGAGGGTTAATTTTTGGTATTTTTCTACAAAACATCATTTTTGGATAAATAGTAAAATATAATGCATTTTAGTGAATAACAGCCTTTTAATTTAAATAACAATTAATATTAAATTTCACATAAAAATTGTTTTAAGGTCACAATATATCAATTATAAATGTATTTCCAATATTTATGTCTTCATAACCAATTTCCCATTGAAATTGAATATAAAAACGTATCAAACTTTTGAACATTTTTCTCATTTTAAACCCCATAATTTCATTCCATATACGAAATTAACATGATCATAATTTTTCAGATTTTTGGAATTAAATTTAGAAAAATAGATATACACCATTGTAGTCAGTATAATATTTATACTCCAATTACATCATGTTAATTTTTACCAAAAATAGTAGTAACAATGATTAAAACTAATCACAGTGATTGAGGTCAAACTAAGATTAATAAGAATGTGAATATAGCTTAGATCAATTGATGAATAAAATACATCCTTAATTATTTGTATTTATAAAACATATTTGGAAAAATCAATTTTATACTCTTATGTTTATTAAACTTATCATAATTATAAAAGACAAGTTATAATGGTTTTGTAATAAGAAATTTGTTAACATAAATTTAAAAGGATGATGACCCACAAAATGATGTTTCATTATTGGATGATGTCTATGGAAGATGAGTGGGAAGAATCGAAAGAGGTCATGCAATATTTTATTTTTAAATAAAGGCAATGAATGTTTTGAAGGACATGAGAAATAATATTTTTCATGTTGATGAATTGAAGATGATGATCTATTTATATCATTGATTGAGGAGATTTATTATGAAGGTTACTAAATAATATTCTATACAATAGTTTTATAATTCATGTGTTTTATTATAAATTAAATGATATTCAGAATTTTGAAGAATAGTATTTGAATATTGAGTTAGATTGTTAATGGTATTTATTTTTATAAATTTTCATATTTCACATATAGATTTGTTTGACATCTTTCCCAAAAAATATGGTCAACCATAATCTGGAAAACTAGGGACCACCTCAATCCCACTTATGGGAACCTTGTCTCAACCACCACAAAGGAAGTAAATCTACCTGTAATGAAATGGTAGAAGATGAAGTGGGATCATATCACCCGTATTGAGCACATAGGTGTAGGTGTCCATGAAAACGCATAGCACACAAGAAGGATCACTGGTGGAACAACGTAGGTGAGGAACATTAGGTGGAGGGTGTGGGTGGTGTGTATCTAGTTGATGACCCTAGTTACTTGGATTGAGAGGCTATAATAATGTATTTACTTATTAATACTTTAGAAAATGAGTGTTTTTCAGATGTGGATTTGGTAGCATTATATTATTCCTCTATTAAAATAAAATGGATTTAATGTACACCACTTAATAAAATGAATCTATATTATCTGATCATTTAATTTGACAACATTAACATCCCATGACCCTCAACATCATCCTCATGTCAAGATCATCATAGGAATCCAAACCAAGATCAATTGTGTTTAGATCTCATCAGTATGAGACAATGAGCACAATATAGATCAACATGCATGTATATTTTGAGTTATTTTCAATATATATATTGAAGAATATGGCACCTTCAATAAATAAATTCTTTCACAATTATCATCTCACACAAGTGTTGTGGAGCGTATATGAAGTTATTCTTGGATGCTTACAATTGAGCTATTTTTGAAAAGGAAGTTGAGTGGGCATGAGATGGTACCCCATAAATCTCAACTTCATCGAATGATTAAAAGAAATCCAAATGAAGAATATTTGAATAATGATATATTCAGTGATATTAATATATTACTTCACTGATTATATTTTCTAGATATTTTATTCAGTTATAGAATTAAGGAGAGTTAGTGAAACATTCCTTTAATTATCCAACCATAAGGCCTATTAGGTTTCTACCACTCACACTTCATATTATAGGTACATTTTTTAAAAACAATCCTCTTAGATTCATTTTAAATAAATTTTTGATGAATTTTACACCTCCTAGTATAAAAAATTTGGGGGTTATTCTCTCATATTTTGTGTATTGAAGAATATCTTATGATATTTTAAAAATAATAAGAGTCGCAATAACAATAAATGCACTAAAACACACTCAATTTGTTTTCATGTAGAACAATACCTTATGTAATTGATTGTAAGACTATCGCACTATGTTTATCAATAAAAATTATCCCCTGCCATATGATCATCATGATGAAATATTACTAGCTACAAAACCATATGTGAAGTGAAACTATTTACTCTATATCATGGGTCAATTTAATACACAAATAATTTATTATTTCCTTAAACAATAATTATACATGAAATTTCCTAACGATAATAAGATATCTTGAGTATTAAGGAGGGGTAATTGACCATAAAAATATTGTTTTCATAAACCTATGTCTGAAATTAAACTAAGGAAAATTTGAATAATTCAGGAATACTTTCATGAATATGTAAATGTTCTTTCATATATAAATGTAAAATAATGATTAAAACCTAGTATAATGAGAACATAAATTAACATGAGAAATTATTTTATATGTGCTAGGGATTGTATATTAGATAATCCCCATGAATTTTCTTACACAAGAATGAATATTAAGAAATGCGCATGTGAAATGAATTGCCTGAATAATGTGAATTTAATTTGCGATTAAAGACATGAAAAAAATAAAAATTCTTAATTAATGTCTTTTTAGTGTATTTAGTTTGTGCATTATTATTCATGCAAGATATAATATTAAAATTGTACTGTAGTTATGGTGAATAAATATTTGTGACACTATGAAAAAAACGTGAATTGCTACTACATTCACTGTTGATATTGTATCAAATAAGAATAATTAATTTTGTTAGTTTATTATTGGGAATTATTTAATTAACTTATCAGAAATGGTATTTTATTATTTACCATTTAAATGGGGAGAAAATTGACAATATTTTTTACATAGAAGAAGAAAGGAAGAGATGGTGACCAAATTATTATATGTTAATAATCAACTTGATTGATGAATAACTCTGAAATTATCATTCAAAAACAAGTTAATATTTTTGTGGATGAAGTCATAATAATAGTACAATAAACTTATATTTTATTATATGAATAGGTAGAAGAATAAGAAAAAGAAGATGATGATGAGTTTCTTGTTTTCTGTTCTGAATATAACAAGCGATGATGTTTTTGGATGGACAAAAATGAATTATGAAATCAAAAAAAATGTATCATCTAGTGGAAGAATTTATTTTTATTACAAATTAAATTAAAAAATTGTTGAATATAATCTTTAGAGGAAATATAATAAACTAGAGAGGAGCTTCAGGTCTAACCATGTAATAACCTATCTAGGGAATATGATGCTTTTCCTTCCCCCTAATAAAGTTTAAATAGCCACACTAGATAGGGATTATTTTATAGTCACACAAATGAGACTTGGAAACTCATTATAATGGATAATATATGTGATTTTCTTTATCATACAAGATAAGGACTATATACATTTATGAATAGTGATCCTTTTTAAAAAATCAAGTGTTATCCTTTACAGTTTCTATAAACATGAATGTTATAAGAAAAAATGAATATTAGAATAAATATCCTAAATGCTCAAAGAGGTAAAATAAATAAAAATATTGTTGTTAATAAATCCAATAAATTGATTCACCCCTAATAGTTTTTTCTATATCCCAAAGTGGCCCTCTCACTGGTTTCATCAATTATATTATCAACCATGTTATGTGTAATTAGTATGTATTTGGAGTTATTACCTTCATAAATTAAATATGATAATTGTTTTCATATAGTAATACCCTAGAGGTGGTGTGTGCATGACATGTGATGATGATCAATATAGACCCGGACTAGGTTAGGTACATTACTTCCTGGAGGTGAGACATATGTCATCAATATTGGGGGTACAACATCCTTGGGTCATGAACCAAAGAATAGAAAATCTATGACCACATTGAGGCCTAACATGTGATTAAGCTGTCAAATTTTTGGATTTTGGTTTGACCCAATTTTATTCTTTAAGACGTTTGAGAGGCATTTTTACCATCTATGTGGCTAGCTCTTAAAAGATTAAATATATATTTGATTATCCTTATATCATGTAGTCCAGGAATATATATCTGGGGCATGTAATGGATTGGTTAGTGAACAATATTTTGACATATGATTTTATATGGTTACTTGATGTTTTATTTTTACATAGAAATACATATATTATACTATTTCATAAATGGTAAGGATGCATCGGTGGTGTCCTATATAATTTTATTACCCACAGACTGCATAATCATCTCAATGTTCATCCATAATTCATTATTAAATATTTAATAAGGGGAAAGGGGATCATGGATGCCAATTGAGTTATGGAAAATGGTTCTGGTAGTGGTACCTAGATGGAATCCGCCTGTTTTTTTTTTTTTTAAATATTTATTTTTTTACCATTCCTACATTATTTTTTCTTTTCATATTGGGAAATCAATTTATTTATATATATGACATGGGTTTAATTTTTAATTACATTATGTTTATTTTGTCTTCCAAATTATATTATTATTACAATAACTAATTATATTTTTTTCTCTATGTGTATGATTTTGAAGGGTATAACCTCCCCATGGGCGGCATTCAAATCCTAGACACTCGTCGACATCCTCATCAATAAGACGAGGTAGGCATGAGTCCCTATGGAATCTCCACTCATGTTTTGTAAGAAAAAAACCAGGATGGGGCACTATTTGAGGGAAAACAATCCATGTTTTAGTGAGAAAGAAAAATATTCTATTATTTTAAAAATTCTTCCATGTATCTTACAAGGAAAATTTTAAACAATTTCGTTTTAATTAGAATATCAGGATTCTACCACAATTCTAATTTGATTACTTAAATAGAATATTTATTTCTTATGAAATGATTATTGAATTTTCTCTTATTTAGAATTGAAAGGGTAAAAATTCAAAATATTTTAAAGATATAAATCAAGAGAATATTTGAGATTGTTCCTAAAAATGTCCGTAAAATATTGAGGATAATAATTTATTTGAGATAAAATATTACATTTTAAGTTCAATCATCTCAATATATATTTGGAAAGAATAATGAATGTCCCAATGAATAAATCCCACTAAATTTTTTTTTGTGGGGCTATTAAAATTTTGAATATAATTTTCCGAAATGAATGTATTGATAAATTAATTATGATTTGGGGTAATCAAAAATATTTTTAATTGAAATGACTTCAAAATTAAAAGATTTTACATTACACTATAAAGGGAAATGTAATAAATTCTTTAATTATATAAATTTAATTTTACAATATACATTTGATGATGAATAAAGTAGATAATTATAAATTGAAATTTATTCTTGAATAGAAATTGATAATAATTTGTGAATTAATCAAGTGAATGATGATGAGTTCACTTGTATTGAAGATAGTGGAACTCAAAATGGTGAATGAAATAAATTACAGTTCATGGTTATGTGGTAGTAATTGTATTATATCTCTAATGTATAATATTATTCAAAATATAGAAAAAAATTAAATAATAATAAATATATAATAATATTGATTCTAATGTTCATTAAAAAAATTATTGTTTCTAAAATATATTGGGGAATTCCAAGATCCTGTCACTAAAGAGAACAATATAAAGGAATCTATGCAAGATAATGTGTATGCTAAAGAAAAATTACTTGAAAATATTTTATAAAATAATTTGGAAGTAGAATTCTATTTCAGAATTTTGGATGCCTTTGGGAAATCCATTGAAGAAGTGAGGGAATAATTATAGGGAAACATTAAGTGTGATGAAGCCTTCATGAAGTCTTATAGTTTTTTAATAATTTAATATCATAATCATTAGTTGTACAAGCTCTTGGATGTCTGAAATTTAATCAAATTATAATGAACTAGTAAAATTTTTGTTTACTTTGTCAAATGAAAAGAAATTCTATAATTCTTGAAAATAAGAATCTTCCAACATCAATAAAAAATTATATAAATGAAATGTTGAACAATTTAATGAAGTGATATAATGATTAGATGAATTATTTAAGAGTGTCCAAAATTTTGTCTTGTAAAATGGATCCAAAATCAAAGGAAAAACTGATAATGCTAATTTTATGATACAATAATAGAAATAAACTAATCTTGAAAAAATATTCACATTTAATTGAGATTACTAGTTCTATAGAGGTTTCAAAACAAGTGGGGAAAAGATATTTGTTTAATGAAGGATATTTCCATGATCATATAATATTTTTATGGAAATATTATTATGGAATGGCATCCCAATAAATGTATATATGATTATAGGAATGTTGAATATTGGGAAATATAATGATGAAAATGTAATTTGGGTTTTGGGGAAATATATGAAATATGTGATCAAATGGGTCCTTCTATATGGAATAATATTACTATTTTACTCTATCAACTAATTATGAATTTAAATACATAGATTTTTTAAAATAAAAAATATATATTGAATGAAGGAATTTTTCATTTATCATGACCAAAAAAAATCTTCAAGAAACATTCTTCTATTTATTTTAGACAGTGAGTGTTCATATAAATATATATAAAGCATCAGAATTCTTTTGAAAATTGTATGGAAGGTTTGATATAATTTAATAATTATGTGTTACTCTTAAATAATGTACTTTGATCAGTGAATATTGGAGTTAATATAAAGAATTTGAATAATATATTTTAATTGGATATAATGAAACACAATATTCTTAGGGTTTCTAAACTCTATGATGAAGTAAATGATGTCATTTTTTACAATTATGGATGCATTATGAAATATAATAAATTTTGTTATGTTGTAACCTATTGAAAATGGAAAAAATGGTCACTCTATTCCATTAGGAGATGCTGAAAATTATTTTTACTTATGATTTAAGGAAGAAAATGATTTCTGGCATTGAAGGCTAGGTCAACATGGCCAATTAAACTTGAATAAATATTAATCATGGTTGTAACACCCCATGATTTCATAGTATGTTATTTTCTTTAGAGTAATTCAATAGCTTGGCAAACACGAAACATCAAGTTTGAGAACACCACGACTTACCAAACATGTCGTTCAAAAAGGGTTTGTGAATAGTATAAACTAAACTTTTAATTTTATATACTCTATTTAATTTTAGAATCAATATTATGTGTTTATTAGACATAATATAAGAATAAATTCATTTTTTTCAGATAAAATATAATATTAATCAAAAAATGTAATTTTAGCACCTTCTAATGGAAAACCCGTTTTAAAACCAATATGTGACACTTTTATATATTCAATTTAATTAAATTCAGTTATTTTTTAGAATCATGAAATAAAAATTTATTTTGAATAAATTTTTATACTTTTCTAATAACCTTCATTTTTTGATGAGTACTGAAAAATATTAAATTTTATTTGAAAACATCTTTTTTAATTAAAATAATTTATAAATATAAATTAATAATTTTAATGGTTTAGAAGTATAATTTGATTATATTTATATTATTTAATACAATGTAGGTTATTATATGTAATTTCACATTTAAATTTGACATAAACACAACTCAATCTTTTGATAATTTTTACTTGTTAAAAACCCGCTTTTCGGTTATGACAACAGGAATTAATATTAAAGTAACTAATTAAACTTCTATGTTTTCAATTTGGTAAAATTAATTTTATTTTTGAATTCATAATATCAAAATTAGCTTAGGGTAAAGTTTTGGTATTTTTCTGAAAACATTCAATTTATGATGAATAATGAAAAACACTAATATATTGTTTAAAACCGACCTTTTATTTTATTAATTTTGTATTTTATTTAAATTTATTTTAAGTAAAAATATATATATATCATATATATGTTCAATGTATTTCCTTGTATTCTTTTTATAATAAATGTAGATGTATGAAATTTTATTGAACTTTTACCATCTTTTACCCACCTTTTAGTATCATTTGCAAATTTTGCATAAAATATAGTTTTACCGCTTCTGTGAGTTGAATTTCAAAAATCCAAAAAACAAATTTGTCATAATTAAGTAAAATGTGGTTCAATAAGGTGATAATAATTTTTGTTGAATAGTTACTTTTTACTTTTATTTACCACAGTTAAAAGTAAATAGGGTAATTAAGGGTAAAAATCATATATAATTACCCTAACACATGTCCAAATTCTATTGCATAGATTTACATAACAACAAAACAACCATATGAAAAAAATATTATCCTCTCTGGTCCACATGTATTAGATTTGGACATTCATTATTATTTTATTTAACAAAAAGTTAAAAGAGTAAAATTCAATGTTTAATAACTTAACAATTTTTAATATAGTGTTATACATAAGATCAATTAGACTATAAATATTTATTAGAAAGCTGAAAATATTTCCTACATAATGGAATTTTATTTATAAATTTGAGACACTAAATAATTAATTTATTTATGAAATAATGATGATGCGGTAATTGCCTAATTAATGATAGATTAAAATAATTTATATTATAAATATTAAAATAAAGGTAATTTGAGACTTTTGATGAATTCCACTAATTTTATAGGTTAATATGACATTTTAGGGTTGATTAAATAATTTTTTTAAAGTAGTCATGATGTTATTATTTTCACAAAAACCAAATATTAAATAATGTCAAAATTGACATAAATGAGTTTTTAAAAGAAATAATATATTATTAGTTGATATAATATTCTTAAAAAATAGAGGATCAGCCAACGGGCTTAAATACTATTAGATATTTCATTAATGAACCACTATAGTTTCTCTTGTAAGTTTAGAGTAACATTATTAAAACTATAGTGTAAGAATACTAGAAGACATGATAAAAGTTAAACTATTTAACTAAGAGTTAAATCTAAACGATAAGGTTAAAATGGTAACCTAAACTTTTCTAAAACCTATTGGTTGAGAGGTTTTCTACCCATATACACCATATCATATAAATAAATCATATTGGATCCATTATAAACCGAAAATGATTTTATTATAAAATAATATTTCAATGTTTTCTTAAATTGACCCCCACCCCTCATATAAAAGGGCACTTCCCCATCTCTCAAAATGAAACCTCCAACAAAATTTGGCTGGGCCAACCCTGGACAAATATCCATCCAAATTCCCTCACATCAACCTGGAGTTGTTACTTTGATCAGAAAGCCATCCTATGTTTCCCTATTGATCAAATTAAAAGGAAACACCCAAAAAAGAGGTAATAATTCCACCAACCTTTTCAAGTTCTTTTCTTCTTCCACTTCCTCTTTCTTTGTTGTTTCCATACCAAAATAATATATCTAGTACCTCTTTAATACTATTATGTTATTATAAATATGTTTCATCAATATTCTTTATTCTATCCATCATATAAATGAAAATGTCACCATATGTGTGTATGTACGACTTACCGTCTCCATGTCGTGGTCTAGCTTGTTATTCAAACACTTCATTATTTGGATGTGTATAATAAGGAGTATAACTGATTTAAATAATAAATTTAACATTATAATTATTATGTATATATGATATACCATTCAATTATATATGATTTCACCATCAATATAATTTTATTTTCGCTCGTGCGTACGTACGAATTACCGTCTCCAAGAATGCGATGAAATTCATTCCCCATCGTAATCATTCAATAATAATTATCATTTTTTAATTAAAAATAATGTTAATTAAGATAATATAATTCTGTATATGAATTAAATAAATCATATCCATAACTAACATGGCTTACATAACCAATCATATAAAGGAAAACGAATCAATTAACACCCAAAACGATGATACTACAAATATATTATTAACAAAACATTAATAGAAGATCATATATGACATCATATTTATGTATTTGGTTATTTTATAATTTAATAAAAATAATTTAACCATTATAAAAGAGGTTAACCTACCCTATACTATGAATAAGTACAAGGTAAGGTGTTTTCTTATCTCACTATTAATTCTGTGAGATTTCCATTGTTCATCACTTATTTATTGCATGTGGTGTATTGTGTACTGCCATTTTATGTATATTATTATGATTCAATTTATATTCTTGGTATTATATGATTCATTTGGTGGTTGTGAACTTTTGGTCTTACGAATTGATTGATTACAACGTGGTAATGTGATTTTCATCTCACTTTTATTCCCATGAGATTAATGCTATATTTTCCTCTATTATCTTTTGTGGGGTGTATATACTATCCATGACTGTATTATTTGAGTAATATAATTTATCTTATGGGTATTTACATCATCATTATAAGAACCTTCTTTCATGGGGTTTATGTTTCATAAGTTACCAAATCGGTAAGGGAATTTCAAATTTTAATTTCCACTGATTCTGTTTTACGCAAACTTTATTGATTACTTTACTCCAAGATTGTGTGTGAAATCACTATTTATTTACTTATGTCGTAATTTCCGATCCTCTTTGTGTGAATATAATTTTGATACACATAATCATTGCTCTTATAAATTCTCAAGTCATCAATATAAACATGATAAGAGTAATTTCAGCTCAATTTCTATTCATTGAGTTAAGCATCCAAGTCATTAGTGTTGTTTTTACAAGCATATGTGTGAATATCCACTGATTTATTTACACTGAATATCCAATAATATTTTCTGTATTTATATTTTTAACACATAATTTTTTTCATTGATTTATCCTTAACCTAAGGATACAGTCTTTAAAAAGGAATTCATCTCAACTTATATTCTGTTGACAATTATTTATTATTATGTGCCAATTCCATTTTATTTGGTGTATATATTGTACTTTGACATAGTATATCAGGAATATTTTAATTCTCATTATATTATAACGTTTTTATTTCCTCAATTTTTTTTATTCAAGTGTCTCTAATTTTGTTAGAAACTCAAAAAAATATCATTTTAAATGTTTTAAATTTTGATTTTTATTAATATTTCCTATTAATTTACATGTTTTAAAAATGATTTTAAGGTTTTATTTATATGGATATTAATGTTTTAAAATTAAAATTGCTATTAAATGATTCCAAGTGGTACGAGACAGATTGATCGAAAAATCTATTTTAAACATCTTCTTGATAAATATTGAGGCTTTTAAATGTTTCCATAAAAAAGGGATATTTCACTTAAAGATTTTTAGTGAACATATTAAACTTTGCCAACATCCTTTATGAGATATTATTCTTGATTGAGGTTGAATTATTATGATACAAATCTTCCATATTTAATTTAAGGTTTTGTGAAATGTTGGAATATGGTTGTGTTATTTTTATACCATTCATGGTTTATGGATAAAGTATAGACATTTAGTGTGCTAGTTTTAATATGAATGTTTATTTTATGTTTAAACATTTTCATATAAGGAATGCATTAGACTTAGTAAGTGACAAGTGGAGATCTCTATAGATCCTCGATGCATCGGTAGGTATCTTGAGACAAACTGGTGTCTTAGCACAAGTCCTTGACAAAATCTTATTTTTAATCATGGGATAGGACCCTAACTTTGTGGTTATGAAGTCTGGAATTATGAAATTCATCATTATGAAATTGGCTATTGATATTACACGTGCTTATTTGACTAGTAGAATATCCATGTGAATAAGTAAATGGAATTATCTTATTTATCTATGCCATATTATGCTAAAGTTTAATATTAAAAGGCTTTTTTCTAGTGGTATACATTCCCTTAAATGATTATTCTTATTTATGACAATTTATACTATATTTTTATCCTTAGTGAGTATATTAGCTCACCCCTTTCTTATGTTTTATTTTTCATAGGATGCAAAGAAGTATATTAAGATTAACCTACTGGAATAGGCTAAGGGATATAAGAGTGTTCAAAGGGGACAAAATGTTATTTTTGTAAGATTTAATGTAAAATTTATATATGTATCTAGTACTTCCAAGGATACAAAACTGATCATTCTTTCGGGACATAATTCCTTGTATCATGCCAATGTATTAAAATAATGCACCAGCTCCAAGCTTCTAAGGTCGGAGCATTATAGTTGGTATTGGAGAAAGTTTAGTACAATCCTTGTAAGCTATATTTAGAAAAAAAAATATATGATTAGAAACCACTACCCTAAGATAGACATTTATGATTAGAATATAAGAACATCCAAAAAATTTGGTGATGTAAATATTATGTGGGTTTTCCGAGAAATATATTCCTGTCTAGATACGAGAAGATAGAGGTGGCTCTGAAATCTTTGTTACGACACTCCTGGGGGATATTCTTAGGATAATTCACATTTTCATTACATACCGATTTGAAGGATTTTAATATAAGGTGAGAACAAAAAACCATGGTTAATCCTAAGGTGTTTTAGATTAATAATAAGGTGTTGTAATATTCACTAAAAGATTTTATGACTCATGTTATGATTTCTAGTTTTAGTCAATGGATGGATTCCAAGGAAGTCATAGTAACATTAAAGACGATGTACAAGGTCGTAACGATGGTGGAAATGAGCAACGAAATGGAATTTTCATAGTTGTAGAAGATATTGTGATCATGGTGAATCATTTTTTCAAAAATATGATCCTCAACATATATGTTTACCAACCCTAGGACTCAAAAATGACTAGAAAGGTGGTAAATGATAAGATATCCAGTAGTGGAGACCATGGAGAAAAAAGGATCAACTTACATCTGGTAGGAAATGTGGAAGGAGACACCTAGGAAAGTGTCTCAATGGGAGAAATAAATGATTTCTATGTGAGAAAGAAGGACATAAAGAAATTAATTGTCGAGAAAAAATAAAGTGTACTATGAAAGAATATAAAAATGATCCCAAGAATCCAATTACATTAATTTGCCTTAAATTTAAGGGACCTTGGCATTACATGATTCAATGCGCTATTCTATAGGATAACCTCTAAATCAAGGAAGAACCTTTGTCGAAATAAATGTATGGAGAAATGTTAAAATTATGGGAGTACTTTGGTAGACTATTCTATTGTATGTGTAATCATGTAGTTTGTTATGTGGAGATTCTATTTGAGGATGAATTATCTATTATTTTGAGGATATAGTTATAAAGAATCATTTGGGTTTATATGATCCCTGAATTTGAGGAATTTACAGGTTATTAATTTTTGGGATGAAAATGCATGGTATGTGATATAATTTGTCGGTAATGATATGGTAATTTTTTGGAATTTATCTCATTTTGGTAATGTTATAAGAAATTGTTTTTGAAAAACGAAAACATGCAGATCGTGTGACAACCCGTCGTGTCAAAAAAATCTGCAGGAATCGAACCCACCACTAGAGTGAGATTGGGATTTATCACCTACAACTGGACTACATAAAGTCCTTGGTTATTATGACTAATTTTATTTAGTTAAATGATTTTTTTGAGCCATACTAAGTTTATTTGGGATATTTTGTCTTATCAAATGGATATCCTGAGTAGAGGAAAATGATTTGGTGATTTATGTGATAAATGTTATTTTGGAAGACGTTCGCTCTCTTGGAAACACTATATTTCTATAGAAAATAGAAAAATATGGTATTTCATTTGATGAGTAATTGTGGATTTTATCTATTTTTTTATTATGGATTTATAGAAATTTGGGTTATTTATGGAAATGATTAACCTATCATAGAAAATATATGATTAGTTTAATTACATTATGTATGTGACTTTAAGTGTAGTCAATGTTATTTGCAGATACAATTTTATGTGGAAGACTACATAATCAAATTATTCTATGTTTTGGGTTTAAATATTATTTTTGATATAATTGAAGGATTTTACGAACAATTGATTATTGAATGGTATTTATTGATCATTGGGTATTGTTGGTTTAATTATAGAAATTAAAATTAGTATTTCTTTATCTAAGGGATTATCCTTTTTGGGGATCATCTGATCTTGTACTAACCATTTTGGTTTTGGATAATCTCTAAAGACCAGGTAAATATATTGATTATCCTTTTTGGATCATGTGATTCTCTCGAAGATGATACTAGCGCTCCTGGTGTGACCAAGTCATCTTGAATACTCATTGTTTGAAAAAAAGACAAGTTAGTGGTAGAAATTTATTAATGGATGAATCTATACTTAAAAAGTAAGTATATCACTTTATGTTCTTAGTCAATCTCATAAATAAATTGACCAAATTTGTTAAATAGAACTTAAAACAAAAAACATTGTCTATTTACATTTCTTACTGGGAAACTAATAACTATTTATCAAATCACATGTTTGGGGTTTTCTAGTTATTAACTTTCTCCTGATCATGTTTTCTATCACTATCCCTCAGAACATGACCCTTAGTTTATCTTCCATATACATGTTTTCATAAATGTAATCTTAGTATGGGTTATCTCGGGTGACCTTTCTACTTCACTAAATTTCTTTTAATGCGATTGTTTTATTTACTCTTTTTCTGATGTGGGACTTTCAATACTGTTCCAAAGACCAATTTTAAAATTATGGGGATGGAATTTCCAAAATCGGGGAAGACTGTAACACCCCAAGATTTTGTAGTAAGTTATTTTCTTTAAAGTAATTCAATTGCTTGTACAACTCACAACACCGAGTTCAAGCACACCATGACTTACAAAAATTGCCGTTAAAAAAGGGTTTATGAATAGTATTAACTGAATTTTTAATTTTATATACTATATATAATTTTAGATTCCATATTATGTGTTTCATAGACATAATATAAGAACAAATTCATTTTTTTATATCAACAAAGTATTTTTCAAAAAATGCAATTTTACCACCTTCAAATAGAAAACCATTCTTAAAACCAGTATTTGATATTTTTATATATTAAATTTAATTAAATTAAATTATTCTTTAGAATCAGGATATAAAAGTTTATTTTGAATAAATTTGTAGTACTTTTTTGATAACTTTATTGTTTTGGTGAATAATGAATAATACAAAATTTTAATTGAAAACAACTTTTTTAATAGAAATAATTTATATGGTAAAATTATAAATTTGAATGTTTTGGAAGTATAGTTAGGTTATATTTTATTCGTTTAATACAATTTAAGTCATTATATGTAATTTCAAATTAAAATTTGACATAAACAAAAGTCAATCTTTTGATAGTTTTTACTTTTTAGAAACCCGAATTTCAGTATCGACAACGAGAATTACTTTTAAATTAAATAATGAAACATATATGTCTTGAATTTGGTAAAATTGAATTCATTTTTCAATTCAGAATATCAAAATTATCTAGGGGTTCATTTTTTGTATTTTTCTGAAAACATTCAATTTTTGATGAATAGTGAAAAACATTGCGTTATAGTTTAAAACCGACGTTTTATTTAAATTATTATTTATTTTATTTAAAAAAAATTTAGTTAAAAATAGATATATAATACCTATATATGTTCAATGAAATTCATTGAAGTCATTTTATAATAAAATTAGATGTATAAAAGTTTATTGAACTTTTACAGTCTTTTACCCACCTTTTAAGAGAATTTGCAAGTTTACATAAAACATAATTTTACCACTTATGTGAGTTGAATTTCAAAAATCCAAGAGACATGGTTGAAATTATTAAGTATTATTTGGTTCAATTAGATGAAAATAATTTATGGTGAATAGTAACTTTTGACTTTTCTTTACAACGGTGAAAAGTAAATACAATAATTAAGGGTAAAAATGATATTATGATTACCCTAACACATGTTCTAATTCTATTGGATATGTTTAATTCTACCAAAAAAACCTTAGGGATAAAATATGATCCTCTTTGGTCCTATTGGATTAGATTAGGTCATTTATTATTATTTAATTTAAAGAAGAGTTAAAAATGTTAAATTCAATGTTTAATAACAGAACCATTTTTAATATAGGGTTATACATAAGATAAATTCAACTATAAATATTCATTAGATAGATAAAAATATTTTGATACATAATGGTATTTTATTTATAATTTTTAGACTCAAATAACTAAATTTATTTATGACATAATGATGTTGCAGTAATTACATTATCAGTGATAGATTAAAATAATTGATATTATAAATATCCAAATAAATGTAATTTTAGACTTTTGATGAATTATAATAATTGTATATGTTAATATGACATTATAGGGTTGATTAAATAATTTTTTTCGATGTAATCATGCTGTTATCAATTTCACAAAAACCAAATACTAAAAAATTTCCAAATTGACATAAATGAGTTTTTAAAATAAATACTATATTATTGGTTGATATAATATTCATAAAAATATATGGTTCGGCCAAAGGGCTTAAATAATATCATATATTTCATTAATGAACAACTTTGGGTTCTCTTGTAAGTTTAGTGTATATTTATTAACCATATAGTGTCAGAATACAAGAAGGCACGGTAAAAGTTAAACTATTTAATTAAGAGTTAAATCTAAACGATGAAGTTAAAATGGCAACCAAAATTTGTATAAAACATAATGGTTCAAGGGTTTTCAACCCATCCCCACCATAGCTTCGAAATAAATTATTTTTGATCCATTAGAAACCGAAAATGATTTTATTATAAAATACTATTTCAAGGTTTTCCTAAAGTGACTCTCACCCCTCTTATAAAAAGGCACTTCCCCTTCTCTCAAAATCACACCTCCAAAGCCATTTCTATCTTCCCAACCCTACTCTAAAATCCTCCAAACTTCCCTCACATCATCTTAGTGTCCTTACTTTGATCATAAAATCAACCTACGGAGCCCTTTTGATCAAATCATAAAGAAACACCTGTAGAAGTGGTATTAATTTCCCCACCCTCTTTCAAGTTAATTTCTTCTTCCACTACCTCTTCATTTTTTGTTTCCATAAAAAAATAATAATTCCTGCACCTATTACATAATATGATGTTATTATAAATATGGTTCTACCATATTCATTATTCTATCCATCCTATAAATGACAAAGTCAAATTACATGCGTATGTACGGCTTACCGTCTCCACGTCGTGGTGTAGTTTTTTATTCAAACACTTTAGTATTTGGATGGGTATAATAATGAGTATAACTGATGTAAATAATAAATATAACATGATAATTATTCTTTATATATTATATATAATCCAATTACATATGATTTCACCATAAATATAATTATATTGTCACTCGTGCGTACGTACGGATTACAGTCTCCATGAATGTGATGAGATTCATTCCCCACCGTAATGATTAAAGAATTATTTTCATTTTATGATTAAAAATAATGATTATAAACATAATAAAATTATTTATATGAATCAAATACATCATATACATATTAAACTTGGCATACGTAACCAAGCATATAATGGAAAATGAATCAGTTAACACCTGAAACGGTGATACTAATGAAATATTATTAACAAAAAAATATTATAAGATCATATATGATATCATATTTATGTATTTGGATCTTTTATAATTTAATAACAATATTTTAACCATTATAAAGGAGGTTAACCTACCCTATACTAAGGAAAAGTACAAGGTAAGTGGTTTTCTTATCTCGGTTTTAATTCTGTGAAATTTCTATTGTTCACCACTTATTTATTTGATGTGGTGTATTTTGTTATGCCATTTGATGTATATTATCCCGATCAATTTGTATTCATGGTATTCAATGATTCATTTGGTGGTTGTTAGATTTTTTTCTTACGAATCGAATGATTTCAACATGGTAATGGGGTTTCCATCTCACTTTTATCTCTGAAATATCCATGCTATATTTGCCACAATTACCTTTTGTGTGGTGTATGTACTTCCTGTTATTGTATTATTTGGGTAATGTACATTAATTTATGGCTATTTACATCATATTATTATGATCCTTATTTCAGGGGTGTATGTTTCATAAGTTTCCAAATCCGTAATGGAATTTCAAATTTTAATTTCCACTAATTTGGTTTACCACAAAATTCATTGATTAATTTATTCCTATATTATGTGTGAAATCACTATTTATTTATATATGTAGTAATTTCCACTCCCCTTAATGAGAATATAATTTTTATACACATAACCATTCCATGGATAAATTGTTAAGTCATCAATAAAAACTTGATAAGAGTAATTTTAACTCAATTTCTATTCATTGAGTTGAACATCCAAGTCATTGGTGTTGTTTTTACAAGAATAATTGTGAATGTCCTCTAATTGATTTAAACTGAATATCCAATCATATTGAGTGGATTTATATTTTTCACACATAATTATGTCGTTGATTTATCCATAACCTGATGATACAATCTTTATAAAGGAATTCATCTCAACTTACATTCCATTGAGAATTCATTGTTGTTAGGTGCCAATTCAGTTTTATTTTTTTATATACTATAAATTTACATAGTATATCATGAATCCCTTAATTATTATGATATTATAAAGTTTTGATTACCTCAATTATTTTTATTCAAGTGTCTCTCTTTTGGTTAGGAACTCTAACTAAAATATCGTTTTAAATGTTTTAAAAATGTATTCTTCTAAATCTTCCTCATTAATGTCCATGTTTTAAAAAAATTTAAGGTTTTATTTATATGGAAATTAATGTTTTAAAATTTAAATTACTATTAAAAGATTAAATGTGGTATGGGACACTTTGATTCAAAATCAATTTTAAACAGCTTCTTGATAAATAGTGAGACTCTTAAATGATTTCAGGAAAAAGGGATATTTCACTCAAATATTTTTAATGTCCATTTTAAACTATTTTAACATCCTTTATGAGATATTATTCTAGATCGAGGTTTATTTATTATGATACAAATAATCCATATTGTATTGAAGGTTTTTTAATATGTTTTACAATGGATGTGTTATTTTTATAGCAAAATGGTTTATGGAAAAATTATTAACATTTTGTATTATAATTTTTAATGAATGTTTAAGTTTTATTTAAACCTTTTCATATGAGGAATGCATTGGACATAGTAAGTTATGGGTGGGGCCTACTATACCTCCTCGACTCATCGGTAGGTCTCATGAGACATACTATTGTCTTGTCACAAGGCCTTGACAAAATCTTATTTGTAGTCTGGGCAGAAGGCCTTGATTATGTGTTTATGATGTCTGCATTATGCATTACATCATTATTAAATTGGATATTGATATTACATGTTATTATTAGACTAGTAGAATATCCATGTTAATAAGTATATGGATTTATTTTATTTATCTTTTCCATATTATGCTGGAATTTAAGTTTAAAAGGCTTTTTTTAGTCTTATATGTTTCCTTAAATGCTTATTCTTATTTATGATAATTTCTGCTATATTTTTTTTCCTTACTAAGAATATGAGATCACCCTTTTGTTATGTTTTATTTTTTCCAGGATGCAATGATGTAAATTATGATTTACCTACACGAATAGGCTATGGGATAAAAGAGTGTTCAAATGGGACAAAAAGTTGTTTTTAAGATGTAATGTAAAATTTATATATGTATCTAGTACTTCCATGGCTATTAAACTGATCGGTCTTAGAGGAAATAATTCCTTGTATCATTCCAATGTATTTAAATAATGCACCGGCTCTGAGCATTTAGGGTTTGGGATTTACAAAGGGGAAATTATTTTTGTGATCAATACGTTTTGTAAATGGAATGTGATTCGGTTTGATTAACATTTATAAAGAAGGATATTGTCAATTCATCACACAAGAAATTTTATATTTAGGACTATTAACCACATGACCTTATTCATTAAAACATTTAAGTTAATGACAAATAAAAAATCCAATGAAGAGAACAATGTCTTTTATATGGATGATTTTACTCATACATCCATCACTATGTTTATGAGAAATAAATCAAAGGCCATGAAGACATTTAAAATTTTTAATATAAGTGCAGACGTGTGTGATTACTCATTTAAGAGAATTATAAATGATAATATATTTGTGTAAAAATATTTTTTTTAATATTATTTAAAATTACATGATATATGAAATGATATTAGTTCACTATATAAGATAGAACAAAAGAAAATTCACTGAATGAAATAAAATGTGTTATTTATAAATTTCATAAAATTACTATGGAATCATAATACTTCCATATTATTTTGGAGAAAAGTGATTAGAATAGTAGGTCACATTAAAAATAAATTTATATAACACCCAAATCCATATATTATATCCATTATAAATTAATTACAATAAAATACCTGAATAAATCACTTTAGGGTGTTTTGGAATCTGTTTTTTTATAAAATTAAAGGGAGATAACATTAGAATTTTGGGGAAATAGGTGTTAATGAGAAATTACTTGGTTACCCTAAAAGTGGAAGAGGATGTCACCGCAATATTGGGAATCATGGAATATTGTTGATAGTAATAATTTTAAGGTTCTATATCAATCATCAAAATAGTGCAGATAATAAATTACATATTTTGGAGGTGGTGGATATTTTAAATCACTTATTGACCACTATTATGAAAAATCATTAATTAGTGAAGATACAAGTGATATTAAGGATAAAGATAATGATATACAGTGATCAATCCTTTTGTGGTTAAGTTATTTTTAGGGACCAGGATGATCCTTGGGGAATTTAATGTTGGATCTTATTTCTAGGATACAGTTTTGTAGGAGGTGGGGTTATCATGTTACCAAGGTTGAATTTGATTCCGAAGATCTTGTATGGTTGATTCATGGGTGACTTACGTTTCGGTGGGATTTAGTCTACATGATTAATAATTTAATTGTGGATATAAATCATGGGGAGATTGTTCATTATAGTTGTAGGTAGGATAATTTTTTGGTGGACTCACTTGACCGCATGGGAAGACTATAAGAGGATCCGGTTATTTACGAAAGACTGGCATCCCATCATTTGTTTGTTAAGGATTTCATCCAAGGGGATTCCCATGGTTGGCATCATTATCTCACCCCATGAGGGACATTCATGTACCTATATATATGCATTATTATATAGACTATTTTAATAATAAAAAATTATTTTCATTCATTCAAGAAATTTTGATTTAATAAATTTTGTTCTACTAATGATGAAAAGGTAGGCGAAGTCTAATAATAAATGTGGTGATTGTAAAAAATGTTGTTCATACGAGAAAAAAATGAGTTAAATGCGACATTCCTCATTGTTTTCTTATGTAAAACCTAGATTTTTGGATTAAATATTGAATCATAAAAAATTTATGGGTTTTAGGAATGAATATTTAGACTAGTCTTAGAGGAAAATGCTTAGGATTTAGTACATATGATGATAAAAAATAATTTTATTAGAATAAATTGTGTTCTCAATAACATGTTTAATAAAAATGGGTATATTATGATAAATAAATCATTATTTTTAAAAGTTAATTATTATTTTAAAGATATTATATATGATGTAATATTTATCCTACTAGCTTGAAGTGAAACTATAATATTTTTTCTTGCTATCATTTCCAAACTATAAAACAATATTTTTTAAATTCATGTAATGTTAGAATTACTCACTTATAAACATGATAATGTAGTTCATAATTAGAAAATATAAGGTTTATTAATTAGGGAACCTAAAGGAAGTTATTTTTAATTGAATAAGGAACTATGTGTTTTAAAACAATCACAAATTACAAGGTATTCAAATATTTAAACATTCTTAAATGTGATAAATTTCAAAAAGTGAATAGTTTAATGAAATGAATACATAAATGAAAATAAATATATGTTACTCATTTATATTTTTTTGTTCATGAACTAAATCATAGAAAAAAGGATTGTGAATTTCACCATAAAATGTCCAGTTTTTTTTATATTGGATAAGATACCACATTTGGTCCACCGGTAAAATTATATATAATATATTTAAAGATGAATCCCAATATTGTTATCATATTCATTCCAACATTAAGACTTCATAATATGAGGTGTAAATACAAAAAATTCAATTATCTATGTTTAATAATTAGATTAATTAATGGGGATAAATTTATAATGAGTTTTATAATTGATTGAATATTTAAAAATGTTTGAATTTTTTCATTTTTATAGGCTTGTTCATTTAATGGTGTATCATTATTTATATATATTTTAGGGACATAATATTATACACATGAGACCACTCCTTTATATAATGAACTCTATTCCAATGTTTTGAAGGATTATAGTTGTCAGTTGGTACTGGTTAATTGAATATCCAATTGGTTTTTGTGTAAGTAAACTCAATAAAACTCACATAAAATAAATATTAAAATACTATATAGTTTGGTGTATTTATTTTAAGGATTTCTAAACCATACCATTTATTTAAATCTCAACAAATCTATGAATGAGATTTTTTCATACTTTTACTAAAAATGGATATTTTTTATATCCCACAGAAACCATCAGTATTATTTGAGAAATGTTCTACAATGAATCAAAATGATGAAATTTGGTATAACACTAAATGGATTTTTCATAGACACCAAGGCATATCCCATATAAATAAATATTTCAATTCTTTTTCTAATAATTTTAGATGAGCATATAATAATGATCATGGTCTTACATAACCATATCATAATTCAAGTGAAATTGGAATAGTGAAGTGTAAATGAGAATACAACATGAAATTCTATGTTTCTACAATATGGTAATGAGATTTATATTCTATGATAACCTCAACCACAAGTAAATACCTTAGAATAGTAAAAATTAATAAGTTTTTTAAACATTTAATTTACTATACAAAATTCTTTGGAAATAAAAAATATCTGGGATAAGGTTTTCATAAAAAAATGTATGATGAACAAAAATTAATTTTAATATATCCTTCATCTATGATATAAATATATTGAATACATTGGTTGGTATTATTGCTAACTAAGATGAATATTCCCATTAGATGAATTATACCAATAGAACATCTTGTTGTGTGGAATTATATGTTTCATAGATTATATCAAAAGTGGATTTGATAATACTAATCATCTTAAAAATAGATATCTAATTATTAATATATAAATTGTTCATTTATTTATATTATAACTATTTATATATTCATATATATATATATATGCAGTTTATATTATATGTTTATTTTATGATTTAGTCTATATTATTTAAACTACTTTTTAAAAAATTTCATACCATGTATTATATTCTTGGTTTGAAAACATAATATTAATTAATTTTTTCCATCACATCAATTATTTTTTATGTCATAATATTCTATTTAGAGGTTTAGTATAGTTTACATATTATTTACTAGAGTTATTTTGTAATTGAATAATATCTTGATTAAAGAGTAATGGTTATATGTACTTTCGATCAAACTACTCCTATGACTAGATGATTACACCATTAATTAAAAAGTTGGTATTGAGTACCCATTAGTCCATACTTTATATTATGGGAATTATTTATTTTATATAAATATAATCCTGTATTAGAAAATATTTCTTATACAATTTTCATGTTAAAAACTTGAACATTTCAATATTTATTTGGATTGTAATTTGGGTTTGTAACAGAATCTATATGTTATGTAAGGAGTTACCCATTAATATTGTTTGAATATATATTTTTTGGGTGGAATTGAGATTTAAAAATTAAATTACTATAATATTTCATATAAATAAGAGTAAAATGTGATATTACAATGCTTTCATAATATGAAAGGGTTATGAACTTTTAATTAATATAATGTATTTTCGAATGGAGAATCATTGAAAAAACAATAATACTATTTGGAAAGTTTCTTTAAAAGGAAAATATTTTTAAAAACTCAATCATTCAATACTATTCTCCATAATAGTTTTGATCCCATGATATTATTTTACACGAAATGTACATAATATGTGACCTTAACTATTATGCACCTAATTCTAATCTGTGTATTGGTTTACCTACAGATAAAAACCCTACCCATTTGGATAATAGAGGAATATTTTTGAGTGAAATAGTATAATTGATTATGATATGGAGTTAACCACTACACTATCCAATTTTCTTGTACAATATGATTTTCATGAATTTATACAAGATATAATTGTATTTTTTTAGAAATTTAGTTTGTGTAATTCATGATAAAATATGGATCTTGGATCAAAATATGGATATGATTTCTGTGGTCACCATTATTTAGGTAGTAAATTCAATAATATTCCTTGATTATTATATATAAATCATGATAATCACCCATATATATATATATATATCTTTTTCATGTATTATGACATGAATCATGATTATCATTCCTATGTCACATATAGGTATGCACTATAGTAAAATTATAAATTGGTACATTGGTTGATAATAATTCTGAAATAGAATTATTATTAGTATAAGGATGTGAATGTTATAGTAATAAATTTAACTAATTAATACTCATTGGTATTGGATATAGAGTGTGAATCGAACATTTGTGTACATAATAACAGACCAAAAAATTAAAAATAATTGATGAGAGGTGATGTAGAGATATACAGTAATAATGGAGATAGTTTTATTTTAATAAATGTTGGAACTTTTGTTTTATGTCTTCCTAGTAGATTAATTTTATAATTAGAAAACTATAATTACATTATTTCAATTAAAATAAATTTTCTTTATATATCATTTTTGGATATGAATGATTTTTCATTAATTATTAAAAATAATGTGTTCTTATATATATAAATAAAATTATTTATTGAATATTAAATATAGTAAATGTTTTATATATTATATATATATGGATATTCCTATATATAATATTCAATATAACATGGTCGATGTTTATTCTAACACAGTATATATTCATCATTTTGTCCATGGAAATATAAATGAGAAACACATCCAAAGACTCTCTAGAGATTGATTATATGATAATTCCAACAATCAATCATTAGAAATTTGGGAATATTTTTTATTTGTAAAATTTATCAAAAAAATAGTGGAAAAGGTGAGGGGGGTACTGATCCCATGTATATAATAAATAGTTATTTATTTGGATCATTTAGTACTCAAGAAAATGATCGTAATAGGTTCTGTGTAACATTTAATGGGGGTTTTAGTAATTATGGTTATATAATTTCAATGACACACAAGCTTTAAACCACTAAAAATTTAAACATTTTCAAAAACATTTTATGTAATAAACTATAAAAAATAATTATGATTCTACAATTTGATTTGGGTGATGGTAATTTACTGATAATATAAGAGATTTTGGATTTAATTCATAAGTCACACCTCTTGGAATACTATAGTGTCATAGCGTATCTGAAAGAATTAATCATACACATTTAGACATTGTTACATTTAAGATTAGATAGTGTTCTAGGTATATTCTTCGAAATACGAGCTATTCATACTAAACCACATTCCATCAATGGTATTCATAAATTCACAATTGAGATGCAATGAGAATTGGTGTCTTTGTGTATTGTATTAATTTTGAACCATGGTGTGCAATATTTGGTATTGATATTAACATAGTGTGATAGTGTATATTGGATTACATGTTCAATATGACTATTTTTGTATATCTCATGTTATTTATCAGTGATCATAAAGTCATAGATTTCATGGAGATCAATGCCAGTCTAGAATGTCATTATAAATAATGATGAGATATTAAATGAAATTATATATGAAAGTGGGGAACCCATATTGGTATGCATTATGAAAAGTTCATATAAAATATCTAGGAACATCCAAGAATACCTTTTTATATTCTTAAAGAAATTAGTGTGGAAGTGTTTGATTTTTTGTAGGATGTTCGTAAAGGAAAATTGAGTAATGGAAAAAGGATCATTCCAATATAAAGTTATGTGAACATTATGATTCATATAAAATTGAAAGGGAATCATTACCTAGTGTTCGTTAAAAAATTACTATAAAATTTTAGAGGTTCAAATATGCTTTTTGGAATAGTTATTCCATCCACGAAGTAAAGTGTTCATACCATTTGGCTGATTATATGGTCCATGTGGTCATCATTCTAGAATTTAAAAGGAAGAACCTGCTAATGGAAAGTGAGTTCAAGCCTATCAAATATACGGTCAACTATGATATTGTAATAATGAATGGATTATATAGGGATTTAGTATAAGAAAATTCCATGGATATGGTATTAAATAATAGTTTTTGGTTATGATGTGGAATGGAGTTAGTGATTTTTTTGTTGTTATTTTTGGGCCACTAAAAAGGAAAGTACATGGATCATGAACTAGGTATATGAATGATGATTTAGAGTTTGTGATATGAGATTCAGTAATGAAGAAGATGAGTTTATGTGTTTTGATTAAGAGTAATTGTTATAATAATATCTATCAAAGGTCTATTCCTATAATGAGGACCCATAATCTCATCATTATATAAGGTAAAATCTATATAGAAAATCATTTCTAGAGGAATTTAAGTATTTTTTAATTTATGCCTGCATTACCACGAATTGAGATTATTTCACATATGTGAGCCTTTGAAGTTCATAGATTTCATAAGGTAGTTCATGGATGTAGTGCGTGATATGAAATTATGTGGTAGAATTTTTTGTGGAAATATGAAAGGTCGATGTTCAAGGATGTTCCAGAGGAGTTCTCATGGTATCTCATGATGTCATGTTGGAGGGGTTTTTTAATTTGGTGTAAGAGGGGAAGTTGACATAGTGAACTATATTAAGTGGAGTCATCTTTGAAAAATATTCCATGATATCGTGTTCATGGAATAGTTGGGAGAGTTTTCTATAACAAGTATCCATGATTTTATAGTTCAATGTAAAGAGTGTTCTATGAAATCAGGTACACATAAGTATGGATTCCATTTATTAGATTAAAATGGAGGTTCATTTCACACAAACAATTGAGTTAATCAATCCTAATCTAATTCAAAACAGTAAAATAATATTCAAGAGGAGTAGTGTGGAAACTCCAATTGTGAGTGTAGTAATTTACCATGTGTGAATGGTTGTAAACTATGAGGTAATTCGAGCCTCATCCAATTATTTTAAATGTAGTAAGCAAGGAATGGGATTAATAAGGAAAAAAATTATATCTATATAACTAGGAAAAATTAGTAAATTCTGACCATTTATATATCATTGATGTGTCCTCCTTATACAAAATCCTATATAGGTGAACTATGTAAAATTCAGTTTTCTTATTTGCATGATTCTACTTATATTTTAAAGGAATATAATCTATGTATATGGATTTAACAATAAAAAATTATAACTATTTAATACAATGAAAAGTGAATCATCAATCTTATCATCATTACAAGGAGAACACAATAGTGACCCTACTAGAAGTGAGTTCAATATTTTTTAGGGTTTTGTGTGTTTTAATTTATTTAGGGAATTGGGAAATAAGTTTCATACCCAAATTCCCCCCCCCCTTAGAGAATCTCTAACTAAACCACTATGCAGAAAAAATTGGTTTCCATACATGAGCGTATATAGTTTTTTTTGTTATGACTTATTCAGGTCAATTTTTTTAGTTTATTTATTTTCTTTCAATTCAAAATTGTAATGTTAAAGAATATTTAGAGAAGAAGATAACCTATGTAATTCCTTATAATGGAATATTTGATAGGTGTTTTTTATGGCTTTGAAGGTTCCTAGTTTCTCAAAAATAGAAGGAATTAATGAATTTGATAATGTATCTACTTTTTATTATAGTTATGTTGTAGGATTGTCTGAATAGCCTTATATTCTGTGTTATTATAGAAGAAATAATTATCATTAGATATTAATATATACAAAGGTTTATGTTTCCCAAATATCCAAGAAGTTTTATTTGAGGTTAATATAATAAAAACCTGCGGCTGAGAAAGAATAATGAGAATCGTGGGATCAATGAAGAAGCTCTAAAAATTGAGTTCAATAAACTAAAACCCCTAAAAATGGACTAATTGATGTGGATATAGATCAGGGGGGAAATGATAATCATACAAAGGTACCAGAGGAGATGTATTCCGATGTGAAAGATTGTAAAGATAGATCTATGGAGAATATTTGTGATAAAAATAGGTTCTATATTTGGGGGTTAGGAAGGATTAATTGGTTGCACAAATCTAAATGTTGTTTGAGTAGAACATATGTCTAAGAACATTTATGGTTGTTTAAAATGATTTCATTTTGAATATTAGAAAAAAAAATAAGAGTCAATGTAACATACATGAATAAATTTCGTATGTTGTGGAAAAGAAAATAGCCACATAGAAGGATATGTAAGCTAGGAAAATCCATCTCAAAAAACAACTAGAAGAGAGGATATAATGTTGAAAATAAGAATCATCATTTCAAAAGTAAATGAAATCCGAACTAAATTTTGTGTATTGAAAGACCAATGAACTCGATGCAAGTCCAACTACATCAAATGAGAAAAATAAGAACCCTCTTATGGATGCATTAACATGTGGTTTCCAAAAAGGTTTAAATTTATAGTCAGTAACTGAGTGGAAGCATCTTTCCAAATCTAAAACGGAAGACTATTTAAGTAAGGTATTTATAATGTTTTACTATTTTTCAATAATTATACATACCAAGAGTATATGTATTTAATAAAACTTCTTTAATGGAAAATGGAAATACAATTCCATATGAAATCAGAGGATCCATAGTTATATGAGGTATGGTTTCAACGGGAGATTCTTTATTTTTTCAATCCATCATCATATGAAAAAAAAATCTAACATGATAATAGAATAAGGTATTGAAATAAATTCCACTATTACTATGACCAATTTTAAGAAATATTATATAGAATGAAGTTTAGTTAAGATAATGAACTGTTTTACAACTCTAGAGGTAAATAATGTATTACAATAAAATGTACCTCAAGAAACAACATCCGTTTACAGACAATATCCCTCCCTAAAGAAAATCTATATAAAAAAGAGTATTTTTAACATTTATTATATGGGAGGATGATCATATAATGAAATATAATCCAAGGTAGAAAACATTTAAAGTTGATCTATATGTTTTCATAGAGAAAATGCATGAATAATTTCTAATAGGTTCTGAAAAATGAACCACAAGACTAGAGATAAAGATAACTATGGTAGTTCATAGGAAAAGAAAATAATATTCATGAAGAAAATTTCCAAATTAGGTGTTGAATAGAAGATTTCATTGAAAGATAAGGAAAATATTTACAAAATTAAATTTAATCCATAAGAATCACATGTTAATAGAAAAATACTAAAACCAATCATTGGATGGGAAATATTATGAAACATGCATGGGAAAATAATGTATTAATAAGACGGAGAGAAGAATGTTCCAATCATTAATTACTTCTGGAGATGATCGTTGGTATAAATAACCATGGAAGAAAATAATTTGATTAGTTCCTTGAATAAATTGAAATTCCAATGACATCAAATAAGATGTCGAAATAATATATCCAAAATGATGTTTTTGTATGTTCCATTAATCAAAATATAGTTTCTTGAAAGGATTTCAAGAATAATAACACAAATAGTTATCATAAAAATAAGAGGTTTATTGGGTGATTACATTCCATTTCTTGTTTCTGAAGAGGGGAAAAAGGAAAATGTGATATTGAATGGTTGGTCCAATAAGACCAGCTCGTTCCACAACATTATAAAGTGAAGTATCACATAAATTATATTTTTTTCATGAAATTAACTTTTTTTGAAGTGATTCAAAATTTTAGTGGCATATGATCTATAGGGAAGTTGCATCCAGAGATTAATATTGAAGTTATAAAATGAGCCAGAGTTTTGATTAAATATTAAAGAATCATAGTTGTTCTAATCAATGGAATCAAGAGTTGAATTCATCTATTCCAATCAATATTAATTGGATTCCATTTTTCATGGTTTTTATAGAATCATATTGTGAAGAAGGATTAATGTATAATAAGAAATAATATGGGAATTCATTATTGTTTGTTTTGATCTAACAAGTGATATCAACTGACTTTTATTAGGATATGAGAAGAATCTATTAGTGGGAAACAGAAATTTTGAATGTCAATGAAATATTAAATGATGATGATAAGAATGATGGGGGATTTTTGAGATAATTATATGACATATTTAAACCCATCAAATATGGAAATAATCCTTGTAGATGATATAATATATTATTCATGAAGTAAAATTAAATAAGTGGTCCCAAAATATAAAAAATAATTAATTATTTAAATATTATTTATCAATCATGGATTACTGAAATATGATTGGTCATTCATAAAATTTGGTATAAAGAATCTTTCACTTTATGATATCATCCATCAAGTTGTTATCTATGATAATTGGTTTTATTTTCAACAATTGGTTTCTATTTGGTGTCCGGAGCAGATAAAGCATATATAAGAGTTCCCTGATAGATGTTAAAGTTACATTTTTTTATGATATCTAGGGATTTAAGTGAATTCAAGAGATTATAAAATTTTTATTAACCACATATACTATTTCTTATATTTATTCTCGACATAATGGGTTTATAGATTTTTTTTGGATCTCTAAAAAGAGGTAAGTTAACTCACTAATTTTTTTGACGCATCTACATATAAAATATTTCCTTGAGCTACATATAATAATTTGACATGTAGTTATATATGAAAAATTATTTTTTCATGAGGTTTTAGTTTTTGGGTCTAATCAATGTTCATAATAAATGGATAAATGTAGAAGTTTAATATCCTTGTGGTGTGGGGGGGGGGGATATGTCACACTATTAAGCTCAAAGACTATGTCAAAAAGGGAAAATATCTTTAATGCCTCTATGCACATCATTAATTAAGGAGATGTATTTTGATAACCAAATTTATAGTTGCAATGGTATGTATAAAGGGAATTGTATTTTTCTTACATAAAACATATATATTGATAATGATATCATTAAATGGATACAACACCATTTTCAACCATGTTACATTTCTTATTAGGACAATATATTTTGGTATATAATCATGGATGTAAAAAAATTGTATTTTATTTCCATGGTTTTTAAGAAATTACTATGATACTATTTGTATTTCTACCTAGTAAATATAGGATCATGAGCCTTTGTGTTTTCCCTACAAATTCTATAAAGATAATGTTATAATGAAAAAAATTTATGATTCCGAATAATTTTTTCCTTTGGAGGCATGCCATAGTAGTCCAATGTGTTTGTGATGAAATAATTTACCGAGTGGTGTTAAATTAGTGGTATTGAGAAAAATTAAAATGATTCATGATAGATATCTCACCGTTGACCTATGGGTTTATAATGAATGTTGTCACCAAGTAGTGTGTATGATATGGTATCAAGATAACGGAAAAGAATTCATGGTACTATATCCATGAAACAAAAGGGTAATATTTTTAGAGAATAATTATAATTTGTTTTTCTATATGTGGGATTTATTTTAAACCAAGTTTTAATTGTATCCTTGTTGACATTGACATAGAGCAATAGAACATGTTGGATTACTTGATTACCATGAAAATAAGGGTGTGATACGATAGGGCTCCCAATGAAAGTATTGAAATAGATTATGTGCATCAAAATGTGAGGCAAAAATATTTATCATGATTATAATTAATAATGAGTGGATTTTATTAACGAAATTTTTTAATAGATATAGTACCCATCATTAAATACATATTAGGATGTTCTAGGACAATCAGTGATGACCTTGATATATTCTGAAAGGAATTTTTTTGAATATCTTTGAGTGTCTATAAGAGGTATGCGTAGGAAAACAAAGTAGAGGAAGAATAATAGTGCAAATCAGATGTTGTGTAAACATGGTGGTTCTGAAAAGGATTTTAAGGGGAATCATTTACCAATGTGTTGAAAATTTTTGGCCAAAAAAAGTTTAGGTTCAATTATAATTGTTAGGAATGTAATGTTTTTTATGAATTATTAAATTTTTACTATGAGGTTGAGTCTATAAAATGTGAGTTCATGATTGATGAAATATTAAGGAAATTCATGTTTGGTGGATTCCAAAGCCATAAAAATAGACCATAATGTAGATTATGTTATCTTAAGGAGGAAAAAGTACAAATATATGGATAATAATGAAATTCCTCGGAGATGGAGTGAATTAATATCTCACTGTTGGGAAGAAAAATGTAGTTCTAAGTCTTTTAATGATTTATTTTAGGAACCAAAATAAAAAATATGGAATGCATAAATTCTTTCCATGCATCATGAGTAAGAGTTCCTGGTTGTAATTTTATTAATGAATAATAAGAGTTGAATTAAAAGGATTAATAGTAACAATTATTAGGGAATTTATAGGTGGTTTGTTCCTATAAATAGGCCACATATTTAAATTCTTTGAGAGAGAGAAATCTATATAGAAAATATGAATAGGTTGAATTTGTTTGTTTTTTAATGTTGTCTGTGAGGTTCAAGGGAAGAGAGGGGTTTGTAGAAAGAAGCCCATATTGTGAAAAATATTATTGAATGAGTCTTTTAGAAGCACTATATGGAGTTATGTTATTCTAATATTTCTTTTTGTTTAATACATAAATTTAATGTTCATAGATGTGAAGGAAGGATTCACAAGGAATCTTGTGAACATGCGAAGAAATAGTTTGTGAAGCTGGAGTATATAGAGGTAGATCTCATTGGGTAACTAGAAATTTAGAGATTATAATTAACAATATTCCAGGACGTCATGTTTATGGATTAGAATGGGAGTTCATAGAAGACCAATGGAGTTTGTGGTGAACATTATACATGAAGTCCCAGTGTAATGTGAAGAGTGTTCCTTGAAATAGTTTATGTAAAATAGTGGATTTTAACTCTTGGAAAAAAACATATCTTCATAGAACACTCATAAATGTGTAAATATAAACCAAATTTACTTATAACAAAAGAAGATTCACTATGACAAGTAGCATTCACTCTTCAATTTAGTGGATAGTGAATTATCAAGTGAATAATTTCATGTACAATATGTATAGTGAGTCTTCTCAAAATATTATAATTATAGTGAGAATATAATTGAGTGACCTTGAAAAAATAATTATATCAACAGAAATGGTGAAGATTAGTGTATTTTTTCCAAATTAACACAACATCTCTGTGTTCTCATTGGATGTAGATCGGTGTTGGTGAACCATGTAAAATTATAGTTCCATGGGTGAATGATTAAACTATATTTTATAGGGCGAAAAAATATGTTTTTAGAATAAATAATAATGAATATTATCTATTTAATTCTAAAATAGTTGCATCATCAATAAGATCATCAATAAAATAATAACAAAAAAGTAAACCTACTGAAAATGGGGTGAAGATGATTTTTGGTTGTGAGATTTTTAGGTTATGTGGTGTAACAAAAAATGAGTTCCATACACTAATTAACCTCCCCTAATAAGGGAATATTTCGAAAATACCATTATGGGGACAATATAAGCTATAGGTGATAGGTGGTGGAGAGTGTTATAATTTATCTTTTATGATTATTTGAGTTTTTTTATGCATACATAGAACATTTTTCTACTGATTAACATGGATATAAATAAGATAAATGATTTTATGGGGTTACCCAAATGATTTTATGGAATATTAAATTCATAATAATTCTCAAAATAATAGTTTTTAGGCCAATATAGTTTTTTCATAGAGAGTAAGTTTTTTTAAAGTATATAATAAAGGAAATATGAACATATATATAACCATAATGAAAAATTATGTTGTGTTCTTAATATTTATGTTCAACTAATTCAATGGAGAGTTAGAGAAGAAAAATCAAGATAGGTTGCACAAAAACATTGATGGTATGGTAAAATTCATTAGAACTTGATAGATATGGATTTATTATGAAAAATTATATTGACGTCATGTTCATATATGATAAAATTAATATTTACATAGAGGATAATGAGAGTATTGATTCGATGAAAGGGATTAATTCCATTAGATATTATATGTACTCCAGGTTCACTAAACATGTTTGGAACATTTTTTATTCAACCAATGGGGTGTAAAACATTAGATGAATGTTTATTTTCTATATTAAAATAGACATGGATGATATATTTTTAACAATAAAACATATCAGGTTGCTAAATTTCATATAAAAATTCATACCATTGGCTATGAAGAATGATATTCCCCATTTAAAATGATAAAGTCCATTGAAACATTTTCTTTCTTTAGTAGATCTTTATGATTATAAAATTTATAAAATTTATCTCACATCCACATTCCTTTATAATAATTTTTTCATGATCTTGTAGTTGATACAACTAAAAGGTCATTAAGTGAAAAATTAGAATACTATGGTTTGAATGTTTCAACAATCATTTTATGTATTAATACAATATTATTTGAGTAGAATTTATAATATGATGATTAAATCAAATAGGATGATTTTATTAAGGTAATGGGTGACTCTTGTGTGTAAATTTGGGTTAGTGGGAGTGTTATAGTGTATTTGATATTATATATAAATATATATGTATATATATAAAATGTTGTGCCTATATTACATTATGTAAAAGTATGGTTTGGGAATTTCTTTTTAATGAAATACATGGGGTCAATCAGCAAACATAATGTGTATAAATATATATATATCGATAAATTATAAATGATTCTTAGTGTGATCCAAAATGAATATATTGTTAAATTTCTAATGAGGATTATCATGGAGAACTCAGAGAAGGTATTCTCACTGGTGTTCTGTGGCATGAATATTAGAAAAATTCAAGTTCCATATAAAGAGTTTAAAAGATTAATGGGATTAATTATACAAAATAAATATGATATATTATTTATGATATATCGTTTACTCAATCCAATGATACTTCTACATTAATAAAATCAATTAGATAAGAGTAAAATCAATGTGAGGTCCACTAGATTATAATCTAGAATATCCTTAAGTTCTTTATTGAAATTAATGATATATTAATTGTATTTGTAGTTTGAAATAATTGTAAGGGGTTAAACTAATACTTTTTTCCAAAATAACATATATTTTATGAGATCTCAATATAGATTCTTTTATTGTATCATATATGGACCTATAGGTTTGAAAAGTTTCAAAATAGACACCATGACAGAATTGAATATAAATGTAGAGTGAATCATGGTATTAGATGTAGTGAAAGAAATAATTTATGTCAATTATTTAATTACTAAACATTGGTGTTTCTCTAAGTTTATGTTGTAATTAAAATTTAATGTGACAATGAGGAATCTTTTTTCTTGGCCAAGGAACCCTGTTGTCACCAAAGGAAAAATACATCATCTATAAATACCATCTCATATGAGAGATCATTGAGATGGGTGGCATATAAATATTTTCTATGTATATAAAATTTAATGTCGTGGATACATTTATAAACAAAATTACTATACTAAAATAGTTAGAGTCATGTGAAATATTTGGGTATTAGATAGATGATAGATTAGATATAATGGTTGTAAAACATACCCAGATTATAAAATAAAGCATATATCCATTTATAATTCGTACATGTGTTCTTATTATACTACATGAAAATTGGAATGATAACAATCCCTAAAAATATAACTTTTATTTATACCAAATTTATTTTCACCATATATTATTAAATTTTGTGCTGATATGTTATGTTTTTCTTGAAGAGAATCTCATATACAAAGTAGATTATAGGAATGAGGTAATATGTATTGACATAGTATCTAATTTCTTCAAGGAATGTAATGAATATGGAATATCATATGGTAGATTAAATAATCATTTAATAATGAATTATATTAATACTAGTTACTTATTTTTTATATTTGTAAATCCCATTAATTTTATTCATTAGTGGAAGTCATTTTTTCATGTTTCTCTAGTTTTTTTAGTTTGCCCCTTGTTTGGATAAAGTCCAGAGTGATATTGGTAGTTCATGGATGATTATGTGGGAGGAACTACATTTTATTCCTCATGACCATTCCATAGAAGAGTAAGTTCCACCATATTGGATATGTCTATGTTGTAATGGTATGGTGGAATAAGGGAAATGCTATAGAGAGAAAAATGGTTCCACGGTGTATATGGTGATTTAAGGATTCATCGTAGCCTTGGAGGTGAAGGGATGATCTGAGTAGGATTTGATGTAATAGATTAGTCCATTTTGTAATGCCTTCCTCTATATCAGTTAAAAATATGTGGAATAGTTGTGCATCGAGGATTGGCCTTTGAGGTATAAATATGAGAATAGGCTATTATAATTAGAAATTGAGGTATAAATTTTGTAATAGAAGAGGAGTTTGAATGAGGATTTTGGGTGATTTCACAAATTGACTAAACAATCCAAGACCCCTTCAAATAACTTTCTCTCACCATTTTTAGCCTCAATATAGAGCTCCAAATGGTTTTAGAGAGGACTCCACACCATACACAATTCCCAACACTATAGTGGTTCAACCTCTAGAATTATTCTCTATTGTAGTGGACATATTATGTTATAGTAGTTCTGAAAATAGTCTTGTGCTTCATTATAGCCTTACCCTGGAATCATAAAGGTCGTTTCAAAGTGGTTTTCCACGAAATAGTTTCCTCCGCTTTAATGTGGTAGATCACGCACTACAAGACATCCATTTTTCCTATGTGGTGGTGATAGTTCTAGTGAATCATCATGTCATATCACCATTTTTTCATTGTGGAGCCTCCAAAATATTCGAGGATATTCCTCATCACTTGTTATGATTATTCTAATAATCCCTAAACAATTAAAGACCTCAGGTAAGTTTTATCTCTACCCCATTGAATATTATTTCTTTTACAAACTTCATACCCACGATACATTGGATTAGAACAAGTTTTATTAGCCCATGATATGTGATTGTATTACTATTTATGTAAAAACATGATTTCCATAATGATATTTGTTCCATACGTTAACAATAACAATGATTACTATGAGTTTGGAGGATCATCACTGTTTGTTTCAATATATATAATGTTGGCAAGATATGTTTCATATTCCTTATTAACCATTGATTGATATGAGATGTATGTGGGTGCGTGAGTGGAAATGAGGATATTTTGATTATGAAAATTGTATTTGGTGTGGTTCTTGAAATTTGATCATGGTGTTCCTTGATTTTTTTGTGTTATTAAATGTATTTCTTTCCATGTTTCATTGATTGTGGAATTGTTTTTTAGTTATCGAGATGATTTGGTGGAGCATAATGGTTGGTGAGAAATAATAAAAACATCTTTAAAGAATAGAGTAGATGTCCCAATAGAGAGATATGCATGTGTATTCGGTTAACCATCCTAAAATAGTTTAAATTTCATTAAAAGTTATCTATATCTATCTCTATAAAGTGATTTTCAAATTTGACTGACTAGAATATATCATAATGGGTTTACAGTAGACATGGTTCATAGGTGATTAAGAGAATAGTCAACAAAGGATTGACATAGTGGAATGTGTCCCATTCTTGATGAAAACCAATTGTAGGAGTGGGGTGGGATATTTTACCCATTAGGTGGATCTTATTTGACTTATTTGATATCCCATACTTGTTATGTTCCAAAGAAGGTGGGGTCATAGTTCATATTTTCTTGGTCAGTGCACTATGACTCAGAACATGTATGGTTGTGTATTTATTTTTGAATTTAATTATTTCATGATATAAATTGTTATATATTTTGTTTATTTATATAAAGGATTAAATGATGTTGTTATATTGTTTCTTGTACTCACACACTATTTTTTAATTTTACTGTTCTTATATATTTCATCACTAGATACTCGATGAATTGGAATGGCCCAATAGTGTACAACTGAGAATAGGAACACTACTCTTATCACGAATTGGGAATGAATCCATAGGACCCTTCTATTTATTTATTTATTTACCCGCTATTTTTTTAATACTTTTTATTGCCACTCTGGGATCTTTTTATCTCTTTTAGATAGAGGCCTCTAATATACATGGCTGCAAGCATGAGGTCATGTGACACTCTCACTCAGACTGTGTGGTTTGGGTCGAAGTGTTGCAAAATCAATTCATATAATGATGATTTACTAACTTTTTTCACATCATGAGATTGATTTAGGATTGGATATACATGAGATATTAGGGATGGAACATGGGTAGGGGAACTATGAAAGTACCTAGCCAGCACTTTATAGTGGACCTCTATGTTTTCATAATGTGGGATAATTTAGTTATGCTGTTATTATAGATTAAATTAACATTGTGTGATGCACATGTTGTTAATATGTGATTTTTAGAGTTTATCTTTGGTCATTCATCATGGCTAGGAACATAAGTTTTCATGATATATATATATATATTCATTTTTCTAAATGTTATAGTAGTTCATTAATTAAAATGTATTGATTTGTTCTATTTTTTGGTATGGGTTCTGTTGTGGTATATATCATTGAATAAATTATATTTTTATATATAATTATAAAAATTAATTATTATCATTGAGTGTTTTATTTTTTTGGTTTATATTTGATTACTATGACTAACATGAAGGGATGAAATTTAGGAAAAATTTATGGAGGGTTATATCATACGATATGGGAAAACTCCATGGAAAACACATGTGTGATCCCATACACTTGTTAGGAATTTTTCTATTCCTAATGTTCATTATTTCAAAAATATGCCACCACATAGATGTTTTTTAGGGACAACCAATTTCCACAGTCTGTGATTCTCCCATGCCATCACTCATGGTAGAGGATAATGTACCCAGACATGTTTCTATGCTAGAAAAGGTGATCCAAGATACAATGCCTATTTATATGAGAATATTTCATATAACATCCTCCAAATGTGGAGGAAATCATAGGATCATGACCGACCATGTGTGGGATTTCCAGCTCTAGAATCCTCTATTGTTCTGGGGTACTAGTATCCCACAATATTCCTAATATTGGTTAAACATTATCTATATTCGTTTTGATTTGACCTAGACTCCTTAATAAGGTTGAGTGATTCTAGTGACAATAATATTTCATGGTACCTCTAGGATATGGTGGAATTCCATTAGTAATGTATGGTGATGAAAAGGGTTAACATGGGTGTCCTTTAAAAAGTTTTTATTGAATACTACATTACTGATATGATGAGGATAGACCATGCTTAGGAGTTATTGGAGTTATAATAGGGTTTTAAGTCTGTCTAATCAAACTATCCTCATTTTACATAGTAACTTCTATTTGATCCTTTATTAGATGGTAATGAGTCTTAGATGGATTGGAAGTTCAAGATAGACCTTCAACTATAGCGCATGCAACATGTTTGAGTGTTTCACTAGATGACCTACTCACAAGTGCTTATAAAGTCCATGACCATTAAAAAAGCGATTGAAGATGAAAGGGAAGAATACTTACTTCTATACCATAGTGAGAAAATAACTTATCATTCATTCTCTACCATGAGATTATCCTCTTATAGTAGGAAGAGGAAGGTGGAATATATGGAAGATGTTATAGAAAATTCATTACAGAGTATGAATTCTTCGATATCCTTATTGGGAGATTATTGAAATAGGTGATACAATTATAATATAAGGGAATGAATAATAGTTCTTTCAAGGATTAAAATATGGAGTTACACCATTGTGTGATATCTGGTCATATTTCATTCTTTTTTCAAATTTTATCTTGGATGGTTAATAGGAGATCAGACGAATCTAGTAGTGGAGAAACAGAACATATGTTAAAAACATCTCAAATTGTAATAAATTTGGTAAATGGTAAAAAATATGAGATAGTACATGTAAATACATTTGATAAGGTAATATAATATGATGGAGAGGTTCTATCTACAATTAAAGGGATTTATTTTACTAATATTGCCTTATATACATCTTTTTTCAGTACCAGTGCTTATCATTTATTTATATTTACTCGAATAGTTTATATAAAAGATATATTAGGGAAGTTAATGCCCATTTTTTCTCTCTCAATAATCTTTTGGGAATTAAATTGTACCATCTCCAGTGATTCCCAGAGTATCCTATAGATTTTTCCAGATATGGTCATTAGTGGGATTTAATTATTTTTATGATGAAGACCTTGTATGTGATTATCAACATGGATTTTTTGACTAGTTTTTGAGATCACAATATTTATTATCAGAGGTGTTTTCCATTCATTTTTTCAAAGATAAAGAAATTTTTGTCAAACAAATAGTTTTAACTAGGAGTAGGAGGAGTAGGATCAAATTAGAGAAATCTCTATAAATTTACCACTCTGGTGGAGATCATATCACTCTAGGAATGATTAGTGATAGCCCCAAATAATTTTATTCCCATTGTGGATATTTATAATTATGTATTTCAAGATAAATTCACTAGAATTAATACTAATGGACTCATTGAAATTTAGATTGAGCTCTTGGAAGATGGATAACCCATTTCAATGCCCTAGTTATCATATGGTTCTAGATGACCTAAAGGAGAAACATGTGTATCTCAAGGACTTGGAGTATTAGTGATTTATCGGGACAAGTTCATATCCTTGGGTGCACCTATTTAGTTTCCTAAGAATGAGGAAGGTAGTCATCAGTAATGCATTGATTAATGAAAAATGAAATGCATGGTGGTAAAGAACTAATATCCATTTCTAGGTACTGATGATATTTTTTATCAGTTATAAGGAGCCGAGTGGGGTCTCCTGAGTGATCGTCGAAAAGGATACCACCATATCTGTGTAATTGGTAAGAACATTCTGATGATAGAGATTTGGAGTAGGTATGGAATGTTTGAGTACTTGATGACATCATTCAGGATAAAAACCATTATAGAATATTTCATTACCTTCAATAAAAAATATTCTTTCCTTATATAGACTTGTTTGTCACATTGTTCATTGATGAAATCCTCAATCACTAAATGACACCATATCAGGATGTAAAAAACATAAAGATAGTCATCAGTAATGTTTGAGCACATTTTCATTACACTAAGATGTTAAGGTTTGAATTATAGATATATATGTTGAGATTATAAGGGCATGAGGTTTCTAAGAAATTTATATCCATGGACCATAAGAAAGTATATCCATTAATTTCCTAGAAGTATCTATAAAAACAGTTTGAGATCAGATTCTATACGGGACTTGTGGGATAATATTGATGCTTTACCATGGGCATATCCATATTATCATTCCCCATGACCACACTAATGAATAAGGGAGTAAAATTAAAGTGTTAAAACCAATTTTATAATGTTTTCATGAGCTGAATATGCGGTTGATGACATCTCCAGTACTAAAAATTCTTTAGCCTCAGATTTGTTATGTGGTTTACTATAAATAATCGTGTGTTAGTCTATGAGTGGTACTGATGCAAAAAGAGAACATAGCATTATATGGAAGTGATTAGTTAAGACTCTATGATTGAAACTACCCTACTCATGGCTTGGAGAAAGCAGTCATCGTCCATGATCCCAATTGATTGTAACAATATCTCATTTGTGATTTATTTTTTTATTACATGAAAGAAAATATTCTTATCTATATCTTTAGAAAGTGGGTTCGGGATTTGAGATGAATGCTCTTTCTAGAGTATATTTATACATTTTACTTTGATATGGATCATTCACCTTGTAATAGTAACATTGTTACATATTCTCTTAGTTTTAATACACTAGATGAGTTTGAGTGTGGATAGATTCCAAATAATAATATCTGAAAAATGATGATACTTCTAGAAAATTGGATGTTGGTTGACATGGAGTAATAAGGTTTTATTCAATTCTCTCCCTTTTAGTTAAATCTTCTATTTTTTTTAGGTTAATACTGGTTATGATTCAAATCAAGGGTAAGTTATAAAGCAGGAAGGATAGGGGCAACTGACTTGATGCTTGAAGGGATGGTGGATAGTGAAAATGTGATCATGGTACATGGGAGTGGAGTAATCCCTTCACCAATCAAGGTAAATCTAATGATGGATTACCATATCTAAATATGGTATGTATATTCTAAGGTAATTAAGATGTTCCACAACATCAGGTGACTGTTTTTAGGGCCTTGAATGAAAAGTGACATTTCTATATTCGTCTCTCTACATTATACCTATCATTGGGTATTGGTCTAACACTGTTGTACAAGTGGGTTGATCCATCCACTTATAGTTACCAAGTTGAAATGAGAGGATTTCAAGAGGTAAATTATGATGGTGTTACCCTAGACCTTGAGGAGTCTTGATACTATTTGGTTGATTTTTGATTTGATGAAAAATGAGGCAAAACAATTATCGACAGAAGAGACACACATAGTGGATGATCATGGAAATTTATATTCCTATGATATCAAAAACTTTAATTGAGTTCCCCTAAGAAATAGTTATGAAAAAAAATATTTATATCATGGTTTTTGAAAGTCCTAAAGAAGGAACTACGGACTTAGTTGAGATGAATCATAGTTTACCAATCTCTGACCCACAATCATTCTGAGTTGAATATATTCATATTGGAGGAAATTATTTGAGCTTATGTTATATATTTTTTTATACCATGGGATGTTATTAAATACTTTCTATAGTTTCCATAAAACAATAGTTACTAGGATTCTATTGAGTTGGCACATTATAGGGCTCTATACAAGTTGTTATGGCATTCAACACATTATTGGAATGATGTTTGCATGTCAGCAAATGTAGGGACCAGTTTTTTTCAAGATATTTCTGAGATAGTTTAGATAAATTAGTAGAGGTTGATTAAAACCCAAATGGGGAAAAAATAATATTCTATCTGTAGGATGTGACCTTTGGAGTTTGATGTGGGAGACCCAGTTTTCTTAACAGTGAAACCTAGGATAGCTATCTATAAACTGAGGAATAAAGGAAAGATAATACCATGATTTCTTGGGATGTTATTGATCAATGAGAGGGTTGGTATGGGGGTGGACCAATAGGACCTCCATCTGAATAATTGATTCATGAATGATGTGTTACATGTTTATTAACTTAATTAGTACAAGACTGATCCTACACATGTTATAGAATTTGATGTTGTTGAGTTAGAAATGAATTCATTATACTAGGAGTTTTAGGTTCCAATTATATAATAGAGTGATAACTTCCTCATAGGGAAGGTGATAACAATCATATAGATTTTTTATAAGTTTATAAATATCTTAGATGAAACACACGAGATAGAGGAATATGTTTGAGCTCAGTGGCCATAGATATTGTAGTTGGAACCCCAGATAATCTTCTTGAGGACTATAAGGAACTTATAAAGGGAGAGTTTTAAATCCCAAAAATTTTATTCTTATATTAGTGTACATTATCCCACTTTCTCTATCATTTTCAGTGGATATCATGTTTGAATAAATACATGAGGGATTTAGGAATTTCATCGAAACATTGGTGGGTATAAATATGGAATAGTCCTCATGACCAGACTATTGAGTAGTCGAATCCATTAGAGAGAATATGGATATTTTGAAATTGTATGGTGGAATATGGATTGTACCCTTGAGCCCAATGTTGTGCCATTTTTTTCATAGTGATTTAGGGTTACACTGTATCCTTGGTTTTGGAGGTCAGATCCATGGATGTTGTGTTGTATTGGAATCAACCACACCTTAGTTCCTTCACCCTTCTAAATTAAAAAACATGTAATTGATAATCATGGATCATTGACATTTTGTAGTTATTTATTTTTATGTTTTTTTTATGATTTAAATTTAGGGAATGTGTTTCAGATTTAAATAGTAGTTAGGATGAGGATTTATGATGGTTTTATCATTAATATTTTAAATTTTTGGACCACTTTAAATGAATTTCAATCTCTATGCATGGCCTTCCCTATAGATCTCCAAAGTTAAATAGATAAGACTCCATGTGGTATACCTTACCCTACACCATAATGGTCTTCATTTCAACACATATTTCCAATATATATCATGTCATATACTGTAGTGTTTTAGATAATAGTGTGGTCCAATTCTATATCCTACACCTTATGTCATGTAGGCCATTTTCATGGGATCCTCATGCTAAAATACCATATATTGTACCATAGTGTATAGAACAATATTCCTCTACAATTTCTCTTACACAATGGTGGGTTTTTAGGATTATGTTGACACCACAAACCATTTCATCATAGAGCCTCCTTCATTTCTAGTGACCTTGCTACTCCATTATTAAAATGAGTTTAAGGACCCTACTAAAAAAATAATGTTATATGATTTGGTTCTACTCCCATATAATTGTTTATACTTTACATACTATAGAACCAATAAAAGTTTGGATTATAATTCGTTCTTGGAGTTTGTGAAGTGTGAATGTATTAAGGTTTGCGTGTGAACATGGATCAAGTGAAAACAACATCATTGGGCCTTAATAGTTAAATTGATAAATGTGAGATAGTATGTTCCATACCATTATGGGCCATGTATATGATTTTGCTATTATGTGTTTTTACTGATTGATTAACCCATGACTATAATGAATTACATGTGGGTGTTTGATTGGAAATGAGGATTGATTCATTATGACCTTGTGGTTATGTGTGGCTCTTGAAATTTGATTTTTGTGTCCCTTGTTATTACTTAATATGAAATGTATTTAATATGGTTTTTCATATCATATGGTTATGTGTATTAGGAATTTAGATGACCAAGTGTTTCCTTCATATTAGTGAGATGTGGTCCAAACATCTTTAAAAGATGTTGTGACTATTCATGTGTAGGGATATGCATATGTATCCAATTAAATAGCCACATATAGTAAAATTGTCAATAAATTCACAGATGGATATCCCTATATAGTTTTTTTGCATAAGTGGATGACTTGAACAATCCAGTATGTGCTTCCTAAAGATATGGGTCGTAGGTGATTAAAAGTGTATCCCACAAGGGACCAATATGGTGTAACATATGTCATTCTTGATGAAAATCTGTATCTAGAATGGGGATATATGTGTTACCATTTAGGGGGAGCCTGTTTGATAGATCATACATACTTATCGATAATGAGCCAAAGTAAGCAGGGAGGGGATTTGTGATATATTGGACAACACATGATGACTCGGCACATGTATAGGTGTATGTTTATTTGGGACATTAATTTTTTTTGACATACACTATTATACATTTTTTGAACATATGTAATAGACACCAAAGTGGTGTCCTAGTGAGTCTCATACTCACTCTATACAATGTAATTTCATTTTGATTGATGATTTTGCAACTTTTTAAGCCTCGGAAATTTCAAGGAATTTTTTTTCATAAATAGCATGAATTTTACGAGTATGTGGCTTCTGACTGCACTTGATTCTGAGCCCCGGTGTGCCCGAAATCAATTTCTGAAGTTTAGCTCGGGTACGTTCAGTAGACAAATGAGCGGGTTTTTCTATCTTTTGAATCGGTTCTCATAACTAAAATATGAGGACACTGATGAATTCTTAGCATCGGTATTCGCATAAGGGGACCTTCACCACAGTTGCATTTTATGCGGGTCGAAAGTTAATTTTTGGGAATCTATAATTAAATAAATAAAATTGGTGTGTACAATATTATTTATATCAATGGTAGTTTTATCCTACAAAATGGGAGTTAAGGGTGGAACCTAACTACCCATATGTGGATATATGATAGGTGGGTCCCACACGAGCCCCAACCCTTTATCTCCCTTGAAACCCCCCTTAAACTCCGCTTACATTTATTTCTTTTCCAAATCTACCATTAATAATGAGAACCCTTTCAGCGTCCTCTCTCTCATTTAATATGCCAACACTACAAGTTAATTAATCACCCAAAATTAATTAATTAATTGTGTGTCATGAATTCAATTTGAATTATTTTTTGTTCTATGGAACTTCTTTAAATAGGAGGAGTCTTTTATAATATTTGTGATAGCAAATATTTTGGTGGGGAACCTCTGGAGGATTAGAAAGAGTGGTGTTCTTCCTCCGACGAAAAACACGAAGTCACTGATGATGTACCTTTTCTTATTCTTCCTCCCCGTCAAGGGAGGAGACACCACTGCGGGGAACGTTGCCATTGTTGATAGCCCTTCATCCAACGTCAATGGAATCGACACCATTATTCTGCGACGTCTGACCACCGCGACGTTCATCTTCTGCGGTTTGACGATGTGTGACGTGTTTGCGAGGTATGGGTTATGTTCATTTTTAATGGATTCATTACCCCGGTTTAAATTTCTAATGATGAATGTGAATTCAATAAATTAATTTGTAGATCGATAAACAATTGATTGAATTAATTTTCTTCGTGTTTATCTTGAATTTAAAATTCTTGAAGCATGATAAATATTTAATTTCTAATTCCCCATGTTCTTGATTCTCAAAAACTATGGCCAAACTAACACGGCTATTGATACACACATTGATAGTGATCTTTCCTTATTCATTGTCCATGCATTCTTCATGTGTTCTTCAATGCCAAATAATTAAGCGCACTGGAAACTCAATGTTTCCCTGAGCACGAGATACAGATACGAAGATCTTGACCCGAGGATCATGGATATGCGTTCGTATCTTTTTTCCGAGTAAAATAGATGTCGGAATGGAGTGAGGAAGCCAGAGTCCGCTGGTGCAGGCCGTGTGGAGAAGTCGTGTGAGGATGCATGTGATGCAGGAGTGGGCACATCAGGGTTTTAAGGTGAAGACAGCTGCGGTGCGGCAGGCTGAAGGCAGCTGCGACGGTTCTGGCGAACGTAGCGGGTGCGGGAAGTTGGCCTCTAGGGTTCACAGTAGAGGTGGCGTGAAATCGTGAATGAAGAATTTTGGTGATTGGAGAGAGAAGATGGAATTGAAAGTATATAAAATAAAAACAAAATAAATGGAAAAAGAGTAAAGTGGGGGGGCTATATGTGGAATCCACATAAAGAAAAAGAATGCCCATGCGTTGATTGAATTTGTAGTTAAGGAAAAAACAAATAAATAAGTACTAATAATAATAAAATATTATTATTATTACTTTTATTGATAAAACACTTTTTATGTAGTAACTTCTTTGTGCGTTCACAGTTTCACAAACCGTCAGCGGCAGTGCGACCTTGACTCCGAGACGGACATTTCGAGTCCAATATTGGATGTCTTTTTGGATTTTTGGAACGGGTACTCAAAGCTCTAGTGAAATAATATATTTAATATTATTATTTAATCTTTAACTCGCAATAACTCCTACGTGCGACGTCCGATTGACTTGCTGTCAGTGGTGTTGTAATCCTGTCTCTAAGATGGTCGATTCAAGTCTAATGTTCGATACTAAATTCATGTTCATGTCTCGGACCCACAAAACACCAAATATTAGTATTATTATTATTATTATTACGGAATCTTGTATCTGACATATCTCTCTCATGTGGTGTCGGAATGACAAACCGTCTACGATGTTGTGACCCTGAAATTAAGACAGATGTTTCAAGACAAATTTTGGATATTTAAGTTGAGGTTGAGGTGCGGCCCCCATGAGGCCCGGTTCGCTCGTGTTGTGGTGAAATGTAACTCTTTCACTAGCTCTCCGTTTTTGACCAATGGATAGAACATCTCATGTGTTTTTTGGTATGGATCGCAAAGGTTTGATCGGTTAGGTTAACTGGTGTCTTTTGAAGTACGATCGGGTTGGATCGAACTTGAATCCAACCGGGCCCTCAGTAATAAAATGCTTATAACTTAAGGACCAGACGTCCGTTTGACGAACCGTTAGTAGCATTGGTAATCATGTTGAGAAACGCTTCCTTTGAGTATACCCCATGGGATTTTGGGGTTCATTTGAGATATGGTCGGGTTGGTTCGTACACGAAACCAACTGGGCCCCCGGGATTAAAATGCTAATAACTCACTGATCGGGCGTCCGATTGACGCGACGTCTGTTGCATTGAGACCCCATCGACGAGACGGTTATTTTGTGATACACTATGTGAGTTCTAGATGAGTATGGATATCGACTGGGTTAGAAATGTGTGTATTCCTAACTGGGCCCCTGGAACAGAAAAGCCTTTATCTCTCAGACCAGGCGTCCGATTGACGTGTCGTCTGTCGCGTTGAGTTCCTTTTGATGAGACGGAAATTTGGGATATATCAACTCTGTACTTTGTGACAGTTGATGTATCAACCCTCTTGGATCATGGAGTGGACCCTCCTGGAATTGAGTGTGATGTGTGCGTGAACCCTAGAGCTGGCTGCGACTGCGACGACGATGACGACTGTACTTGGATCCTACGTGGGTTCGACAACGATGATGACTGTACTTGGATCCTCCATGGTTTCGGTAGCGATGACGACTGTACTTGGATCCTACGTGGGTCAAGTAGCGATGGTTACTGTACATGGATCCTACGTGGGTTCGACAACGATGGTTACTGTACTAGGATCATATGTGGGTTCGGCAGCGACAACTTCTGTACTTGGATCCTACGTGGGTTCCGTAGGGAAGATGATTCAGAGGCCACATCCATCTTCTCCACCCCTCTCTGTGAGTAGTATACCTATGTGAGCTGAGTCTTGACTTTCAATCAATATCATCGATAAGATTGACATTCCTTCTTGTGTGGATTGGGTTGTCTGTTCCTATGTGGACTGGGTTGTACTTGGGCTCGTGAGTTGGAGCCGAACTGGAATTGATGACTTAGTTATATGTATGGGCATATACCTAAGTAGAGTTGGTTGATAATTCGTGATCGTATCATTCCTTTTTTTTATCCTTTGTGGATTCTGGGAGACCTACAGGCGTCTCATGGTCCCTACTGGGTATTGTATACTCACCCCTGCACGGGTTATGCCCGCACTACATGGTGTTGGTTGCAGACGACTGACAACGCTGATCGTGGTTTTGGCTTGAGGAGCGGGATAGTATCCGGAGGTGGACTATCAGGCAGGACGTACACTGAGCGGACGACCAGACCCGAGGAGCTGAGGAAACCATATGTACCCACCCTTCAGGTGGGATAGTCGGAGGACGACTCTGTGGTTATTGATTTACCTTACTGTTGTTATACTTTCTTTTCAGTTGTATTGTACTTTCAATTGGGTTTGTATTCGGGCCCATTTACTTTTCAGCACTTACTTTTGTACTCAGTTTACTTAGTGTTTACTTCATCTTACGTTCTCTGTTGTGTCTGTTTACTTATATAAAGGCAATGCCTTCCCTTTTATCGGGATTTACACCTTTTGTACTAGTCGCCAGCCCCTAGCCTATGGAAGACGTGCTTGGGGTAGTCATAGGCACGAGCCTTGTGGAAGGGTCGTGACAAATTGGTATCAGAGGAGTGAATTCTACCGCAGAACTTAGGACTATGATAATTTCTTTCTTTTAAGAAATAGTGTTAATGGTATTGAGTATGGTTATCTGTCCAGGAAGTCCAGTGTTGGTGTGGCGGCCGACGTATCCATACACCAGGATCCCGACTTCTGATTTCCAACTCAGTGCACGAAAACACTGATTGCGTTTGTGTTTTCAAAATTTTCTTTAAGTCTGCTCAACCAGGTCAGATCACCAGGTTTAAATCATTTGAATGTTTCACATCTGATCAGGATTCCTCCATGCAGACAGTCAGTTGGAGTTCCGATAGAGTACCCGATGATGGCCCACCGAGCGATGAGGCTCCGGTGTAGGGCCCTCTTTCTATGTTGGCACCTTCGGGTGGTGTACCAGCAGCCCCACCTCACGTTAGGCAGCATATGACTCCAACCGTACTAGCGGATGGTGCACGCTGACAGAGCGCGTTTCACGAGTTCCAGCAGTAGATGCCTCCGATGTTACGAGGCGATACAGATTCCTCGGTAGTAGTGGACTGGCTAAAGGCGATTTCTAGAGATCTACACCTAGTTTAAACACTAGTAGAGCATATGGTGATCTTAGCTACTAGTGTTTCCTAGTGAGTGACCATGAGGTTGGTTCGCATAGTGATGAGGCTTCGATACGTGGACCGATGCCTGAGTTAGTACTTTCGGGTAGTGTTCCAGCTATATCACAACCTGTGGGTCAGTAGTTACAACTTGCATTACTGGTAGATGACACATGTAGGCTTAGTTACTTACATGTGTTTCACCCTCAGATACCTATCAGGTTCCGAGGCAAGATCGACTCACATGCGGCTGAGTACTGGCTTGGGGGGGAGGGGTGGCTGAGAGTTTTCTAGAGCTTATACAACTTTGGTAGGATGACATGTCTGTAGCTGAGTATTCATCAAGGCGTACCGATAATTCTTGATACTTGATTACTACGATATGAACAATTCTTTAGAGATTGGAATTCTGATCAAGGTGTGTTTAAACGACATCTGAGCCATCACTTCTTTCTCTATGCATTCCTACTTATTCTAGGGTGCTAGAGAGAACCTTTGTGGCTGAGAATTATTTGGCTGAGTGGATACAGCCAATGAAGGTTAGAAGTGGGAAAGCTGGGAACTAGCAGTAGTCTCAGAGACTTGGGTGTGTAAAATGTTTCAAGAAGATGAAGTGTTAAGGAAAGATGAATCTGTAGAGCAGAAGACAAGGAAGCAGAGCTAGGAGAGCAGCATGTGGTGGTGTACATTTTGATATGTGACAACCACCCGCCATTGTTGTCCACGCAAGGCTCATGGAGAAGGAGGGTAGGGGAAGAGAATAACTACATGTGGTCAAGGAGGGTGATCCAAAGGCTCACGGAATTATTCTAGGTACGGTCTGTGTCCACTACTAGCTTCCGTAACAACTGAAATTAATACGAATCATTTCTTCCTTCCATGAATCTTGTCCCAGAACTAGAGTTTTCGGTTAAGCAGTTGACTTGACCCTCATGCCTGGAGATACCTTTGGGAGGAGACTCGATAATCACACATACGCCGATGGAGTGATCTGACACTTGAGGTGAGAGTTTTGGTTGGAACCTCTTGGTGGAAGCATCGAGGCCTTACAACGTTAGTTTTGGTATGGACTGGGCAACCACAGTTCATACACGGGTTGACTGTATGAGGAAAAAGGTTGTGGTTTATCTACAACGTTGGGATAAGGTTTTACCTTGGTCGGCGAAAAGGGAAACCCAGGCAGCACAGGATAAACGCATGCATAGGAGGGTGCCACCGATCACTCTTGAGTCAGCCAACCTTAACATTGTGGCAGTAGGAGTTTTCAATTTTCAGTTCCGAATAGGAAACAGAGGCCTCTAGAGTTCAAAGATGGTGACCATGTTTTTATACGGGTCTCACCACGACGAGGTCTACGGATATGTGGCAGAGGTGGTAAGTTATCTCTGCGATTCATTGGACCTTTATAGGTTCTTAGTAGAGTAGGCGAGGTGGATTAACACCTGGCCTATCCACCTGAGTTGCACCGGGTGCACGGCGTCATCCACGTATCTCAACTGAGGAGATGCGTGCACGACCTGTCCCATATCATCATCCATGGAGAGAAGGACACCGATGATGGGGTGACTTTCACAGAGGTTCCAATAGAGAATGAGGATCAACAGGAACGGGTCCTGCGTGGATAGTCGATTCCTCTGGTGTGCGTTCATTGGCAGCACGAGAACCTCCAATAGAGCACATGGGAGCGGGAGGCTCATATACGTCCTCAATACTCTCTTTTGTTTCCCTAGTGTGTGATGTAGATTTACAGGAATGTAAATCTCTGAGGTGGGAGTAATGTAATTACTCGGAAATTGCAATGAAATTTTTTTCTGAAATACCTTGGAATTTTATGAGTTTGTGGCTTCTGACGGTACATGATTCTGAGGCTTAGTGTGCCTGGAATCAATTTCTGAAGATTATCTTGGGTATGTTCAGTAAACGAACGAGCAGGTTTTTCTATCTTTTGAACCTATGCTCGGAATTGAAATATGAGGACACCGATGAATTTTCAGCACCGGTATTCGCTTAAGGGGACTTTCACAGAAGTTGAATTTTATGTGGGTCAAAAGATAATTTTTGGGAATCTATAATTAAATAAATAAAATTGGTGTGTACAATTTTATTTATATCTATGGTAGTTTTATCCTACAAAAGGGGAGTTTAGGGTGGAACCTAACTACCCATGTGTGGATATATGAGAGGTGGGGCCCACATGAGCCCCAACCCTTCATCTCCCTTGAAACCCCCCTTAATCCCCACTTACATTAATTTCTTTTCCAAATGTTCCATTAATTATGTGAACCCTTTCACCTTCCTCTCTCTCATTTAATATGCCAACACGCAAGTCAATTAATCACCCACAATTTATTAATTAATTGTGTGTCATGAATTCAATTTGAATTATTTTGTGTTTCATGGAACTTCTTTAAATGGGAGAAGTCTTTTGTAATATTTGGAATAGAAAATATTTCGGTGGGGAACCTCTGGAGGATTAGAAAGAGGGGTTTTCTTCCTCCGACGAAGAACATGAAGTCACTGATGATGTACCATCTCTTCTTCTTCCTTCGCATCAAGGGAGGAGACACCGCTGAGGGGAACGTCGCCAACGATGATGGCTCTTCCTCCGACGTCAACGGAATCGACACCATTCTTCCGCGACGTCCGACCATCGCGACGTTCATCTTATACGGTTTGAAGACGTCTGACGTCTTTCTGAGGTAGGGGTTATGTTCAATTTTAATGGAATCCTTACCCCGGTTTAAATTTATAATGATGAACGTGAATTCAATAAATTAATTCGCGGATTGATAAATAATTGATTGAATTACTTTTCTTCTTTTTTATCTTGAATTTAAATTCTTGAAGAATGATAAATATTTAATTTCCAATTCCCCATGGTTTTGATTCTCAAAAACTATGGTCAAACTAACACGGCTATCAATACACACTTTTACCGTGATCTTTCCTTATTCATTGTCTACGCATTCTTCACGTTTTCTTATTCCCCAAATTTTTAAGTGAGCTAGAAACTCAATGTTTCCCTGAGCGCGACATACGGATGAGAAGACTTCGACCCGAGGATCTTGGATATGCATTCGTATCTTATTTCTGAGTTAAATCGAACTCGGATCGAAGTGTGGAAGGCAGAGACCACTGGTGCAGACCATGGGGAGAAGTCGTGTGAGGAAGTAGGTGATGTGGGAGTGGGCGCATCCGGGTTTTACGGTGAAGACAGCAGTGGCGCGGCAGGCTGAAAGCAGCTACGACAGTTCTGGAGAATGTAGCGGGTGCGAGAGGTTGGCCCCTAGGGTTCACAGGAGAGGTGGCGTGAAATGGTGAATGAAGAGGTTTGGTGATTGGAGAGAGAAGAAGGAATTTAAATGATATAAAATAAAAAAAATAAATGGAAAAAGAGTAAAGTGGGGAGGCAACATGTGGAAGCCGCATAGAGAAAAAGAATTCACTTGCGTTGATTGAATTTGGATTTAAGGAAAAAACAAATAAATAAGTAAAATAATTATAAAATATTGTTATTATTACTTTTGTTGATAAAAAACTTTTTATGCAGTAACTTCTTCATGTGATCTCGGTTTCACGAACCATCAGTGGCAGTGTGACCCTGACTCCGAGACGAACATTTTGAGTCCAATATTGGATGTCTTTTTCGGGTTTTTGGAACGGGTACCTGAAGTGCTCATGAAATAATACATTAAATATTATTATTAAATCTTCGACTCGCCATAACTCATGTGTGCGACGTCCGATTGACTTTCTGTGAGTGGCGATGTAATCCTGTCTCCAAGACGGTCGATTAAAGTCTAATGTTCGATAATAAATTATGGTTCGTATCTCGAACCCACAAAACACCGAATAATAATAATATTATTATTATTATTAATATAGAATCTTGTATCTGACATATCTCTCTCATACGGTGTTGGAATGAAGAACAGTCTATGACGTTGTGACCCTAGAATTAAGATGGATGTTTCAAGACCAATTTTGGATATTTAAGTTGAGGCCGAGGCACGGCCCCCATGAGGTTCGGTTCGCGCGTGTTGCCGTGAAATGTAACATTTTCACCGGCTATCCGTTTTGGACCAATGGGTAGTCCATCTCGTGTGGTTTTCGGTATGGATCACAATGGTGTGATAGGTTTGGTTAACCATTGTCTTTTGATGTAAGATCGGGTTGGATCAAACATGAATCCAACTGGGCCCTCGGTAATAAAAGTCTTATAACTTAAGGACCAGACATCCGTTTGAAAAACCTTCAGTGGCATTGGTAATCATGTTGAGAAATTCTTCCTTTGAGTAAACCCCATGGGAGTTCAGGGTATAGTTGAGATACGGTCGGGTTGGTTCGTACACGAAACCAACCAGGACCCTGGGATTAAAAGGCTAATTACTCACAGATCGGTCGTTCGATTGATACGTCGTCTATTGCATTGAGACCCCATCGATGAGACGGTTCATTTTCGATACTCTATGTGAGTTTTGGACAACTATGGATATCAGCTGGGTTAGAAACCATCGTATTTCTAACCGGGCCCCTGGAACGGAAAAGCCTTTATCGTTCAAACCAGGCGTCCGATTGACGCGCCATCTGTTACGTTGAGTTCCTTTTGATGAGATAGAACTTTGGGATACGTAAACTCTAGATTTTGTGACAGTTGTCGTATCGACCCTCTTGGCTCGTGGAGTGGACCCTCCTGGAATCGAGCGTGCTATGTGCAGAAACCCTAGAGCTGGTTGTGACTACGACAACGATGACGACTGTAGTTGGATCCTACGTGGGTTTGGCAGTGATGACGACTGTACTTGGATCCTCCGTGGGTTCAGCAGCGATGACGACTTTGCTTGGATACTACGTGGGATTGGTAGTGATGGTTACTGTACTTGGATCCTACGTGGGTTCAGAAGCGATGGTTACTTTACTAGGATCCTACGTGGGTTCGGCAGCGACGACTTCTGTACATGGATCCAAAGTGGGATCGGCAGGGAAGATGATTCAGAGGTTGTATCTATCATCTCCACACCTCTTCGTGAGTAGTATACCTTTGTGAGCTGAGTCTTGACTTTCAATCAATATCATCGATAAGATTGACTTTCTTTACTGTGTGGATTGGGTTGTGCTTTCCTGTGTGGACTGGGTTGTACTTGGGCTCGTGAGTTGGAGCCGAACTGGAATTGATGACTTAGATATATGTATGGGCATATACCTAAGTAGATGTGGTTGATACATTGTGTTTGTATATTTCCTTTGTGGTGTATCCTTTGTGGATTCTGGGAGACCTATGGGGATCTCAGGGTCCCTACTGAGTATGGTATACTCACCCCTCCATGGGTTATGCCCGCACTACGTGATGTTGGTTGCAGATGATGGACAGCGCTGATCGTGGTTGAGGCTTGAGGAGGGGGACGGTATCCAAAGGTGGACTATTTGGAAAGACGTACATGGAGCGGACGTCCAGACCCAAGGAGCTGAGGAAACCAATTTTACCCACCCTTCTGGTGGGATAGTCGGAGGACGACTCGGATGTTGCTGATTTACCTTACTACTGTTGTACTTTCTTTTAAGTTGTACTGTACGTTTAGTTGGGTTTGTATTCTGGCCCATTTACTTTTCAGCACTTACTTTTGTACTCAGTTTACTTATTGTTTACTTCATCTTGCATTCTCTATTGTGTTAGTTTAATTATATAAAGGCAATGCCTTCCCTTTTATCGAGATTTACGCATTTGGTGCTAGTCGCCAACCCCTGGCCTATGGAAGGCAGGCTTGGGGTAGTCATAGGAACAGGCCCCGAGGACGGGTCGTGACAAATTGGTATCATAGGAGTCGGGTCTACCGCATAACATAGGACTCTGATAATTTCTTTCTGTGAAGAAATAGTGTAAATGGTATTGAGTGGGGTTATCAGTCCAGGAAGTCCAGTGTTGGTGCGTCGGCCGACGTATCCATACACCAGGATCCTGAATTCTGATTTCTGAATTAGTGCACGAAAACACTTATTATGTTTGTGTTTTCAAAAGTTTCATTAACTCATCTCATCCAGGTCAGCTCACCAAGTTTAAATCGTTTGACCATGTCGCATCTGTTCATGATGCCTCCATGCAGACATTCAGTTGGAGTTCCGATAGAGTACCCGATGACGGCCCACTGAGCGACGGGGATTTGGTGTAGGGCCCTCTTTCTATGTTGTCACCTTCATGTGGTGTACCAGCAGCCCCACCACCCGCTAGGCATCAGATAACTCTAGCTATACTAGCGGACAGTGCACACTGACAGAGCGCATTACACGAGTTCCAGTAGCATTGGCCTCTGATGTTACGACGCGAGATAGATTCCCAGGCAGCAGTGGATGGGCTAGAGGTGATTTCTAGAGTTCTAGACATAGTTTAGACACTAGTAGAGAAGATGGTGATCTTAGCTACTGGTGTTTCCCAATGAGTGACCATGAGGTTGGTCCGCATAGTGATGAGGCTTCGGTACATGGACCGATGCCTGAGTTACTACCTTCGGGTAGTGTGTCAGCTATATCACTACCTATTGGTCATTAGTTACAACTGGCAGTACCAGTATATGACACATGTAGGCTTACTGCCTTATATGTGTTTCAACATCAGATACCCCTCAGGTTCCGAAGTGAGCCAGACTCACAGGCGGCAGAGTACTGGCTTGAGGAAGTGGATGAGAGATTTCTAGAGCTTATACAGCTTCGGTAGGATGACATGTCAGTAGATGAGTATTCATCAAGGCTTACTGATATTTCCTAGTACTTTATGACTACGATACGAATAGTGCTTTAGAGCTCAGACTTCTGAGTGAGGTGTGTTTAAAGAAATCTGATCCATCACTTCTTTCTCTGTGCATTCCTACTTATGATAGGGTACTAGAGAGAACCTTTGTTGTTGAGAATTCATTGGCTGAGTTGATACAACCAGTGAAGGTTAGCAGTGGGAAAGCAGGGAAACGGTGCTAGTCACGAAGACTTGGGCATGTAAAATGCTTCAAGAAGAGGAAGTGTTAAGGATAGATGAATCTGCAGAGTAGCAGAAGTGGAAGTAGACTTATGAGAGCAGCATGACGTTGTGTACATTTCAACATGTTACATCCACCCGCCTTTGTTGTCCCCGCTAGGCTCATGGATCTGGTGTTCAGGGGAAGAGAATAGTTGTATGCGGTCAAGTAGGGTGACCCAATGGCTCAAGGAATGATTCGAGGTACGGTCTGTGTCTACTATTAGCTTCCGTTACAATAGACATTAATACGAATCATTCCTTCCTTCCACGAATCTTTTCCCAGACCTATAGTTTCCGGTTAAGTCATTGACTTGACCCTCACGTTTGGAGATACCTTTGGGAGGAGACTCGATAATCACACCTACACTGATGGTGTGATCTAACCCTTGAGGCAAGAGTTTTGGTTGGATCCTCTTGGTGGCAGCGTTGAGGCCTTACGACGTTAGTTTGGCTATGGACTGGGAAACCACAGTTCATACATAGATTGAATGTATTAGGAAAAAAGGTTTTGGTTTATCTAAAATGTTGGGATGAGGTTTTCCATTGGTCGGCAAAAAAGGGAAACCCAGGCAGCACATGATAAACTCATTAATAGGAAGGTGCAACCGATCACTCTTGATTCGGCCAACCTTACACTTGTGGCAGTATGAGTTTTCAGTTTTCAGTTCCAAACAGGAAATAGGGGCCTCTAGAGTTCAAGGATGGCGACCACGTCTTTATACAGGTCTCACCTCGACGAGGTCCACATAGATGTGGCCAAGGCGGCAGGTTATCTCCGCGATTCATCGGGCCTTTTCAGGTTATCAGTAGAGTAGGCGAGGTGGATAACCGCCTGGCCTATCCACCTCAGTTGCACCGGGTTCATGGCATCATCCACGTATCTCATTTGAGGATATGTGTGCACGATCTATCCCATATCATCATCAAAAGAGAGCTAGACACTGATGACGGGGCGACATTCATGGAGGTTCCAGTAGAAAATGAGTATCAACAGGAATGAGTCATGTGTGGACAGTCTATTCCTCTAGAGCATGTTCATTGGCAGCACGAGAACCTCCAGTAGAGCACATGATAGCAGGAGGATCAGATATGTGCTCAGTACCCTCTTCTGTTTCCCTAGTGTGTGTTGTAGCTTTATAGGTATGCAAAGCACTGAGGTGGGAGTAATGTAAAGACCCGAAAATTTCAAAGAAATTTTTGTCTTAAATACCTTGGAATTTGACGAGTTGGTGGCTTCTGATGGCACTTGATTCCAAGGCCTAGTGTGCCGGGAATCAATTTCTAAAGTTTAGCTCGGGTAAGTTCAGTAGACGAACGAGTGGGTTTTTCTATCTTTTGAACCGGTGCTCAGAATTGAAATCTGAGGACACTGATGAATTCGCATCACCAGTATTCGCTTAAGGGGAATTTCACTGTAGTTTCATTTTATGCGGGTTGAAAGTTAATTTTTGGGAATCTAGAATTAAATAAATAAAATTTGTGTGTACAATTTTATTTATATCTATGGTAGTTTTATCATACAAAAGGGGAGTTAAGGGTGGAACCTATCTACCCATGTGTTGATATATGAGTGGTGGGGCTCACACGATCCCCAACCCATCATCTCCCTTGAAAACCCCCTTAAACTCCCCTTACATTTATTTCTTTGCAAAATATTCCATTAATTATGTGAACCCTTTCACCTTCCTCTCTCTCATTTCATATGCCAACACTACAAGTTAATTAATCACCCACAACTAATTTATTAATTGTGTGTGATGAATTCAATTTGAATTATTTTGTGTTGCATGACACTTCGTTAAATGGGAGAAGTCTTTTGTAATATTTGCTATAGAAAATATTGTTGTGGGGAACCACTGTAGGATTAGAAAGAGAGGTGTTCTTCCTCTGACGAAGAACGCAAAGTCACCGATGAGGTTCCTTCTCTTATTCTTCCTCTACGTTAAGGGAGGAGACACCGATGCAGGGAACGTCACCAACAACGACAGCTCTTCCTCTGACATCAACGGAATGGATACCATTCTTCCGTGACGTCCGACCACTGTGATGTTCGTCTTCTACGGTTTGATGATGTGAGACGTCTTTGCGAGGTAGGGTTTATGTTCAATTTTAATAGATTCATTACCACAGTTTAAATTTCTCATGATGAACATGAATTAAATAAATTAATTCGCAGATCGATAAATAATTGATTGAATTAATTTTCTTCTTGTTTATCTTGAATTTGAAATTCTTGAAGCATGATAAATATTTAATTTCTAATTCCCAATGTTCTTGATTCTCAAAATCTATGGACAAACTAACACGGCTATCGATACGTACTTTGACCGTGATCTTTCCTTATTCATTTTCTGCGCATTCTTCGCGTGTTCTTCATCCCCTAATAATCAAGTACGGTGGAAACTCAATGTTTCCCTGAGCACGACAACGGGACGTGAAGATCTCGACTAGAGGATCATGGATATGCGTTCTCGTCTTTTTTCCGAGTTAAATCGAAGTCGGAATAGAGTGTTGAAGGCGGAGGCCACTAGTGCATGCTGTGGGGAGAAGTCGTGTGAGGAAGCTGTTGATGCGGGAGCGGGCGCATCAGCGTTTTACTGTAGAGACCCGAAGCTTGGTGTACATGGACATTACATTACTTTTGCGGAATACTTAGTACATAACAAAAACAACACACACAAGGATCGTAATAGTTTAGTGTCTTTGGAAACTCGGAACGTAATATTCTAATCGTGGTGAAAGATCTTCAACATCTCCTATAAAGATCTTCCTTTTTTTTACCTAAAATCTTTCTTTATATCCTGGGGAAAAGAAAACATAAAAGGGTGAGCTCAAATGCTCAGTAAGGGTAAACAAAAGAAATATCAATCACATGATATACCTAAGCACATAACTTTTGGAAAATCTGGACCTGCATAAGAGATCATAATTTCATAACATGGGGTAAATCATGGCAGTGAAATGTAATCACAATAATCATAACTTAAAACATGAAACTTTGTGGCATTCACACATAATCATAGAGAATCATTTCTTGTTAGTCAAGACTCATTGCCAAGACTATCTTAGTGGACAAAGTCCCTTTCTGAATCGAGTAACCCTCGTTTCAGTCCTGTTTCACTGAACCGGTATAACCTACCATTCCAGCCATGTGTATCTCATGAGATATAAAATCTTTACCCAATACATTGGAGGGAGATATAGGTCTCACCCATCTTATAATGAATCCTTTCTTATGTGTGCCACATAATCATAAACCATACATCATAGCGTAACCCATGTAATAAAAATGGGATTCTTAAACAACATGACATCATAAAACAATTCATATAAGATAAAGGAATTCATAAAAATATTTCCATCACAACATAATCAAATCATTGTAATAATAGGGATAAAAACAGAACCCTTTTATTATCTTAGATGGAAAATAATTTTGATAAAATACTTGAACTCCATTCTTGAGGAAAATATCCTTTCTATTTCAAAAACATTTTTTCCTTTTATAACATGTCATATGACTTTAAAACAAAAGAAGATGATTAAAAATAAACTTGAAAACTTGTAAAGGAAGTTTCTTGGAAATAATGTTTTAAAAATCCATTCATGCCGTATAAGTTGAAAAAAACATTCTTCGTACTTTTGTCGGAAAAGTCAAAAAGTACCTCGTACGAAAAACGACAAAAGATTCCTTTCATACATATTACTAAAAACTCACCAAAGGGTAAAAAAGGATTTAAACAATTGTAGGTGGATGGAAATAATATTACATATTGATGAAACATGGATATGGATGATAAAATACACCCCAGTAAATACTTACGAATAAAAAATCTCGGATAAAATGAGATTGTGATATTTCCCTTACCTTAGGTCCGATTTGCTTTGTACGTGTCCGAAGCTCCTGTATAATGGTTTAAATAATGTCATTGACTTTTTAAAGAATCATATTCATTGTTATGATATCATATATGGTTCACTTATGACATTATATTACCCGTTCCTTTGTAAATTCCATGTTAAAGAAGCGTTTTGGGTAAAATCGTTTCATTTATCGTAGGTGTTTTGACTTGTTGTTCTTGACATTATTATTACTTATATCATGATTTTATTACTTCAATAATATAAAATATGATTTATATATCATATATATTCAGTATATATATATATATAATAGATAGATAAATGAAATGAAAAACACCGTTCATGGAGACGGTAGTCCGTACGTACGCATGAACGTTGTTTTCCTTTCCTTATTGTCTTGAATGGAAGTAAGTAGATGACATACATATATATATATGTATACATAAATCCAGTAGCTTTATAATTTCATATATTTCATTATCATTTCTTATATATACTTTATAATCATTCTTAAATGGTTAACATGGAGAATGAATCTCATCGCGTCGTGGAGACGGTAGTCCGTACGTACGCACAAGCGATGATATCATTTCCATAAATATTGAATTGGAGTGGAGTGGATTATACAATATATCAGAATCAATATTATGTTGTAATAACTATGTATAGTTATTCTTTACACCATTATACCCATCCATGTAAGGTGGTGGTGGAAAATAGATTACACCACGGCGTGGAGACGGTATTCCGTACGTACGCACGCGCGGTGATTTCTTTTTCCGTAGGATAGATAGATGGTGAAATAGGGTTGTTTCATACTTATAATAACATATCAGTATATGAGTGATACTGATGTTATTACTTCATAATGAAACAACCTAAGAAGAAGAAGTGGAAGAAGAAATAAAGATGAAAGAATTGGTAACGGTAATTACCTCTTCTTTGAAGCGCCTCTTTGAGACCTCCTCTTAGGGCACTAAAATTGGTATTTGAGGAAGACCAGAACCTCTAATATGTTTCTAGGGAAGTGGAGAAGAGATTTTGGCAGGGTTTTGACGAGATTGAGTGCTCAAATTGTTGTGAGGAGGAGGGGGAGGAGGTGTCCTTTTATAAGGGAGGAGAGGGGCACCTTAGGAATACCTCAAAATATTATTTTATATTAATGTCAAAATCGGTTTATAATGGTTCCAAAGGGTCTTATTTCGAAGATAAAGTGGGTATGGGTCGAAATCCTATCAACCAATAGGATTTAGACAAGTTTAGGGTATTATTGTAACCTTATCAATTAGATTTAACTCTAAGTTAAATAATTTAACCTTTACTGCGTCTTTTTGTTTTCTTTCACTATATGGTTAATAAACTTACTATAATATGCCAAACGAACCCCAAATTGTTTATTATTAATATATATATCCTTATCTAAGTCATTTGGCCGAACCTTAGATTTTTAGGAATAAAATAACAATTAATAATATAATATTTGATTTAAAAACTATTTTGTGTCAATTTTGACACTATTTGATATATGATTTTTGTGAAAGTCATAACAGAATTATATGTTCGAACCAAGTTTATTACATCAACACTAATATATCATAGTAACCTAGAAAATTAGTGGAATTCATAAAAAGTCTCAAATTACATTCATTTGAGCATTTATAACATTAATTATGTTAATATTTCCTCAAAAGGGTAATTACTGCATCATCGTTGTGTCATAATTAAATTAATTTATTTAAAGTCTAAAAATTATAAATAAAATTTCATTATGCAGGAAATCGTTTTATCTTTCTAATGAATATTTATAGTCGAATTTATCTTATGTATAACTCCATATTAAAATGATTTACTTATTAAACTTTGATTTTAACTATTTTAACCCTTGTTTAAACAAATTAATAATAAATGTCCTAATCTTACCCAAGTGGGCCTAAATGGTCATATTTTATTCCTAAGTTTGTTTTTGGTCGAATTAAACTTATCCAATAGAATTAGGACATGTGTTAGGGTAATAGTAATATCATTTTTACCCTTAGTTACCCTATTTACTATTAACCGCGGTAAAAATAGTAAAAAGTTACTATTCACCAAAAAATTATTTTTATCTCATTGAACCACATTTTACGTACTGACATCAACCGCGTCTCTCGGATTTTTGAAATTCCATTCACAGAAGCGGTAAAATTAAGTTTTATGAAACGTTCAGTTTTTTAACTACCACTTAGTAGTTTCACTATTCATCAAAAATTGATGTTTTTCAGAACAATGTCAAAATTTCATCCTAAGCTATATTTCATATTCTGAATTCAAAAATGAAGTCTATTTTACCAAATTCATAACATAGAAGTTGCATTAATTAATTTTATAATTAAATCCCGCTGTTAAAACAAATAGCGTGTTTTTAAGAAACAATATCTATCAAAAGATTGACACTTGTTTATGTCTGCTTTAAATGTGAAATTATATCCAATGACCAAAATTGTATTAAATTGTAAAAATATATTATAAATATACTTTAAAACCACTCAAATTAATAATTTATCACTATTAATTATTTTGATTAAAAAAGTTGTTTTTAATTATAATTTAGTAATTTTCACTATTCATCAGAATATGAATGTTATCCGAAAAGTACCAAAATTTCACCTTAGGCTAAATTCGATACTCCGAATCCAAAAATGAAGTCCATTTTGAGAGCTAAATTTTCTAAAATTTAAAAATTGGTTATTACTATTCATAACGGCTAGTTTTAATAATATTTTAATAGCATATCATTTTTCGTGAAACTCAGTATTGCATACTACACATGCTATCGAGGAAGGTTGCGATTGCGTGTAATGCAAGGCAAGTCAAGGATGCGTGTTGTTCAAGCTCCTTTTGGTGTAGCGTACAACACAAGAGATTAGTGAAATTAAAAAGAATATTTTTCATAAAATCTTGGGTTGTTACATTCTACCCCCCTTAAAATGAATTTCGCCCTCGAAATTCGTCGGGGTTATAAATGGTTTACTATTCGAAAGTTTCTTTAATAGAAACCCACATCGTAAAAAGGAATACCAAGACCAATATTTATAAACAAAAGTTTGAAACTTAACGGTTACCCAAATAAACAAATTACTGGGTTTCCACATAGGTGAAATTATGGATATGGAAGAAAAATCTAACCATCATGTTCTGATGGAGAGTGGTAGAGAACATGGCTATGGAAAATCCAATAATCACAAATCCATAGATTTGTGATGATATAAGGTACCATCTGATTCATCAGGTATAAGATCTCCAGGACAACATTTTTGGTTTTCAAGATCATTTCCCTAAAGTTGAAAATTTGAATTAGAATAAATACTTACTTTATTTTGGTACAATCTCACTGTTGTTCGTGCCTTGAACAATTTCCACTTCATATCTTAAATAAATGAAGTTGAATTTGTTATTCATGATGTGTTAGCAGATCATGTAATAGAATGATGGGTCATTCCATCTGTCTCAAACAAAAGGTTTGAAAAGTTATATGTTCATCTTATGGTTAGATTAATCGTATATGGTTCCAAAAATGAACTTATACTTCATATATCATACCACTTAATAAAATAAAACTAGTTTCTACTAAACAGGGACTTCCTGTAGGCCAGTGGTAGGCGATAAAGGCCAGTCGCATTTCGGTTGTGGGTTCGATTCCCACAGCCTTGTCCGACGCGATGAGCTGTCGCCCGTCCTGCAGGTTGTCCTTTTTCTAAAACTATATTACTATAACATCCCATCAATAATATTGAAAAAAACTTCTATCCTTAAACAATAATAACTTATGTCCAACATAATCCATTCCAATCTTTAGGCTTATCCAAAATATTGCAGTCCAATCTCATAACATAGTGAAAACGATTACCAGAGATTTAATACCATCGTTGATCCCCATATATCATAAGATATATCTTGTTGGTCACATTCCAAACATTCAAAGGCCTTAATCTTGTACTCTCTTGAATACCCATTGAACCTTATTGAAAACATGAATTCTATTAAAAGTTAACTCTTTCCACATACCAAAATCCTCAAAATTCTATATACTCAAACCATGATATCACTTAGTCCTTATATCAATCATGAGCTCATGAATACTATCAAACATTTAATTTTCTCCTTATCCCTTCATTATGCGCATATCATCTACATTCCAAAAATATCCGAATAACCCTTCATGGATACTGGTAACATTAATCAGACAACAGTGTAACAATCCTTATACGTCTCTTTATTCTACAGTACCATGAGATTACTTATACAACATTACACATGATAAACATGTAATCATTCCACTACATTCTTAAACCATTGACCGAGCATCAACAATTCTTTCATCTCACATATCATTTGTAGTCTCTTCATCATCATCCACATAAATACTTCCCATACGACTATACTGATTATCTTCATGAGACTTTCCCTTAGGGCATTGGTTTGCATAATGCCCGCACATTCCACATTTAAAACATTTAACCATTGTTGATGTCATAGCAATACCATTATCCTCATCCATGTTGTTAACTGAACCTTTTCCTTTGCATTTACTTGCTTTGTGTCCTTCTTTTCCACACCCAAAGCATCTTCCAGTTCCTTTGAAACATTCTCCTTGATGCCTCTTCCCACATGATTTACATAGTGGAAATTGAACATTCTTTCCTCTATGATCATCATGAAACTCCATCTTTCTCTTATTAGCCGAGTCAGGAAACTTACCAAATTTTAATTTATTGATCATATTATGAGATTGCTGATTCGGCATAATAATGATGTTTGGACTTCCAAATCCCATTTCATTATGAAGAATATCATTCCATTGTCCATCATATCCTCCATTATCGTGAATCATCTTGTTTCCAGCCATTTTCTAAAACCCAAAAAAATAGTGTGAGAGGCAAACAACATAATAACGGGGGAGTACCTTCAATATCTAACATCTTAGGTTTAATTCTATGATCGTTAGCGTAGTTCTAGTACTATAACCTATACGTATACTTAACCTTAGGGACATCCCTAGACATACCGTAGAAATATCTCTAGGGATCTCACTAACGTTTTCGCATCCTAGTTTCCAAAGTTTGACTAAAGCTTTCCTCTGATACCAACTGTAGAGACCCGAAGCTTGGCGTTCATGGACATTACATTACTTTTGCGGAATACTTAGTACATAACAAAAAAAACACACACAAGGATCGTAATAGTTTAGTGTCTTTGGAAACTCGGAACGTAATCTTCTAATCGTGGTGAAAGATCATCAACATCTCCTATAAAGATCTTCCTTTTTTTTACCTAAAATCTTTCTTTATATCCTGGGGAAAAGAAAACATAAAAGGGTGAGCTCAAATGATCAGTAAGGGTAAACAAAAGAAATATCAATCACATCATATACATAAACACATAACTTTTGTAAAATCTTAACCTGCATAAGAGATCATAATTTCATAACATGGGGTAAATCATGGCAGTTAAATGTAATCACAATAATCATAACTTAAAACATGAAACTTTGTGGCATTCACACATAATCATAGAGAATCATTTCTTGTTAGTCAAGACTCATTGCCAAGACTATCTTAGTGGACAAAGTCCCTTTCTGAATCGAGCAACCCTCGTTTCAGTCCTGTTTCACTGAACCGGTATAACCTACCATTCCAGCCATGTCTATCTCATGAGATATAAAATCTTTACCCAATACATTGGAGGGAGATATAGGTCCCACCCATCTTATAATGAATCCTTTCTTATGTGTGCCACATAATCATAAACCATACATCATAGCGTAACCCATGTAATAAAAATGGGATTCTTAAACAACATGACATCATAAAACAATTCATATAAGATAAAGGAATTCATAAAAATATTTCCATCACAACATAATCAAATCATTGTAATAATAGGGATAAAAACAGAACCCTTTTATTATCTTAGATGGAAAATAATTTTGATAAAATACTTGAACTCCATTCTTGAGGAAAATATCCTTTCTATTTCAAAAACATTTTTTCCTTTCATAACATGTCATATGACTTTAAAACAAAAGAAGATGATTAAAAATAAACTTGAAAACTTGTAAAGGAAGTTTCTTGGAAATAATGTTTTAAAAATCCATTCATGCCGTATAAGTTAAAAAAACATTCTTCGTACTTTTGTCGGAAAAGTCAAAAAGTACCTCATACGAAAAACGACAAAAGATTCATTTCATACATATTACTAAAAACTCACCAAAGGGTAAAAATGGATTTAAACAATTGTAGGTGGATGGAAATAATATTACATATTGATGAAACATGGATGTGGATGATAAAATATACCCCAGTAAATACTTACGAATAAACAATCTCGGATAAAATGAGATTGTGATATTTCCCTTACCTTAGGTCCGATTTGATTTGTACGTGTCCGAAGCTCCTGTATAATGGTTTAAATAATGTCATTGACTTATTACAGAATCATATTCATTGTTATGATATCATATATGGTTCACTTATGACATTATATTACCCGTTCCTTTGTAAATTCCATGTTAAAGAAGCGTTTTGGGTAAAATCGTTTCATTTATCGTAGGTGTTTTGACTTGTTGTTCTTGACATTATTATTACTTATATCATGATTTACTTACTTCCATAATATAAAATATGATTTATATATCATATATATTCAGTATATATATATATATAATAGATAGATAAATGAAATGAAAAACACCGTTCATGGAGACGGTAGTCCGTACGTACGCATGAACGTTGTTTTCCTTTCCTTATTGTCTGGAATGGAAGTAAGTAGATGACATACATATATATATATATACATAAATCCAGTAGCTTTATAATGTCATATATTTCATTATCATTTCTTATATATACTTTATAATCATTCTTAAATGGTTAACAAGGAGAATGAATCTCATCGCGTCGTGGAGACGGTAGTCCGTACGTACGCACGAGCGATGATATCATTTCCATAAATATTGAATTTAATTGGAGTGGATTATACAATATATCAGAATCAATATTATTTTTTAATAACTACATATAGTTATTCTTTACACCATTATACCCATCCATGTAAGGTGGTGGTGGAAAATAGATTACACCACGGCGTGGAGACGGTATTCTGTACGTACGCACGCGCGGTGATTTCTTTTTCCGTAGGATGGATAGATGGTTAAATAGGGTTGTTTCATACTTATAATAACATATCAGTATATGAGTGATACTGATGTTATTACTTCATAATGAAACAACCTAAGAAGAAGAAGTGGAAGAAGAAATAAAGATGAAAGAATTGGTAACGGTAATTACCTCTTCTTTGAAGCGCCTCTTTGAGACCTCCTCTTAGGGCACTAAAATTGGTATTTGAGGAAGGCCAGAACCACTAAGATGTTTCTAGGGAAGTGGAGAAGAGATTTTGGCAGGGTTTGGCCGAGCTTGAGTGCTCAAATTGGTGTGAGGAGGAGGGGGAAGAGGTGTCCTTTTATAAGGGAGGAGAGGGGCACCTTAGGAATACCTCAAAATATTATTTTATATTAATGTCAAAATCGGTTTATAATGGTTCCAAAGGGTCTTATTTCGAAGATAAAGTGGGTATGGGTCTAAATCCTATCAACCAATAGGATTTAGACAAGTTTAGGGTATTATTTTAACCTTATCAATTAGATTTAACTCTAAGTTAAATAATTTAACCTTTACTGCGTCTTTTTGTTTTCTTTCACTATATGGTTAATACACTTACTATAACATGACAAAAGAACCCCAAATTGTTTATTATTAATATATATATCCTTATATAAGTCATTTGGCCGAAACTTAGATTTTTAGGAATAAAAGAACAATTAATAATATAATATTTGATTTAAAAACTATTTTGTGTCAATTTTGACACTATTTGACATATGATTTTTGTGAAAGTCATAACAGAATTATATGTTCGAACCAAGTTGATTAAATCAACACTAATATATCATAGTAACCTAGAAAATTAGTGGAATTCATAAAAAGTCTCAAATTACATTCATTGGAGCATTTATAACATTAATTATGTTAATATTTCCTCAAAAGGGTAATTACTGCATCATCGTTGTGTCATAAATAAATTAATTTATTTAAAGTCTAAAAATTATAAATAAAATATAATTATGTAGGAAATCATTATAGCTTTCTAATGAATATTTATAGTCGAATTTATCTTATTTATAACTCCATATTAAAATGATTTACTTATTAAACTTTGATTTTAACTATTTTAACCCTTCTTTAAACAAATTAATAATAAATGTCCTAATCTAACCCAAGTGGGCCTAAATGGTCATATTTTATTCCTAAGTTTGTTTTCGGTCGAATTAAACTTATACAATAGAATTAGGACATGTGTTAGGGTAATAGTAATATCATTTTTACCCTTAGTTACCCTATTTACAATTAACCGCGGTAAAAAAAGTAAAAAGTTACTATTCACCAAAAAATTATTTTTATCTCATTGAACCACATTTTACCTACTGACATCAACCGCGTGTCTCGGATTTTTGAAATTCCATTCACAGAAGTGGTAAAATTAAGTTTTATGAAAAGTTCAGTTTTTTAACTACCACTTAGTAGTTTCACTATTAATCAAAAATTGATGTTTTTCAGAACAATGTCAAAATTTCATCCTAAGCTATATTTCATATTCCGAATTCAAAAATGAAGTCTATTTTACCAAATTCATAACATAGAAGTTGCATTAATTAATTTTATAATTAAATCCCGCTATTAAAACAAATAGCATGTTTTTAAGAAACAATATTTATCAAAAGATTGACACTTGTTTATGTCTTGTTTAAATGTGAAATTACATCCAATGACCAACATTGTATTAAATTGTAAAAATATATTCTAAATATACTTTAAAACCACTCAAATTAATAATTTATCACTATTAATTATTTTGATTAAAAAAGTTGTTTTTAATTATAATTTAGTAATTTTCACTATTCATCAGAATATGAAAGTTATCCGAAAAGTACCAAAATTTCACCTTAGGCTAAATTCGATACTCCGAATCCAAAAATGAATTCCATTTTGAGAGATAAATTTTCTAAAATTTAAAAAGTGGTTATTACTATTCATAACGGCTAGTTTTAATAATATTTTAATAGCATATCATTTTTCGTGAAACTCAGTATTGCGTACTACACATGCTATCGAGGAAGGTTGTGATTGCGTGTAATGCAAGGCAAGTCAAGGATGCGTGTTGTGCAAGCTCCTTTTGGTGTAGCGTACAACACAAGAGATTAGTGAAATTAAAAAGAATATTTTTCATAAAATCTTAGGTTGTTACATTTACTGTGAAGTTATCAGTGGCGCAGCAGGCCGAAGGCAGCCGCAATGGTTCTGGAGAATGCAGCGGGTGCGAGAGCTTGGCTTCTAGGGTTCACAGGAGAGGTGGCGTAAAATCGTGAATAAATAAGTTTCGTTATTTGAGAGAGAAGATGAAATTGAAAGGATATAAAATAAAAAAATCGGAAAAAGAGTAAAGTGGGGAAGCGCCATGTGGATGCCGCATATAGAAAAAGAATTCCCATGAGTTGATTGAATTTGGAGTTAAGGAAAAAACAAATAAATAAGTAATAATGATAATAAAATATTTTTATTATTACTTTTGTTGATATAACACTTTTTATGCCGTAACTTCTTCGTAAGATCTCGGTTTCACGAACCGTCAGCGGTAGTGCAACCCTGACTCCGAGACGGACATTTCGAGTCCAGTATTGGATATCATTTTCGGGTTTTTGGAACGGGTACCCAAAGCGCTCGTGAAATATTAGATTTAATATTACTATTAAATCTTCGACTCACTATAACTCCTATGTGCGATGTCTGATTGAATTTTTGTCAGTGGCGACGTAATCCTGTCTTTAAGACGGTCGATTGAAGTCTAATGTTCGATACTAAATTCTAGTTCGTGGATCGGACCCATGAAACACTGAATAATAATGTTATTATTATTAATACAGAATCTTGTATCTGACATATCTCTCTCATACTGTGTCAGAATGATGAACCTTCTCTGACATTACAACCGTAGAATTAAGACGGATGTTTCAAGGCAAATTTTGGATATTTAATCCGAGGTCGAGGCACTGGCCCCACAAGGCCCGGTTCGCGTGTTTTGTGGTGAAATGTAACTTTTTCACCGGCTATCCATTTGGACCAATGGTTAGTCCATCTCATGTGTTTTTTGGTATGAATCGCAATGGTGTGATCGTTTTGGTTAACCGGTGTCTTTTGAAGTACGGCCAGGTTGGATCGATCATGAATCCAACAGAGCCCTTGTTAATAAAACGCTTATAACTTATGGACCAGACGTCTGTTTGAAGAACCATCAGTGGAATTGGTAATCACGTTGAGAGATTCTTCCTTTGAGTATACCTCATGGGAGTTCGGGGTACAGTTGAGATATGGTCGGGTTCGTTCGTACACGAAACCAACTGGGCCCCCGAGATTAAAAGGCTAATAACTCACAGATCGGGCGTCTGATTGACGCGCCATCTATTGCATTGAGACCCCATCGACGAGAGGGTTATTTTGCGATACTCTAAGTGAGTTTTGGACGAATATGGATATAATCCAGGTTAGAAATGAGCGTATTTCTAACCGGGCCCCTGGAACAGAAAAGCCTTTATCTCTTAGACCGGGCGTCCAATTGACGCACTATCTGTTGCGTTGAGTTCCTTTTGATGAGACGGAACTTTGGGATACATCATCTCTGGACATTGTGACAGTTGATGTATCGACCCTCTTGGTTCATGGATCAGACCCTCCTGGAATCGAGCATGCTGTGTGTGGGAACCCTAGAGCTGGCTATGACTGCGGTGACGATGACGACTATAATTCGATCCTACGTTGTTTCAGCAGAGATGAAGACTGTACATGGATCCTCTGTGGGTTTGGCAGCGATGAAAACTGTACTTGGATCCTACGTGGGTTCGGCAGAGATGGTTACTGTACTTGGATCCCACGTGGGTTCGGCAGTGATGGTTACTGTACTAGGATCCTACGTGGGTTCAACAGCGTCGACTTCTGTACTTGGATACTACATGGTTTCGGCATGTAAGATGATTCAGAGGCTACATCTATCATCTCCACCCCTCTTCATGAGTAGTATACCTATGTGAGCTGAGTCTTTACTTTCAATAAATATCATCGATAAAATTGACTTGCTTTCCTGGGTGGATTGGGTTGTGCTTTCCTGTGTGGACTGGGTTGTACTTGGGCTCGTGACTTGGAGCCGAACTGGAATTGATGACTTAGGTATATATATATATGGGCATATACCTAAGTAGATTTGGTTTATACTTCATGTATGTATCATTCATTTGCGATTTATCCTTTGTGTATTCTGGGAGACCTATGGGGGTCCCTACTGAGTATTGTACACTCACCCCTACATGGGATATGCCCACACTATGTGGTGTTGGCTACAGACGACGGACATCGTTGATCGTGTTTGAGGCTTGAGGAGGGGGACGGTATATAGAGGTTGACTATTAGGCGGGATGTAAATGGAGTGGACGGCTGGACCCGAGGAGCTGAGGAACCATATGTACCCACCCATCAGCTAGGATAGCCAGAGGACGACTCGGTGGTTGCTGATTTACTTTACTGCCATTGTACTTTCTTTTCAGTTGAACTGTACTTTCAGTTGGGTTTGTATTCTAGCCCATTTACTTTTCATCACTTACTTTTGTACTCAGTTTACTTAGTATTTACTTCATCTTGCATTCTCTATTGTGTTTTTTTACTTATATAAATGCAATGCCTTCCCTTTTATCGATATTTACGCCTTTGGTGCTAGTCACCAGCCCTTGGCCTATGGAAGGCAGGCTTGAGGTAGTCAAAGGCATGGTCCCCGAGGACGGGTCGTGACACAACTAGTGACATGGAAAAAAGAAAGGTTCATATGTTAGATGATTGAGTAGAAGAGAACAATTCTTGTAGAATACCATAAAAGAATTCGGAAGACCCCACTATTTATTTTTAATTTATTTATTTAGTAGTAGTTTCTTTTACATGGTTTTTCTTACCACATTGGGAGAATGTTATATCATGTGTGACTTTTCCTCCATATTTCTATTTTTTCTTGTGTGGTTTGATTATTTATTATATAGTTTATTTATTATCTTGTTTATTATTATTATATACTTGAGGACATGATAATTAGGGTACAGTCTCCCCACTAATAGACCTTGACCGACACTAGTGCACAGAATCTTCTTGTATACGAAAAGGCATGTATGTGGTAAGGTTACCCTCCATCTTAGACCTATTAGTTTCATTCTGGGTGTTATTATAATATTCATACCAAATAAAAATGAATAAATTGACAACTAACTATTTCTAGTCATGAGGATGATATAATTAGGTGTTGGTTTGTTATATTTATTATCAGGTGAACATGTGATTTCAACCTAGATGCAATTTTTCCTCTTGAATTTAAAGTAAGATATCCATGTCTGTGATTTAGTTTTGATTAAAAAATTTCATGGATAGGAATATTTGAGTGACACATTTGGGCTCAACTGCGTAGACCAATTTCATGTAATGTAATAATTTTTATTGGTTGGTCTATTTTGGATAATAGTGAACATATGAGTTTGACTATATTATAATGGCATGTTTAATGTCAATTAGTGTCTAGATGTCATATATAATTGGATTATGTGATCATGAATATGATGTATACGATATATCTTATGGTGTACATGTTCCTATGGATATATGAGTACGTTCAATAGAGAACACACTAAACCCCTTTGTTTCTTGAGTAGCACTAGCATTTTTGGAATGTGCCACATATTGTTTTAATTAATAAAAGAGGTATTTAATAGTTTTTTGTACCCTACATTTCTCCATAGGGTCAAAAATAAGATCTTGGAATGTGGATTAGTTTTGGTGGAATTGAGTTTTCCGTATTTTAATAGAGATAACAATAATCATGTTCAAATATGATTAGATGCATTAATATTATATCATGAAGATTTATATAAGGTATTTGATGATTTAATTTAAATGATAGATGATTTTATTTTGTTTACTAATTAATAAAACATAGTGTTTTAATAGTCACCAATCCATTTCTATTATTTTCATGTAGAATATGATATAATCTTGAGGTTCCACATAAAATGATATATGATATCATTCCAAATGACCCCAAATAATTTTATTATATTCTTTAAGACGTTATAAATCATGAAATTATTTCTAATTATAACATTGATTATTAATGGAGTTTTACTATTGGATTAAAAATGTGGATAATATTATAAAGAGTAATAAATTGAATTTTCAATTTAAAAATGTTTGAAATTTTTTTATTTTAACATTATTAATGATTTAATGATAGATATTTGATTGATTTAAATTAAAGGACATCATTTTATAATCCTGAGAACATTATCTTGTCAAAAACTCTTTCTATATTTTTTGATTATCCATTTTACATTAAGGATGAGGTGATAGTTATCTTTTCATATAATTGAGGTCCAAATTAAGAATTTTTAGATTATTGTGGATAGTGTATACCATAAACGACGTTGATAAATTAATTTGATATGGAAACATAATCAAATTCACTTCTATTAAATATTAAAATCTTTGATAATGAGGTATATTGAATTTAATGTTTTTTTATTTGTCCAATTAATTCATCTCTTGATCCATATTTTCATGATTTTGTTTCTAACATCCACTAAAAATGGATATTGGGTTACAAATTAGACCCATTAATAAATGTCTATTTGGAAAATAATATACTATCTAGAAATGAGTAATGTGGAGGTGATGTGTTATCAACTAAAATTATGGGTTTTCATGAGATGTTAATTTGACAGAGATAAATTATTTCATGGGTCATTAAATTTCATTATAGGGAGACTAAATCATTCCTTTTAAAAGAAATATTCCTAGAAACATTAAATAAGGTTGTTATAGAGGGTTAAAAGGTTTTATGTACACTAATAGAAGTGTTAGAAAACCTACCAATGATGATATTAGTAAATAGGTTAGTCCAATGAATATTGGACAACTTTTTGGGATATAACACAAATTGAGACTGACTCATCAGTGGTTTAAGACTCCCACAATGGTATGTTTGGCATCCCATGTAACATTTTTTTTATCATATTTGTAGGTGAAATGGTCTCATCTTGAATGGAGTAAATCCAACTCACACATGGTGTGATGGGAATAAAGTGAAAGACTTCATTTCTTATTGGGGATCACTCAACAGTCCTACCATGATCCTGTCTATAACATGATCCCTTCCCCTTTAGTGCATGAATCTTATTTCGGTTGATTCCATTATTTTGAACCATTTTAGACCACATTTAACTTTTTGTATATCTATATTCCCTATTTATCTAATGATATTCAGTATTTTAGTTATTTTATTGTATTTGAATTCTTCAAAACCATATTTCATATATGATACCACATTGTGGGAATGGTGTTAATGTTATCCAAAGGTATCTAACTTTATATCTACATTTAATCAAGAAGGTATATAAAATTTAATGTTTTATTCAGACTTACATATTATACTAAAGTAATTATTGGTCTATTTGTATTTTCCCATTGTAACGCTAAATTTTCATACATAAATACAACATCTTGTTATTTAAATTTTCATTGGATATCAATACGATCCACAAATAAACTGTAAATTTTTAGTGTCTTTTGAAACATGGTTAAATAAAGAACTATAAACTAAAATATCTATATAATTTACAATTTTTTCTTCATAACAATCACCGTTTCTAAACATTTCTAACATTAAACATTTCTTCATATATTGGGGAAGGAAAACAGAAGAAGGGGTGATCATAGATGATTGACAATGGTAAACACAATAGATATAAATCATTGATCATCATATAATCATAAGGGTATGAAAATATGAAAATAAAAATATAAAATCATTCACGTCAACTCATAGATAATAATCATGAAAATTAACATAATGTGTTATCACTAAAAAATCATAATACATGAGAGTTTCGAATCTTCAATAATCATCCATGAGACCTAGGAACATATCATAATGATAATAAATAAGTATTTGGAACACAAAAAAGAATATAAAATAATTTCTTTAGTTAATGGTCACTACCAAGACTATCATAGTCCATTAGCTTCACATTTCCTTCCATCATTTACTTATCCGAGGTTCACTACCTGCCCTATAATAATTGATAATGTCTATTACTGAACAAGCTTCACTACCATTTTCAGTCCTGATTCTCTCATGAGATATCTTTCTTTACCCAATGCATTAAATGGAAATATAATTCATCGCCCACCCATCACATAATGAATCCAATTATTATGTGTTCTATAAAATCATAAAACATTAATCATATCATTATATCATATTATGTGGAAAAGATAAGGGTTTTATAAAAATTTAATCATCATAATCGTAATCCTTCCATAAAAATAATAAAATATGAAACATTTGATCATGTACCTAGTAAATCATAAGAAACAACAAATGATATTTAATGCATGCTTATCGTGGGGCACGGAAAAAAACAATTACATTTTTCCTATTACTTCACAGTGGCTGACCAGGGTTATCTCTCTTGAGGATCCTTTTAGTGTGGTTCAATTATTTTATCTACTTCCCCTAATATATTTCTTTTTATTGGTTTTTATTAATAAATACAATGAAATGTAAAATATTAATTCTATATTTATACTAAGATGCATGTCTAAACAAAATGAAGTCAGGAAGAAAGTACTTGGTTTTGGGGTTCAGTCAGAGATTCAATCTTTATTATGTTTTATATGTTTGATTATAGTTTGATAACCCAGACATCAAATCTCTTGTTTGGATCACTATTATTTTCTAGAATAGAAATATCTTGAGTCACATGTTTTAGGGGACCTTCACCCAATCAGGGACATTACCTCACCCAAGCATACTACTCAAGCCCATCACATATTTAGATTAAACTTTAAAAAAATTCAAGAACACAATGACCTCCCCCTAGGCCAAGACTCGGGATTAGCCTCTCGTTTCAGAGAGTATGATATCATAATAGAGGATTGATGGGAGGAGGGTGAGAGGGTATGGATTGAGAGATAAATAATTTAAAAATAATGTGGGAATAATAATAACAATAATGTAATTTATTATTATTAATAATAATTAAGAAAATAGTTTTTGATATAGGAGAGAGAAATATCCGAAAAATAATTTAAAATTATGATTGAGAAATTATAAATAATAATAATAATAATGATAATAATTTTCAATTATTATTTTTAGTATAAGTATAGAAGAAATTAAATGGTTGGAACCAAAATAAAAATGCATGGATTTATTTAAAATCAATTAAAATTTAAATTTGAATTATAACTAAAAAACAAAAATGAAAATAAAATAAAAATAATAAATGAGGTGGGAAGAGAGGAGTAACAGTGTTCCATGCCCCGGTGGGATTCATCCATAGCTTTGGGAGTCGAGATGATCATTTCAGAAGAGGGCGAGGGCTACCTTTTATAGGAAAAATTATGTCCTCCTAAATATTGTGTATTTTTTGCCAAATATATTGTCAGGTAATGCATTTCCACTTCATAAAATATGTTCATAATTGTTTTTATCATTCACCATTTAAATTCCATCTCATCTGGACACCGGATGAATGGGTTAGGAATTTTTAATTGGCGGTTTTTTAGGCAGGTTTCGGGAAGCTTCACTCAAATATATAACATCCAATGGAAACATTAATGACTTCAAAACTCCAACAAATTTGATATAGAGTCATACCTTTGTGTCCTTGTGCTATCCCAGGTGTAATCACATCAATAGAAATTATGTAGGATGATATGTGGTTCCATTACAGTGGTGGGGCCCATGCTCTTCGCCTAGAAAAAATCTATAACATAATTGATTTTTAAGTTCTTTAGATGGCCGAATCTGCTCCTGGTTCAGCAGAAAAAATTTGAGGAAATACAATAAGGATTATAAAAAAATTAGATTCACTCTATTTGGAATTAAATTTCAAAATTAATGATGAAAATACCATTGGGGTAAAAAATCTGTCAAAAATACAGAATTATGAACCTTTTACAATGTTTTTCATTTTCATTCAATAATCTAAATTTCCCAATATTTTATTAGTACAATGAAATACATGGGATTAAGCATTAAAAAAATTAAAACATCTTCATTATTTGATTAAAAATATGCACAAAAATTTTATCTGTCAAATACCCTGACACTTAAACCATGCTTTTCCTCAAGCATAAAATATTAACATATAAATCATAGGTCCCCAATGTTACATATATTCAAATTCCCATGAAAAAAAATCAAACAATTTTCGATGTGAAATCAAACATTCTAAAATCAGAAAAAAAAAATATCAATTTAATTTCCCATTTTCAGAGAAACAAAATCTTCACATAGTTTACTTTTCCCTGTTGAAATTTGATGGAAGTTATCTTTTAATTCATTAAATCTCCTTGATTCATTATTATTAAACATGCCAAATCATGATTTACGTCATTTTTTATTCATTTCTCTCATCAGTCATGATAAAATTCAAGTTGAGTTGTGATTAAATCATGAGAACACACTACATATCCATAGTCTTGTAAATGAAGTACTTTCTCCACTTTGTAAATAAAAAATACACCTAAAATAAAGAGGACTTTCATTAAATGTTCAAATGACTCTGAGGCTTAAGGTTGGTTCGATTTGATGATTTAAAAAGTATGTCTCAAGGAGGATTTTTATCTATTATGTATAATGCATGATATCAAAAAGTGTAATGAAATTATCCCTTTCAAACTAGTAGCACCCACTTCCTCAAAACTTAAAGTAATGTCATGATCAATTTATTCATAATTAATGATTTTTGAACCCTCTTGAATATATTTTTTTTACTATTGTAATTTTATTTCTTCTTTTGAAAGTTATTATTAGATAAAACTTCACATCTATCACCTAACCACATATGATTATAATTTCATCGGTCTGGAAAATGGTGATTTTGGGTTCTCCGAAACCATAACCCATTTTTCTATTTTTTTTGATCTTTTTTCTTTTTTTTAATTCAAGAAGGATAAAATAGATTATAATGAATGAATCTACAACCTTTTATAATTACCACAATAGCACCTCTAACATCATCCTTATAATAAATATCATCTCGTCCACAATGATTCACATTACCCCCACACTTCATCATTAAAATATCATGTAAATTATAAGATGATGGTAAGAATGGATAAAAATTGCTTGAATCATGGCTCATTATTAACAAGGTAAACCATGATCTCTATGAGCTATAAGATAGATTGTTGTAAATATTTTATTTTAAGTAAAAATATATTTTCAAAGGATGCATCAGTCATTTTAAATGTGTTTTTGTAGAGTCCTATAATTGATATGTTTTAATGCATTTTCTGGTAGGTTACATGTCCCTAGATCACTAAAGAAATATGCTCAAGATATATAGGAATTACATGGACTATAAATCCTATTGGGAATGATATATATGATAGTTAACAATCACTCATCTCATGATTAATAATAATAAATACATTCACATGAATTTCAAAAATTCAATTCACAGAAGATGGTTAAGGAATTTCACTTATATGAATAAATTAATTCCTTCAAATAATGGGTCATCATTTCAATATGTATGCTTCATATTTAAAAATTGAATTCTCCATTTCAATAATTTAATCATATCAACATTGAAATCTATAACATGGAATCACAAGATTTTTAAGAAACTAATGTCTCCAAGATAAGTCTAATAAAACATGAATTAAAGTGTTGGAAAGAAATTTCTATCTTTAATAATTAAATCATGATGTGTAGAAAAATTAATAGAGTTCGAAATATAAAACACTAATATTGAACTCCCATTTTACATTAAGATTGGTCCTTCCCCTTACACTGTTTGGTGCTGCCTTCTATCATTCTAAACCTATAAAAGAAAACCACTCAATTAAAAGAAAACTACTCAATTAAGCACAAGGATCATGTCATTTATGATAAAACATATAGAGGGAATGGGCTGTATGTTAGAATACTTATAATAAAATAAATTGAAATGTAAATTCATAGAAAAAAGTAAAGATAAATCATTGTATGATCCCCTATGTGGGCCTGGAATTTTTATAGCCTCCATAGGGAAGAAGTAGTTTTTATCCAAAATCTGTTAGAGGGTGAAGATTATTTGATTTTATCATCAACATGTGGGTTTTCCTAGATTATTGTACAACCTTTTTCATAAGGGTTAATCCATGGATAGAGTACACCATATCCTCCACCTTAACAATGATTTATAGCTTTCAGGGTGATGGTAAGATGAAGTATGAATCGTCCTCGTTCTTGGTTTCTACTTATGAAACCTCTTCTTCTCTATCCAGTGGTTCCTCAAGGTATGCTGTATCATATGAATAGTCATAAGGAAAGTCATAGTGTAATTCTATTTTAATAAAATTAAAACATGAAGTTTCAAGATCAAATTATTACCCATCAATGTACGTATTTTTTATCATGGTTTCCTTAGGAAAATCCACTAGCAACTCTTAATGAACTTCCTTCAACTTATATTCAACGTGTTCTAGAAGCTCCATATGTTCCTCAGTAGGTGAAAATCCAGGTTATTCTTCATCCTCCAAGGTATAGATGAGATTGTATAATTCATTATAATCAAAACCACAATGAGTGATTTATAAAACAGATTAAATAAAATTATAATTGATAGAGTCAATGAATGGTTCAACTCTATGAGTCGGTTCATCTTCAATATCTACCTTAGGGGTAAGTGCCTATTGGGGTAGACTCTCTGAGGATAGAGGAAGGTAGTTGGGATCCTCCATCTTGACTACAAATTCCACAAATTGGGTAGTTTCTTTCATCTCTGATTCTGGATATTATACTTTTTATTGTATGGAGAGATCAGGAAATTCCTCATAGTTAATCAAGAACTCATCCAATCATTGTTGATCTCAATATTTTATCTCTACAGGTATGTCTTCCCCCTTTTCCACCTCATGTTCTTGATCCGGAATAGGGTTAGGTTTCTCCATTAATGTACGAATATAGTCAAATGCTCCTTCATCTTTTCCCATCAGTTGTACAATGAATTCTATAAGTTCTTGCACTAGAGCTCTTCTAAAATATCCATCTTCTTCTTATTGTTGTTACTGGACCTATAAGTAATTTTCCTTGAAAAATATTTTGAATTTTAATAAATCATGGAATCCTTTTTTAGTAATTTAAAATAATAAAATCTAACTAATATGTGAAAATAGAAAAAGTAAATGAACTAATGATGAGAACCCTGACAACTTTGAATGTTTTGACGCACGCCAGCCATGGGGTTTGGAAAAAACAATTATATTTTTCCTAGTGCAGCATAATGGCTGACCATGGACATCTATCTTAATGAGACATTCAGTGTGGTTCAATTAATTTTTTAAATTCACCTAATATATCTATTTTTTGGGTTTTTATTAATAAACACAATGAAATGTAAATTTGTAATTCTAAATTTATTCAAAGATACATGAATAAAAAAATGAAGTGAGAAAGAAAGTACATTGTTTTGGGGTTCTGTCTGAGATTCAATCATTATTCTCCTTCATATGATTGATTATAGTTAGATAACTCAATCATGAAATATCATGTTTGAATCACTATTTTTTTCCAAAATAGAAATAACATGAGGTTCTTGTTTTTGGAGACTGATATGAAATCAGGGACATTATCCTTTCCCAAGAATACAAATCATGTCTATCAAAAATTTAGAATAAACTTTAAATAAAATTCAAGAACACATTGACCTCCACCCAGGCCAAGACACTAGGTTAGTCTCTCATTTCAGAGTGTATGTGATCTAAATAGTGAATGGATGGGAAGAGAGAGAGATGGATGAGGGAGAGAGAGATAAATAATTTATAATGAATATTGGAATAAAAATAAAAATAATATCAATATTAATTATTATTATTATTATTAATTAAGAAAATAGTTTTGAAATAAGATGGATAAATAAATTAAAATAATTTGAAATTAAGATTGAGATATTATAAACAATAATAATAATAATAATTCTTAATTATTATTATTATTATTATTATTATCATATTTATAGAAGAAATTAAACAGTTGAAACCAAAATAAAAATGCAAGGATTTATTTAAAAGAAATTCAAATTACAATTTGAATTAAAACTAAAAAACAAAAGGGAAAATAAAAAAAAGAAATGATTGTAGAAGAGAGGATCATCAGTGGCCCATGCCCTAGTGGGAACCCTCCTTGGATGTCAGTGTCGAGATGATCATTTGGGAAGGAGGCTAGGGAATTCTTCTAACTGTAGAATTCTAATCTCTAAATGTCTACACGCTTTTGGCCCAATAAATGGTTAATTAATGCATTGAACCCTTTGTAAAAGTTGTACATAAATGTGTTTACCATTCACCATCCAATGTTTAGCTCATTTGGACATCTAATGAATGAGTTTTGAATTTTTTTATTGGGGGTTTATTTTTCTGGATGTACGTTCTAGGAAGCTTCCTCCAATTATATGAAATCCAATGGAAACTTTAATGACTTCAAAACTCCACCAAAATTTATGTAGAGTCGTTCCTATGTGTTATAGTTCTATCCCAGGTAAAATCACCTCAACTAAATGTGTGTAGTCTGAGATGTGGATCTGTTATAGTGGTGGGGTCCACACCATCTACCTGGAAATATCTTTATATTAATTGATTTTATTCCCTTTTGATAGCCGAATCAGCTCCGGGTGTAAAAGCTAATATTAGAAGAAATAAAATAAGGATTCCAAAAAAATATATTTTACTTAATTTGAAATTAAATTTTATAATTAATGACATGAATTCCCGTATGGTAAAAAAATCTGTGAAAAATCCATAATTAAGAACCATTTACAATTTTTATCATTTTGATTCTATAATCCAAATTGCCCAATATTTTAATAAAACAATGAAATACATGGGATTAATAAATAAAAACATTAAAATTACTCATTTTTTGATTAAAATTATGCACATAAATTTTCTCTGTCAATGTTATTTTAGAATAAAATAACTTTAAAAGATCACTATATCATTTTTTGGAGAAAAATACTATTTTCATTTGAAATCACATTAATCGAATGTTAATATTTAACAAAATATTCTTGAAAATTTTTTCATAAAAAATTAAAATGGAATCAAATATATTAATATTTAAATTAAATAAATATCATTGTGGTGGGGAATGTATTTCATGCGTTATTTGTTATACTAAAAATTACTTTCATAATTTTCATAATTAGATAAAAAGTAACATGTCTGGAAAGTAAAAAAAATTACTTTTTGTAACATGGTAAAGAAAGGTAAATGAAGTCAAAAATTTATATAAATAATATTTATAGAATAGTAAAAAAATTATTCAAAAACTTTCATCGAAGAAATGAACATGGAATAAAATATTACTGACCGAAGAGAGAAATAAAATCATTTTCCTTAGAAACAATTATTTTGGTCTCATGAGTAATAGAATAGGTGAAAAATAACTGAAAACATGTAATATACATTAATATAAAAGGAAGAATAAGAATCATAATATTTTTGACAGGTTGATAATATAATTTTATCGTTTGAAATTATTAATCATAAACAATCTTGGTAAAAAATGGTAACGTAATATAAAACACTTACTAATATGGTATCTTTTTAATCACAACAGCCATGGATAAAATAAAATCCAATGAAACATTATACACCCAAAAAACAAGTATATTCCTAATACAACACATCAATGGGGAAGTAGATGCACCTCATATAAGAATATAATTATAAAACATCATACTTGTGTCAACGAAACCAAATTGAGATAATGAACCCTTATGAATTTACTTAAATTAGAAATGAAAATAATTTGAATCATGAAAATCATATAGTTCTTTAAATATATTTCACTAAGTCATGGATTATTATAAAAAAAAATTATAATTAGCATATACCATATATAAATATTTAATTTGTATATAAGAATAAATCATGTCTCAATGAAGGTAAATTTAGAAGAAACCCTTACCGAACGATTGTATGGCATCATAATCACTCTGACCACTTTTATAATAAATTTAAATATATTATACATAAATTCTATAAAAATATTTAAACATATAACATGATATATATATATATTTTTGTACCAATATTTGTAAATAGATACATGAAGGGGTAAATATTCCATTTAATGTATTCTATCAAATATGGCCATCAATTTGGTTCAACAGTGTTAAATGTGCGGTGAAAATGAAAAAAATACACATGATGCTTCTATAGTGGTTCATATCACAGAGATTATAGTATACAATTCAATATTTTTTTTATTAGTTAGGATTATAGTACTTATCATATCCTAACTTTTTACCGGAAGTAATAACATTATTACAAATAGATGTACCTTTTTTCTCACCTATTAGTATAACCCTTAATTTTGAAGGAATCGCAACCTACCATCCATTTTTCATTGAAGAATAAACCAAATTTCATTTAATATGGGAGGAATATTAGATTATAATTTATTTTTTATAGTAAATGTGTAATCAAAACTATATAGTAAAAAATATATTTTATGAACAAATACAACATTGAGATATAGAAATTATTACAGAATAACAGAAGAGAAGATGAGGTAGAAATTCGATGTAGTTGAAATTTTTCAATTACATCAGTATTAGATGATGAAAATGTTAAAAAATTTCATGTTTTAGTTAATCTAATAGCAGTCATAGTATAGATGTTTTACATCGCAAGGCTCGTAGGATATTTTTATTTTTCTGTCTCTCAAATCCTCTCAAAAAAATTCATTGTCAATCTTTTTTGAAATTTTATTGAATTATTTTTGACGAGTTCATTTTTATTGATTTCATTGATATATAATAAAGTAAATAATTGTGATTAATTAACTCCAAATATCATTAATCATGTCAATGGATAATCATATAAATCCAAATTAGAGAAATAATACACTGAAAATATATATGTTACCTGAACATTGAATTATCCAGCTCATACTTAGAAATATTGTGGCCTTTTATTTCTATATGTAATAAGTGGAAAACACTTTGAGTAAACATTTCAAGATAAATTTATATTATACAATTGAATAAAAAATTTAAGAAAATAACTAAAAGCCTTTAATAATTTTTCATTTCAAACAAATTTATATAAAAAATTGAATAAAATAATGAATATGAAAACTATTATTCCCATAATAGTTATGGAATATTTTTTCCATAATAAATTTTCACATAGTTATTATAATATATAATTATTATACAAAAATATTAGAATAAAAATATGTATTTTCCATTATCCTTTAGTAAATTAATATATTTACATAATTATACAATATATTATGAAGAGAAATATATGAAACTTATTATTTATATTATATATTTTTTAATCTCAAGTGTATAATATTAAATATATATTTTATATTTTATTAATAGAAAACATTAGTTAAAAATAAATTTATTATTATTGAAAAAATAACTTCAAAAAACTAATTATTAAATATTGTATTCATTTAAAATAATTTTTTCACGAAATAATAAATGAAAATATCTGACAATGTGAATTAAAAATATTGTGATAGTGTTTTTTTGGTATGTTGAACTTGTCATCATTTGTGATTGGTATACTAATTATGTATTGTTGGGATACTAATTTAGTGACTAATTTGATCATGTGACAAGTTTTATTACAATGTGTAACCAAACAACAATTAATGAAATCAATTAAAAAATAATTCATACTATAAAATTATTAATTTTAAAATTTCATTTTGGTCAATTTAAAAATAATTCTACAAATAATGAAAAAATCATGTTCCACCTTAAAATAATATATATCTTGTTCTAACTATAATAATAATAATAAATCATGGAAAGTTATTTCTACCACATGGTAGGTAGATGTATCCATCAAGGTCAGTATAAAATAACTCAGGGTAAGATGTAGTGTCTTGGCTCACAGTAAGTTGAAATGGATTACCACAAAAATTATTCTTATCATGTCATGATAAGATAAATTCCTATAACCTGAATGATTGAGGCACGATAGAGTTGATTTTCAGTTTGTTTTTCCTTCCATCAGTATAAATCATCCTTTTAGTTTTCTTCTGAAAAAGGGAGAAAAAACTCATCTTCAAATGACTATGTATCACCAAACAAAAAATTGATTTATCATTTTCATCTAGAAATTGATACATTGAACCATGATTAAAATGGATATGTCAATTTATTCTGAAAATGGCTATGTAAAAAATATTTAATAAATATGATATTGAAAATTAAAGGATTTTAAATTTATAGTATTGAAATTTATTATATCAATAAAAAATAATATTAAAAATTGTAGAAATAATTTCATATTTATTTAAATTGAAAAACCAAAACTAAATTTATTAATTTATTAATTCCTAACATTTTACTATAATTTTAACCCAAAATTTCATCCCCCTATTGAAGTATAAAAAATAAGATATAAAGTAAAATAATTAGTGATATAATATATATGAAAGAATAATAAGGTATTCAAAAAAATGTTCAATTTTCAAAAATTAGTAAATTTAATATTCATAAATATTAATAAGGGGATTAATATGACAGATTACATGTAGTTATAATAGTAGTTAACTAATAAAAATAAATAAAGAATTAGGATGATTTGATAAATTATAAAACCATTAATTCCAATTAAAAATTTAATTTTTCTAACCCCACATAATATAATGAATTGATAAAAATGTGTGCAAATTGATTTTCGGTTAGAATGTATTCCAAAACAATTTCCCCTTTATTAAAATGTTCCCATAAGAAATGAAATCTAAAATCTATATGCTCTGTCCTGGAATATTGTATGAGGCTTTTGAAAATATAAATTGAAAAATTATTATCACATAACATAGAGATTTTATATATGAATAAAACTAAATAACAAATATTTTGTTTTACTTAGAACATTTGAGAACAAAAATTATTTCCATTATTGCACCTAGGCTCAGTTATGGATAATGAAATTGAAATTTTTTTTAGTACTCTATGAAATTAATTATTTTCCAAATTACACACGCATACCTAATATTCCATTACTCTTATTTTTATGGCCTCTATAGTGATAATTTGGAATAGGTAATAGATTAAAATTGTATTGATTGGAGTAAAATAAACAAGTATTGTTAATTACTTTAAAAAAATAATATCTTTTTTAATAGCCATAAAATGAATCTCCTTTGAGTCCGACAGATATCATTCACACATTCATATAACAAACATAATATCAACCCCAGATGCATTTAAATAATATAGGCTTCATATAAATCGTATATACAATTTATCACCTAAACAATTCTATTATTCAATGACATTAAATTTATAATTTATTGTCAACATGGTTCTCATAGTTTTACAGGAAAATAAATTTAAATTATTAACAACATCATTAGAAATAATTATTATCTTAAACAACATAGAGGACTTGAATTTTTATTTATTTTTTGATAACCCACTTTTTAACTGGGTTGAGTGGGAAATCGTACATGACCTAATGTCCCAGTGCTAAATGGTTCAATACATGGCTCAAAGGCGTGGATGTAAAATGCCCAATACATTACCTGATGTCCAAACCAAACAACAATAGAAATTCCCCTCCTGAGAATGTCCTTCAGTGAAGGCACCATTTTCCCCACCTCACATTGATGATCTTCAAGCATTGACCCAGGCAGAGTTGCATGCTGTCACGTACTACCGATTCGTATAACCTCTTATTTTTCTAATCTTGTTAGCTCTAATCTTTTAGTTGTTATATTTTCTTGAATCATCTTCTTATACCTTCTCAGTGTAGTCATCCATGGATTCTATATGGTCTTTGTTGCTCAAAATACGATTTCTTAAAGACCTTGGGTGGACAGAAGGCCATGTGGCCCGTAGGACCTAACCGATAGACCAAAGGCCCAAACAAATGAATTGTTTTGGCTGCTACAGTACCACTACATTTCATGATACAATAATCTAGTTATCTTCCTCCACCAAGATTTGACCATGGGTTACAAGAAATGATACAGTGTTTTCCAACCACTCAAATACCTTCCCAACTACTTGATTTGATTTATAAAAAAATTCATATTTTATTTATAAACTTTGTTGTCCAAGGAAAAGTATTAAATGGCCCATTAGGCACTTATAATAATCATCTGTCATTACTTTTGAAAACTCCTTGATATTTTTATAGTTTACAGAATCAAATTAAATTTCATTGACATATATTTTAATTATAAAAATATCTTTCGATACTTTCATTATTATTATGTTTGGATCAATCATCACATTATTAAAATCATTTGGCAAAAAAAATTAATATCAGTATGTCATAATATGATCTTAAAACATCCCTTAAACAAAATAATTTAATAAATAGTTTGAAAAAAGGATTTGGAAATTCCTCATTTTCAGAACTAGGTGGTTGGTTAACAAAAACCAATTATGAGACTACATCATTTAAATAGAAGCTTTTTTAAATCCATTAGAAATGGTTAATCATTTTGAAAACTTGAAGTAGATAATAAAAACCAAATAGCATATAATTTAGATATTCATTCAAATAAATCATCAAATTCTGTTACATATTCTTGTAAATAACATAGTGGAAATAATATAGACTTATTTATTACTATATTACCACAATCATCAGTTTTATTTTGAATAATCCTTTTGGCTATAATAGATATTTTATCTTTAAGTAATTGATCTAGATTCCATACTTTATTCCAAACAAAATGGTTAACTTCTTCATGCATGGAATATATGTTGTTAGATTTTTTTCACATATTTTTAAATATAATTATTCACTAAATAATCTAAAAATAAATAATTAGCACAAAAATTGAAAAAAAATATTTTCTACTTCTTATTCTTTATTATACATTTCCAATTATATTTTCTGAATAATTATCTCTTTGATTTTTCTAGTTTATATATTCCGATCGAGAATATATATTCTCTCTCTCAAGTGATGCATTATGAGTTTTCATTCTATCATTATCTAAAATTAATTCTTTAAATTCTTCATCAAAATCAAAAATAACTGTATCTAGTTTTCATTATTTTCAATTAATATCATAACAACTTATTCTTATATTGATATAAGGATTTTGGTATATACATCATATGATTTAATACTATTTTATTATCTTGAAAAGATTTTTTCACCACGCTTCAAATTAAATTTTATCATACTATCATTAGTATTTAAAATAAAGGTTTTTACAGTAAAAAACGTTGATGTAACCAATTTTAGATTTCTTTTCATTAAAGATTTCATATGTTTCTTTCTATAACTAAGAAATAATGTCTAATACATTTAATATATTGAAAGTAATGTTAATTCATTCAGGTTAATAATATTTTGTTATATTTAATTCATTAATAATTTCTATTCCCATTTCATGAGTTGTTCTATTTTTCCTCTCTGGGAAATCCTATTTTGTGGTGTTATTTTTGTTGATTAATAATGTTTATATCTTTTATGTTCAAAAAAATCTCAAAGTCCATGTTAAAAATTTACTCATCTTTTTCACTTCTAATTTACAATATTTATTGATATTTTTTAATTTTATTTCTTATAAAAAAATTATAAACTAGTTTAAGTTTTCAATTTTATTTGATAATAAAATAATCTATGTGATTCTTCTAAAATCGACTACAATTACAAACACATATCTATTAGTTCAAAAAAATCCTCATTGATAAAAATATATCAACTTGAAGATCTCATAAACATCTAGTATTATTATAAATATTAATATATCTATATCACTGTTTCTTCTTTGTAACACAACGAAAAGAATTACATAATAAAAATCACTAGCTTTAATTTTAGGATTTTCCAGTACCAATCCACATTTTTTAGATTATCCAGTTATTATATATGAACATTTCCCAACCTTATATGCTAAAAAATGTGAACTATTTATATATCATTTAGTGACATTATGTTTTAATGGGATTGTTTTAAAAAAATTATAGAATATATATTTTATATTATATTATCATAAAATAATATTTTGTTATCTTTACAAAAAATAAATTTATTATCTTCAAACTTTACACTTATAATAACAATATAATTTTTTGATATTGTAACTAAATTTTTGTTTAATCCCTCTGCGTATTTTAGTTTAGAAATTATAATAAATTTTAATGTTTCTAGTTTCTTAAAACCTATGACCATGGAATTAGATTTTTCACAAAATGTGAAAATTCCTCCAACATATGAATTAATAGATAAATAGTTATAGATTTCGCCAGTCATGTGACTATACCACTTATGTACAACATATTTTAATGACAATTTAGATAGGTTTATTATTAATTATATTTTGTGGATAATTGTTTTGGTACCCAATCTATTTTGAATAGAACTAAATTAGTAAAAAAATCATAGAATCCCATATGGATTTATGTAATTAATTATAGGGTAATCCAAAGCATATATTATTAGAGAATAAAGTATTTGTATGGCTTAGTGATTTAATAAATCATACAAAACGTTCATTTTCATAATTCCCATTCATATTAAATCTTAATAATGCGATATTTTATACATTGCCTTTAATTATTTTAATAAATATAGTTATATACATATTATAAATCATTATATTATATCCAAATAATGTTTTTTCTTTATTAGTTTAATTAATATAAAAAATCATATCAAATTATTATTTTCATCAAACCAAAATATATAAGATTTATTTTAATTTAGATCATTTTATTTTATAGTTTTCTTTCTATTTCGAGACATCATCTAAACCATCAAAAAATTTCATTTTTTAACATGATAGGATATTTTTTAGTTTCTTATTATTCATTTTTATACTTTTTACATTACTTTTAAAATTTATCTAAATCCTCAAAAACTTATTTAAATATCAATTATTAATCTTCATTAGTTTTTTAACATGAAATATTTTATTGTTTCATTATAATAATTATGATTAATTAACCCATAATCATAATAAAATTTCTCTTTATTTTCATTCTTATTTTCTCTCTACATATCACTATATAGTTCATGAATTCCCAAATTATCAAATTCAAATTTTTCATTTTTTTTATTTAATTCAATTTCGTCATTTATAATTTGAGACTCATAACAAGAACATTAATTAAAATATCTTTTTACCTCATTATTTTTCTTTTACAACAATTAAATATTCTTTGATTTATTCTAAATCTCAAAACCATCACTATTTGTGTTAGACTCTTCTGTATATCTCCATCCAGTATGATATAATAATTTTTGGTAATTTTCTATCTATTTTATTTTCATTCTTATTTCAATTAAGGATATTGTATATTGATATATTCCTTTTTCTTAAACTCATAGAAAATTAAATGAAAACATCATATTTACTAATTTTTCAACTATCAATTCAGCTTATATCATCGTTTTGATATTATATTCTAGGATTCTTCATAATTCCATGCTATCCTTTAATGTATATATACAATCATTTAGTGAAATTTTCAATTTCATCTTTCTCAATTTGTTATAACTCAGAATCAGATGAATCAGAATAAAATTTTTATTTTATTTAAATTCTATACCTTACATTTTATCATGATCATAAAAATTTCATTCTCTAGAAACAACTTTTACTGAAGAATAGATCCTATAATTTCATCAATTGAATACTCAGTGAATTCCTTACTCTCTATAATTTCAATTTTATATAAATGTGTTATTTTTGGTAGAGCTCATTGTAATCTTGTGATAAGTGCTCCATTCTTTATGACCTCCCCAATTATAAAAATGTTGTTCATAATAATAGTGAATCTATTATACATCTCATATATTCTTTCTCAATCATTCATTATTAATTCATAAAATTGATCTTTTTTAATAGATACCTTGGTTATATAAAACATTTATACTCCATGAAGAGTTACTTAAAAACTACCTTAAATATAATAATCTTTTTTTACATGAAGGAATGTGTCAATACATATTTATACTTAAATAATATAATAATAATTCACAACCTAATAATTTGTAATAATGTTTTTTATTATTACTAATTATCTTTTCAAAAAAAATTATGTGTAGTTTATATGGTTTGACATAATATTCATGAATTCAAGACCTATATTTTATAGAAATTCCTTAACCCAATAATATAATTAAACATTTTCACATCCATTAATGTTTGCTGGTTTAATGGGATTTAATATATGTAATGCCTTACATTCCATAAGAGATTAGTGGATATTTCCATAGACTTTTATGATTATGATTGTGGTTAGTTCAAAAATGATAATGAAACCATTAAATCTAATTCCATAAATAGGAACTATTCTATGATTCGAATTTTTAGTTCCCAATATATGTAAGAAGTGAATACATGGTGGTGAATTGTCTATTTAAAGTTATTTAATTGAATATGATCATCACAGTTATTAAATATTGAAAAATGTGCCTTGGAAATGAAACAAAAAAATTTAAAAAATATATATAATGGATCAGATCACAATGATCCTAGTCCACTCCTCAATATCCTCTACCCGGTGAGGATACTAGTGTTTACTATATACTTACATTGTAAAAAAATGCTTACAAATGTACATACCTTTTTCTCACCATTTAATATAACCCTTAAATTTTAATGGACCAACAACCTACGTTACTTTGTTCTGGGATAATTAACCCATCCATTCCGTTAGATGACAGTAAAAACCCATTATGATGGGTTTTTAAGGGAAAATTGAAGAAAAATTTCTAGAGTAAAAATATAGGGTGCAAGGAAATACAATAGTGAAACACATATAAAATTTAAGAATAGTAGAAGGGAATGAGATTTGGAAAGTTGATTTATTTCATGTTCTTCCATTACTTAAGTAGTGGATGATAAAACTGATGAAATTTGTCATGATCGAGATAATTGAATAATAGTCATATTCCATATTTAATACTCCACAAACTTGTATGAAATTTATATTTTTTTAAATCTATAATCCACTCAAAAATATCAAAGTCATTCATCTTTAAAAAAATTATTGAATGATATCTATTAAGACCAGTTTAATTTTTTCCATTGAATTTCATCACAATGGCTAAATGAGAGTCATTAAAACCAATGATCTAGAATCGAATCACTTTATAACCATTTAAATACACATCACTGATATAATAAACACATAAAATATATAAGATACCTGAACATTGAAGAATCACGCTCATATATAGAATCTTCATGGTTTTTTATTTCTGCACAAAATAATAAGGCATCACTTTGAATATTATTATTTAATTAAATTATAATAACTCAAAGGATTAAAACCATTAAAAATTATTATTTTCTTTTATCAATTTGATATTTAAAGAAAGGTTTTCTAGAAAGTGTATACAATAATTATTATGAAAATTATTATTACCATGTTAATTTTAAAATGATTTCTCAATCATCCAATTTTCACATATTTATTATAATATATAACCAATATAAAAAATTATAGTGATTAAAATTAATATTTAAAGCACTTATAATAAATTAATATATAAAAATAACATTAAAAATGTGTATTAAAAGAATGATAAAAACATATTATTTACGTGAGATTTTTTTGATATATCTTATACAACATGAAAAATATTAAATAAAACTATTTTTAGAAACCAAAATAACAGTTAATAAATATACTAAACATATTGTAAATCAATTTTACAATGCAATGCTAAAATATTGTATTCTTTAAGAATAAAATATTTCAAAACACTAGAAAATAAAAAACTTAACCATGCAACATATTGTCCATGTAATGACATGAGTTTAATATACTAACTATTCCATAACTCACAGTTAGTATAAATACATTATGTAGTTGGTATAGTTATCATTTGAATAATTTTATCATAAGTTCAAAATGTTTACCATGTGTATAATTTAAAATTTTCAAGTGGTTATCTCAATAGTTAAATCATACAACAATATAGTTAATTTTTAAATTTATTTGTGGAAAATATAAAAATTAATTTATGTAGAAAGATAAATGTCTTATGGAACCTTAATAAAATATATCAAATTCAATAACAAAAAAAAATAAAATTCACTATAATTTCATGCTACCACATTATAGGTAGATACATCATTCATGGTTTTTAGAAAATAATGCATGGAAGACTGTGGTTCCATGGATCATGGTAAGTTTAAATTTGTTTTCATGGTTATTATAATTATGGTGTCATGGTTTGTTGATGTCCTGCAACAAAAAACATTGAGGCAAGCAACATGTGAACTGTAGTTGGTGCTGTCATCCTTCAGTAGAATTTTTTTTCATGGTTCTCTTATGAAAATCAATATGTAGAAATAATTTGAAAATTGATATTTAAAACCAAACAAAAAATTGATATTTCATTTTCTATTTAAAACAACTGTGTTGTACAAAAATTAAATCGGCTACATATTTTTCTTATGAAAATGACTACTTCTATTACATCTACTAACAGCTACATATATGACACATAATTAAAATAATATTGAAAATTAATGAATTTTAAAATTATTGGATTTAAATTTATAAAAAAAATCCAATAATAATATACAATAATATGGAAAAATATCATCCACTTATATCATTTCAACACCCCTTTATTAGCAATTATTTATTAAAGATATAATTTTGTGTCTTAACTGCTTCTTTTTCCATGTATGATTTAGTTCATCCATTACGACCCTTTATTTTTGATCATGTATACTACATATCATGAATTTAAATCATGATATGAATACCACATATATTTATAAAATATATTTTTAATAATAAATAGTATGTCGTGATGAAAAATAAATTATTTTTCTTCATGGAGACGCTAAACCATATGTACACATGAGTGATGTTTCCACAATTAGATTTATGAAATGAATGAAAGGTAAATTGCAATTAAAATTTATAAAACCATTAATATTATTTTAATATATTATATATTCATTAAATATTTACTTATTACCATCCATGTGAAGAAAAAATGATAAACATATCATCTCTCTTTATGGGGGTGGTAGCCCACATATATGAATATGTGATATTATCACTTACAAATTGATTATAAGGTATGAATGTATATATGATATTATAATTATAGATTAATAATAATTTCATAATTATATTTTATAAACATTTAACAAATAATAATACACATTTATGAAATATGGTTATGGAAAATGTATTATATTTCTTCGTGGAGTCGGTAGTCCACATGTACGCAAGAGCGATATATTAATCTGTCATTTTATTGAGAAGATGTTGTAAATGGATTTTAAATAGTCAAAATACAATATATTTATATTTATAATACCATGTTATTCATGTTTTAATGTGTAAAATAAGTATATATGATGTGTAATATGAAAGAAAATTATTCAAGTTTTCTTATGATTTATACCTCTTCTTTGAGAGACCTCTTTTGTCTGACACATTAATTCTTGATGGATTGGTATTAGTAAAAGGCCAAAAGATATATGATGAATTAATGGATTCTAGGAAATATTTTTAGTATGGATTGGTCATGTAATACAGATCAAATGGGCTAAATAATTGAGTAGAAAATGTTCCCTTTTATAATTAAGGGGAGGGACACACATGAAGTTTCTTATAAGATTTCAATTATATAAGGTCACATTGAATGTTAATTGGATATTAATTGAAATTTCTTAGATGTTGTGATAATAAAATATTTGAATCTATTTAAATATAATAATTAGTATTTTTTGGGTGTAAATCGAACCAGTGCCTCCTAGTTTAACTGACCTCCCTAAGTATACATGTGTTAAACATAACCGTTGTAAATTGGTTTTAATATTTTAAATATACACTCTGAAAGAAAAACATAATTTTAACATATTATATTATATTAATTTATTTAATTAAAATTATTTACCCCATTTTACAAGATTTAATTTCTATAAGTGGAATAATTTAATTTTAATTTATCATGGAACCTGTAATGAAATTAAAATTTTCAAAAATAAATATAAAGAATAAAAAAATATTTAATTACCTTTATTTCTTGATAAAATCCCCAAAATTAATGTTTAAAATTTATTATAGAATATATAATATTTAAATACCATAAAAAACAGTAATAAATAGAAAATAATTTTATTTATTAATATGAAAACACATTTTCAATATAGAAACAATTTTTGGAAAATTGTGATTTTATTTCCAAAAATAAACTTATACAAAAATCTAGTATAATCATAATTATTATATATCTAATTACATTATTAATAATTAAAATATAAAATTTTCACATTAATATAAAATTAAAAATATAATTTCACTTTTCATTTGTTAATATATGATAGTTTTGAAAAAAAAATCAGTATTATTCACTATTCGCAAAAAATTAAATCTTTTTAGAAAAAATGCAAAAAATTGACCCTATGATAATATTAACATGTTGATTTAAATAATGATATATATTTCCAAAAAATATTATTTATAAAAATGGTTTAAATTAAGTATAATATTTTTGAGCATAAAATGAAATAATAACCAATTTTAAAGAAAAGACATGTTCGATGAAAAAAATGATTTTATTGAAAATCAGGTACATAATTATTTTAAAATAATAAAAAATAATTATTGAAAACCATTATAGTACAATTATTACTATTATTACCTACAAATTTAATGGCCAACTATTAATGGTTTACTATATTATTACTCATATAGAATCTCGGTTGCATTCACATCAAGATACCAAATATATACATTTTATTTTAAAAAACTATTCTATAATATGGGGAGTTATCATTCTCACACATTAAATTATTTTCAAACTCTCAATTTTTATATCAATAGTCAATGTTTAAATATTTTGAAAAAATATATATTTTTTAACCATAATGTATGATTAGATAATAAAATTTCCTCTAAAAAGAGGAAGTGGTCAACATCAAGGTTACATGAAATAACATGTCATCAGGTTCCCATTTAATGAGTTTATTAGAAAGAAATGTAAATATGTAATTGGGAGTGAAATATAATTTCCAAATAATAATATATATTTATAGAGAACATCATTATAGGAAAATTAGTGACCATAAAACCATATATTATTGAGGGGTCAAAACATACATAAAATTCTCAAAAATAATTTTAAGGGAAAAAATTTAATTTTCATGATCATTTTACATAGGTTTAATGAATTATTTTAAAATAAAATATGAGAAAATAGAACTACATTATTTATTTAAATCCTTAAATTTAATTTCAACCATTAGTTCTGTGTTTTAATAATATTTTTGCATTTTTTTATCCGTTATCAATCAATATTAATTTCTCATGCCTAAAAAAATCATGTTACCTTGTAATGGGTCATAATATCAAAAAAAATAATGAAAATTATTTCATATTTTCCATAAATATTTACCAAAATCAAAATTATTTAAACAAGTTACCAAAAATGTATAAATACACATATGATAAATTATGACATTAAGCTATAAGACCTCAATAACAAAACCAAATTTTCAATATAAAAAATTCCATAAAATAGTTGTACATAACTCTCCTCCAAAATATTTCATAAAAATCTGAAAAGAAAAACAATATATTTTGAATTTTTTAATTTTTTTACTAATAATGATAAAATTATTCCCAAATAACATAGTGTATCTCTCAATGTAATATACCAAAAATATTTTAACCTTGATCATATATTCTACTAAAACATTCTAATTACTTGAATCGTTATTAAATCTCAATGAGAATATATAAGATTTGAAAAAAATTATATTATATCCCTATTAAATATATAAAATGAAATACTATCCAATATATTATATAAATCCAAAAATATAATAATCTTAATTAAATATAACATAAATCATACTCTTATCAAATTCCTAATCAGTTATAAGGTCATCAATATTGTAAATTTTACATTATTAGTATCTATCATCTTATTACATTAAATTAACCATACCACCTTAACCTTATTCTCATATTAATGTTTATATATACAATAAATGTGTGTTTTAAAAAAACACTTTATGAGTAAATCATTATTCCAGGTTATTAATATCATTCAATTTATACTTGAAAATCCTTAAATAAAAACTAATATAGAATAGTACTAATATGTTTCATGATTCTTGTAAGAAAACTATCTATAATAAAAATCATTTATAACATAATTTTAAAATACCATGATATAAAAACTTATATTATTGTAATTTAATAAATGGTATAGAATATAAATTTAATTATTCTATGAGTTATCACTTGGATTAGAGAATTGTATTCTATAATTATCAAATCCCCTTCATATAAGACATTGGAAAATAAATAGTACATTAGGATGTACTTAATTTCCCACTATTGAAATATTTATTTTTCATAACAAATAACTTGTTCCATGTCTTTCTTTTCGAAAAATAAATCATTTTCTCATTACCTTGTGAAATTTATCTTATTATTTATTCCCACATACTTGAAATGTATGAATATAAATATTATTTCCTCTATTATCTTCATAAAAAACATTTTTATTAATTTTTTCATTTAGAAACTATCATATGATCAATTTGGTAACCATGTATTAAGAAATCTAGTTATGCATAAGAAGAATCTTTATCATCCCATTTCTCATTCAATTGGTTCATCAATAGGACAATCACAACATCATCCATCAAATTCAATATTAATAGGATTCTTACTTGTTTCATGCATTATGTAAAATAAAAATCATAGTGTGAGAACTAGTAGTGAGTAATAATTTAATCATGAAAAATCATTCATAATATGTCTAAATTATGACACTTATTTTTAATATATGATAACATATCTATATCCAAGTATATCCATGGACATTATCTATCTTAATCCTTTATAATGGTATATAATTAAAATGTAAATTAACCAATTCATATCACCTAGAAGTGTAGAACCATGTGAGCTGTAAGGGCCCCTTCACTGTACACAATAATGACAACCAATATATGCTTGACCAACACTTTTTGTGGATATTTACCCTAGATTCATTTGTTCCAATACAACATCCACTAATATAATCCAGATATGGATTTGTTTATATGAAAAATACATATTCCAATCCTTAACAAATATTTAGAATGTTATCAAATACATAAGGTTAGCCTTAGGATTCTCACTAATGCTTCCCCATCCTAGATTCCAATTGTTACTTATACTATAACTTATACCAACAATATCAAACCTAAATATTAAAAACTTAATACTGCATATTATTAGTTTAATATTTATTTCATATCAATATGATCCACAGCAGAGTATTTAACATTTTATATCTTCAGAAACATGGATATACAAATAATGGGTCAATTAAACATCTAAATTATTTCCAACTTATTTATTCAAAACTAGAACCATTTATAAAAATAACATACCTAAAACCATTATTCATAACTTGATGAACTGAAACATAATATTTGATGATATTAGATAGTCATTATGGGTAAATATAGGTTATATCAGTGAATTGTCTTAATATATTAACAAGGGTATTAAAAAAGAGATTTAAAACAAGAAATAATACCCATAAATACATAGATCATAATCATGAAATGTGACATTAAATTCTATCAATAAAAATAAATAATTCATAAAATTATTAACTCGTCAATAATAATTCATGATCGATGATAAAACAAATTATTCATAAGACAAATGTTTTTGGGGTACACATAAGATGAAAAAATCATATCCATTGTCATGGATCCCTTCTAGAACTATCATAGAACATTGTGTTTACCCTTTATTCTATAATTTACATAGTAATGTTTCCCTCAAAATATAGTCATATTGGGAAAATTACCTGACCAACATAGGGTTAATCCCCATTCCAATCCTTATTATCTCATGAGATATCAATATTTATCTAATGAATTATAATCCTATATAATTTATGTAACACCCTGAGATTTTATGAGATATATTCTTTTTAATTTCTTTGATGTCTTATATTATACACTACACCAAGATTATCTTGTACTATACGCAACACCGTATTATCTAGTAGTATACGCAACACTATTCTTGTTTCCTGTTATACATAATTTCAAGTTCGTTTTGTGGAAATTACTCTACACAACATTAAGTTTAGATTTTGTTTAATGTATAAATGAAATAAGTTTTGATTATGTTATATGCAAAAACAAAGGGAGCTTTCACTACACGCATCCCTAATTAGGATAGCATTATACGCAATCACGACCTTCCTCGATAGTGTGTGTAGTACGCAATAACGGGTTTCACTAAACAAATATATGTTATTAAAATATTATATAAACTAGCCGTTATGAATAGTAAAACCAAAATTTTAAAATATTATAAATTATATCATTCAAAATGGACTTAATTTTTGGATTTTGAATATCAAAATTAGCTAAGTTTGAATATTTGGTATTTTTCTGAAAGCATTCAATTTTTGATGAATAGTGAAAACACTAGGTTGTTGGTTAAAAATGACTTTTTATTTAAATAATCACTTATTTTATTTAAATTTATTTTAGGTCAAAATAGATATATAATACCTATATATGTTCAATGTAATTCATTGGAGACATTTTATAAAAAATCTAGATATATAAAAATTTTATTGAACTTTTTACCGTCTTTTACCCACCTTTTAGAAAAATTTGCAAATTTACATAAAACATAATTTTATCACTTCTATGAGTTGAATTTCAAAAATCTGAGAGAAACGGTTGATATCATTAAGTAAAATTTGGTTCAATAAGATAAAAATAATTTTCAGTGAATAGTAACTTTTTACTTTTATTTACCACGGTTAAAAGTAAATAGGGTAATTAAGGGTAAACATGATATTATTATTACCCTAACACATTTCATAATTGTATTGGATAAGTTTAATTCGACCAAAAACAACCTTAGGAATAAAGTATTACCCTTTAGTTCCACATGGATTAGATTAGGATATTTATTTTTATTTTATTTAATGAAGAGTTAAAATAGTTAAAATCAATGTTTAATAAATAAAAAAAATTAATATAGGGTTATACAAAAGATAAATTCAACTATAGTTATTAATTAAAAAGATAAATATATTTCCTACATAATGGTATTTTACTTATATTTTTTACACATTAATGAATTTAATTTATTTATGACACAATGATGATGTAGTAATTACCTTATTAATTAAATATTAACATAATTGATGTTATAAATACCCAACTAAATGTAATTTGAGACTTTTTATGCATTAAACTAATTTTATAGGTTAATATAACATATTAGGGTTGGTTAGATGAATTTTTCTTTGATGTAATAATTCTATTATGAATTTAGAAAAACCAAAATACCAAATAGTGTCAAAATTGACATAAAAGAGTTTTTAAAAAAATTATATTATTAATTGATATAATGGTCCTAAAAATCTAAGTACCGTCCAAAAGATTTATATAATAATATATATGACATTGAGGAACTATTTGGGGTTTGATTGGCTATTTATAGTAAGTTTATTAACCATATAGTGTAAGAATACAAGAAGACACGGTAAAAGTTAAATTATTTAACTTAGAGTTAAATCTAAATGATAAGGTTAAAATGGTAACCTAAGATAGTCTAAAACCTATTTGTTGAGGCTATTTCGACCCATAATCACCCTAACCTCTAAATAAGTCACTTTGGAGCCGTTATTAACCAAATATGAATTTATTATAAAATAATATTTTATGCTTTTTCTTAAGGTGCCCCTCTCCTCCCTTATAAAAAGGCACCTCCTCCCTATACTCTTTACACAATTTTGAGCCTTCAAACTCATCAAAAACCTGAAATTTTATCTTCTCAACCTATATACATATATCATATAGGTTCTGGTATTCTAAAAAGACCATTTCTAGTTCCCTAAGAGGATGTTTAAATGAGGAACGTCGAAGAAGAGGTAATCTCTTCTACCGATTCTTTCATGTTTCTCTCTTCTTCTACTTCCTATTCTTTAGTTGTTTCATCATAAAGTAATAACATAAGTATTAATTATATACTGATATGTTATTATAATTATGGGAAAACCCTATTTCACCTTCTATCCATCCTATTAAACAAAATCAACGCGCGTGCATACGTACGGAATACCGTCTCCACGCTGTGGTGTAACATATTTTTCTACCACCACCTTACTTTGAATGGTATAACAATGTAGATAAAAACTATATATGATTATTATAACATGACAAATGTTCTAAGATATTATATCATCCACCCCAATTCCCTTCAATAATTACGAGAATGATATCATCGCTCGTGCATACGCACGGATTACCGTCTCCACGACATGATGAGATTCATTCTCCATGTTAACCACTCAAGAATGATTATAATATATATATAATGAATAATAATGAAATATATGAAATAATAAAGACAATGGATTTATTTATATATATATACATCATCTACTTACTTTTATTCTAGTCAATAAAGAAAGGAAAACAACGTTCATGCGTACGTACGGCCTACCATCTCCATGAATGGTGTATTTCATTTCAGTTATCTATCTATTATATATATATATACTAAATATATATTATATATAAATAATTATTTAAATTCTGGAATTAATTAATTCAGGATATAAGAAATAATAATATCAATAACAACAAGTCCAAACATGTACGATAAATGAAACGATTTTACCCAAAACACTGCTTTGACATGGAATTGACAAATGAACGGTTAATATAATGTCATAAATATTATTATGATGATCTTACAATATAATAATATGTTTAAACCCATTATAAGTGAGTCTCGGACACATACGGAAGAAATTGGGCATAAGGTAAGGGATAATTTTGCAAATCTCATTTTTATCCATGTTTGCATATACGTAAGTATTTACTGGGGTTATATTATTCATCCATGCCCATAAAAAATGATTTTCATAATGTGTTTAATATTCTTCCTTGTATGTTTAAATTCATGTTTACCTATCTTTGACTTTTACATTGTGTTATGGAGGGAATCATTCTTTTGTTTACTATACAAGGAATATTTTGACTTTTCCAAGAAAAGTACGAGGAGAATGTTTTGTTAACTTATACGGAATGAACATATTTTTACGGTTTCATAATCCCTTATTTTAATGAGTCTTTCTCTAAAATATTTCATGATTATTTTAAAAAACAATAACTTCTTTTTAATATTGCATGACATTTTTTGAAAAGAAAATGATTTTGGAGAAGAAAGGATATTTTCATCAAGAATTCATTTCAAGTGTTTTATCAAAATATTTTCCATCTAAAATGAAAATTTTTAATAGGTTTATGTTTCAATTATAATGTCTCTGTTATTTACATGGTGTTATTTTTCTTATGAAGAAATGATATCCATTTGTTTTATATGGATTATGTTATGATGGGATGATGTTTACGAAACCCATTTTATTCTTTGTGGTTGTGATGAATGATTTATGTTTATTTTGTGGCACACATAAGAATGATTTCATTATGAGATGGGTGGGACCTATATCTACCACCAATTCATTGGGTAATGATTTATATCTAATGATATAGACATGGTTGGAACATCAAGTTAATTCGGTTCAGTGATATAGGATTGGAACGAGGAGTGAACTCGATTCAGTAAGGGACTTTGTCCACAATGATGGTCTTGGCAGCATTTCCTTGGATACTATGGAAATCATATCATGTGATTAATGTTTGGAACAATAGAATGTTTTATTCTCAAGCTATTGTTTCATGATTAATGTTCCTTTATGATCTATTCCTTACGTACTCCAAGATTTATTTCAGAACTAATGATCTTGATGTTTAAACATTATTTTCATGTTTTTATGTTCAAATGAATATGGTTTGTTTTATTTTCTCCGTGCATAACCTTACTGAGAATTTTATCTCACCCTTTATTTGTTTTCTTTTCCTTAGGATATAAAGAATGTTTTTAGGTAAGAAAACAAAAGTGGAAGATTTTTATGGGAGATTTGAATATCGTTCACCATGATTATAAGATTATTTTATGAGTTTCCAAAGACACCAAACAATTACAGTCCTTGGGTATCATTTTTTGTTATGTATTAAGTATTCTGAAAAAGTAATGTTGTGTCCATGTACGTCAATATTTGGGTATCTACATATGGTATCAGAGGAAAGGGTTAGGGGCCCTTTGGAAACTAGGATGCAAAAACTTTATTGAGTTCCCTAGAGATATTTCTAAGGTATGTATTTGGATGTCCTTAAGGTAAATTATAAGTATAGGTTACAACCATGGAATTATTATAACGATCATGAATAGCCTAGGATTAAACCTAAGATGTTAGACATTGAAAGTACTCCGCCTAATTATTTTGTTTTCCAAGTGTGATTTTTTCCTCTCAGAGTATTATTTTTGGGCTATATAAAATCAATGGAAATAGGAAGATTCATGTTACTAGAGAATAATATGAACAATTTAATGATATTATTCATGATCAATAAATGAAACGGGGTTTGGAAGGCAAAAAATCGTTATTATTCCTAATCAACAATCTCAAAATATGATCAATAATCTCAACTTTGGTAAGTTTTTTGACACAAAAAATAAGAGAAATATGGAGTTTCATGATGATCTTAGAGGAAATAAAGTTCAATTTTCCTCATGTAAATCATGTGGAAAGAGACATCAAAGAGAATGTTTCAAAGGAACTGGAAGATGCTTTGGGTGTGGAAAAGTATGAGACAAATCCAGTAATTGCAATTGAAAGGGTTCAGTTAGAACAATGGAAAAGGATAAAGGTATTACAAAGATATAAACAATAGTTAAATGTTTTAAATGTGGAATGAATGGGAATTATGAAAATCAATTCCCTAAGGGAAAATCACATGAAGAGAATCAGCATGGTTGTATGGGTATTATTTATGTTGAAGATGATGAAGAGACTAAAAATGATATATGAGATGAAAAAAGTGTTGAGGAATAAAATGATGAAGCTCATTCAATGGTTTAAGAAGGTAGTGGATGATTGTATGTTTATCTAGAGTTATTTTAATATTACTATATTATAAAGAAACATCTAAGGATTGTTACACTATTTTTTTCCTAAAGTATTTGAAAGTATATGTTGAATGGTATCGGTAACCGTGAATGATTTTTCAGATATTTTTGGAAAGAAGATGATATGTGCATAATGAATAGATACAGGGGAAATAATATGTTTGATAGTATTAATGAGCTCATGACTGATATAAGGAAAAAGTGATATCATTGTTTGAGTATATAGAATTTTTGGAATTTTGGTATGTGGAAAGAGGTATCTTTTGACAGCATTCATGTTTTCACTAAAGTTCAATGGGTATACATTTTTCAAGAGAATACATCACTAAGGTATTCAATTGTATGGAATGTGACCAACAAGATATATCTTTGGATATACGGGGGTAATTTATGATATTCATATGATCAGTAGATGACTTTTCTAGTAATCTTTTTATTTATACTATGAGCTTGGATAGAAGTATTTTGGATAAGCCTAAAGATTGGAATGGGTTAAGTTGGACATTAGATAGTATTGTTTAAGGCTAGAACCTTTTTTCGATCTTATTTCTAGAATGTTATAATGGTGATGTTTTAGAAAAATAAAATCATGCAGGATGGATGAAAAACCATCACGTTGGACAATGATACGGGAATCGAACCCACAACTGAAGTTCAATAGGCCTTTATCGCCTACCACTGGCCTACAGAAAGTCCCTGATTAGTAGAAATTAGTTTTATTTTATTAAGAGGGATGATAGATGAAGTATAAGTCCATTTTAGGAACCATATATGATTAATATCACCATAGATGGACTTATGTATATTTAATATCTTTTTCTAACCTTTTTTTGAGACAGATGGAATGACCTATCATTCTATCGCATGATCTGCTAACACATCACAAATGAAAAATTCAACTTTATTTCTTTAAGAGATGAAGTGGAAATTATTCAAGGAATGACCAATGGTGAGAATGTACCAGAATCAATTAAGTATTTCTTATAATTCCAATTTTTTAAACTTTAGGGAAATGATCTTGAAAACCAAAAACATTGTCTGAGATGGTACCTTAGATCATCATAAATTTATGGCTTTGAGATTGTTGGATTTTTTATATCCATGTTCTCTACCACTCTCCATCAAAACTTGATGGTTATATTTTTCTTCCATATCCATATTTTCACCTATGTTCTTCTATGTTGAAACCCAGTGATGAGTTAATTTGGGTAACTGTTAAATTTCATACATTGGTCTTTAAAATTAAGTTTTTGTATTCCTTTTTAAGATGTGTGTTTTTATGAATGAAACATTCAAGTAGTAAATTATTTATAACCCCGACGAATTTCTAGGGTGAAATTTATTTTAAGGGGGGTAGAATGTAACACCCTGAGATTTTATGAGATATATTATTTTTAATTTTTTTAATGACTTCTATTGTAGACTACACCTAGATTAGCATGTATTATACGCAACACCGTATTAGCTTGCAGTATACACAACACTATTCTTGGCTTGTGTTACACACAATTTCAAGTTTGTTTTGTTGAAATAATAGCAGCATTATGTATATATTTTGTTTAATGTACAAATGAAATAAGTTTTGATTATGTTATATACAACACCGAAGGTAGCTTGCACTACAAACAGCCCTGACTTGGCATACATTACATGCAATCACGACTTTCCTCGATAGTGTGTGTAGTACGCAATTCCAGGTTTCACTAAACAACGATATGTAATTAAAATATTATATAAACTTGCGGTTATGAATAGTAATACCCACTTTTTTAATTTTTATAAATTTTATCATTCAAAATGGACTAAATTTTTGGATTCAGAATATCGAAATTAGCTTAGGGTGAATTTTTGGTATTTTTCTGAAAACATAAATTTTTTTATGAATATTGAAATCAATGAGTTATGGTTAAAACCACCCGTTTATTTAAATTATAATTTATTTTATTTAAATTTATTTTAGTGGAAAATAGAAAAATATTACCTATATAAGTTCAATATAATTCATTGAAGACATTTTATAATAATTTTAGATATATTAAAATTTTATTGAACTTTTTACCATCTTTTAACCACCTCCTAAGAGAATTTAAAATTTTACATAAAACATAATTTTACCGCTTCTGTGAGTTGAATTTCAAAAATCTGAGAGACACTTACACGGTTAAAAGTAAATAGGGTAATTAAGGGTAAAAATGATATTATTATCACCAGAACACATGATCTAAATATATTGGATAAGTTTAATTAGACTAGAAACAACCTTAAGAATAAAATATTATCCTTTAGGTCCACTTGGATTAGATTAGGAAATTTATTATTATTGTATTTAAAGAGGAGTTAAAATAGTTAAAATCAAAGTTTAATAACTAAAACATATTTAATATAGGGTTATACATAAGATAAATTAGACTATAAATATTCATTAGAAAGATAAAAATCTTTCATACATAATGGTATCTTATTTATATTTTTTAGACATTAAATAATTTAATTTATTTATGACACAATGATGATGCAGTAATTACCTTATTAATAAAATATTAATATAATTGATATTATAAATACTCAAAAAAATGTAATTTGATACTTTTTATGAATTAAAATAATTTTATAGGTTAATATAACATATTAGGGTTGGTTTGATGATTTTTTTTAAGTAATAATGCTGTTATGAATTTAGAAAAAATAAAATACCAAATAGTGTCAAAATTGACATAAAAGAGTTTTTAAAACAAATATAACATTATTAATTGATATAATGGTCTTAAAAATATAAGGATTGACCCAAAGACTTATATAATAATATATATGACATTAGTGAACCATTTGGGGTTCTATTGTCATATTATAGTAAGTTTATTAACTATATAGTGTAAGAATACAAGAAGACATGGTAAAAGTTAAATTATTTAACTTAGAGTTAAATCTAAATGATAAGGTTAAAATGGTAACCTAAACATGTTTAAAACCTATTGGTTGAGAGGATTATAACCCATCCCCACCCTATCCTCTAAATAAGTCACTTTTGAGCTATTATAAACCGAATATGAATTGATTATAAAATAATATTTTAAGTTTTTCTTAAGGTGCCCCTCTCCTCCCTTATAAAAGGGAACCTCCTCCCTCTCCTCTTTACACAATTTTTCTCCTTGAAGCTAAGTCAACCCCTAAAAATTTCTCTTCTCAAACTCTCTAGTTATATCATAGAGGTTCTATACTTCTCAAAAGACCAACTCTAGTTCCCTAATAGGCTGTTTAAAAGAGGCACATCGATGAAGATGTAATCTCTTCTACTGATTCTTTGTAGTTTATATCTTCTTCTACATCCTCTTCATTAGTTGTTTCATCCTAAAGTAATAACATAAGAATTAATTATTTACTGATATGTTATTATAAATATGAAAACCCTATATCCCTTTCTATCCATCCTACAAAAAACAAAATCACCGCGCGTGCGTACGTACGAAATACCATCTCCACGCCGTGGTGTAATATGTTTTTCTAACACCACCTTACTTGGATGGGTATAATGGTGTAAATAATAACTATATATGATTATTATAACATGATAAAAGTTATGAAAAATTAAATCATCCACTCAAATTCCATTTAATAATTATGAAAACGATATCATCGCTCGTGTGTACGCATGGATTACCGTCTCCACGACGCGATGGGATTCATTCTCCATGTTAACCATTCAAGAATGATAATAAAGTATATATAATGAATAATAATGAAATATATGACATAATAAATCTAATGGATTTATGTACATATATATATTTCATCTACTTACTTCCATTCAAGTCAATAAGGAATGGAAAACAGTGTTCATGCGTACGTACGACCTACCGTCTCCATGAACGGTGTATTTCATTTAATTTATCTATCTATTATATATATATATATACAGAATATATATGATATATAAATCATTATTTACATTATATAAGTAATTAAATCATGATACAAGTAATATTAATATCAAGAACAACAATTCCAAACACGTACGATAAATGAAACGATTTTACCCAAAACACTATTTAACATGGAATTGACTAATGAAATTTTAATATAAAGTCATAAGTGAATCATATATGATATCATAAATATTATTATGATTATATTACAATATAATAATATGTTCAAAACCGCTATACTGGAGTCTCGGACACATACGAAAGAAATTGGACATAAGGTAAGGGATAATTTTTCAAATCTCATTTTTATCTGAGTTTTATTATACGTAAGTGTTTACTCGGGTTATATTTTTCATACATGCCCATAAGAAAATGTTTTTCATAATGTGTTTAATATTATTCCTTTTATGGTTAATGTCATGTTTACCCCTATTTGACTATTACATTGTGTTCTGGAAGGAATCCTTGTTTTGATTACCATACGAGGAATTTTTGGACTTTTCCGGCAAAATTTCGAGGAGAATGTTTTTTTAACTTATATGGAATGAACGGATTTTTACGGTTTCATAATGCCTTATTTTAATGAAGATTAATCTAAAATATTTCATGATTATTTTCAAAAACAATAACTTCCTTTTAAAATTGCATGACATTTTTTGAGAAGAAAATGATTTTGGAGAAGAAAAGATATTTTTCTCAAGAATTCATTTCTAGTGTTTTCTCAAAACTATTTTCCATCTAAAATGACACTATTTAATATGTTTATGTTTCAAGTATAATGTCTCTATTATTTACATGGTGTGATTTTTCTTATGATTAAATTATTTCCATTTTTTATATGGATTATGTTAGGGTGGGATGATGTTTATGAAACCCATTTTATTCTTTGTGGTTGTGATGAATGATTTATGTTTATTTTGTGGAACATGTAAGAATGTTTTCATTATGAGATTTTTGGGACCCATATCTCCCTCAAATTCATTGGGTAAAGATTTATATCTCTTGAGATAGACATGGCTAGAATGGCACGTTAATCTTGTTCAGTGATACAGGACTGGAACGAGGAGTGAACTCGATTCAGTAAGGGACTTTGTCCACTATGATGGTCTTTGCAGCAATGCCTTGGCTACTATAGAAATCATATGATGTGATTAATGGTTTACACAGTTACATGTTTTATTACCATGCTATTTTATAATGATTAATGTCCCTTTATAATTTATGCCTTACGTACCCTAAGATTTATTTCACAACTCAAGATCTAGATGTTTAATCTTTATGTTCATGTTTTTATGTTCAAATGTATATGTTTTGTTTTATTTTCTCCATTCTTATCCTTACTGAGAATTTGATCTCACCCTTTATATGTTTTCTTTTCCCCATGATATAATGAAAGGTTTTAGGTAAAATAACAAAATTGGAAGAACTTTATGGGAGATGTTAAAGATCTTTCACCCTCATTAGAAGATTATGTTCTAAGTTTCCAAAGACACTAAACTATTACGATCCTTGGGTGTCATTTTTTGTTATGTATTTATTATTCGGGAAAAGTAATGTAATATCCATGTACGTCAAGCTTTGGGTCTCTATAATTTCAGTCCCACGGATCACATAATGAGAACCACACATATTTTTTCCACATGATCATAAAATATTCATCATATCATCATATCATAAAAAAATAAAATGATATATGTTTCTTAAATATATCATAAAAATTATCAAAAACCATTCATATAAAGAATTAATATGGTAATATTGGATTTTATTTTGAGTAATGCACAGTAAGTATTAAAGTATTTTGTTTTAGATAAAAATACCATCAAAGGATCACTGAATAATTTATTTATGAAAATAAAATATTCAATTGAAATCAATTATTTATAATGTAAAAATTTTCATAAATTTTAATGGAAATTTTTTCTTCTTATTTAATGAAGACAACTTATATATGAATCTTGAATAAATAATAGTATTCCTGAGGGTTTCGAGGGTTGTTCATGCATTTAACATTAAAATAAAAATTACATTGACATTTTTAGTCAAAATAGAAAAGGACCATTTTGGGAAAATTTAAAAAAAATTAAAACGTTTTTAAATAAATTTATATGTTTTCAAAACTAGCATTAATGGTTATTTTTAGAATAGTAAAAATATTCTTGAAAATATTGGAATGCAAGATTTAAAAGGAACAATGATTCATGGTTTAGGAGAGAAATAAAGAAGGTTTTATTTAAATTCATTATTTTAGCCTCCTAAGTACTTATTGAGGGGAAAAAGAAATGAAAATAAGGAATATATATAAAAATTAATGGGATTAAAAAAGACATAATATTTTTTAGAGATATGTCATCATAGTTTTTCATCATAAAATCTCAAACAAAAAAATTACAATAATAAAAAGTAATTATAACATGAAACCCTTACTGTTATGGTAAATTTTAAATCATGACCTCCATGAAATAAATTACATCAAAAGAAACATTAAATAACATGAAAATAATGGTATTAGTGATAAAAATATCAATGAGGTTTTATATACATCTCATAAAATATGATTGGCGTATGAAATCAAAGTTTTAAAATTAAAAAAAAAATTAAGACAATGAACTCTTATGGATAATAGAATTCTACAAACAAAAGACATTAAAATTGTTAAAATGATATGGTTATTTAAATCAAATTAATTAAATAATTTATTATTTAAAAATTAATTATTTCCCGGTATATACGCCATAAAAATAAAAAAAATGGTTCATATCATTAATACATGTCTTAGTGAAGAACAATTAAGACCAAACTCTTACCTCATATCCATCATACTTCATGAGAGCTCATACCTCATGTATAATAAATTTAAATTTATTATAATTCTCATGTATAAAATTTTTTAATACATATAATCCCATATATGATCAACTTATACAATCTCAAAACTTTTTTAACAAAAATTATCTTTTAAATTCATCATTCTTGGTGTTAATTATATCATTTTTCATTTATGTATTTGTTTGAAAATTGAGGTCCTGACACTTTGATCATGGATATAACATATAAACAATTTTAATAATGATATATATATAATATTAATTATATTCATATTTAAAACCATTCATATTATGTGGCAGTGAATAATTAATTACACCACATCGTGGAGACGGTAATCCTAACATACATATGAGTATAGTTTGCACTTTTCAATGGATGGAATGAATTAAAGGTAAAAAATAAATAAACTACACATAATAAATATTCTATAATAAATATTCTATATTTTTTCATTAAATATTTATTTTTTATGAACCATAAAATGTTTTAATGATAATCAAATTACATCATTTTGAAAAAATGGTAGTCAACATGTACACACGTGCGACTTTATCATTTACCAGTGGATTATAATGTTAGAATGTAGATATTATATTATAGTTATATAATAATAGTTTAGAAAAAAAATAATATTGAATACTTTGACTGAACAAAATAATTATATAATAAATATTATGATGAAAAATGAATTGTATCACTCTATGGAAGAAGTTGTCCACACATAACCATTGGCAATAATTTCTTGTCACATTTGATTAATAAGAGGTGGAATATCATTTTGAAATAATAATAATAACATATTATTATATTTATGATACTTATTAATTATGGTTTGATGGAGAAAAAAAATATAATGTGCATGAATAAATAAAATTGAACGGGATCTGTAGGGATTTATAAATCCTCTTTGAGAGACATACATTTCCTTACACATCAAGTCTTGATGTATCAATATTAGGAGAATATAAAAAGATATAGGTTTATTAATAGGACTATAGGAAGTATTTATTTATCCATTAGATGATACAAAAAGATCAAATGGTGTGAATAAGGGAGGAGGATAGGGACACACAAGGAATTTTATATAATATTTCAATAATTTAAAGTTACATTCTTGGTAATGTGGATCAAAATGGATAGAGATTCGAAGGTATAATAATGTAATTACTAAATTACACTAAATTATAATAATTATAAACATTTTGGTGGAAAAACTACACTTATATATATGTTTAACCCATATAAATCTTAATTTAACATCAACACTCATACCTAAATTTTACTAATTTTACAATTCACAATATAAAAAATTTAACTTAAAAATTTAAGGTTATTTAATATGATGATACAGAATATGGATTCAATTTTATTATATTAAATTTCTAAATTTGGTTTCTTTTTATTTAAAATAATTGTGCTATCATTAATGGAAACTAGTTCTAGAAAATTGTATCTGAAGCATAAAAATTAATATAATTACAGAAATTTATTTTTAAAACACATAAAACACATTATAAAAATATTATGTTTAATATATAATATATAAATAGAATTTGAAATTTAATTATTAGATGTTAATTTTAAATAATTAATATAAATACACATTAAGTGAATAAAAACAGTTTTCGGAGAAATGGGTTTCAAACTATAAAAATAAACGCTGGCCAAAATCAAGTACAATTATGGTTATTATATAAATAATTATATTATTTAAAATTAAATTGGTTATAAATATATTTTTAATATCAAATTCAAAATATATTATTAGTTTTATAGGAAACAAAATAACAGTTTTTACAAAAAAACATTATTTTTCACTATTTATAGAAAGAATTTTTTTTTCGAGAAATCCTAAAATTTCCCTATAATATAATATTGAAATAAAAATATTAAAAAATTCTATTATTTTAATAAAAAATAAAAATAAAATAAAATAATCATAATTTCTTTTCTTGTAAAATTTAATGAAATCCATTTTTAAGAATACACATTTTGGAATCATAAAATGAGTTTACCAAAAATTGAGTACTTATTTTTTATGAATTATTAAAAACCCTTAAACAAATATTTTCATAATTTTGATATTAATATTCATAACAACTAATTTATAGGTAAATTATATGGTTTACTATATCACAACTTATATTGACTTAGGGTTGCAGGTTAAGAGTGTTATAAAACACTTACATTTTATTTAAAAGAAAACAGATTCTAAAACATTGTAATTTATTTTAATAGTACATATTTTGATATATGTAACACCCTGAAATTATAGTGTATGAATATTTTATTTTAAATCATGTATGACATATGACACCAAGCGCATAAGGGAATATAATAACATAATACATAAAAATATATTTACTATTTTAAATAGATTTGATATATTATTATTTGTTTATGGAATGCAACATGACAAGTAAAAAAGGTAATATATTAACTCAATAAATTTGAATCTTAAATAAATGTTATATATTCTATATATTTTAATTCACACAACACTATGTTTTCTTTTATTTTGCACAAGAGAAACCTTCCTCGATAGCTTGCATTACATGCAAGACCGAATTTCACCAAAAAACAATGTATTATTAAAATAATATTATTTCATATAATATTATATAAAATATCCATTAAATTAGTAGTTATGAATATTAATAACTAACTTATATAAATTATGGTTTAAACTAATATAAAACGAATTGATTAGTAATAAAATAATTAGGAATGAATATAAAAGAAAATATTATTATTTTCACAAAGTTATTTTAACATAATAGATATAATTAATAACAATTATTATGTAATATTAATGTAATATATATATATATATATATGTTCAATACAAAATTTTTTATTTTAATAAAATATATTGGATAAGTATAAGATAAGAGAAAAATATATTATACTTAAAAACCTATATTTTTAAGAAGGAAATTTTACCACCGTTTAATGGGAAACCCATGTTAAAATATAACTATGGAAGATTAATTGATTTAATATATCAAAATAAACTATATGTTCTTCATAGAAACATAAAAATTAGGGTATGATTTTTTTATATTTTTCTAAAACATTCCATTTATTAATGAATTGTTAAAAATACTCAATTCTAGTTCAAAACTTCTTTTCCATCTAATTTAATTATAAGTATTAATTAAAACATTTAAGGTTTTTAAATATTTATTAGATAATATTTTTATCAATTAATAAAATTTATCAAATTGAAATCAATTTCACATTGAAATTGATTATAAAAACATAGCAAACATTCCGAACATTTTTACTTTAAAAACCCATATTGTCATCCCGCAGATGGAATTAATTTTAAATTAACTTCCTCCACATCAATGATTAGAATTTTGAAAAATGGATTCCATATTTGGAATAAGAATTACTAACAATTTCTAATAATTCTATCTTTTTTTATAAAAAATTTACTAAAACTAGTTACATTTAATAACAATTATTAATGTAAAATTAAGATTAAATAAGGACTAATCATTTATCTTAATGGAACAAATTATCTATTCACATGTAAAAAACTCATTTTCTGTACATAATTCATCAATTCACCCTACATTACTTATTTTTGTAACACTTTATTTAGTAAAAACATTGGTATACCTGCCTTTTTTCAAAAATACCATGTATGTCATGTTCCTACCTTATAAAAGGCCCCAACCTCTCCCAATTCCTCACACCTCTATAAACACTTATGTTTTTTCAAAAAATTACCAAATAAATTCTAGAAATAACATCCCTCAACCATGATTTCTCCATTTTGATAGAAATTATTCCATTAAATCCTTTTGGTACAACCCCAATGAAGTTATCCATTTAATAGGTAAATTCTTCTCTCAAACTTTTTATTTTTATTTCAATTATGTACTCCCTCAAATATTATTATTCCATGATTGTATGAAAATAATAGAATATTACATATAATATGATGTTTCCTATTATTTTGACCTACACATACACACACCCCAATCTAACTTGCAATGAATGTACTGTTTCTATGAACGTAAACAACTGCCTCACAACACATTGACTATTTATTTTTTCCTTACCGCCTATCACGGTCGCCATTATGATGGGAAATATGTTTATATATGATATATATTATATTTATTATGTATTTATTCTTATTTAATTTTTATTTATAACTTACCTTTATGCTTTCCACCTTCTGTAAATTTGATAATTTTGTTTAAGAAAGTGTGTACTACTGCCCCCTAAAAACGATATGAATCATAATGCCATAAATGGAACAAATAAAATATGGTTTTAATAAAACTATGTAAAATATAAAACATATATATTCCCCAAGAATTATAAAAAAAACATTTTTCATTTATTTTTTATTCTTTTAATATAATAATGAAATGAATGTAGAATTCATGCATACATATGTCTTACCATCTCCATGAATAGTGGACTTCATTTCAAATCTAATAATATAATGGATTACTATAAATACCTATATACTGATTATATATGATAACTAAACCATTTATTACATTCTTGATATGATTAAACCATGATCTAATTAATGATAACAACAAATTACATGTCAAAACATACTCGAATAAACTAGGAAATTAACACCATAAATAGTGAAATTAATGAATGAGTGTTAAAAAACGAGTAACAAAATATTATAAATAATTTAAATATAATACATGAAACATGAAAATTTTTATGTTATAAGTTATAAAAATATCTTAATCTACTATAAATGATGTTAAATACAACATAAAAAATGAATGTTAATGCAAGGGAATTTTTTCTCAAATTACATTCCTTTGATTGTTATTTTTTATTATGTAGAAATTGAATTATATTTGATGTATATACTATATTTTTCATATTATATCATGAATATACTAATTATCATGATATTATAAGTTTCATTTAATTTCATACATTCTATATATTATGATTTAAATGTTTCAAAGTAGTATGGGACACTTTCAAATGTTTAAAGATTATTCTCCTCAAGAATATACCTAATGAAAAACTTTTCAATCTCATATCCTGTTGTAATCATTTTTTATTTTTTATTTTTTTGAATATCCATATTTTCATATGATTGATATAATTTCTTCCTAAACCATATATAATTACACATATACTATTTACTTCAATAGTTATTCATTTTAACTGTGGAATTATTGATAATTTCATATTTCTTATTCAATATAAATATTTCATATGGAATATTGTATGTTAATAAAATTATTATTTTATGTTAGGAATTCTTTGTAAATTGAACGATGGGTGGGTAACATACATTATATTGATCTTGGATGTATTGACAGGTTTTCATGAGATGATTATGTTGGACAAATTAAATAGGTTTCTACCTGTAGTTTTAAACTATATAGAGGATATATCATCATAGTATAGGCCCTTATATTCCTAATAAAAGGAGTCCAATAATTAATAATTTTCTTCATATATATTTCAGTTACTATTCATCCATGAAATTTTGAATCGACATATATATGGATACATTTAATTTACAATTCATTGATTTAATGTAATTTATTTTATATTCTTAACTCACTATATTACATTTTCCTTATCTGGTTATTTTAATGAAATGTTTTATTAGTTATTTCCTCCTCTATTATAGTCTATTTCCATTGATTCATTTGTACTTTTTCTTTACTTACCCATACTGAGAATTTGATCTCACCTTTATTATGTTTCTATTCCCCATGTAATAAAGAATAAATATTTGAATAAGTGTTCAAGGATTTAGTTTATTTCATTTCATTACGTATCATGTTTGATTTTCTGTTTCCCAATGAATTATCTTTATCATATATGTGATCTAATTTTCCTATATTTATAAAATGATCGGCCCTTCAGGATTTGATTCTTTATAATCATCCCAATGTAATAAATTGATGCACTGTCTCTAACCTTCTAGGTTCAGGGTGTTATAGTCGGTATCAGACGTAGGTTTAAGAAGAATCTTGGAAAGTAGATTTAGAAAACATAGATTTGGGAGCACCACCCAAATATAGATATTTATGATAATTATAAAAGAAAATTTTATTATTTTTTTATATATATTATATGGGTATTCCTAGTAATACATCCCTATCATGATATTACAACATGATGTGGTTCTAGGAAAAATGTACCTAGGAGTAATAACCTTGACATGGTTTTAGAGGCCTTACTTGGGGTATCCTGGTGCATGATAATAGGCCTTAATGTGCACCTATTTTGACACTCCCAAGGGATATACGTAGGATAATTCACATTTTATTTACCTATAATTTTAAATGAATTAACAAGTAAATTTTTCCCAAAAGTAACAATATTTAATGATTCTTGGATTATCATTGCATAAATTTAGTTGATATAAAGAAGTTAGAATTATAAATTATGTTATTATTTAATTCATTATGTTTCATTATTTAGAAATGGGATCTATTAGATGGAATGTGAACCTCACTGATGCACATGATCCAGATTATAGGAATGATCAAATATTTCATTGTCCTAAGATAGCATTTCAATGGGAAATATTCTCCCAAATTTTCACATTGTATGAGTACATGGTATCATATAGAAATGATATGGTTAAGGAATTTTCCATGTCCTATGTCATTTAAGGAAACCAGAACAAGAAGAGGTGATTAGAGGACTATGAAAAATGGAATGAGTCGAAAAAGATGAAGGTGAAGAAGCATTTCCCAACATATGATACTATAGTACTTTATTGAAGGGAATGCGGACTTTTTATAATTGTAGAGAATAAGGACCCCAAGTTTATGATTTCAAGGGCATAAAAATGTTTTCTAATTTCAAATTCTTGAACTACAAGGAAATGAAACACTATACAAATTAATTTCCAATGAATCAAAGTAATATACCCCATAGGATTATTTTGTATAATGATCATGTTATGATCCTACCTCAGATGTAGAGGAATCGTTAATATTCCTATTTATGAATTATTTCATATGAATATTTTATCAGAAATGTAATTTTAATAATAATTATGTAATATAATATAATTATATTACAATACTTTTTTATTAAATATTTGGGATAAAATGTAGAATGGTACCAAGAAAAGTGATTCAGTAGAAGTTAAAATTTTTTATAAAACACATGATTGAGTGAAATAAAACCTTTAATATGTCCCTGAAGTTGATATAAAGGGGAATACATTTTTAATTTTGTACAATTTATAGCATCCTTAGAATTGATTAATGACTTATCAATAAATATACTATACAATTATTGTTGGAGTTCTAAAAATTTTTCAGATTAAATTATATATCCAATAACTTGTTTTTTACATAAATAATAAGGAAGAATTCATTTTTCAAATAACATTTTATGGTGATTCATATTATTACCATATTTCAAGAGGATATATTATTAAGATAGTCTTTTGTTTAGAATGTGAAAATTTAGAGTTGCATCGTGTTTATTATGGGTTATGATAATTTTAATTTGGAAATTCGGTGAAATTATTTCTTATGTATTGGATCATAATATTTTAGAAAATTTGTACACTTATGAATTGTATTAGTGTCCTCTTTGGATAAGATTTTATAGATTTCTATATTACTTCTCTAAATAAAAAGAAAACTAGAAACTGTTTAAAGCACAACTAGCAGATAATATTTTAATTTTTGAAACATATATTTACCTATATTTATATATATTGATATAATTATTAAAGTATATATAAAAAGTGTCTTGAGAAAAAAAATTTCTTAGTACCTTGGTTCCCGATGAATTAAATGTCCCAATAATCATGACAGATTTAGGGATTTATGATTTTTAACATTATCCTAACCATGTTCTCTAACACTCTCCATCAGAACATGATTGTTATATTTTTCCTTTGTATCCATGTTTCTATTTCCCAAATTGGTTCTCCTACTTGGGTGTAATGTCCCGGTTCCGGGTGCCACTCAACGGGTGCCCCGAACCCAGTTTTCCACATGACCTCAAGCACATTTCCCCAAACACCAGAGGCTGCCGACTAGTAGTGAGGGCCCAGGTCTGATAGTGGGGAAACTAAGCCATCATTTGTCAAAGTGTGGTGCAGCGAAATACAAAATAAACATACAACAACAGCGGAAGCAGTAAACCATACACAACTGAAATAAACCACTGTGGTAGATATAACAAACTAGAGATATAGATATTATGCAACATGTCTTAAATTCTAAGAAAACAGCTAGAACATGTTACATAATAGTAAAATACAATACAAGGTACAAGTATAGAAAAGAAAAATAGAACAGGCAGCGGCATCGTGAGACTAAGATCAGTCCCATGCTCTCCTACACCTCAGCAGCAATCAAGTACCTATGTAGGGACCCTTTCCCTTACCTACACCTGTCGAAATGTAATATATTTGGGCCAAAAAGAATGACCCAAACAGGGTGTGAGAAATATATCTCAGTAGGCACCCACCAAAGGCACATGCCCAACTTTGTGAAATCATGCAACAACAATGTGATGTATTTAAATGCAATAAAGTAAGCAGTACTGAAAGTAACTAAATTAACCAGTTATATTGCCTTTTTAATATCCATTTAATCATTTAATTTAAAATACCACCACAGTGAATATTTTAAGTAAATGGCCAATATCCTCAGACATGTACCACTCCTACCCTCAGGTAAAGAGAATCCAACCACAAGAATCTTCCCACATGCATACAGATATTTCCCATAGGAGTATGAAGTGTCTCCCACAAGCACAGAATCAGTTGCCCACAGGCACAGAAGAAGTTTCCCATGGGATAGGTAGTACAATGCCCATAGGCTAATCACAACACTGCCCTCAGGCTAAACAGGTAACCAGCCCAAGCCCAACATGTAAACAAGTAGTAAAAAAAGCAATTCCTCTCAAGGAAATTTTTCAATCATTTCATTAAAGGAATAAACAAACAAGGCATACACTCAAGTATTGTGGCCAAATGACTAAATAGAGAAACACACCCCCAGGGTGGTCCTGGATCCAAGAAGTGATCCAGAACAGATTTTTAATATCACAATTAATTACCTATTCAATTCTAGGTATTTAAAATATCCATGGACTAAGCCACAGGACACCCCAACATGGGTTTGTGGCACTAAAATACACAAAACGCACAGTAGTTGGAAAAATAAACACCAAGACACCTACCATAAATGCCAATGATCTATATATGTGAACGTTGATTCCAGAAACACCCAAGAACGACGTAGATCTGACAAAGAATTAAACTCGTTCAAACATAAATAACGTTCCCTCGAGAAATAATTGGTAAGAATGACTTTAAGGAGAGCGCAGGACTTACCTATGCGGTTCCAATGATTTTTTTCAAGGTGGAAACAGATTCCCGGTTTACGATCAATGGGTCCTCAAAGGTTCGGTTGTCCCCTCCCTCTCCTTCCACCGATTCTAAGCATTCCCTTTGAACAGGGTAGGCTACTTCCCATTTTAAGCGAAAAAAACAAATTACACGGTGTGTACTTATGAGTACATGGCGTGTAATTCCCATTTTTAAACTGTTCCTCTGGCAGCCTCCCACCAGTGCGTCACTTTTCATCAGCCGACATGACTACACGGCGTGTCTTCATTAGTACACGGCGTGTGCTGCCCCACAGCTATCCACCACCTTACTATTTGTCTGCCGACTGACTACATAACCTTTAAAGGACCACTACATGGTGTGTAGTCGGTTCATACACCCTTCATCCCCGACATGGCCACACGCCCCGTGTACTCGTCCCACACGGCCAGAAGTACACGACGTGTGGAAAATGTACACAGCGTGTACTTCTAAAATATAGGATTTTTCCATATTTTCCATATTTTCTCAAAAACACTTAAGGAAAAGAGAAAAGAGGAAACTCGTACCTCAAAAATAAGAACCGGGTTCTTACAAACTTCCCCCTTAAAGCAATTCGTCCCCGAATTACCCTTATAATGGTAGAGAAGATGAAGCTGAGAATAAATCTGGCCACTAAGAACGTACATCGGTCTCCTACTCCCATGTTTTGTCCTACACTCAGCCATGCTACAATATCACCCGTATGAGAGGAACTGACCATCCTCGGAGAAACTTTGTGCTCCTGTCAAAGATACAAATAGGATGCTCTGAAAAGGATGCATCTACCTGAAGCTCAACCTCCTCAGGTTGAAAGGCATGAGATGGGTCTGAATGATAGCAGCGCAACTGAGATACATTGAAGACGTCGTGCATGGCCCGGTACCTCTGTGTTAATTATAGCCGATAGGCAACTAGCCTGACTCTCTCCAAAATCTCAAATGGCCCCACATACGTCGGTGAATGTTTACCATGACTCTTGATCCGCTTGTATCCCAGCCTCGGAAAAACATGAAAGAAAACCTGATCCCCGACCACGAACTCCAAAGGTCGTTTGTGGCGATCAGCATAAGATTTTTGAAGAGACTGTGTGGTAGCCATCCGCTTCTGAATCAACTGGACCTGCTTAGAAGTATCATGCACGAGACGTGGTCCTAGTAAAGCTTCCTCACCTGCCTCTAACTAGCACAAGGGTGATCGGCACGACCTACCATATAAAGCCTCTTATGGTCCCATCTCAATAGTTTCCTGAAAACTGTTATTATAGAAAAACTAAACTATGGGTATGTGCTTCTCTAAAGAGCCCCCAAATTCTAGGACGCATGCTCACAACATGTCCTCAAGCACCTGTATCCTACGCTTTAATTGTCCATCAGTCTAAGGGTGGTAAGCTGTGCTCAGAAGCACCTATGTACCCAGTGCCCTTTGAAAACGCTTCCATAAATGAGATGTAAAACGGGCATCCCTATATGAAATGATAGAACAAGGAACCCCATGAACACGTATGATCTCCCAGATATACAACCTTCCGAGATCTTCAACACTGAAGGTCTCCTTGATCAGAAAAATGTTATCTACATTTGTGAGTATGTCCACAACAACTCATTCGGTGTCATTGCCTCTAGTTTTCCTCGACAAACTAGTCACGAAGTGCATTGAGACATCATCCCATTTCCACTTCGGGATGGGTAACTGTTGTAACAGTCTGGCTGGCCTCTGATCTTCTGACTTCACCTGCTGATAGGTGGAACACCTCATAACAATAGCAGTTGTCTCTCACTTCATACCCAGCCACCAGTACTAACGTCTCAAGTCTCGGTATATCTTGGTAACCCCGAGATGAACTGCCCATGCTGAAGAATGAAACTCCTGCATCATCTCCTCACGTATATCCCCTGGAACCCACACTCGTCCCTGGAAACACAGTATTTCATAATCGCCTATCATTCAACTAAGAGGAGGGTCCTCACTTTCCACTAAATCTCGTAGAACTAGGCCTTCTGAATCAGATAGCTTTCACATCCTCACTTTATCCAGGAGGGTAGAAGTCACTGCTATTGAAGAAAGATAAGTTTTCCCCTGACTGTCATGCACCTCCAAATGCATCTTAGAGAACAAAGCCATAAGATGCCACTTGCCACTCGCCTCCTGCACTTCCTGTATCTGAGTCTTCCTGCTCAGTGCATCAGCTACTGCATTACCTTTCCTAGGTGTATAGGCAAGCTCAAAATCGAAGGACTGAAGGTATTAAACCCACCTTCGTTGTCTCAGATTCATGTCACGTTGTGTAAAGATATAAATGAGACTTTTGTTGTCCGTGAACACCACAGAATGTTATCCTAAGAGATAATGTCTCCAAAAACTCAATGCATGAACAACTACAGCCAACTCGTGATCATGTGTTAGGTAATTAATCTCATGTGGCCTCAATTACCGAGACCCGTATGCAACAACTCGATCGTCATGCATCAACACTGCTCCCAGCCCAATACCTGATGCATCACAGTAAACTGTATAGCTCTTACCTTGCTTTGGGAGTATCAGGACTGGTGCTGATGTCAACCTTCCCTTCAGATCCTAAAAGGCTGTCTTGCAAGATTCTGTCCAAATAAACTTTACACCCTTCTTATTCAAACCCGTCAACCACACTGCTAAGTGGGAGAAGTCCTGGCTGAAATTTATGTAGTAACCAGCTGGCCCTTAGAAACTCCGTATCTCAAACATGTTGTTTGGATCCTCCCAGGAAACTACTGCTCTCACCTTCTCTGGGTCCATAGAAATTCCTTCCTCTGAGATGATATAACCTAGGAAGTGAATCTGATACATCTAAAAGTGGTACTTTGAGAGCTTAGCATATAGCTGATGATCTCTTAGTGTACTCAATACGATCTCAAGATGGGTGGAATGGTCGTTTCAATTATGAGAGTACACCAAGATGTCGTTCAAAAATACTACCACAATGTAATCCATATAAGAATGGAACACACGATTTATCAGAGCCATGAAAACTTCTAGCGCGTTCGTCAGTCCGAATGGAATAACCAAGTACTCGTACAAACCATATCTGCTCCGAAAGCCTATAAGAGGTATATCTGATGGTCTCACGCAAAGCTGATGATATAATGATCTCAATTAAATCTTCGAGAACACTCTTGCTCCACGATTTGATCAAAAATATCATCAATCCTTGGAAAAGGATATCGGTTCTTAACCGTCAACTAGTTCAGCTTCCGATAATCCACACAAAGTCTGAGGGTACCGTCCGCCTTCTTCGGAAAAAGGACCGGAGAACCCCAAGGAGAAGTACTGGGTTGGATAAAACCCTTTGCCTATAACTCCTCTAACTACCTCTTGAGCTCCTGAAACTCAGGTATGGCCATCCTATAAAGAGGAATGGACACCGGTGCTGCTCCCAGCACAAGATCAATAGAGAAATCCACATCACGCTCCGGAGGTAGACCTTAAAAGTCATCCGGGAAGACATCCCTGAAACAATCAACCACTGGAGGGAAATCCTTCTGACAAGTCCCCTGGTCGTCCAGATATAAGCTTGAAATCTGGGTTGTGACTCCACCTCACCCATGATGCTCTGGTCCAGCTCGACTCGCCTGAACTTCCCATTCGCCCTTTTATAGAGACTCTCTACCCTCTGATGACGTGAAACTCACCCTCCGACGATAGAAACCTACGAAGGCTCGAATGGGAACAAACTAGTACATCCCGATAATGAATTCATAAGATGTCATATCTAAGTCATAGAGGTCCCAATGAAATTGACACCCACCGAACTCAAGGGGGAACTCCTTGAACTAACACACAGTAGCTGTTCCAGTTCCCAATGGAGTGTCTATCGTCATGATATCAGAAGAAGTAGAAACACATAGCCCAAGGCTCTCCACAACGGGTACAGATATGAAACTATGTGTATCACCCTTATCAAGAAGTACTGAGGATAAAACAGAAGCTACTAGAATAGTACCTCTGACTGTAGAAGGTCCAGGATCCTGCTCCTACTGGGTCTGTTGCACTAGATATGCATGCCCAGTGCCGCGGCCCTGGGACATATCCTCGCTACACTGAGCAGTCCCACCCTACTGCCTCTGAGATCCTGGTGTTAGGCTACCACGACCACGACCACTATCTCTGCATGCACGCCCTAATGTATTCCAGTTACCTAATTGGTAAGAAGCTGCCAGTCCTGCTCCCGCATGCGGAGTCTGCACAGAACCCCTCTCACTAGCCATCGGTGGAAACTCCCTGTAAAAGTGATGCAGATGACCCATCCTTCCGAAATCTCAGCACTCTACTAGGTCTCGTGGACACTATAGCCTCTTATGCCCCTCTCTACTACACTGGTAGCACATGACCTGGCCACCTGAAAGATTCTTCTGACTGGTACTGCCACCCTGAGAGAAGTCCATCTGTCTCTTCCTCTTTCCTGCAAAAATAGTACCTGTAACTGGTGCTAAACCACCCTGGCCCACACCACTAGATTCCCACAGGTTCCTCTTTGTAATCAATGCCTGGTTCACATTGGCATGTATAGTAGGAAACCTGAAAACATTCACCAGTGCTTGGATGTCATGTCGAAGACCATCCTCAAAACGCCTGGCTCTCAACGTCTCATCACCCACCAGCACGGGTGCAAAGCTCTAAATCTCGGTAATGTGAGCAGAATAATCCATCACTGACATAGCTCCCTGCTGTAGATTCATGAACTCTTGAGCTCTATCTGCCCTCAGCATCTCGAAAAAGATGAAGTCATAGAAGATTGCCTGAAAATATTCCCACGCCATGTCCCTGTGATGCTCTGACTGGGTGGTAACATCCCACCACTTCTTGGCGGAATCATGCAACATATATGTCACGAGCTTGACCCTCCACCCTAGAAGTGTCTAAAGATGCTCGAAAATAGTCTGCATCGATCCAATCCAAGACTCTACAACCTGTGGTCCGCCATCCCCTGAAAATGTCAGCGGATGCTGCTGCTTGAAGATATGTTCCAGCATAGCCATAGATGTTGCAGCCGGTGGTGCTCCCTGAAAGTTCTACATAAACCGCATAAAGCCTTCACAGAACTGAACCTTTGTTCCTGTCTCTGGTATAGCTGCTGGTGCCACATCTGGCTCTGTTGGAGGATTAACTGGTAGCCCATGGCCCACCATCTCTGGAGTATAGTCTTTGCCGCTCTCTTGGGGAAAAACGCGCGGTCTTCCAGGAAGTGTGACACTACAAGGTCAAAAACACGCCTTAGATTCAAGAATATAAAGACTGAAAACGAAGAAACCAAAAATGGAACAATAGGAAGAAGGAATTTCACGATTTTCAAAACAAGACTACACTGCGTTTATAATGACTATACGGCGTGTACTTGACTTCTCTTCCCCAGCCCGGGTCCTTCTACACGGCTGAGCCACACGGCTCCTGTTTGAGAAAAACATCACGGTGTGTATATCATCTGCATGGTGTGTATGGTGCTATTTCCAACTACCCGTGTAGTTTGTGACAAGGCCAACTACTCAGATTGACACTACACGGTGTTTTACACTCGCACACGGCGTGTACACTACCCCGTTTCCCAGTCGCACTGGTAAGTCCACACTATCTCTCCTTAGACAATACTACATGGTGTGTTTTACTGGTACACGATGTGTTCTTAGACGAGCTCTGCCGACCCGTGATGATAGTTACATGGTCAGAAACACAACTCAACCTAAACAGTGTGTTCTATATACACATGGCGTGTATACGAAGGGATTTCCCTTACCCGTGTTTGTTAGTTACACGGCCACATCCCTAAGTCACACTACACGGCGTGTTCTTCATTGACACAGCATCATGAAGAAATGACCACACTGGCCTGTGTTTTTAGTAACACGGTCGGGTCTCCGGGTCAATACTACATGGTGTGTACATCCAGTACACGGCATGTTCACCACTAAAATTTCCCCTTTCTTGTGTCACCACCCAAACGGTTTGTGACACGGGAAGAGACTACACGGCGTGTACTCCGGGCACATGGCGTGTACTCAAAAAGTTTATTTTTCTTCCCAAACAGAAGAACACACACGGCGTGTGTGAATCACTACACGGTGTGTATACTGGGTTTTTCTGGACAGTATGCCTCAAAAACTACACTGGAGCCCAGAAAATAAACAACACCTAAGTGCCAAATTCAGACATGTGAGGGCCCATACTCCCCATGAATCAAAGTCTGGAATCCTATCTGTGTTATAACAAAATAAACAGTTAATGATCCACCAAATTCCAGTAAATGGGGGCCCGTACTCCCCAAAAACTAAAGTTTGGCATCCATTCTAAAAACCGAATCAAACAAAATATCCTATCACATAGAAGGTATTTATCAAGCAGCTATCACAACAACATGCTTTTCTAGCACAAAAACTATGACAACAACAAGCAATTTCTAATGCACCTACATGGCATGGAAACTATGCATGGCATGTGATTTCTAGCATGTGCCTAAATGATTCATGAGATGGAATTCCCTCATCTCATAGGGTTGAAACTAAATAGAACCCATATATATAATATAAACAGCACAATCACAACTGCGGCACCCAATGGTGAAATCAAATCAACTGTAAATTGCAAAATCAGAAAATTGGAATACGAGGTAAATTGGATTTTCCCAGTACACGGGTTAGCTACACCTGGGAACAACTTATTACCAACTACCGTTCTCATCCTATCCCTGACTAAGGCTCCAAATAGTAATTCAAAGAAAAGAACCCCTTTGATATGACTTTGTAACATTCTGGTTCTGGGTGCCACTCAACGGGTGTCACGAAACCGGTTCGCCCCATGACCTCAAGTGAATTTCCCCAAATGCCACAGGCTTCCGACTAGCAGCAAGGGCCCAGGTCTGATATTAGGGAAACTATGCCCTGATTTGTCAAAGTGTAGCGCAGCGGAATACAAAATAAACATACAACAACAGCGGAAGCAGTAAACCATACACAACTGAAATAAAAAACTGCGGTAGATATAACCAACCAGAGATATAGATATTATGAAACATGTATTAAATTCTAAGAAAACCACCAGAACATGTTACATAACAGAACAAAACAATACAAGGTACAAGTACGGAAAATCAAAACAGAACAGCCAATGGAATCGTGAGCCTAAGCTCGGTCCCATTCTCTCCTACACCTCAGCAGCAATCAAGTACCTGTATGGGGACCCTTGCCCTTATCTACACCTGCAGAAACATAATCTGTTTGGGCCGAAAAGCATCACCCAAACAGGGTGTGAGAAATATATCTCAGTAGGCACCCACCAAAGGCTCGTGCCCAACTGTGTGAAATCATGTAACAACAGTGTGCAGTATTTAAATGCAATAAAGTAATCAGTACTGAATGTAACTAACTTAACCAGTTATATTGCCTTTTTAATATCCATTTAATCATTTATTTTAAAATACCACCACAGTGAATATTCTATGTAAACATCCAATGTCCTCAGACACGTACAACTCCTACCCTCAGGTAATGAGAATCCAACCATAAGAAATTTCCCACAAGCATACGGATATTGCCCACAGGCGTAAGAAGTGTCTCCCACATGCACAGAATCAGCTTCCCATAGGCACGGAAGAAGTTTCCAACAGGCTAGGTAGTACAATACCCACAGGCTAATCAGAACACCTCCCACAGGCTAAATAGGTAACCGGACCAAACCTAACAGGAAAAAATAGTAAAACAAGCAATTCCTCTCAAGGAAATTCTTCAATCATTTCATTAAAGGCATAAATAAACAAGGCATACCCTCGGGTATCCTAGAAAAATGGCTAAATAGAGGAACGCACCCCCAGGGTGGTCCTGCATCCAAGCAGCGATCCCAAACATCATTTTAATATAACAATTAATTACCTATTCAATTATAGTTATTTAAAATAGCCACGGCCTTAGCCACATGACACCCCAACATGGTTTTGTGGTACTAAAATACACAAAATTCACAACCGTTGAAAAATTAAACACCAAGCCACCTACCTTAAATGCCAACGATCAATATATGTGAACGTCGATTCCAGAAACACCCAAGAACGACATAGATCTGACGAAGAAGTAAACCCATTCAAACATAAATAACTTTCCCTCAATAAAGAATTGGTAAGAACGACTTAAGGAGAGCAGAGGGCTTACCCTTGCGGTTCCAACGAGTTTGTCCGTGGTGGAAACGGATTCCTAGTTTGCGATAAATAGATCTTCAAAGGTTTGGTCATCCCCTCCCGCTCCTTTCTCTAGTTTTAAGCCTTCCCTGTGAACAGGGGAGGCTACAGACCATTTTAAGAGGAAGAAAAAGTACACGGTGTGTACTTTCGAGTACACGGTGTGTACTTCCCATTTTTAAACTGTTCCTCTGGTGGCTTCCCGCCAGCACGACACTGTTCATCTGCTGACATGACTACATGACGTGTCTTCATCAGTACACTGCATGTGCTACCCCACAGCTGGACACCGCCTTATTATTCGCATGCCGACTGACTACACGGCGTGTAAAGGACCCCTACACTGCGTGTAGTTTGTTCATACAACCTTCTTCCACGGCATGGCCACACGCCCCGTGTACTCATCTCACACAGTAAGAAGTACACGGCACATGGAAAAGGTACACTGAGTGTACATCCAAAATTTATGAGCTTTCCCCATTTTCCATATTTTCTCAAAAATACTTACGGAAAAGAGAAAAGAGAAAACCCATACATCAAAAATAAGAACCGAGTTATTACACATGGGACCAATTTCTATGACCATATTACATTCCATTCTCTCTTATTAAGATGATGTGATATTAAAACATTTTACGATGTAGGTCTTTCGACCATAGTTTTTTTATCCTTATATTACTGAGATCAAGTTTAAATTGATATGAATCAATTTACTTAATGCGGGGATAATGTAACAACCAAACATATAGGTTATGTATACTATATCCGGTTGAGATTATGAAATCTGACACCAAGCATGTAAGGGAACATAATACCCTAATACTTTAAAATATATTTACTATTTTTAATAGATATGATATATTATATGATTTTTATGGAACACAACACCATGAGTAAAAATGGAATATATTAACTTGATATATTAAAATATAAAATAAATATGATATTTTCTATATCTTTTAATGCACACAACACTACCATATCTTGAATATCAGGCAAGAGGGACCTTCCTCGATAGCTTTTATTAAACACAAGACCGAGTTTCACCAAATAACAATGTTTTATTAAAATATTGTTTTTAAAATAATATGATATAAAATTGAAATTGAATAATTATTTATTGATAGGAATAACTGACTTATAAATATTATTTATTACACCAATATAAAAATAATTCATTGGTTATAAATTAATTAGAATGAATATAAAATAAAATATTATTATTTTCACAAAGTTTCTTTGCGATAATAGATTTAATTAATTACAATTATTGGGGGTTATTAATGAAATATATATGTATATATATATTATATTCAATATAATATTTTTTAATTTCATGTAATATAATTTCTATGAATGAGATAAGAAGAAATAAAATATTACACCTAAACCATATATTTTTAAAAAGGCAATTTTACCACCTTTTATTGGAGAACCCAATTTAAATCACAATTTTGACAAATTAATATATTTTATATGTCAATATAAACTTTATAATTTAAATAGAAACATAAAAATTTGTTCAGGGTTATTTTTGAATATTTTTCTTAAGTATTTCATTTTTTAATGAATAGTTAAAAATACTAAATTTTTGTTCAAAAATGCGTTTTCAGATAATTTTTTTTATAAGAATGAATTTTACTTTTAATTTTTTTAAATGATTAATTTTATAATATTTTTATCAATAAATAGAATTTATATATTTTAAATAATTTTCACATTTAAATTGATTAAAAAACATTGGTAACATTTAAATATTTTTATCAAAAAAACCTCCATGGTCGTCCCGCCTGTAGGATAAATTTTAAATTAATTTCTACCACTTTAGTGCCTACAATTTGAAAAATTTGACAACATATTTATAATATTAATAATTTATAATTTATAATAATACTGAATTTTTCTTTGACTAAAAATTTCACTCAATGTCTTTAACATTAATTACAATTATTATGGGAAATTTTCACTTAATTAAGAACTAAACCGTTAACATTAGGGCCCCAATTGACATAGAAACATATCCAACTGTACTTTTATGGCCATAATTTAGACATAAATCATACATTTGTGAGTTTGGTTGATTTTTATTTCTTTTTTTATTGTAAAAATGTGGGTTCACCTAACTTATATTAAAAAAATACCAATTGAGTCCTTTTTCTCCCTTATGAAAGGCCACCACATTACCCCATTCTTCACACCTCTCTAAACAATTATATTTGTCCCTGACCTAACCTTATATATTACCAACATCCCTCACCTAATCCTCAATTCCTCTATTAATGCATAATGACTTTCAATGAATCCTTTTTGTACAAACAAAAAGTTTGTACCTGATTTAGATGTATGATCTTCTCTCAAGATTTTAATTTTTTCCCATTCTCCACTCCCTACTATAATTATTCTAATATTATATAACAAAATAATTATCCTAAATTCTAAAATGTATTTATGTATGGGGATCTACCTATACTTACATGGACCACCATTTAATGAGTAACAAACAAATAGTTTCTATGTATGGTGAACTTCTTTCTCATGAAATGATGATTTTTAATTTTTTTGCGCACCAATCATGGTGTCCATTATCATAGAAATTATATTCATGTATGATATATGAGATATTTTTAATTTCTTTAGGAATAATTTTTTTATTTAGAACATACAATTAAGCTTTCTATCTTGTGTAAATATGATAATTTCATTTGAGAATGTGTGGACTACCGCCCCTCAATGTGATATGACTCGTCTATGCCCTTCATGAAGAATATAAAATATGTTTTCAATAAACAATATGTAAAAAATATAAAATATTCAGATTAATGTAATTATAATATGTTTGTGTGTGTGTGTTTGTTTCATTTAGTTTTAATTATTTTAATAAACTAATAAAATAACAGTTGTGGTCATGCGTACGTACGACCTACTGTCCCCATGAATGGTGCACTCCATTGATAATATCAAAGTATAATGGACTACTATAAATAAATATATATTGGTTATATATGATAATTAATCCATGTTTTACATTCTTTATATGACGAAACCATGATCTAATAAATGATAACAACAAATAACTTGTTTAATCTTACTCAAGCAAACCTGGAAATTGACACCTGAAATAGTGAAATTATTGAAAGACTGTAAACAAAAGGGTAAAAAAGATTATAAAGAATAAATATATGATATTATAAAAATTAATATAGTTTTGGTAAAATTTATTAACCTATTCCAAACCACCATATGGGATGATAAATAACACATTAAAAAATTAAGGTTATGGTAAGTGAATTTATTCTCAAATTACATTCCATTGAGACATATTTGTTATTATGCACAAATTCACTTTAATTTGGTGTGTATTCTTCCTCTGTAATTTTATCCAATGAATCCACTTATATTCATGATATTATAAGTTTCATTTAAATTTCATACAATCTGGATATTTTGATTCAAATGTTTCAAAGTGTTATGGGACAATTTGAAATGTCTAATGATTATTCTCCTCAAGAATTTTCTTAATGATAAAATTTATAATCACACTTTCTTTGGTGATTATTTTTCATTTTAAATTTACTCAAAGATAAATTTTTTAATATTATTGATATTATTATTTCCTAAACCATATATCATTTCACAAATGATGTTTTTATTGAGAGTTATTCGATTGACTGTGGAATTATTGGTACATCTATATCTTTAATTCAATATGGATATTTGATAAGGAATAAAGTCTGTTGTGAAAATAAATTATTTTATATTAGAAATGATATGAAATTACAATGACTGTTGGATCCATGACATTATATATCTCCTCAATCCATCAAACGGTTCTCATTTGATGATTAATTTAGCCCAAATAAACAGGTTTCAACCTGTAGTTTTATATTTTCTGGAGGATGGATCTTGAGAGTATAGGTCCTCACGTGCCTTTGAAATTCAATCCAATAATTAAGAATTTAATTCTTAGATATTTAATTTATTATTCATCCTTGATATTTTTCATTGACATACATATACATACATTTCATTTTCTGTACATTAATTTAGTGGAATGTGTTTCAGTTTCATACCTTACCATATTGAATTTTCCTTATCTATGTATTTAGATGGAATATTTTATCAGTTATTTACCTTTCCATGTTGGACTATTTTCATTTATACATTATTACTTCAACTTTACCTACCCCTACAGGGAATTTAAAATCACCCTTATTATGTTTCATTCCCCTATATTATGGATAATAAATAATTGAATACGTATTCAAGGATAATGTTTATTTCATTTTATTTGGTATCATGTTTTTATTTTCTATTTCCTAATGTATTATCAGTGTCCTGAATTTAATATGGAATTCCCAGAAAACAAAACAAATCATACCTTCATGATTTTATACATTGTAATCATCCCAATGTAATAAATTAAATCACCGAATCAAGGTTTATGGGGTTGGGGTGTTACAATATAAGTGTTGATGACAGGATGTCTACAATAATTAGTGCATTATTCTTGAGGAAAATATTTATATATAATCACATAAATATTTAAATTTTAGTTACATTAATTAAAATCGAAGTGGAATATGTCCATGTCACTTAGTACTATCATAGTTGATATGAATTGGAAATATACATCCATGATTCAAAGTGGAAGTCAATTTTTTATTAATTAAGGGATATGGAAATTAGAGTGTGATCTATCATTGAAAGAGCCTAGTTAAAAACTCTTAATTTCAGAACACATATACCTAGTACTAATTTATGTGGTAAATGGTTTAGAATGTATTGTAAAATTTATAGTTTGATCCTACAAATGAGTTAGTAGAATACATCTATAACAAGATTTTGAAGACAAATAATCATTTCAAATGTCTATTTTGATAATAGGAACTGAACTATATTATTTATTGTTTTAAAGTATATTGATTTCTACATTTTTTTTCTTTGGATTTTTTGGAAGAGGGGTAGAAAAAAACACAAATTCAATGAATAAATTTTTCCCTGGGGGGGGGGGGGGGGTAATGTATTTATGAGTGTTCTAAAAGTGAAAGAAATTAATCCAATGAGTAAATAATTATAAAACAATTTATGATTATGTGCCCAGAATGATTTTTTCATCCATATATAAGAATACTTTTTGAAATATTGGACAATAAGTTGATGTATAAAAATTAGTTACTTGAAAGTGGATGTGAAAAACACTAATGAGTTACTTTTACATTATTATTTAATGTTCCTATTTTATACCCCTAGTTTTCTTACATATACTTGAACTGATTGAACGATAATTCATTATCAATTTGAAAATGTGATTTATGTTTTGTATTTGATAATAAAATATAAATGTTGTGATTGTTGAGATTAAGATAATTTTTATGGTTAAAGGAAACTCCAACATATATTTGTGTTCAAAGGGAATTTGATGAAGTGGAGTGGAGTGGAGTAGAAGTGATTATTTTTATTGATATTTTCATTTTTCATTAAAATAAAAAAAATGAGAAAATTAATAGCATTCATTACCATGTAAATATCAGGGTTTTAGTTAACATTATGATGGTTTCAATTGTTGTAATTGATCAGAAAATAACATTCATTGGACTTTTTAATGTGGGGAAGATTTCTCACAACAAATTTAGTCATCACATTGGAATTTTTTAAATAAGAATTAATTTTATTGAAGATAAATTGGTTCATTACATAATTAGTTTCAATAACCAGTGAATTTTTTTTTGAAATATAATTATGTTTGACCTAATAATTTTTAACATTATGACCCCACATTAATGGATAATCCATGATATTTCAATTACACACTTGTTAGTGTGGGTAATAATAATGTGTCGTGAGGGGGCTTGTTTCATCAAGCTATATCAAAACACATCATATTATATATGAACACGTTGTTTTGATTATTATGTATATTAATATATTCTAGTTATTATTACTCAATGGATATTGGTCACGCTGAAATACTCTTAGAGTATAATTTGTTTTTTGAGCTGTTATCTAAAAATTGCATGTGTTTCACTATAAAAACACTTTTAATTGCATTATATGTGGTAAAATCATTTGTTCATGTTTTTTGATAAATTGGATCATTAAGGAACCCAATAGATACATAACCATTAAATTGTAAGTCCTAATCATATATCAAGGTCCACTAGAAAGTTATCATTGATCCAAAGACTCAAAAAAGAAGATGGAGACGTTGATAATGGATGTTTTTATTTATATTTGAATTTGAAATTAAAAATTTAATAGATTATATAATGAAAAACATGGTTTCTTTATTATATAGTGTGTATAATAATAAATAAAATATATGAGTTGAATAAATTTTGAGTAAGATACTGGAAGGGGAGGAAGAAGAAACGTAATAATTTGAAATAGTATTCATCAATTTTATTCCTAAAGTACAAATACACAGAATAAAAATTTTGAACAATCTATTAAATTTGATTTTGATGACTATGTATTATGGTTTTAAGTTATTACATTTTCTAATTTATTTTAGTTTTTTGTATTTATATTTATTAAATATTAATCAATATAGAAATATTGAATGTATTGGGTGTTCATAGATTATTTTCACACATAGTTTGAATACATGATCAATGTTTGATGAAAAAAAGAGGAGTACCTGCTCTTCACCATAAATGTATAGTCTCTTGGTATATATTGAAAATGATATTAATTTTATCATTAATTATTATACTGAATAACTATATGGTATAATAGTAAATCAATTGGAAAATATTTTTATGTAACATGATATTTATCTTTATCCCTTCTTATTGTATCCATGATGGTAATTTTTGTGGGTTATGTGATCTCTTGTTTTTTTGGAACATTAAAAAGATACAAAAAATTTTGTAATAAGGACCATTTAATTTTTTTTCTTATTATGTTTTTTTCCTTTGGTGTATGAATGCTGATTTCAGCGATTAATATCATCAAAATTCATTAATCATAATGAAATAAATTTTTAATAACATTCATGTTGGACACATTTAGTGGCGATGAATGTTTTTTAGTGTTGCAACATAAAATAGAGTGATATAATAACTTATCCCCCCCACTATTTATCATTGAGGATCCTGGTATAAATTCTAATCTAGGTATCTAGTATACATCATATCCATACATAACATTATGAACCAATATATCCACATCATGTCCATTCATAATTATTTCATAAATATTTACCTAATTAATTGTAGGGATATATAATTCTATGTTCACCCTTCGTGTAATTATTTCTCAATTCATATATGTTCCATAAAAATATGGTCAAATAGATAAATCTATGAAAATTAAAGCATGAATAAACCATAGAAGTAAAACATAAATTAAAAATAAATAATGTGGTTATTTATATAAATACTTGTCAATTTGAATAATGAAATATTTGGTATTTATGCTAAATGAAATAAAATATTATTTTGTCACGTTTGTAAATTTACCAAAATTAGAATATAGTATAGATATCATGGTGGATATCGGTCAATAAAAAGAGTGTAGGGTATTAGTAATGGAATGTGTAAGATACTTTGTCTATAATGTTGTTAAATATTTATGATGAATTATAATTTTTTTTAATAAAGGTTCACATTTTAAATTGAATTTTAGTTTTCCCAAAAGATAGTTGGAATGTATAAGGAGATGTATTTTGTAAATATCTGAATATTGTAAGGGGTTTTGGGGACTCAAGGAAGAGGATGAGGAAACCTAGAGTAGTTAGGGCCTGATTTGTGGTATTTCATCTAATAAGAAGCCGCTGGCGAACTTGGGGACCAATAGTGAATAGATTATGTTCTAAAATGGGGGAAATGGCATCCCTTATCCACTATTTTTAGATTGGTAATCCCACATCTCCAAATTTGTTATTGTTCTCTACCATGGGTTCTTCTCGGATTTTAGTTCCTCATTCACCCATGGTTTGGGGTTTAATTTGATAGTTATTATTGGTGATTAATGGTAAATATTCAATTCTGATGGCCTCCATTGATCTCCTCCTTATTTTTTACTCTAATATCATCTTTTATTTTTTTATATTACTCCACCAAACCTTATGTGGGGCTTCCATTATTTCTTGGGAGAGGGTGTCTTTTAATCCAATCTCCCCACATCATCTCATCATTTTGGTAAAGGTACATCATTTTTTATGTTGTAACAATGCTCCTTATGGGAGATATTGAGGACATAACCAATGGTTTATGTAGAATGTCAACTCAAATGTGTCAATAATCCCCCAAAATGGATGGGTTTATAAATTACAAAACATTCTCTAAAAAATAGTGTTATATGATGGTCGTTTGGGTGGCATAACGAAAACCTCATGCAAGGTTTTATTACCTTCTCATAATGTAAGTTGAGTATGGATATAAGGACCCAGCCTTAAAACATTACATAATCTTGAATTAAATGAATTATTCACATTGAGGATCTTTTTAGGTTTAGAGTTTTATAGAATTAGTACATAACTATTACATCTCAAAGATTACAAGGTAAACACATCTACTTACTTTCCATTTTTTCACAAAATATAAACTCTTGACCAAAAGAGTCATGTCTAGTTCCATGTTTTAGACATCATGACATTTCCTTGATCCTATCCTTGACCGTATTCCACTTTAAGTCACGTGGAAAACATTTCAAAAACATGGGATGAGCACAAAAAGCTCAGTAAGGGATATAAAAATAAGGAAAGGAAACATTAGTCCGCGTATACATAAGAATCAATGAAAACACGCTTTACTCATAAAAACATAAGCACTTTAACATACCTCAAGAAATCATATGATTTATGAATAAATCATAGAAATAATAAGACGTAAAGGTAACTTAAGGAATACATAACATTATTACGTAGGGAGTAACACTCATGGTTACGTTTAGAATACCCATTACAGTATATTCCCTAAATTTCTTCAGATAAACCTTCGATTTTAACTCCTTCTCATTACACAATGCATTGAAGAGCTATCTCGGGCTCACCCGCCCTTTGTTTATCATGAAACCACCCGATTTCAAAAATATTCCCCAATAACCATAACATAATCATAACACTTAAACCATGCATAAAAGAAACATAAAATTTCCACATTTCAATAACAAGATATCACATCATGATATTATCATAAATAAAAACATCTAATAAAATCATTAAAACTCTATGAGAGAAAAATCCATTTATACTTTGAAAATATTAAAAGAAGACATTTAGAAGAGATTTTAGAATCAATGTGTCCCATACCACTTTGAAACTTTTGAAAGGCTTTTAAAACATTTTTTTCTATATAAATAAATCCTTAAAACCATTTTTAAAACATGGACATGGATGATAAATGTTTAAGAGAATAAATCTTTATAACCAATTAAAACAATGTTTTAATAAAAGAGTCCTTTTCCATTTTGAACAGTTAAATTATAAGCCACATGAAAGTATCCCATTTTCAAAACATTCAAATGACTTTAGTATAGACATAATATGGATATGGAAAGTCAAAGGGGCTGTATAGACACTTTATAAAAGAATAAAAGTTGATATCATTAAGGAATATCTTATTGATAAGAAATTTAGTGTAATCCCAATCAAGGATCATTCCATTAGAGAAAGGATAATGAAATGACATAATTATGTGTGACAAATATAAATACACTAAATATAAGTGGATAATCAGTGTAAAACAATCAGATTTCATCCACACATGTTCATATCATGACATAATCAGGAATTATAGGTTTAACACAAATAATTGGAATTGGGTTAAGAAGTTCCTTTGAAAAAATTCGATATCCTAATGTTGTCACATCAAATTTTAGAAAAAGAGTTGATGAGAGAGATAAAGTGTATCTCATAACTTGGACATAAAATTTACCGCAATAAGGATATATATGAACATGTCCCAACATAGGAATATGTAATTTCAAATACAAAACAAAAAGAAGTCTTTTAAAAATAGTACGGTGAAAGGTTCCCTTACCGAGTTGGGTAACTTTCAAAACATACTCCCCATGAATGAATGACTATAAAACATTTATGTAAATACTCATAAACGAAAGTAAATTACACAAATAGTAGAATAATTTGTAGTAAATACACCACTTAATGGAAATGGTGGAAACTGTAGCATAAATCTCGTGAGAAAAAAAGTGAGATGAAAATTCCCTTACGAAAACTCAGTAGCCTAATGGTGCCACTTAAAACATCCAAAAATTGATTTATGAGATCAAATAGGGTCTCTTCATAATATGAACATAAAAAGTGCATATTGATTAATATAAAAGAACATCCCCAAACATAAGAAATGTGAGATTAAAATAAATGACATAAAAGAGAGTACTTAAAAAGAAAGAGAGAGGTAGGATCCATTACCTCAAGTCCGACTTGTCTTGTTCGTTTCATTATATTCCAGAATAATAAACTAGAGTTAATTTATAATTTCTTAAGAACCTTTATTCAAGTTCATTATTCATTTTATATCACTTATTACCATGTTATGAACATTATGTAATTATTTAACTTAATAACGGTCGTTTTGGTGTTCATTGGTACTTGAGTCAAAAATAAACATCTTATAATTACAAGTTTTTCATGTGGTAAAATATCCATTATATCCAAAATTATATTCATGATTTAGATATCATATATATTGTAACACCCCAAGATTTCATAGTGTGTTATTTCTTCAAAATAATTAAATAACTTGCACTACACGCAACACCGAGTTCAATCACACCATGACTTACAAAAATAAGCCATTCAAAAGCAGTTATGAATAGTATTATCTAAATTTTAAACTTTATATAATCCTTATAATTTTAGAATCCATATTATGAGTTTCTTTGATATAATGCAAGAACAAATTCATTTTCAGTATTGCACTTTTATCAACTTTTAATAGTGAACCCTTTTTAAATACAATATTTTAAACATATTGACTAAATGGGGACATCAAAAAAATTTAAAATGAAACATCCCAAGCTTCCACGGTACGCTTTCCTTTGAATAATACAGTAGCGTGTGTTATACGCAACTTCGAGTTTTAACACACACCACAACCGATTAAACTAGCCGTTGTGAATAGTAATACCTAATTTTTGAAATCATATATATTTTATATTTCAAAATGGACTTCATTTTTGGATTCAGAATATCGAAATTAGCCTAGGGTGAAATTTTGGTACATTTCGGATAACTTTCATATTTTGATGAATAGTGAAAATTTCTAAATTTTAATTAAAAACAACTTTTTTAATCAAAATAATTAATAGTGATAAATTATGAATTTTAGTGGTTTTAAAGTATATTTAGAATATATTTTTACCATTTAATATAATGTTGGTCATTGGACATAATTTTACAATTAAACCGAACATAAACAAGTGTCAATCTTTTGATAGTTATTATCTCTTAAAAACACGCTTTTTGTTTTGACAGCGGGAATTAATTTTAAATTAATTTCTGCCACTTCTGTGTTTTGAATTTAGGAAAATGGATTCCATATTTGGAATCAGGATGTTCAAATTGTGTAAATAGGTAACTTTTATTTTTAGACATTTTGAAAAGTTACTGTGGTAAATATTTTATTTACCATGGTTAAAGGGTAAATCCGGTAAATAAGGGTTAAAAAAATAATATTATAATAATACTAAATTACCCTAAAACGTGTCTTAACCCTATTGGTTGATACATGGTCGACCATGGGCATCTTTGGGTCTATTTTGGGACTCCATGGATCCACTTGTAAGTGATAATGACACATTATATTAGTAAAGTTAAAATAAAAATAAAAATGGCATAAGCTTACATCTTTTAGAAGAACAATTTTTACATAGGGTTATACATGTTGGATTTTCGATTATAAATATTCATTAGAAAGATAAAAAGATTTCCAACATAATGATGTTTTATTTATAATTTTTAGACATTATATAATTTATTTTATTTATGACACAATGATGATGCAGTAATTACTAAAATAGTAAAAAAATTAAAATAATTGACCTTATAAATACCCAAATAATTATAATATGAAACTTTTAATGAATTAAACTAATTTTCTATGATAATATGATATATTATGATTGATTTAATTGACTTTGTTCGAAGTAATCAATCTGTTAGGAGTTTCACAAAAATCAACTATTGAATAGTGTCAAAATTGACATAAAAGAGTTCTTAAAACAAATATTATATTATTAATTGATATTAAATTTCTAAAAATCTAAGGTTCGGCCAAGAGACTTATATTATGATAGGTTCCTCATTACTGGACCACTTGGGGGTCGCTTGGATGTATATAGTAAGTTTATTAACCATATTATATAAAAATACAAAGAGACATTGTAAAAGTGAAACTAATTAACTTAGAGTTAATACTTAAAGATAAGGTTAATATAAGTACCCAAACCTGTCTAAATTCTATTGGTTGAGTGGTTTTCGACCTATCCCCACCTTAACCTTTGAATAGTCAACTTTGGAGCCATTAGAAACCGAATATGAATTTATTATAAATTAATATTTCTAGCTTTTCCAAAGGTGCCCCTCACCCCTCTTATAAAAGGGCACTCCTCCTTCTCATTTCTTCACACCTCTCAAGCCACTTGGCTCGTCCAAACTCTGCCCAACTAAGCTCCCCACATCCCTCTCCTCCTCCTTGAAGCTTCCCCTTAGGAAGAAAGCATTTCAAGAAGTCCTTTGGTTCCAACCAAAGTGAGTTACCTAAATTAAAGGTAACGATTTCTCTTAAATTATTTTCATTTATTTTGCTTCTCCAACCCCATAAATCTTTTTATTTCCTTTATTTTGTAACAACACCAGTATCATCAATATACTAGGATGTTTTTATAAGAAGGATTCAAACTACACATACACACAACTCCATCTAATGGATGATGAACATAATGTTTCTGTGGATGGCAAACTAACGCCTCACGAAACGATGATTGTTCAAATACATCTTACCACCTCTCATGGTGGCCATTATGATGGAACTATAATTAAATATGATATTAATGATATATATTTTATATATAATCTTCTGTAATTCCATTTTATTTCATACCATTATTCGTTTCATGTTGTATATATATACGATAATTTCATTTGAGGAAGTGCGGACTACCGCCCCCTTAAAATGATATGACTCGTTCATACCACACTTGGAACGTATAAAGGATGGTGTTAATGAACTTAAGTAACATATATAAAATATTATATTATACTGGAATAGTAATATACCTATGTATCATTTGGATTCGATTCTTTTAAAATAAAAATTAAATGGAAGTAGCGTTCGTGCGTACGTACGGACTACCGTCTCCACGAACGCGATGAGATTCATTCTCCATCGTATCCATTCAAGTATAATTATCATTTAATGATTTAAAAATGATGTTTAAGGACTTGATATCATTCTGGATATGAATAAGATACAACAAACATGACTTATGTAACAAAACATATAAAAGAAAATGAGTAAGTTAACACCCGAAACGACGATAATTCTAAGATATTATTAACAAATCAATGTTAAAAGATCATATATGATATCATATTAATATATATGATTCTTGTATAATTTAATAACAATTACTTCACCATTATACAGGAGGTTAACCTACCCCAACCAAGGAAAAGTACAAGGTAAGGGTTATTTCACAATCTCTTCCTTATCCGAGGTTGTTTATACGTAATAATCTACTGGGATATCTTTATCTTCCACATCCATGTTTCTTAAAAATGTATTTCAAAACATTTTTACTATTTACCAGAATATGGGTTAAAGTCATTTATACCCTTGTTTGACTTTTTATAAGAGGTTTATAATGGAATCTTTCCGTCGTTTTCAAAACAAGGTCCTTTTTAACCTTTTCGACAGAATTGAGGTAAGAATGTTTTTTTTAACTTATACGGCGGGTGCGGTTATTTTACGCCGTTATAAAATCGTCAAAGCTTTCCTTACAAGCTTACAAGAATATTTTCAAGAAAATGTTTTATTTTATATGGCTCTTAAATGATTTCAAAAATAGAAAGAGATATTTCTCTAAAAAGTGTTTTGATTTCATCTACGTCAACATCCTTTAATGGATTTTACGCTTATTTGAAGTTGATTTATTATAATACAAAACTTCTATATTGTATTGAAGGTTTTGTGATATTTTTGACTGTGGATGTGCTATTTTATACCATTCATAGTTTATGGTGAAACTATTGACATTTCGTATGCTAGTTTTAATCCGAATTTTTATGTTATATTTCAAACTTTTCTTCGGATGAATGTGCTAAACAAGTATGTTCCGGGTTGGGGACCGGTAAAAGTAAGCCCTCCAGGTTGGGGACTGGTAAAAGTAAGCCCTCCAGGTTGGGGACTGGTTAAAGTAAGCCCTCCAGGTTAGGGACTGGTAAAAGTATGCCCTCCGGGTTGGTGTCCGGTTATTAGAGGCACTCCGGGTTGGTGTCCGGTTATTAGAGGCACTCCGGGTTGGTGTCCGGTTATTAGAGGCACTCCGGGTTGGGTTCCGGTTAGAAGTAACCCCTAGGTCTTGGGATGAGGCCTAGACAATGAAATTAACGTTTGGCATTATGCATTCCAACATTATGAAAGTGGTTATTGATATTGCATGTGATTATTCGATTAGTAGAATATCCATGTGAACAAGTAAATGGCATTATTTCATTTTACTTTTGCCATACTATGTTGAAGTTCAATTTTTAAAAGGATTTTGTTTTAGTAATTCATTGCCTTAAATGTTTATGCTTATTTTGAATGTTCCGCTATATTGTTATCCTTACTGGGCATTTGAGCTCACCCCTTTTCTATGTTTTATTTTTCCCAGGAAGTGAAGAAGTAAATTATGAATGACCTGCAGGGATTTTATGAGGGGATAATAGTGTGGTCTATTGAGACATTATGTTGTTGTAGTAGTTTTTCATTTTATAATGTAATGTAAAACTTATGAATTTATCTGGCATTTTCCAAGGCTACTAAACCAATCGGTCTTTCGAGATTTGATCTTTCTTATGATCATGCCAATGTTATGTAATAATGCACCGACTCTGGGTAGCTGGGGTCGGGGCGTTACAGTTGGTATCAGAGGAAGTTTAGTACAAACCTTGGAAGCTAGATTTAGATAAACTCTGATTAGAGCACGTAGACCTAAGATGAACTTTGAGGATTAGTATAGAAGAACTTCCTAGAATTTTGGTATTGTAAAGATTTTGTGAGTTTTCCGAGCAATACATCCCTGTCTGGATACGAGCAGGTAGAGGCGGCTCTGGCACAGATGTACCTAGGGGTAAAACCCGAAAACACCGCTTTGAGCTAGACTCAAACGGGAACTGGTGCACGACAACGGGCCTTGCTGCACTCTTGGTTACGACACTCCCGGGGGATATGCTTAGGATAACTCTCATTTTCTTTACAAATCATTTTGAAGGGATTATGAGTATATACTTCCTCAAAGAAAACATTCTTATGATTATGGATTATATCCATAAATAGTTCAATTTATGTCAAGTGTTTTATAAGTATGGGATTATGTATTTTGATTCATAAACTGATCTAGTTTATGCCATTGTTTAGAAATGGCGCCCAGTAGAAGGAATGAGAACTCCAGAAATACACATGATTCAAAGAGAAGGAAGGATCATATCTTTCATGGTCTTAAGCTATAATTTATAAGAGAAATAGTCACCCATGTATTATCATCATATGAAGAAATAATATCATGTGTTGATAAGATAAGTAAAGAGTTTACTGAGTCCTATGCCTTTGAAGGGAAGCAAGAGAAGAAAAGGCTGGAAGAGAGAAAGATGGATAAAGGGAAGAGGGAAAAGAATAATTTTCCCATATGTGGTAACTGTGGAAAGAAACACCCTGGAACTTGCCTGAAAGGAATGAGAGTTTGTTATAAGTGTGGAGGAAAAGGGCACAAAGTACGTGACTGCAAGGGTGAGAAAATGGTTTTAAATGTACAATGCTTCATTTGCAAGGAGTTTGGACACTACGCGAACCTATGTCCCAGTCATCAGACTATGCCGCAAATGATGCTATTGGATAATAATCAAGTTATGATACTACCACAGATGAAGAGGAATGATTAGAGTTCTTATGTTGATTATGTCAATTGAGTGTTGTATCAACAATGTACTTGTTATAATAATTATGGAGTATATAAGGATTGTACTGCAGTACTATTTCATTAAGGACTTGAGATTATGTGGAACAACGAAAAGTGACTCAATAGCAGGATAAATTTTTGGAAAATATATGGTTGAGAGAATGATAAACCATAATATAGTTCTGATACCGAAGTAGTGATTTTGGAATAATACATGATTGTTTTGGATAAATTATATTGGATATTCTTGACTACCTTCGAACTGATTAATGATTTGTATATTCCATCATTTTTGGGGTTTAAAACATTTTTGGATTAATGAAGTATATCCAGCTTTCTATATGGAATAAGGGAGCATGAATGTAATCAATAAGGAATATGGTAATTCAGGATGTTTCAGAATACATGATGAAGGTATTCATATGATATTACGGGGTAAAAAGGTTCTACATTATGTTTACCTTACTTATAAATGTTGGACTGTGAGTCTGGATAGAAGTATTTTGGATAGTTCTAGTTTGGATTATTTTGGATTACCATAAAAGGAAAAACCGGAGGTTGGGCGGTAACCCGTCGCGTCCGGCAAGGCTGCGAGACTTGAACCCGAAACTGAAGGGCGACAAGGGTGTATCACCTACCACTGGCCCACGAGATGTCCTGGATTAAATAATTTAGTTTTTATTAAAAGATCTGGTATATGAATTATAAATTCATTTATTTTGGAACCCTGTATAAATTTTTTTTTACGTTCTATTATCTCTTAGAGTGAAAGATGAGTTTGTGGTAGAGATTTATTATTAGATAAAACTCTAATTATAAAGTTAGTATATCTCCCTATGATCTTAGACAAACTCATAAATAAATTCCTCAACATTAATAAAATGAACTTAGAACAAAAATGTTGTCCTAGATGGTACCTTAAATCATCACTAATTTATGGCTTTAGGATTGTTGGCCTTTTCATAGCCATGTTCTCTACCACTCTCAATCAGATAATTGATGGTTAGATTTCTCCTCCATATCCATATTTTCCTACATGGAACCCTAGTATGTGTTATTTTCATTAATCTTCATACTTTCCACTCTTTATTTTAAATAGAGGCCTCATTAATTCATTTTTCGATGTGGGATTTCAACTAAGATATTTTGAAACGTCAAAAATGTGTTATCCCAATACCCTATGTTTTGTTGAACCGATGGTATTTCAAATCATCATAGATTGATGAGTTTAAGAACCTCAATTTTACACTTGTTTGTGATTGATGACCTCAATCACTACCTATAAATATTTACGTTTTTCCTCCAATTATATGTCTCTAATTGCCACCAATGTTCTCCTAATCGAGATCATAATTTGGTGGTGACCCTTTCATTTCTCTTTTCCTCATATTAAGACTAAATTTTAGTAACCCAATTTCCAATGTGGGTTTTCCCGCAAATATATTTTCTATTTTCAACCTTTTATTTTTGAAGAATTATTTCAAATTGCGAGGACGCAATTTATTGAAGGAGGGGAGAATGTAACACCCCAAGATTTCATAGTGTGTTATTTCTTCAAAATAATTAAATAACTTGCACTACACGCAACACCGAGTTCAATCACACCATGACTTACAAAAATAAGCCATTCAAAAGCGGTTATGAATAGTATTATCTAAATTTTAAACTTTATATAATCCTTATAATTTTAGAATCCATATTATGAGTTTCTTTGATATAATGCAAGAACAAATTCATTTTCAGTATTGCACTTTTATCAACTTTTAATAGTGAACCCTTTTTAAATACAATATTTTAAACATATTGACTAAATGGGGACATCAAAAAAATTTAAAATGAAACATCCCAAGCTTCCACGGTACGCTTTCCTTTGAATAATACAGTAGCGTGTGTTATACGCAACTTCGAGTTTTAACACACACCACAACCGATTAAACTAGCCGTTGTGAATAGTAATACCTAATTTTTGAAATCATATATATTTTATATTTCAAAATGGACTTCATTTTTGGATTCAGAATATCGAAATTAGCCTAGGGTGAAATTTTGGTACATTTCGGATAACTTTCATATTCTGATGAATAGTGAAAATTTCTAAATTTTAATTAAAAACAACTTTTTTAATCAAAATAATTAATAGTGATAAATTATGAATTTTAGTGGTTTTAAAGTATATTTAGAATATATTTTTAACATTTAATATAATGTTGGTCATTGGACATAATTTTACAATTAAACCGAACATAAACAAGTGTCAATCTTTTGATAGTTATTATCTCTTAAAAACACGCTTTTTGTTTTGACAGCGGGAATTAATTTTAAATTAATTTCTGCCACTTATGTGTTTTGAATTTAGGAAAATGGATTCCATATTTGGAATCAGGATGTTCAAATTGTGTAAATAGGTAACTTTTATTTTTAGACATTTTGAAAAGTTACTGTGGTAAATATTTTATTTACCATGGTTAAAGGGTAAATCCGGTAAATAAGGGTTAAAAAAATAATATTATAATAATACTAAATTACCCTAAAACGTGTCTTAACCCTATTGGTTGATACATGGTCGACCATGGGCATCTTTGGGTCTATTTTGGGACTCCATGGATCCACTTGTAAGTGATAATGACACATTATATTAGTAAAGTTAAAATAAAAATAAAAATGGCATAAGCTTACATCTTTTAGAAGAACAATTTTTACATAGGGTTATACATGTTGGATTTTCGATTATAAATATTCATTAGAAATATAAAAAGATTTCCTACATAATTATGTTTTATTTATAATTTTTAGACATTAAATAATTTATTTTATTTATGACACAATGATGATGCAGTAATTACTAAAATAGTGAAAAAATTAAAATAATTGATCTTATAAATACCCAAATAATTATAATATGAAACTTTTAATGAATTAAACTAATTTTATATGATAATATGATATATTAGGATTGATTTAATTGACTTTTTTCGAAGTAATCAATCTGTTAGGAGTTTCACAAAAATCAACTATTGAATAGTGTCAAAATTGACATAAAAGAGTTCTTAAAACAAATATTATATTATTAATTGATATTAAATTTCTAAAAATCTAAGGTTCGGCCAAGAGACTTATATTATGATAGGTTCCTCATTACTGGACCACTTGGGGGTCGCTTGGATGTATATAGTAAGTTTATTAACCATATTATATAAAAATACAAAGAGACATTGTAAAAGTGAAACTAATTAACTTAGAGTTAATACTTAAAGATAAGGTTAATATAAGTACCCAAACCTGTCTAAATTCTATTGGTTGAGTGGTTTTCGACCTATCCCCACCTTAACCTTTGAATAGTCAACTTTGGAGCCATTAGAAACCGAATATGAATTTATTATAAATTAATATTTCTAGCTTTTCCAAAGGTGCCCCTCACCCCTCTTATAAAAGGGCACTCCTCCTTCTCATTTCTTCACACCTCTCAAGCCACTTGGCTCGTCCAAACTCTGCCCAACTAAGCTCCCCACATCCCTATCCTCCTCCTTGAAGCTTCCCCTTAGGAAGAAAGCATTTCAAGAAGTCTTTTGGTTCCAACCAAAGTGAGTTACCTAAATTAAAGGTAACGATTTCTCTTAAATTATTTTCATTTATTTTGCTTCTCCAACCCCATAAATCTTTTTATTTCCTTTATTTTGTAACAACACCAGTATCATCAATATACTAGTATGTTGTTATAAGAAGGATTCAAACTACACATACACACAACTCCATCTAATGGATGATGAACATAATGTTTCTGTGGATGGCAAACTAACGCCTCACGAAACGATGATTGTTCAAATACATCTTACCACCTCTCATGGTGGCCATTATGATGGAACTGTAATTAAATATGATATTAATGATATATATTTTATATATAATCTTCTGTAATTCCATTTTATTTCATACCATTATTCGTTTCATGTTGTATATATATACGATAATTTCATTTGAGGAAGTGCGGACTACCGCCCCCTTAAAATGATATGACTCGTTCATACCACACTTGGAACGTATAAAGGATGGTGTTAATGAACTTAAGTAACATATATAAAATATTATATTATACTGGAATAGTAATATACCTATGTATCATTTGGATTCGATTCTTTTAAAATAAAAATTAAATGGAAGTAGCGTTCGTGCGTACGTACGGACTACCGTCTCCACGAACGCGATGAGATTCATTCTCCATCGTATCCATTCAAGTATAATTATCATTTAATGATTTAAAAATGATGTTTAAGGACTTGATATCATTCTGGATATGAATAAGATACAACAAACATGACTTATGTAACAAAACATATAAAAGAAAATGAGTAAGTTAACACCCAAAACGACGATAATTCTAAGATATTATTAACAAATCAATGTTAAAAGATCATATATGATATCATATTAATATATATGATTCTTGTATAATTTAATAACAATTACTTCACCATTATACAGGAGGTTAACCTACCCCAACCAAGGAAAAGTACAAGGTAAGGGTTATTTCACAATCTCTTCCTTATCCGAGGTTGTTTATACGTAATAATCTACTGGGATATCTTTATCTTCCACATCCATGTTTCTTAAAAATGTATTTCAAAACATTTTTACTATTTACCAGAATATGGGTTAAAGTCATTTATACCCTTGTTTGACTTTTTATAAGAGGTTTATAATGGAATATTTCCGTCGTTTTCAAAACAAGGTCCTTTTTAACCTTTTCGACAGAATTGAGGTAAGAATGTTTTTTTTAACTTATACGGCGGGTGCGGTTATTTTACGCCGTTATAAAATCGTCAAAGCTTTCCTTACAAGCTTACAAGAATATTTTCAAGAAAATGTTTTATTTTATATGGCTCTTAAATGATTTCAAAAATAGAAAGAGATATTTCTCTAAAAAGTGTTTTGATTTCATCTACATCAACATCCTTTAATGGATTTTACGCTTATTTGAAGTTGATTTATTATAATACAAAACTTCTATATTGTATTGAAGGTTTTGTGATATTTTTGACTGTGGATGTGCTATTTTATACCATTCATAGTTTATGGTGAAACTATTGACATTTCGTATGCTAGTTTTAATCCGAATTTTTATGTTATATTTCAAACTTTTCTTCGGATGAATGTGCTAAACAAGTATGTTCCGGGTTGGGGACCGGTAAAAGTAAGCCCTCCAGGTTGGGGACTGGTAAAAGTAAGCCCTCCAGGTTGGGGACTGGTTAAAGTAAGCCCTCCAGGTTAGGGACTGGTAAAAGTATGCCCTCCGGGTTGGTGTCCGGTTATTAGAGGCACTCCGGGTTGGTGTCCGGTTATTAGAGGCACTCCGGGTTGGTGTCCGGTTATTAGAGGCACTCCGGGTTGGGTTCCGGTTAGAAGTAACCCCTAGGTCTTGGGATGAGGCCTAGACAATGAAATTAACGTTTGGCATTATGCATTCCAACATTATGAAAGTGGTTATTGATATTGCATGTGATTATTCGATTAGTAGAATATCCATGTGAACAAGTAAATGGCATTATTTCATTTTACTTTTGCCATACTATGTTGAAGTTCAATTTTTAAAAGGATTTTGTTTTAGTAATTCATTGCCTTAAATGTTTATGCTTATTTTGAATGTTCCGCTATATTGTTATCCTTACTGGGCATTTGAGCTCACCCCTTTTCTATGTTTTATTTTTCCCAGGAAGTGAAGAAGTAAATTATGAATGACCTGCAGGGATTTTATGAGGGGATAATAGTGTGGTCTATTGAGACATTATGTTGTTGTAGTAGTTTTTCATTTTATAATGTAATGTAAAACTTATGAATTTATCTGGCATTTTCCAAGGCTACTAAACCAATCGGTCTTTCGAGATTTGATCTTTCTTATGATCATGCCAATGTTATGTAATAATGCACCGACTCTGGGTAGCTGGGGTCGGGGCGTTACATATATAATATATATCTATTATATACTAGAGTTTATAATATTACATAACATTTAGTGGTAAGAAATGAAATGCATCGTTCATGGAGATGGTAAGCCGTACGTACGCATGAACGCTACTCTCATTTATATTTCATATTTAATGGAATTAAAACTAAATTATAGATATATATATCATAATTACAGTATTATATATATGTTATATAGGTCACATAAGTTCACTAATTTGATTTTTTATCCATTCCATGTATTGCATTAACGAGTCACATCACTTGAGGGGGCTGTAGTCCACACTTCCTCAAATGAAATTATCACATTTGCACAACATGAAAAGCATAATGGTATGTTTTAAATATAAAATAAATAAGTATAGAGAGGAAATAAATATAATATATATCATAAAAAAATATAGTTCCATCATAATGTCCACCATTAGAGGTGGTAGAATAAGATAGAACAATCATCGTTTCGTGAGGCAGTAATTTGTCATCCACAGAAACAGAATGTTATTTAACCATTAGACGGAGGTGTTTGTTAGTGTAGCTCGAATTCTTCTCATAAAAACATCCAAGTATATTAAAGATACTATTTTTGTTACAAAATATATTATTAAAAATAGTTTAGGGGATTGTAAAGAAAAATAAAACAAAATAACATAAGAGATGACATTACCTTTAAATCGGATCACTCTATTTGGTTTGTACCAAAAGGGTTTCTTGAAGAGAGTTCTGCCTATGGTAAGGCTTCTAGGATGAAGAGAGGGATGTGGAGAGATAAGATCTTCAGATCTTGGTCAATCCAAATGCGTGAGAGGTGTGGTTAAGGGGGAATAGGTGGGGGATTTTTATAAGAGGGAGGAGAGGAACTCTGGGAAAGTCATGAAAGGATACTTTATTATAAAATGATTTTTGGATATTAAAGGTCCCAGAATTATATATTTAAAGGATAAGATGATAATGGATCTAAATACACCCATCCAATGGGTTTTTGACAAGTGTATGTAATAGATTTTACATTATCTTTTCATTTTATTTAAATCATTCATTAATGAGGTAATCACTGCATCATCATGGTGTCATAAATAAATTAATTTATTTAATGTATAAAAATTATAAAACAAATATCATGATGTAGGAAATATTTTTATCTTTCTAATGAATATTTATAGTTGAAAATATTACTTTTATAACCCCATGTGAAAATTGTTTTAGTAAAACAATACGTGTTTGTGACACTTTTATTTTTACTTTAAATAAAAAGTTATTAAATTCATTTTCTTACCCAAGTGGGTACATGGGGTCTGCAAGTTGACCCATTTATTTTCTTGGTCATCCATGACTTATCCAATAATTGTAGGAAAATTGTAAAGGTAATTTCATATTATTATATCATTATATTTACATTAAATTTCACTAATTACATTTAATCGCGATTAATAAAACATAAAATTTACTATTCACCAAAAAATTATTTTAATTCCATTGAACCAAATTTTACATCCTAATGACAACATTTTATGTCAGATTTTTGAATCTAAAATCACAGAGGAGGTAAAATTTCATCTAAACGAAAAATCAGTTTTTTTAACTACCACTTAGTGGTTTCACTATTCATCAAAAATTGATGTTTTTAAGAAAAATACCAAAAATTCACCCTAAGATATATTTGATATTCCACATTCAAAAATGTTGTTCATTTTACCAAATTCTTAACATAAAATTTTCATTTATTATTTTTATAATTAATTCCCGTTGTCAAAACAAATAACGTGATTTTAGGAAACAATATCTATCAAAAGATTGACCCTTGTTTATGTCCAATTCCAAAGTGAAATTAATTCCAATGACCAAAATTGGATTAAATGGTAAAAATATATTTTAACTACAATTTAAATACAATTAAAAATATAATATATCCAAATAAATAAATTAGATTAAAAGGTGGTTGTGAATTAAAATACACCATTTTCACTAAAAATGATCTTTATCGGAAAAAGAACAAAAATTTACACAAAGTAAATTTAGATGTCTAGATTACTAAGAAGGATTTTATTTTGTCAAATATAACATATAAAATTTTCAAAAGTATATTTAAAAAGGGTTCTCCATCAAAAGGTGGTTAATCGACCTTTTAAAGAATATTAGAAGATTTATACTTAAAATTGGATTCATTTGCATTTTAAGCCTCTGACATTTATTTAGATAAATGAAAAAATATTTGACAAGCATATATAATCATTTGGAAGTTAGTTCTGTTCATTCTTGCATTTATAATGGCTAGGCGTTAACTACCATTTAAAATAATATTATTATATTATTAGTGTGCAACGTAAGATTTCAAAGAAACTCATTATTGTGTAATTGGAACACCATTGAACATAACAGTCCCTTTAAAGTAATATTAATATTATATTCACAAATATTAATAAATTTGAAAATGTCAAATTCTTTATTTACCTGGGATGTTACATCCTTCCCCCTTTTGGGAATTGCGTCCTCGCAATTTTAAAATTGGACCCGGAAACTTCATTAAAAGTCCTACATCGGAACAAGAGTCAGTAAAACTATTAATTTAAAATAGAGAAAGAGAAGTAAAAAAGGTCCCTCGAGTTAATCCATACTAGGATTCCATGAAAAAATGGATATGGAGGAGAAAACAAAGGGTCATCTTCTGATGGAGAGTGATAAAAAACATGATTAAGATAAAGTTAGCCCCAAGAAAATCACAAACTTATGATCGATTAAATGGTATGTGATTCCCCAGTAGGAAAAGTTAATAGACAAAATTTTTGTTTTCAGTTACTTTTAGATGAGGAATTTATTTATGAGCTTAACTAATTATTAAGGAAACATACTCACTTTTCATGTAGACTTTCATCTTTTACTATATTTCTAACACAAAATCATATTTTCTCCAAACGATGAGTATTTCAGGATGACTTTTTTATATTAAGAGTGTTATAATCAAAATTTAGAGAATCACCTAACCCACAAAAGATGAACAATATATTTACCATTTCATTAAACCATAACCAAACTATAAAATTATTCGTACAAGATCAGATAATACCCAAAAAGGATAATCCTTTATAAAAATAAATACTACATTTAATCTCCAAAATTTCTCCAACAAAACCCAATGTTTATCAAGGATCATTCAATAAACAGTTATCCATAAAATTTTTCAAAGTAATCCAAACTATGAATTAAACCCAAATCTTCGAGGGATTTAATCACATAGCCTTCCAAGATAAATCTTAACATTTATCTCCAAATAACATTAGCTACTCTTAATATATCATACTGAAAAGTAACTAACCTAATCACATATCCTCCATGATAGGATAATCATTTCCATAGATAACCCAAAATCAACTTATTACTGATTCATAAGATCGTATAACTAAAAAGAATTTTTCATACTAACCAGGGACTTCACGTAGTCTAGTGGTAGGCGATAAATACCAGTCGTACTTTGGTTGTGGGTTCGATTCCCACATCTTTGTCCGACGCAGCCGGTTATCACACGGTCTGTGTGTTGTCCTTTTTCCAAAACTATATAATTCATAAAATATTCCCCAAAAGAGATAAAATCATCAAAAATAACCATAACATAATTTAACCTCAAGTTTATCTCATGATTTTCATTTTTCATCATAACATACAGTAACCCATAATTACCTCAAAAGTAAGGATCATATAAACCCTAATGGTTACCATTATAATTATTAACTAAACTTCCCCATCAAGTTGGTTATCTCGTACATGATGCATTATAAAACTCACCAAGGTTCAAGTGGTTAATCATGACTCCTGATATTTGGTTGAGAAAAACCACAAGAGTTCTCATTGCATCTCCCATATCATTAAGTAGTTATTTCAGAAAACTGTCACTGTTTTCTTCACATCCACTGTCACTTTGGTGCCTTCTAGATCCTGCCATTTAATAAATCCAAAAATGTCAGTTTGATTATATCATTAGAATCATCATATAATAATATGATAAAATTATTCATTTTATCAAAAACTCATTCAATTTATCTAAAACTTTGACTCTTTCTGAAATCCTAACTATTATGGTAATGTCACTTATGTTTAAAGAATACCCTAACATCTAAAGATATCTAAACCGAACTCTGATTAAACCTATAAGGACCCAACCTTAAAAAATTACATAATCTTGAATTAAATGAATAATTCACATTGAAGATCATTTCAGGTTATGGGTTTTAGATAATTAGGACATAACTATTACATCTCAATGATTACAAGGTAGACACACCTACCCAGTTTCCATTTTTTCACAAAATATAAACTCTTGAACAAAAGTGTCATGTCTAGTTCCATGTTTTAGACATCATGACATTTTCTTGATCCCATCCTTGACCGTATTCCACTTTAAGTACTATGGAAAACATTTCAAAAACTTGGGATGAGCACAAAAAGCTCAGTAAGGGATATAAAAATAAGGAAAGGAAACATTAGTCCACGTATACATAAGAATCAATGAAAACACACTTTACCCATAAAACATAAGCACTTTAACATACCTCATGAAATCATAAGATTTATGAATAACTCATAGAAATCATAAGACGTAAAGGTAAATTAAGTCATACATAACATTATTACGTAGGGAGTAACCCTCGTGGTTATGTTTGGAATACCCATTACAGTATATTCCCTAAATCTCTTCATAGAAACCTTAGAGTTTAACTCTTTCGCATTACCCAATGCATTGGAGAGCTATCTCGGGCTCACCCACCCTTAGTTTATCACGGTACCACCCGATTTTATAAACATTTCCCAAGAACAATAACATAATCATAACACTTAAAAAATGCATAAAAGAAACATAAAATTTCCACATTTCAATCACAATAGATCACATCATGATATTATCATAAATAAAAAAATCTAAAAATATCATTAAAAATCAATGACAGAAAAATCCCTTTATACTTTGAAAATATTAAAATAACACAATTAAAAAATATTTTTGAATCAATGTGTCCCATACCACTTCGAAACTTTTGAAAGGGTTTTAAAGCATTCATGTCCATATAAAAAAATCCCTAAAACCATTTTTAGAACATGGACAAGGATGAAAAAAGTTTAAAAGAATCAATATTTAAAACCAATTAAAATAATGTTTTAATAAAAGAGTCATTTTCCATTTTGAACATTTAAATTTTAAGCCACATTAAAGTAGACAATTTTCGAAACATTTAAATGACTTTAGTATAGATATAATATGGATATAGAAAGTCAAAGGGGATGTATATACACTTTATAAAGGAATGAAAGTTCATATCATTAAGAAATGTCTCAATGAGAAGAAATTGAGATGTAAACCCAATCATGGATCGTGCAATTAGAGCATGGATAAAATAAATGACATAACTATGTGTGAAAAATATAAAAACACTAAATATAAGTGGATACTCAGTTTAAAACCATAATATGTAATCCAAACATAATAATGGCATGACATAATCAAGAAGTAGAGGTTTAACCCAAAGAATTGGAATTGGGTTAAGAAGTTCCCTTGCAAAAATTTGATAGCCTAACGACGTCAAATAATATTTTAGAAAAAAGATTTTATGAGAGATATAAAGGGTATCTCATCACTTGGACATAAAATTTACAGAAATAAGGATATATAAGAACATATCCCATCATAATAATATGTAATTTAAAATAAAAAACAAAAATAAGTCTTTTAAAAATAGGAGGGTGAATGGTTCCCTTACCGACTTGGGTTACTTTTGAAACGTACACCCCATGAAAGAAGGACTATAAAACATTGATGTCAATACTAATAAACGAAATTATATTACACAAAGATTATAATAATGGGCAGTACATACACTAGTCAATGTAAATGGTGGAAAATGTAGCATAAATCTCACGGGAATAAAAGTGAGATGAAAAATCCCTTACGAAAACTCTACAGCCTAACAGCGCCACTTAAAACTTACAAAAATGGATTTATGAGATCAAATAGGGTATCTTCATAATATTAACATAAAAAATAAATAATTAGAAATATAAAATAACATACCCAAACATAATAAATATTATCTTAAAATAAATGACATAAAATAGAGTACTTAAAAGGAACGAAAGAGGTAAGATCCCTTACCTCAAGTTCGACTTGTCTTGTTCGTTTCATTATATTCCTGAATAATAAACTAGAGTTAATTTCTAATTGCATAAGAACCTTTTTTCAAATTCATTATTCATTTTATATCACTTATTACCATGTTATGATAATTATGTAATTATTTAACTTAATAACGGTCGTTTTGTCATTCATTGGTACTTGAGTCAAAAATAAATTTCTTATAATTAAAAGTTGTTCATGTGGTAAAATATCCATTATATCTAGAATTATATTCATGATGTAGATATAATATATATCATATATATCCAGTATATACTATCATTTATAATATTACATAACATTTAGAGGTAAGAAATGAAACGCACCGTTCATGGAGACGGTAAGCCAGACGTACGCATGAACGCTACTTTCATTTATATTTCGTATTTAATTGAATTAAAACTAAATAAGATATATATATATATAAATATTATAATTACAGTATAATATATATGTTATATAGGTCACATAAGTTCATTAATTTCATTGTTTATACATTCCATGTATTGCATGAACAAGTCACATAACTTGAGGGGGCGGTAGTCCACACTTCCTCAAATGAAATTATCGCATTTTCACAACATGAAATGCATAAAGGTATGTATTAAATGTAAAATACAAAAGTTTATAGAGGAAATAAATATAATATATATCATAAATAAATATATTGTCATCATAATGGCCACCATGAGAGGTGGTTGGAGAAGATAGAACAATCATCATTTCCTGAGGCAGTAATTCGCCATCCACGGAAATAGTATGTTCTTTAACCATTATACAGAGGTGTGTGTAAGTGTATATATAATCCTTCTCATAACACTATCCTAGTATATTTAAGATACTATTTTTTTACAAAATAAAGTAATAAAAAGATTTTAGGGTGTTGGATAAGCAAAATTAAACAAAATAACATAAGAGAGGAAATTACCTTTAAATCGGATAACTCCCTTTGGTTTAAACCAAAAGGGTTTCTTGAAGAGCATTCTGCCTATGGTAAGGCTTATAAAATTAATAGAGGGATGTGGAGAGATATAATATGCAGAGTTTGGTAGATCCAAATGCTTGATAGTTGTTGGTAAGTGGGAAGAGGTGGAGGCCTTTTATAAGGTGGAGGAGGGGCACTCTTGGAATGTCTTGAAAAGTTACAATATTATAAATTTTTTTTCGGATATTAAAGGTCACAAAATTATATATTTCTAGTATAAGATGATAAGTGTTCTAAATAAACCCATACAATAGGTTTTTGACAAGTAAATGTCTTATATTGTACTTTATCTTTTCATTTTATTTAAATCGTTCATTAATGAGGTAATCACTACATCATCATGGTGTCATAAATAAATTTATTTATTTAATGTCTGAAAATTATAAAAAAATATCATGATCTAGTAAATCTTTTTATCTTTCTAATGAATATTTATAGTCGAAAATATAACTTGTATAACCACATGTAAAATGTTTTTTAGTAAAATAATACATGTTTGTGACAGTTTTATTTTTACTTTAAATAAAAAGTTATTGATGTCATTTTCTTACAAAAGTGGCTCCATGGGGTCCCCAAGTTGAACCAAGGATTTTCTTGGTCGGCCATGACTTATCCAATAAGTGTAGGACAAGTGTAAAGGTAATTTCATATTATTATATCATTATATTTACCTTAAATTTCACTAATTACCTTTAATCGTGATTAATAAAACATAAAAGTTACTATTCACCAAACAGTTATTTTAATCCCATTAAACCAAATTTTAAATCCTAATGACAACCATGTATTTCAGATTATTTAAATACAAATTACAGAGTTGTTAAAAGTTCATTAAAACGAAAAATTGTTTTTTTCAACTACCACATAGTGGTTTCACTATTTATCAAAAATTGATGTTTTTTAGAAAAATTCCAAATTTTCACCCAAAGATATATTTGATATTCCAAATTCAAAACATAAATGTTTCATTAAAAATTTTTATAATTAATTCTAGCTTTCAAAACAAATAAAATGTTTTTAAGAAACAATTTCTATAAAAAGATTGACACTCTTTTATATCCAATTGCAAAGTGAAATTAATTTCAATGATCAACATTAGATTAAATGGTAAAAATTTATTTTAACTACACTTTAAAACCATTTTAAAAAGATAATATATCCATATAAATAAATTATATTAAAAGGAGGTTTTGAATTAAAATACAACATTTTCACTAAAAATGATCATTATCGGAAAAATAACAAAAATTTACACAAAGTAAATTTTGATGTCTAGATTATAAAAAAGGATTTTATTTTGTTAAATATAACATATAAAATTTTAAAAGTATATTTAAAAATTTTTATCCATCAAATGGCGGTTAATAGTCCTTTTAAAGAATATTAGAAGATTTATGCTTAAAATTGGATTCATTTGCATTTTATGCCTCTAACATTTATTTTGATAAATGCAAAAATATTTGACAAGCATATATAATCATTTGGTAGTTAGTTCTGTTCATTACTGCCATTACAATGGATAGGCGTTAACTACCATTAAATATATTATTATTACATTATTAGTGTGCAACATAAGATTTCAAATATACTCATTGTTGCGAATTGGGTACGCCATTGAACATAACATTCCCTTTAAAGTAATGTTAATATTTTATTCACAAATATTAATAAATATGAATATGTCATATTATTTATTTACCTGGGATGTTACATCCTTCCCCCCTTTTGGGAATTGCGTCCTTGAAATTTTAAAATTGTACTCAGAAATGTCATTGAAAGTCTTACATCGGAACAAGAGTCAGTAAAACTATTATATTAAAATAAAGAAAGAGAAGTAAAAAGGTCACCCGAGTTAACCCATAGTAGTATTCCATGAAAACATGGATATGGAGGAGAAAACAAAGGGTCATGTTCTGATGGAGGGTGATAGAAAACATGATTAGGATAAAGTTAACCCCAATAAAATCACAAATGTATGATGGGATAAACGGTATGTGATTCCCTTGTAGGAAAAGTTAACAGATAACTTTTTTGTTTTAAGTTACTTTTCAAAGAGGAATTAATTTATGAGCTCGACTAAATCTTAAGGAAACATACTCACTTTTCATGTAGACTTTCATCTTTTACTATATTTCTAACACAAACTCAAATTTTCTCCAAAGGATGAGTATTTCAGGATGAATTGTTCATATTAAGAGTGTTATAATCAACTTTTACAGAATCACCAAACCCGCAAAAGATGATCTATATATTTCCCATGTCTTTAAACCATAACCAAAACAAATATATTATTAGTAAAAGACCAGATAATACCCAAAAAAGAATAATCCTTTATAAAAATAAATACTACTCTTAATCTCCAAAATTTTTCCAACAAAACCCAATGTTCATCAAAGACCATTCAATAAACAGATATCGATAAAATTCTTCAAAGTAATCCAAAATAATAATTAAACACAAATCTATGAAGGATTTAATCACATAGTCTTCAAAGATAAATCTTAACATTTATCTCCAAATAACATCAGTTACTCTTAAAGTCTCATACTGAAAAGTAACTAACCTAATCACATATCCACCATGATAGGCTAATAATTTCCATAGTTAACAAAAAACCAACGTATTCCTGATTCATAAGATCATATAATAAAAAAGAATTTTTCATACTAACCAAGTACATCAAGTAGTCTAGTGGTAGGTGATAAATACCAGTCACACTTTGGTTGTGGGTTCGATTCCCACAGATTTATCCAACACGACGGGTTGTCACACGGTCTCCATGTTTTCCTTTTTCCAAAAGTATCTAATTCTTAAAACATTCCCCAAAAGAGATAAATTCATCAAAAGTAACCGTAATATAATTTAACCTAAAGTTTATCTCACGCCTTTCATTTTTCATCATAACATATAGTAACTCATAATTACCACAAAAGTAAGGATCATAAAAACCCTAATGGTTACCTTTATAATTATTACCTGAACTTCCACATCGAGTTGGTTATCTCATACATGATGTGTTATAGAACTAACCAAGGTTCAAGTGGTTAATCATGACTCCTAATATTTGGTTGAGAAAAACCACAAGAGTTCTCATTTCAGCTCCCATATCATTCAGTTGTTCTTTCAGAAAACCGTCACAGTTTTATTCACATCCACTGTCACTTTGGTGCCTGCTAGATCCATCCATTTACTAAAACCAAAATGGCCAGTGTGAGTATATCATTAGAATCATCATATAATAATATGATATAATTATTCATTTTATCATAAACTCATTCACTTTATATAAAACTATGACTCTTTCTAAAATTCTAACCATTACGGTAATGTCACTTATGCTTAAAGAATACCCTAACATCTAAAGTTATATAAACAGACCTCTGATACCAACTATAAGGAGCCAGCCTTAAAACATTACATAATCTTGAATTAAATGAATAATTCACATTGAGGATCTTTTCAGGTTTAGAGTTTTAGAGAATTTGGACATAAATATTACATCTCAAAGATTACAAGGTAGACACATCTACTCAGTTTCCATTTTTTCACAAAATATAAACTTTGGAATAAAAGAGTCATGTCTATTTCCATGTTTTAGACATCATGACATTTCCTTGATCCCATCCTTGACTGTACTCCACTTTATGTCATGTGGAAAACGTTTCAAAAACTTGGGATGAGCACCAAAAGCTCATTAAGGGATATAAAAATAAGTAAAGGAAACATTAGTCCACGTATTCATAAGAATCAATTAAAACACACTTTACTCATAAAACATAAGCACTTTAACATACCTCATGAAATCATAAGATTTGTGAATAACTCATAGAAATCATTAGAGTAAATCTAACTTGAAGCATACATAACATTATTACATAGGAAGTAACCCTCATAGTTACATTTGGAATACCCATTACTGTATATTCCCTAAATGTCTTCTGAGAAACCTTAGAGTTTAATTCCTTCACATTACCCAATGCATTGGAGATCTATCTCGGGCTCACCCACCCTTAGTTTATCACAGTACCACCCGATTTGATAAACATTTCCCAAGAACCATAACATAATCATAACACATAAAACATGCATAAAAGAAATATAAATTTCCACATTTCAATCACAAGATATCACATCATGATATTATCATATATAAAAACATCTAATAAAATAATTAAAACTCTATGAGAGAAAAATCCCATTATACTTTGAAAATATTAAAATAATACATTTAGAAGTGATTTTAGAATCAATGTGTCCCATACCACTTCGAAACTTTTGAAAGGGTTTTAAAACATTTGTTTCCATAAAAATAAATCCTTAAACCCATTTTTCAGACATGGACATGGATGATAAATGTCTAAAAGAATAAATCTTTAAAACCAATTAATACAATGTTTTAATAAAAGAGTCATTTTTTATTTTGAACATTTATATTTTAATCCACATGAAAGTAGACCATTTTTGAAAAATTTAAATGACTTTAGTATAGACATAATATGGATATGGAAATTCAAAGGGGATGTATATACACTTTATAAAAGAATAAAAGTGCATATCATTAATAAATGTCTCAATGACAAGAAATTGAGATGTAATCCCAATCATGGATTATGCCATTAGAGAAAGGATAAGGAAATGACATAATTATGTCTGACAAATATAAATACAATAAATATAAGTGGATACTCAGTGTAAAAGAATCATATGTCATCCACACATATTCATATCATGACATAATCAAGAAGTAGAGGTTTAACCCAAAGAATTGGAATTGGGTTGAGAAGTTCCCTTGAAAAACATCGATAGCCTAATGACGTCACATCAAATTTTAGAAAAAGAGCTGATGAGAGAGATAAAGGGTATATCATCACTTGGACATAAAATTTACAGCAATAAGGATATATAAGAACATATCCCAACATAACAAGATGTAATTTAATAGACAAATCAAAAAGAAGTCTTTTAAAAATTGGAGGGTGAAAGGTTCCCTTACCGACCTTGGTAACTTTTGAAACATACACCCCATGAAAGAAGGACTATACAACATTGATGTAATTAATCATAAAAGAAATTATATTTCATAAATATTATAATAATGGGAAGTACATAAACAACTCAAAGGAAATCGTGGGAAATGTAGCATAAATCACACGGGAATAAATGTGAGATGAAAAATCCCTTACGAAAACTCGACAGCCTAACGATGCAACTTAAAACATCCAAATATGGAGTTATGAGATCAAATAGCATCTCTTAATAATATGAACATAAAAATTACAGAATGAGTAATATAAAATAACATCCCCAAACATATGAAATATTAGGTTAAAATAAATGAAATAAAAGAGAGTACATAAAAGGAAAGAGAGAGGTAGGGTCCCTTACCTCAAGTCCAACTTGTCTTGTTCGTGTCACGACCCATCCTCCGGGCCCGTGCTGTGACAACCCCAAGCCCGCCTTCCATAGGCCAAGGGCTGGCGACTAGCACCAAGGCGTAAATTCCCGATAAAAAGGGAAGGCATTTCCTTTGTAAAGTAAACAAACACCACAGAGCAAGCAAGCAAAAGAAGAAATCACTAAGTAAAATCTGGTACAACAGTAAGTGCGGAAAGTAAGTGGGCCAGAATACAAACCCAAACTGAAAGTAAATTACAGCTCGAAAGGGAAAAACAGCAACTGAAAAGTAAAGCCCCAACGTCGAGTTGTCCACTGGAAGTCCCACATGAAGGGTGGGTACAGATAGCCTCCACTGCTCCTCGGGTCCAACCGACCGCTCCGAGTACGTCCCACCTAGTGGTCCACCTCCAGGTATCGTCCTGCTCTGCAAGCCTCAACCACAATCAGCGTTTTCCGTCGTCTGCAACCAACACAACGTAGTGCGGGCATATCCCGTGCAGGGGTGAGTATAAGCTACTCAGTAGGGACCCCGAGACCCCCGAAGGTCTCCCAGAATCCACAAAGGATAGTCCACAAAGGAAAGATACAATCAAGAAGTAACATACGACATGGCTTAGGTATATGCCCATACATATACCTATGTCATCAATTCCAACACGCTCCAACCTCCGAACCCAAGTACAACCTAGTCCACACTGGAAAGCAAATGTATTCCACACAGGAAAGCAAAACGTAATCCACACAGGATAGCACAACACAATCCACATAGGAAAGCAAAACATGATTCAGCTCACACAGGTATACTTCTTCGAAAGACGATAGAGATGATCACTGATCCATCTAAGTAGTCGGACACACAAAGGATTGATAGGTACTAACCCCCGCAATGACCCACAATGGATTGATAGGAAACTAACCCCCGCAATGAACCACAAAGGATCGATAGGAAACTAACCCCCGCAATGACCCACACAAGATCGGACCCACACAGGATCTGTAGGCGCTGGCTCACATAGAACTGCTGAGCGTTGACGCACACATGATCGGACCCACACAGGATCTGTAGCACTGATCCATGTAGGATTGCTGAGTGCTATAGTTTTCGCCGTCGAATCCACTGAGGATCTCTGTACGGTCATCGTCGTCACAGTAGCAGTCGCATCCAGCTCTAGGGTACCCGCACACAGCAAACTCGTTCGGGAGGGTCCGCTCCATGAGCCGAGAGGCTGATACATCAACTGACACATAGTCTAGAGTTGACGTATTCAAAAGTTCGGTATCATCAATAGGAACTCAATGTTGCAGACGGTGCGTCAATCGGACGCCCGGTCTGAGAGTTATTGGCTTTTTCGTCCCAGGGGCCCGGTAGGTTTTTAAGGCAAAACCAACCCGACCGTACTCCACCTACATCCAAACCTCGAGAGGAGTAAGCCAAAAGATCTGTCTCACTTAGAGGAAAACAACAAAGTCGACGGCACGTCAATCAGACGTCCGAATCTCAAGATATGAGCGTTTCCACTCCGGAGGCCCGTTTGGTTTTGTGTACGAACCAACCCGGCCTAACTCAAAGTATTCTGAAACCTTGAGTACGATATACCAAAACGACCACCTCGATCTAAGGATCACATCACAATTGACGGTGTGTCGATCGGAGACCTGTAGCACAAGTTATGGGTGTCCAACCGAAAAAAGAATCGGTATTAAGGGGTTCAGGCCTGGTCCGACTCGGCCCGATACCCCCGGGGTTGACACGAACTGGGTCGACCCGAACCGGGTCCAAGTCCGGCCCGATTGGGCGCGTCCCGGCCCGGCCTAGGCATGGCCTGGCCTAGCGGACCGGCCGGGCGGACGGCCCATCCTGGGCACAGCGCGCCCAGCGTGCTGGCCAGGCGCTCGGCCTACTGGCTGAGCCATTTGGCAAGGGGGGGGGGGGGGGGGGCCTGCCCCCCTGGTGTAACCGGGGCCCCCCATTAAAAATTGGGGTCGTTTTCTGCTGGCCGGCCGGGGTAATTAATTCCCCTGGTATCCCTTTTGTCCGGCCGGCCGGCCGGTTCTGCCAACAAGGACCGGCGACGGCCGGTCTTTCCTCCTTCGCCGACACCGGCGGCCCAGAACCGGCCTCCGGTCACCCTGCTCCGTCGCGGCCTGGAACCGGCCACGGCCTGGTTCATCCGGTGCGGTGCGACGGCACCTCACCCCTCCTCCGCGACCCCGCTCCGGTCGCGGTGTCTTTGGTTTTCTCTGACGCGGCGCGACAACGCCGTGAATTTCTTCAACTTCACAGCACGGCGCGACGGCGTCGTGTCCTTGTTCGTTTCCACAGCGCGGCGCGACGGTGCAGCGCATTCCTTGCCGCACGATCACACACGGTGTGACGACACCGCGTCATACTCGTTTCAAATCACAATGAAACAACACACAGATAAGGGAGGAGGGTCGTTCGTGTTTGTATGGTCCATCCCCCTCTCGTTAATCGATAGCATTTAGTCGTATAACCACGAATAACGACAAACTAGAAATTACGAACGAAAATAATTAAATAATTTAAACCCCTACCTTGAGCGTAGCTAGAACGGGGGTTCACCGCGGAAAACGACGTCGCGACGTGAAGCTCCGTAAGTTGACGGAGAACGCCCGAGGAGGAAGTGGTGTCTCCTTTTCGTTGACACGGAAAGAAGATCGAAAGAGGGTGCGTTGTCGATCTTCTGAAACACACCGGCTGCGAAGAGGAGAAGAGACGGCACGTTGATCTCTTCTTACGGTGACGGCGTTCTTCGTCGAAGTCTTGGTGTTCTTCGTCGATGTCTTGGTGTTCTTCGTGATGAAGATGAAGAGCTCTCTCCTCAATTGTCCACACACAACATCCAACCAAAATAAAATAAGGCTCACCCTTATTTTATTTACTTAATCCACAAGTCAAAAATTCAAAACATAAATTAAATAATTGAATTGGGTGTTGGCGTACTTAATGAGAGGAGAGGTAAAGTCATCCAATTAATGGGATGTTAAAAAGTTATAAGAGTTACACAACTTAAGTGGGGGGTTAATAGGAGTTAGGGAGTTAAGGGATTTGAAAAGGTGGGGGCTCGTATGGGCCCCACCTCCCCTTTAATCCACTCAAGAAAAACTATCAAACGGTGGGTCCCACCGTAACTCCTACAATTAGGTTCTAACTCATGGAAAGGGAAATAAAATTCTTAACGAAAATTTTATTTCACTAATACTTAATCCACAAATTTAAAAAATTCATAACAAGCAAATGCAACTCCATAAAAGGAGTTCCTAAGAAATTACAGCGCTACGGTTCCATCGGTGCCCTCGGAATTTGATTCCGGTCACCGGTTCAAAATTTAAAAATTCACGCTCAGTCGTTCACTGAATGTACCGAGCTAAACATCGGATAGAAATTCCGGGCACACCGGGCCTCAGAATCAAGTGCCGTCTGAAACTGCGTTCTTGTAAAATCCCAAAGAAAATTAAAAAAAGCTTTCCCTTGAATTTTACGTGTCTTTACATTACTCCCACCTCAGGGATTTACGTCCCCATAAAGATACATCGAAAAATAGGGAAATAAATGTGGGTACTGAGCATGTATTTGAGCCTCCCACTCCCAAGTGCTCTCCTGGAGGTTCCCGTGCTGTCATCTATTGCGCACTAGAGGAATCGACCGTCCACGTAGGACCCTCTCCTGTCGATCCTCGATCTCCACCACAACCTCTGAAAAATTCGTCCCATCATCAACGTCAAGCTCCCCATGGTCAGTGATATGCGTCAGGTCGTGCATGTATCTCCAGAGCTGAGATATGTGGAAGACGTCGTGCACCTGGTGCAACTGAGGTGGTAGAGCCAGGAGATAAGCCACCTTGCCAATCCTACTAAGAACCTAGAATGTTCCGATGAAGCGTGGAGACAACTTGCCGCCTTGGCCAAAACTTCGTAATCCACGTCGATGTGAGACACACAAGAAGACGTGGTCGCCATCCACGAACTCTAGTGGCCTTCACCTCCTGTCAGCATAAGACTTCTGCCGGCTCTGAGCTGTCCTCATCCGCTCCTGGATGACCTGGACCTTCTCCATTGTGCTGGACAGACCCTGGGGAGTTAGCACTTGTGGGACCAGAGATTGTCCAGGCCGACCACTCCACCATCGGGATGGCACCATACGAGGCATTGTACGGCAGACCTTGCAGTTCTCCTTTGTGAAATGTGACAACTGGGTCCCGGTGACAGCACAGCCACCCCGCCTTAACATGACAGTCAGGTCCTGGCCCACCAGGTACCACCATTTGCCCTGCAAGCATGTGAGGCCCACCCTAGGGTCCACCCACGTGCCCGAACTGGTCATCTTACTAATGATAGTCCCCACATGCCAACACTTGTCCTTTCCAGTGTGTTTTGTCCTCACTCACACACACCCTGGGAAACTTCCCAGAAGGTCGCCCAGCCTAATCAATACTCCAGGCCAAGCACGCTTAACTGTGGAGTTCTAATCATACAGGCTCCCGAAAAGGAAGGTGAACCTTGTTGACATGAGTCATATCATTTAGTCTATTAACCCTTAATCATTTGGGGATGTTACAATCACCCCCCGTTTTGAGCACAACGCCCTCGTTGTGGGCCCTACATATCAACCTAGGCAGTGCACCACACTTAAGGCTGGGTACCACCTCTGATACCAAATGTGACAACCGGGTCCCAGTGACAGCACAACCACCTAGCCTTAACATGAAAGTCGGGTCCTGGCCCACCAGGTACCACCAGTTGCCCCGCAGACACGTCGGGCCGACCCCAGGGTCCACCCACGTGCTCGAACGGGTCATCTGACTAATGACAGTCCCCATAGGCCAACACTTGTCCTTTCCAGTGTGCTTTGTCCTCACTCACACACACCCTGGGAAACATCCCAGAAGGTCACCCATCCTGATCACTACTCGAGGCCAAGCACACTTAACTCTGGAGTTCTAATCAGACAGGCTCCCGAAAAGGAAGGTGCACCTTGTTGACATTTGTCATATCATTTAGTCATTTAACCCTTTATCATTTGGGGATGTAACAGTTCGTTTCATTGTATTCCTAAAAAATAAACTAGAGTTAATTTCTACTTTCTTAAGAACCTTTTTTCAGGTTCATTATTCATTTTATATCACTTGTTACCATGTTATGAACATTATGTAATTATTTAAGTTAATAATGGTCGTTTTGTCGTTCATTGGTACTTGAGTCAAAAATAATCTTCTTATAATTACAAGTTGTTTATGTGTTAAAATATCCATTATATACAGAATTATATTCATGATTTGGATATTATATATATCATATATATCCATTATATGATATCATTTATAATATTACATAACATTTAGAGGTAAGAAATGAAATGCACCGTTCATAGAGACGGTAAGTCATACGTACGCATGAACGCTACTTTCATTTCTATTTCATATTTAATGGAATTAAAACTAAATGAGATATATATATTATAATTCCTGTACAATATATATGTTATATAGGTCACATAAGTTCATTAATCACATTCTTTATACATTCCATGTATTACATGAACGAGTCACATCACTTGAGGGGGCGGTAGTCCACACTTTCTCAAATGAAATTATCGCATTTTCACAACATGAAAAGAATAAAGGTATGTTTTAAATGTAAAATACAGATATATAGAGTGCAAATAAATATAATATATATCATAAATAAATATATTTCCATCATAATGGCCACCATGAGAGGTGGTAGGAGAAGATAGAAAAATCATCGTTTTGTGAGGCAGTAATTCGTCATCCACGGAAACAGTATGTTATTTAACCATTAGATGGAGGTGTGTGTAAGTTTAAATCTAATACATCTCATAACAAAATCCTAGTATATTTAATATACAGGTGTTTTTACAAAATAAGGTAATAAAAATAGTTTAGGGGGTTGGAGAAACAAAATAAAACAAGAGAACATAAGAGAGGACATTACCTTTAAATCCGATAACTCACTTTTGTTTGAACCAAAAAGATTTTTTGAAGAGCTTTCTGCCTATGGTAATGCTTCTAGGATGAAGAGACGGATGTGTAGAGATAAAATTTTCAGAGTTTGGTCGAGAAAAAGGCTTGAGAGGTGTGGGTAAGGGGGAAGAGGTGGGGGCTATTTATAAGAGGGAGGAGAGGCACTCTTGGAATGTCTTGAAAAGTTACTCTATTATAAAATGGTTTTCAGATATTAAAGGTCCCACAATTATATATTTATAGGATTAGATTATACGGGTTCTAAATCAACCCATCCAATATGTTTTTTACAAGCGTATGTCATAGATTTTACCTTATCTTTTTATGTTATTTAAATCGTTCATTAATGAGGTAATCACTGCATCATCATGGTGTCATAAATAAATTTATTTATTTAATGTCTACAAATTATAAAACAAATATCATGATGTATGAAATCTTATTATATTTCTAATAAATATTTATAGTCGAAAATATTACTTTTATAACCCCATGTAAAAATTGTTTTAGGAAAACAATACATGTTTGTGACACTTTTATTTTTACTTTAAATAAAAAGTTATTAATGTCATTTTCTTACCCAAGTGGATCCATGGGGTCCCCAGGTTGACCCAAGGATTTTATGGGTTTTCCATGACTTATCCAATAAGTGTAGCATAAGTGTAATGGTAATTTCATATTATTATATCATTATATTTACCTTAAATTTCAATAATTACCTTTAATCGCGATTAATAAAACTTAAAAGTTACTATTCCCCAAAAATTTGTTTTAATCCCATTGAAACACATTTTACATCCTAATGACAACCATGTATGTCGGATTTTTGAAATTCAAATCACAGAGGTGGTAAAATGTCATTTAAACAAAAAATCAGTTTTTTTAACTACCACTTAGTGGTTTCACTATTCATCAAAAATTGATGTTTTTCAGAAAAATACCAAAAATTCACCCTAAGTTATATTTGATATTCAAAATTAAAAAATTATTTCCATTTTACCATATTCAAGACATACAGGTTGCATTAAATATATTTATAATTAATTCCCGCAGTCAAAACAAATAACTTGTTTTTAAGAAATAATATCTATCAAAAGATTGACACTTGTTTATGTCCAATTTCAAAGTGAAATTAATTCCAATGACCAAAATTGGATTAAATGGTAAAAATATATTTTAAATACACTTTATACCCAATTAAAAAGATAATATATCCATATACATAAATTAGATTAAAAGGAGGTTTTGAATTAAAATACAACATTTTCACTGAAAATGATGTTTATCAGAAAAATAAAAAAATTTACACAATGTAAATTTTGATGTCCAGATTCTAAATAATGATTTTATTTTTTCAAATATAACATATTAAATTTTCAAAAGTATATTTAAAAAGGGTTCTCCATGAAAAGGCTTTTAATCGACCTTTTAAAAAGTATTAGAAGATTTATGCATAAAATTTGATTCATTAGCATTTTAGGACTCTAAAATTTATTTGGATAAATGAAAAAATATTTTACAAGAATATATAATCATTTGGTAGTAAGTTTTGTTCATTCATACCATTACAATGGCTAGGCGTTAACTACCATTTAAAATAATATTATTATATTATTAGTGTGCAACGTAAGATTTTGAAGAAACTCATTGTTGGGTATTTGGTACACCATTGAACATAACATTACCATTAAAGTAATATTAATATTTTATTCACAAATATTAATAAATATGAAAATGTCATATTCTTTATTTACCTGTGATTTTACAATGGAAGGTCACTTCCACATACAATATTCCCCAAACAACACCTTTGACACTGAAACATTCGTAAAAATGTCCTGCCAAACATCTGACAAATAATAAACTCCTAAATCCATCTATCCTTCAGTGGGAAACAACCTTTGATGATATGATAAAGGGTTGGAATTTTTGAAACATCATTTATCAGGAGGAAAATGGGAGATGAATATCCATAAGTATCCCTCCTTTGAGAAACTGCCTCCCATTGGTTCCTAAGAGTTGGGACCATGGTAAATATTCCTTTCATGAAGGCCATGACCTTAAACATAATATATTTCCCTACAAATTTCACGGATTCATCAGATAATTACCCTTCTCAAAACCTTCCACTTTGGGTCTAGGAATTTACCCCAAGGTAGGGTAATCTTCAATCAAGATGGTCACACCTTTATAAGCTCACTACCCATTATGAAGACCCCGAGCATCACTAAGCCCGCAACCTTTAAAAAACATTTCCACCAAGACATTACAAATGAGTTCCCATGTGATCTATACCTATTAAAAATTTATTTACCCATGCTCAAATCTTTTATATTAGTAGTATTATTAACCCTCTTTCCTATAATATCTTCATCAAGAATTTCCGAAATAGTTGTATCTCATCTTTCTACGATGACGGGGAACCCAATTTGTTCTTAATTATAATAATAGTAACCCTAATTCATTATTATTATGTGTATAGAAACCCTAATGTTTCGAACCCCATTTTCAACTTCCTAATGGATTCATTTATGGAATGCATTGCTTAGAGGATCCTAAATAGTATACACAAAATCCCTGGATATAGAATCATCTAGGGAAATGAATTTTATTTCCCTTTTATGTGGGACCCTATTGTATTCTCCTATCCTACATGGATATGGCCCCCCTAGGGTAAGAACGTCCCACATCTGAGCTACATGATTTTAAACTGCATTGCAAAAAATCCAATTCACATAATATTAAAGTACAATTTTTTTTTCAAAATACATTTTTTTAACAGTAACTCCACCTTATGGGGTGAACATAGGATGAACCTTGTATGACATTAATGGTATGAAACCACACCTTTTACCATATGTTATAAACACGATGTGTCCCATATTCTACCATTATGGGGTGAAAACGCCTTCTCCCATATAATTAGGGATTAAAACCAATCATCATGGAAACCTCTACAGATTATACCCATGTGATCCCTTTTTGTAACTACTTTCATGACACGAGAAACCTTACTTAAAGATTATAATCTATAAAGACCCATTTGGTCACATAACCTTAAACTATTGAATTGAAATACATGGATTTTAATCCTTATACCTTAAGAGGGTACGTAGGATGCCTCCATGAGTTTAATCCTGGAATCCCAAAATTCCCACCAAATCTACATTTCTACCCATTTGAAATATGAAAATTAAAAGTGTTATTATATCCCATTTAAGAGAAATTTAACCTATAATCATGGGAAATTAAACATGTGACCTACCTATCCCAACAATACATAAAACATGTGACCTATAAGTACCTAAAACATGCAAACAACATATGTACATATACCCACAAGATGTTAAATACGTGACATAAAAATGCCTAGAAGTCATTAAATGTATGACCTAATCCAAAATATCTACTTCATAATGAAAATATATTATACAAGGGTTAAAAAGTCCCAGAATTATTACACACCTAAGGTGTCAACTACCCCATGGCCCACCCAGTATACCTTAGGTACTGGGAAGAATATTCCTCACACAATGCTATTGATTTAAAAATAGGATGCTGTAAAATGTCCCAACCCAACCAGATTCCAAAAATTTCTAAGTCATGATGAACATTATCATCTAATTTGACCATATGTTACTTTCTTTGTTGAGACAGAAGTAGTATAATTAATTTACATCAACCTCAACATTGAACATGGAATGGGTTTCATAATCATAACTCAAATATTTGAGGGGGACTAGGACTGGGTTTATAGATCCAAAATGAATATATGAAAGGAGGAATTGAAATTCCATAATTCCACTAAAATCAAGTAGAGAACATTCCCAACCACAGTGGTAGAGGTCTCCCCTTTAGATTTAATGAATGTGGGGCCATTAAGAGAGGGTTCGACACACACTCCAAAGGTAAGAATCATCAAAAATAATGATAAACCTGTCATGAAATTATTCATATAAAGTTGTGTGTTAATTATTAATGTTGGGAACCCTCAAATTTTAGCATGGGTGGATCCATATATAAAATTTTAGGCCCCTATAAAACAAAAGGTGCGCCAGGTGTGAAACTCTTCTCCTACAACTATGGATGAATAGTGATTGTCAGGTTTTCAAGATCTGCGACATCTTTGACATGGTTCCACCTCCATCTTGTATAAGGATGAATGAAATTAGCCACATCATAATTATATTTTATTAGGTGTGAACTAATTTCTACCTTAATGTTCTATACATGACGTCGGCCAGGGGGAATTCATGAAAACACATTATCATTACGTGTTGGGGGAAGGCGATACTGATGATACTATCTCTCACCACTACATTCCTTCAATGATGGTTGAATATTCCATGTCTTTAATTTTTCCTCACCATATCTCCCATTTCATATAAGTCTAGATAGGTGTAATGATGCCCTTGTTTATAGAAATGATCAACAAACGGTCATACCAACTTGGTATTTTGACCGAATAGATTTATACGCTATGGAACCCCACCAGTGCTTACACCAATAAGGTTCACAGAAGGGTAAATCCCCATAAATAACATAAATGAACCATTTTTAGAGCATATATCTATAATTATACTTTATTTTACAACCTTACATGGAGGAATATGATGATGTATAGGTCACAACCATAGTTAACATCACCTAGATGCCACCACAAATGGATCCAACTCATCCAAACTGATGGTGAAAACTAGTTTTGCAGGTTAAAGGGTAGGTATATCCCAATAATTCTCCACTGAACATGGCCCAGAACATGTCACAATAATAATAGGGTAATTCAATAAACCACTACCATCGGGTGTACTTTTACCCATCTTGATTGGACTCATCCACCTCATCTATATATTATCATATCCCTTATACCATAGTGTATGGATGCTTTGTTTTTCCAATTGTGATCGAGACCCCAACCATCTCTAATAATGGTTGGGTTTTCTCTAGTAATAATTAGTTACATTGGAATCCATCACATGCAATCCCATGGAATATAATTTCACCATGGAGGTACTCCCCACACTGATAACATTCCAAACTCCCAAGATCCATCCTGAGGTAGAAGGATAATAAACTTCCATAGAGGACATGCCTGCAGTGCTAGATATATATTACAGGGAATAAATCCAAGTGATTCACATCCAATCATGGTTGGGGATTTTTCATTCCATCAGATATAAGACTATAGAAAATTTAATGTCTCCATTTTTTTATATGACTCTGAGATAACCAATGGATCTATAAAGTTTCCTTAACCTCTACTACCATTGTATGGGAATATCACCATAAACTAAGGCTAATGATCCCTAATGTCAAGATCCAAAAATATGAAAATATCTGAATAGGTTCCTTGTGGTGGAGGATGTTTTTTCCTCAGTTCAAGGACTCATAGTGCGATAGTATCTAACTCCAATTAGCTTCCATCCTCTCTGCCTCCACACTAGATGTTTGTGATATATCAGGAACTATATTGACACCCACAAATACTGGTGATCATACCAATGAGACCCAAAAATTTGTAGCATTTCTCCCGAATTATTATATTTGGAAAACATCATCTTACATCAGAATGGTCTTGAAGGCAAACCCACTGTCGAAATACACTCCGAAATTTTGTTGATGATAGGCCCACGTGAGACAACACTTTTCAAAAATACAGCAACTATAATTCTTCTTCAGTGCCAACACCAGTTTTCCATCCAAATATTAATTGGGAAATTTGATGATCACATGTTGAAAAATCCTATAGGTAATGAACATGGGTAGTTGTGGTTGATCCTAGCCCCCAAAAATTTACCTATTGCATTCTATCCACATGAAATGCTAAACAACATCATCTCAGAGTCCCTCAATGAGGTCTAAATGGATTTATTCTCTAAGAACATATGGATATTGATCAAACTCATTAGGGACTTCTTTCTGAATTACCCAAGAATCCATAAGCATTAGGACTCCATAAACAAATTTTATTGGAGGGTTGGAATTGTAGTGCAATTGGTCGAATTGTTCCTGGGCATGTATTGGTCCCACCATACTTTTCAACGAAACTATTCCATGATCCACTATGTGCTTTGGTGATTCATGGATGTGGCATCTAAAAAGGTTCAAATCAGAGGATGGATAAAGTTTACCACCCTCCACTTCTTACAAATCCCATAGAAACTATGATATCATCAGTCCAGTGTACCAGCCAATGATGAATATTCTTCATTGACCACCGCCACTATGAGCGTCATCATTGTCAACCCTTTGGATGATCTAAGGGGAATGACTAACTCTACATTGAAATACTTGGAGAATCCACCATAATGTGATGGAGAACACTTAGTGGATCCTCTAGTAGGTTCCTTATCGCATAAGCAAATATAGGCACTGAGCCTTGGGAGTCCCCCCAATGAAATATTACCACCATCACACCAACACCACAACAAAGGAAAACTGTATATTGAGCATGTTTGTATATCTTAAATCAGACAGAAAAGTGAATCAAATTACATGTAGGAAATGAATCTCATGTTTAACAAACGATACTAGAGGATTGCAGTTGATCTTATCTTCGAGCAGCATTCAGTTCATGACAATGTATAAAGGGTAGTTTTTTAATGGTTTAAAAAATTAAAAATATTATGGGGTATAGATTATTTATAAAAATGGGTTCGAAGTAGTGTGAAGATGGTTTACATTTCTCACTCTTCCACTAATTATATGTGTACCCCATTCATGCTTTATTCACATTGTTCAACGGCGGCATAAATGAGACTCACACCTCCTAGCTACCCAAATCTGTAAATATCATTGACTCTCCCTTCTATTTTCCATTCTTCTCTTCTATTTTTTATTGTGAATCCATTGTGTAATTCTTTCTCAAAACATATTTTTAGCTTTTAATAATGTATAATTTTTATATAAAATTTTAATAGACTAATGGTATTTATTTATTTATTTTGTATGATTATTTTATTTAATATGTATGCATGTAGGAAATATTCAATTTATAAAAATTTTACTCTATATGATTTAATTTTTGAATGTGTAATTTTTTTCTCTATGATATAATTTAAATTTAATGATTTAATAAATTTAAATATTTGTTTATATAATTGAAATGTTAGGTATAAAATTTATATACTATTTAAGGAAATTTTGTTGTATCAAAATTTTAAATTTTTGTAATTGAAATGGTGAGTAATTATATTAGAATAGATTTATTTGTATATAATATATATTATATTTAATTTAACAAAAATTTAAATTATAGTATTATATACACATGGCCATTTAGATAAATATTTTATAAAAAATGAATCATTAAAAATATATTAGTTTTATTAAGAATCATATATAAATATATATATATATTATTTAAATGGTATAAAAAAGATTACTATAAATAATAAATTTTTATTTTATTAAGTATAATTAATTTTATTCTATGTAATAAAAAATTAAATAAATTTTTGAAACAAATAGTATTCGAAAAATTATATATGCATATTTATTTTTATAAATATTAAAATAAAATAAGTATTATTTATTTTAATGGTTGTTAGGTAAATGTGAATTATATTAAATTTATTTATTATAAATAATAATTTTAAATAACAAACATAAATTATATAAATTATAATTAATTAATTTTCCATTTAGTAAATTATAGAAAATAATTAATTAACTTTTGGAAAGTAGAACAATGACACAAAATTTATATATACATATTTAAATATAGAAAATTAAAAATAAAATAATTTTATATTATTTTAGTGGTTATTATTTAATTGTAAATTATAGTAAATTTATTAATTATATTTAGTAAAATTTATTATTATTAATATATTCAGTATTTATGTGTAAATTAATAGTATGTATATTTATAAATATATAGTTTATAAAAGTATATGTAATTATATTTTAAAATATTAATAAATATAGTTAAATGTATTTAAATTTGTTTATATTTTTGTACTATTATGCATTGGTCTATCATCTCAAGAGGTTTTCAAGAAGTGGAATTCAACAAGAGGTGCCCGAATAGAGGTGCATAGGTTTGAAAGGAGACAGATAGTTGATAAAATTTGTGATAATAGATACTCCAGGAGTTCACCACTAGGTTTTTGTTCATTTACCAAATTATGATAAACTAGTCCATATAAAAAGTATAATGATCAAGTAATAGATATTAATTTATATTTAATAAAAACATGTGAAACATTTGATAAGGTTGTATAAAAATATGTAACATTTTATTAAATATTATTTTCTAATTATATCATCGTAAATATATTACTAATATTTGCTTATATATATATATCAATGTTATAGTTATTTTTTTAACATGTAATTTTGAAAAAAAACATCATGAATGTAAGAATTTAAATAATTTTTTTAAAATATAAGTATATAAAAAATATTAATTATTATATATAGTTATAAGTAATGTTATAAGATTTAGAACATAATAAATATCTCATATAAACATGTTACAAATAAATTAATGTTGACAAGACTTGACAATAACAACTAATGTATGATTTAAATTGACTATGTAAAAAAATTTATATGATTATTATATAACACCCCAACCCTAAATTCTGATAGCTGATGTAATGATGTATTGTATTTTCAAGATTATAGGGAATTAAATACCAAAGGACTGATCAGTTTAGCAGTCTTAGAAAGCCATATTACATATATGATACCCATAATACATTGGGAAATAAAAAATACAATCTTGATACATACTAAAATGAAATAATTTGAATCCTTGAAAGCTTATTCAAATCTTTTTTCTTCACAATATGGGAAATGGAAACATAATAATGGGTTATCTAAAATGATCAATAATGGTTAGTAATGTGGATTTTATAATTAATAAATGTAAATATATGAAAATATAATGATACATAAATGATAACTCATGCTATTCAAATAACTAGATATGGAAAATTCAATATGGAATTATATAAAAATTAAACCCATGCCATTTAATGAATGAACATTAAATGAAATGTATCCATTGATATGTTGATGAAAAATTTCGTGGATGAATAATAACCGATATATCAATGATGGTAATGCTTAATATTGGACGTCATGTATTAGGCACATGACGACCTATACGATCAATATACATCTTCCGAACAGTTTAAAACTACAGGTAGAAACCTATTTAATTGGGCCATCATAATCATCTCACGAGAACATGTCAATGCATTAAGGAGATATATAATGTCTGATATACACCTATAATTTTATGTCCAAATAATTCCTCATATCATATAATAAATTTTATAAAAATAATATATGCCTTATCAAATATCTGTATTGAATAAAAGATATGGATTCTTCAATAATTCTCAGTCAATTTAATAACTATCAAATAAATAAATGTTTGTGAAATGATATATGATTTAGGAAATAATAATATCCATCATATAAAAATTTGGATATTAAATGAATTTTATAATGAAAAATTATCCTTAAAAGAAGTTATATTTTAATGTTTATCATTAAGAACATTCTTGAAGTGAATAATCATCAATCATTTCAATGTGTCCCATACCACTTTGAAACAATGGAATCATAATATCCAGAATAAAAGACATTAAATGAAATATATAATATCAATTTATTAATGTGATTCATGATATTACATGAAAAAATCAGTATATACAACAAATAAAAGTGAATTCGGTCATAATAACAAATAAGTCTCAATGGAATGTAACATGACATGAAATTCGTCTACCGTAACCTCCCTTTTGACGGTTGGTCATTATACTCCTGTATAATTTTTTAAAATATGTTACTAACATAATATAGAACCAAAGTCATGTTTATAATATCATATATTATTAATTATAACATTTTATTACATGTTTGTTAACACTCTTTCATTAATTTCACTATTTCGACTGTTAATTGCTTTGTTTGCTTGAGTAAGTTTTAATATGTTTTTGTTGTCATAATTAAATAGATCATGGATTAATCAGATTAAGACTGTAAACCCTGGCCTAATTACCACATATAATATGTATATATCTATCTATATTTATCCATTTTATTTGGAGAATAGATATGACGAGTATCTTCATGGAGATGGTGGGGCGTACATACGCCTAAACAGTGCATTAATTTAATTGTTGTATTAATTGAATGAAAACTAAATAATACATTTTTATATTTTAATTCTATTATAATATATATTTTTTATATGTGTTACATATTTTAATTTAAACCATATTTTATAAATTCCATGTATGGAATTTATGATTCATATAGTTTTGAGGAGGCGGTAGTCCAAGCTTTCGCAAACGAGATTATCAAATTTTCACAAGATAGAAATCAAAATGGTATGTTATAAATAAAAAATATAATAATAATAAAGACTTTATAAATATAATATATATCATATATATATAAAATATCCATCTTAATTTCCAACATGATAAGTGGTAAGGGAAAAACAAACATACATTCTTTCGTCATGCAGTAGTTCAACGTACACCAAAACAGTATGTTTGATACACATTAGATGGAAGCGTTTGTATGTTTTTTTGAACTCTTTACATAAAAAATACTATTATATTTAGTATATATTTTTATATATATAATGATCTAATATGGATATTTTTGGGAGTTTATAATGGAAATAAATTAGAATTCTTGAGAGAAAACGTTGCCTCTTAGTCTTGTAAATTATTTTGGATTCTTCCAAAAAGGTTTCCTTAAAAGGATTTCATCCCTAATGTATAATTCAAGGTCCAGGTGATAGATTTTTTTTGAAGCTATATAGAATGGTCTTGGAAGAAACTATATGGTTTTAGAGGATTAAGGAATGGGGAGATGTTGTGGCCATTTATAAGTGGGGAAAAGGACTCAATTGGTATTTTTGAAAATAAGATATGTGTACCCATATTTTTACAAAAATAATTATTCAAAACGAAAAAAAATTAATATTTTATGGTTAATATCATAATTATTTCTATAAAATGGGTTTTTTACATGTGGCTCAATCATTTGGGCCCTTAAGATAATGATTTAGTCCTTCATTAAGCTTAATTTTACCGTGATAATGGAAAATAATTTTAATCACTTTGAGTAATTTTTTAGGTAAAAAAATTGGTGTTATTATACATTGTGATTTATGATAATTATAAATATTTAATCCATTTTTGAAAATTTGAATCACTGAAGTGGGATAAATTAATTTTATATTCTTCCCATGGGTTGGATGACAATGCATGTTTTTAAAGTAAAAAACATGTGAATTTTTTCTTTTTTTATAATCAATTTCAAAGTGAAATTTCTTCCAAAACAATAAATGTATTAATTGATAAAAATATTATTATATTAAAAATTAAAAAAAATATATTTAAAATATATCATTAAAAATAAATTAGATTAAAAATATGTTTTGAACTAAAATGCATTATTTTTAACAAATCATTATATAATGATTTTTTTTCAGAAAATCATAAAAAATTCACCCTAAACTAATTTTTATGTTCCGATTTAAAATTTTATGTTTATTTTGAAATATTAAATCTATTAATGTTTCAAATTTAATATATAAAATGGCTTCATCTTTAAAAAGTGATAAAATTACCTTTATAAAAATATAGGTTTTTAACTGAAATATTTTGTTTGTCCGTATCTAATGTTTATCATATCAATTTGATGAACATAAAAAATATTATTTTGGACATATAATATATATATATATATATTACATTAATATCACCCATTAATTTTTATTAATTAAATCTATTTGGGTAAACAAACTTTCTGAAAACAAAAATATTTTATTTTATATTGATTAGTAATCAATTTATAACCATTGAATTCATTTTATAATGGTGTAAACCATAATAGATATAAGTTATTTATTAATATTTGTAAATAAAAATTTGAAAAATAATTTATATCATATTATATTAAATAACACTACTAGCAATAGGGATTTTAAAATTGCTAAAACCATCCTTGAACAGCACTAGGAAAGCGCTGTTAATTACGGCGAAGATATATGTGATCCCCTTTAATAGTGCTAAAAATGCACCGATAAAGGTTTCCATTTATACGCACTAAAAAAACACTGATAAAGGCCCCTCATTATCATTATGTTGTTTGTACGGGAAAATGGGTCCTTTATCAGTGCTTCTTTTGAGTGTTGATAAAGGCTCCCTTTATCAGTGTTATTATGAGTGCTGATGAAGGACACCATGATCTGCTCTCTTTTGAGCGCAGATAGAGGAGTCCTTTTTCAGTGTTATTTTGTGAGCTGATAAAGGCCATGTTTCCTAAGCAAACCCAGAATCTACATTGAACCTGCACACCTAAAAAATATCCAGCACACACAACACCAAACATCACCTGCACACAAAATAGATGCACAAAAAACACCTACACACAAACAAAGCATAGAAAAAAAGAACATAGTGCAAAATTATTTCTCAAAAAATTCTATATAAGTTTACATTAAATCATGAATACAAAAAAATGCATTGTTATATACATTTCAAAAAATGTTTCATATGGTTACAATTACAATAATCTAACAAACAGTTAAATTCATTAATGTTTCATCCCTTTTTGCATCTGTGATCCCATCTAAAAAAATATTTTCCATCGTATTTGTTTCCGAAAAAAGCATCTGAACTCAGGAAAAAAATTCCACCACTATATGAAAACAATTATTATTTTAGTAATACAATAATGAAAAAATTTGGACATTAATAAAATTTCCATTTTTAATAAAAAAGACACTTTTGGGTAGGTAGGGGGCCATAACTCAAGTTGATACTTGATACCTAACCATGATATGGGTAAGTAAGAGGCCATGATAAGCTCCTAGATTAATTAAAATGAAAAAAATTCATAAGTACAATAGTTAATGATTTTTAGAGATTTCTTAGTGTTTGTACATTCCCAATTTCTCTTCATAGTCCTCATAGAGGAAGGAACTTCAAAATATAACTTCAGGTGCCAAATGTGGTGTTGATGGAGGTACAAATGGTGTTTCCTTTTCTTCAGAAACAACCACATATATGAGCTCCATTTGACTTGGACAACCTTGATCATCAGCCTCTCAATCACTTTTTGAAACATCTTTATCCATAGTGTCCCTGGAAAAGTAAACTGGAGAGGTGGGATGGGACCAAATTTTACCAGCCTCTTGAAATATCCAAGAGTAATGGGATGCATGCTTCTCCTACCCCTGACGATGGAGACCTCCAAGACAATCCATCCCCCATCAGAGGGGGAGGGACCTCTGTCATCCTCTAAGAGAGTGATGTATTCTTTCCCCCATTCTCCATACCCGATATCCTTCCACCTTTCCTTCAAATCTTCATGTTCCCTAACATTCCCTACCTCTCTATAGGGAGCCCTAATTTTCCATTATAGATCACAGATTTCAACGATGCAATGGAACTCCTCAGTAATATTCTTTTATAGAGTGTATCACACAAATAATACCATCGATGGACTCTATTGATAGATTTGTTTTCGATTCTTGGGATCTAAAAGTGAGGGCAACTGTTGGTATGCTCGAAAACATATGCCTTTTGATCTGTTTCGTGAATGAGGATGACCTAATCGATTATTAGTATAGTGTGACTCACAACTACAATGGGTACCACTTTGGCCTCCAAATGTGGTCTTATCACTTCCATATGATGTGGGACTCCCCTTCGATGGTGATCTGGGTGTGTTTCCCTAATCCACCTTCCTTTTCAAAATCCTTTAATCATTAAGATGCTTGGGAACCTAGTATGGAGGAATTTATCCTCTGATCACCAAATGACTATTGTGTGACATCATGTTAATCCATGTGTGTTCATGAATGTAGATGCCTCGCAGAATCCTCATGAGTTTTTTTGGATTTCCATAAGAGAAGAATACAGGTGTAGAAAGCATGTTTTGTATGAGTCGCGGGATGACTTCTGTTTCGGTTGCAAGCATTTGGGACACTCATCGACAACACTGGATTTTTTCTAAAAATAATATGTTCCCAGGTGAAGTTTCTGTTCATGACATACCCCCGAGAGTCTATTCTAGTGGCCAAAATGCATAGGGGAATTTGGACACTCCTAATCAATATCACTTCCATGGTACTTGGTGTATAGGTTTACAGGAGGTAGGCAGGGGGTGTCCAAGAAAAGAGTGGGGAGCCCTATCGGAACCGAGGCATATCAGTGGGATGTAGGGGCTTAAGTGGATGGATCTTACTGTGGTTATGACTTTAATGTATGTGTGGAGATCTCAAACTCTCATTATCCCAATCATGGTGCGAATGTCCAACCAGATAGAAATCTTAATTCAGTTGTGGAACACATGGTCTCTCTTATTTCTGAGCCTCCATGTGACGAAGTCACGGTTCCAAATCCAACTTCGGTTTCTCATAGAAGGAGGTCCATATGGACACTTTAATTAAGTTTCACAGTCAGGAGGATGAACCATTGGGAACATATTGCAGGAGGTGTCCTTGATGACTATTGTGGTGCCTCCACAAAACTAAGGGAGGCTTGAGGGCGGGAGTTTGGTCGAGCCTCCATGAATGGAGGAGGGGCACCAGTTATCTATACCAGTGCCTCATCCTGGGAAAGGGAGTCAGGATGAGGGGAGTGTCTTAGTCCCATTAGACCCAAACTTTTTCTATTCAAAACCCCCATCCTATCTAAAGGCTGTGTGTATGGGGATGAACAGGAAGAGCCCCAGTGACCATGGAATCTTTTATGGGTCGAGGCCCCCCACGAAAGGCCCATGAGTTGATTTGAGGGTCCATTTTTTTTATTCTGAAAGTTCGGGATCAAACTGTGTCTCATGAGGAAGATGATTCAGGACATGACAGTTATAGCCAACTCTGAGTGGACAGCTGGGACCATTTCAAAGCGAAAGGTCCTAACAGCCCTAGAAGGAAGTTGGGACTAAAAGGGAAGTATGCACCCGGGAAATGTGTTGTGGTCTAGGGGAAAACCCCCAAGGGATGTAAAGAAATCTCTTACATTCCCAAAACAATGGAAACCAGATCTGCCCTGAAATGGGGGATTAAGGAAAGTAAATACCCGCAAGATGGGGAATATAGTGATCCAAGCTGAGATCTAAATGTGATTGAAGAAGATGTATGGGAGTTTCTTGAAGCTCAAATTTCACTCCAAGTAAGAAATTATTGAAAAATTCATGCGTCCCCATGCCTAAAATGTATATATTGTAATAATTTATCATCCTCTAAGCTAGGGGTGTGTAATGGTCTTTCCCTTAGATATAATGTATCACCACACAAAGTTCATGGAGATGTGATTTGACTTTAATGGTCCATTGTTTATGAAATATTACTTTAAGACTAATCACACTCCAAAATACCTCTAGATCTATTTCCACTTGACACTACACTCTCCAGACCTCTATGGTCAATTTATTCCACCTCTAGTTGTCCTAGTATTGGAATATGACAACCCTGTTTTTTATTACAACTTAAGCATGCTTTATTACATAAAACTACACGTGATACAACAAAGAAGATCGAGAGGTTTAGTGTCTTTGGGGCTTAGGATCATTACATAAAAACTTTAAACTTGAAATACAATATCTTTATTGAAAACTTCCTTTACATGACCACTACATTCCTTCGTACTTAGCATTGCATGGGATAACCTGAGGACATGCATAAGAAAAGGGTGAGCTATAAAGCCCAGTAAGGGAGTAAACAATGAATAACATGAGGAGTGAAATACATGTTAGGAAATAGGAATATAAATAGAGCATAATAGAAACATGAACATAAAGGCATGATAAAGCATGATAATCATAACATGGAAATGTGGCAACAACACTTAACATTGAATTAGCATGAGCCAAGGCTCATTGCACATGGAGCATGAGTAAACCCTCATTGCACTTGAAGCACGAGTAAACCCTCGTTGCACTTGAATTAGCATGAGTAAACACTCATTGCACATGACGTATCATGATACTATACTTTACCCAATGCATTGGAGCGCTATAAAGGGCGCACCCTTCTTAAACATTTCATTTCATGCATAAGTGTGCCACATGGATCATAAAACATGGATTCATAAAACATAATCATTTCTTCCACGATAAAGGAAAGTGGAATTCATACATGAAACTTTATAATCAATATGTAAATGTGCATAAAGGTGAATACCCTTGATGGAGAAATGGGCATGGTATTCACTACACAAAGACATTAGCTTAGAAAATCGGTGCGATTTCGGCAGCGTAACGGCGTGATATAAGAATTCATAAAAAAGGTTGATGAGAGAGAAAGGGGTTCCTCATCATATTTACATGTAATGGAAAGTATGGAGATCATATATATACATGTCCCAACAATATAAATGGAATTTAGATTCATGATACAAAAGTATTGCTTGAATGTAAAAGAAGAGAGAGAAGTTCCTTTCGGAATTTCGGCATAGTAACGGGTGTACATGGGAGGCATTTAATGAGAGAGAAAGGGTTGTCCCATCATTCAAACAATAAGAGGGCAGTATGGGGGTGGTGTGAAACCATACCCCAACATTCATAATTGAAATAAAAAGGGAAATACAACTTAAAGAAAATTGACAAAAAAATGAGAAAGGAAGAAAACCCCTTACTTGGAAGTGTGCTTCCAAAGGCTAGAGAGAGGCTTGTGAGAGGCTTCTTGGGAGCTTGAGACACCTTGGGAGGATTCTAGAGAGAGCAGGGCAGAGGTTGGACGAACTTCAAGGGCTTTGAGTGAGGAGGAAGTGGGAGCTTGGGTGGGTTTATATAGGAAAGGTGAGAGAATTCTTTATTATTTAGGTTTAGGACCCCTTATATTAAAATAATCCAAACCAGAAACCAACCCCTGGTATGTGCCCATGGTTTCTGGAAAAGGAAAGAGGAAAAAAATATTTTACAAGGCCAAGGTCAGAACTTACTAAAAAATTAGGGTTGCTTATGTGGAGGTGAGTCACACTCCCATGGAAATTAATTTAAAAAGGCAAAGTGTTGAATAAGTCTTGAGGGCTCCATTAATGCTTTGAAAAGTGAGTCAAACAAACCCAAAACCTCATTATTTTAATGATAAAACACAGATTGGCCGAACATAAGGATTATGGTATTTTATTACATCACCATTGGGTCATTATGATGTCATAAAACACATAATATATTTAAATGGTATTTAATTTTTACCCAAAAATTTGACTGTCTCAGAAAATTATGAAAAATTCACCGTTGGATAATTTCGATGTCCTGATTCCAAAAATAATATTTATTTTATCTAAATTATTTCTAAATATGTGAATTTTCACTTTTAAAATAAAAACCGACATTTATAAAAAATTCACGGGTTTTGACAGAAATGGCTTTCAAACCTTAATAAAAAATTTAATTGCATTCATAAAATTATAAGATCATTTATATTTAATAAAAATTAATTTAATATTAATAATAATATTTTATTAAAATATTATTTAATTCAAAAATCCTTTAATTTAATAAAATATAATTCTTAATTAAATAATAACTAAAAACACCATTTGTACTTTAAAAACTAATTACAATGTATCAAAAATGACTAGAAATTATATTCATTATTATATACAAAAGTAATGTGCATGAACATGATACTACTTATTTGTTACATAACCCCTTAAAATAGCCGCATAAGACCTAAGGGTAAGGTGTGCGATGGTGACAGACTCTTGGGGTTCCTCGGATAACATTGCTCGAGTGGTAATCTCTATCAACTTCTATTTTTCCCGTAGACGATCACGTTCGAGCTTGACTTGATGAAGCTCAGCTTGGGCTTGGTAAAGGGAAAAGCCCAAAGACGCCACCTCCTTTCCGAGCTCCGACAAATGGGCTTCGTAAGGGGCAATTCTACTGGATGAGGCCATCGCTTCCTTTGTCTGAGTAGAAAATTGGTTCGTTAAAGCCTTATATTTAAACTACCCAGATGATCACTGTTCAACGGCTATAAAAGTAACGGTCACAAATCTTAACATTAAACTAACGAAGTTGACATCTTATAAAAACATTTTTTTTCATAAAGAAACATTTAACTGGATCAAGAGGGATATTCCATTAATGAAACTTTGGGTCGTTACAACATTCCCCCCTTAAGAAATTTCACCCTCGAAATTTTCCTTTTCCCACACTAAAACAAATGTGGCTAACTCGGCTTCATCATATCCTCCGACTCCCAAGTTTCTTCTTCAAACTTGTGGTTTCTCCACAACACCTTGACGAGGGGCATTGTCTTATTTCGTAGAACTTTTTCTCTACGATCTAAGATCTTCACTGGTTGCTCCTCATAAGAAAGATCGTCTTCTAATTGTACCACCTCGGAAGAGAGTACATGTGAAGGGTCTGGTATGTACTTCCTTAAGAGGGATACATGGAAGACATCATACACCTTGGCCATAGTAGGTGGAAGTTCTAGTCGATAGGCCACAGCCCCAACACGATCAAGAATCTCGAAGGGGCTGATGTACCTTTGACTTAACTTCCCTTTCTTTCCAAACCTCATGACCTTTTTCCACGGAGATATGCGTAAAAACACCATGTCTCCGACTTTAAACTCAAGGTCTCGTCGACGATTATCTGCATAACTCTTCTGTCGACTTTGGGCTGCCTTGATATTCTGCTGAATAGTTTTCACCTTCTCCACCATTTCTTTGACCATTTCAGGTCCAAGCAGCTTACGTTCACCGACCTCATCCCAACATGCCGGTGTTCTACACCTTTTCCCATACAGGGCTTCATATGGAGCCATTTGGATGCTCGAGTGGAAACTATTATTATAAGAGAACTCAACTAGAGGAAGATGTTGATCCCATCCTCCTTTAAAGTCCATTGAGCACGCTCTCAACATATCCTCATGTGTTTGGATAGTCCGCTCGGATTGGCCATCAGTTTGAGGATGATAGGCCGTACTGAAGTTCAGTTCAGTATTCAGAGCATGTTGAAGACTCTTCCAAAACATAGAGGTAAATCTTGGATCTCGGTCAGACACAATAGATAGTGGTACTCCATGCAACCGTACCAATTCCCTGATATATATCCGTGCCAGTTGATCCAAAGAGAAATCCTCTCGAATAGCAATGAAGTGTGCAGTCTTTGTAAGACGATCCACAACATCCCAGATTGCATTGTTGCCTTTGGATGTCCTTGGAAGTCCAGTGACGAAGTCCATGGTGATGTTCTCCCATTTCCATTCTGGTATGGGCAATGGTTGCATCATCCCCTTAGACTTCGGCCTCTCTGCCTTCACTTGCTGACACACCAGGCACTTTGATGTATATTCAGCGATCTCTTTCTTCATATTATCCCACCAAAAGTTTTCTCGGAGATCTCGATACATCTTTGTGCTCCCTGGGTGAATAGAGAAATTTGAACTATGTGCATCATCCAAAAGTTCCTTCCTCAGCTCCGAACTTGATGGAACACATAGTCTTTTCCCAAACCGCACAATTCCTTCTTCATTAACATTAAACTCTGAGGATTTTCCCTATTTGATAGCTTCCACTTTTTCTTGGATTCCCGCATCATCCTTTTGATCATCCTTTAACCTTTCCAAAAGAGATGGTTGAGCAATCATTTGTGAAAGGATTGATGATGTTCCCTTCTTTATGATTCCCACGTCCATCTTCATCAAGTCTAAGAAGATTGGATCCTTCTCAATTCTCATCATTGATAGAATTGCTGGATCCTTTCTACTTAGGGCATCCGCCACCTTGTTCGCCTTCCCAGGGTGGTAATGTATTGAACAGTCATAATCCTTGATGAGCTCTATCCATCTTCTCTGGCGCATATTAAGCTCTTTCTGTGTGAATATATATTTAAGACTCTTGTGGTCAGTATATATCTCACATTTCTCTCCATAGAGATAATGCCGCCAGATTTTCAAGGCAAAGATTACCGCCGCCAACTCCAGATCATGCGTTGGATAGTTTCGCTCTTGGATTTTCAACTGTCTTGAGGCATAGGATATCACTTTATCATTCTGCATCAGCACACATCCTAAGCCCTTCTTCGAAGCATCACTGAATACCACAAAAAGCTCCCCACTTGTGGGTAAAGTGAGCACGGGTGCAGTGATAAGCCTCCTTTTCAACTCCTTGAAGCTTTCTTCGCATTCATCACTCCAAGCAAACTTTACTCCCTTTCAAGTTAGCTTGGTAAGAGGGTTGGACAATCGTGAGAAATTTCTCACAAATCGTCGATAATATCCAGCTAACCCCAAGAAGCTACGGATATCAGTTACCGATGTTGGCCTCGGCCATCCCTCAATTGCATCTGTTTTGGAGGGGTCCACAGATATCCCATTGCTTGTGATGATATGGCCCAAGAATGAGACCTCCTTCAACCAGAACTCACACTTGTTGTACTTGGCATAGAGCTTCTCCTTGCGCAAAGTCTCCAGTACAGTTCTTAAATGCTCCTCATGGTCCTCCTTGGTTTTGGAGTATATTAGAATATCATCTATAAATACTACCACAAATTTATCTAGGTAATCTGTAAAGACTCTATTCATCAAGTCCATGAATATTGTTGGAGCATTGGTGAGTCCAAAAGGCATTACTATGAATTCATAATGCCCGTACCTTGTACGAAAAGCAGTCTTGGGGATATCTTCCTTCTTCACCCTTACTTGATAATATCCCGACCGCAAGTCGACCTTGGAGAAGTATTGTGCACCACGTAGCTGATCAAAAAAGTCATCGATTATTGGGAGAGGATACTTGTTCTTTATCGTGATTTTGTTAAGTTCACGATAATCGATGCAAAGCCGCATTGACCCATCCTTCTTCTTGACGAAGAGGACTGGTGCACCCCATGGTGATGCACTTGGGCGTATAAACCCTTTATCCAGATTCTCCTGTAGTTGTTTCTTCAGTTCTTCAAGCTCAACCACAGCCATTCTATGTGGAGTCTTGGATATTGGTAGCGCCCCAGGTATAAGTTCAATTGAGAACTCAACATCTCTTCTTGGAGGAAGACCAGGAAGTTTCTCGGGAAATACTCCAGCGAATTCCCTCACAATAGGCATTTCTTCAAGGGTGGTTTCTTCCTTGGAATAAATCATCTGAGCCAGATATGCGTGCTCATAAGGTAGTAATATCCATGTTTGAGATGATGGAGCTAAAGGAGATTCATCTTCCTCCTGACACTTGTAAAGAATCGGGGGTCGATTCTCCATATGGAGTGTGATTTCCCTCTCCTGACAATTTATGTTGGCTCTATATAAGGAAAGCCAATCCATGCCAAGAATTGCATCAAATTCCACCAAAGGGAGTATGACGAGGTTCGCCGGGAAATTCAATCCACAGATTATAACAGGGGAGGACTTATACTCATGGGATGCAATTTTTCCGTACTCACCGACATCTTTACTTCCATGATTTGTGGTGGTGCAGGGATTGTTCTACTAACCTTTTGAGATATAAAAGAATGCGTAGAACTTGAATCAAAAAGTATGTTCGCTATTCTTGAATGAATAACTAGCGTACCTGTCACCACTTCATTGTCGGGGTTCACTTTGGCAGAAGTGATGGCAAAAGCTCTTCCTTGCTGTCTTGGAGGTTGTTGATTGCCTCCGATAACCCTTGGATTAGGGCACTGATTCGCAAAATGACCCGGTTCTTTGCATTTGAACCATTGAACAACGCGTTGAAGTTCAAATGGAGCGTTCCTCTCCTCTGTCGCAGTCGCGGGTCCTTCTTGCTGACAGTTAACAGCTAGGTGCCCTTCTCTTCCACACTTGAAGCATTTTCTTGTCCCCCTAAGGCAATTTCCAGGGTGCTTCTTTCCACACTATTGGCAAGTGGGGTGCTGGAATTTCTTAGAATCGTTGGATTTATCCATCGGACCACCAGTATTGAATTCCACCTTTCGCTTCATGTCCCCATGATACCCCTGTGATTCTCCGATCTCCATTTCAACCTTGAGGGCACATCGGACAATTTCCTCATAGTTGTCGAAGTCACGGATCGCTAATGCTTTCCGCAAGCTAGGCTTCAGCCCACCAAAGAAGCGGTCAACATTGAATTCGGGGGTAACGACAATGCCGGAAGCGTATCGTGCAAGCCTTGTGAAGTTTGCCTCGTACGCTCCCACAGATTCCTCATCTTTCTGCTTGAGGGAAAGGAAGTCCCATTCCATCTTAAGACGGAGGGTTCGTGGAAAATATTTATCGAAAAACATCTTCCAGAATACCTTCCATTCCAAAGCCTCGATCTCCTCCTCAGGCTTCGTATTTTTGATCAACGTCCACCATTGATCAGCTTCACCCTCCATATGATAAGCCGCCAGGAGAACCATCTCTTTTTCAGAGCATTGGAGGATGGAGAATATCTTTTCAATGGAGTTGATCCATTGTTCATCGATCGTGGGATCGGATGATCCACTAAAAGTAGGAGGCCTTTGTCTCATGAAGCTTTCAATAGAAACTTGTTCTTTATTAGGGGGGGTTGAACGTTCCTCTTGACCAGTGTTTCTATTCAAAACTTGAGTTAACTGAGAGAGAAGCGTGACAAAGTTGGCGATTCCCGCTCCCATTGGATTGGGCATCTCATAAGTACAATCATCACACTGATCTTCACAACGGTTGTTAGCCCGAGTTCTCCTATTACCGGCCATTGGCTGGAATAAAAGGAAACTTAGGGGTAACACATAAAGGGTAATACAAAGACAAAAGTTGATGACTTATAAATAAACTTTAATCTCTTTAACTAATGAGTCTATAGGATTCAATCCAGGATTTTCATGATCTTCCTTCTAACATATATTCTTAGGGGCATTTTTCCCTTAATAAGGTTTCATACTAAGATAGTGAATTTATCAAAACATATCCCCCGGGAGTGTCGTAACCAAGAGTGCAGCAAGGCCCGTTGTCGTGCACCAGTTCCCGTTCGAGTCTAGCTCAAAGCGGTGTTTTCGGGTTTTACCCCTAGGATACATCTGTGCCAGAGCCGCCTCTACCTGCTCGTATCCATACAGGGATGTATTTGTTTGATAAAACACTTACTTAGTATTTACCAAAACTTAGGGATGTTTTTATTATGCTTAGTCTTGTATCTAAGGTTTTACTAGGGTTTCCTAATACCAAAAATAACTAAACCTATCCTCTGATACCAACTATGACAACCCTGCTTTTTTATTACAACTTAAGCATGCTTTATTACATAAAACTTCACTTGATACAACAAAGAAGATCGATGGGTTTAGTGTCTTTGGGGCTTAGGATCATTACATAAAAACTTTAAACTTGAAATACAGTATCTTTATTGAAAACTTCCTTTACATGACCACTACATTCCTTCGTACTTAGCATTGCATGGGATAACCTGAGGACATGCATAAGAAAAGGGTGAGCTATAAAGCCCAGTAAGGGAGTAAACAATGAATAACATGAGGAGTGAAATACATGTTAGGAAATAGGCATATCAATAGAGCATAATAGAAACATGAACATAAAGGCATGATAAAGCATGATAATCATAACATGGAAATGTGGCAACAACACTTAACATTGAATTAGCATGAGTCAAGGCTCATTGAAAATGGAGCATGAGTAAACCCTCATTGCACTTGAAGCACGAGTAAACCCTCGTTGCACTTGAATTAGCATGAGTAAACACTCATTGCACATGACGTATCATGATACTATACTTTACCCAATGCATTGGAGCGCTATAAAGGGCGCACACTTCTTAAACATTTCATTTCATGCATAAGTGTGCCACATGGATCATAAAACATGGATTCATAAAACATAATCATTTCTTCCACGATAAAGGAAAGTGGAATTCATACATGAAACTTTATAGTCAATATGTAAATGTGCATAAAGGTGAATACCCTTGATGGAGAAATGGGCATGGTATTCACTACACAAAGACATTAGCTTAGAAAATCGGTGCGATTTCGGCAACGTAACGGCGTGACATAAGAATTCATAAAAACGTTTGATGAGAGAGAAAGGGGTTCCTCATCATATTTACATGTAATGGAAAGTAAGGATATCATATATATACATGTCCCAACAATAGAAATGGAATTTAGATTCATGATACAAAAGTATTTCTTGAATGTAAAAGAAGAGAGAGAAGTTCCTTTCGGAATTTCGGCATAGTAACGGGTGTACATGGGAGGCATTTAATGTGAGAGAAAGGGTTCTCCCATCATTCAAACATTAAGAGGGCCGTATGGGGGAGGTGCGAAACCATACCCCAACATTCATAATTGAAATAAAAAGGGAAATACAACTTAAAGAAAATTGACAAAAAAATGAGAAAGGAAGAAAACCCCTTACTTGGAAGTGTGCTTCCAAAGGCTTGAGAGAGGCTTGTGAGAGGCTTCTTGGGAGCTTGGGGCACCTTGGGAGGATTCTAGAGAGAGTAGGGCAGAGGTTGGACGAACTTCAAGGGATTTTAGTGAGGAGGAAGTGGGAGCTTGGGTGGGTTTATATAGGAAAGGTGAGAGAATTCTTTATTATTTAGGTTTGGGACCCCTTATATTAAAATAATCCAAACCACAAACCATCCCATGGTATTTTCCCATGGTTTCTGGAAAAGGAAAGAGGAAAAAAATATTTTACAAGGCCAAGGTCCGAACTTATTAAAAAATTAGGGTTGCTTATGTGGAGGTGAGTCACACTCCCATGGAAATTAATTTAAAAAGGCAAAGTGTTGAATAAGTCTTGAGGGCTCCATTAATGCTTTGAAAAGTGAGTCAAACAAACCCAAAACCTCATTATTTTAATGATAAAACACATATTGGCCGAACATAAGGATTATGGTATTTTATTACATCACCATTGGGTCATTATGATGTCATAAAACACATTATATATTTAAATGGTATTTAATTTTTACCCAAAAATTTGACTGTCTCAGAAAATTATGAAAAATTCACCGTTGGATAATTTCGACATCCTGATTCCATAAATAATATTTATTTTATCTAAATTATTTTCTAAATATGTGAATTTTCACTTTTAAAATAAAAACCGACATTTATAAAAAATTCACGGGTTTTGACAGAAATGGCTTTCAAACCTTAATAAAAAATTTAATTGCATTCATAAAATTATAAGATCATTTATATTTAATAAAAATTAATTTAATATTAATAATAATATTTTATTAAAATATTATTTAATTCAAAAATCCTTTAATTTAATAAAATATAATTCTTAATTAAATAATAACTAAAAACACCATTTGTACTTTAAAAACTAATTACAATGTATCAAAAATGACTAGAAATTATATTCATTATTATATACAAAAGTAATGTGCATGAACATGATACTACCTATTTGTTACATAACCCCTTAAAATAGCTGCATAAGACCTAAGGGTAAGGTGTGCGATGGTGACAGACTCTTGGGGTTGCTCGGATAACATTGCTCGAGTGGTAATCTCTATCAACTTCCATTTTTCCCGTAGACGATCACGTTCGAGCTTGACTTGATGAAGCTCAGCTTGGTCTTGGTCAAGGGCAAAGCCCAAAGACGCCACCTCCTTTCCGAGCTCCGACAAATGGGCTTCGTAAGGGGAAATTCTACTGGATGAGGCCATCGCTTCCATTGTCTGAGTAGAAAATTGGTTCGTTAAAGCCTTATATTTAAACTACCCAGATGATCACTGTTCAACGGCTATAAAAGTAATGGTCACAAATCTTAACGTTAAACTAACGAAGTTGACATCTTATAAAAACTTTTTTTTTTCATAAAGAAACATTTAACTGGATCAAGAGGGATTTTCCATTAATGAAACTTTGGGTCGTTACAACATTCCCCCCTTAAGAAATTTCGCCCTCAAAATTTTCCTTTTCCCACACTAAAACCAATGTGGGTAACTCAGCTTCATCATATCCTCCGACTCCCAAGTTGATTCTTCAAACTTGTGGTTTCTCCACAACACCTTGACGAGGGGCATTGTCTTATTTCATAGAACTTTTTCTCTACGATCTAAGATCTTCACTGGTTGCTCCTTATAAGAAAGATCGTCTTCTAATTGTACCACCTCGGAAGAGAGTACATGTGAAGGGTCTGGTATGTACTTCCTTAAGAGGGATACATGGAAGACATCATGCACCTTGGACATAGTAGGTGGAAGTGCTAGTCGATAGGCCACAGCCCCAACACGATCAAGAATCTCGAAGGGGCCGATGTACCTTGGACTTAACTTCCCTTTCTTTCCAAACCTCATGACCTTCTTCCACAGAGATATGCGTAAAAACACCATGTCTCCGACTTTAAACTCAAGGTCTCGTCGACGATTATCTGCATAACTCTTCTGTCGACTTTGGGCTGCCTTGATATGCTGCTGAATGGTTTTCACCTTCTCCACCATTTCTTCGACCATTTCTGGTCCAAGCAGCTTACATTCACCGACCTCATCCCAACATGCCGGTGTTCTACACCTTTTCCCATACAGGCCTTCATATGGTTCCATTTGGATGCTCGAGTGGAAACTATTATTATAAGAGAACTCAACTAGAGGAAGATGTTGATCCCATCCTCCTTTAAAGTCTATTGAGCACGCTCTCAACATATCCTCAAGTGTTTGGATAGTCCACTCGGATTGGCCATCAGTTTGAGGATGATAGGCCATACTGAAGTTCAATTCAGTATTCAGAGCATGTTGAAGATTCTTCCAAAACTTAGAGGTAAATCTTGGATCTCGGTCAGACACAATAGAAAGTGGTACTCCATGCAACCGTACGACTTCCCTGATATATATCTGTGCCAGTTGATCCAAAGATAAATCCTCTCGAATAGCAATGAAGTGTGCAGTCTTTGTAAGACGATCCACAAAAACCCAGATTGCATTGTTGCCTTTGGATGTCCTTGGAAGTCCATTGACGAATTCCATGGTGATGTTCTCCCATTTCCATTCTGGTATGGGCAATGGTTGCATCATCCCCTTAGACTTCTGCCTCTCTGCCTTCACTTGCTGACACACCAGGAAGTTTGATGTATATTCAGCGATCTCTTTCTTCATATTATCCCACCAAAAGTTTTCTCGGAGATCTCGATACATCTTTGTGCTCCCTGGGTGAATAGAGAAATTTGAACTATGTGCATCATCCAAAAGTTCCTTCTTCAGCTCCGAATTTGATGGAACACATAGTCTTTTCCCAAACCGCACAATTCCTTATTCATTAACATTAAACTCTGAGGATTTTCCCTTTTTGATAGCTTCCACTTTTTCTTGGATTCCCGCATCATCCTTTCGAGCATCCTTTAACCTTTCCAAAAGAGATGGTTGAACAATCATTTGTGAAAGGATTGATGATGTTCCCTTCTTTATGATTCCCACGTCCATCTTCATCAAGTCTAAGAAGATTGGATCCTTCTCAATTCTCATCATTGATAGAATTGCTGGATCCTTTCTACTTAGGGCATCCGCCACCTTGTTCGCCTTCCCAGGGTGGTAATGTATTGAACAGTCATAATCCTTGATGAGCTCTATCCATCTTCTCTGGCGCATATTAAGCTCTTTCTGTGTGAATATATATTTAAGACTCTTGTGGTCAGTATATATCTCACATTTCTCTCCATAGAGATAATGCCGCCAGATTTTCAAGGCAAAGATTACTGCCGCCAACTCCAGATCATGCGTTGGATAGTTTCGCTCTTGGATTTTCAACTGTCTTGAGGCATAGGATATCACTTTATCATTCTGCATCAGCACACATCCTAAGCCCTTCTTCGAAGCATCACTGAATACCACAAAAAGCTCCCCACTTGTGGGTAAAGTGAGAACGGGTGCAGTGATAAGCCTCCTTTTCAACTCCTTGAAACTTTCTTCGCATTCATCACTCCAAGCAAACTTTACTCCCTTTCGAGTTAGCTTGGTAAGAGGGTTGGACAATCGTGAGAAATTTCTCACAAATCGTCGATAATATCCAGCTAACCCCAAGAAGCTACGGATATCAGTTACCGATGTTGGCCTCGGCCATCCCTCAATTGCATCTGTTTTGGAGGGGTCCACAGATATCCCATTGCTTGTGATGATATGGCCCAATAATGAGACCTCCTTCAAACAGAACTCACACTTTCTGTACTTGGCATAGAGCTTCTCCTTGCGCAAAGTCTCCAGTACAGTTCTTAAATGCTCCTCATGGTCCTCCTTGGTTTTGGAGTATATTAGAATATCATCTACAAAGACTACCACAAATTTATCTAGGTAATCTCTAAAGACTCTATTCATCAAGTCAATGAATATTTCTGGAGCATTGGTGAGTCCAAAAGGCATTACTATGATTTCATAGTGCCCATACCTTGTACGAAAAGCAGTCTTGGGGATATCTTCCTTCTTCACCCTTACTTGATAATATCCGGACCGCAAGTCGACCTTGCAGAAGTATTGTGCTCCACGTAGCTGATCAAACAAGTCATCGATTCTTGGGAGAGGATACTTGTTCTTTATCGTGATTTTTTTAAGTTCACGATAATCGATGCAAAGCCGCATTGACCCATCCTTCTTCTTGACGAAGAGGACTGGTGCACCCCATGGTGATGCACTTGGGCATATAAACCCTTTATCCAGATTCTCCTGTAGTTGTTTCTTCAGTTCTTCAAGCTCAACCAGAGCCATTCTATATGGAGTCTTGGATATTGGTAGCGCCCCAGGTATAAGTTCAATTGAGAACTCAACATCTCTTCTTGGAGGAAGACCAGGAAGTTCCTCGGGAAATACTTCAGCGAATTCCCTCACAATAGGCATTTCTTCAAGGGTGGTTTCTTCCTTGGACTCAATCATCTGAGCCAGATATGCGTGCTCATAAGGTAGTAATATCCATGCTTGAGATGATGGAGCTAAAGGAGATTCATCTTCCTCCTGACACTTGTAAAGAATCGGGGGTCGATTATCCATATGGAGTGTGATTTCCCTCTCCCGACAATTTATGTTGGCTCTATATAAGGAAAGCCAATCCATGCCAAGAATTTCATCAAATTCAACCAAAGGGAGTATGACGAGGTTCGCCGGGAAATTCAATCCACAGATTATAACAGGGGAGGACTTATACTCATGGGATGCAATGATTGCCCCATTTGCCGTACTCACCGACATCTTTACTTCCATGATTTGTGGTGGTGCAGGGATTGTTCTACTAAACTTTTGAGATATAAAAGAATGCGTAGAACCTGAATCAAAAAGTATGTTCGCTATTCTTGAATGAATAACTAGCGTACCTGTCACCACTTCATTGTCGGGGTTCACTTCGGCAGAAGTGATGGCAAAAACTCTTCCTTGCTGTCTTGGAGGTTGTTGATTGCCTCCGATAACCCTTGGATTAGGGCACTGATTCGCAAAATGACCCGGTTCTTTGCATTTGAAGCATTGAACAACGCGTTGAGGTTCAAACGGAGCGTTCCTCTCCTCTGTCACAGTCGCGGGTCCTTCTTGCTGACAGTTAACAGCTAGGTGCCCTTCTCTTCCACACTTGAAGCATTTTCTTGTCCCCCTAAGGCAATTTCCAGGGTGCTTCTTTCCACACTTTTGGCAAGTGGGGTGCTGGAATTTCTTAGCGCCGTTGGATTTATCCATCGGACCACCAGCATTGAATTCCACCTTCCGCTTCTTGTCCCCATGATACCCCTATGATTCTCCGATCTCCATTTCAACCTTGAGGGCACATCGGACAATTTCCTCATAGCTGTCGAAGTCACGGATCGCTAATGCTTTCCGCAAGCTAGGCTTCAGCCCACCAAAGAAGCGGTCAACCTTGCATTCGGGGGTAACGACAAAGCCGGAAGCGTATCATGCAAGCCTTGTGAAGTTTGCCTCGTACGCTCCCACAGATTCCTCATCTTTCTGCTTGAGGGAAAGGAAGTCCCTTTCCATCTTAAGACGGAGGGTGCGTGGAAAATATTTATCGAAAAACATCTTCCGGAATACCTTCCATTCCAAAGCCTCGATCTCCTCCTCAGGCTTCGTATTTTTGATCAACGTCCACCATTGATCAGCTTCACCCTCCACACGATAAGCCGCCAGGAGAACCTTCTCTTTTTCAGAGCATTGGAGGATGGAGAATATCTTTTCAATGGAGTTGATCCATTGTTCAGCGATCGTGGGATCGGATGATCCACTAAAAGTAGGAGGCCTTTGTCTCATGAAGCTTTCAATAGCAACTTGTTCTTTCTTTGGGGGGGTTGAACGTTCCTCTTGACCAGTGTTTCTATTCAAAACGTGAGTTAACTGAGAGAGAAGCATGACAAAGTTCGCGATTCCCGCTCACATTGGATTGGGCATCTCATAAGTACAATCATCACACTGATCCTCACAACGGTTGTTAGCCCGAGTTCTCCTATTACCGGCCATTGGCTGGAATAAAAGGAAAGTTAGGGGTAACACATAAAGGGTAATCTAAAGACAAAAGTTGATGACTTATAAATAAACTTTAATCTCTTTAACTAATGAGTCTATAGGATTCAATCCAGGATTTTCATGATCTTCCTTCTAACATATATTCTTAGGGGCATTTTTCCCTTAATAAGGGTTCATACTAAGATTGTGAATTTATCAAAACATATCCCCCGGGAGTGTCGTAACCAAGAGTGCAGCAAGGCCCATTGTCATGCACCAGTTCCCGTTCGAGTCTAGCTCAAAGCGGTGTTTTCGGGTTTTACCCCTAGGATACATCTGTGCCAAAGCCGCCTCTACCTGCTCGTATCCAGACAGGGATGTATTTGTTTGATAAAACACTTACTTAGTATTTACCAAAAATTAGGGATGTTCTTATTATGCTTAGTCTTGTATCTAAGGCTTTACTAGGGTTTCCTAATCCCAAAAATAACTAAACCTATCCTCTGATACCAACAATGACAACCCTGCTTTTTTATTACAACTTAAGCATGCTTTATTACATAAAACATCACTTGATACAACAAAGAAGATCGAGAGGTTTAGTGTATTTGGGGCTTAGGATCATTACATAAAAACATTAAACTTGAAATACAATATCTTTATTGAAAACTTCCTTTACATGACCACTACATTCCTTCGTACTTAGCATTGCATGGGATAACCTGAGGACATGCATAAGAAAAGGGTGAGCTATAAAGCCCAGTAAGGGAGTAAACAATGAATAACATGAGGAGTGAAATACATGTTAGGAAATAGGCATATCAATAGAGCATAATAGAAACATGAACATAAAGGCATGATAAAGCATGATAATCATAACAAGGAAATGTGGGAACAACACTTAACATTGAATTAGCATGAGCCAAGGCTCATTGCACATGGAGCATGAGTAAACCCTCATTGCACTTGAAGCACGAGTAAACCCTCGTTGCACATGAATTAGCATGAGTAAACACTCATTGCACATGACGTATCATGATACTATACTTTACCCAATGCATTGGAGCGCTATAAAGGGCGCACCCTTCTTAAACATTTCATTTCATGCATAAGTGTGCCACATGGATCATAAAACATGGATTCATAAAACATAATCATTTCTTCCACGATAAAGGAAAGTGGAATTCATACATGAAACTTTATAATCAATATGTAAATGTGCATAAAGGTGAATACCCTTGATGGAGAAATGGGCATGGTATTCACTACACAAAGACATTAGCTTAGAAAATCGGTGCGATTTCGGCAGCGTAACAGCGTGACATAAGAATTCATAAAAAAGGTTGATGAGAGAGAAAGGGGTTCCTCGTCATATTTACATGTAATGGACAGTAAGGAGATCATATATATACATGTCCCAACAATAGAAATGGAATTTAGATTCATGATACAAAAGTATTGCTTGAATGTAAAAGAAGAGAGAGAAGTTCCTTTCGGAATTTCGGCATAGTAACGGGTGTACATGGGAGGCATTTAATGAGAGAGAAAGGGTTCTCCCATCATTCAAACAATAAGAGGGCAGTATGGGGGAGGTGCGAAACCATACCCCAACATTCATAATTGAAATAAAAAGGGAAATACAACTTAAAGAAAATTGACAAAAAAATGAGAAAGGAAGAAAACCCCTTACTTGGAAGTGTGCTTCCAAAGGCTAGAGAGAGGCTTGTGAGAGGCTTCTTGGGAGCTTGGGGCACCTTGGGAGGATTCTAGAGAGAGTAGGGAAGAGTTTGGACGAACTTCAAGGGCTTTGAGTGAGGAGGAAGTGGGAGCTTGGGTGGGTTTATATAGGAAAGGTGAGAGAATTCTTTATTATTTAGGTTTGGGACCACTTATATTAAAATAATCCAAACCACAAACCATCCCATGGTATTTTCCCATGGTTTCTGGAAAAGGAAAGAGGAAAACAATATTTTACAAGGCCAAGGTCCGAACTTATTAAAAAATTAGGGTTGCTTATGTGGAGGTGAGTCACACTCCCATGGAAATTAATTTAAAAAGGCAAAGTGTTGAATAAGTCTTGAGGGCTCCATTAATGCTTTGAAAAGTGAGTCAAACAAACCCAAAACCTCATTATTTTAATTATAAAACACATATTGGCCGAACATAAGGATTATGGTATTTTATTACATCACCATTGGGTCATTATGATGTCATAAAACACATTATATATTTAAATGGTATTTAATTTTTACCCAAAAATTTGACTATCTCAGAAAATTATGAAAAATTCACCATTGGATAATTTCGATGTCCTGATTCCAAAAATAATATTTATTTTATCTAAATAATTTTCTAAATATGTGAATTTTCACTTTTAAAATAAATACCGACATTTATAAAAAATTCCCGGGTTTTGACAGAAATGGCTTTCAAACCTTAATAAAAAATTTAATTGCATTCATAAAATTAAAAGATCATTTATATTTAATAAAAATTAATTTAATATTAATAATAATATTTTATTAAAAAATTATTTAATTAAAAAATCCTTAAATTTAATAAAATATAATTCTTAATTAAATAATAACTAAAAACACCATTTGTACTTTAAAAACTAATTACAATGTATCAAAAATGACTAGAAATTATATTCATTATTATATACAAAAGTAATGTGCATGAACATGATACTACTTATTTGTTACATAACCCCTTAAAATAGCTGCATAAGACCTAAGGGTAAGGTGTGCGATGGTGACAGACTCTTGGGGTTGCTCGGATAACATTGCTCGAGTGGTAATCTCTATCAACTTCCATTTTTCCCGTAGACGATCACGTTCGAGCTTGACTTGATGAAGCTCAGCTTGGGCTTGGTCAAGGGAAAAGCCCAAAGACACCACCTCCTTTCCGAGCTCCGACAAATGGGCTTCGTAAGGGGAAATTCTACTGGATGAGGCCATCGCTTCCTTTGTCTGAGTAGAAAATTGGTTCGTTAAAGCCTTATATTTAAACTACCCAGATGATCACTGTTCAACGGCTATAAAAGTAATGGTCACAAATCTTAACGTTAAACAAAAGAAGTTGACATCTTATAAAAACATTTTTTTTTCTTAAAGAAACATTTAACTGGATCAAGAGAGATTTTCCATTAATGAAACTTTGGGTCGTTACATGGAATGCGATAGAAAACACCACAATAATCTGAAAATATCACCCACCGACTGGAACTTATTTGATGGGATCCCCATTCATTGTTAAAAAATCTATTTTCACCCTCATTTTTGATAAGCATAAAAGGATTCATAAAATCTTATCTTTTTCAGCTCAATTACAAAAATTATGGCAGTACACTGAACCATGATGGTACATTTCTGGTTTATCCCAAAGCTTCCACCTGATTGAATAACCTAGCCAATAACCACCAAAAAATTCTAATTTGATATAGAATTCTACATTTTTGATATGTAAATATGAGTTTTAATATCTAAATCATGTTATAGACCTTTAATATAAATCCAAATTGGCCTAAAAATTAAGTGCATGACTTTTTCTAATTCATGTGATCACATGACCAAAATAGGATCATGTGATCAGATGAACCTGGGAGGTTTATACGATTACCCGACCCTTGAAGCTTTCTGTGATCATGTAAATAAGTCAAGAATACAAAAATCATGGTTCAAGTTAATTACTTTGATTATGTTATTTTTTTAATTGATTTGATCATGTGATTAGATCACATGATCAGTTCACATGAAGCATTTAAAAAAAGGAGCTTATGTGACATGATCAAATGAAGAGTCTTATGTGAAGTAGAGAAAATACTTAAGAGTTATCATAGATCAATAAAATATTGAGTCATTAGTGAAATATATTTCCTATTACCATCCTATCTATAAGAAATTTCACTGAATAATAATAGTAAATGGGAATACAAAAAAAATAGAAGGCCCAGGGATTCAGTCAGGTATTCATTTATTTATAACAAAGTCTTTTTTTCTTCTTAATGAATTTGTATGTGAGGTGTATATACATCTAGGCATTGAGGTGATACAGGTACTATATGAGGTGTGTAGGAAATCATATTTTGGTGGGTATGCATATGTATATGTGATGTGGGTTTATTTGAGAAATTTTTGAGATGCAAGATCTATGGAAATTGATTTTACTGTGAAATCATCAAGATTACCTCTATGATAGAGTAGACACATCATTGTTTCTCATCCTACAAAGGCATGTCACATGGAAAAAAAATATTCTAAAATAAACTAACCCTGTATGGAATATTGAAATTAAAATCAACATTTCATTATATAATTTTTCATTAAAATAGACATATTATATTTTAACACTAAATTTGAATTTTTTGAAATGGTTTATTTGGTCCAAATATATGCTAATAACAGAACTAATGATTTACTATGCACTTTACTACTATTGGTTAACTACTGCTTAGCATAGAATCTGATCTTAACTTACGACAAGGTATCCCCATGACACTCTCATCCAAAACCATCTCTTCGATACCATCATTCATTATTCACTTTTATTTCTCTTCCTGTAGGAATTTACCTAGTAAATGGGTGCAAGAAGAGAAGAAAAAGTCAATGCATAATGATGATATCATAGAGATAGTGCTGGATGAGAGCATCATGGGGATGCCAAATCAAAATTTCAGATCAGATGTTATGCTAAGCAGTAGTTAACCAACAGTAGTGAATAATCCTTAGTTTTGTTATTAAATTTGCGAGCGGAGTACAACCATTATTCATCCAACACACTACATCAGTAGAAATAGCTACATAAATGACCCAAATACAGAATATAAAGGATCCATGCCCTTATAGTTTAAACCTAGTGATTTTGGTAACATGGAAACATAATGAACTTGTTCTTAAGAGTATCTAATCAAGTTATTATTTTCTAGAAAGACAATTAATTTCTAAAACCATTATTTATAACCTAAGTATATAAAACATAATAAAGGGTGATCATATATTCCCAATAAATGTAAACAAGGGAGATATAGATGATATTATAATAATAACATAAGTAGTAGAAATTCACCTCATCCTATTAGTGTACAATCTTCCAATAGGTATGATGCCCATTCATTTATAAACATATCTATATCATGTTATGAATATTATTTTATGATACAATTAGGGCCGTACTAAAAAAAATATAAATAAAAAAATTATTAATAAATATTTTGATTGAACTCATAATTATTTTCGAAATTATCGCTTTAGGGATGCTAGTTTATTGATGAAATATGATCTCTGTCATAAATTTACAAACATAATAACAACAGTCATTTCCATTTATTTGTTTTTGACACTACAGAAACCTTAAAAAAAGTAGTTTTCTTATATGTATTTGGATAGTGAAATGTTATTAAATATACCAGGATACTTTTCTAGTTTTAGATCTTGTAGACATTCTTTTCCTTAGGCCCTGGATTCATTCCATGACGTAGACGATTTGGATACTCAACCCAATCATAATTGAATCCTTATTAAAAGATAATATAAATTATATAACTAGATGTTATGTTCTAAAATGTTGGATATTGTGTATTACTAATTAATATATGACATTATGCATGGTCAGTTTATTGCATATCCAGGCATTGAATCTAGGATATAAATATTTGGACTATCCATATTGACTGCAATCTGCATCCAATGCTGCCTAAAAACACAAAAATAAATAATTAATGAATGAAATTAATATATAGTTGATAAGATTAAATTGTAGAGTTTTACCCTTGTATCATTGGTATTAAAAAGAGTCTGTCATCTTTAATTTTTTTTCAATAAATTTTAGTATGGATGACATTATTGCGGCCTCTTTATTAGAATCTATTTATTCTTTTGAAGAGGTGATATGAGGACTAACGAGTCGAAATTTTTGTTCATGGGGAAATACATTCAATTGTTTTTCATATATATTCTTAATGGAAATAGGAAATGTATTTAATCATAATTATCATAGTGTATCATCTTTTGTAAAATAAAATCATGAAAACATACCTCATGTATACATTTACTACTTAGGCGCCTAGCCATTCATACTTGACAATTTCATTTACATTTTCAGCACTAATGAAATTTGATTTTTCCTCTCTGTACATATTTTTTTCAAAATAAACTATGTGATCTTTTTACTCTATCAACTATGTATCCATATGAGCTTGCAATGATATTAACTATGGATATAAAATGATATTGTTGAAGGTTCTCTCAGTATACTATTTCAATAAATTGTTTGATCCTTGAGATAGTTTTGAGATGATTTTTCATTTCCACTCCTTCTCTTTGTTGTTCTGTAATAACATCGATTAGTTCATACCTTTTTTCATTAAATGTTAATTATTCAGCTTAAAAATAATTGTAAATGGATACCTCCTTGTCGATATGTTTTTTTACAATAATTGACGGTCAGGTGATGAATGTTCCAAAAAACTTGTTTGACTGTATGAATGTTGCCAACGTCATTTGGAACATGTAGATCAGCACTCGGCTCATTAACTACATTAATCGACACTATGAAATGATTTTTTGGATGTTTTCTATTGTGTAACATGTCATTATGCATAATGAACAACATAGCCCCCATTACAAGGTGATTGGTGGGAGTTGATATATATAAATAACAGTTATTTTCACTGCGTAGAATATTAGTACAGGAATGGTATCAGTGTCTATGTGATTCAAATTTTATAAAAACAATTATTATAAGATTGATTACCTCAGTTAAGGCATGTTTTTGAGTGGAATGGGTAGCCTCAACGCTGGGTGTGGGTGGGGCGAGATATTCACACACATGTTGTTGTTGAGTTGTTTCTTATCCTTTCCTCCCCAATCAAACATGTTATCATATCTATTTTGTATTGTAATTCTTCTTGAAACATAGATATTTTTTCTGTCATCTTTTTCATTTCCTCATTTTGATCCCTTGCTTGTTTTTATTCTGAAAATATGTTCGGGGTGTCACCCCAAAAGATGCACCTCTAACACAGCCATACTGTTCTGGCTGCTTCAAGGCTACTAAAAGTGTGTCTGCATCTAGTGCGGGTGTTGTTGATTCCTGTGACTATCTCAGATAAAAAAATATAGGAAAATAAGTAGTTATTGTTATGTAATATAAATTTTATGCAATTCAAATTTTTATTTTGTCATACTTACACATGTTTCCCACACTTTTTGTGTGTTTTCATTTATCAATATCTTGTCTTTATTTACATGAGCCTCCATCAATATCACATGGCATGGGATGGATGTGTCTTTGAATTTCGATTCATCAATCTGCATATAAATAGAGGAACAGGTTTATGGTGTTGTTTTATGTCACATAATATAATTACGGTAGATTTCAAATATATACCAATTTGTTCTCAATAGAAGCATACCCTATCCTTCTATTACGATAGGTGTATGCAGGTTTTATTTCCCATACATTATTTTCATCACTGAGTCGTGGTTTCATAAATAAGAAACTTTCAATCAAAGAGATGAATATAAGAAATTCCAAACAATGTATTACCATACATAATGTACCTGAAAACTCTTCTCCCCACTATGGTTTCTAAATGCATCCCACGCTCCTTGGGATATCAAGTGTACATAAAGAGGAGGTGGGTGTGGTAAGATTTTCCCTTCACCATCTTTAAGAAGATATTTCATTAAAATTGTCTGGAAGCCTCTATGAATCTTTCCTGCTACTATTAATACATATTACTTATGTGAGGCATCTACTATAAACTCACTCTGTAATGGATGATGGAGATTAAGGAAATTTTTTATTATTTTAATATGTTTTAATAAATTAATGAAATGATATAATAATATTACCGTAATCTCTTCCCAGATTACTATCTTAATCCCGATGATAACATGGGGCCATGACTGTACATCAATCAGTACGTATTGATGAGTGACGATTCCAATGTAGCTACTAAATATGGATTTACTGGGTTTATCATGTTTTCCTCACTTATTCCATCCCACCTCATATTGGATGTCTTTTTCTTTTTCCTTAAATATTTTGGATAACACAGTAAAACTATGGCGCTCCTATTTTTTGTGTTGTCTGGGTTTTATTTCCTACCATTTCTTCAGAAGCATCATCATTATGTTTTTCTAGAGCTCTAGCATCGTCACTAGGACCAGCATCAACAGGTTGAGAAACCTTTTGTACCTCAACACTGGGAGTAGTAGGAACCAGTTGAGAAACCTTTTGTTGCTCTACACTGGGGCCAACAATAGCAGGTTGAGAGACCTATTGTGCCTCAAGATTGGGTGCCCCAGTAGGTGACGAAGTTATAATCTACAGAAGTGGTTTAACATTTAATTTAGATTACATAAAAGCAGTATTGAACAGATAATAATATAATGTAACCCAATTTATCTTTCTATAAACAAATCACCTAATTATTGAAATATTTTTTTAAAGGATGGAGATATTTGAACCCTCTATCGACTATGTAAATCCATTATTTGTTGTCTCATCGGCCATACAATACATCTTCTACATTTATACTACTGCAAAATTGTTGTGAATCCCTAATGAAATGGTCATCCTCTGTTGAACATTCATATAAAACTTCATTTTTTTTGGTTGATAACAATACAATTGACATGTTTCAGTTATGAAGGATCAAGAACATAAAATACTTGTACTACCTGTGATGCCATTATTAATGGTTTTTATTTCTCCCCTTCTTTACTAAAATCATCCTTCATGAATCATTATTAATCTATTTTAATATAATTCCTATTATAAACCCACTTGCATTAAAAAAAATCGGCACATAGAATTTCATATAATCCAACTCATATATTTTTTTGATGATTTCCAAGTATGACATATTCACATAAATTGGATTTCTATCCATAGCACCAAAAACATGCATCGCTTCTACCATAATTGTAACCCAAATATTCTACATGGTATTTTCTTCATCATGTTCATTAGTATAAAATTTATAACTATTAACTACATAATAATTTTATGATAATACATACACACCTTCTCCTCTGTCTAGCCATCGAAGTTGTTCAGAAATTGAGTCTGTATTTTCACCTAACTTCATAAAAATATGGTCTCGAAACCATCTTATAAACTATATATTCTGTGTATATGATATACATTTTTCATTCCTAGATGGATTAAAATGCCTAAGAATTTATTTGTGGGTTTTAACAAATAGGTCAACGTTGAAACTGATATAAAAAATGTAAAGGTGGGCCTGCACCCAATCTATAATTTTGATTGTGACAACCTCTCTTCAAAAACTTCCTTCACCCTCAAGACACCTAGTGTGATGAGATTTATGTAGCCCAATGATTTCCAAACCAGATAGGTATTCAGTATATAATTCAATGACTTCCTCAACAATATATTGCTTCAAAATACAACCCTCTGTCCGAATTTGATTTTTGACATACCCTTGCAAAATCCTCATATACTGTTAAATGAGGTACATCCATCTATAATGTATAGAACACATGAATCTCCCACACCAAATTAGACATCAAATGAACAATCATATCAATGAATGTTGGTGGGAAGAACATTTCCAATTCACATAATATGACTGCAATTTCACATTCCATAGTTGGAAATTTCACCAGGTCTATAACATTGTTTCATATAACTTTGAAGAAGAAATAGAGTTTCATTATTGTATAGTGGATATTCTTGGTAAAAATGAAATCTAAATCTATAGGAATTACATCTTGCATCAAATATGGAAGTAATGTGATTTCAGACTGTTTAACATTAAATCTCTCATTGACATGAATCTCTTGATATTTGATGAATACCCCTCTAGAACCATTACCTTATTCATGAAGATGAAAAACTGATATCTCTACCACATGGAAAGTTTATAAGAAACAAGGGGAAGAAATGTTCATTTTTCACCCTTCACTGGTGCCAACTCATCTTGTACTCCCATCTCAACAATGTCCAATCAAGGCTTAATTATATCCTTTATTTCAATGGGTGCATTTAGCAACATGTCGATGACACAATCACATAAATATTTTTTAACATGCATAACATCAATAAAATTTCTAACATACTTACAATTATAGTATGGTAATTCATAAAAACTAATATTTTTTCCAATCGGTTTTCATAAGGTTTTTTGAAAATAGTTTAACAAAAGTAGTGTCCACATCTTTTACTTTTGAAAATAATTTATCACCTATTAGTGATTACGATGTTGTACGTTCTTCTAAACTTCCATTGATTGACTACGTCCAAGATCAGTAATTATGTCGTCGGGGTAGAAATCTACAATGTCCCAGAAACATAGTTTTCGATGAATTTTTCGACCTAATTGACTATGTACCTTGTTCGCAAATGGGACACCATTGAGTTATTTTAATTCTATATCCTGAAAATTTTTCATAAGAAGGAAATTCATTTATCATCTCGTACAACATGGCTCTCAAAGTGAAATCTTTATTATTCTAAGCATCATACTACGTAACACTTGAATCCCATAATAATATCAAATCCTCAATAAATGGAGAAAAATATACATCAATATCATTAACTGGTTGTTTTGGTCCTGATATAAACATAGATAACATGATGTATTTTCATTTCATGCGTAACTACGATGGTAAGTTATAATTTAACAACATAATCGGCCATGTACTGTGATTACTGCTTTGAAAACCAAAAGGATTCACTCCATCTGTAGATCATGTAAGATGATGGTTTCTCAGCTCATTTAAAAATTATGGATATTCATGATCAATTCTATTCCAATTAGGAGAGTCTATCAGGTGACGTAGTTTCCCATCTTTAATTCTTGTATCTGCATGCCATGTCAATTCTCTTGTAGTCTCTTCACTTTCATATAGGCACCCAAACCTTGGGATTATTCAAAAGTACCATAAAATGTTCATTTGAATGGATTCATTTTTATTGTATAGAGAAGCTCCACATTATGGGAATTCTATAAGTGATTGGTGGTCATTGTGAAACAATATATAGTCATTCAAGCATGTGTTTATTCATTTAAAGATCATACCCATCGAGCGTAGCATTAATATGGCGTCATATTTTCATATCGGGAGCTCATTATCTTCTAGGATCATGTCATTCCGGAGATCAAGTAGTTTCGTAAAACTCTCTTCACCCAACCGGTTTCCTGCTTTCAAATTATACAGCTTCAATATAGCTGACAATGTTGTATATTTAGGGAAACCAACATACTATGGTGTCATTGCGCAACAATTTAACTTCTCAAATAAAATTTGGCAATCACAAAGTTCATCTTCAATTGTCCATTTCATTTCTTAAATATGATCTTCATCATCATTCATACGTGTAATCATATCTTCCATACTATCGTCTTCATAGTTCATGATTGTAATCATATCAGATGATCCATAAAACGCAGTATTATCCCTACCACTAACTGAATTCGTTTTCCCCATATTTACTCTAACATATAGAAATCCGATCTATTCCATGTCAAATTAGGTGTTCTTTCAACTCCTCTGGGCTAATTTTTATTGAATAAAAACAGCGTAAACACTACAAAATGATTTCATAAGTGTCATATGCATGATCTTTTGCAAACTTGATAAACTCTTTTATGCCATCTTCATACTCTTTTTTCAACAGATAGGCATTCATCCATTCTTTATTCATACTCATCCTATTGGATATAGTAATATTAATATTTAACAAAATAATTACACAAATATGTTCAACTAAGGTCATCATTTAACTATATTCAATGGAAAATCTATGGTAAATAATACCCTTACCTATCCATGTATTAATCAGGATTAAATTAGATCACACCCATAGTCCAAACCACCTGATCAATGGAACTATATTTGATAATCCCTTCAACTGGAATGTTTTAGTATCCCACATGTGATCTATATGCATTTTTGTAAACTGATTTTTTAGTGTTTCTCAAAAAACATAATGTATCTTGTCAAGAACTACGGTACTAAACTAATAAATAGTATGATTTTCAAAAGATTACTTGTGGGTGTAAGGATTTATTATATTTTTTGTTATGGTTATTGGACTAGGGTGTCCATAAAGTGTATCATAGATTCCTCTTGTGAAGTTGTTTTCTAAGATTCAGTGGAATTACACTACTAACAATGTGGTGGTGCCATTGAAAAAGGTTAAGTTTGGATTGATATTTAATGGTGGGAGAACTAACACATGAAAAAAATTTCATACCAATCATTCCAACAACTACAACACTAGACAAACACACAATCATCCCCGTAATTGCAACACCATACAAGCCAAAATAATCACAATTTAATATTTTACAAAGCATCCCTTATTCAATTACAATTGTTAATTCAGGGGTTATCACAAAATTTTTATCATATTGGGTAATTCAAACATTAGTCATTGTACATAAATTAAAAAAAATTATATTCAAATGTTTAATAGGAACCAACCAACATGCAATTCATTTAGTCCGCAAACAAGGACAACTGACGAACAATATTTTCCGTAGGGAATTTAGCCCGTAAATTTTATAACATAACCATAAATATCAAGCAGTAATAGCCTGAAAACAATAGGAAACCAATTTGTAAAAGGAGACGACTCAATGTGATGGTGTTGTTCAGCACACAGTGGAGGTCTGTTCGTAGCAGAGGATAGGTGAGCGAAAGAGGAGATTTACAACTAAAAATAAATCATAAAATGAGAAATCATATGTTAAAAAAATTATGAGTCAATAGTAGATTTTTTTCCATCAATGATATCTGCTTCCTTCTTATTTATTTTATACATATCTACTATTTTAATAGATGTTCAACTTGTGAATGAGGCATGTTTTATTTTCAGGAGAAAGATAATTTTTAATTTACTATAATTTAGGGGTAAAATATTCCACATTAATTGAATTTTATTCCCAGAAGATCCTTGTTATCCTGTAGGGATCATGAACGCCTCTTAGTTTAGTGGAATGTCAGGTCAGCTATTGGTTATGATACCAGTCCAGGTCATATCAATATATTTCCAATTATAATTAACCCATTTTCATTTAGATATAGGGTTTGGGGGTCATTAAATAATATATTGATGGAATAAGAGAGGTAAAAAATATCCTAGGATCTTTTATACAAGTGATGAATGAGGAAACATAAACCGTGTGAGGGAGAACCACCCTAGGGGAGAGGAGGGGGAGGATGGCATCTCATGGAGGAATTATAAACTTATATTTTTTTCATTATTACTAAGGCTATGCTTTTCTCTCATATATCATGACTTCTTATTGATGATTGTTCACTATTGTGAATATTTTTTACATGGATACACGTAGCCTAATTTACCTAAGGGTGAATATCCTCCACCAACTCAATATTCTTTCAACCTACCAAAAATATTGGTCACCTTTTTAAAAATCATAACACATTAGATTAGAATATTTCTATTATTTAACAAGAAGTCAGTAGGAAGATATATGATTACCACATTTAAGGGTTTTCATTGGAAGAGAAAATGAACAGGATGTTCAGGAGATACAACTAGTGACACATTCAAGAATAGTTCATATTTAACTAATTAAAAATTAAATACTATATGAAAATATGTATGGCATGAAACTCCACTAAACACTTATGCTAGGTTAAAACACCTATTCCTGGGTTAACATGGTTGGAAAAAAAATATTTTGAGATCATATCATAGGAGATATTATAATTTTCCCATCAGAACCATGTGAGATAAAAAGATAAAATTTTCCTTGTTTTCATTAAAATATAATGATTAGTTCACTATAATCTCCCAAACACAATGATTCTGACCCTCGAGAAGCCTGTGTGGATAATTAGATACCCAAGTATCACAATGAGAACTCACACACCCATGTCCTCCCAAATGAAAAGTCTATTTATGAAAATTTTATGAGAAAATCCCCAATATAAGGGTATACTTATTATCACACTCTGACCAAAAACCAACCTCCATGGACCATGCTATATTAACTACTTAACAAAATGACTGGACGTGGCCAGATCACTCATACATGTGTGCCAAAAAATGAACTGTAACATATCCCCATCCCCCAAACAATAAGAATACAACCCTCTATATTCAAAACAAATTAAAATTGGGATTACCTCCTAAAAAAACCAATTGAACCCTCCCTTAAAAAGGTATTAAATTACACTACTCTTCATGAACCAACCTCATCATGTTCACTTCGGCAACACCACTGACTTATGAAACAACTAGAACTACACATAACCTATAATTACATGATTTAATGTACCAGAAAAATGATGATAATAAAATTAAATCACTAACCATTACCCTCTTACATTCTAGTTCAATCAAGTCAAAGAACCCTAAATTCACCACTATAAACATAATGAAGATCAAACTAACAAAATATAACCACACAACCACATAATTCGTGAGCATTGTTACTAAAACAAAGATCCCCTAACCATGCTCCCAACATGAAAACAAAATTGAAACCAAAACCATCAGATCCAATAGGGCTAGACATCAAGATGAACCTTCCCTATCAACCAACTTCATATCTAGGTGCACTCCAGGTGCTCCACTATTTAAACAAAAGGAAACCCCATTCTGAAACACCAAATTAATTCCTCTTAGAGTTATCCTACTTAGGGATCACCCTTATGCAGTCAATTGAAGCATTCTAAATCCCCCCACCGAACTCTACCACAAGTATAATCCTCTTACCAGAAAACTACATATCACAATACTTGAAACAGTACATAAAACATTAGTAATGGTTTGAAACCAAAAACCTCAAAGTAGAGGAGGATGATTCGATGGTCGGAGGATGAAAAGGAGGAGGAGGATGCAGCGGCAGAGGAGGGATCATGGTGGAGGAGGAGGAGGAGGAGGAAGTAGTGGCAGAGGAGGAGGAGGTTCGCGGCGAAGGAGGAGGACAAGGAAGCAGTGGTGGCAGTGACAAAGGAGGAGGAGGAAGAGGATGATGAGTCACAGTGCCGAGTTCAGTATCCATGAAGGATTGAATGTGTGTGATGGAGGAGGGGCCTATTATGGTTATTTTATAAAAAACACAGGAACATTTATCAGTTCTAGCTAAAAGTGCAGATAAAATGTATCTTTATCATTACTTTTTAGAGCTGATAAAGGCATCTATTTATCAACGCTAAAAAAGCACTGATAAAGGACCTATTCATTAGTTCTAAAATGTTAGCACTGATAAATAGTTATTTTATCAGGGAGTTTTTAGCACTGATAGAGGCATATCCTTATCAGCGCTAAAAAAGTGCCAATAAAACAAATATTTATCACCGCTAAAATTATAGTGTTGATAAATACATATTTCCGCAATACTTATATAAATATAAATAAATAAATATATATATATATTTACAAGTATTATATATTTATAAATATATTAAATATATTAAATATATTAAATATATTAAATATAAAAAATATAATAAAAATAATGAATGAATCTAATAAATATAATAAATCTATAATAAAATTAGTTTTTAATATAAATATAAATTTTTTATATAAATGAATAATAAAAACATTTATCAGCCCTAAAAATAGCACTAATAAAAGTACCCTTTATCAGCGACAAAAAAGCATTGATAAAGGGTACACCTATATTAGTGCTTGTTTTATCATTGTTAATGTCTATATTTATCAGTGCTTTTAGCTAGCGCTGATAAAGGTCTACCCCTTTATCAGAGCATTCTGCTTAGCACTGATAAAGGGAAGCACCTCCCTTGCCTTGTTTTGTGGTATTTTAATAATAATATTTTAATAATATATTATTATTTGTAGAAACCATGTCTTGTGTGTAACGAATGATATCAAGTTAGATATCACTTCCACGTGATACAAGATAAATTTGTGTGAAATGCATTAAAATCTATAAAATATATCTTATTTATATATTATTTTAATGTATCAAGTTAATATATTCACTTTTTTAACTTGGTGTGGTGTTCCAAAAAAATATCATATCTATTTGAAACAGTTAATATTTTAAAAAGCATCAGGGTATTATATCCCCTTATGTGCATGGTGTCACATTTCATAAAAAATATCAAATACAATATCAATACCCTAGAATTTATGGGTGTTACATTCTCCCCACATTAATTAAATTATGCACTTCAAATTTTAGTTTGATCTCAGTAAGCTATGAACTGAAAATTAACTATGGTTGAAAGTATCACATCGTAAAAATGGTTAATATCACATATTTGTAATACGAGAGAAAGGAAAGTACAAAGGCCACATAAATAGGTCCCATTATAGGAGAACATAGGTGTAACATAGAATGATTTATATAGAGGAAAAATATGACAATCATGTTCTAATGGATAGTTCTAGAGAACATTGATTTTAGAAAGATAAAAATTATAAATCCCTAAATCTGTGATGATCTAAGAGACTTTTTATTCATCGTGAAAAAAGGTGCATGGAAATCATTTTTGATTTCAAGAAACAATTTTTATATAATTGAGTAATTATATCAATGTATTTGAATATAAGTAAATATGTGTTTCTATAAATACAATATTATCCTTTGGTTGCGCCATCAACTATTTCTATTATTCTTCTAATATAGTGATGTAATACAAAAATCTAATTTTTTTTTCTAAAGATCAACTTATACCATTTCATAAATGGATAAATATATCAAAATATTATCATACTATACTTTATAAATAATATCATTGAATTTCCAAATTGATCATATCATTAGCCTTTAGTCAATATGAGCCATCTCTAGATTTTATAATTGCAAACATGGGAATAACTTCATCATGTTTCCTATCAAAATATTGTAATAACCTGAATGACCGTAAAAAATTACTAGAAACAAGAATTAATCCTTATTCTAAGTAAGAAACGTGTTGTTGGATATATCCTTTTAATGCAAAAGTGTTTTAAACTCCATAAAAAATAACATAGACCACTTACCAATAAGTGATTAATCAATTCCATCGTAGTCCACCCATGTCCAAATGAATCATTTATTCATCATTTTGTCAACATCAAGAACATATTAATGGTTGTATTTCACTCAATAGTGAATATTCTAGAAATTATAACATTTTAATGAATAGTTTTCTGATTACAGTTCAACATATGATCTCAATTCCTAAACAAAAAAGTATTCGAGTAAAATCATCATCAATTCTAAAATTATTCTAACTATTACATTGACGATAAAATATTAAAATTAAATAATTTTTCAATAAGAATACTAATCCTTCTTATTCATCAAGGAATGTTTAATTAATCGATCATTATCTAATTGAATCATATGTTGTATATTCCTTTGATGCTGGAGACATTGATTTTCATAGTGTCTCTTCTCCTTTTAGTAGAATCCTTATACATTGGGAATATCTATCACACACTTGATATCATGAAAAGGGTGCCATTTATCTCCAAAACAAGTAACAAAATCCCCTTCCATTCAATCAAGTACTATAGTGTCTCATTCCAAAATTATCACATGTCAGAAAATAATTCTTTCCCATCATCTTCTTCAACTAATTCAATTTTTAATAGTGCTCAGATGTCCTCTTCTTATCTTAGTTTCCTTCGAAGAAATAATACATAGTGAATGATTTACCCTTCACATTTTCCAATGATTCACTTTCCTCAAACAATGTTAATGTTTTGGAGACTATTTCCCATTGAAATATTGTGTTAGGGCCATAAAACATTTGAACCTTCTTACACTTTGGATCATGTGCATCGATGAGGTTTGCATTCCTTATACTATGTGCCATTTTCAAATAATGTCATATATTCGATTAAATCATAACATTATTTATAATTCCAACTATGATTTAGCTCATATATTTTTTCATCGTCGATCATAAAATCATAAAAATTGGCTACATTAGAGAAATATTTACTTATTATATCCATCATAATAGTAGGAACATAAAATGTAAATTATCCTTAGCATATCCCCTGAGAGTGTCAGACCAGGTGCACGGTAAGAACCACTATCATCTACCAAATTACAATAATTTAGGCCTGAAACACCTTGTTGGAGTTATATCTCATTGTTAACTCTCATCCAAAACCACATCGACTTATAATATCCCTAAAGGTTTGTATTGTTAGGAATACCAACATATTCTATATCTTACCAAGATTCTTGGAGTTTCTTCTATAATTGTTCTCAATAACAATATTATGATTGGGTTCCCTAATGTATAATTTCTAAATCTATTTTCTAGGGATATTTCTAATCTTCTTTCAATAAAAACTATAACAACTTGACGCTAGAATCATGGAGCCATTTCATTCATTAATTACATTAGCTTTATTACAGGGAATCAAATATCGATGGACCGATTAGTTTAGCAGACTTCGAAAAAATAATTACATCCATGATACCCATAATACATTGGGAAATATAAATTACAAATATGATACATAATAAAATCAAATAAACTACATCCTTGAACAATTATTTGAATTTTCATTCCTCGGAACATGGGGAATGGAAAACATAATATGGAAGATCTCAACTGATCAATAAGGGTAATTAATGAGGATGTAATAATGAATCAATGTATATATATCAACATGGAAAGGAAAAAACTGATAACACGTTCCATTAAAATAACTAGATAAGGGAAATTCAATATGGAAATGTAAGAAACTGAACAACATTCCATTTAATCAATGAATTGTAAATGAAATGTGTACATAGATATATCGATGTAAAATCTCATGTATGAATAAAAATAAAAATATCTATGAATGAAATGATTAATTATGATATTTATTATCTTAGGAATATGAGGACCTATACTATCAGGATCCATCCTCCGAATTGTTTGAATCTATATGTCAAAACCTATTTAATTTGGTAAACTTAATTGCCTCATGTGATCATGTCGATGCATCAAGGGGCTATATAAATTATGTGGTCCACCCATAATTTCATTTCCAAAGCATTCCCCATATTATATGACCAATTTTATCAACATACAATATCCTTTATCAAATATCCATATTGAATAAAAGATACTGATTTATCAATAATTCCCCAATTAATCGAGTAATAGTCAAAATAAGAATCATTTGTGAAATCATATAAGGGTTAGGAAATAATAATTTCCATCATCTATAAATATCGATATCCCAGTAAAATTAAAATTAAAAATTATCATGAAAGTAAGTGAAATTGAAATGTTTATCATTAAGATCATTCTTCTGGAGAATAATCATTAAACATTCTATAGTGTCTAATACCACTTTGAAAAATATAAATAATAATATGTAGAATGAATGAAAGTAAATGAAATAGATAATTTCATGAGAATATTGTTATTTATGGTATAATATAACAAGTGATGTATATATGTAAAAAATTGAATTTGCACATAACAACAAATAAGTCCCAATGGAATGTATTTTGAGTCAAAATTACATATCGTTAACCTTAAATTTGTTGTATGGTATTTATAATCCAATATAGTGGTTTAAAATATGCTATAAATATATAAAAGAACCATTTTAATGTTTATAATTTCATATATTAATTCCTTATAATATTTTATTACTTGTTTTTAACACTCTTTCATTAATTTCACTATTTCGGTGTTAATTGCCTAGTTTTCTCGAGTTAGTTTTACAATGTTATTTGTTGTTAAAATTAAATAGATAATTGTTTTAACATATCTAGAATATAATAGTTTGTTAATTTTCATATATAATATGTATATATGTATTTATAGTACCCCCTTTTTGTTTGGATATTCGAAGTGAAGTGCCCCGTTCATGGATATGGTAAGTCATACGTAAGCATGAAGACAACTTTAATTTCATTGTTATATTAAAATAATGAAATCTAAAGGATGAATATGTATATTATAATTCCATTATTATATCCATGTTATATATTTTATATTTTTTTATTACAAACATCCTTTATAAACTCTATTTGTGGAATAGAAGATTCATATCGCTTTGAGGGGGTTGTGGTGCACACTTCCTCAAACGAAATTATCATATTTACATGAGATGGAATGAATTAAAGAATATTATAAATAATAAAAACTATGAATAAGGACATTATTAATAACATATATATAGTATTTAAATATATTTTATATCATAATAGTCACCATGGGTATGGTGATGAATATGGTTTTTATGATATGTAGTTGTATTTTATGGATTGTGTTGCTTTCTTGCTATACTTTTTCATTATCTTTAATAAATGGTTGGAGACTTTGTCTCTGACTAAACATTCTGGTAATGGAAATAAAATTAAAAATCTTGAGAGAAGATGTTATGCCTTAATCAGGTAACATCATTTGGTTTGTACCAAAAGGAATCCTTCGAAGGAATTATGCCCAAAGATAGGATTCATGGTTTAGGGGAGGGATTTTGGATATCTATATGGGAAGGTTTTTTCTAAACCTAACTGGCTATAGAGGTCATATAAATGGGGATAGGTGGTGGCCTTTTATAAGTGAGGAAAAGGGCTCACATGATATTTTTTGAAAGTTAGGTGTACCCACATTTTCAACAAAAAAGTCCTAAAAACCAACCAAACACAATAATTGATGGAACATGGAATAAAAATGGCCATCCAATGGGTTTTGAAAAAATTTCCAGGACATTTTATCCCTTAAGTTAAAGGTTTAGTCCTTTATTAAGCTTAATTTTATCTTCATAATTGTAATTAATTTTAATTAATTTCATAATTACTTTTGGTAAAACAAATTCGTCCTATTAGACCTTATAAATTATTTTGATTCCAAAAACAAAATACTTTTTACCAAATTATAATCAATGAATTAGTAGAAATTAATTTAAAATTTATCCAACATTCAGGATGAAAATGTGGGTTTTAAAGTAAAAACATCTAAAAGATTACTGTGTTTTTAAAAAATATATCAAAGTTAATTTGATTCAAATGACCAAAATTGTATAAATTGAAAAAAAATATTATCTAATTAAACTTTAAAAACAATTTTTTTTTTATAATTTGTCAATTTAAATACATTATTTGAAAAATCACTTCTATCCAAAAATTCTGTATTTTAACTATTCATTAGAAAATTATTTTTTTGAAAAAATATAAAAAATTCCCCCTAACATATTTTTTATGTTTTTTATTCAAATATGAAGTATATTTTGACATATTAAATCAATTAATGAGTAAAAATTAAGATTTAATATGGTTCTCCATTAAAAGGTGGTAAATTTTCATTTACAGAAATATTGGTTTTTATGTGTAATATTTGGTTTGTTCTTATGTTATTATTATCAAATATATTGGATTGAAATAAAAAATATTATATTGAATAATATATATATATTAAATTATATCACCCACTAATGTTTATTAATTAAACTAATTACGGTAGAAACAACATTGTGAAAATAATAAAATTTTATTTTATATTAATTTCTAATTAATTTATAACCAATAAATTAATTTTATATTGCTATAAACCATAATTTTTATAATTAATTTATCAATATAAATAAATACTAATTTAAAAGCTAGTTTATATCATATTATATTACATAATAATATTTTAATAATACAATGTTATTTGTTGAAACTATGTCTTCCATGTAATGCAAGATATCAAGGAAGGTCACTCTTGTGGGTGATGAAATATAACTTAGTGTTGAGTGAATTAAAATATATAGAATATATCACATTTATTTAATATTTTAATTTATTGGGATAATTTATTCCCTTTTTACACTTTATGATATGTTCCAAAAACAAATATATAATATATCAAATCTATTTTAAATAGAAAATATATTCTAAAGTATTAGGGTAATATATTTCCTTAGAAACTAGGTGTCATGTGTCGTTCACACTATCAAATACATTTTTGATACCCTATAACGATGGGGTGACACATATTTAAGTTCAAATAAATTTATGATCATGAAATTACCGACCAATGTATGATTGAAATTTCATGTCGTGTTTTTTGTAATATAATTTTTAATAATTAAATATTCATTTATTCAACGATAACCTATGTTTCATCCCCCTATATTATTATTTAAGGACATGTGTGTATGCTTAAGAAATATTTTTTCTTAAAACCCAAGACCCCAACAATTTCTTGTGAGTAACATTTCAATAAAAAGGCGTTCAATAAAAAGTGTTTCTGTTAGAGACTTGATTTTTACACCATGTTTGATAGGATACTAATGGTTACTTTAATATTAGATAATAGAGGTTATAGGAGACCCAATAGGGTTTGGTTGGTTTATCAATAAATGATAAACCAATCCATAGAATATTTCTCAAAATATTATCAATTAATTATTCATAACCAATTTGAAATTTTAAAAATCTATAGGCCTAGTATATAATATTTTATTAATAATGTTTTCCCTAGGTAATAATGCCCATGAAAGAAGATTTCATGGGTGATGTAATTTATATTGAGAAATTTTTAGCTATAGTTTTCAAACTGCAAGAGTCGAAAATAATTTTTGATGGAGTGACATTGGATAATAGTCAAAATAAGATTCATAGTAGGTTAAAATATTGTTCTAATCAATCAATTGCTTCAATTACATATTGACTTAATCAATATCATGAATGTTATTGGAATACAAATTATCATCTAGTCGATGATGAGTATTCGATGGATGATTCAATATTATTTAGCAAAAAATGTAGTAATGGTTTAATGGAATTATATCTGGCGATTTATGATATTGATGAGTTGAAACCTATAACTACAAAACCATGATTTTTGAGATATTTAGAATTCTATACTTCACAATAATATCAATATTTGACTTCTTATAATAATCCTATGATAGAAACAAATTCTGAATATTATGATCATAATTTTGATTTAAATCTAGGGGAATCTCTATGTGTACTCTTGAATCATAAAATGATTGTTTATCTGATGTATATGAACCCAATTCTTCAATCGGGTAGGGATCCACTAATTCTCATTCTTAATCTTTACTTTGGACATATTTTTGATGCTAAATTAGTTAATAAATTATCCAAGGGTGTCCATGGAATGTTTAGAGCCCGAAACCTATCTTTTTTGGGAAAACAGGCTTGTCGCATGATTTAGAGTAAATCGTGTGGATTGTGTTTTTTCAAATAGATCCACCTGGCATGGTTGTGGCATGGTCATGTGAGATAACCATGTGAAATCCACTTTATTCTAGGTACTTGTGCATGGCTTGTGTACAGTTTGATAAAACCATGTGGAGGACATTATTTTAGGAAGAACTGTCTCACACAGTTTGTGCACGGTTTGAAAAACTGTGCAGACAAACCGTGCATAGGAATAAAATTGTGTAAAATGTCCTAAATTTACTTAATGATATATTAACCCCCATCATCCTCCCTAAATAGAGAACCAACAATATTAATCTATTTTCCATTCATTATTTGAGCTTTTGAAGGATAAATCTCTGGATGTAGAGATATCCTTCCTCCAACATCCAATCAAGCTTTCGTTCATCACGTTGGATTTGTAACGGCAATTACATGAGTCCTCTTTAGTTTTTATTCTTCTACCTAGCTCTTGACAGAGATATCTTTATGTTATATTTTTTCACCTTTTCATAGATCTACACTGATCTGGGCTAATCTAAGGTCCAATACTGGAAGAGGAGTGTTGTACAACCCAATGCTGGGGGGCCTAGAACTCATCATTAATGTTTGTTGATTCTGTAATATTTGTATGGGGCATACCGATTTCATCAGAAGTTGTTTATTATATTTACATTACATGAATATACTTATTAGAATCATATGGTTATGATCATTCCAAATATGTGATTTTTTGTTAGTGGTTACACCAACATTTCAATCCACCACATGTTAATGGTTATTTCATAATTGGGTTTTAGTGTTTCAGCATGTTGGAGCCACCATTCGGGTGTTCCCTCACATGAACATCCTAAAGGTGTGTCTTCTTATAGGAAATGGATAGTTAATAATGAGAATATCATAATGGAATGTACCATGTATGCCTGCAACTTGACATGCCTAAGGTAAGTGCATTAAATTGATTATTAAATCGGAAAATTGAAATGAAAATTATACTATGTATATAACATGGCCTTATAAAAAGTGATTGAATAAAGGTCACAAGTCAGTAGCTGCCTTTTCCATATTGATGGAAGGTAGCGGATTGAACCTCTACAATTGAAAATGTATTCATGGTTAATTGAGAATTTATTAAATGGTTGCAACACTACTAGGATGATCCACAATTATGGAAGAAAATACTTGAACCTGATGAATGATTAGATGATTACAATATCAAATATGAATGGACTAACTCACACTTGTCTATTATTATGAGAGGAGAATACCTTGGGTCTCGGGAACCCCATTCTGATTCAGGGATGGGGTTTTCTTTGGTTGATACCTACATAGACTCTGGTTCTTTTATATAACTCATATTCGTGGTATACTACGGTATGGTCCTTTAAATTATTACTTAATACCTCAGATGCAGTCACTGGATCTAGAATTGACTAGTACGTACCATGGTGAAAGACCATATGGTCCTATCCTTTCTTAGCATCGTTTTACCTTGGTCGACCACCTTGGACTCACTAGGAGCCTTATTATGGATTGCCTTATATTAATCTTCTTGTAATACACTCTTACACCTTAGCAAGACTCAGATACTACTGAGTTAGCATTCTATGAGATATACATTACCTTGGTTATTACCTTGGAACTCCCTCACTAAATATCATTTTTAGGTTGCCTTGTTATGTCTTGTGAACTTCACAACTTATAATATCATTATTTGATGTCGGTGATGGCTATACCTCACGTGACCAATTAACCTTAAATTTTAATTACTTAATAAATGAACTGGTTACATGTTATAACACCAACCTTGGGATGAGGCAGGTACTTGGGTATGTAGTTATATTTTATGGTTTTTATTAGTTTATATACGCATGCCTGCACACTGATATATTCCATTACATGGGCTGGAGGATATAGACAATGTCGGTAGTGTCCCACTAATATTTATCTCACACACTCTTCATGTGTCTTTTGGTACCCGTATTAGATTACATGAATTACGGTGTTAACAAGGGGAAGCATATAGCTTAGAACACTTGTTTTCTTGCTGATAGGATGGATCTTGATAACAGATGCCCGAGTTGGATCTTGGGATGGTTGGAGTATTCTTTGTTTCTGTTTACATTATTGAACATGTTATGCCAATTTTCTTGTATCTGTGATTTATATTTTTCTAGTGACATGTCATTACATCATCATTGTTTCAGTTGATACAGTTATTGTTATTCTCGTTCATATATTGCATCCATTAGCTTCAACCACATATTTATATTATTTCTTTAGTTACTATTTATTTGTATTCATTCCACTATGATACACTCTACTAAGGTGGGAATAGACTCCCTATGGACACACCCTAGTCCCTCACTACTAGTCGACATCCTTCATCATTCGAGGAGATGCATTTGGGGCCATGTGGCCCATTGGGATCCGGACACTCATAATGTGGATCTAGGTATGGGAGTCACAAAGTGGTTTTAGAGCGTGGTTTCATTTTTTCCATTATATTTGGAGGAAATAGATTAGAGAATATGAATGCTTGGGACTTGGTCATAAGCAATGATTGGGTATCTTGAACCCATGTTCTGGGTAAAAACCATGTTTCCTCAATTATAATTGTTTTTCTACCTTTTCTTATTATAGTTGATATTATTTTACTGTTGGGGGATTCACATTTTGTGTGATGTTATTGATTTTTTCTCTATTTGAAAATAAATTTCATCCTTATCCCGATGTTATGAACGCATGGAGTATTATTATGTGCATCATCATAGTCACCTAGATCGTACATGCCATGCATCTTTACATGCCATATAGGAACATTTCACTGATTTTCATTTCTTGTTATGCTTTTGGTTATTGAGTGATGTTATGACAGTTATCTTATACTTGTATTACATTGTCTGTGATTGAGTGGTTATATGCCTCAATTCTTGAGGTGCGTGGGACCTCAGGGGTTGGGATGAGTATTTTACAGAGTCAAGACATTATACTATGAAAAAATGGGTGTTATTTCTGGTGATGGTTGTATGAGCACAGATTTATTGAAAATGGATATCCATTATAAAGTTAATCCTGAAAACTAAAATGAATTGGCTGCACATCCTTACCCTGCCATGTCATTCCTATGAAATATAAAGGATTGAACCTGGAAATTAACTTCAAAATGAAATGAAATGTATACTTGTTCACTTACACATACCTAGATTTCTAGGAGGGTAGTTTGGCTATTATACATTGGGTACTATGTTTTCATTCATTAATCATTCTCTAGTGAAGTGGTATCGTTTCTTCAAAGATTGTTTAGAGGTGTGTTCTTGGAATTTTTTGACCAATTCCATTATGAAATCCTCATGTCATTCGATAGGATGGTGGTGACGATCATGCTCCAGACATGGTGACCCCTAAGCCAGTAGTCTTACAACTAGGAGTACCACTTGGGGCACCACCTACTGTACATGAGTTGGGAACCGATTCCCAAGTCCGTGATAGTTTCCTATGTGTAATTTAGTCTATGAATGGTGCTCCATGGGTTTCACCTATGATGGATTACCTGACTCGCGAGTTCTTACAGCAGCATCCTCAGACTTTTTTTGGGGACGGCGGTTCTCAGGCTGCTGAGTCATTGCTAGAGTACATTCTATATATCTTAGAGAATATAGAAACATGTATATAGTGGAGAATCAATATTTTTACATAGATTTATTTGAATTTAGCCTAGCATTTGTGGGATGTGGTTACCCAGGTCGGCCATCATCAGGGCATTTTATGGGTTGATTTCTAGAATACCCTCTATGATCAGTTCCTTCTTCAAGCACTAAGAGCATAAAGAGACTGAGAGTTCATGCATCTCGATCAGGGTTCTATTTCATTTCTATAATATTCAACACATTTCCCTGATTTACAACTCTTTTCACCACCTCTAGCTGGTGATGAGCTTTCACATTCTAGTTTTTATGAGAATGGGCTCTAGTATGCCATCTGAACTCAAGTGAATGTCTTTCACCATCCTAAATTTTCTGGAATAGTTTATCATGATATTATCACTGATCATAACCTAATGGATGACATGAGTACTAATTTTAACAGATCAGTGTTGTGTCAGGCCAGTAGTTCTTCTGGTGGTAAAAAACATTCCCTTAAGGATTCTCATCATTTAAGTTGTAGTTGGAGTATCCAGATTTATAGATCTATGTTTTTTAATCAGTGTGGAAGATTAGGGCGTAAGAAGCCCCAATATGATAGAGACCCATTGGAGTGTCGGGCATGCGGCCATATGGGTAATCTTTGGAAATTCTGAAGGACCATTCCACCAGCTTAATGTGGAAAAGAATCAAAATATACTCCACCTACATGTGGGAGTTCTTTTTCAACGTGTCATGCAAGGAGTTGGAATAGCCCCAGCTAGTCTGGTTGAGGAGGAGGTCACGGACATGGTAGTCTGAACCCTGATCACCAGAAGCGCCAGTAGAGCAATCATGATTGTGGAAGTCCATTTGTTGTACAAGTCTATGGATAAAGTCAGTTACATGATTTATAGTTGATATCAGAGGATTAGGTTGTGGGAACCTCAATAGAATGAGGTACTATTCTAGTAGCCTCTACTATTGTCATTTCATTGTATGATACAAGTGCTTAAAACTATTTTATTTGTGTATCTATCATGGAACATCTCAAACTAGAGATACAATATCACTATTGTGTAATTACCCTCGATACACCATTGAGAATATGGATAGAGGGAATACGCCAATGCAGTGACTATCCCCTTGAGGTAGGAAGTTACCCTTTCTTGTAGAATATTTTTTTTCAAGATGACGAGATTTTATTTCATTATCGGGATGGACTGGTAAGCCCAATCTTACACCTTTATAGACTTCTATCCCCATAGTGTCTCTTTTACATCACTAGAATTGAAAAATTATCTTTTCAAAGGTGAGTGGGATTTCCAGGATGGGAGATCTAGAACAATGCATCATGGGCTAGGTGGAGTGACTGCCCAGATTGAAAATCCATTCATGGAGGATCAGGGTTTTATTCATACTTATTTCCTTCCAGTAGTTGATAGTTTTATGGATGTCTTTCCTGATGACTTTTCTGGATTAAGTACTAAGAGATAGCTAGATTTTTCAATTGAGATTGTTCTAGGAGGAGCTTCATTGTCCATCTCTCCATACATGACAGAACCTACTGATCTTCAGGAGCTTAAGTGGTGGATAGATGACCTAGAGGAAAAATTCATTATATGTACTATTATATCCTATTAGGGTTTTCCTGTGCTTTTTCCCAAGAATACGGATGGGTACTTACATCAATGCATGAATTACAGAGGGTCGAACCATATTACAGTCATGAATCAGTTTCCACTTCCTCCAATAGATGATATCTTTGACCAGCTCTGAGGAGAAAATGTTTACTCTAAGATCAACCTAAGATCGAGTTATCATAAGGTGCATGATAGAACTACAAACATACCGCATACAACATTATGTAGCATTTATGGTAAATATTAGTATCATCTAATGTCTTTCGGTCTTATGAATGTTCCTTATGTTTTCATGGATTTGATGAATAGGTTTTCCACCACTATATAGACTCTTTGGTCATGGTCTTTGTGGAAAAATTCTTTGTGTATTCTTTCACTCCTAATGACCATTTCAAACATCTGGAGATCATTATGAGTACACTGAGATATCATCATATTGATTCCAAGTTTGCTATGTGTGAATTCTGGATCGACAAGGTCCACTTTTAGGGTTATATTATTTTAGAATCAGGTGTATCTATTGACCTTGAAATGGTTAGTGCTATAGTTTCCTGGGAGTAACACAAGATTGTGTTTGATACCTGTAGTATCATAGGGATCGATGGATATTACATGCATTTCATACAAGACTTCTCACATCTAGATTCACCTATTACTGGACTTACAATGAAGGGTGTTAAGATCTTATGGTCAGAATCATATGAGAATTCCATTCAAGAACTGAAAGGGAGGCTTGTCTCAGCATAGATTCTGATTCATCCTTTTCTTGGTAAAGGTTATATCATCTTCTGTGATGCATTAGGAATTGTCCTAGGAGTATTGTTGATGTAATAAGAAAAAGTGATTACATATGGATCTCTACAGTAGAGGCATCATGAGGGAAATTATCTGACACGCGACCTTGAGAAAGAAGCAATTGTCCATTCCTAACATTTCTAGAGATATTATATTTTATGTGAGTCATTTGTGGTGTATAAAAACCACAAGAGCCATAGTTATATCTATTATCATCCTGACATGATCCACAGTCTATAGATATGGTTCTAATATCTATAATCGTTTTATTTTTAGCTTTCTTATACACCAGATAAGTGAAATTTTTCCATTGATTCATAGAGTCAGAAAACTTAACCACATGCCATACATGAAGCCAGCGATGAATGGAAGTTAATCGCCCACTTTTCTGAAAATTTTTTAGTGTTTCATGACAGTCATGAGTATTATTTCTTATAAGCTTTAATAGTTTCATCTTCCCTACTTGAGATGGTGAAGATTTTATAGTTTTCCAATTATGATGGTTCAGTGTTCTATGAGAGTATATGAGGAGATAACCCACATCAAGATTGGTCTGTGGATAGAGACAACCTCATGTGTCTATGTGGATATATCTGGGTTCCTCTATATATGAGAGAGCAGTTGATGAAAGTGTTCCATGCTTCCCAGTGCGCAGTTAATCCAAGAATCGCAAAGATATATTGAGACATGCAACGCCTGTATTGGTGGATAAGAATGAAACGTCAGATTGCAGACATCATCACTAGGCGATCCACTTGTCAGTAGGTGAAGGGGGAAGCAACAGAGACCTGTAGTCTTGTTACAACAGCTTCTAGTCACGAAAGGGAAATGGAAAGATGTTGAAATGGATTTTATATTTGAATTACTTAAGTCACAAAGAGGGAGGGATTCTATCTAGGTAGTCATTGAATGACTAACAAAATCACTCCACATCATTCCTATTAGAGAAACATACTTAGTTGATGAGCTGGGAGGACTGTATGTCTACGAGATCATACAACTAAATGGGGTTCCATGTACTATCATTTCATATAGGTATTCTCATTTCACATCACAGTTCTGTAAAGGTTTTCAAAAAGATATGGGGGCTCTGGTCCTTTAAGAACATCTTTTCATCCTCATACCGATGGAGAATCAGAACGGGCAATATAGGCTCTATTGGATATTCTCTAAGAATGTGTCTTTTATTACAGCAGTTCTTAGGGGAAGCATATATCTTTAAATGTGTTTTCTTATAATAATAGTTCTCATGTCATGATTCAGATGGATTTGATTTAGTCCTTATATAGTAGTCCATGTCGTTCACTATTGTGCTGGTAAGATGCAGGTGAATCAGCCCTACTAGGTCCTCATCTTGTTCAGGATACTTTAGAATAGGTTCAGTTGATCAGGGAGTGTATGACTACTACTCATTCTTGATAGAATTATTATGTCGATCGTCATTGATAACCTCTCCAGTTCGAGGTTTGGGATCCTATTTTTCCTTGGGTATTGCCTATGATAGGGCATAGATGATTAAGGAAGCATGGAAAGATGTCACCTTATTATGCCTGGCCATTTGAAATTCTAGAGACTGTTGGGATGGTAGCCTATCGTTTGCTACTTCTGTAGAGGTTTCATTCCATAAAATATGTCTTTCACATCTCACAGCATCGACAATATCATGAAGACCCATCTCATACTTTTGATCCTGAGAAAGTTGTGTTGGATACTAATTCTACCTTAGAGTAGTATCCAGTATGCATCATTGAACAATGAAAGAATTGTCACTGGGGAAAGTGTGTCCCTCTCCTACAGGTTTTATGGTGGTACGACAGAGTATATGATGAGATTTGGGAGAGGGAATCTAATTTATGTGGCCAATGAATCGATTTGTTCTCAGATAGAGTTTCTTTATGCTTGTAAGGAGAACTCATGGGGGTGAGTTATTTTAAGGGGTGAAAACTGTAAGAACCTAGTTTTGCACTTAGGTACAGACCCATTATTTTTTGGTCTAAATCTTTTCTTTGGACCTATTACAGATTCCCAGTGAGTTATTAATGATTCTGAGAGTTTTTGGTGATTGTTCGAATCGTAGAACCCATATTTTTTGGAAAGTAGGCTTGGCAGTTAGTTTATAGTAAATCATTGAAGAATTCCATATAGTTTGGAAAACTATGCAGATTGTGTTTTTCCGAATAGTTCATCCTTATATTGTTGGTGCATGGTCGTGTGGCCTAATAGTGAAAACACCCCCTTTTTCCTAGGTACATTCACATGGCTTGTCCATGGTTTGATCAAATCGAGTGGAGGATGTTATTTTGGGGCAGAACCATCTCACACGGTTTCCACACAGTTTGACAAACCATGTAGAAAGATCATGCGCAGGATAAAATTCTAGGTAAAATTTCCAAAATTCCCTTAGTTGTCTATTTACTGACCTCTTCTTCCCTAATTAGAGATCCTATGGGATTAATACATTTTCCTCTCATTATTGGATCTTTTTATGACCAATGATAGTGAACAATATATCTCCTTCATCAATAATCTGATCGAGCTTTCGTTCATCTCATTGGATGCGCAATGATAAGTACTTGAGTCCTATCAAGCCATTTTTCTTCCCTCTTGCTCTCGACCATGATATCATTATGTGAGTATTTTTCACCTTTTCATAGATCTACACTAATCCAAGCCAAATCAAGGTCCAATACCAGAGTATAATTGTCGTATAACCCTAAGGTGGGTGTCCTATATGTAATCCCTAAAGATCGATGATTTTGAACTATTTGTGTGGGGCCCACCGATTCTATCAGAATCCATTTCATAAATTTACATTCTATGATTATACATGTAGAATCGTATGGTTATGATCTTTCCAAATATGTTATTAGTTGTAAGCTGTTACACCCATAACTCAATCTTCCACATGTCGATAGTTATTCCATAATTGGGTTTTTCTAATTCGGCATAATTGAGCCGTAGTTCGGGAGTTCCCTTTCTTGACCTTCCTAAGGTGAGTTTTCTTATAATAAATGTGTTATTATTAATGATAATTGCCTAATGTCATGTACCATGTATTCTCACCACTTGACTCGCCTAACGTAACTGCTACAAATTGATTATTAAATGTGAAACATGAAATGGAAAGTTTACTAAGTATATAACATGCCCCTATAAAAAGATATTGAATAATGGTTACAAGTTTGTGGCACCCTTTTCCATGTTGATGGAAGGTAGTGGAGTGGAACTCTATAATTTAATATTCCTTAATGGTTAATTGAGACCTGATTAAATGGTTTCAGTGCTACTTGTCCTGTCAACACTTAGGGAAGACAAGACTTGAACCTAATGAATGATTACATCATGACAATATCAAATAGGAATGGACTGACTCGAGGGCACATTATATTATCATAGGAGAATACCTTGGGTATTTGGAACCCCAGTCTGATTCAAGGATGTGGTTTTCTTTTATTGATACCCACAAAGACTTTGATTCTTGTCTATTCCTCTGATGCCCGGTATACTACTGTAGGGTCCTTTACATTATTACATGACTCGTCAGATGTAGTCCTTGGATCCATCATTGAGTAGTCGGGGCCATGGTGAAATCCTATAGGTCCCTATCATCACGTATCCCCATTTTACCATGATCGATCACCTTGGACTCGGTAGGTGACTTATTGTGGAATTCCTTGGATTTCACTCCTTGTATTACACTCTTACCCCTTAGCTAGACAAAGATACTACTGAGTTATCATTTCATGAGATCTATGTTACCTAGGTTATTACCTTGTAACTCCCTTACTAGATATCATTTTCAGGTGTAATTTTAATGTCTAGGGTACTTCACTACTTACAGTATCATGAGGTGATGTCAGTACAAGTTATGCCTCAAGTAAAGTGTTAACATTAAATAGAAATTACATAATTAATGAACGGGTTAATGTTCAGATACCAGTCAAGGGTTTAATTAGGTACTTGGGTATTTATTTCTATTTTATAGTTTTCTTTACTTTATATATTCATGCCTACACATTTCTATAGTCTGTTACATAGGAAAGAGGTTATAGACACTGTAGGTGGTGGCCCACTGAGATTGATCTCATACACTTTTCGGGTGTCATTTTGTACCCAGAGTAGATTACATGACTACATGTGTTGTGAAAGGTAAGAATACAGCTTCGAACACTTGATTTCTTATTGATAGGATGTAGCTTGATACCAGCCGACTGAGTTGGATCTCTGGATTCTTGGAGTAGTCCTTACTTACATTTAATTTTTGGAAACAATTATGCATATTGTCTTCTATTCACGTTTTCCTATTGTTTAGTGACATGTCATTACATCATTATGGTTTTAGTTAATACTGTTATTATTATTCTCATTTATCTATTTCATCAGTTTGCTTCAACTATTTATTTCTATTTCTTCCACTGTTATTTTTTTATATTTCATCCAATGTTCTGCAATCGTCTAATGAAGGAATAATCTCCCCATTAACACACCCCAGGACCTCACTGCTAGTCGGTAGCCTCTAGCATTCAAGTAAATTCACTTGAGACCATGTGGCCCACTAGGCTCAGGGAACCCATTATGTGGATCTGGGTCAAGGATGTCAGATGACAAGGAGGTATCTTGTGAGGAATTAGTATATGATGTCGGCGAGGGTGATGTGGGGAATTAACCGTATGAGGTTTCTCTAATTGATTTTTATCCACAAATTAGTGGTAATGATCCTACACGATTGACTTCCTTAATCAAAGTAATATCCTATGAAAAACATTTTTATTCATATGTCATTACACCGGTTATTGTATTCCCAAGAATTATAGGGGATATATCTGTATAAACTAATTACACTATTAGTATCAAGAAGGGGTTTTATGGTAATGTTTCCTTGAAAAATGAGATAAAATAATACCACATAGAGCAACATTTTTCATTTTTCATTGATGATTTGAGGAAGGAAGAATATCTCAATCACTATAAAAAATATGAGCCATAATGTAAATTCAATAAGAGAGAAGTGTATGAAAAATTTATCTATAATGGATGATATCCAAATTAGATGTCCCCAAAACTTGTATACATCCATTTTTTGTATTATAACCCATAATTTGATAAATGGTTTATAAAAAATTATATTTTATAGATTATAATAACTTTTTAGTATGTTATTGTGTCCCTTATTTAGGAAGAAATACAATAGTTTTTTAAATAAAATATGTCCTATGAAAAATTATGGAATGAAAAAAAGGAAATTGTAAAATTTTATGTTGATTGGTATGAATAGTATGTATTTTTGTAACATGTTATGGCATTTTTTTTCTTTAACCAATCAGATTAATTATCATTTGGAAATTGTTGAGTATTTCTCCCATGATCACCGAGTTAATAACTCAAATGTAATGTTTAGTAGGATGTTTTGGGCATTCATGACAAGTATAACATTATTCCCTTATTGTAAACAATTAATTCAATTCAATTAACTTTTATTTATCAAAATTTTATCGATGTTATTCTTATTTCCTCAAAAAATGATAATAATTGGGATCTTCTACCACATGCATTCAGTATTTTTTAAATGGGGAATTTTGAATCCTGGAGTTAGTTTTTGGAATGTATATGAATTCGTCTCACACAGAACTAGGGATTGTGTTTGATATATGATCTTCATCGAGTAATTATAGAGTATTTTAATTGTGATGGGGTTTCATGGATATTACCAAATTCTTATCAACGATATTATATTACACATATTGTATGTATTGTGTACCATATGATCAGATATGATGCTTTAAAGAATGTGAACATCAAGTTGGGTAACTTTTTATAAAAATAATTTTTTGGAAATAAAATTAAATATCAATATAAATTCAATTTTGTCTTATGATTTCAGTGTATGATCCCAAAAAAAATGGTTTATTCAATATCATGAAGAAATTATAAGTCCATATTACAATTTTTATGATTATATGTTGCATATTTCAATTGATAAATGGTTATTAGAATATGATGTCGGAAGAATATATAGCCATTTGAATAGTAATATAGTAGAGTAAATAAATGTAGTCATCTAGGGTATGTGAAAACTTCTTATTATAGGGTTAGTTTAGGATAAATTTTACAGATGTGTCAATTATGTTGTTGAATGGTCCCAACAAGACCATAAAAAAGATGAAAATTGGAACTGGTTTTGGTAAGAACTTCCAAAGTTCAATTGATTAGATACTAAATTAGGCATCAGAATTGTGTGTTCTACCCATTTTCTGGGTACATATCTTCTTTTTGGTAAGATAGTTCATGGTCTAGGTTACAAGAAACTAGGGTCGATTGCTATTTTTCTTGCCAAAAGAATAAGTTCTATGATTGTGGTAACTTCAAGGCACTGAGATATCCCTATGAACATGTTTTTACATCTCGAGAAATAGTGAACCTATCATGGGAGACCCATGATGAATCGGTGTAACACATGAGAAGTCTTGTTTACTATTATAGTGCATCGTGGATGTCTTTTGGTGACCTACAATCTATTACATTGCATGTTGATCAACCGACTATCATCCATGATATTTCCATGTTTCATATTTTGGCATTTCGATTTATGATTTTTTTCTTAATTTCAAACATTTTTTAATTATTGGATTGATATTAGTTGGTTTCACCCATGTGGAAGACCAAAGTCAACTCATATTAGAAATGATATGTTTTAGCCTTAGTGATTGGGAGGGGACTATGAAGCCGCATATTCCTCACTGACAAGAATACTCATAGAAGATGTCCCCAATTGGTATTGCAGAGCTCCACTTCCCATCATCCATGATCATGTATTTGTATGTTATCATGAATGTGGACATATTTTTTGTATGCATAATATTTTATGAGGAATAATTTTATTTATAAATTTCTTTATTTTAGACTTATTTCAACTCTATAATGTATCATTTTGGGATTCAATAATAAATAATTTTTTGATACGTTATCTTTTAAAAAACAACAAGATGAAGAAAATGCATAAAAATAGGTCATGCCTAGGAATTAATTTTCATTAAATAAAAATTTTGAATCACATAGGTGATTCAATATATCATGAATCCATATGATCTATAAAGGGTTTTTTTTCATTGTTTAATTACATAAATATATTTTTGAATAAATTAAACATTATTGGAGATCATAAAAATAAAAAATTGAATGATTGAGGTTTGAAAATCAGCCACATATGTTTGTTTACTTATTTTATCATCATAATGTTGAATTATACATGCTTATTGTCTACATCATTTTACTTGTTGTAGTTCTTCAAAAAATTACTTAAAAATTTTATTTAATTAACTATAAAAATTTAATGATGGAAGAAAATTATCTGACAGATTGTCCTCCATGGATGAAAATCCTTGATAGGAATGTTTAATAGCTATTTATAGTAGGATTTATAGTGTATTCTTTGAGTGTAAAAAGATATATTATTTCCATCATGTCACACCACCTTTATCTATTTCCCCTCATCATCATTTTGTTGGGTTCGATGGTGTAGTGATGTGAGACTTCACATTTGTTGTCACAACCCGTCCCTTGAGGCATGTGTCCTGACTACACCAAACCTACCATACATAGGCCAGGGGCCGGAAAATAGAACTAGAAAGGCATTTCCCTAAATGGGAAGGAATTTCCTTTTAACCTGTATAGACACATAGTCTATGAACACAACATGAAACGACCAAGAAGTAAACTCTTTTGGTAAAAGTATGATGAATGTAAAGGGGTTGGGATACAAGCCCAATTGAAAAGTACAAGTACAAATGAAAAGAAAAAATAGAACTAAAAAGTGAAAACAAATCTTGGATCATCCACCGAGGATCCTACGAGAAGAATAGGTACATCTCACGAGCAGTAGTCCCTACGTCATGTCACACCAAATGGTCCTCATCCAGGCACCCACCAGTCCAGGCTCCCTCAGCCTCGATCAATGATGTTTATCAGTGCAAGGGGGAGTATAATGATACTTAGTAGGGACCCTGATACCCCCATAGGTCTCCCATAGATCCACAAAGGAAAAACCACAAAAAAAATACCCCAATCTCAAAGCACAAAGTGATGGAAATTAACTATAATTAAGTATATTCCCATATATATACAAACATTATTAAGATATACTCATCTCATACATGAGGGAGGAATACCAGAAAGGTAAAATCATGAATGTATAAATACCACACAGGTAACACCACTGAGATAGAAGTAACACGTAGGATACACCATGGAGACAACACCACAAATGTAGAAGAAGCACATAGGTAACACAATTAAGATAACACCATGAAGATAGAAGTGGCAAAAATGTAACACCACAAAGATAGAAGTACCACACAAGTAACACCAGGAAGATTTCACCCTGAAGGTGAAAAGATTCAGCACAAAATAACATATAAGTTAAGTACAAAAGTACATATGATAAGTTTTAAGCTATATCATCTTATTATTTTATGTAGAACTGCTACTGAGCCAAACTTAATCGATAGGTAGTTCCCCTCGCCGACCCACATTGGATCTGACCCACAAAAGATCGGTATGTGCTGACCACCAGAGGATTGATGAGCACTGACCAACACAGGATCTGAACCACACTAGATCTGTGTTTTTTCTTCATCTTACAGCCTACCACATTATTCCTCACTCCCAGGGCAGTCGAGTTACATTGAATCATCCCCTCGAGATACTGTTTGAACCTAGAGTGCCACTAAGATCCATAAATAAGTAACCCAGAGGAACTCCTTGTCGTATGGGTTCCAATGCGACAGACAGTGCATCAATAAGACACCCAGATTGTGAGTTATAAGAGTTTTAGTTTAAGGGGAATAGTTGGATTCAGGTTTGATATAACCCGACCATACTCCAACTATCTCCAAATGTCATCTGGAGTATTCTTAATGGACTATATAGAACCTAGGATCCCAACGTCGTAGATAGTTCATTAAACGGACATCCAGTTCTCAAGATATGGCCCTTTAAGTGTTTTTGGGTCCGGTCTGACCTGGTCAGACTGACCCGGCCCGACCCGGACTGGGTCCGTCCCAGCTGGGCTAGGCCACGATGGACTCAACCCGGCCTGCAAGTGGGTGGCCCGTGAAGGGGGGTACGTCCTTCCAAGTGTGCGGCCTGCTAGAAAGGTGCCCACCCGCGTGAGGCACGACCCGCAAGATGTGCGGCCCACTGTCCTCCCAAGATGGTAAAGAAGGGGAGGGGGGTTCCCCATTCAGTAGGTGACGCAGCATCACAATTAGAACTGCCATGTCACCTGAGGGACCCGCTATGGGTCCTGCTGCTACGGGCGTTGGAGTCGGTGCTCGCATGGAGGCACTCTGGTCATGCCACCCGTCTCTTCTGTGGCTAGTCAGTGTGTTGTCTACCTCATCCAACCACCGTAGCTGACGATCCACGGTTGGTTCTTCATTCGGCAGTGCTGGTCTGCCACCTCCTTCCTCGTGGATGACCGGTGTGTTGGTCACCGCGTTCATCTGCCACGACTTCGGTCGCGACCCCATGCTCACTATTGGCACACAACGACGCACCACACCTCTTCCGCAACCGGCTAGTGGAAATCCACTCCGCTGATCGCCGCGGCTTGGTGCCATGACCTCCTCTGGCAGTATGTGATGGTGCATCGCCTCCATCATAGCCGATTGGTGTCTCCGTGCCGACGGCCTTCCCTGGAGGCACAAGGGTAGCATAGTAGTAGAGGGTCTGGGCCGGGTTCTTTAGGCCCACACCCTCCACGTTAGCTTGTAATCCTAAGGGAAGATTAAGGGTTCAGGAATAATCACTTGAAATTAACAAAAAAACAAACCCCTTCCCCAAGAATGATGGAGAACTCCCACAATTGAGGAAGTTGGTCGTTGTTTGTCATCCCAGTAATTAGCCTCAAATAAAGTAGATTGATCATCAATTTCTCAGTTTGGGGTTTCGTGTGTCGCTCATCACAACTTTCCCAGAACCGACTCTGTCCTCCAAGGTTGGCGATGTGGCACATTACCAGCACTACGTTTCTTGGATAAGCAGTTCCAATACCACTCCCCATGCTCAATATAAATAGGAGATTGGGACGGTAGGTAACAACGTTGGGAATTAATGGGGGATAATTAATTGAGAACCTTCCTAATTACCCAACAATTCAGTTACATAGGATTGAAAGGTTAATCCATTTATTTGTAGGAAAAGTCGTTGGTCCCACGTTGTCTCTTTCCCGTTGGATAAAAAGATAGAAAATAAAAATTAACTAAGTTATTTTTATTATTCTTTTAAAAGTCCAAAAACATAACTTTTTCTCCCAACCTACTACGGTCAAAGTGAAGCCTCCATTAATCAAATCCCAGAACTATAGATTCAATGGTTCTCTTAGCTTTTTAAACCACGAACTAGTTTAAAAGTTAAAAAATGCCGCTCACGCATTTACTAGACGCACCTTAAAAAGTTCAAAAATTCATTATGGGAACACCGGGCCACGGAATCAAACACCATCAATTTCTATAGGCTTGTCATAATTCCATGTAATAAAAAACATTACAAGGAAAACATGGGTCTTTACATTCCCCCCACCATATTTATTTTCAATAAAAAAATCTACTTCATAAACTAAGAAAATAAATGAGGGTAATGAGCATGAATCTGAGCCTCCCGCTACCTTGTGCTCTTTGAGAGGTTCCCATGCTGCTAGTGAACATTCACCAGATTTATTGACTACCCATAAAGGAATCCCTTAGTTTGATCATTAATCTCTACTGGAACCTCTATAAATGTCACCCCATCATCATTGTCCAGCTCACCGTGGACGATGATGTGAGATTGGTTGTGCACGTATCTCCTCAACTGCGATACATGGAAGGATTCGTGCACCCTCTACAACTACAGTGGTAGTTCCAAGTGGTATGCCACCTTACCTATACTCTTATGTATAAAAGAGGGGCTGATAAACCTTAGAAATAACTTGTATACTTGGCCAAATCTCTGTAAACATCATCGAGGTGAGACCCACAAGAATACATGGTCCCCCTCCTAAAACTCCAAAGGTCTCCACTTTATATCACCATAAGACTTCTGTCTACTCTGTGTAGTTTTTATCCACTCCTGGATGATTCAAACATTCTCATTGGTAGCCTGTACCAGCTCTGGACCCATATGTGTTGACTCTACTAGGATAGTCCACCATAGAGGTGATCTAAAAGGTTAACCATATAGGGACTCAAATGGTTCCATATCGATGGTGGTGTGATAACTGTTATTGTATTTGAACTCTACCAAGGGAATTTGATCCACCCAAATGCGGCGAAAATCAAGGACACATGCACTAAGAAAGTCCTCCAGTGTTTGAATGGTCTGCTCCATCTAATGAGGTAAGGCGGTGCTCTAATGTAGCTGAGTCCCAAACTCTTTCTAAAATATATTCCACAACCGGGAAGTAAAATGTGTGTCATGTCTAGAGACGATTACTAATGGAACCCCATAATGTATCTCAATCTCCTATACGTAGAGGCACCCCAAGACCTCTACCTATCCCTATTCTTATATAGGTAGGAAGTGGGAAGACTTGGGGAGTTGATCAACGATCACCCAGATTGAATCATGTCCCCTAGAGGTACATGGAAATTCCATCCCACTTCCACTCTGACACCTCTAATAGTTGTGCTAAGCCTACTAAAACCTGATTCTTGGCCTTCACTTACTAACATGTGAGGAATTGAGAAACAAACTTTTCCACTAATTTCTTCATCCATGGCCACCAGTGCTGACACTAGTGGTCCAGTACATCTTCACCATAGTAGGATGTACCGCCAGAGAGGATGTATAGAACTCCCTCAACACCTCCTCAAGTAGTTCCATCTGTACCATGGTACGCACCCTGAAGAGTATGATTTTCTTCCAACCTTCAGAAAATCCATCTAGTTCATTTCCTGAGGATATTTGCGCCCATTGAGTCTCGAAGTAAACATCCCCAAGTTGTGCCTCCTTGACTCGCTAAAGGAGTGGGGGAGTAACTGCCATAGACTGGAGGTATGATGCTCAATCTCTATCCATGAAATATATCTGCAACGGAGCTAGCTGCTCTATCACCTCACTTAACAACTGCAGACCAGACCTCATGCTTAGTGCTTTTACTACCACGTTCCTCTTCCCAAGAGTACAAAATATCTCAAAGTCATACTCTTAGAGGAACTATAACCATCACCACTATCTCCTATTTAGGTCCTTCTGAGAAAATAAATACATGTGACTCTTGTGATTAGAGTAAACTATAAAACATTCACCCATGAAGTAGTGTAGCCACATCATCAAGGAAAAGACCACTACTGATATATCCAGGTCATGGTAGCATAGTTCTTCTCATGTTTCCTTATCTATCGTGAACCATAATCAATCACTGCACACTCTTATATTAGGACACATTCATGTCCGGTCCCTGATGCATTGCAGTAGAATACATACTCAACTCCCTCTTCTAGTGTCCTAAAAAACGGGGCACTCATCAGTCTTTCCCTCATCTCTTGAAAACTCTACGGGAATCTCTCCATACATTTGAAATGATGCCCCTTCATTGTCAACACTGAAAAGGGTTCCGTAAATCTAGAAATGTCAAAGACGAATCACCAGTAGTATCCAGTCAATCCCATGAAACTCCACACCTCGGTCAGAATACTAGGAAACTCCCAATCAAGTAAAACCACTATATTTGTTGAATCCACTGGAACAATAGCCTCTGAGATAACATGTCCAAGAAAGTGGACCTCTCATATCCTGAATTAGTTTTTTTAGAGGTTACCATAAATATGGTTCTCTCATAGTGTATCCAAAACTATCTGCAGATGGTTGGCGTGCTCCTCCTCTGACGCTGAGTATATCAAGTTGTTGTTGATGAAGACCACCACAAATTGACCAAGGTATGGCTGTAAGATCATGTTCATGAGTCCCATAAACACTTATGGGGCATTGGTCATGCCTAATAGAATAACCAAATACTCATAGTAGACATACTGACATCATCATGACATCTTATGCATGTCCTCATCTCATGACATGAGCTGATGATAACCTAAACTATGGTCTATCTTTGAAAACCAACGAACTCCCATCTGCTAATCGAAAAGATTATCAATCCTAGGAAGTGGATACTTGTTCTTCACAATCACCTGGTTTAGGCACTGGTAGTCCACATAGAGTCTCAAACTCCCATCTTCCTTCTAGGTGATCAAAATCGGGACTGCCCAAGGAGAAACACTAGGCCTTATGAACCCCTTTCTTTGTATTTCCTCCAACTATACTCAAAAATCATGAATCTTTGCACGAGACATCCAATATACTAGTGTAGATATCAGGGTCATCACATCATACAGGTCTATGTACAAGTCTAACTCTCTATGTGGAGGTAGTCCCATAACATATTCAGGAAAGACATCATCTTACTGGTTCACCACTACACGATAGCTTGGACTCTCAATATAAATTTCCCTGATGGTAAGGTTGGCCAACTGATGTGTGATCGGCTACCACCTCACCTGGGTAAGTCCATGTTGTGCTGCAATGGTTAAATTCTCTCTATTGAAGGAAAACCTAGTCACATCCTTGCAGACACATTGCAGATTGCACCTAATATAGTAAATATGGGCATGGACTATGGATAACCAGTCCATACCCAATATGACATTGTAAGGCCTCAATGCTGCTACTATGAGATCCCAGCTGAAGCTCTCACCTCCTAGATTATGTTCACACTATCTACACCAGTGTGTAATCATAAAATCCCCTCCCATAGGTGTCTCTATCCATAAGGATCGAGACAAAAGTTCCACCGGAATCAATGAGCTCCGAATGAGGGTCTTGGAAATAAAAGAGTGACTAACACCTATGTTTATAAGTAATGCAACGAAGGTGGAGTAGACACAGATCATATGTCTAATCATCTCCGTAGTCCCTTGGTCGTAGACCTTAGCGGCCTAGATTTAAGATCATCCATGCCCACCTACTCCCTATAGTTGGGGTGGACCACCTGTAGTTAGTGGAGGGAGAACCTCGAATCGCCGCCCACTACTTGTTGCCCAAACAGCTACTCTTCCATGTTCAGCTGCTGCTTGGTGACCTCCCCAATCAAATCTATGCCTCTACCCTGATGGTCCCTCAAGGATATTCTGGTCGTTTATACAATGGGTTGGGTAGTCATAGGCCATGTGACCCTTGCCGCCGCACGAGTATCATTTCCTTCTCCTCAACTATCCACCTTTGTCTCGTGATCCCAACACCACCGACCCTGTATCCTGAGGTTTTCCAATAGAAGGTTTGGCCTACTTGGGCCCCTACGTCATCTTCCAACTGCGTAATATGGATTACTCCGCTACCTAACATCCATTGGTGTCTCTGCATGATGGTGCCTGCTCGGCTAGGAAGCTATCCATTGATCCCATGTGTATCATAAAGGATCTATTCATTTTCACATTACAAAAATGTGAACATATTCATCATGTATTCTCTTGAAACACTATAATAACCTAGATTTCTATAAATCCTTATTGAAAAAATTAATTACTTATAATTAAAAAGATCAATGCATATATACATTATATCTAAAAAAAATTTATACTTCATTGATGACAGAAAAATTCACGTTGTTAATAAATCCATTATATGTTCAATGTTTATAAATAATATTCAATTTTCATTGTCCATATCATCATCTATTTATCTATACTATATATCATTTTATCATCCTTTGAAACACATTAAGGGTTAAATTACCTTAATCGTGAAATAAAATTTCCATAAAATCACTTTTCAACATCAGCATCACCATTTAACATATCATTTTAAATCCTTAATGAAAAAATTATACCAAAAATACTTATATATTTTAGGATTCATATAACATAATTTTTTAATTGAAAAACATATACACTTCAATCATAAAACATTATTATTATACAATTACTGAGGCTTCATCATCTTATTCGTTAAGGCCCTTTCCTAGTATATGAAATATGAATCCTGTATTAACGTTCCTAAAAATCAATATAATAATTTTTATTATGTTTTTTTTTGTAAACAATACTATTAAAACATCACATACCATTAACATGTAATTTTTGGCATCTTTAAATTCAAAATTATTTCCAATACTCATACCACCTTACTTATTATCTTCATGATATATAAATTATGAAAATTGATTTTTATAATTCCCATACATTCCATATATAAAACATTAAATACTAGCCCAGTTCCTTGTAGTTATTTCTATTGTCTAAGACAAAAAACATAGATTGTGAAACATTGATCATAGATGAATGAAATAATCATTAAAAATTACTTATTGGATAACTAAATCATAATACCTATATTTAATGCTAAAACAACATAATATTATCCATAGAGACATCCCAAGACATATCCTTAGATGTATCCCTAGGTAAATCACTAATGTTTTCTCATCCATGTTTCCAAAGGTTGACTAAACCTTTCCTTTAATACACACTATAAATATCCTGGAAAAACATACAATCATATTAGATCATTTTTTATGAATATTCATCACATTAAAAAAATACATCCATTTGGAACATAATTGTTTAGTGTATTTGGAATCATGGGACACAATACCTTCAAACATGGTGAATGATCTCCAATGAATCCCATAAAGATATTCCCTTTTAGTACTCCTACATAACAAAATTATTTATATCCTGGGGAAATGAAACATAAAAAAGGGTTTTCTCAGATGCATATTAAGAGTAAAAATTGTATCATATGTAAGTATAACATGAACATAAGTGTATGAGCACCTCAAAATAAAATTTTAAAATCATACCCTACATTTCCAAGATCATATGCATGAGTCATGAAATAAAAATGGATTGTTCATAAGAAATGAATTATAATGGAATAAAGAGAGTGAGCCATGATATCATAACATATGAATAAGACCTAGATTTTTTTCATACACTTAATCACATTAAATCATTCCATATTAGTCATGGATCATTACCAAAACACTTCATTTCACTTCATGAAAGATACACTAACTAGGAAAGACAAACAGCCCCCACAAGTCACTGCCCTTTCCCTATAGTGTAATTGGTTTAGTCTCCAAACTATATTAGTATTAAAGGTTCTCTAAAATACCATATCAGTAGTAATGGGTCAATCCCAAGACCATATTAGTAGTCAATGTTCACTCCCATGACCATCTTACTCAACAATGTCTTTTACATAGCTGAGCTCACTCCCTGTTCAATCCATGTCTATCTCATGAGATGTATATCTTTACCCAATGTATTGGAGATATATATAGGTCCCACCATTCACATATTGAAATAATACATATTTGTTCTGTAGGATTATAAAATATTCCACATATCATGACCCATAAATACAGATCGGTTTCATAAACATCATATCAAAGTCCATGGTACTATATCAGTATAATAAAAATTTCATCATATCATATCCATTGTGAAATATATGGGATTCATAATAATTTTATCATCAAATAAATTGTGAAATAAAGTTTTCTTTACAAGCATTTTATCATTGTATAACCTAAGAAATGGAAATATGTTTCATAATAAACAAATAAATTTTTACATAGTCCATTGAAATAATGAATAATAATTGTGTACTTGGATCGTATAACTAGTAAGGAGTAAACCATAATAAATGATATCATATTAGGCGGGGTAGGATTTTAAAGGATCACATGGGAAATCACTTAATGAAAAATCCTTACATTGAAAATAATTTTTTATGCAATAAAACATTTTCAAAAAACTTTTCTTAGAAAACCAAATTTAAAACATATGAATTAATCAATGAAAATAACTAAAAAATATTGAGTAAAGTATCATTCCCACTATTAAAAAAACTTTTTAAAATATAAATCATTTTTGAAAAATATACATTTAAAATATCCATGTTTACATTTAATGGAATCATGAAAACATTTTGAAATCTTTTTATTTATAAATATCTTTTAAAACATATTTATTATGTTTGAATACATTTTGAAAAACATTTTCTTTGATATTATATTTAAAAAATTATAAATAAATCTTCAAAAAAAATTGAAGATATTTTAATTGAAAACACATTGAAAACATATAATGAATACTGGAAAACTTTTTGAAACCCTATTTATTTTAAAACTAATTTAAAATAATGAATTTAAATATTATTAATAAAAAAATTCATTATAAATATTCTTGTAAACATCAAATGGATGAGTTAAGTAAATAACATTCATAATGGAGGGTAATTCCATACATAATGAACACTCATTTTGCAATACAAAATGTTTATAAATATTCCTTGATCAAAACAAGACAAGAAGATTATTTTTAAAACGATTTGTAAAAAGGTAAAACATGGGTAAAATTTTATTTTAAAAAATAATCATATAATAGTATATATATTTTAAAAAATGTTTTTAGAAATCATGGTTTTGAAAAAAAGATATTTTCGACATAAGAAATATATTAAGAAAGATTTTATGAAAAAAATCATAATTACAATAAGTAAAAAAAATGAAAAAATGGTACAATAATGAAGTTATCCTGAATAAAAAGTTGATATAAAATTTTATTATGGGTCTGGAGGGATGAATCTTAATATTTCATAATTGAAGAACAATCATAAATAATCTTGATAAACAATGAGTTCATATAAATAAATCGTCATCACTTTGGTGACATTGAATCGTAATACCCATTTCAGAATAAAAATACTTGAATCATAAATTAACATTAAAATAATTATATTCCTTATAAAACGTGTAAAATTCTATGATAAATATCATATAGAATAATATAAGTGCACACCATAACATGTCTCTCAAAGAAGTCAAATTAAGACAATATTACCATGCAGGACTGGTACATTATAACCATAATCACTGTGAAATATTGATAATAAAAGGGATATGTAAATACCCATATATTTAAGTATAATAATACTATAATACATTAAATTTTATTATATTCCCCATTCAAATGAACCATGTGGTGAATATGGAATAATTTAGTAGAATTAAAAGTGAGACTAGAAAACCCTTACATTAAGTATTAGCTTTCTATATATATGTTCAAACCACATTTATAATAAGTATATGTTTATTAAAATTATACCACCAAACCATTTTATTATATATCATATCATATTTTAATTTATATTTTCATTATATTAACTATTAATAAACAGTTTCATTTTAAAGTTTCAATTTTGGTAATAATCGGTTGTTTTTTATTTCCATTTTGATTTGTTATTCTTGATTCATATACTTATGTTCTGATTTATTTAGTTTGATAAAGTAAAAAATGATTTATATATCTTATATATTGATTATATAAATATTTATAATAATATATATATATAATAGAAATATGAAATTAAAAATACTGTTCATGGAGACGGTAGGCCATATGTGCACAGAATGATGTTTATGTTTTCTAGTTTTGTCAAAATAAAGATGGTAAATGACATATATGTATATATATTATCATTATAGTTTCATTATTATGTCATATATATAACATAATTTTACTAATCCCATATTTAATAAATTCCATGTAAAATGTGAATGAATCACATTGCTTTGTGGAGGCGGTAGCCGACAGGACCCCAAATAGAGTTGTCATATTCCCACAAAATTGAAATAATTGAGCGATGTGGTATATAATAATTCCACAAAAAATCATACATGTCATAAATATCATATAAAAATATTAATTCTATCATTATTCCCAACATTTATTCTTAGTAGTGGATGAAAAAATGACATTAGTTTGCGAGGTTATTATCCAACACACACATGAATGATGATTTTTAATAGAATTTGATGGATTAATGTGGGATTATAGGTCAAAAACTTATCATAGAAACATATATGTATATTTAAGATAATAAATTTATTATAAAATCAATGAATAAGAATAATTAATGGGGTGGAGAAACAAATAGATCAAAAGTGCTTCTAGAAGGATGTTACCTCTTCTTTGGGTAAATCTTTTTGATTTGCGCCAAAGGGCTTCCTTGGATGGATTTCTCCCCAAAGTGAGGCCCCTATATTGAAGGTAGGGAAGTAGGTAGGTCATTTCATTAGAGTTTATTTTGTGTCAATGGGATTGAGTTTTTTGAACAAGTGGTGGTGATTTCCCTTTTATAGTAGAGTAGGGGTTGGATTATTATAAATATCAAAAGGCAAACAATATTTAGAGGTATCCCATAAAACATTTCCTATAATAATGGGACATAATTGACAATTTTGATGTCAATATCCAACCCAGGTACACCTCGAACCAGTAACATTAGTTGATCTGTGATAAGGCCCAATGGGAATTCCCGATCCCCTCGGGCTCACAACTAGTGTCAGGAATCATTAAAGTAAACAAGGAAATGATTTAACCCTATAAAAAAAATAAAAACATGGGTATGTGAACAAAAAATCCCAAAATATATATAAATATAAAAACAAAACATCTTTTTATAGATCTAAAAGAAACAAAAAACTATACAATAAACCCAAAATAAAACATGTGAACACAACACAACCATTTGACCCTGAGGGTCACACTCCTGTACCAAAACCCACGATTTCCCATGATGAAAAAAAATTGAAACCAACACAAAAAGATAAAAAAAAATAACTATATTCCTTGGTATAAAATGTCAGTTGGTGTTCCCAACAAATCTATTCCCAATTTAGTTTTTGATGGTTTCATCCATAGTGGATGTGTGTGGTGGAAGTTGATATATTAATTTTATTAATAATAATTTTCTAAAACCAAGAGCATGGAGCTTGCATGTCAAATTTATAATTAATTTATTTAATATCTGATGAAATAAATACCTAGGCTTAATAAATTTCTTTTTTGATGATTTTTTGATCATCCAAAAAGGACCTTATAGATTGACTTAAATTAACTTGTGATGATCCAAGGGTTGAATCCATCTAATGGTGAGAAACCCATCCTTCAATGATATCTGAGCAACTCCACTCATTCTTCTTGTAATGTCACAGAGAATTTAATGTATTACATTGTCTGTTCTTGATCACTGGTTCTTTGGTCTTGAAGAAATTATCACATAGGTTTCTTGTCCTTGAGAGGGAGAGAGGGGGAGGAGTCAAGAGAGAATTCATTGTACAAAACAATTCTCTATTACCAAACATACAATTGTTTTTGAAATAAAATTCACATTATATGTATCCATCTATTTATAGAGATGTACTACAAAAATTAATTTCATAATAGCCATTATATATAATTATAAAAATTAATGAAATACCATGGCACATAACATTACTAATAGTACTATTAGTTTGTGGTGCAATAACCTGTAAAAAATGGATATATAATACTTATGAAGACATAAATAATTATTTTATCATCTTACACAGTCAAGCTCTGTTCGAACTCCACTTATATTTATTGAACACCCGAATACATATTGTATTCTCTTAAATAAATATTTTATTCACAAAATAGTAAGTAAATATTTATTAAATATTCAATAAAATAAATGAATATATTTTATTCACAATATGGTGAATAAATAATTATTTAATTTATTCTATCTTTATAAAATAAATTAATTAATTCCTCAGTCATGAGAATAATGCTTATTCCATTAATTAAATTCAAATATAATTTAATTGAGACCACCAGAATAACTTAGTGTTTAACCCTCTAGTATTATTTCTAATTGAAATTATAATGGATTTCATAAAGTCCAAGACTAATTTCTAGAAAAGGGTCATGAAAACAGTGATAAATAACATAATGTTGCAATGACGGTGGAAACATATGAATACTCATTATGTAATATAATACCTTGGACATGTAATGTCATCAAGAAGGTTTCATAATGGTGTATCAGCTTATATGATTGATACATCATTCTTTGACTATTTGAAATAAACTCATCGTTACACCAAGGAAATGGAATTTAGGGTGAATATTCTATTTTAATCAAAGGGCCAAGAAATCAACTTCCATAAATATTGAATGGAAAAATATGTTCATGAATTATCTATTTATAACAGGTCATTTGTGACACACCCTACAATCATTATATCATGACAACATATGGTGTGATAGTTTTCATCATAAAATTTAATGGTGTGAGTAATGACATGATGGAATAATAATCTTAAATACTATTTATGATTACACACACACACACATAGATATGAATATCTGACGACAACAAAACATGGAGAATTCATATTGGTGGCTATGTTCTCAAAATCTATCATCTTGTAGATTAAAAAATGAGAACATCATGAGAAGAAGTATCATCTTCTTATGAGTAATCTCACCGGATAGTTTATATAATATGTATCCCATAATAGTTTGTTATCTAACCAAATAACTGTATTAAATATATTTTCCTAGAACTTTATGGTTCTAATCAAAGTGGGGAACCACTAGGAACTTATCAATGAGAAAAATACTATTTTAAATCATTGCATTAAGATCATGTAATATAATGAAATATATATAATAAGATGATTAATTTAATATTTAATACCTCAAATATTCATGTAATAAAAGTACAAACAATTGGTTCTTGGACACCAACTCTAAAAAACTCCCACTTGGACTAGTGACAAGTGCGTATGACTTTTAGTCCTCTAGACCTAACATGAAATTAATGTATTATATTATTCAAGGTTTTAGTCAAGGGGTCTTCCATGATTTATTCTATATAAATACTACCACTAAAACATCACCTCTTTGAAAAAATCCATCATGAGATGGTACTTCATAAGTATGTGCTTTATCCGCAGATATGAATGTAACTATTTTGAAGGACCCAATGTTGTAGTTTTATCACAATGGAGTGTCCTAGGATATTTACTTCTAGTTACCACATACATCCCTTAGATGAAATTTCCCATCTAAACTACTTCTTTAGATTCCTCAGAAGCTTCAATATACCCAGACACTACTGTAGAATCTGTGACCATAGCCTTTTTTGTGATCTTCCAGCAGACAACACATCTACTCAAAGAGAAGATGTATCTTGTTTGTAATTTCATGTCATCTTGATCAATCTAGAAACAACAATATTCATATCTTATGATGAATAGTTCATCATATCATCCATACACTAGGAACATATCATTAGTTTGCCTCAGATACATAAGGATATTTTGGACTTGTATCCAATGGTGGACACTTGGATTCGCTTGATATCTTCTTACCACATATATTTTGTAGGAAAAATCTATAACAGTACATACTATAACAAACATGATTGAACCAATCACTGATGCATATGTAATCATTTCAATTCTATTTAATTCCTAATCGGTTTGAGGACACATTTTCATAGGAATATTAATTCCATGTGATGCTATCAAAAATCCCCTCCTTGATTATTCTATATTGAATCACGTTAGTATCATGTCAATGTATGTACATTATCATAGGGTGAGAAAGCTCTTGGATCTGTCATGATGGATCATGATCCTATAATATATGGTTCCTCACTAAATCCTTTCACGGAAAAGAATTTATTCAACCATGCCTTAATAGACTATAAGATTGGTATTTCATTTCCAATATGTAATATTTCATAAACATACACTATTAAGAAAATGAATTCACTCCAACTAAATCTTTTATAGAACCAAGGATCACATTCAATATTTATAAAACCAATTTCTGTTATGGATTCATTAAAACAAATGCTCCATGACTTGGATGCTTATTTTAATATATAAATGGATTTGTTTTCAAATTTCATAACTTATTAGCATCATTTGGAGTCACAAACCCTTCAGCTTGTGTCTTGTAGACATCTTTGTGAAGGATCGCATTAATAAAGGTTGTTTTTACATCTATATTCCAAATCTCAAATTCATAGTAAGACACAATAGAAAGATGAATTTTGATTTATTTCAGCATTTCAGTGAGTGAAAATGTTTCATCATAGTAAATAACTTGATGTTGTTTAAAACATTTTTAAACCAATCACAACTTATATGTACTAACTTTTTGTAACACCCCAAGCTTCCATGGTACGCTTCTCTTTGAATGATAGAGCAGTGTGTGTTGTACGCAACCTCGAGTTCTAACACACTACGACCAATCAAAGTAGCAGTTATGAATAGTAAAAATGACTTTTTGAAATTATATAAATTTTATATTTCAAAATGGACATCATTTTTGGATTCGAAGTATCAAAATTATCCTAAGTTGAAATTTTCATTTCTTTCTGAGAACATCCAATTTTTATGAATAATGTAAAATACTAAACTTTAATTAAAAACAACTTTTTTAATCAAAATAATTTATAGTGATAAATCATATTATTTAGTGGTTTTAAATTATAATTAGAATATATTTTTACCATTTTATCCAATGGTGGTAATTAAAATTAATTAAACTTTGAAATTGGACATAAACAATTGTCAATCTTTATATTGATATTCTTTCTTAAAAAGACGTTATTTGTTTTGACAAAAGGAATTAATTATAAAATTAATTAATGAAACTTATATGTTTTGAATTTGGTAAAATATACATCATATTTGAATTTGGAATATCAAATATAGGTTAGGGTGAATTTTTGGTATTTTTCTGAAAAAGATCAATTTTTGATGAATAGTGAAACCACTAAGTGGTAGTTAAAAAACTGATTTTTCATTTAAATGAAATTTTTCCGTTTTTGTGAATTTAATTTCAAAAATCTAACATACATGGTTTTAATTAGAAATTAAAATGTGCTTCAATGGGATGCAAATAATTTTTGGTGAATAGTAACTTTTGAGTTTTATTAACCGCGATTAGAGGTAATTAGAGTAATTTAAGGTAAAAATAATGTTATAATAATATGAAATTACCTTGAAACATGTCATACTATTATTGGATGACTCATGGCCGACCAAGAAAATCCATGATTCAATTTATGGGACCCCAAGGTGCCACTTGGGTAAGAAAATGACATTAATAATTTTTTTTTAAAGTAAAAAATAAAATTGTCACAAACATGTGTTGTTTTACTAAAACAATTATTACATGGGGTTATATAAGTTAACATTTAGACTATAAATATTCATTAGAAAGATAAAAATATTTCCTATATCATGGTAATTTTTTTATAATTTTTATGAATTTATTAAATAAATTTATTTATAACACCATGATGATGCAGCGATTACCTCATTAATGAACAATTTAAATAAAATGAAAAGTTAAGGTAAAATATAAGAATTACACTTGTATAAAACCTATTGTATGGGTATATTTCGAACCCTTATCACCTTATCCTCGAAATATATTATTTTGGGACCTTTAAAATCCGAAAAAAAAATTCATAATAAAGTAACATTTCATGACTTTCCAAGAGTGTCCCTCCTCTCCTCTTATAAAAGGCCCCCACCACTACCACCTTATTCACGCCTTCAAAGCCATTTTGCTTGGCCAACCTCTGCCAAAATACTCTCTCAACTTCCCTATCTTACTCCCAGAAGCCTCACTTTGGGTAGAAGACTTCCCAAGGAATCCTTTGGCTCAAATCAAAAAAGAGTTACCCGATTTTAAGGTAATGTATTCTCTTATGTTCTTTTGTTTAATTTTGCTTCTCCAACCCCATAACTATTTTTATTAATTTATTTTGTAAAAAAATCAGTATCTTAAATATACTAGGATATTTTTATGAGAATTATTTTATTTACACTTACACACACCTTCGTCTAATGGTTAAAGAACATACTGGTTCAGTGGGTGGCAAATTACTGCCTCACGAAACGATGATTGTTCAATATTCTTTTAACACCTCTCATGGTGGACATGAAGATGTCAATATATATATATATATGATATATATTATGTTTATGTTTTCCTTATGCTTCTGTATTTTTCATTTATGGCATACCTTTATGATTTCCATTATGGGTAAACGTGATAATTTCATTTTAGAAAGTGCGTACTACCGCCCCCTCAAAGTGATTTGAATCGTTAATGCCAGATGTGGGACGTATAAAGGATGGAGTAAATGATATTATATATGATATTATACTGGAATTACAATATACCTTTATATCATTATGATTTCATTCCATTAAATATGAAATAGAAATGAAAATAGTGTTAATGCGTAAGTACGACTTACCGTCTCCATGAATGGTGCATTTCATTGCTTACCTATAAATGTAATGTAATATTATAAATGAATGTATATACTTGATATATATGATATATATGATATCTACATCATGAATATAATTCTGTATATAATGGATATGTTACCACATGAACAACTTGTAATTATAAGATGTTTATTTTTGACTCAAGTACCAAAGATCGACAAAACGACTGTTATTAACTTAAATAATTACACTATGTTCATAACATGGTAATAAGTTATATAAAAGCAAAAATAAACTTCAACAAGTTTCTTAAGCAAGTATAAATTAACTCTAGTTTATTATTTAGGATGTTAAATAATGATCGAGTCAAGTTGGACATGAGGTAAGAGAATTTGTCCCAATCTCCTTTCATTGAGGCATATTTTGTTTTATACACAACATTATTTTATAGGGTGTATAAACCCCTTTAACTTTTATGTTTATTCAAAAGGAATGTTTTTATACAAAGCGTTTTACTAAACAACAAAAAGGAATGTTTTTTGTCATACGTATGCGGTGACAATGACTTCTCTGCCGCCGTGACCATTATTTGAGTTTCGGCTTCCTCTACAAGCCATAACTTTTTTTTAAATGAAAAATAAATACCTTGTTTTACATTTCCTTTATTTTGGTATTGAAAATGGTTTTATCATATCAATGTTTTTTATTGATATCTTTTGATTGAAATGTGGAAATGTTATGTATCCATTATGCATGTTTTATGTGATACGATTATGTTATGGTTTATGATATGTTTAAACCTTTTGGTATAAGGAATGCATTGGACTTAGTATGTGAGAGGTGGATCCCGCTATAGCTCCTCGATGCATTGGTAGGTCTCATGAGACAAACTAGTGTCTTGGCACAAGGCGTTGACAAAATCTTATTTCTAGTCTTGGCACAGGGCCTTGACTATGTGGTTATGATAGTCTGGAATTATGTATTCCATCATTATGAAAGTGGTTATTGATATTGCTTGTGATTATTCGACTAGTAGAATATCCATGTGAATAGGTAAATGGAATTATTTCATTTTATTTTTGCCTTATTATGCTGAAGTTCAAGAATAAAAGGCTTTTTTTATTTATAAATTGTCTTAAATGTTTGTGTTTATTTATGAAAGTTTCCGCCATATTGTTATCCTTACTGAGCATCTCAGCTCACCCCTTTCTATGTTTTATTTTTCCTAGGATGTGAAGAAATATTTTATGACTGACCTGCAGGGATAGTCTGAAAGGGATATGAGTGTGGACTATGGAGACCATGTTATTTTATTTTTTCACTCTATGATGTAATGTAACATTTATTAATGTATCTAGTGTTTCCAAGGCTACTAAAATAATCTTTCATTCAAGACATGATCTTTTGTGATCATGAAAATGTAACGTAATAATGCACTGACTCTGGGTAACTGGGGTCGGGGCGTTACAGTTGGTATCAGAGGTAGTTTAGTACTAACCTTGGAAGCTATATTTAGAAAAACGCTGATTAGAGCACATATCCCTAATATAGACTTTGTGGATTAGTATAGAATAACTTCCTAAAATTTTGGTATTGTAGAGATTTTGTGAGTTTTCTGAGAAATACATCTCTGTCTGGATATGAGCAGTTAGAGGCGACTCTGGCACCATTGTACCTAGAGGTAAAACCCAAAAACACCGCCTTAAGCTAAACTCGAACGGGAACTGGTGCACGAAAATGAACCTTACTCCACTCTTGGTTATGACGCTCCTGGGAGATATGCTTAGGATAATTCCCATTTTCATTAAAAAATATTATGAAGGGTTTATGGGTATATACTTCCTCAAAGAAAACATTTTTATGATTAAGGATTATATCCATAAACTGTTCAATTTATGTGAAGTGTTTTACAAGTATGGATTATGTATTTCGATTCATAAACTGATCTAGTTTATGACATTGTTTTGAAATGGTGCCTAGTGGAAGGAATGGAAACTGTATCAACGCATGCACTCCATGTAGGGATTTCTCTCCTGCTCAAGATAATTATAGTGGATAAGGTGGTACAACTAGTGCTGATCAACTTATCACCATATTGGGACAACGCCCTCAGGTTATGAATAATAAACTTACACATATGGAGCACCCTGATCCGCAACGTGGAGGATCAATGTTAGACCGCTTCATGAGGTAAAAACCACCAACATTCAATGGGAGTACAAATCCATTAGTAGCTTAGCAATGGATAAGTTCCCTAGAGAAAATATTTCAGTCTCTGGGGAGTAGTGAAAGGGAAAAAGTTGTCATGGCAGTTTATCACCTCACTAGAGTTGTTGATAAATGGTGGTCAATGATACAAAACACGAAGGAAGATGATGAAGTATCAAATATGGAATGGAGGGAGTACAAAGGGCTTTTCTTAGAAAAATACATTCCTCATGATGATCGAGTAGATATAGAAAGTAAATTTCGGAGTTTGAGACAAAAGGAGGATGAGAATGTCGCAAAGTATGAGGATAAACATACAAGGTTAGCGAGACATGCAACAGATTATATACGTAACCCAAGAAGTAATATTGATCATTTCATTGATGGGTTAAAACTATTTCACCATCGAGCCTTAGACTCACAATTTTTCTCATCGTATGAAGATATTGTCTCATGTGCTATCAAGACAGAAAAGGAATTCTCTAAATCTTATGACAATAAAGTAAAGCAAGAGAAGAAGAGAACGGTGGAACAAGAGACAGATAAATGGAAAAAGGTAAAGAAGGATTTTCCATTATGTGATAATTGTGGGAAGAATCACCCTGGTACTTTCCTAAAAGGAATGGGAGTTTTTAATAAATGTGTAGAAAAAGGTCACCAGGATCATGATTTAAAGGGAAAAAAGAGGCTATTAATTTTGAATGCTAAAATTGTAGGGAAATGGGGCATTATGCGAATGAATGTCCAAAGAGTTAGGGAAACTTACCTTAGAAAAGGCCAAGGGATCAAGGCCAATATTATGTTGTTACTACAGTTTAAGTGGAATAATTTATGTATTGCTGCTTTTGGACTCAAGTATTATATTCTGGTTATAAGAATAATGTGATATATATAAGGATTGTATTTCAGTACTTGTTTTTTCCTTAAATTTTTAATATGATGAATGTAATCATATTTTTATTATGTGACAATAATAGATACTTTACATTGTTTGGGGAATCTGATGTTACAATTGATTTTGGAAATTAGGGACCTTTTAGAGAAAGTCTGGACAGAGGTATTTTGGATAACTATAATGGTTGGAATGGATTAAGTTGAACTTTGGATAGTATTTTTTAAGGTTAAAACATTTTTGAAGATTATTTTGGGAATATTATAATACTATAGTTTTAGGAAACGTAAAACCTGCAGGTTGGTGGATAACCCATCACGTCGGACAAAGCTGTAGGAATCGAACCCACAACCATAGTCTGACAGGCCTTTATTACCTACCACTAGCCTATAGGAAGTCCCTAGTTATTACAAAGTAGGTTTCCTAATCTAAATGGTATGTGTTAATAATTGGAACCTTGTACGATTAGGATAAATATAACATTTTTGAGTTCTATTATCTTTCTGAGGGAAATATAAGTTTGTGGTAGAAATTAGCTGAAGTTTGAAACTCTACTTGTCAAGTATTTATATATATATATACCTCTCTCTTATTCTATGAATAAATTAATTCTTAAACTTTATGAAAGGGATATTAAAAAAATGTGTTATCCTAATACCTTATGTTTTGTTGAACTGATGATATTTTAAATCACCATAGATTAAAGGCTTTGAGGCCCTCAATTTTACAATTCTTTGTGATTGATGACCTCAATAACTCACTAAAAATATTTACGTTTTAACTCCAATTATTTCTCTATAATTTCCACCAATGTTCTCCTAATCGAGATCATAATTTGGTGGTGACTTTTTCATTTCCCTTTCACTCTTATTAATTCTAAATTTTATTAACCTTATTTCCGATGTGGGTTTTCCACAATGGTATTTTCTATGTTCAACCTTTTATTTCTAAAGAACAACTTCAAATTGTGAGGACTCAATTTATTTAAGTATGGTAGAATGTAACAACCTATGCTTCCATGGTACGCTTCTCTTTGAATAATAGAGCAGCGTGTATTGTACGCAACCTCGTGTTCTAACACACCGCGACCAATCAAAGTAGCCGTTATGAATAGTAATAACCAAGTTTTGAAATTATATAAATTTTATATTTCAAAATGGACTTCATTTTTGGATTCGGAATATCAAGATTATCCTAAGTTGAATTTTTCGTTTTTTCTGAGAACTTCCAATTTTTTATGAATAATGTAAAATACTAAACATTAATTAAAAACAAATTTTTTAATAAAAATAATTTTTAGTGATAAATCACATTATTTAGTGGTTTTAAAGTATAATTAGAACATATTTTTACCATTTTATCCAATGGTGGCAATTATAATTAATTTCACTTTGAAATTAGAAATAAACAATTTTCAATCTTTTGATTGATATTCTTTCATAAAAACATGCTATTTGTTTTGACAACGGGAATTAACTATAAAATTAATTAATGAAACTTATATGTTTTGAATTTGATAAAATATACATCATATTGTAATTTGGAATAACAAATATAGCTTATGGTGAATTTTTGTCATTTTTCTGAAAAACATCAATTTTTTATAAATAGTGAAACCACTCAGTGGTAGTTAAAAAACTGATTTTTCATTTAAATGAAATTTTACCGCTTTTTTGAATTTAATTTCAAAAATCCGACATACATGGTTGTAATTAGGAAGTAGAATGTGGTTCAATGGGATGAAAATAATTTTTGGTGAATAGTAACTTTTGAGTTTTATTAACCGCGATTAGAGGTAATTAAAGTAATTTAAGGTAAAAATAATGTTATAATAATATGAAATTACCTTGAAACATGTCATACTTGCATTGGATGACTCATGGCCGACCCAGATAATCCATGGGTCAATTTGTGGTACCCCATGGATCCACATGGGTAAGAAAATGACATTAATAACTTTTTATTTAAAGTAAAAATAAAATTGTCACAAACATGTGTTGTTTTACTAAAACAATTATTACATGGGGTTATATAAGTTAAAATTTCGACTATAAATATTCATTGTAAAGCTAAAAATATTTCCTACATCATGGTAATTTTTTTATAATTTTTAGGCATTAAATAAATAAATTTATTTATGACACCATGATGATGCAACGATTACGTCATTAATGAACAATTTAAATAAAATGAAAGGATAAGGTAAAATCTAAGACATACACTTGAATAAAACCTATCGGATGGGTATATTTAGAACCCTTATCACCATATCCTAGAAATATATCATTGTGGTACCTTTAGAATCCGAAAATCATTTCATAACAAAGTAACATTTCATGACTTTCCAAGAGTGACCCTCCTCTCCTCTTATAAAAGGCCACCAACTCTACCACCTTATTCACACCATAAAAACTATTTGGCTCTGCCAACCTTAGCCCAAATACTCCCTCAACTTCCCTCTATTACTCCTAGAAGCCGCACATTGGGCATACGTCTTCCCAAGGAAGCCTTTTCCTCAAATCAAAAAGAGTTACCCGGTATTAAGGTAATGTCTTCTCTTATGTTCTTTTGTTTTATTTTGCTTCTCCAACCCCTTAACCTCTTTTTAATCCTTTATTTTGTAACAAAAAAAGTATATTAAATATACTAGGATTTTTTTATGAGAATTATTTGATTTAAACTTACACACACCTTTGTTTAATGGTTAAAGAACATATTGTTTCTGTGGGTGGCGAATTACTGTCTCACGAAACAATGATTGTTCAATCTTCATTTAACACCTCTCATGGTGACCATTAATATGTCACTATATTTATATATGATATATATTATGTTTATTTTTTCCTTATTTTTCTGTATTTTTCATTTATTTCATATCATTATGATTTCCATTATGGGTAAACGCGATAATTTCATTTTAGGAAGTACAGACTACCGCCCCCTCAAAGTGATTTGAATCGTTAATGCCATATTTGGGATGTATAAAGGATGGAGTAAATGATATTACATGTGATATTATACTGGAATTATAATATACCTTTATATCATTATGATTTAATTCTATTAAATACAAAATAGAAATGAAATTAGCGTTCATGCGTATGTACGGCTTACCGTCTCCATGAACGGTGCATTTCATTTCTTAACTCTAAATGTTATGTAATATTATAAATGAATGTATATACTGGATATGTATGATATATATTATATCTACATCATGAATATAATTCTGTATATAATGGATATTTTACCACATGAACAACTTGTAATTATAAGAAGTTTATTTTTGACTCAAGTACCAAAGATCGACAAAACGACTGTTATTAACTTAAATAATTACATAATGTTCCTAACATGGTAATAAATGATATAAAAGGAATAAATAACTTGAAAAAGGATCTTAAGGAAGTATAAATTTACACAATTTTATTATTTAGGAGGTTAAACAACGATCGAGTCATGTCGTACATGAGGTAAGGGACTTCGTCTCAATCTCCTTTCATTGAGTCATATTTTGTTTTATACACAACTTTCTTTTATACGGTGTATAAACCCCTTTGAATTTTATGTTTATTCAAAATTATTCTTTTTATACTAAGTGTTTTACTAAATTAAAAAAAGGAATGTTTTTTTGTCGTAATTATGCGGCGACAACGATTTCTCCGCCGCCGTGACCATTATTTGAGTTTCGGCTTCCTCTACAAGCCATAACTTTTTTTTAAAATGAAAAATAAATACCAAGTTTTAGTTTTCATTTATTTTGGTATTGAAAATGGTTTTATCATATCAATGTGTTGTATTTATAACTTGTTATTAAAATTTTTAAATTTTATTTTTCCATTATGCATGTTTTATGTGATACGATTATGTTATGGTTTTTGATATGTTTTAACCTTTTCATATAAGGAATGCATTGGACTTAGTATGTGACGAATGGATCCCGCTATAGCTAATAGATGCATCGGTAGGTCTTGTGAGACAAACTACTGTCTTGGCACAAGGCCTTGAAAAAATCTTATTTGTATTCTTGGAACAAGGCCTAGACTATGTGGTTATGATAGTCTGGAATTATACATTTCATCATTATGAAAGTGGTTATTGATATTGCATGTGATTATTCAACTAGTAGAATATCCATATGAATAAGTAAATGGAATTATTTTATTTACTTTTTCTATATTATGCTGAAGTTCATGTTTAAAAGGCTTTTGTTTTAGTTATACATTTCCTTCAATGTTCATATTTATTTATAAAAGTTTCCGCTATTTTGTTATCCTTAATAAGAATCTGAGCTCACCCCTTTCTATGTTTTATTTTTCCCAGGATGTGAAGAAATATTTTATGACTGGCCTACAGGGATAGTCTGAAGGGGATATGAGTGTGGACTATGGAGACCATGTTATTTTAGTTTTTCACTCTATGATGTAATGTAACATTTATGAATGTATTTAGTGTTTCCAAGGCTACTAAACTAATCAGTCTTTCAAGAATTGATCTTTTGGGATCATGCAAATGTTACGTAATAATTCAATGACTCTGGGTAACTAGGGTCAAGGAATTACACTTTTCTATACATTTATAGTTTCTCCTTGAATACCCATTTGAAAATAATATTCTTTACATCCACTATAGGATCTACCAAAATATATACTTGGTTTTTTTAAATAGAATCCATTTTAAAATTCATGGCTTCTGGAAACTTTGAAACATTTATGCCACATAATGAATCCTTGTAGGTTAGAGGATCTTTTTTATCAACTAATAATAAGACACCATTCTAGGTAACTATAAAACCATACTGTTTTTGTTCTCTAACCTCTCTTTTTCTCTGAAATAGTTCTTTCATCTCTTGAACTATTTATTCTTCCACAGGGCTTTATGGAATCTAATCATGTACCAACATTTTTGTTCCTTGATCCTCTACTTCATCGATCTTTAACTCTCTCCCAATATCTTTTTTTGGAGATATTATCCCTCTCAAGAAATATGGGGGTATTTCCACTATAACCCTTTTTTTAAGGGTTTGTATAGGTAATATCCTCTTGTTACCATATGGTATCCTATAAAGGTACACTTTTTGCTTCGGGGTGAAATTTTGATACCTGAAGAAGTCTTAACATACTCTTCACTTCTTCAAACATGTAAATTCGAAAATAGGGTTTTCATTACAATCCAAAATTCATATGGAATAACATTTAAGATATAGTTGGTACTTGGTATAGTTTGTGTTCCTCCGTTTGTAACACATATCTACAAAAGGATAATCAAAGACTTACATGACTCATCATTGATCTCACCATGTCCAACAATGTTTGGATACTCCTTTTTCTTACACTATTCCACCGAGGTGTGTAAAGAGGAGGGAGTTTGGATAGGATCCCAAACTCATATAGGTAATCAATGAATTAATGATTAGTATATTCTCCACCTCGGTCAATGCGAAGTTTCTTACTCTCCCTACCAAACTGGTTCTCAACATTATTTTTATATTACTTGGACTTATCCAAAGAATCCCACTTTTATCTCATTATGTAAATATATCCATATCTACTAAAACTATTTGCAAAAGATTTGAACTATCAGAAACCACCACTTGGTTCAATTGGAAATGGTCCACCCAAATTGGTATGAACAAATTCAAGAATCTCTTTCACCCTTTCATAATTCCCACTAAATGGGGATTTGGTCATTTGGCCTAGTAGACATGTGTGACATACACCATGTGGGATTAGTTTGAAAGAATCTAAATATCCATCTTCATGTAAATCTGTCAATTGTTATTCATTTACATGACCAAGATGGTGATTCCAATGTTGGGTGTGGTATGATTCATGTGAATTTACCCCATTAACAATTTCCATTACTTGTTTCATGTAATCCAACATGTAAAAAACATTATGTAAATGATCCTTACTAGAAAAAAAGTCTACCTTTATAAAATAAGAAAAATTTATTTCTAAATTTGAATATGAATCCATCTGTATCTAGTCTGGATACTGAAATAATGTTTTGGAAACTAAAAGAACAGAATAAAAACCCTTTACTCCCAAGATCATTATGGTCATCAATGTGAGGTGTTAGTTCCCTATATCTAAATCCATATGTTTTGCTCTGTTGGCTACTCATAGATCTACTTCTCCTTTGTCAATTTTTCTGAATCTACATGGTTCCCATATTTGAATACATATGTGATCACTACTTGGTGTATCTAATTCCCAATTGGTAGAAATAGATAAATTACACGAGATAACAAAGACACCTAATTATTCACATTTCTTCTTTGGTTGGGTGCAATTTTTCTTCCAGTGGACCTTCTTTCCACAAAGTAAAATACATCATAATGATCCCCTGCTTCCCATTTGATCTTATAATTCTTGGAATGGAATGAAGAAACTTTGGAATTAAATCTGTTTTCTTTCCCATTATGTTTTCACCATAAGTATATAAGGACATTCATTATTTATAACATTATCTACTTGGTTTATGGGGTTAAGAATATGTAGTAGATACTTATCAAAATTTATCATATTAAAATTCACAACAAACCTGTAGAATCTCTGAGGGAGTGATTCTATACTTAGATTAGTGCCTAGTTCTTTGGGGGGTTTAAACCATAGAACCTCTAGGCACTAAATATAGCCCATGAGATTCACAATGTGAGGCACACCTAGGGAACCCTCTATAATAATACTCTGAAAGAGTTCCTGGGAAATAAAAATCATTATTCTCTAGATCTCTCAAGGTAAAGACCACGGAGGTGCTCACACATACTATATACATCCATGTTTTTGTGAGACATCATGAGTTCACTAGACCTAGATGAAATAATAACAAATTTAACATCTACCATGTCATTAATATTTGTTTCATAGATTGGGAACTTTTTATCAACTGCCTCTAGAGTAGGTGGATCAGGCATTGCAGATTTTAGTACATAGGATTTCAATTCATGGCGTAGAACAACTTACTAGCATCTAAACCACAGCTAGAAGTTAATTCTAGTGACGAGATTGTCCTTACAAATATTTATTATAGGGATTTCGATATTTAAATTTTATTATAAAATTGAAATATAAGATTATTAAAAATTTGGGTGAATACATGTTTTTTGAGGAATAATTAATTAAATTTATTAAATTTCCCACTATTTTATCAATTCCCAATAGTCTTCACCATTGAACTTAGAATGTCTTATTTCAAGGACATTCTAGTGGCATGGATCAATATTCCCATTCACATTTCCCCAATAATAGTTGGTCAAGATATTTTTAATTTATTTAGGCACTCATGCCTTTTCCAACTACGAGCTTGTAGCTCCATGATCCATTAAGTGGACACCCCAATCTAAAAATCCTAACTCGATTTTTTTCAAAAGTTGACTCCAAATTACACCATGTCTATAAATGGTTACTCCTATTTATGTGAAATTTTTATGTCAAATAAAATCATTCATAATAACTCCCATTATAAAAGTATGTGTCATAACAATGGATTCTCAAACACATAGATCTATTGAGTTTTGTTCATTATCAAGTAATTGAAGGCTTAGTATGACTTAATATTAAAATGTGGAATATTTTTATTATGAATAATTTTTTTATCCTTTATAAGTTTTGTTAATATTTAAGTGGATGTTTAATTAATTAATTAACCATGTTTAGATAAAAAAATTTCACATAATTAATTTTATTTAAATTATTTCTTTTTCAAATTAATTTATTCATTTATGTGAGCATGGTCTTACATCGACAAATATAATTTTATTACATTAGAAAAAAAATATTAATAATTAAATGACATAATCATGATCTTATCTAATGTTTGATTTAATAAGATGAAATTAAATCAACCTATGACCTAGGGTAAATAACTCCTTATACCAGACATGGAATGAGCTACAACATTCCATGTGTCCACTTATTTATCACTGAGTTGGTGACTTAATAGTTCCATAATGAAATTCCCCAACGTGCCATGGGATATTCAATTGATTACTAATATTTATTACACACATGCAGGAGAGGGGAACCAAAGGATTTTTTGTATGGAATTACAAAAATATCCTTGCACATAGATGTCCAGCATAATAATGGAGGGAGGGATTAATCACTAGCCATTATTTAATTTAATATTAGATAATTAAAAATCCTCGCAATTTTTTTAATTAAATAAATTCAAAACATACATACATATTTTTCATGCTCTTGACTGGTCACACATATAATGAATATGAAAATGTATATTGATAGAATTACTTTATTTATTCTTTTATTACTTAAGATAAACGTATTTGCATTAATTAACTAATTAATTAATTCCATTTAATCTTAGTGATAGTTTAATCATATTTATAGACACTCATCTTTAATGGAATTAATGAAAAATAAACAGATAAAACAATATTGACATATTAATTATAAAAAAATTAATTCATCATTCCAATATTCCTTAAATACATTATTTAATTTTTAAACACACAATGGTTTGATAATAAATAAAACAATTTTTTAATGCTACAATTTCAAATTTAATTTTATTTTAATTATTTCCATTGATGGGAGACAACAAGGTGTGTACTTATAGCTAAATTTCATGTACCTCAGTTGTCATATATCCAAGTCACACATCTGGTGCATTGAAGTATCGACTCAACCAGACTACATGGTGTGGACATACCAATTACAGACCCAGTATCTAATTTTCATGTGCTTGGTTGGCCCATTTAACACATGTTGTGCAATAAATTCACCATGTGAATGTAATTACTTGTCATATCTAGACACATTGAGAATGGGAATAAGATGTGGCCCTAGATGCATGCTGTATAACCTAGATTTATAGGCCAATGATTTGGAACTTCCTGATGGAATCTCTGTTAATTATTCATTTTTTCATAAACATTAGAAAAATGAAACATTGAATGAACATGATTAATATTTTGATAACATGTTAATTCAATTAAAATTATTGAACAAAAAATGTGATATAGAATCTAACCACAATTTCACATAGATCACAAATAAAATAAGTAATTATAAATTTAAATGTGACCCCTTTGATAGCATATGATAGTCCTAGGTGAAGCAGAAGAGTGTGGTGGTGAGTGATATATTAAAATTTATTTTAATAATAATTTTCTAAAACCAAGAGTGAGGTTATTTCACATCAAATTTATATTTATTTTTTTTAATATCTGAAGAAATAAATACTTGGGCTTAGGAACAATCTTCATTAATGATAGTTGATCATTTGAAAATGACCTCTGGGATTGACTTCAATTCACATCAGAGAATCCAAGGAAATAATCAATCGGGGGTTGATCCAGACGTACTTCAATGGTCTCCATGAAATTCCACTCATTCTCCATGTGCTAGTGTGGTGAATCGAATTTCTTACATTGTTTCTTCTTGGTCAGTTTTTCTTCAGTTTTGATGAAATTATATATTTGTTTCCTCTTCTTGAGATGGATATAGACGAAGTGTGTGAGATAGTGTTCATTGTGTGTAAAAATTCCCTATTTCCAAACATGGAATTGGTTTCGAAATAAAATAAACAATTGATGTGGGTGTATTTTTATAGAGATGGAATTTTGGTTAAAAAATGTAATTGAGTGATTAAATATAATTATATCCATTAATGAAATCTCATTCCATGTATTAATAATAACATTATTATTATTTTATGGTGTGGCAACTTGCACAAAATTGATAAATAATAGTTACCTACTCATTTTATCACATGAAATGGTCATGGTCCTTTAGAACTCCTTTTATATTTATTGAGCTCCCAAAAAAAATTTCTTCTTTTATATAAATATTTTTTTCAAAATCTTGTTAATAAATATTAAATAAATATTAAATAAAATAAAAATATATTTTTTATTCATAATCTAGTGAATAAATATTTATTTAAATTATGCTATCATTACAACTTAAATAAAATTATACCTCAATCTTGAGAATGATATTTAATCCATTAATTAAATTCAAATATATTTTAATAGAGGCCACTAAAAACATTTATTGTGTGACCCTCTAGGATTGTTTCTCCATGATATTACATGGTCTTACTTAATTTCTAATATTACTATCTAACAACGGGTCAAGGTACCAAATATAAAAACTTAATGTCATAGACATGGTAACCACATATGAATGATCACTGTGTAAGATAATCCTTTTGTCACATAATTCTATCAATAAGTTTGAATAGAGGAGTTATCAACCTTTATTCTTGATACATCATTCTTTGAAAATATGATATAAACTCATCTTTACACCATGTCCATGGAATTTAGGGAAACCATTCTATTTCAATCAAAGGGAAGAGATATCAACTTCAATAAAGATGAAAAGGAAAAATCCCTTATTGACTTATCCATTAATAACATGTCATTAATTATACACCCAACATACCTTAATTCCTGTAAACATATGGAATGAAATTGTTCATTATAATATGTAAGTGTTCTAGTCATGTCATGCATTAATTATAATATTAAAGTATGAGGACCATTACACACACTCACGGATAAGAATATCTAATGACACCAAAACTTGTACAATTCCTACTAGCATGTCTATTCTCATAATATCCCATCTTGGAAGTTTCTGAATGTGAACTTCCTGAGAGGTAGTATCATCTTATTACATTTCTCACACCTAATGGTATATATACTAGGTGTCCCATCTTATTAAGTTATCCTACCATAGAACTATTCTATGAATATTTTCATAGAAATTCAAGGTTCTTTTCATAGCATGGGAATAATATGACTTTATCAATGAAAAAAAGTCTAGGACACTATTATAATATTGTAATGCTGAATAATAAACTATATTTAATAAGATATTTAATTTAATACATAAGACATAAAATATTCACGTAAAAGATGATCAACTAGTTGGTTCTTTTACACTAACTCTAACAGTTACTTTATAATAAAATAAACATAAAATCCAAGTGTGAAATACAATATATAAAAGTGTGATTTTAAACAAACATTACCAGTTTAAAAATAAAGCCTATTCTATTTCACTTTTTCTAATAAAAAAGCAGTACTTTTCCAAGGGAAAACCATTAACCTTTTGAAGATAAATAATATAAGGTTGTGAAAGACATTTTCCATAAACACTAGAAAACCAATTTATAAATTTTCAGGAAGAATTCATACTTCTCAAGGAAAAAGGAACAACAATTACAAAATAACAGAAATGGAAAATATCACATGGGAGTAACCAGCCAACCACTTATCTCAATCATACACCATATTTAACTAAGTGACAATAGACATCAGATGTACCTAGGAGATCGTGAATAATATATAATATACTAATTCATGTTTACTCATCCCAGAAAACATGGATCACTTGATAACATCAAAAATAACCCAACACACTCAGCCACAACTCAAAAAACTACCGAGAAAGTGTCATAATCCCATATTAAAAACAAATTAATATATGTCGATGCTTTGGGACACTAGCTTGTACATAACATAACTAATTTAGATATCATTCTAAAAAAATTCAATAACTATGTCAGATACTTCATTTCAAGTGTATATACAAGGGGGAGCCAACCGATGTCAATCGACCATCCAATCACATACATGTATATACAATAATTCACACCATAGGAATCACCCGAGTCACCCTAAAGATCAATATATTTCCTTTCAACTATCCATTCACAATGGTACCTCTTATCATGGGAATCCCACATAAATAAAATAACGAACATAAGAAAATTATCCTAGGGAGTTTTCATGAAAAACACTTTCAGCACATTCAAAATTCTCCATATGGACCTCAAACACCATTCACAAACCCATCATTTCTCAAACAACAAAACCCATGTTTAAAAAGAGGTGTAAAAATACATTATCCATTTCATAACAATTTTTCAAATTTTTATTTAAACATTCACACCACACTTTCCAACCAAATAAATCATTATAAAAATTCCAAAAGGTCTATTTATTATCACCACATGTCATTTAATATTTTAGAAACTAAACACACACCACTTCCAAGACCATCCATTTTATATATCCATTTGAGTAAGCCAAAACTACCATCAATCTATTTCAAAAAAAATTTAAAAATCATAATCATGATCCATGACCCAAAAAACACTTGAAACATGCAACCATGAATTTTTTTCGAACACATGGAGTGCATATTTATAAAAAAAATCCATTTATCACAAAACAAGGCATAAACCACTAGTTTTCACACTCAAAAAATTATTACAAAGGAAAAAAACCAAAATATTGAAAAAACTGGAGGTAAAGAATCATGAATATAATGATTCTTCTGTTAAAAGGTCATGTTCAAGGGAAACCCACCTCGAACCACAAGTGATTAAAAAATGCACCCCCAACACTACTTCACGAAGGTTATAAGATACAAGATCTACCGATATAAACCTTAAATAAAATAACCCTAAACCTATATGAAGGGAAATGTAAACCCTAATTCCACAAGACTAGGGGAGAAGAGATACCTATTAGGAAAATGAATAATAATGAAGAGGGGGATGAGGTGATGGGATTACCTTGAGAGATCTATCCTCAAACTTGAAGAAAAACCTAGATCCACTCAATTGTTGGGAGGAGTGGCATGGAGAACAAGGTGGAAACACCCCTAGGGTCACATAAACTAGAGGTAGTGGAATGGGGAGTTTTGGATAAAAATAAAGAGATGGTATAGTAGGGATTTCCCAATTTTTATGATCTTAGAAGCTCACATGGCATTACCACATGGTTTACCAAATTGTGAAAAAACTGTGTGATCCTTACTAGACACACATGTTCCCCTCCACAGGGTCAACACGAGATTTTCTACACATGTGACAACTATTTCAAACACTACTATTCTGAGAAAAAACCTTACCATAGTCATGTTACACATTATGATAAACCATTCGCAAGACATGATCCCTACCTATGATTCCATCACCTAAGTCACACTGTTACCTACGATGAGTCGTATAGTATCCCTAATAGTGTGAAAACTATTTCCAGGTTAATTCTAAGTTAAAAACTGAAATATTAGAAAATCACATGAAGAAAACTATTTAATATCTTCAGATACAATGATAGACAAAAGATATCATCAAAATTCAGGCCCTTCACACCTGATTCTCAAAAGAAAACTAGGATCTAAAAATCAACTATATCAAATGATGAAAAGAAAAAAATTAGGTGTAACAATTATCCCCACAATTAATTATTTCCACTGAAAATCTGTGAAATATTACACTTGATCGATAAAATACTAAACATTCCCAAATTCACATGATCTAATATCGTGAACAAAAAATATCAAATACTACCAAATTGAACATACACTTCTCGCCAAAAACAGAACAAAAAACTGGATCCACTTCCAAAGAAATGAAAATAGAAATTGATCCACATACTTCACAACTATGCCTTGAATGGAAATATTGTTCACAATCCAAAACCACAACGTTCACCTAAATAAAAGGGAAGTCAAAATCAAATTATATAAAAAAGAAGTCACTTCTTACAGGACTGCATCTGAAACCAACCCACATTCCCCAACTAGAGGATGGAACTGAATCCACAATATTTAAAACCCACAAAAACCTATAAAATATAAAATAAAACCCTACGATACCCACAATGGGTCTCCCCAATATTAAGAACCAACAATGATGGGACTAAACAACAATCGTTCACCACATGTCCAAAAGCCTTCCACACTAAGAGGAGGAGGGGTGGTTAACGAAAAATCAGCACCCACATTTCTAACCTCACAAGGGAAAAAATTATATTTACTCTTCATCAATTCAATATTGGACATAACAGGTGATCTAGATCTCCCCATGTCCCTAGTGATTCCTAACTATAGGAAAAGATTCAGACTAAGATATATGCATGAATCTTTGATGATTGAAGCATATGTTTCACATTAGTTAAGAACTATTGATTCACGACTAGAAGTCCATCCTTTGGTGTCACAAGTTTCCAAACAGAACCCCTGAAAAAAAAACTACTCACAATGAACCTTTACCTAAACAAGGTCTTATAATATGCATTCACATCAACCACTTTCACTCTAATGAGGGAAAAAAGAAACATGGAACACGCAGAATGAACTACCACTTAGAATATATGAATTTCTAATGTTAAAGATAAAAAATTCATTATTTTAAAATAGGAGTTCTTTAGAGGTCCACGACATCCCCTCACATGTCAAAAACAAGGAAAGCCACTGCTCATGACCTCCACAATTGGAAAAAACATTACATTATAAATCGAATTTAAATCGAACCCAAATGGCACATTACTCCAGCTAACTGGATCCATGTTGCTTCCTAGAAATACATAGATAAAACTATTGCAGGTTGATTAGGATCTTACCTTCACAATTGGTCTTTGGTGTACTCATACATGAAGTCTTCTCATAACATGTCTTTCCACACTAATGAATCATAATGATTCCTTTTGTAGAAGAAGATGATGATTGATCTCGATGACTTTTTAATCCCTGTGCAACTCCAACAGCTTCTGGACACTATCTTATTTCCTCATAGGAATTCCATTCTCTTCATATAGGAACTGAATAATGCAATACTACCTCAAGAACTACTATAATTGAATCATTAATATGAACATTATGGGTCACCACATTGGTAAGAGATGTTTTATTGAACTATGATAACTTAATCTGCATATCCAGAAATATACTATACATGAAAATCCCAATACATCAATGAATTATACATAGTATACCTCTAATTATATGTAATGAGGTCCCGAATTTCATGATAGAACTCCAGCACTAACCCATCAGCCTGATACAGACAACACTTCCACATTGCCTTCCTTACCTTCATTATCTCAGAAAAATAATGACAGATAAATGAATCCTCAAATAACGCCCTTGTATGATCACTATGAGACATGTTCTGAGAGACCAACTTCCAGCACTTAAAAGGTGCTCCTACTAGAAAAAAGTTGAAAAACATAACCATTAAGGACTTGGGTGACTCAAAGAGAATGAAGTTCCTTTTTATTTTTAGTTTCCACTCTTCCACTTTGATAGGATCTTATTTACCATTAAATATTAGTGAAAGTAACATCCATAACTAAAGGGAGAAATCCATATATTGATCAAATGGGTAGCCTATTAAAGGTAAATCCCAAGTGGGTGTAATAAAAACATCCAAAAAGTTATTATGGGGTAGACACTAATCAACAAGGGAACTTAGATCTCAATCAAGAATCAAATTCATCAAAATGAGTCCTCAAACTCAAAACCCCACACAAGAAACATTCCAAAAACAAAGGAAAATAAATTTTCACTACCATTGGCTATCAAAACATCAAAATTTTATTCATTATAACACTTTTTATTATAATAAAACACAATCTGTTTCACACTCACTAATGGTACTCCTTAGAATTTCACTCACATGCACATTATCATGCCACCTCAGGCACCCATCAACCATTCCATACTGAGAACTCAATTTCCAATTCAATAAAGCATCCAATTTCCACACATATCAATACATGTGAGAACCCAAGGAAACACTAACGGTTGAAAAAAAAATTCCACCTTCAAAAATACAATCAAGCCATGTTTTCATACTTTCTATCCACTTCCCATTCCAAAATTAATTAATCATTTCTAAAACACACTAACACCCTCATGAAAAACCATCATTGAATTCCACATATCAATCCACTTAATTTAAATAATTTTATTAAAAACTAATTTCTTCTCACATATATCATATTTTAAAATCCTGAGCATAATAAATATAGTATTTTCAAAAAACATATTTTGATAAAACCCATGTTTTGATTATTGAAATTTAATCTCTCAAAAATCATTCCACATTACTCAAAAATAACAACAATATTTCCATTTTCTAATTCCTTATTCCAAATGATTTTGAAAACTAATTGTCCATATTTCCAAACCAAACCATTACCAATTCAAAATCTATGTTCCACAATTCCAAAACAGGGCTTCAAAATAGTTTTCAAAATCATGGATGAATCGAAACAATTCAAAACAAGGAATGAGTGTTGGTGGGTGATGTTACCATATCGTTGGAAGCCCTATGAAAAACACACTACTGTCACATAGAGTAATTTATGTCCATGTCACTAGGTCCACATGGCTTGACTAGCCCTAAGAGATCATAGAGACCACTAGCCCAGAACCATTTTCATACCCCAAATACCAAAAAAATCACAAGAAAAAATGAACCAACAAATACAAACATCCCAGGGATAAGCAAGGATTGGAATAAAAAGTGTTGGATAGATACTCCCTCATACCTACACCCAGAGGTTCCAATAATCCTACTCCATCAACCTTAGCATCCCAAAATAAAATGTGTAATCTAAAATCTTGGTTTTCTAAAGAACTCTCCTCTGATATCATTTTTTCTTGAACCAACCATGTTCTACCCAAAACTCGTCACCTAAGATGATCCACAACAATTCCAAAATTGCATTCTTGATCAATGTCGGATGGAAACTAGAGCTCGAAATCGTCAAATTAGTTGAGGGGATGATTTTTCCCAATTAAAATAAACCATACAGTAGAAAATGAAAATAAAATAGACCAATATATACAATTTTCCAAACTAATCTTATTTTTACAAATATGAAAGATACAAAAAATAGTAAAAAAATCCCAAACAAAAACCAAACAATACAACACCACCATGTGGCCTAGAGAGAAAATATATTATATCAAGACCAACCATCTCTTAGGATGATAAAATCATGTCAAAACATGAATCACAATAAAAAAACATGATGAATTATAGGAATTAGTTTTAAAACTCAGTAGGAATTCCCAAAAAATCAATTCCAAATGTAATTCCATTAAAATGAATGAATATTAACCTTCAACTTTGAAATACAATATATATATAAGTAATATTTTCCACGCATTTTCCACCTTATCAATAAAGTATCTCCTATAACCATTTTTCCATTAAAACCCACATTTTTTCGAAGAGGAAACCAATAAAATTTCAGTTATATTGACTGAATAGTTGTGAAGAAAATTTCCATAAACACTAGAGAACTAATTTATCAGTTTTTAGGAAGAAACCATATTTTTGAAGGAAAAAAGAAAAAAAAATTATACAATATAGACAATAGAAAATATCACCCAAGAGTATCCAACCAATGATTCAGATCAATCATCCATCATATGAAACATTATAACAATAGACATGGGATGAACCTAGTATCTCGTGAATAACCAAGAACATATTAATAAATGTTGACACATTCGGGAAAGCATAGAACACCCGATATAATCAAAAACTCCCAACATGATTTCCCACACCCCACATGGTACATATCGAGAGGTACAATCCCATAGCAATAAAAAACATAAATATCCCCATGCTATGGGCCAATAGATATTGAATAACCTAACTATTAAACCATTCAGTATTATAAAATTCAATATCTATTCCTAGTTCTCTAAGAAAATAGTATAGAAGAGGGTGAGCTAACCAATGCTCACCGAGCATCCAATCACATACATTTATATAAAAGATTCCACACAATAAGTATCAACTGAGTAAACCCAAATATCAATATCATTCCATTATACTATCCATGCATAAGAGAGCCACTCAGCCTAGGAATCCCACAATAATTAAATAACTATGTATATATAATTAACCAAGGGTAGTTTTTAAGACAATCACTTTCCCCACATTCACAATTTTCTAAATAGGCCTCAAACACCATTCACAAAAACCATCATTTCTCTTTTGAAAAAATACTTATTTAAAAAGAGGTGTGACATCCATTTTTTAATTCAAATCATTTTACAAAATTTCCTTTAAACATTTACGCCACATATTCATTCCAAATCCATCATCATAAAAATTTCAAATGTACCTTTTATTATCACCACATGTTATTTCATTTTTAAATAACTGAACATACACCACTTTCAAGACCAATGCTTTTATAAATCCATTTGAGGAATGTTAAACCACCATAAATATGTTCCAACAACATTTACAAAGCCAAACCATGCTCCACAAGCAATAAATAACATGAATAATAAAACCATGCATTTTATGAAACAGTTTGTGGGAATATTTATTAGAAAGAAAGAAATTTATCATAAAACATATTATAAATGACCACTTTTCAGACCAATCAATTATTATATAGGTCACACATCAATATATAGAATATATGGGCCATTTGAAAATCACTAAATCAGAAAATATTAAATTTTAAAGGAAATATCATGGGGAACCAACCTGAAACCACAAGCACATCAATAGCACACCATTGACACTAATCCATGAAGGATCCAAGATCAAATACCTACCAATAGCATCCTTATTAAAACCCCAAAATAAATAAATGGAATCATAAACCCTAGGTGCACATGACCATAAATGAAGGGAAACCTATGAGTAAATGGAATTATCATGAAGAGGGGGAAGATAAGTGGATATTACCTTGAAGGATATATCCTAAAACATGATGAAAACCCTATATCCACACCACTAGAGTAAGGAGAGGCTTGGAGATCAAGTGGAACCCCCCCCCCCCCATGGTCACATGAACCATAGGTAATGGAATTTGGATATTTTGGGTTAAAAATACTACGAGTGTAGAGTTGTAATTACCAAATTTTTAAGATCTGTGTGGCTCAGAAAGTTTAGCCGAATGGTTTAATAAATAGTGCGTTGACCATGCGTCCCTCACTAAACACACATAGGCCCCTAAACGTTCTATCAACACAGTTTCCAAAAAAGTGTGACAACTAATTCAAATGAAACTATCTCAAGAAATAACTTTACCACACACTGCACGCATGATTTAAAAAACACTAGTAAATTTGTGTCCTATGAATCTTCCACTAACACCTATGTTTCATGGTAACTTGGGAAAAGCCACATGGTTTCCCTAACCATATGACTACCATCTATAGGCTATATTCATGTTTAAAACTTTTATTTTCAAAAAAAAATCCCATGAAAAACTATGGAATAACCTCATAATCAAAGATAACCAAAAATATATCTTCAAAATTCAGGCTTATCACACATATAACATAAAAAAATGGAATCTAAAAAAGTACCAAAACCAAGGATGAAAAGAAAAATCCTGTTGTGACAATTCTCCCAACTATTAACACTCAATTCCCTTATATAGTGTAACAACCCAATGTTTTTCAATGGAAATTCCCTTCTTATATTTTTGTCATAAAATAACATGAAAACACAAAATAATGACTAAATAAGTGATCAGTGATCTTTCAACATAATTTTTTCACTTTTGTGTTTAGAATTTTAAAAATCCGACATACACGGTTGTGCTCAAGATGATTTTTGGAGTCTAATGAAACAAAAATAATTTAGGTTGAATAGTAACGCACCCTTACGAATCGAAACATACCCTTATGAATAGTAATATGATCCTTATGAATAGTAAATCATCCAACATAAGAGTAACCTTACCCATGAATAAATAAATAAAATTTAGAGATCTTTAAAAGTGACAATTTGACCTTAGTAAACGTTTTGGTATTTTGTAAGTCATAAATAATTGATTATAATTAATTAATTAATTTAAAAAAAATTATTTCCCTAAAATGTATTCATATATTATTGAATAAATGTATTATAGTTTTTAGATATTTTTATAAGACCCTACATAATTTTTTATAGCATTATAAAATCAGTTTTAATCTTAAAAACTGTTTTTCTAAGTAAATTATGATTTTAATTAAATATTAAGTTAATAATATATAAAAAATTATTTTTGAAAAATGGACATCATTTTTGGATTCTACACATCGAAAAATTGTTGGGGTAATGTTTTGGGATTTTTCTGAGATAATTGAATTTTTTATGAGTAGTAGAATCCGACAATTTATAATAAATTCTAAATAATGGATTAATTGAGTCACCGATGATGCTCTGCTGATGTAAGACCACTTGGTTCGGGATCACATGATAAATTTACTATTATTTTTCATCCAAGACTCACTATTCCTTGTCTTAAGAGAAATTAATAAACTAATGAATTTTATATTAAGGAAACCCCTCTCCCCTCCACTATAAAAGCCACCCTTCACACTCTCATTTCCTCACAAATATCATGCTCCAAGCCTTCTCTAAAATCTTCCCAAACACCTTCCCTATCCCATACCCCATGTCCAAGATCTTCTGGTAACATCAAAATACCAAGCTTAGGCCCTTAAGGAGGTTCTCAAGAGGATGATTCTCGAGGTAATTTCCCTCCCTCTTCTCCTTTAATTTCCTTTCATGTCCAAGTTAATTTCTTGATCTCTCCCCACATATCTTCATCCAAATGGTATTGTAACTCCATTATTATACATATAAGTTAATTTTATGATTCTAATGGGAAATTATATCATCCAACCCCCTTTCCCTCTTCCTTTTATTTTATTAAAGAGAACATTGTTTGTGAGGTGTTAATTTATCACCTTCAAGAATGACATGCATTCTTCTCTCATTTATAGCTTCATATCTGGTCATGAAACCACTTTTATTGTTGAAACAGAACGTTTTATATGTATTATATCCCATTTAAAGATCTTTAACTAAATTATGATCATATTTCTAAGTGATAAATTAAAACATATTCATTATGATCGAAAAACCACCCAAATTAACCCAAACAATCTTCATTAAATTCTTATCTAATGATTCATCCACATGGATCTAATTTGATTCATTATAAGATAATTAAATATCCTTTAATATAATTAATAACATTTAATATCAGTTTTTGATGTCTACCCATGTTCTACCCAAACCTCAATTTAAGAATACAAGTGAATCACTCAAGAAAACCATGAAAACAAACATTCTCGAACAATGTTTTAAAACTATATAACTCATCCAAAGGAACATAAAATCACTTAATGAAACCATAAGGAACCATATTAATATAAAAAATGTTCTGGTTTTATAGTTAATTAATATAATGACATTATACAGGACATTAAAGAGAAGGAAGCGTTCAGATACAAGGTAAGGGGAAATTCTCGAACCCAACTTTCATCCTTCGGGTTCTCCCTATTACACTCCATTATTTTTGATATAGTTACTACATAAAGATCATTTGTTCATAATTTTATTTCCTTTTATAAGATATACATGTTTGTCTCTGGTTTTTTTGTCAAACAATATTTTTTTTCAAAAGAACTCTTCTTTTAAGAACACACCTTTTACTTCTCCCTCAAAGTGAACGGTTCTTGAAAGATGTATGTTATTCCCTCTTTATTTTGGGAACCCAAAGTTTATGAATGTGTCCTTATGAGATGAAACCCATTCCTTTACATGGGTTAGTTATGTTAACTTTTTTATATGTGTTTTATGTGGAAATCATTATAATGATAATGTTATGATTTGACGGGTGGGCCTGGAATTATATAGCGCAATATGAATGTTTCAAAGTGACGGGTGCGCCCGGAATTATACAGAACTCCAATGCATTTTGTAAAGTGATGAATCTCATTAGTAAATGTGAAATCATGTTTGAACAAGATTCTATCTTGGTTCACAAGTATGTGTGGTAGTTAACCACTAAGACATGATGTTTCATTTTTATGCATTGCCACATTCCAACTCTTTTATTTATGTTCCTCTCATGTTCATGATATTTTGCCTATGTTATGATTATTCTCACCCCATGTTATATTGTTCTTATCTATCCTCTTACTGGGCTTCTAGATCACCCCTTTTTATGTATATCTTCAGGTGGCTACACGTATTAAGGATAGGACAAGTTCAAATAAGAAGTTGGAGAAGAAAAATTAAATAAATGTTTATGCTTGATGTTGTAATTGTTATGGATGGTCCTAGTTTTCCCAAGACACTAAACCTTTTTATCATCTATTTGTAATACTATTATATTTTTTGTATTTAAAAATATGTAATAGTAAATTAAGAAATGGTCTGGTAGCTATAGTTGGTATCAGAGGCAAGGTTTAGTTAATTTGGGAATTAGGATTAGTGAACCCAAGAGAAAACCTCTAGCATGAGACTAAGTACAAAAATGCACACAAGAATATTTACATAGGGATCCCATATGTTATGATTTTATTATAAATTGTTCAAATGAATAAGTTATGTAATGATGAATAGTTTACTTGTGTTTTGTTCTAACCTTTTCTATTTTAGAAAATGGTGGGAACCAGGAGAAATCAGGCCAACAACTCATGCGAGGTCCAATGCAAGAATTTCCCGAATGACATCCCCAAGGATTTGGGAGGTGGAGTTAAAAACATCATGGAGATGCTTACCCAATTAACTCAGGTTATGAATAATAACCATAATAATGGGGAACATCCTCCTCCACAAAATAGGGAGAAACTGGCCATCGAATGTTTTATGCAGCAACGACCACCGACGTTTTGTGGATCTTCTGATCCACTAGTTGCCGAATAGTGGGTCAACTCCATGGAGAAGATATTTTCTGTTATTCACTATTTTGAGATGGAGAAGGTGACTCTAGTCATTTATCGTCTAGATGGAGAAGCCGATCAATGGTGGGCCTTTATTAAGAACACCAAGACAATGGAGGAAATTGAAGAGATGGAATGGGAAGAATTTAAGATAATTTTTCTTAATAATTATTTCCCATGAAATATTCGCACGAAGATGGAGAGAGAATTCATAGAGCTTAAGAAAAAAGAAGGATAATCTGTCACAACCTATGAAATAAATTTCACAAGGCTTGCAGGGTATGCTTTGGGTTTTATTGTCAACAACGATAGAAAAATTGATAGATTCTTTAGTGGATAAAAACCACACCTTAGAAAGGCTCTTTCAAATCGAGACGTTGGGATTCATGAAGAAATTGTTTGGTGTGCTTTCAAAGTGGATATGGATTTTGGAGAATTATACCATGGATATAGTGATAAGAAAAGAAATATGGAGTTTCAAGCGGGTGAATATAAAGACAAAGGCAGGAATAAAAATCAACGGCCCACATGCCAAAAATGTAGAAAGTTTCACCATGGGAACTACCTCAAAGGGACGGGGAAATGCATCAAGTGTGGGAATGAAGGACACCATGCTCAAGAGTGTCGAAAATACAAGAAAAGGAAGGAGAATGTAGCCGATGAAAGGAGAGAACCACTCATGTTTCAATGCTACAACTGTAAAGAGGTAGGTCACTATTAAAACTAGTGCACTAAACCTCGATCTCTTGAGGGTAATCAGCGTCAGCATCCACCAAAGCCAAAAGAAAAGGGAAGGCTTATGCCATCACTACTGCAGAGGTGGAGCATGATAATGAAGTCGTACAAGGTACACTTCTTCTTCACTCAAGAATAGAAAAAGTATTATTTGATTCTAGTTCTATGAATTCCTTTATATATTGAAAGTTTGATAGAACTATAGAATCGAAGCCCCGAAACATTGAAGTAGAGATATCTATAAAAACACCGAGTGGTGCAATCATTGAAACCCAAGTGTTTAACTCTTCTCTTGTTGGCGTATGTGGGAAGATTCTTCCAACAAATCTCATAATACTTCCTTTGGTGGAATTCGATTCTATAATGGGAATAGATTGGATCTTGTTATATAGAGCACATATCAACTGTCGGGAAAAGGAAATATCTTTTCATATTCTAAACCATCCCATGATCCTCTACAAATGTAAGGAAGATCATGAATCTCCTTTGAAGAATCCTGTAATGGTGTGGGTGTTGATTCCCTATGAAGAAGCATACCTCGCCCAAATGGTTGAGTTGATGGAAAGTACCAACCTTGATTAAATTCCCGTCGTGAAGGAATAAGGAAATGTATTTACCAAAGAGTTACTCGGAATTCACTCGGATCATAAGTTAGTGTTCTCAATTGAAATCATAACCAGAGCTACTCTTATCTCGAAGTGGCCCTATATGATGGCTCCTATTGAACTGGTGGAGTTAAAGAAGCAACTGCAAGAGCATCTGAAAAAAGGGTTCATATGACCTAGTGCATCGCCTTGGGGTGTGCCAGTGGTCTTTGTGAAGAAGAAGGATGGAACAATGTGGATGTGTATCGATTATCGGGAACTCAAAAAGATCACCATAAAGAACAAGTATCCTCTCCCATGGATTGATGACTTTTTTGACTAGTTAAGAGGAGATTAATACTTCTCAAAGGTGGATCTTCATTCTAGATATCATCAGGTAAAGGTGATGAAGGAAGATATTCAGAAGACTGCCTTTCGTACAAGGTATGTGCACTATGAGTTTTTGGTGATGCCCTTTGGACTTACTAAAGCCCCTGCAATATTCATTGATTTGATGAATAGAATCTTTATACATTACCTCAACAAATTTAAGGTAGTGTTTATCGATGATAATCTCATCTACTCCAAAAGCAATGAGGAACATGAAGAACATCTATGACTTGTGTTGGTGACATTAAGAAAGGATAAGTTGTACGCCAAGTTCAGCAAGTGTGACTTTTGGATGAAGCAAGTAACGTTCTTGGGGCATGTGATCACAAGTGAGGGAATTTCTGTGGATCCTTCAAAGACAAAGGCGATTGAGGAATGGCCCAGGCCCTCTAGTGTCACAGAAATCCATAGTATTCTTGGATTAGCTGGGTACTACCGAAGTTTTGTGAGAAAATTATCATGATTGTCAAGCCCGGTAACTAAGTTAACAAGGAAAGGGGTAAAGTATGTCTGGACGGAAGAATGTGAGGGAAGCTTCAAGGAACTAACGAGAAGGCTGATCACTGCACTTGTACTCACACTACCAAAAAGTGGAGAAAGTTTTGTGATATATAGTGATGCTTCAAAGAAAAGCATGGGTTGTGTACTCATGAAAAATGATAATGTGATAGCCTACGCCTCACGAAACTTGAAGATCCATGAGCAGAACTACCCGACACATGATATAGAGCTGGCAGCCGTGATTTTTTCCTTGAAAATCTGGCGGACTACCTTTATGGTGAGAAATGTGACATATACACCGACCACAAGTGCCTAAAGTATATATTCACACAAAAGGAGCTCAACATGCTTCAAAAGAGATGGTTAGAGCTAATCACGGATTACGATTGCTCTATTCACTATCATCCTGGAAAGGCAAACAAGGTAGTTGATGCTCTATGTTGAAAAGAACTTGCTACTCAATCAATGATACAGATTGAGAAAGACCCTATCTTCTTAGATATGTAAAGGATGGATTTGTAAATCATAAGGGTAGGGGATACATCCTACCTTTCCCAAATGATTGTGCAACTATCCATACAGGAGAAGATTAAGGAAGCACAAAGGGATGAGGTGGGACACAAAATAGGGTGAATGTAGTAAAGGAAGGGAAGTTGCAAGAGTTACATATCGACGATGATGGTGTGATTCGTTTTGGGACATGAATTTGTGTGCCTTCATCACCTGGGATAAAGAAGGAGCTATTGGATAATGAAAATAGCTCAACTTTCTCTATCCATCCTAGGAGTACCTAGATGTACCATGATCTGTGAGAACACTTCTGGTGGGATAACTTGAAGAAGGAGATTGCGGAATATATATCAAGGTGATTGGTATGTCAGCAAGTTAAAGATGAGCAAAAAAGTCCAAGGGTATGATGTATCCATTTCCTATACCCATGTGGAAATGGGAAAATGTTACTATGGACTTTCTCACGGGTCTCCCAAAGACGTCAAAAGGAAATAATGTGATATGGGTTATGGTTGATTGACTCACCAAGACTGCCCATTTTATTGATATTCGGGAAGATGTCTCCCTTGAAAAACTTGCAAAGATATATGTGAAGGAAGTGGTGACACTGCACGGTATTCCACTCTCAATTGCCTCCGATCGTGATCCAAGGTTCACATCTAAGTTCTAGAGGATTCTTCAACATGCTTTGAGTACTGAATTAAATTTCAGCACGGCCTATCACCCCCAAACTGATGGCCAGTCTGAAAGGACTATTCAGATGCTTGAAGATATTCTAAGACCCTACTCTCTTGAATTAAAAGGTGGTTGGGATCATCATCTCCCATTGGTTGAGTTCTCATACAACAATAGCATCCAATTGAGTATTCAGATGGCTCCATATGAAGCTCTGTATGAAAAGAGATGTAGAACTCCAACCTGTTGGGATGAAGTTGGAGAAAGGAAGCTACTTGGACCCGATCATGTTCAAGAGATGACAGAGAAGGTTCATGTCATCCAGAAACACATCAAATCTACTCAAAGTTGGAAAAAGGGGTATGCCGACAACCGTCGAAGGGTCTTGGAGTTCATCGTTGGAGATAAACTCTTCCTTCTAATATCTCCATGGAAGAGAGTCATGTGATTCGGGAAGAAAGGTAAGTTAATCCCAAGGTATATTGGCCCTTTTGAGATCCTTGACCGCATAGGAGTCGTGGCCTATCGTCTTGCACTTACACCAAATATGGCTCAAGTTCATGATGTTTTTCATCTATCACTACTGAGTAAGTACATACCAGACCCCTCACATATACTAAACTCAATGGTGGTGTATTTGGAAGATGATCTCTCATATGAGGAGTAGCCAGTAAAGATTCTGGATCGGAGAGATAAGGTTCTACCCAACAAGACAACCCATCTTGTCAAAGTGTTGTGGAGGAACCAAAAATTTGAGGAAGCAACTTGGGAACCAGAAGAGGCAATGAAAGAGAAACACCCTCAACTATTTGTGTAAAGTGAAATTTCGGGGGCGAAATTTCTTATGGGAGGAAGAAGGAAACAACCCAATGTTTTTCAATGAAAATTCCTTTCTTATATTTCTATCATAAAATCACATGAAAACACAACATAATGAACTAATAAGTTATAAGTGACCTTTAAACAAAAGTTCTTCACTTTTGTGTTTGGAATTTTAAAAATCTGACATACACGGTTGTGCACAAGATTATTTTTGGAGTCTAATAAATCAAAAAAAAATTCGGTGAATAGTAACGTACCCTTAGGAATAGTGTTATACCCTTATGAATTTTAGTATGACCCTTATGAATAATAAATCATCCATAATAAGAGTAACCTTACCCATTAATAATTAAATAAAATTTAGACATCTTAGAAAGTGACAATTTGACATTAGTAAACATTTTGGTATTTTGTAAGTCATAAATAATTAATTATAATTAATTAATTAATTTTAAAGAAAATTTATTTCTCAAAAATGTATTCATAAATTATTGATTCAATGTATTATAGATTTTAGATAATTTTATAAGACCCAACATAATTTTTGAAAGCACTATAAAATCAGTTTTAATCTTAAAAACTGTTTTTTTAAGTTAATTATGATTTTAATTAAATATTAAATTAATAATATTTACAAAATCAATTTTGAAAAATGGACTTGATTTTTGGATTCTACACATTGAAAAATGGTCAGGGTAAAATTTTTGGATTTTTAGGAGATTCTTGAATTTTTTATGAATAGTAGAATCTGATAATTTACAATAAATGCTAAATAATGGATTAATTGAGTCATCGATGATGCTCTGCTAATATAAGCCCAATTTTTTCGGGATCACATGATATATTTACTATTATTGGTCATCCAAAACTCACTATTCCTTTTGTTATGGTAAATTAATAAACTAATGAGTTTTATATTAAGGAAACCCCTCTCCCCTCCACTATAAAAGCCACCCTTCACACCCTCATTTCCTCACACATCTCAAGCTCCAATCCTTCTCCGAAATATGTCCAAACACCTTCCCTAGCCCCTCCCCCACGTCAGATAGCTGATGGTCTCATCAAAATACCATGCTTAGGCCCTTAAGGAGGTTCTCAAGAGGAGGATTCTAGAGGTAATTTCCCTCCCTCTTCTCCTTTAATTTCCTTTCAAGTTCATGTTCATTTCTTGATCTGTCCCCACATATCTTCATCCAAATGGTATTATAAATCCAGTATTATACATATAATTTTATTTTATTATTATAATAGGATATTATATTATCCAACCCCCTTTCCCTCTTCCTTTTATTATATTAAAGAGAACGTTGTTCGTGAGTTGTTAATTTATCACCTTCAAGAACAACATGCTTTTTTCTTCCGTTTCTACCTTCAGATATGGTCATGAAACCACTTTTATGGTTGATATAGAACATTTTATATGTATTATCTCACATTTAAAGATCTGGAACTTACTTAGGATCATATTTCTAAGTGATAAAATAAAACAAATTCTTTATGATCAAAAAACCGCCCAAATTAACCCAAACAATCTTCATTTAATTCTTTTCTAATGATTCATCCACATGGATCTAATTTGATTCATTGTAAGATCATTAAAAATCCTGTAATATAATTAATAACATGTAATATCAGTTCTGGATGTTTACCAATGTTCTACCCAAACATCAATTTAAGAATACAAGTGAATCGCTCAAGAAAACCCTGAAAATGAACATTCTCGAACAATGTTTTAAAACTATATAACTCATACAATGGAACATAAAATCACTTAATGAAACCATAATGAACCATATTAATATACACAAGGTTCTGGATTTCTAATTAAGGAATATAATGTCATTATACAGGACGTTAAAGAGAAGGAAGCGTTCATATAAAAGGTAAGGGGAAATTCTCGAACCCAACTTTCATCCTTCGGGTTTTCCCTCTTTCACTCCATTATTTTTGATATGGTTACTCAATAAAGATCATTTCTTCATCATTGTGTTTAATTTTATGGGATATACACGTTTTTCACTGTTTTTTATGTCAAAAAAAATGTTTTTTTAAAATAAATCTTCTTTTAAGGACACACCTTTTACTTCTCCCTCAAAGTGAATGGTTCTTGAAACATGTTTGTTATTACCTCTTTATTTTGGGAACCGAATGTTTATGAGTGTGTTATTATGAGATTAAATCCATTCCTTTCCATGGTTTAGTTATGTTCATATTTTTTATGTGTTTTATGTGGCAAGAATTATAATCATAATGTTATGATGTGATGGGTGCGCCCAAAATTATATAGTGCAATATGAATGTTTCAAAGTGACGGGTGCGCCCGAAATTATACAGCACTCCAATGCATTGGGTAAAGTGATGACTCCCATGAGTAAATGAAAAATGATGTGTGGAAAAGATTATATCTTGGTTCACAAGTATGTGTGGTAGTTATCCACTAAGACATGATGTTTTATTTTTATGCATTGCCACATTTTAAGTCTTTTATTTATGTTCCTCTCATGTTCATGATCTTCTGCCTATGTTATGATTATGCTCAACCCATGATATATTGTTCTTATATATCCTCTTACTGGGCTTCTAGCTCACCCCTTTTGATGTATATCCTCAGTTGGCTACATGTATTAAGGAGAGGACAAGTTCCAATAAGAACCTAGAGAAGATGAAATTAAATAAATGTTTATGATTGATGTTGTAATTTTTATGGATGGTCCTAGTTTTCCCAAGACACTAAACCTTTGGATCCTCTATGTGTAATAATATTATGTTTTTTGTCTTTAAAATAATGTAATAGTAATTTAAGAAAAGGATGCGTCACCATATAAATCCACAACATCTTCTAGTTGATCGACCAAACATTGAGGATTCCCATATTTACATGATCCAACCACATGAACATAACACCTCGACTACTAAAAATTCAACATACACCTCTATGTGAATAAAAAAACAAACAAAAATCACATCCCGTGATTCAATGGGAAACATTGATCCATATACATCTCAAATATTCATCTAATGTGACTATTGGGTACACTCCAAATCCCCAATATTATCCCAAATGGAAAGGAACTCAGAATAAAATGAAATAAAAAAGAAACCACTTCTTATTGTATGACATCTGAAACCACATCGCATTCCAACATGTGATTTCAGAAAATAATCCACACAATTAGGAAATAATTAACACCAATAAGCTCTAGATGAAAACCAAAATATGTCTATGGTGGGTGTCCCCAACATTAATAACCAACAATTCTAGGACAAGAAAAAAACATTCCACACATTCCAAGAATCCCTCCACCATAAGGGGAAGAGGGGGCGATGAAAAATAACTACCCCTCATGGATAACCTCACAAGGGAAAATAAATAAATTTACATTGACTCACACAAACATTGGTGATGAGATATGAACTAGAGTTCCCCCCACCCATTGAGATTCCTAACAGTGTGAATTGTTTCACTCCAAAACCAATGGCCCGAGCTCTGATTTTGGAAGTATCTAATGTGACTTAGTCAGGATCTAATTATTGATGATTGGAATTCAATACATTAGTTCCACAAGCATACACACAAAACCCTATGAAAATATTATTAAAAAACATTACCAAAACATGTACATAGAAGATTCTTGAATATTAACCACTTTCATTGAAATGAGGAACAAAATTAAAAAAAAGGAACACATGGAACATACTATAAATTAGAAGTGATTAATCTAGAATTTCGGAATATCGAAACAAACTTTAATTTAAAAAAATATTTCTATAGATGGGAAAAAATCCCCTCACACCTTAAAAAAAGATAAAACCACTGGTAAAACCCAACATAAATGAAAAAATATTAAAACAAAATGGGTCATTAGACCAGACCTAAACAACACATTTCCCCTATAAATGGGATCCACATCACAACCTAGAAATAACTCAAGAAACCATTTTAGGTTCCCTAGGATCTGACAAGAATAAATGTTATTTTTTGATCTTGGACATGAAGACTTCCTATGATCTAGATTTCTAAACTGATCATACACCATGACTCCACACTGAGAAGAAGTTGATGAGAGATATCGAGGCCTTTCAATTCCATGACTAGCTCTAACAGCTTCTGGCAACATTCTAATTTACCCACTGAAATTCCCTTCACCACATCCATGAATTGAATGAGGAAATATTTCCTCAAGCACTTCTTTAATTATAGCTTCAAAATGAATATATTTCCCCACCACACTATCATGATAGGATATATTGAACTATTACACCTCCGACTATAGATCAGGATGAAGCCCACACTCGAAATCCATAGCCTATGAGGAATCATCTGCATCATTACTTATATTGAATTGAATTAGGTCCAAAATGAAGTGAAAATACTTCAAAATTGATGAATCATTATTGTGTAGTTAACAATTCTATATTCCATTCCTTACCTTAATTATCTAAGAAAAATTCTGAAGGAAAAACCAAGACATGAAGAACAACTAAGTAAGATATCCACAACACTTATTCTGAGAGACCAAATCACACCACATCCAAGTATGTACCTCAATAATAAAAGTAGAAAACATATCCATCAACGACATGGGAGACTCGGTAAGGCTAAAGTTATTTTTTATTTTCCACATCCACTCTTCCACATCGCGAGGAACCACCTGACCATAAAATAGAGTTGGATTTAACATTTAAAAATCATGGAAGAAATCTGTAGATTGATCAAATGGGAATTCATCTTACAGGGAATCACCTGTAGCTTCCCTGTGAACATCCATTGAGTTTTTATGGGGGCATACACTAATCATCAATAAAATTGATGTCTCAATATAAATAAATTCATTAGAAAGAGTTATTAAACTCCAAAAACACTGTAAATGAATTATTCCCAAAACATAATAAATGAAACACAAACAACCATTTTCTATAAAAAAATCAATATATTAATCTTTACAAAAGATTTTATTGAATGAAAATTTGATGGGTTTCACACTCTCCAATGGTATTCATTAGAGTCTCACTCACATTCACATTCATGTGCCACCCCATGAACCCATTAATCATTCCATTCTTAGAACACATATACTCATCCAATCAACCATCCATTTTACACACATATCCATGGGTGTGAGAACCCAAGCAAACACAAAAGGTCAAAAAAAACATTTACACTTTCAAAACATAGCATTCAACCCATGTTTTTATTAGTTCTATCTACTTCCCATTTCGAGAGGCATACAACATTTCAAAAACTCACTAACCACCCAGTTCAAAAATGGTCTTCAAATTTGACACCTCAATCCACTTCACCCAATTAATTTGATTGAAATAACTTTTCTTGTCACACAAAAAAAAATTTAAAACACACTTCATAATAAAAATTTTATTTTAAAATAAAAAACATTGATAAAACACTTGTTCTGATTATAGAAATTACATCTCTATATACTCATTCTTTTGTAATAAAAAATCAATTTAAAAAATACTTTTCCTAATAAATTCTTACAAACTATTATGAAAATTAATAATCCATCTTACCAAAACAACACATTATCATTTCAATATCAAGTTTCCATAATTTGAAAATAATATTTCAAATAAGTTTTCAGAATCAAGATAGACCAAAAAAAATTCACAGGAGGAAACTAGTATTGGTGGGTGACTTGATCATATAGTTGGAGTCCATATTCCAAACACACCACCATCATGGAGTGTCTTCTATGATAATTTCCCCAAATCTGTATGGCTTTTTTTTCCTAAAAGATCATAAATACCTATATCACAACTCCCTTTTCATACCCCAAATACCAAAAAAACCACAACAACCAAAATAACCAACAAAACCAAACATCCGAAGGAACCTGAAGGATTGGTATAGAAAGTATTGGCCAAAAACTCTTTCATATCAAAACCATGTGGTTCTAACAGTCCTACTTCATCTACATTGAAATACCTAAAAAGAAAAGGAAACTACAAAAGATAGGTCCTAAATGGGATCATGTTCTTATTCCATTATTTCATGAACCATCCCAGGTCAACCCTGATCTGGTCACCTAAGCTAATTCATGATAATGCCCGAATGACATTACTGGTCCACATGGGTTGGAAATGACTACCGAGCATCATAAGAGTAACCAAGGTAATGATTTCACTAAATAAAAATAAGCTGAATAGTGGAAAGGTAAATAGAATTTCCAAATATATGTATATATATATCCAAACAGAACATCATTTTAGAAAGATGAAAAATATAAAAAATAATACAACAAAACCAGAGTAAAACCATACAACCCAACACATCCATGTGACCTTGAGGATCATTCTTTGATACAATGACCAACCATGAACTACAGTGACAAAACCAAGATGAAACTAGCACCACAAGCTAAAAACAATAATATCTATTGGTGTGAGTATTAAAACACTTCATCCATTCCTGAAAACTATATTCTTAATGTAATTAAATTAAAATAAAAGAAACATCAACTTCATGTTTGAAATAAAATTTATAAAATAAATATTTTCTATGTAATTTTCCAATTTAAAAATAAATCACATTCCATTCCACTTTTTCCATTGAAAATGAATTTTTTTCCAAGAGGAAACAATTGAAATTTTAAATATAAAGAACATATGTTTTTGAAAAACAATTTACATAGATACTAGAAAACAATTTTATTATTTTTTAGTAAGAATCTATAATTCTCAAGGAAAATAGGACAACAAGTCTATAAAAAGGGAAACAGATGTGTTTACATAAGATTAACTGACCAAACATTCATATAAATCATCCACTATAAGTAACTAAGTTCCAATAGACATGGGATAAACCTAAGAGATCGTGAATAATCCTGATCATACTAATACATGTTGACTCATCCTAGAAATCATACCTTAATAGATGACATTAAAAAACACCCAACATGCTTGGAAACACCTCACATGGAATAGATCGAGGGGAAAATCCCATAGAATTAAAGAAAAATATATATTCATGCTATGGGACAATAGCTAGTGTGAAACATAACTATTACAGAAATTATTCTCAAAAAAATCAATCGATATGTCAGGTTCACCATGTTTGTTATATAGAATTGGGTGAGCCAATCGATGCCAACCGAGCATCTAATCTCATACACATATAAAAAATAATTCACAAAACATACATAACTTAATTCACCCCAAAGAACTGTCTCTTGACATTAAACTATCCATAAAAAAGGGATCCTATCTGCATAGTCCTCCAACAATAATCACATTACCACAGAAAGTGAATTATCCAAAGAGTTTTTCCATGAAAAAAACTTTCACCAAATTCACAATTTTCCAAAAGGGCCTCAAACATCATTCAAAACAACCACCATTTATTAAATAACCAAATAAATATTTAAAAATAGGTTTCACATGCCATTTTACATTCCACAATAATTTTAAAAAATTCCTTTAAACATTCACTCCACACTTTCTAACCGAATATATCTTTATAAAAATTATAAATGTTTAATTTATCATCACCACATGTCATTTCATTTTTAAAGATCCTAACACACACCATTTTCAAGACTATACCATTGATAAATCAATTTGAGTAACCCAGAAACACCGTCTAGATGTTAAAAATCATTTGAAAAATGAAAACCATTCTCTAAAACCCATTAATATCATGAAAAAACATAACCAGAAATTTTATCAAATCCATTGGTGTGAATATTTATAACAAAAAATATCCATTTATCAAAAAATATATCATAAACTACCACTTTCCAAACCAAAAAATTATTAAAAATGATACACACAAATATTTATCATATATGGTAGGTGAAAAATCAAGAAAATAAAAATTATTAAATTAAAAAGGAAAGTTCAATTGAAACCTACGTCAAACCCCAAGCAATTCAGCAACGCACCCTAGGCACCACTCCATGAAGATTTTATGATCAGAGATCTTCCAATAGGAACATTAAATAAACAAAACCCCAAACATAAATTAAGAGAAACAAAGTCCCTACATACAAATGATTGTTGGAGAAGATAACCCCAAGAGGAAAAGTATGAATAATGAAGATGAGGAAGTGGATAGGATAATAACATAAGAGATATAGCCCCAAACATGAATAATCTCTAGATACACACCATTAAGTGGAGGATTGTCTTGGAGAGAAGGGTGATATAACACTAGGTTTTCAAAAACTAGAGGGTGATAAATTTTAAATTTTGGGGAAAAATACTAAGAGGGTAGAGTTGAGATTTCATAATTTTTAGATCTGGGTAGCTCACATGATTGGGTTGCATGTTTTAACAAATTGGGCACCAACTATGTGCCCCTCACTGGACATAATGGGGCCCCTGCATGGGATAGATGCACAATTTCTAAACCATGTTTCAACTATTCCAAACACCATTGCCTAGTGATAGAGCCTTACCATGAGCATGTTGCACAGTTTGACAAACCATGTTCAATTTGTTCTCCATACCTGTTCCGCCAACAACTAAGTCACACAACTACCTAGGATGAGCCACACAGTTTCCCTAACCATGATCCAACCATGAAAATGATACTGAAAATCTCAATACTCATGTTTTCATGAAAAGAAATAGAATAGAACTAATGAATAATATCATATGAAAAGATAAATAAGAGATCTCTTCAAAATTAAAACCAGTCATAGTAGGAACTCCAAATAATAATTGGGATCCAAAAATCAGTCAAAACAAATGATAAAAAGAATAATAAAGCTGTAATAGTTGATGATATGGTGTATATATTGTCATCCAATGGATTTTGGACAAGTTTCTAGGTCATATACCATTTTATTATTAATGTTTAGCCACAATGTAAATTCATTTTTTCCATAATCTTTATAAATAATATTAATTACATTAACTAATATTTTTGGTTAAAAACTATTTTGAACCTACTAGAAAGTACATATTATTTTAATTCCAAATATTTAATCCCTTTTTCCAAATTTTAGTCACATATTTTTTATAAATATATTTTAAATAAATGCGGTAGATGTGACGAAAAACAAGTTTTTGAAGTGAAAAAGTTGAAATGATTGAAGTGTTTTATATACAATTTCAATGTGAAATTGGTACCAATGTCCTAAATTAAATAAATTGATGTATATTTGATCTAATTATAGATTAAAAAATAAAAATATAATTTTACTATAAAAATAATCTAAAATAAAAATCAGTTTGAAATTAAAATTCAATATTTTTTTCTATTCATCAAAAATTAATACTACTCAGAAAATAAAAAAACTTCAACAGAAGAAAATTTTTCAGTCCATATTTAAAAAATGAAATTTAATTTCTCAAATAAAATGTATAAAATTGTCAAAAATTATATTTAAAATAGTTTTTTCATTAAAAGGAGATTAAATTGATTTTTATCAAAATATAAATCAATGTACATAAAATTGGTTTTACTCTAATGTCATATCTAGAAAACACATTAAATAAATGCTAAATTGTTGATTAAATAATAATATATATATATATATATAATTAAAATAATTTATAATATTTGTTCAAATTAATTTTTAGAGGTAAAAATGATTGATTTCATAAATGTAGTATACCTAAAAACATTTCCCATATATTATAAAGAGTTTTATTTTCATTTAAAGTGATTTGTTCTCCAAATAGTTTTTTTGTATACAATTAAAAACTTTATTTTAATAATTTAATTTATCTTATTTATAAATACGATTCCAAATTCTACGTGAAAAATATAATAATATTCTAATAATAATATTAATAGTAAATTGTAGTTTCATAAAACTACGTCTTGTTTTAATGAAAGTTATTGAATGAACTCGGCAATGTGTGCAACACAAGACAAACATATTTTTGTGTGCACCACTAGCTAATCTATGTTTTGTGTGTTGTGAAAGCATGAATTGGTGTTGTCTATAATGAAATAATAACATAGTTCTTTCAAATAACTCATGTAATATTCAATGTTACCTCAAATGAAAAATATCAAAATGATTAAATTATATTAAAAATATCATTAAATCTAAGGGTTGTAAAACAATTCTATATATATATATACAGAATTCAATATTAAAAAAATATAAATATTATAAATATATTTTTCTATACTAAAATACATATACTAATATATATATATATGTGTGTGTGTGTGTGTTTATATTATATATATATGTTTATATTTTATATATGTATATATATACAAGTTTATATAAATATATAGGTTTATATATCTGTGTGAGTGTGTTGTTTTGTGTAAATATATATTTTTTTTACATATAGATATAATTATAATTATAAATTTTTATTTATATATATACATTAATAGAATTAAAATAATATATATATACGTATATAATTAGTAATGTTTTCATAAAAAAGTGAATAAATTTAAAATATATGTGTTTATATATATATGTGTGTGTGTGTGTGATTAAATATATATATATATATATATATTTATTTATGTGTGTCTCGTTATAAGTATATATATATATATGCGTGTGTTTTTCTATATATATATATATTATAATATTTAAATATGTTTTGATATATTTCCAAAACAAATATTATGTAAATTAAATCAATTAAAATTATATATAATTATAAATTTTTTAACATATTGTTTTATAATGTCCATAAATTAGCCTTGTTTTCATAATAACTTTGGATTATTTATAAATTCAACATTTACTTAAAATGGAAGATAAAATTTTGGTGTTTTTTTGGAAAACATGGATAATTTAGTGACATTTTTGAAAAAACAATACTAATTTTGCCATGTTTTTTTTAGAAATTTTGACTACAATTAATATTGTTAGTATTTTTAGAAGTGGCTAAAACAACGCTAAATTAGAAAGGTTTTTTTGGAAATTATTTCTAAAAATGTCTCTAAATTCATGATTTTATATTTCCACGACCTTTTAGCATTGGCCTCCTACCTCAACATGTTACATAATTACATATAGATTGATTCCCCTCCCACGGGATACATAGTGTTGTCTAGACCCTTGTCTCTAGTCTAGCTATAAATGCCTCGTATGGTGAGGTCGTCTTTGTTAATAGTCACCCTCATCAAAACAATGCTAATAAAAATTGTATAAGTGACATGTTTGGTACAAGGACACTTCTTTCATCCTTTCCGGACCAGTAACCATTCATTGGTAAATATGAACATTGCATAACCTTTTTACTAGAAAAAGAAATATAACCTTGAACATGAAACCATGCTCTAACTGGTATGTCCCTAAACTACCTAAGACAAGAGGCATCGATGTTGATCTTGTTGAAGCTAGAGATGAAATCTGTGAAAAAATAATTTTCCCTTCATAAGTCACATGGGAGTCTTATTAAAAGATATGGGTGTGAATAAAAATTTTAAATCTAGTTAGACACGATATAATCCCCATCAAAGGCCTCTTTGTTCTCAATAAACCCACTGGTTTTGGAAAATTTACAGTGAAACCTTAATTCTTTCATCTATTAAAAATAGTTACAAAGGCTAATTCCTAAGGTATTAAAGTGTAATATATAAATTCCAACCCTAAGTCATTAAACTAAACAACATCATTATTGAAGCTAGGCATCCTTAAATTGAAACAATCATGTACTCACCATACGATGTTGAATTGCATGTTCAATAACCATTCTACCATACATTAAACTGCATGGCCACTATCCTAGTTGAACAATATAAAACTACAAAATATCTTTTCACCACTATTGTGAATCCTTTTTTGACTTCCCTTGAGTTCCAATAACCTACCACACAACATTATTTCCTTGATCACTTTTTGGAATACAAGATGTTTCTCCCCAAGGATGGTGATTCTATCCTATTAATATATTGATCTGCCCATTATATTGTCTTAGAACCATGGTCATATAATCTAATTAGTGATGAATTATGTCTAAACATTCACTAAGAACACCCCACTATTAATATCTCTATTGAATTGAATCTACACCACCCTCCAGGTCGGAATGGGATTCCCCTATCCAAAAATAGTTCCTATCTACTTTTGATCACATACTATCTAGGGAACCTTCTTGAATAATCATTTTTGAAATTTCTCTGCCACTCTAGTTTTGAAAATGATTAATGGTTGACCCACACTTGTGTGTCCCCATCCTTGGTAGTGTGAGTAAACTATTTATTTGAACATGATATCCATTCATCCTTATTTACCTATCACCCCCTTGTTCTATAAATCACATAAATATCTATTCACATCCCACATATTTCAATTTTTTGTATAAAATCCAACACCCTAAGCATTTCCCAACTCACTTTCCCGTGAAAAAATGGATATAAAGTCACCTATATAGAGTCTTACACCCCAATAATGTTTTTTATAGTTAGGGAACTCAAGATAAATAATGGTTAGTTTAAGCCCAAAGTGTTCATCCCCTGTATAGCCCTCTAAAATGAAAGAAATATCGTGTTTTTATATTTTTTCACTCATTGATCTGACTAAATTGAGATTAGGGGTTCATTTGTTGTTTTCTTATTAATGTGATCAAGATAATGAAATAAAAAAACATGCAGCCATGATGAGGATTAATGGAAAAAACATCAAATGTTGGGGGAGGGTCATCTATAAGTTGGAGTTCATCCGTTATTTTAACCACATTAAATTTATAAAGGCTCCACCCAAGAAATTGATCATTCATTCTTCGCTAGCCATTATCATCAAGACTCTAAAGCCTACTTCCACTAAGCCATATCTTAATATTCTACCTCAATGATAGGATAAGCCTCATTATCCTAAATCTATCTCGTTCCATGTTCATACATACACTCTGAAACCAAGTATGATTTTCCTGATTCATTGGCTTCATACACTAATAACTTCACCATGATATGTTGGATTATCACTCCAACTGCATTGAATATGGCCTCATATTGTTTCACTTACCCTTAAACCTAGTGAACACCTCCTCAGAGACCTATAGAACCATAGTAACATTAGACTTATCCTCATATGAGGTGGAATAAATATCCTCTCAGACCAAACAACTTTATTCAAAGAGGAAGTATCATGCAAGAACATTAGGATCCTATGAGTCTACACATCCATCCCCAAAGACCATAAGGCAATGGTTGAGGGGCCCCATTATTCTAGTCAGATCATCCAACTGTGTGTGGGTGATGAAGTCTCATACAGTCCTACTTGATCTTCAATGAGATATGTAGTTCTCCTCTACCACATCATAGATGGAGTACTCTAATATTTTGGGTGGTTTAGGATCATATTAATGGATTCCCACCAAAAGAGATTCCATGGGTAATATTCTTATCTAGGATTGGAACCACTCTAATATGAAGTGGTTCCCCATAATAATCTTCATGTGTAACATGATAAAACAACTCTAAAAGAAGCTCTTCTATATTGTCGAACATCACTGGTCCCACAAAATCCACTATATAGTCTACATTTTTATCCACCATATCCTCCATAACCTCTGGATTAGACTCAAGTACAATGAATTCCTCAACTACCACCACTAAGGTAATAGTCATGGTCACACTTTGGAGGTCTTAACATGATCCATAACAGCCTCACCTATAGGCCATTCTGTCTGAAGAATTTACACTAGTGGTCAGATCTCAATCATATAATTCATTATAGTTATGAAATAGGGTTAGTGGGACTAATCTTGTAGAAGGTAATAAAAAATTAGTGGAAACAGATAAATGTTATATGATTTATAATTTATAGTTAGAAAGTTTTTCATATTCAATAGAATATGTTTCATTGATGTTTCTATATGAGATGTCTTCTCCTCTATTGGGGGATTCTCTTAAACCAAATGAATTGAATCTGTTAAATGGAACCAAAAAACATAATAAACTTAAAATGAAACTATATTAACTAGAAATAGAAAAGTGAAGTTATTATGAATAACATGGGAGAGTTGATATGTTTCCTCAGTGATAGGTTCCAGCTTGATAATAGATTGTCAGATTCTTGTCATCAAAACATCATGAAGAGTATTCATTTTGACTACACCCTCAAGGGGTGGGACATAATCATCATCTTCCATATGTTTATCCAAATCCTCCCCTTACTTGGGGTTCAATGATTTCTACACATGTAAAAAAGGATCTAGTCCTCAATTTTCAAGGATTATTAGTTGGTCATGTAAAATAAAACTATAGAATTTATAAAATCGAAAAAAGGTTATCCTTCCTCAGGGGAGTCTAGTTAGAAATAAATCCCCATATATATTGTTTGATAGCACACTATTGGATAGCTACATGTGTATTCAGTTAACTCCTAGGAATGTTTTTATGAGAGGGAATATCTTTTAGTATCCACACATGGTCTGTTAAGGGTTGTGTTAGGCCAAGAGAGTTGACTAGGTCCCCCAGATCAACAATACTTTTCACTCCTACTTAATAGGGAGCATGTAATCCTTCCCCTATTTATCTCAATCGAGGATCTTGTATCCCCTCATCATGATGTCACATACACTTCTCGTAGAGAGTTTGAGTGGTATAAAGAGTCCCCAATACTCCCATGAATTAGTGAAGACATTGTCACCATGAATATCTAGGTGGCACAACCAATTCCCTAGAACCTTGTTTTGTGACCTCAGAACCATTTTGGAGTTTCCAACTGCCTATAAAGCCATTTTTTGAAGACATTTTTGTCCTAGTTCCACTACCCCTTCTAGAATTGAAGGACCTATGACCTTTTCACTATCCACTAGCAAATATAGTCATCCATAGTGTTTCTAGCCTGTCATTGCACAACCACAACCCCATGGCTATGTGGACCCTTACCTAGAGTCCAACCGAGTCGCCGGTCCCATTAGTAATCCCTATTATATGTGCTTACCCATCTTAGTTCATTGTTTTGGAAGAGCCCGTACACATTGTCTTTTAGTGGAAACTTATCCCTTTATATTCCATATTCTCATTAAACCATCTACTAATTCTATAATATAAATGAGGGGTGGTTCATGACACACACCATAGTGTACACCCTTTAGGTGGTTCTCTAAATATATTAGAATTTACATGAAAACAGTTGTGGAAAATATGGTTCATACGCCACAATTAAATTAATCCTATCCACTAGTACCCTATATTAAAAGGCATGGTGGTACAACTATTTATCCACTTTCCCTTCTCCATCATCTATAATCATCCCCATTTGGACATGGGGATTTATGTAAGATAAAGTGATCCACTAGCCTGATCCTTTTAAGAATGTTGACTGGACCCAACATAGGAGGATGAATCCCAACAATGTTCATCATAGAAAGTCAGAATTTTTTACATAGAGGAGATATTAGGTTGGGGTATTCATACACCCCTACACATCGGGTGTAGGGTTACCTAGTCATGTAGAATGTTAAATGGGTAACAGTTATGGATGGGGGTCATCATTTTACTACATTTTCATAACATCTTATAAAATTTCACAATAACCAATACTTCCATAATAATGATTCACCCCATTGTCATCACTACTTATATAATCAGTGTTCTTGGTCACACTCTCATGTGAACATCATGGATTAGAAGAATCCACCTGCTAAAAAGTTCTTTGATGAACCCTGCAAATCATACTACATGGGTCTGAAGCTTCACATTGTCCCCCACATGTTCCACTATCTTGCCTCAACAATTCTCTAGTATGAGTGATCCATTACATGTTGTGATTATTTTGAGGACAAGAGAGGTCTCCCATGTATGATATCATTATAATCATTTAGAAATAGTTTCAATCACTTCTTTGAATGGATATCCATCATCCAAGGATTTCGATCATGTTCCTCTTACACCAAATATAATAAATGATTATATATTTTTGCTATCTACTATTGGTTATCACAAAAATTTTTAACATGGTGTAAATCATCATCCATGTCCCCATAAATTGGCTTCCCCATGATCTAATGTTGGTACCATAAGATAATGCCAAAATACCCCTGTTTCATGTGAAACCTATTGGCCTTTTGTGACCACTTCCTCAGAAGATCTGATATAATGTCCAACGGTGGTAAAAATGGAATTTCGAGGTCCATGATGCTTTTTATAACACCACCCTCTTCAAATATACCTCAAATTCATCATATGGTTAATGTAACTTATATTTCTAATCCCACTCATCTATGAAATTTCCACCTTCGCATAAATCCAACAACTTTTTCTTTCCTTGGTGAACATCCTTCAGGCTCTCCTTGTAGATTCCTTCATTGTGATGAGGGGATGTATCAACCACAAGTGAAACACCATTAGTGTTGACCCATTGTTCAACAATGAATTGGAAGTAATAGATGGAATTTATTTCAAATAATGACCCATCGAAGAATTGATCTACTTGTATGTCCTACATGATCTTCAGAACCAAAAAGAGGTATCATATAAATTAGAATTAGAGATGAACATATCGTCCTTCAATCTAATCATGTATAACCAGAACATATTTCATAGGGGATAGTCATCATGTTCCTCTATCAATAATTTTATAATAATGTCATAATATGACATAATCCTAAATTTATCCCTGATAATGATGTTTTCAGCCATCTCCCCTTATCGATTAGCCACTGATTTGGTACCTTCTGCAACCATATTAGGGAAATTGAAAAAAATTCAATCCTGGTTCGTGAAAATTAATTCATGGAGATCACATTATAAAATTTTCATTGTATCATGAAATCATTTTCAATGATTTTTAGCCAGGTCAAACACAACCTTTTGTGATTAGTTAGGATCTAAATTCTAGAACACTCATGAATGTCTTTTGTCTTGTAAAAAGGGATCAAACGGGTCTATAATTCATGAAAATATCATGGATCCCTCTTGGACCCTACCCATATTTATGGAAAAATGGTTTCATATGAGTTTCATGCATAAGTTACCTTGACCACAGGTTTTTGGAACATCCATAATAGAATCCAGGCCTCCTCCCCCATGATGACTCAAATTCTTTGGGGATTTATTTGCTGATGCTGAAAAAACACTCATTAGTGGAGATATTGATCGATGAATCATAGTTTTAGGTTTAATACATTATAAATTAGATTAAAACCATAAAAGTGTATGGATTCATTAAATTCTTAATCAAGATATTTAAATAGTGTTGTGTGATGGTCTTCCGGGTAGCATGAAGAAAGCCTCATGTAGATGATACTAAGATTTTAAAAACATATATTGAAACACGGAGATCAACATTCCATGAAAAAATCTATAAAACACACCTCCTAGGAAAAAACATTCATGAAGAGGGCCTTACTTACCCCACAATGCCTAAAAATAACTCCCACTATCTGAAATGTTGGTGGACACAACCATTGATTTTCTGAAAAAGGCTCTTAATTTGTGAAACTAAAATCTCATGAATAAATATGGGTGATGGATTTTAATATGTAGTTATATTTTGGAAAATCACCACACTTGGGATTCTAAGAACATAAGACTATGGTAGATATTATTTTCAAAAAGTTTTTGAACTTCACATTATAAGAGATCTAGAGGTTTCTTGAAAAAATTATCCATCATGAAACCATCCACAAATGAACCAATACATTACCATGTGGTTGGGCCATCTAGATTCATGATTTTCATACCTTCGTGATACTTCTACCCCTCACGAAGACTGTAGCCTTAAATAATCTTCCCAAAATCTAAAAACTCTCCATTATACCTCTCTATGGTTTCACCTTTTTGAAAACACAAATTCCTCAAATTTGAGTTCCCAGTTTCCAACAATCGATTCAAACCTAGTTCACTCATGCATTTATCTTAGACACAATAGATATCCTAAGAAACTATTCCCTGCTACATAGCTTCATGAAAACCAAATAATGTTGTATCACCCCTTACAGATAATAATTGGCTCTCTAACTCAAATTTATCCTAATCATAGTAACCCTAATGCCTCTTTATCCTACACACAATAACCCTAATCTATGGTCCCCAATTTTCCACAAAAAAAAGATTTTTTATACCATGTTCCATCTAGAGGAACATAAGATCAATAAAAAGCCTTGAGTATTTCATAACAATGGGAAAAAGTTTTGTTTCGAATTGATGAGGGTTATTGTTTTCTCTTCATCCCATACATGGATATAGTCTCACTTGGTGTATTCTCATCCCATATCCATGTTGAATGATGTAAAACTGTATGTCCTAATGTTCAAGTCACATTATATTAAACTTCATGAGTAAATAAATGATGTTAAGTTGTACCCCTACACTATACTGTGAATAGATGATTCTCGATGTATGAATGACATGAGAAGACACCAAAACACTAACCCAAAATTCTAAACATACGATTCCATGTGTATGATCATCATTTGATGACACCTCCTTGTCCACCCTTGAATGAAACCACAACACCAAGGAAAAATCTATGTATACTCCCCACACTATCCTCAGTTGTCACTCCTTTCATGACATTATCTTCATTAATGAAAGATGATAAACTAAATGGATTAGTCTACTCATAGAACCTTAAACTTCTATATTCAACTATATAGGTAATGAACTCTATCACTTTATAGGAAAAGTAGGATTCCTCCAAGTGGTTCAATATTCAAATCCAAATATTTCTATAAAATCTACATGTCATCCACTCAGAAATCTGAATATTCAAAGTGTGATAATATCCCCCTTAGGAAACACTCAACCCCAATTTCCTATCCCCAAAATACATTAAATGCATCACCTAATTATCCCGATAATACATTTAACATGTTACATACCTATCCCAAACATATATTCAACTAGTGACATACCTATCCCCATAAGAGGTTAACCCTAAAACACACCAATCCAAACAATATATTAAATCTATGAATTTATCAAATATCATTATCCCAAAAAACTAACATGGGAATCATAGGGTAAAGAAGACTTTGAAGTCTTAAACCCCTCTAGCATCAACTACCATTTGGATGACATGAGATGCCTTGGGTTTTGGGACAAAGATGCCTCACATATGAGATAAGTATGGAATCATATTATGAAGACATTATAGGTTCCCAAAACACCCAATGTACAAAAATTATCATGCATTCCCAATATTACCATCTAATCCATCCTCCTGTAGATTCCTTATAAACGAAGAAGTGGAATAATTAAATAGATTACACCTAGAGATGGAATCAGGTATCAAATTCATAAACATTACACAAATATTTCAGGGAGTCCTAGAGTAGTTGAGGTTATGCAAGGAGAAATATATGGAAGGAGGAACCATAATTCCATCATTTAGTTTTAATAAATTATTCAAAATCACCAGACATGGTGGTAGAGGCACCCCATCATTGGAAAGAAGAAATGTGGGGTGGCCAAGAGTATGTTTAGCATGATTACCAGTGAAAAACATAAGAGAAAAAATAAATTCATTAATTTTCCAATGTTTTATCCTTAAAATTAATTTAATTTATTGATGTAAATGAAAATATGTTTTGGGTATTTGGCTCGATATTGTTTTTGTGGTGTGTTGGTGGTGGTCTCACCACGTTACTCAAGGTTTCATTGATCATTAGAAACATTGTCTGTTAATAATTAACATGCATATTTTGAATTGATATTTTAATTATTTATAAATATTATAATATAATAATTTTTTTTTTGCATAGTGGTAGGAGATTGGGTGGAATTTAAATTTTGGTTGGACCCAGGCTGCGGCTTGAAGAATTTAGGAAAATATTTTTGTTTAGAGAAATAAATGGGAAATCATTAAATAGGGTTGGTTTTCCTAGAATATACACTATGTAATTATTTTTTTTTTGTCTTTTATGTGAATTTTATGTCTCAACACTAAGGAACATAAACCCCTATTTGATAATTATTATGATAATTTTCAAATAAATTGTTAATCATCTAGGTAAATTGATAAATTGATGTTATGTTTCATAGACATTGATATGTGAAAAGAGACATAGTAGACCATTGAGCACTATCATACATTCCTTGGTTGCTGATGTCCAAGGCCATGGATATTTTTTTGATTCCATGTGACATTTTTACATTGTTAGGAGGTATAATCAGAATGAATGTGACTTAGAGGTCCTCATTTATGAGACCCTCGAGATATCTTGATAGAAAAGTAGAGACTTAAAAGTTTTTGGACTTATGAAACATACATGAACATACTAATAACATATATCCCTTAGGATTATTGAATTTATACTAAGGGAAGTGTCCATCTACCTGCTACGTGGTTACCTGAGTGGATAGATCATGGGTTGATTTTTGATAGGTTGGGTCAGTGGGATAATATAGTGTATCCCAAAAAAATTAAATATTCCAAGATCTATCTCTTTGGGTATCATATATTTGGGATTAACCTATATGTTTTGTGAGTCTAGGTCAAATTTTTGAAACTACTGATGAATGTGATATTCCTATGAGATATGATTTAAACTGAATGTCCCTTTTGAAACTGAGGAACCGTGTGGGGTTCTTCTTCTTCTCGTTGACCTAGGGGCCCTCAATTGGGACCCCAATAATATAACAACAATGAACATATGTTTTTTCCATGGGTAGATATGGATATTGGTGTAACTTTAGATCTTTTATTGTGCATGAGATTAAATTGGTTGTGGATATTGATGATAATTTTTAGCATTCATCCAAAACATTGTCCCTCATTTTTATAAAACACTTGGGAAATTCTAGTGGGGTTTTCCTAACACCGATAAAATATTACATGGGGGTGTTTATAATGTAAGATGAAGAGATTTATTTTTGTAGTCTTGGTATGTATGAAAATTACCCTTGGGGATACTTTTTTAGTAAATGTAATACTCCACTAGTAGGGAGGTTTATGACAAAAAAGTAAACTCCCCTCATAGGAGTTATGTGATACTAAGGGAAATTCCCCTTGTTGGAAGGTATATGATTCTAAAAAACACCTCACGTATATTTATTTTTTATACTGTTAGTGGGGATTCCATAGATTTGAAGAAAGGATTATATTAGTTTTTTTCTAGAGGATAAGTTTTTATATATGCTAGTTATAAGGGACTTGGGGGGGTTTTGGTGGGAATGTTCGAGTCTCCCTCACTACTAGTTATCACATAATAGGAACCATTTTATACTATGATGGATTATTTAATGGGTTTTTATTCAAGGATTTAGTTTTCCCCTGGTCCTTATCCAGTATACATGGGAGAGAATGTAGGCCCTTTATGAATTATCACTGTATACAGGGGTAAAGATCCACTGAGGTAATTATTTTAGTTAGTGTGGTCATCAATAAAAGTTCACAAACACTTTAGAACTAGTCAAATATAGTATGGTTGATAATGTTCTTGAACCTAATGATTGACGATGGTATTTTTCTTTATCCTCAGTATTTATTTTATTCTATGAATTTAAAATGAATACATCAATGAATTTCATGGATATGTACGAAACCTTATTGGTGGTGGACTACAGAGTTAATTACTCACACCCTTCTTTGTTGAACATTTCACTCAAGAACCTTTGAAGTAGTCACCTATTAGAAGTTCATGTATGGATGAGTTTTTTTGTTTCAACCAAGCTAGATTACATCAAGATTAAAGACTAGAATGATGTACGTCTCAATGTTTTTTGGAGGAGTCAACCGATTTTATTTATTTTATTTTTATATTTGTATGTGATTGACCCATTGGTTCAATGGTCTTATATGCCTAAATGTATTCTCCATTTCACTTTCTATTGAAAAGTTAGAAATGGTAATGGGGGGTATAGTCTCCTCACAATAACACCTTAAACCCCCACTATGTATAATAGATATATAATTAACTCATTTCATAAAATATCTACAATATTTTTGATAATGTTATCCCCTTATAGTACCCTTATTAGAATTTCATAATTAAAACCATTCTCCATAGCCTGGGAAAAATGTAAAAAAAGAAATTATGGATTTAGATTATCATGTGAGTGTAATCATATGGGATATTAATATTTGATCAAAAGTCATCATAATAATATGAATATGAGAACCTGATCATAACATAATAAATTAACACATAATCTGTCAAATATCATTAATCATGATTCACTGCATATGTTTTTTTCCAAAAAAATTATAATTCATTATATTGGTGATTCATCAGTGATCAATCATGAGACATGAGAATTTATCATAAACATAAGATATAATTGGGGAATACAAATATTTATATAAAATCATATCCTTATAAAGTATAACTGAAAACACTATCATATTGTATTGGTTTTCCTCATCAATCTATCATTTCTTTAGTTAAGGTTCACTCCAAATACTATCAGAGTATAAAGATTAACATAATTAATTGGGTTCACATTGTATTCTAGTCCATCTTAACTCATGAGATATCATTATTTACACAATGAATTAGGTGGCTATAAAAATTCCAGACCACACAAAACAAAATGAAATCAATGCATTTTTGTGTCATAAGATCATATAAAATTCATTATATCATCAAATCATAGCCCATGTAAAATAAATGTTATTTATAAACATATAATAATCACATTATCATAAAAAAAACATATAACAGAAGTAGATAATATTATAAGGGATTTCATTATCTATATATATCATAATTAACCTCGGTTAGAAAATGGGGTTCATGTAATCATTCTAATAAAATATTTATTAAAATTCATGTAGAAAATTTGATTTAAATCATATGATCCTTTCGCCGGTGAAATATAATAGTTCATTTAGTATTTCTACCCAGATGAAATATTTATTTTACCAAATTATTTTAAATATTCTTTGAAAATCAATAGAAAACATCCATATTTTTTTAATGATTATCAATGTGAATTACTAGTATATTGAGGAAAATAATTTCTTTAAAATTAATAAAGGATACATGTTAATTAATCTTCAAAGAAATTAATTTTCAATATTTTTAAAGTTATGTATATGGTTATTAATTGATAATATCTGTATAATTTCCCTCAAAATAAATTTATCATACATAATCCTTAAATTAAATGAGATTGTGTCATAAACTCGATCCTCAGGAGACATCATGATTCATACGTGTTAAAACATCCATTATAACAAATATATATCTATTTTAAATATATTCTAGAATAATATTCATATATAACATATTATTTATCATTATATTATAATTTTCCATTTTCCATTTATTAACTATTTCATTATTAAAATTATATTCCAGGTGAACAGTGGTCTATTTTTCTTGCACTGTTCAGTTTGATGGTTCTAGTGTTTGAACCTTGGTCATGATTTCATAAAATCCAAGTATTATTAATTAAATTATGGTCATATATAGTCATTATATAAAATTTTATAACCATTAATATATATTAGTGATGAAAAATGAATTACATCACTTTGTGGATGGGGTACTCCACACGTACATATGGGTGATGTTTTCAATTTTACATGGACAAAAAAATAAAGGTACATGATAAATATACATGAAAAGTATCATAATTAAATCATATATATTCATTATATATATCCATAATTCCATCAATGTAAATATTGAATAAAAAATGAATCACACCGCTTCATGGATGTGGTACACATACACACAAGTGACGTTATAATTTTCCAATGGTGTGGATGAAGATAGAAAATGGTTATCCCATAATAATAATAATAAAATCTCAATATAGAGATGATACTATAATCATTATTTTTTTGTAGTTAAAATAGATTTATAGGATGTAGAATAAAAAATAAACTTCGAAATCGTTAGGTAAGACTATTACCTCTTCATTAAGAGACAACTTGTGGCGTATACATTAATCATCATTAATATTGTATTAGTGTAAGAATTAGTTGTCAATAATAAATGAATGGGAGATAGGAAAGTTTTTATATAATTATTTTCTAATCTAGAGGGCTCAAATAGTGTGAATAAGGGTAGAGAAGATGTTTCCTTTTATTTTTTAGAGTAGGGATACACTTACATTCTTAAAAGATAAAAAATAATACAATGTCACATTAATGTGAAAGAGGCTCATAATGGACATTAATTTAATGGAAACAAAATATAAATACTAAATATCTTCCTCCAATATGTTTTAGTTAGTTTTATGTTGATTTTTAACTATTATCTCTTAGTTTAACCCCCTTCCACCAGTAAAATCATTTTATCCCTAACCACGGTAACACGTTTTTATTATTTTTACTATTAATTATGACAAAAAATTAAATTGGGATCATCAAAAAATTATATTATATTTTAAAAAATTCAAACCTTTTTATTAAATTCAATTTCAATAAGTTTCAGAAATTAATTTTTAAATAAATTCATAGAATGTAACAAAATCCATTTTAAGAAAAAAATATATCTTTAAGAATAAATTTTTGTTTTTAGTCATTCTATTTCATATAAAAACTATAAGATTAATTTTAAAATATTTTATTGAATTTATTTTCAATAAATTACATTAAAATAATTAATCTATAGTGATTTAATTAATTCATTAAGATAAGAACACAATTTTCAGATATAAAAAAGTTTTCTGAAAAATTACTCTTTTTAAAATAAAATGATTTTATTTTCATTTATATCCAATTTATAAACATTTAATTCATTTTCTAGATGTGAAAAAATATTTTTATAATATTAGTAATCTCAATTAATTTATTTATATAATATTATTTTACCATTCAATATATCATATACAATAAACACTATTCTTCTAAAAAAATATTTCAGAATAGTTCATTATGTTCAATATTATTTCATAAGGGAATTAGAAATTATTCAACATAATTATATTTCATTTATATAACATATAATGTGCTTCATTTTTTAATTTTTTCAAAAAACATAAACAATTTCAGTGATCATGTTTATCATCACTTTCTCAGCATGATCTAGAATATCTACTTGTGTTTCTCATAAGACATATTATGCTCCAATAATAAAAAATAGGAGTTTAATACATATGAAGGATCTGGTATATAATTCTCAAGAGAGAGATATATGTAAAAAATTGTGTTCTTGATAGATATTTTATTTATGTTCCATGTGATAAACAATTGTCACAATAAAATAAATAATTTTGAATGTCACAATATATCTAGGGATAATCATTCTATTCATTCCAAATATCATAACCTTATTCCAATGAGATATTCATACAAATATCATATCACCAAAATGGAGATCTATATCTCACTATCAATTTTCCAAAATAATTTTCAACCTATGTTGTGCTTCAGTGATGTGCTACATAATGATTCTGATTTTCTCTTCCATTTCCCCATCTTACTCAGGTCCCAATAACATTACCTCTAAATATTTATCCCTGTATATTAGATTTATAAACTTACTTTCATATAGGAATTAATAATTAGTAATTTTAATGTTCTAGTGAATGTTATTTTTTATGAAATTTAAACTAGAGGAATGAGTTGATCCCAACCACCTCTGAAATATATAAAATAAGATCTCATTATATCCTATTGGGTTAAATAGGTACACTCAGACTGACCTTCTATCTAAGGATGATAACTGGTATTGAAAAAAATTTATTGATTTATTTCTGAATAATACACTAAAATTTCAATTTAATCCTCGAATAAATATTACATACAATATAATGTGGTATCGCATGGAATCTTACCACTTCTTTAATTTGTGGCTTGGAAATTTGATCAAGAGATATATATGATTTGGTGGAATGGAAAAGTGAGGACATCATAAGGAAATTAACTATGACCCAATTATAATTATTCTAGTTATATTTATTGGGGGTCCTAAAATGAAATAGAAGGTGAAATTTTACATTTAAATATTGGTATGTTTAATTGTAGTAGAATCCCCTTAGACTTCTGTTACATTACCTTAATTTTTTACCATATCAATTTTCAAAATATATACACCTCAATATCTATTTTCATGTTATCCCAGAATAAATTGTCCTTAAGATCTCTATATACATATTTTCTTCCAATATGAATAGATAATTATGATCAATGAGATTTATCCAGCTGATCTCTCCTTATTTTGGGTACAATAGGGAAAAATACATTCTTCCAAAACCTCGTCATTCGAAAGTAATAATGTTATAACTCATTACCATTTATCTCTTTATTTGTCAACTATACATCTTCTATTTGTTCCTATTTAATATTCAAATGAATTTATGCTTGAAAACTCTTTTGAGAAATGACAATATTTCTTCCCATCCAAAAAATATTCAAGTAATAACCATTGGAAATCCACAAATATTATATCTTCTATAATACTCATCATAGATAAGATAACATGATGATTTTGAATCCAATCATTGTACACCTTGTTTGATTTCCAAGGTTGGTAATTTTTTTAGTATTAATAATGATTAATCAACTCTAACCATTTTATTTGTGGGATATTCAACACTTTCTAGGTGAACATAATCATTCAACCTTTATATTTAGTATATATGTCACACCTTTTGTTATAATGATAATTCTATTATATTGTTCATTTAAAAATTAATAATTCCAAATCCAAACAAATATTTGTGTAATTTTTTATTTAATATTCATATATAATTAGTTATCAGATATCACTATATCATTATGTATGAGGATTCATCCCAATCCCTTCATTGATGTGTAAATATAGATCAAAAACTCTTCTTCTATACTGGGTAATATGAGTATAGGTGTACAAACCAGCCTTATCTTCAGTTACTTGAAATTTATCTCACATTAATATGTCCAAAATAACGTAGAACCCTTCCAAGAAAACATGGTTATTGTATTAGGTAAACCTGATAAATCTCTCATTATATGATGATAGACTCCATTAAACCAAATAAAATTAAGGATCTCGGTCATTGTGGTTAGTCTAGCCCAGTTCTCAATGACATTAACCATTGAAGAGTCAATATATATACCCACCATTGAGATTATATGGACCACGAATAAATCTTTTTGAAACTAGAATTTAATCTTTCTTAATTTTTAATACAACATATCCTTCCTTAAGATCATTAATAAAATTATAAAATGATCTTTATGCTCTTTCTTACTCCTGAAATATTTAGTGATTTCATCAATAAAGACTATAATAAATTTAGAATGGTTATATATAAATGAAATATGTGTTAAAAACATGAATATTGTAGGTTCATTGGTAAATATAAATGTAATCACAATAAATTAAAATTGATTATACCATATATGGATGGTTTTCATGGGTATACCCTCTTTCTGGACCAATAACTAAATATTTAAATAATGTAGTTCAATATTAGAAAATTATTTATCTCCATGTAGTTAATCTAATAAGTTGCTAATATGAGGAGTAATATAATTTTTATTGATATTTATATTGTGAAATTCTTGACGATCTATGGAAAGACGCATTGAACCAACTTTATTCTTAACAAAAAGAATTGGTGCACCCTATGGTGATACACCAGGGTGAATGAATCATTTATAAATAGTATACTAGAGTCATTTATTCAATTCATATAACTATATTTATGACATTATATATGTAATCTGTGAAATACTTCTGGCATAATGTTTGATTTCCATTCAATACTCAATATCACAATTCTAGGGAAGACTGGAAAATTCAATAGTGATTATATATGGATAATCCTGAAAAATAATCATATCTTTTATTCTGAGTTTCTCCTAAAACCTTTTTGTTAAATATCACTCATAAATTGTCAGTAAGACCAACTCAATAGAATAAATTTATATTATAATTTCATATTCATCATCATACCAAAACATGTTGATGGGATGATTTGGGATATCAAATGTGATATTTGTTTTCCTTGAAAACTAATATGATATATGTATAATGGTTAATGGTATGAAACACCACTAAATATCCTCCCTAAATAATTAATATATATTTTTAAAACACTATAACAAGAAAAAATAAAACAAAACACAATATATTTTGAATATTAAATATGAACATTGAAACTGAGCTGTTAAATTAGAACTTATATATATTGGCAACCATATCACAAAATTAATAAATAAATTTAGAAAAAATTACATCCAAAGGTGTAGTAAAAACTTATAATGACAGATGTTATATGATAATAATGTATTTCTTTTTTATAGGGATTTCACAGGGCCAATCCCAAGACAAACTTGAGCAATTATGGATTTAGTGATTTTTTTAGAAAAGCTTATGCTTGTAGAACTAATTGGTAAATCCTTGCAATATGAATCCCCAAAAATGACTTATATTACTAGTTATATTACCCTAAGATATTATATTTGGATTATAATGGGTTTTTACCAAGAAATTGGTATGATGACCATATGTAATTACTATCTAACGAATTGAATGAGTTTATCAATATAAAATTCATTTTATGATTATTTACTTTTGTTTTTTGAGTTATGAATTCCAATATTAAAATTAAATAAAATAAATATTGGATATTAATTAATATACATATAAAATGTTTTTCATCCATCCAAAATATATTTCATTAATCTAATTAATAATAAATTCACAATATACATAAACAATAATTATTGAAAAAACATATTATCCTACACATTGTACCTCTATATTGTAAAACATTTATATGAATTGTAAAAACTAAAAATAAAATAAGAAAAATAATTTTATAATTCATCATCACAATAATTACCTATTTTAATTTTTATATTTTTTCGAAAAACAAGCATTTTTAGATAGATACTGAAACATAATTATTTTGATAATACCATACTTTTTATACTATTGGTGTGTTTTTTTAGAAAAATTGAATAAAAATTTTATAATTATAAATTAAAATAAATAATTTCAAATTACTAGGTTCAATTTATTAAACCAAAGAATATTCTTTTTAAAAATCATGAAATATCTTATAAAAACAATTTTCAACATTTTTTTATTTTAGTTTATTCATGAGGAAACATGTTTTTTGGATTTATTTTACTATCAAATAACAATTATTTGAACAAAAATATATTCTTAATGTCACTTAAATCAATAACATTAATCATTTTTTCCTATATATAATCTTTATGCATAAAAATAAGCCTTCCTTTTAAATTGATTTTATGAACATGAGTTACAATTAATTTCCACGCACATACAAATTTAATTTGGTAAAATTATTCTTATTTTTAAGATAATAAATTTCATTTTTTAATATGTCCAATTTTATTTTTAATTTTATAATTTATATTATAGATATTAATGTTAATTTCCATCATAATTTTGAATGAATTATTTTCAATTTATTGTTCTATTAATATCATCATATTTCCATCACATAAATTAAAATAAACTCGTATAAATAATGAATCTTAAGTTATGTATTAAAAAATAAATCTATATTAAAATTAAATTAATTTTTATTCAATAGTAAATATGATTAAAAATCCATAAAGGATAACATTTAATTTTTATACTAAAATTCATTCCTACACATTTCCAGTTATAATTTAAAAGAAAATTTTAAAATTTTTAGAATTTTTTTAAAATTAAATTATAGGAATATTTAGTTTCATCAAACCCAAATTTTTTATAATGGTTGTGTTATATGTTTAATTAAAACTAAAATCACTTAGTTAAAAAATAGTAACCAGGTATTAAAGAAAAAAAGTGAAATGTATACATATAATGGTGGAAATCCTAAAATAATTTTAAAAATTTTCTAGGGACTTGGATGATCCATTTTAGACATAAAAAATCAATAAATTCATTATTTATTAAATTTTGGGCCATTAAACAAGAAATTTTGTATGGTTATTGTGGAATTGTAATGGGTATTCCTAAAAGTACAATTATCTTCACTTATAAAAGGGAATAACATTAACCCATCCATGGTTATCATTCCCATTATAATATATCTTGAACCTATAAAAACAAACTATCCTAGAATATATTTTATCATAATTAAAACCCGAGTCTCTTGATATTATATTAAGGCCTTCACATCTAAAGAAATCTCTGTGAGAACATCTTGTCTCCAATATAATTGTTACCTTATTCATAACTTTTTAGATTTATTATTTATCACAAAAATATATTATATACATAATAATATATTTTGATAATTATATTTATTATTTTTATATGTTAGTATATTAATTTAATAACTATTATTAATTTATATCCATCCGTTAAAAATAATAGTGGCATTGGTGAGTTGCACAAACTATTACCATCACCATGTGACACCTTATTTTTTTCAACACCAAAATTAATGGATAATAAAAAGGATGTAATGGATAAAAAATTATATATATAATATAAATATTTCTCTAATATTTTAAATATTCATTTACCTTTGTTACTATTTATTCATTGAGAAATGGAACCATAAATTGTCCATATTTGCGAAGTATCACCTCTATGTGAAATGAATTCCATTTTTCATCCCCACCCATCATGGTTATATTTAAAAATAAACTTAATTAATAAATATAATTTAAATAAAAATATTAATATTCTAGAAATTATGAAACTATTTTACAATGATTTCTACCATGGGCAACATACACAAGGATTTTTTGGAAAATTGTCCGAATAACCCATGTAACCTACATAAAAAATAAATACATATTATAAATAATTTACATATGATAGTTAGGAGACCCTGGAATATTAATTATTTATGAATTTTGTTTATGAATATATACAATGAACTTAATTTAATTATTTAGAAAGATAATTCCATGTGTACAGTTCTTTTGAACACATGTAAAAGTTTTCATCTCAATCTCTCTTCATTGAGAGATATTTTATTATTATACCTATGTTTTTTATTTATATGGAATATATATGTCCCATGGATTTATTGGTGAATATTATGTGATTTAACTGATGTTATTTAACGAACCATTTTCTTCTTAACTTTACAATGTCCTTTTATTCCAAATATACTATATTCATATGGGTAAAGTCTCAGTCACACTTCATTGAGGCATGATTTTATGTTTTCACCGATATTTATTTTTATTTTTTATCATATACTACCATGTCTAATAATTTAATAATTATTTCTTAAACATTGATACATCACTACCATTCATGATCCTCTATGTTTGTGCCCTATAATTGATTTCTTTCCTAAAATATAATTATATTTATCATCTCAATTTAATTTCATGAGTTATAATGTTTCTCCAAATATTCACCTTTAATTTCATATGGTATTAAGTATTTATATTTTTGGATATCACATTGATTTAAATATTATATATGGGTGAGTTATAATCCTTTTTGAAAATGAATATATTATAAAAATAATTACCATAATTTAATTGATGGTTTCCCCTCTTGTTCTATATTGTTCCCTCCCAAACAGTTTTTTCCTTTTTAATTGGAAAGTTAATTATGTTTTACCTCATTTTAAATTTATCTTAAAATTATCATATTTTCAGAATGATGTTTATTATCATATTTTTATATGGCATTTTCAACAAAGGGGTTTTAAAACATATTAATGGATCTTATAGACCTCCTTCACAACAAGCCAGTTACACAATCTATTTATTGTAACCCCTTCTATGGAATGTTATTATCATATAGATATTATATATTTTTTGTATATTGAGAATAAATATATAAATAATTAAATATCATTTTCCTTATCAGTATTTTACAGGTTATTAATTCACATAGAAATTCCCATTTTTAAATAAACTTTTTTTAATGGAACAATATTTTTTTATTATATCACATCATGAATCTACCCTATAATATGGTTATCAAAAAATAAAAGAATCTATTTTCCCTAATTATTTTATAGAGAATTGTTTTTTTCCAATTTATTATGGAAAAAATTATTTTATTCATTAAAAATATATTTTTCTTATTTCACATATCACCAACCAAATAGTTCATTTTTATTATTTATTCTCCTAGTTCCATCTCATGAATTTCTAAATTTAATCTCCATGTTCATGGTCAATGAGCCTATTTAAATTATTAAATTTCAATTGATTGAGTTCTGTATTGGGAATACTTATGATTTGGCCTTCAGTTTTGCATTGAATTAGAATTATGAAGCCTAATTTACATTCATACGTTTGATCATGGTTATTATTTATGAATGGTTTATTTTCCTCATATATAATTAATATGTTTCATTTCCATTTATATAATGTCTCATACCATAAAATTACTAAATATGCATTTTATAAAAACATAAGAATCCCAATGAGAACATATATAAATATTACATCATTTCTGATCAACATTTAAGGAATTATATAATAACACAAACCCATGGAATATAAATGTAATTGTATTTTATTAATAAATACATAACCAACTTCTTTAAAAAATATCTTTAATATTCACACAAATTTCTTCTAATATAGAACCCTTTTTTGGACATTTCATGATTAAAACCATTTTTCACATCTTGGGAAGAATGAAACCATAAAAAGGGTGAGTAGAGATGATGAGTATGGTTAAAACTAACAGATATAATTCAATGATCATAATTGATAATTATAATAATATGGTTTTGTGATAATGTTTATAACTTAATAATGTCATACATAATCATAAAAATATATTTAATATAGAATCGTGGAATAATATATTTTATCAATAAAATACATAAATACGAAGAGCATGGAATCATCAATAATAATTAATTCTCCATGATAAAGTATCACAAGTATAAATCAAATGTTTTTGTCTTAAACATAATATTTGAAAATTATTTCCTTAGTCAAGGCTCACTACAAACACTATCATAGTGGATTTAGTTATATCCTCATTCAATAATTTCCATATTAATGGTTCACTACCCAGACTCTCATAGTTGATATAGTCCCTTACTAAATAATGTATACTCCCCATTACATTCCATATTATCTCATGATATATCATTCTTTACCTAATGCATTGGAGGAATATATAATTTTGGGTTAATCCATAATCAATTAAAAACCACATATAAAAATTATACAAGATCAATAACCTTCATCATAGCAACACAAAATAACCCATTTAAAATTAAATGTTCATATAAAAATTTCATCATCACATAATCTTAATTCGTCTAGAGAAAGTAAGTGGATAGTGTCAAAAGAGCATTCATTATCTCATCTTATCTTAATTATCCTATAGGACAAAAAGTTTTTGATAATCATCCATAGATCATAATAAACATTATCCACGTTGAATTTTGTATTGATTCATAAGATAATATCCCTAGTGATTCATAAAAATCAATAAATTTTATTTACATATATGAAAAATACATTTCTTAAACGTATTTAAAATAATATTTGAAAAAAATATAAAACCCAACTTTTTATTTAGTAACATGTATTAAAATAAAACTGCAAGAATATTGAGTAAAGTATTTTATTTTAAAATCACCAGGGAAACATGTAATGTAATCATAAATGAAAATAATAGTACTAACAGTGGGAAAAGGTTTTTGTGTGGTAAATGTTAAAACAAATTTCTCATACACACTTTTTTTAGAAGTCGTAAATAACAACTTGGAAAAACATTGTCATTTTTTTCATTTTATTTTTTTAAAATTTTAAAATATTGTTTAAAATAAATTAAATAATAATTTTAAAATTATAAATAACATTCTTAAAAACATTTTAAATAACCTAGACTTGGAAGAAAAAATTTCTCAACTAAATAAGAAATAAGGTTGGTTTTTCTTAAAAACATTTTCCTAATATTTTTAAATACCAAAGAGAGGAAAATGGTACGAATAAATAATATTACTGGTAATTAATAGAGTGAAATAGTATTCATTGGTTTTAAATAATATTAATATATATATATAATTTCTCTCAATAAAAATTTAACACATACGATCATGGAAAGAAATGAAATTATAGCCTAAACACTTAACTCATGTACAGTCTAGATTTATATGCATTCAAAAATCTTGTATATTAAATATATATTTATTATAAATATATTTAATAATAATATTCATATATAAATTAGTATGTGTAATTGAATTATAATTTCCAATTATCCTTTTATTATAAATATCATCATTAAAATTAAAATTATTTTGAAAATGGTCTATTTTCCATTCATGTTTCTGTTGGATTATTCCGGTCCTTGCACCTTGTTCATGGTTCCATCATATATATAATATTAGTCCTCATATAGGTATAAAATTTATTCTTTACATAAAATTTTATAATGAGTCATATAAATAGGTGATGAAAAATTAATTACATCACTTCATAGTGGTGGTGGTCTACACATATCGATAAGTTACTCTTTCACTTTTCAATTGATGGAAGAAAAAGAATGTATATAATATTTCTATTTTAGTGAATAAAAATTATATCCTAGATATAATATATATTACTTAAGTCTTTCCTTATATCCATCCATTTAATTATAAAATGAAAAACAAATCACATCGAGTCATGGAGGTGGTAGTCTACTTATACACACGAACATAATTTACATTTCCCAATGGATGGGAAAGAGATAGAAAATGTTTGTAATGTAATAATAATAAAACATTATAATATTTATTATACAATAATAATTATTTAATGTTTTATACAGTATATTAATATGAAGTAAAAAAAGAAATATGCATTGAAAAAGATGGGTATGTCGATTTCCCCTTATTTGAGAGACCTTTATTAGCTTGCTCCTAAAGCCTTAGTATGATTGAATTTGGGTAAGAACATGGGATCATTAATGAAATTAATCTTATAATTTTTTTGGGTATTTCATGACAAAGATAGAGAGGTAAATAAAATTTAATTAGGGAGGAAAATGTATTCCCTTTAATATGTGAGGGGAAGGAAATGCATGGAAGTACACATATCATTTAAAAAATATAAATACATATTCTTGTAAAACTATCACCAAATAGAAAATATTTATATGTTAAGTTACTCTAATGTCAAATTATCTTCAAATAATAAAATTTCTACAATTTTATGTTTCATTTTTACCGTTATCACTTAGGTCATCCCCTGTAAACCCGTTTTAAACCTAATAATGGAAAAAATATCTTTTTTTCTACACATTATATCAAAAATAAAAGTGTAATTATTTAAAAAAATTAATGATGATAATAAATATGGAATATATTTTATTAAATTCATTTTCAACATTTTTTTTGAATTAATATCAATGTAAAAATACCATATCCAAAAAATATAATTTTTAAAAAAATATAATTTTAAGCATAAAAATAAGTTAACCTATAATCATTTCCATGTAAAAACTATTAGATAAATTTTATAATATTATACTTAATTTATATTTTATATATTTCTATAATCATTAATCAATAATTAATAATTACATGTTTTGTGATAAAACATGAGGTGTGACTAAAAAATAGTTTCATGTCAAATAAGTATTCTTACATTCAAATGATTTTATTTTAACTAATGTATAATTAATAAAATATTGATTAATTTTAAATATAAATAAAAAACTTATATATTTTATAAACTGATTTTTGTTTATAAATAAGAGAAAGTAACCATTTAACAAAACTTACATGAGGTAAATAATACTTATAAAAAATTATTTCAAAATAGTACTTTGGGATCAACGGTACTTCGTAAGTGAACTAGAAATTATTTTTGATAGTTATATTTTATTTAAATACCATATAATGTGATTAATTTTATAATTTATAAATAATAATCTAATATGATTAGTGTTTCATGTACAAAATAATTCTGAAAACAAAAAAATTATTTAAAGAGAAATATATCATACAATCTTGGGGTGTCACAAATATGGGTGACATAGGAATGTGTCAAATCCTATGATAGATATCAGACTAGTGCATCATAAAAACATATTCCTTTTAGAATTATAGTTTACAATTTATTTGGGATTCGTTTCATCCTATTTTATGTTACTATTATATGATTTTACATCCTGTGATTCTTGTGATGCTTGGATTTGTGATTTATTATGGTTTTTTGGATTTTGGACTATTGGAAAGAGGTTATTTATGAATTTAAATATTTGAACATAGAGTAAAGTTTCATTTAATTCATCATTATTTGGAATATTGGATTAAAATTTCATGTATGATAGATAGTATACTTTCTATCACTGATAATAATGATTTAATAGTTTATGGCGTTTACAATAGTTCGTATGGAATTTTTCAATATAATTAATTAGTGGAATTATTATCAGATTGGCAGCCACATATATATAAATATATCATCTTGATTGATATTTTAGATATTTAGAGAGATTCCAGATGATGAGTATGGGTACGATGTGGTTTAATTTGATTAGAAGGTGCAACAACCCTAGTGGGTCAATGTAGGCACATGATGCGTTAAAATTAGACCCCATGTGATTTTTTTTATCAAATTATCAGTTATTTAATTTTTTTTACTAATAAACTATATGGAATTTTCAACATATATATTGTAATATAATTATACATAGCCGAACCCTTTGGATCTGATTCGTTAGGTACATATCATCATAGGATGATGCTGCTTTATGAGTAAGACTTTGTGATGTGACAAAATCATCCAGGCAGTATTCTGATGTTCATATGATCAGAGAGGGTGTGTTTCATTGGATGGGGTGGTGGTTTTGGAATATTATTCCATAGATGATAATTTGAGACCCTATAGTGGGATTATTGGAACATGAGTTTCCCATGTATGGACTCTTGCGAGAATGGATTTATTGGAAAAGTGGTAGACCATAGTGGCCTTGAGACATGACACAATATTTTAGTAACACTATATATGATGATATATGTTACTGTATCACAAGAGTTGTTTTATTCTATATTTTGAATGTATATTGGAAAAATAATTCCGAGAAATTTCTTATAATGGGAATTGATGCTGAATTGGTGTTATTGGGGTTATGGTTTTATCATGGTTTTGCCATATAACTTCTTCTGATTAAGAATCTTGGGAAGAAGAAATATTTCGATCAAGGCTGGTTATGAAGGGAATTTATGTTTGGTTGGCTATAAATATTTTCTACATATTTTTCCCTATGTTTACATAGATCATGGGTATATTCTTGCAGTTTTGTTACGTCATTGGATCATGGATTAGTGTGTTTTGAACATGGCATTAGATGGGTGCATAATTTTGAAGAGGGGAATTTAGGGTCCATATTCCTTGATGAGATAGATGTTTGGAGCTTCATGGTATGCTATTTAAAAGTGTGAGGGTAGTTATTATTATATACATATCATGGGATAGTAATTTGGTTTGTATGATCAAGTGTAATGGGATAATATTATTATTCTGATAAGATGAGATCAAGGAAATGTGTGTGGTCACATACACTTCATGTTAAGATATATGATTATTATAATTTATTTATAATTTATGAAAATATGGTAATGGAGGCATTTGAAAAAAATGAGGAGTGTCTCCTATATCATGACATCGATGTCCGGGGCTGGTAGTGATTATTGTGGCTAAATAGGAGTGTATTGTGTGTACTTATTGATAATATTGATGAGGCATATCTATTGAAGTATAATATGTATATCCATATTTTGGGGATAACACTAGTTTATTGTTAATGGTGTTTAACCTCTTTGTGAATTGAATTTTTATTTTTTTGGGTAATTTATCGATGAGACATGAATAGGGGATCAATAAAAGATTTTCATAATGAACGGGTGAGATCAGGTTTAGCACATCCATTCATCATTTGCTGAAATGGACATTGGGTGGGCCATATTGATCATGTTTTAATCCAATAAAGTGTGAATAAGGAAACTCATGTGGTGTAGAGTATCAAATCATTTGAGGGTGACACAAACATTGATTTTTATGATTTATTGACTTATAGAATCATCCATTGAATGGATTTTTGAAATTTAATGATAGTGAGTAAAGAGATATAAATTAAATAATATTCAATAGTGAAATACATGTATGTGTTTGGATGGGATAGGGGTGGATTCTAAGAAAGGTAATTGGGCTCAACAAGGATTAACGTGATACACTGGGTTGGATCACAGATGTTTTAATGCTCTAGTGGGAGTGTGATATTGGTTTTTTCATTTGGCTATTTAGTTTGAAAAATACACCATGATTCCAATGTAGACATCAATGTAGAGATCTGGTGGATCATTATTTTCCCTCAGTAATAAAGTAATTGTAGTAGATTGATTCTAGTAGTTCGTCTATGGGGTTAGCCGAGCACTTTTTAGGTAGGTTATCTAAAGAAGGTTAAACTTACACTCTCAAGTGGAATTGGATTTTGTGGGATATAAACCTTGCCATATAATTTATCTTGGATAAGATTAGAATGTTTTTATTGTTATCATGGGATCATCAAGGAAAATCCATTGTATCTATGTTTGCTTTATGGAAAACATGTATGAATCAATTTTGACTATGAATTGTGAAATAATAATTTTTAATATTATTTTACTGACATACTCTTGTGTGTCAAATCATGTTATATTTGGAACCACGTTTATGACTTTATTAGATAGATAAGAATGTGAATCAGAAGGAAATTTTAATGGATGGTAAAAACTATTGGGTATAGATGGATTCGTAAATGAGTCCCTATAGTGAGAAGTACTATAGTTAAGATGATAAAACTAATGGTTAAACATATGGTATAATAGGATAGATGGGTGCATTTAATAACCATCATGATGATTAAATGATGAAATTTTATTGATGGATCATGTTTTTTGGGTATGAAAAACTTATGTTCAAGTTGTTCTATGAGGGAACAGTTGGAATTCATAGGTATAATGTGGAATTTTGAAACAAATTTCAAAATTATGTAGGTCATGATGCATAGATGGTTGGAAACTGAGTATTCATAGTTAGAAGAAGTAATATTTTTTTGATATTGTAAGATCTTGTGTCTATATGAATTTGAAAAACTCAGGTGGAAACTTAATTTTTTACTATTGTATGTTATTATTTCAAAATATATTTTTTTTAATCATATATTTAGAAAATACAATGTAATATAGTTTTTAAATGTTTATAGGATTATAATTTATCAGGGGGACCTAGGGAAGTGGAGAAGCTGGACTAGGGTAGACATACCTACAATAGGCTCACTATTGTAGCCACCATGTATCCATAATTTAGTTGTTGTCCCAGGAACGACTAATAAGTGGACTTTGAAAGGGTAAAAATATCATTCCCCCACCCTCTAATTTTTATATGGGTATCCCCCCACTCCCTGTCATTATATCACTTTTCCAAGGGTTCTCTGCGTCCTTCATTTTCATTCCACCTTACCCCTTATCTTACCATGTGATTTAATGGTAAAACATTATGATTAAATCTATGTTTTAAATTTTAATATTTTCTTTTGATCTTTCCAATTTTTTCCACTAATATCTTAATCTTAGGATTAAGATTATATGAATATTCCTCTACAGCTTGTTGGAATCATATGATTCACTTGGGGATTCTATTCTACCTAAGAAGGGGGATAATATTATGTTTTTTGTATGTAGTTTCTCATTGATTTCATGAAGGTATATCTTTCCATCAATTTTTCTTTGGGTTTACAAAAAAAAATATTTCATGGATTTTCCACATAATACATCAAAATATTCCTCAGAATATTTTTAGATCCATTTATAGAGATGGAGTGAGATATTGAGGCTCATTGAATCTGTAATTGATATTATAAAAATATTAAATATCTAAATACCCAAAAAATTGTTTTCCTAAGAAAAGTGGAATATCTCTAGAATAGAATTTCAACTCATAAATAAAAGGCCACCATTGAGTTTTGAATATTGGATTTACCCATGGATTAACACATTCATTATAATTATATGGTTCTTGTTAGGAAATTTTCATAAACACAAATAATAAATAAATAAATAAAATGAATTTTTTGAATCATTGGCCTAAATCCCTCTTCTATAAAAAACCATTTATTAATAATCTATGTGTTAGACACATAACCCTAGATACCAATAGAGTATACATTAGAGAGACATTGTTGATAAACAATATATTGAAGGATTGTATTTTTACTACACGAATCCTCTATACCAGTAGAGATATTAGATCTCACTAATGAAATTAATATAGAATCATTTTTCATCAATGATCATTACAAACACCATCTAGGATGGTTTATTTATGTGGATTCAAGAAAACTTATTTTATAGTGTAAAAACATATTAATTCCCTAATAATAATTGATTTTCACATAGACAGTTTATTTCTATGACTGATTTGTTTAATTGTTGAATAATATGTTTTTCATTTAAATAGGAATGGATAAAGGACGACATGAATGTGGATGTGGTTTTTTATTATTGGTATTTTTTGGATTTCTCCCACAATTTTTCAGAAATTATTCATGAAATTTTTATATAACATGTTGTTCTATGAATAAGGGGTATTTTATCATTTCATGAATGTTATTTACCACAACATGTTGATACCGTAGATGTTATTTGTAATCAAGGATGTGCTTGAGGTGCAACATTGGTGGAGGATGAAATGTGGTAGATTCAATCATCCAATTTTTTTTCTTCCAATTTTTCATGGATTGATGTTATGAGGTAGGGGAATCCAATTCATTGAGCAAATTATGGATGGAATATGTTGATCATTGAAGGAACCGTCATCTAACCCTATATCCTCATTTCCTAGGGAGATCAACAATGGTGGAGGCTGATTTAGATGATGCATGAAGGTTCCCTGAGAACTATAAAATATTTTCTTACACAATGTGTAATATGTAATGACACACTATGTGGGACAATGCTATGGAAATATAGGTTTTTAAGAGACTAAAATATCACATTTTGTGTGACACATGGCACATGTAATGTGATCTGATCTAATGACTTTCCATGTACCATAGGGTATACGGTTATGGTTGAAGTACATTGGATAGGCCACTTACTTTGACATGGAAGAGTACATGGGTTGAGTAATGACTCAGACATGGATAGGATCACATAAGAATCACTTGAAGTACATAGTCCAGGAAGGATGGCACATGAAGAGTGTTAGAAACATCTACTCATGATGTACCCTGAAAGTATATACCATGTATTTTAATGACTGCATGCCATGTGAGATTATTATACATGGGAATGGGGTGATGAAAATTGGGAAGGATTCATGTTGTTCTTACATATTTGGGTCCACAATGAAACCCTTAGTATACATTATGTACATTTCCATATATGGAGTGTAGTGATTTATATATTTACTATATACCTGAGTTGATAGATCCTACTTCCTTCACTCAAGGTGGTGTTCATAGAATCAATGTTACCAATATACATGTGTAGATACCCCCCATCATGTGATCATATCTAGGTATGGTTGAAGGTATCATCTGGAACATCATACATGGGAAGAAACCCCTATCTATCATGTTAAACCAGTGGATTTTGAGGATTTCGTCATTATTTTAGGAAGTGATCCTCTACCACTCTGTGTTACATCCTAGGTATGGGTTGATATATCTTCCTTACAAGTATAAAAAATGGTGACCCATAACTAGTAGGTAAATGCATATAGGTTTCAAGGTATCTTTGTGACCATATATCATGGGTGGAAACCCCAATATATATCTTCGGTGGAAACCCCAATGAAACTGTGAATAATTGTTATAGAGTTCATCATTGGAGAACCCTCAATAGCTTTTTTCTTTGAAGGATCCATAAATATCCCATTTTTTATGATGATATTCTAGAGGAATGAGACTTCCTTCAACCGTAACTCAAAATTGCTGTATTTTGTATAAATATTATTCCTTAGAAACAATCATTTTCATAGTTCTCAGATGTTCCTCAAGCCCCTCCTTGATTTTGGAGTATATAATAATATTGTCTATAAAGAATTCCAGAAATTTTTCAAGATAATCTCAAACAACACTACTCATCTCGTTTATGAATATTTATCGATCCTTAGTGAGTCTATATGGTATCACTATAAACTCATAGTTCCCGTAACTTGTACGAAAAGTGGTTTTGGGGATGTCTTCCTTCTTCACTCATACTTGATAATATCCTAACCAAAGATCCACCTTGGAGATGTATTGTGCTCTACATAGCTGATCCAATAAGTCATCAATCCATGTTACATGATACTATTTCTCTATCGTGGTCTACTTGAACTCATGATAATTATTCAAAACCCACATAAACACATCCTTCTTCATAAAAAAGTGGATTTGTACACCCCATAGTGAAGCACTTGGATATATGAAAACATTTTCCATAATTTCCTAGACTTTTTCCTTCTACTCCTCAACTTCAACAACATGCATTTTTCTGGTGTCTTGGATATTGGTAACACCCCAAGAATAAGATCGATTGAAAATTCTTCATATCAGTTAAGAAGAAGACTAGAAAATTCCTTATGAAACACAACAACATATTCCCTCACAATAGTTATACAATCATGGGTGGTTCTTTCATTATAGTAAATAATTTTAGCTAGATATTCTTGTAGCTATGGAAATAATGTCCAAGATAGAAATTATGGTGCTAAAGAAGATTCATCATCATCCTTCCACTTGTACTGAATCTAGGGTTGATTCATTATATGGAGTTTTATTTATTAATCATATATATTTTTGTTAACTCAATATAGCAGAAACCAATCCATGCATAGAATTACATCAAATTCTATAAAATGGGGCATGATAGAGATTTCTGGGAAGTTAATCCCACAATCATTCATAGGGGAGGAGTTATTTACTAAGGATGGAATAATTTCCCCAATTTCCATTTTCACTAGCATCTCTTCAAAAATTATTTTTGGTGGTGTCTTGATTGTTCTACAAATCATTTGTGATATAAAGGAATACATATAACTACAATCAAAAAGTACATTTGAAATTAATTAATGAATAATAAGTGTACCTATAACAACTTTGTTTTTTTGGTTTCCCTTCAGTGGAATGGATGAAGAAAGATCTCCCTTGATGCCTTGGACTTTTTTTTGTTGTCACCAAAATCCCTTGGATTAGGGTATTTATTTGAAAATTTCCATGATTCATCATTATTTTATCAATGGACAATTCATTGAGTGATTACTAGCTCATTCCTTTCATCTATCATATTAGAGGGTTTCTCTTATCAAAGAAAATTATCTAGGTGTCCATCATTCCCACACGTAGAGTATTTTTTCACATTTATTCAATTTTAGGTGTGGTTTTCTATGCACCTTTGACAGGTGGGATTTTGGAATTTCTTAGCACCATATGTTTCTCCACCAGACTTCCAAAATTTAACTCCACTTTAGATAAGTTATCCCCATGATACCCATGAGATTCACCCATTTCCATCTCTATTTTGAGGTAACATCTAACAATTTCATCATAGATAATAATTTCAGGGATCTCTAAATTTTTTTGTATACTATTCATTATCCCACCAAAGAAGTGGTCAACCTTGAATTCAAGGGTAATTATAAAACTAGAGGCATATCATGAATGTCTTATAAATGTTTCCATGTATGACTAAAAGATTAATTTTCATTTTTCTTGAGGGTAAGAATATCTCATTCCATTTTAATATAGAGATTGAGAATAAAATATTTATTGAAAAAGATTTTCTAGAATTCATTCCACTCCATAACTTTGATCTCTAATACTGGGTTGGTATTTGTGATCAATTTCTACCACTAATGAGCTTCTTATTTTATACGATAAACATAGATAATAACCTTATCTTCTTTCAAACATTTATTCTTGGACAAGATCTTCTCAATGGATTTGGACCATTACTATGTGATTAAGGGATTAGATGATCCTTTGAAAGTATGAGGCCTTTCCCATAAAAATCTCTCAATTGCAGATTGTTCTCTCTTAGGGGGGTTTGGGTGCTACTCTTGAACGAGGATTCTATTTATAAATTTATTTAAATTATAGTGTATCACAATTTATGTTGTGATTTCTACTACCATCATATTGGGTATATCATTAGGTAAATAATCACATTTCTCGTCACATCAGTTGTTGACATGTTTTCTCCTATTACTGGCCATTGGATAGAAAAAAGTGAAATTCTAGGATTATTAATTTAAACTATTAAACACATGATGGTGAATCTAATGAAAAAATGTATAACATATAAAATATATTTATTTCTTTAACATGTAAATTTCTATGCTTCAATCTATGTTACCAATGATCAATTTCATAAAATATATTATTTGAGAATATTTTTGTAACCTTAATAATTATTAATAGTGATCTTGTTTATTAACAAAAGAATATCCCTCATGATTGTAAAACCAAGTGCACGGTAAGACCCATTTTCATGTCTATGGTTACCCTGGTTCAGGCCTAAAACACCATGTCAGATTTGTTACTCCTAGGTACATTTGATTCAGAACCACATATAAATTTATTATTTATAAATGGATTTATTTTATTGATAAACCGCTTAATATATACTAATATAAATTTACGGAAATTTTTTATACTTAGAAATTTCCCTGTGTATTTCACAAGATTTTTCTAATCCTAATCCCAAAAATAACAAAACATTTTCTCTGATAACAACTATAACAACCCTTATATTATTTACACTTAAATACAAGATTTTTTAAATAAAATTACACGTAATATAACCCAAAATATAAATATGTCTAGTGTATATAGGAATTTGGTAGGTTACATAACAATGTAAAACATGAAATACATCATCTTTATTGAATACCTCTATAACATTTTCATAATATTCCTTCATATTTATAACTTCATGGGATAACCTATGGAAAAGAATAAGAAATGGGTGAGCTATAAATCCCAGTAAGGGAATAAGCATGTAATAAGGAGATACATTTCAGATAATAGGCATATCAATCGGGATAAAAATAGTATAAATCATAAATATTAACAATGAGATATGATACCACATGACAATTATAACATACAGAATGTGGTGACAAAATAAAAGATTGGACCATAAACATAGATCGAGGATAAATCTTCCAAAACCTCATGGTGGAAATAGATCATAAATGGAATCAAGTTCACTCCCTATAGAAAAAATATTTATCATGATTATAAAAATCACCCAATTCATTGGTGCATTATCTGGTGAACCCATCATAATCATTTTTTCTTCATGTCCGTGTGTGGCACATAGATAATACAACATGGATTCATTCAACATCATAATTTATTCCATGATTAAAGATTTTTGATTAGATAAATTTAATCCCACAATCAAATATATATTTTCATAATGTTGAACACCCATGATTTTAAATGGTTATAGTTTTCACTACATAATTGGTTTTTCATGGGAAATCACTGTGATATTTCTAAAGCATAACGACATCAATTAGAGATTAAAAAAAGGGTTGGTGAGATATAAAGTTGTATCTCATCACATATAATTAATATAGGTTGTAATAAGGATAGGTACAATCATATATCATTATTATAAATTTTAAATTGATGTAAAAAGTAAATTTGGAAACATGAATAATGAAAATAATCCTAACTATTTTTCGGCATGGTAACAGGTGTACATAAAGAACAGTGGGAGGATGAATTATACTTAACATGGGGATATCATTATTTATAAATCAAATTTACAGTATGGGGATTATGGGGGAATATTTCCCAACATGGTCAAACTAAAATTGAGAAGCATATCATAAATAGGGATGCTTGAATAAAATATTGGAGATAAATCCATTGCAATATTTTGTCTTATTAATGGATTCTATTAAAGTCAAAATGAGTTAGAATAAATAATATCTAATTAAAATAACATATATTAGATAGTCAGGAAATTTTTAAAAATAAATTACTTAATAAAATTCTTCATTTAAAAATACAAATTCCAAAGAAGGTGCTTGAATTTGAAAGGGTGGGAGGAAAGTAAGGGTTTCTTACTTGAGTATGTGGATCCAAAGGCTTGGTAGGGGATTTTTGAGATCTTTGGCTGACTTGGATGGTCTATAGGGAGTACAGTTCAGAGTATCAAAGTTTTCAATGGGTTTTATTTAAGATAAATGGGGGATTGGGTTGGTTTATATAGGAAAGTAGGGGGATTTCACTGTTATTTTGGTTATGGACTCTACAAAATAAAATATTCAAAACCACAAACATCACATGAATTTTTCCCATGGTTAATGAAAAATGGGAGGGGTAAAAATTATTTTATGAGGCAAAGGGTATGACTTTATAAAATAATTTCCTAGCTTATGGGAAGTTAAATCATACTCTTAATGAAAATATTTTAAAACCTTAAAATGTGGTATATGTTTTGGTGGATACCTAATGGATTTAAAAAATAACTAAAATAAACATAAAATTATATTAATTTAAATTTAAAATCATATATTTGGTCATTTATCCCATTTATAGTAATTATTACATCACTTTTGGGTCATGATGTTGTCCTAATACACAAAGTATATTTATTCTATATTTAATTTTCTCCTGAAAACTCGACTATCTTAGAAAATATTAAAGTATACACCATTATATAATTTCAACATTATGATTACAAAAATAATAATCTTTTTAAATAAGAAGTTTCTAAATATTTTAATTTTATCTTTGAAAATAATAATTGATATTTATTAAAAATGAGGATTGTTTTACATTAATAGTTTTTAAACCCTTACAAAAATTATATTTTACTTTCTAAAAATTATATGATCATTTTTATTTGGTCAAAATTATTTGATAAAATTATTTTATTAAAATATTTAATTTTACATAAATACATTATATCATCCAAATAAATTAGTTAATTTTATTTGAATATTACAAAAATTACTATTCATGTTTTATAGTAAAAAAGTCATTTATGTTGTAAAAATAATAGGATGAAAACCATTTCATTATACTATAAAAAATAATTAACATACTCATAATTCGATGTTCATGATATATATCTCTTTATTTCACCTGCAAACACACAAAGAGTAAGGTGGCTGATGGTTGTCCAATCATGGGTCGGTTCGGCGAATATAGTTTGGGTAGTGTTCTCAATGAGAATGAAATTCTCCTATAAATGATTTTAATCATTATTATGTTGTCGGATATCTAATTTGGATTGGTAATAGGAAAATCCCAAATATTTTCTATCCCTTTAAATAAACAATTTACGAGCTTCATAGGGAACGATCCTACTGAATGAGTCCACCACTTCTTTTGTCTATGCTAGTTAGATTATTAAAACTATATATTTATTGTAACATCCCAGGTAAATAAAAAATATTGAATTTTCATATTTTTTTAATATTTTTTAATTAAATATTAATCTTACATTAATGGGGTTTTCTATGTTTGATGGCATACACGACACGCAAAAATGGGTTTCTCAGAAATCTCATTTTTCACACAAGGTTGAGTCATACTGAAAAATAATAATATAATATTATTTTAAATGGTAGTTCATGCTTAAACGTTGTATTTTCTGGAATGAAGATAACTAACTACAAAATGAGTACCCATGTTTTTTATATGTTTTTACATTTATCCAATTAAATTTAGAGGCTTAGAATGATAATGAACCTGATTTTAAGCATAAATACTCTAACATTTTAAAAAGGATGTTTTGACGCCTTTTGATGGAGAACCCCTTTTAAATCTAATTTTTTTTTACTTTTATATGGTCTATTTTACAAAATAAAATTATAAATTATAATTGGGACATTAAAATTTACTTTTGGTAAATTTTTTGTATATTTCTGATAAAGTTCATTTTTTAAAAATACTGAAAAATATTGCATTTTAACATAAAATCGCCTTTGAATCTTATTTAGTTATATAGTTATATTGTTATTTTTATTGGTTTTGAAGTGTATATGGATTATATTTTTACCATTTAATCCAATTTTGTAAATTTTAAGTAATTTCATGTTGAAAATGAACATAAAAAGTGTCAATATTTTGATTGTTATTATTTCTTAAAAATATGATTTTTTGTTTTGAAAATGAGAATTAATTTTAAATTAATTTCTGAATCTTTTGTATTTCAAATTTGGAAAAATAGATTCCATATTTGGAATCATAAGGTTCATATTTTGTACTTATATAACTTTTACTTTTCGACATTATGAATATTTACTTCTGCAAATATTTTATTTACCAGAGTTCAAGGGTACATCAAGTAAATAAGGGTGAAAATTAATATAATAATTGTATTAAGATACTCTTACACTTTTACTAACCATATTGGATGAGATATTTCCTATAACGGTCATCCTTGGGTCGATTTTTGGACCTCATAGAGCCACTTGGGAGTGATAATGACACTTTATATTAATTAATATAAAATAAAGACAAAAGTAACATAAACATATATCTTTTGGTAATACAATTTTTATATGGGGTTATATAAGTGATATCATCCACTATAAAAATTAATTTGAAATCTAAATCTATTTCCTGCATTATAAAATTTTTATTATAATTTTTATACGTTAAATAAAAAAACTAATTATGACACAATGTTGATAATGTAATTTCTTCAGTAATAAAAAGTTCAAATAAATAATATTATAATTATAAATATAATTTTTTTGAAACTTTTTATGTCATACACTAATTTTAGGAAAAATAATGGCTTTTTATCTTTTAATTAATGAACTTTTTTCAAAATAATCACGTTGATATTGATTTTTAAAAGTCTTGATTTAAATAATTTATAAATTGACGAAAATGGGTTTTTAAAACAATTAATATTTTTTTTAATGATAAAATAATACTAAAAATATATGATTTGAAAAAAGGACTTATATAATTCCATAAATGATCCATTTTTTTGTCTCTTGGCCTTTTATACTAAATATATTAATCATGTAGTATGAATATATAAGAGGACATGGTAAAAGTTAAATAAGTTAATAATGGGTTAAACCAAAATGATAAGGATTAAAATTTTCCAAAACCTATACAATTCTTATTGGATGACTTTATTTCAATATACATTTACTTTATATTCAATTAAATTATATTTGGACCCTTTTAAACTGAAAATAATTTCATAATAAAATAATACTTTCAAACATTCCTAAAGAGCCCCTCATTCCTCTTATAAAAGGCCACCACCTCTAACCCATTACTCACACATCTCAAGACCCTTGGCTCGTCCAAAATATGCTCTAAGAAGCTCCCAAAATCCATATCTTCCTCCTATAATCAGTCCCCTATGTATAAGGCTATTCAATAATGCCTTCTGATTCAAACCAATGGGATTTACTTGATTTAAAGGTAACGTCTTCTCTCAAGTTATTTTCTTTTATTTTCCTTCTCCACCCCCCTAAAATATATTTATTCCATTATTTTAAAACAAAACCATTATCATAACTATACTAGTACTTTTTAATACATGTATTCATAATAAAATTCCACATAACTTCTTCTAATTGATACAAACATATTGTTTATGTGGACAACGAACTATTGCATCACAAAACGATGATTGTTCAATTATATCTTACCATCTCTCATGGTGGTCATTATGATGGAACTATATTTATATGTGATAAATAATATATTTATATTGTCTATATGCTTTTGTATTTTTCATTTATAGCATTCCTCTATGGTTTCCATAACGGGTAAATACAATAATTTAATTTGAGGAAATACAGACTACCACCCCTTTAAAGTGATATGACTCGTTCATTCCATACATGGAATGTATAAAGGATGGAGTTAATGAAATTATATGTGATATTATAATGGAATTATAATATACATATTTATCATTATGTTTTCATTCCAATAAATATTCAATAGAAATGAAAGTAGCTTTCAAGTGTACGTACGACTTGTTATCTCCAGGAACGGTGCATTTATTTTATTACCTCCAAATGTTATGTAATGTTATAAATAAATATATATACAGGAAATATATGATATCTAAATCATTAATATAATTCTGGAGTTAATTTAATTTTTACAACATAGACAACTTGTAATTATAAGAAGTTCATTTTTGACACAAGTACCAAATATCAAAAAAACGACATTTATTATCTAAAATGATTTTTTAAGGTTTATAATGTGGTAATAAGTTATATAAAAGGAATAATAAACCTGAAAATGTTCCTTAGGTAAGTAGAAATTAACATCAGTTAATTTTTCAGGATATTAAAGAATGAACGAGTCTAGTCGGACACGAGGTAAGGGGTTTTCATCTCACTTTTTATTTCCATGAGATTCATGCACTATTTGCAACTATTTCATTTTTTGTGGTGTATGTACTACACATGATTGTATTAATTGTGTAATATAAACAAATTTATGTGTATTTACATCTTCATTATATGATATATATTTCATGTGGTGTATGTTTCATAAATTATCAAATCGGTAAGGGTACCTTTCACCATCCTCTTTTTGTCAACGAATTCTTTTATGTTATGTCTTATTAAATTTCAATTTTCTAATGTTGGGATATGTTCTTATATATCCTTATTTCTATAAATTTAATTTTCATGTGATGATATAACCATTTTCCCTCTCATCAACTCATTTTCTAAATTCTAAAGCGACACTATTAGGCTGACGAATTTCTATAAGGGAACATCCTAACCTAATTTCCATTCATTTGGTTGATCTTCTACTTATTGATTATGTCGCACTATGATAATGTGATAAATATATTTTTATGTCTTATCTTGTATTTTTAAATTACATATGTGTACCTATATTGAATACATGTAATCTATCTTTTTTATTTAAAAAATAATCTTTGTAGGGGGCTACGTATCAATCTCCTTTCATTGAGGAATATCCTAATATTGTTCCAAATTGTTATTCTATACGGTGTATATACTACCCTTTGACATATTATATCATAAATATACTTATTATTATTATATTATATGATTTCATTGATGTTATTATGTAAGTATTGTGATTTAAGTGTTTCTCAAGTGTTACGAGACTCTTTCACTAAAACATCATTTTAAAAGTTTTGAAGATTTTTTTCTAAATAATTCTCATTAATGTCCATTTTTTTTAAAACAATTAATTATTTATTTATATAAACATCAAATTTTTAAAATTTTAATTCCATTAAATGTTTCAATATGTTATGAGACACTTTGATTCAAAAAAAAATTAAAATATTTTAAATGTGTATTTTAAATTTGATTTATTCTGTCAATATCTTGAACTAATATATTTTGATTATAATTTCGAAATATTTTATTTCTTTTATACTTGTTTTATTTTTTTTATTATATTATGATTCTTGGAATTTTTAACGTATATGGGTGGATCCATGATAAACCTAGGTCGGGTGAGCCCAAGATAACTCTCCAATGCATTGGGTAACATGAGAGAGGTAAACGTTAATGTTTCTCTTAAGTTATTTAGGGAATATACTTTTATGGGTATTCCAAACATAACTCCCTACATAGTTGTGAAATTTAAAACATAAGTATGTTATGGATTCCACAAGTTACCTTTTTGATTTATTATTTCCATGTGTTATTGATAAATCTAATGATTTTCTGTGGTATGATCTTGTTTGAAAAGTATGATATCATTAATTTGTATATATTGATGGTATAATGTTTTCTTTCCTTGTTATTTAACCCATACTGAGCTTCTTATTATTACCCAAGTTATTCAAATGTATTTTAACAGGGTATAAAGAAGGGTAAGAGAAATGAAGAATTCAAGAATATTTATATCAAGAAAATAACTCTTGTTATATTTAAAGAGTTTTATTTTTGTGAAAAAAAATTGGATAGAGTATAAGTTTATACTTGGTTATTTTTGAGATTTAATGTAATAGTTACCATATAATTCCGTAAAACTATAAAACTGAAAATATCCTTAATGTGAATTATTAACTTAATTGAATATTATGTAATGTTTAAGGTTAGGTCCTTGTATTTGGTATCAATGGTCAGTTTAGATATATTTAGAGGTTAGGGTGTTATTTAAGAATATGTGACATAAACATAATGGTTATAATATTAGAAAGATTCATATATATTTTAGATAAATTTAATGTGTTTAATATAACCTGAATAAGTATATCTTAGTGTTTACCCTCCTCCAAAGATATTATATGATTATTTTACTCATATACTCACAAAGACCTATTTAGTTTTTGTAAATGGTTGGATCTATAAAGAATCAAAATAAAAATGGATATGAATAAAACTATGGAATCTTATAGAATAAGAAACTGAAGGAAATGGGAGCTACAAAAAAACACTTGGGGTTATTCTCTACCAACTATCTAGAGTCATGGTTTCCCACCTAAGCCTTGGTGATTTTTATAAGGCATCATATATGCATGAAATGAATCCCAATGAGAGTTTAGGTAATAAACATAAATGTAAGTATATTCAAAAACCTATGTGTCAAGAATTTGGGAGGAAACACCTATTAAAATGCATCAAAAGGATGAGAAGATGCTATATATGTTTTAATGAAGGTCATAAATCACAAACATTCCTTGGAAATTGGAAGCATCCAATTTACTCTAAGAAAGGGAAAGAATTTATTTCTGAATGATCAATTGATTGTTTTAATTGTGGTGTGCATGGTCGTCATAAAAATAGATAACCTACAACGAGAGTTCGAGAATGGGATCAGCAGTATCATACAAATATATGTCTACCAATTACTAATACCATTCCAATTAAAGATGAAGAAACTGAAAAAGACCTATGAAAGGTATGGATTATTTATTACCTCGTCCTTCAATATTAGTTAAATTATTGGACATTATGCAAGACATTGTTTGTAGAAAATAAGTTTAAAATATTAATATGTAAAAAATGGATAAAGGATCAGGAAGAATGTTCGATAATTATGATGTCTACATTTTTGGAATTGAAGAGTTATGTTGGATCTATGGATGATGATATGTTTAAATGTATTAATGATAAGACAACTTTGGAAGACTATTTCAAGTATGTGTAAACCTGAAGTTTGATATATGAAATTTTTATTCAAGGAAGAAATATATTTTCTTTTTTGGAAATAGTTATAAAGAACCATTTGGGTTTATATGATCCTAGAACTTGAGGTAATTATAGTTTGTTAATATTTGGATTGAAAATGTGAGGTATGAGATATCATTTGTGGTAAAAATATGTTATGGTTATTTTTGAGGAATTTATCTCATTTTTGGGAATTTTATAAAATTTTATAATTTTTTAAAAAGGATGACATACAGACTGTGTGACAACCTGTCATATTGGACAAATCTGTGGGAATCAAACCCACAACGAAATTGGGATTGGGATTTATCACCTACGACTAGAATATGTGAAGTATATAGTTAGTTTGACAAATTCATTTTGGTTAAATGATTTTATGGATCAAGAATAAGATTATTTTAAGATATTCAGTTTTATCAAATGGATATCATTACTATAGGAAAATGATTTAGTGATTATGTGATAAAGGTTATTTTGGAAGACATTCTCTCTTTTGGGAACACTATATGACAAAGGATAATAGAATTATATGGGATTTAGTTTGTTGCGTAATGGTGGAAATTTTATTTTGGAAGAATCTTTTTTTATTATGGGAATATGGAGATTTTGATTATTTTGGAAAATGATTAACCTATCATAGAGAATATGTGATTGGGTTAATTACTTTTTAGTATGATACTTTAATATTAACCGTTGTTATTTGGAGATAAATGTTAATATTTTTATGGAAGACTATGTGATTAGATTTTTTTGAGTTTTGGGTTTTAATCATAGTTTGAATTATATATAAGGGTTTAAAGGATAATTGTTTATTTAATGGTCTTTGTTGAACTTTGGGTATTGTTTGTTCAATTTTGGAGATTAAGAGTAGTATTTATTTTTATAAAATATTTTCCATTTTGGGATTATATAATATTATACAAACCATATTGGTTTTATTAAATGTCTAAAGATAGGGGAAATATACAGTTTATCTTTTGTATATTGTGTTATTCTATAGAAGTTGATTCTAGCGGTTCAAGTGTGACCAATTCATCTTTAATACTAATCATTTAGAGAAAATATGAGTTTTTGGTAGAAACTTATTAAAGGTTGAAACTCTACTTGAAAAGTATGTATATTTCCGTATCTTCTTAGTCAATGTCATAATTAAATTATCCAACTTTACGAATGATAAATTAAAACAAAAAAACTTTGTTCATTTACATTTCCTACCTGGGAAACAAAGACTGTTTAACCAATCATAAGTTTGTCATTTTCTTGTTGTTAACGTTCCCTAAGTCATGTTCTATATCACTCCACATCATAACATGACATTTAGTTTCTCCTCCAAATCCATGTTTTCATACATGAAATCCTAGTATGTGTTATCTCGGGTGACCTTTATACTTCTCTTTCTTTCTTTTAAGCTGATAGTTTTAATAACTCTTTTTCTAATATGGGACTTTTAATGATGTTTCTAAGCTCAATTTTAAATTGTAAGGACCTAATTCCCAAAAGGGGGGAAGGATGTAACATCCCAGGTAAATAAACAATATGACATTTTCATATTTATTAATATTTTGAATTAAATATTATTTTTATTTTATAGGGTATTCTATGTTTGATGGCTTACTCGGCACACAATAATGGGTTTTTCTGAGATATCATTTTCCAAACAAGGCTCAGTCATTCTGAAAAATAATAATATAATATTATTTTAAATTTTGGTTAATTTCTAGTTGTTTTATTGAAGGGAATGAATAGAACTATCTAAAATATGTTTACACATGTTTTTTAAATTTTTTTAAATTTATCCAATAAAATTTAGAGTCTTAAAATGAGAATGAATATTATTTTAAGCATAAATACTCTAATATTTTTAAAAGTTCATTTACCCTATTTTGATGGTTATCCCCATTTAAATATAATTTTTGTATCTTTCTATGTTCCAATTTAAAAAAATAAACATTATATTTATAAATTGGACATCAAAATTTACTTTGGGTAAATTTTTGTTATTTTTCTAATAAAGTTGATTTTTTTTGAATAGTGAAAAACACTACATTTTAATTCAAAACTTCCTTTTAATATAATTTATTTATATAGATAGATTGTTATTTTTATTGTTTTTAATGTTTAATTATACTATATTTTTACCATTTAATACAATGTTGATTATTGGAAGTAATTTCACTTTGGAATTGAACATAAACAAGTGTCAATATTTTGATAGTTGTTATATCTTAAAAACACGCTTTTTATTTTGTCAATTGGAATTAATTTTAAATTAATTTCGGCAACTTCTGTGTTTTGATTTTTGAAAAATTGTTTCATATTTGGAATCATAAGGTCCAAAATTTTTAAATATGTAACCCTTATTTTTAGACATTATGAATATTTACTTCAGTAAATGATTTATTTACCATTCTTGAAAGGTAAATCTGGTAAATAAGGGTGAAAAATAATATTATAATAATTTAAAATTACCATGATAGTTGTCCTAACCCTATTGTATGAGATATTTCTGACCAGGGGCATCCTTGGGTCTAATTTGGGACCCCATGGAGCCACATGGGAGTGATAATGACACTTGTTATTAATTAATTTAATGTAAATATAAAGGTACATAAACATATATCTTTTAGTAAAACAATTTTTATATAGAGTTATATAATTTATAGCTTTGATTATAAATATTAATTTGAAAGCTAAAACTATTTCATACATAATGGTATTTTATTTATACTTTGTATACATTAAATAAACAAATTTAATTATTACACAATGTTGATGAATTATTAGATTTATTAATAAAATATATAAACAAATGATATTATAATTATTAAAATAAATTTATTTTGAATATTTTAATTCCATATACTAATTTTAGGGATAATTATGACTTTTTATTTTTTAATTAATTAAGTTTGTTTGAAAGAATCATGTTATTATTTTTGTTTTCAAAATTCTTTATTGGAATAATTTATAAACTGATATAAATGAGTTTTTAAAACAATTAATATTTTATTAAATGATAAAATAATAATAAAAATATAATATTTGAACAAATGACTTACAGAATGTCATAAATTATCCATTTTGGGTCTCTTTCCTTTTTATAGTAAATATATTTTCTATATAGTATGAATATATAAGAGGACATGGTAAAGGTTAAATAAGATAAAAAAGGGTTAATCAAAAAAGATAATGATTCAAAATTATCCAAAACCAATCCCATTTATATTAGATGATTTTATTTAGATGTATATGTACCTTTTATTCAAATTAAATAAGTTTTGGACTTTTTAAAATATAAAATCATTTTATAAAAAATAATACTTTCAACCATTACTAAATAGCCCCTCCTCCCTCTTATAAAAGGCCACCACCTTTAACCCATTACTCACACCTCTCAAGCCCCATGACTCATCCAAACTCTGCTCCACGAAGATCCCAACATCCCTATATTCCTCTTAGAATCATTTCCATAGTTAGAATGAAATTAAATAATGACTTTTTGTTCAAACCAATGGGAGTTACATGATTTAAAGGTAACATCTTCTCTCAAGTTGTTCTCTTTTATTTTCCTTCTCCAACCCCCTAAACTATCATTATTCAATTATTTAATAAAAAACCAGTATCCTCAATTTAATAGGATGTTTTAATGATATATTTTCTATATACACTCCCACAGACCCCCATCTAATTGATACAAACATACTGTTTCTGTGCACGGCGAACTACTGCCTCATGAAACGATGATTGTTCAATTATCTCATACCTCCTCTGATGGGGAAATTATGATGGAACTGTATTTATATGTGATATTTAATATATTTATATTATCTCTATGATTCTTTATTTTTCATTTATATTATTCTTTTATGGTTTCCTTAATGGGTAATTGCGATAATTTTATTTGAGAAAGTGCAGACAACCCCCCCCCCATCAAAGTGATATGACTCATTCATGCCATACATGGAATGTATAAAGGATGGAGTTAATGAAATTATATATGGTATTATAATTTAATTATAATATACCTATGTATCTTTAATTTTTTTTCCATTAAATAAAAAATATAAATGAAAGTAGTGTTCATGCGTACGTACGGCTTACCGTCTCCATGAACTGTGCATATCATTTCTTATCTCCAAATGTTATGTACTATTATAAATACATATATATATTAGAAATATATTATATATATGATATATAAATCATTAATATCATTCTTTATATAATGTTATTTTTACCACATAGGTAACTTGTAATTAGAGGAGTTCAATTTTTACTCAACTTCCAAATATTGACAGAATGACCATTATTAACATAAATGATTATGTAATGTCTATAATATCTTGCTAAGTGATATAAAATTAATAATAAACTTAAAAAGGTTCTTAAGAAAGTATACATTAACTTTATTTTATTATTCATGAGATTAAAGAATCAACAAGTCAAGTCGGACACGAGGTAAGGGGTTTCATCTCACTTTTTATTCCTATGAGATTCATGCTATATTTTAGACTATTTACCTTTCTGTGGTGTATGTAATTCACATTATTTTATTAGTTGTGTAAAATAAATTATTTTATTGGTATCTAAATCTTCATTTTACTATTCTACTTTCATGTGTTTTATGTTTCGTAAGTTACCAAATCTGTATATGAACCTTTCACCGTCATCTTTTTGTCAAAGACTTTTTTTATGTTATGTATTTTTAAATTTATATTTTCTTATGTTGGGATATGATCTTATATATTCTTATTTATGTACATTTTACTTCCATGTGATGAGAGTCCCTTTCCTCTCTCATCAACTCATTTTATGAATTTTAATGTGAAGCAGCTAGGCTGTTGAATTTTTGTAAGGGAACTTCTTGACCCAATTTCAATTATTTGGGTTGATCTTATACTTCATGATTATGTCATTCTATGATTATTTGGTAAAGAACTTTTGATTTCATATATTTTATTTTTAAATTTCTTATGTGTACCTATAGTGAATACACATAATCAATTTATTTTATTTTCAAAATGATCTTTTTAAGGGGCTACGTCTCAATCTCCTTTCATTGAGGCAATTCTTGATATTGTACACCATTGTTTTCATATAACATGTATATACTACCCTTTGGCATATTATATCATTAATATACATTTTATCATGATATTATATGATTTTTTTATGTTATTATTTATTTATTTTTATTCAAGTGTTTCTCAAGTGTTACGAGACTCTTTCACTAAAAAATTATTTTAAAAGTTTTGACGATTTATTTTTCTAAATCATTCCCATTAATGTACATGTTTTTAAAATTGTTTTAAGAATTTATTTATATGGACATGAAATTTTTAAAATTTTAATTCCTTTAAAAGTTCCAATGTTTTATGGGACACATTGATTCAAAAATATTTATTTTAAATATTTTAAATCTGTCTTTAAAATTGGGTTGATTATGTCAATATCTTGAACTGATATATTTTTATTATAATATGGAAATGTTATATTTATTTAATTATTGTTTTATATGTTATTATTATTTTATGTTTCTTGGTAATTTTTTGTGTATACTGGTGGTTCGATGATAAAGCTAGGTCGGGTGAGCCTGATATAGCTCTCCAATGCATTAGGTAATATGAAGAAGGTAAACATTAGTGTTTCTCCAAATAGATTTAAGGGATATAATGTGATAGGTATTCCAAAGGTAGCTCCATGCGCATCTATGAATGCTACAACATAATTATGTCATTGATTTCATATTTTACCATTATGATTTATGATTTTCATGTGTTATTCATAAATATTATGATTTTTTGTGGTATGTTAGTGTTTGAAAAGTATGATTTCACTAATTTGTATGTATTTATGGACTAATGTTTTATTTCATTGTTTTAAAACCCTTAATAAGAATTTTATTCTCATCCTATGTTATTGAAATATACTTAATAGGGTATAAGGAAGGATAATATAAAGGAATAATTCAAAAAGATTTATATCAAGAAAATAACTCTTATTTTATTTAAGGAGTTTAATATTTGTGAAAAAATTTGATAGAGTAGAAGTGTATACTTTGTTATTTTTGAGATGTAATCTAATAGTTATGGTATAATTCTATAAAAATCTAAATCTAAAAAGATCCTCAATGTTAGTTATTAACTAAATTCAAGATTATGTAATTTTTAAGGCTGGGTTCTTATATTTTTATCGACCAAGTGATAACTATTGAATGACTGTATTGTCAGTGGTAAAAATATTTAGTGGACATTAAAATCCAATTTGATATAATAAAAAAATAAAGCTCATGTGTTTTATATTAAATTATTAAATAATAATATATTTAATTAAATCAAGTGTGGAATTTTATTTATAGTAGTTTGGGTCGTTACATACCAACTAGCACTCAAGCCAAATATATCTAAAATACATGACGTGTTCTATGTATCCCTATTTATTAAGTACATACAAGATCCCCCATATGTAATGATTCTAGAGATGGTAATTTTGGATAAAGAACATTCATGTGGGTAGCATCCAATGGAGATCTTTGATCATAGAGACAATGTTATAGTAAACATGACAACTCACATGGCCAATTCTCTACGTAGAAACTGCATATTTTATGAACAATGTTAGGAACTAGAAGATTTGATAATGCTGAATTACCTTATAATTTCTTTGACTTATTAGGTAATGTAACACCCTAATATTTCATAGTATGTTATCTCTTCAAAGTATTTCAATAACTTTCACTACACACAACACCGAGTTCGAGCGCACCACGACTTACCTAACTAGCCATTCAAAAAAGTGTATATGAATAGTATTAACCACATTTTAAATTTTATATATCCTATATAATTTTAACATTCATCTTTTTTGTTTCTTGGACATAATATATGAAAAATTCTCTTTTTAAAATAAAAGTTGTATTTTTCAAAAAATGCAGTTTTATGCCTTTTAATGAAGAACCCATTTTATATCCAATATTTGAAAATTTTTTATATTAAATTTAGTGAAATTAAATTCATATTAGGAATTAGGACATAAAAATTTAGTTTGGATAAATATTTGGTACTTTTCTAATAAATTTCACATTTTGATGAATAGTGAAAAAATACAAAATGTTAATTAAAAACAGCTTTTTTAGTTGGTATAATTTATAGTTTTAAATTATAAATTCGAATGTATTTTAAGTATCATTATATTATATTTATTTAATTTAATATAATTTATGTCATTTTATGTAATTTCACATAAAAATTGGACATAAACATGTGTCAATCTTTGGATAGATATTATTTCTTAAAAACATGCTTTTTGTTTTGACAATGGGAATTAATTTTAAATTAATTTCTGCCACTTATGTGTGTTGAATTTGGAAAATAGATCCCATATTTGGAATCATGAGTTCCAAATTGTGTAAATATATATCTTTTATTTTTATACATTATGAATAATTACTTCGGTAAATATTTTTATTTACCATGGAAAAAAGGTAAATCTTGTAAATATGGGTAAATAAATAATATTAATATAATTTCAAATTACCCTAACACTTGTCCTAACCCTATTGGATGATATATTTCCGACTATGGGAATCCCTGGGTCTATTTTAGGACCCCATGGAGCCACTTGGGAGTGGTAATGACATTTTATATTAATTAATCTAAAGTAAAGACAAAAAACAAAAGCATGTATGTTTTAGCAAAAAAAAAATTATATGGGTTTATATATTTGATCAATTTGAATATAAATATTAGATTGAAAGATAAAAATATTTCCTACCTGATGATATTTTATTTATAATATTTATCCATAAAATAAATATATTTATTTGTGACACAATAATGATAAAGTATTTTTTTTATTAATAAAAGAATCAAATAAATGATATATAAATATTAAAATAAATATAATTTGAATGTTTTGATGTCATCCAGGAATTTTATATGTGAATATGACATGTTAGTATTAATTTAATGTATTTTTTTTGAAGTAATAAAGTTGTGATGACTTTCACAAAAACCAAATACTAAATTGTTTCAAAATTGACATAAATTATTTTTTTAAAACAAATACTATATTATTGGTTGATATAATATTACAACAAAATCTAAGGTTATTACAAAGAGCTTAAATAAAATTATATGTATTATTAATGAACCACTTTATTTTATCTTGTAAGTTTAGAGTATGTTTATTAACCATATAGTGTAAGAATACAAGAAGACACGGTAAAAGTTAAACTATTTAATTAAGAGTTAAATCTAAAAGAGAAGTTTAAAATGGTAACCTAAACATGTCTAAAACCTATCGGTTGAGATTATTTTGACTCATAACCAACTATGTCTCTAAATAAATTCTTTTAAACCCATTATTAACTAAATAGTATTGTATAATGAATTAATATTTTAATCTTTTCCTGAAGTGACCCTCGCCCCCTTATAAAAGGGCACCTCCCCTTATCATAATTTCACACCTCCAAATCCATTTGGCTCAGCAAAACCCTACTCAAATACATTATCAAATATCCACATTTAAACCTAGAATCCTTAAATTTATCAGAAAGCTAACCTATGGATCCCTTTTAATCAACTCAAAAGGAAACACCTGAAGAAGAGGTAATAATTTCACCACCCTCTTTCAAGTTCTTTTCTTCTTCCACTTCCTCTTTCTTTGATATTTCCATACTAAAATAATAACTAAAGTACCTTATATATACATTTTTATTATTATAAATATGATACAACCATATTATTTATTCTACCTATCCTATAATGACAAAGTCACCATACGTGCGTACATACGGCTTACCGTCTCCACGTCGTGGTGTGGTTTGTTATTCAAACACTTCATTATTTGGATGGGTATAATAATGAGTATAACTGATGTAAATAATAAATATAACATGTTAGTTATTATTTATATATGATATACCATCCAATTACATATTATTTCACTATCAATATAATGATATTGTCGTTCATGCATACGTACGGATTACCGTATCCACATCGCTATGAGATTCGTTTCCATGTTCACCATTCAATGATGATTATAAAAATATATATTATTAATAAGTATGTAATATATGAAATAATAATGATACTGGAGGTATTTATATAGATATAGGTATATAATTTCATATATATTATTCACTTACTTCTATTCAATACGATTTGAAAACTGAAACAACGTTTATGTGTACGTATGACCTACCATCTCCATAAACGGTGCCTACAATTTCATATATCTATCTATTATAAATATTTATATTGTAAATATATATGATATATAAATCAGTTTTTATATTCTATAAGTATTAAAATCATTATCTAATGATACGATCCAGAATAACAAGTTAAAACACGTACGATAAAAAAAGCGATTATTACCCAAAATGTTAATTTAACATGGAAATCATTATTAAATGGTAAGTATAAATTCATAAATGAATCATGTATGATATAATAAATATTAATATGGTTATTTTATAATTTAATGACATACTATGGTCATTATAAAGGAGTTTAAACATATCCTTGACCAATGGAATGTGCAAGGTAAGGGTTAATTCTACAATCTCTTCATTATCCGAGTTTGTTTTTTACGTGAGTATCTACGGGTACCTCTTTACCTTCCACATCCATGATTCATAAAATTATTTTCAAATGGAATATTTTATGGTTTTATATAAGGGAATCTTTAACTAGACCATCATTTTAAATGGTTTAAATATTTATTCTTCGAAATCATTCTCATTAATGTCCATGTTTTCAAAATGGTTTTGTAAGGATTTATTTATATGGAAATGAATGTTTTTTTAATTTTAATTCATTTCAAAAGTTTCAAAGTTTTATGGGACACTTTTAATCAAAAATGTCTTTAAATATCTTCATTTATAAATTGTGTTACTTTTAAAAGTTTATATGAAAAAGGTAAATTTCTCTGAAAGAGTTTTGAAAATCATTTCCATCTATGTCAACATCCTTTGATTGATTTTATACTTGATTGAAGATTATTTGTTTTGATAAAAATCTTCCATATTGTATTTAATTTTTTGTGATATGTTTTAATGTGGATATTTTATTTTTTTACCATGCAAGGTTTATGGATAAAGTATTTACATTTCATAGTCTAGTTTCAATAAGAATGTTTATGTTATGTTTGAAGCTTTTCATATGTGGAATGCATTGGACTTAGTATGTGACAGGTGAATCCCATTATATCTTCTCGATGCATCAGTTGGTCTCATGATACAAACAAGTTTCTTGGCACAAGGCCTTGAAAAAATCTTATTTGTAGTCTTGGCACAAGGCCTTGGCTATGTGGTTATGAAGCCTGGAATTATGCATTCCAACATTATGAAATTAGATATTGATATTACATGTGATTATTATACTAGTAGAATATCCATGTGAATAAGTAAATGGCATTATTTGATTTATATTTCTATGTTATGCTGATGTTTAAGTTTAAAAGGATTTTTCTTTATTCTTATACATTGCCTTACATTTTTATGTTTATTTATTAATGTTTTCGCTATATTGTTATCCTTACTGAGCATCTAATCTCACCCCTTACTATGATTTATTTTTCCCAGGATTATAAGAAGTGAATTATGATTTATAAGTAGGGTTAAGCTATGGGATAAATGGCATTATAAAAAAATCATTGACATTGTGTTATATTTTCTAATTTTTAATGTAACTTTAATATAAGTAATATATTTTCCAAGACTTCTAAACTGATTGCTCTTTCAGGACATACTTACTTGTTATCATTCCAATGTATTAAAATAATGCACCGAATCTGGGGTTCTGGAGTCGGGAAATTATATTTGGTATCATAGGAAGTTTAGCGACAACCTTGGAAATAGATTTAGATAAACTCTAATATGAGAGCATTACCCTAAGATAGATTTTGAGGATTTTTATAGAATAACCTCCTAGAATTATGGTAATGTAGAGATTTTGTGTATTTTACAATCAATACATCCCTGTCTAGATATGATCAGGTAGAGGCGGCTCTAGCACAGATGTACTTAGGAGTGAAAAATTCAACAAGGAGTGTTGGGCTTGACCCGGGGTATCTTGGTACACGACAATAGGCCTTACTGCACTCATGGTTACGACACACCCGGGGGATATGATTAGGATAATTCACATTTTCATTACATGCCATTATGAAGGATTTAGGAGTAATTCTTCATCAAAAAAAAATTATGATTATATATTACATTAATAATCTTTTAGATTTATGTTAGGTATTTTACATGTTTGTAATTTTTCATTGTGATTTTCAAACTAATGTAGTGTATTACATTGTTTAGAAATGGTGCCTAGTATAAGGAATGATAATTCTAGCAATACGCATGATCAAAATAATGAGAAGGATCATATCTGTCATGGTATTAAGCCAATATTTAAAAGGGAAATAGTCTCCCACATATTCTCAACATTTTAAGGAACATTATCATGTGTTAATAAGATAAGTATAAAAAATCTATGATTCCTATGTCTTTGTAGGGAAGCAAGAGAAGAAAAATATGGAAGGGAGAAAGATGGATAAAGGGAAGAGGGGAAAGAAGGATTTTCCCATATGTGATAACTGTGAAAAGAATCACCTTGGTAAATTCTTGAATGGAATTGGAGTTTGTGATATGTGTGGAGAAAAAGGACACCAAGTATGTGATTTAAAGGGTAATAAAAGGGTTTCAAATGTACAATGCTTCATCTACAAAGAGTTGGGACACTATATGAATCAATTCCGAAATCATCGGACTATTCCCCAAATGTCGTTATTTGATAATAATCAAGTTATGATATAGCAGATTATGTAGATGAATGATTAGAGTTATTCTGTTGTTATTAATGTATTGTGTCATTCGAGTATTGTATTAATGATTTACATGTTATAAGAATTATAGAGTATATAAGTATTGTATTGAAGTACTATTTCATTAAGGACTTGAGATTGTGTGGGACCATGAAAAGTCACTCAATAGTAGGTTAATTGTTTTTTAAATTATATGGTTGATATAAAGATAAACCATAATATGGTTCTGATAAGGAGGTAGTGATTTTGGAATAATATATGATTAATTTGGATAAATTATATTGGATATTCTTGACTACCTTGAAACTGATTAATGATTTGTATATTCCATAATTGTTGGAGTTTACAACATTTTTTTATATAAGGAGTATATCCAATATTCAATAAAAAATAAGGCAGCATGAATGTAATCAATATGGTTTTATGGTAATTCTTGGTGTTACTATGTTTTAAAATAATACATGATGAAGGTATTCACATGTTATTATGTGAAAAAATGAATCTTCTTTGTGTTTACCTTCCATATAAATTTGGGTCTGTGAATTTGGACAGAAGTATTTTGGGTAAGTCTAAAGGTTGGAATGGATTAAGTTTTAAATTGTATAATATTATTAAGGTTAAATCATTTCTTAAGATTATTTTTGTCTTGTTATAAAAAGGACTACCTGAAGGTCAGGTGACAACTCTTCGCCTATACCAAGGACGTGAGACATGAACCCACAACCGAAGGGTGATAAGGGTGGATCAGCTGCAACTGGCATATGTGATGTACTAGTTTGTATAATGTAGTTTTTTAAAATAGTCTGACAAATGAATTATAAATTCATTATTTTTGGAAACTTATACGATTGGGATGAATAGAATATTTTTTTATTCTATGATCTTTTGGAGTAAAAGATGAGTTTGTGGTAAGAATTAGTTAAAGGACGAAACACTACTTGTCGAGTATAATTTTTTCCTCTTATTCTATGAATAAATTAATTCTTAAACATTAGGGAAGGGGTCTTAAAACAAAAAAAATGTGTTATCCTAATACCTTATGTTTTGTTGAACCAATTATATTTTAAATCATCATAGATTGATGGCTTTGAGGCCCTCAATTTTACACTTGTTTGTGATTTGTGACCTCAATCACTCCCTATTTATATTTACATTTTTCCTCCAATTATGTGTATCTAATTTCCACCAATGTTCTCCTAATAGGAATCCTAATTTGGTGGTAACTTTGTCATTTCCATTTCCCTCTTAATAAGACTAAATTTTATTAACCCAATTTACGATGTATGTTTTCCACAAAGGTGGTTTTCTATTTTAACCATTTATTTTCAAAAAAAAACAATTTAAAATTGTGAGTAAGAAATTTATTGAAGGAGGGTAGAAATTAACACCCCAATATTTCATACTATGTTATCTCTTCAATGTATTTCAATAACTTTCGCTACACGCAACACCAAGTTCGAGCGTACCATGACATACCAAACTAGCCATTCCAAAAAGTGGTTATGAATAGTATTAACCAAATTTTATATTTTATATATCCTATATAATTTTCATAATCATTATTTGTGTTTCTTATACACGTTAAAAGAAAATTTTAATTTTTAATATAAAAGAGGTATTTTTCAAAAAATGAAGTTTTATGCCTTTTAATGGAGAACCCTTTTTTAAGCTAATATTTGACACTTTTATATATTCAATTTACTTAAATTAAATCCATATTTATAATAGGGATATAAAAATATAGTTTGGGTAAGTTGTTGGTACTTTTCTTATAACATTCATATTTTGATGAATAGTGAAACAATAATAAATTTTAATTCAAAACAACTTTTTTAATTGAAATAATGTATAGTGTTAAATTATACAGTTGAATAGGTTTTACGTATCAGTAGATTATATTTTTTTCAATTAATATAATTTAGGTCATTGTATATAATTTTACATTTAAACTGGACACAAACAAGTGTCAAGCTTTTGATAGTTATTATTTCTTAAAAATACTTTTTTGTTTTGACAACGGGAATTAATTTTAAATTAATTTCTTCCAGTTATGTGTTTTGAATTTGAAAAAATGGATTCCATATTTGTAATGATGTGGTAAAAATTGTGTAAATATGTATCTTTTATTTTTATAAATTATGAATAATTATTTCGAAATATATTTTATTTACCATTGTTAAAAGGTAAATCCGGTAAATATGGGTAATGAAATAATATATATAATATTAAATTACCCTAACACGTGTCCTTACCCTATTGGTTGATACATTTCCGACCAAGGTCAGCCTTGGGTCAAATTTAGGACCCCATGGAGCCACTTCGGAGTGATAATGACATTTTAAATTTATTAATCTAAATTAAAGGAAAAAATAACAAAAGCATGTATCTTTTAGTAAAACATTTTTATATGGCGTTATATAATTGATATATTCGACTATAAATATTAGTTTGAAAGATAATATTATTTCTTACATTATGATATTTTATTTAAAAAAGTTAGATATAAAATAAATACATTTATTTATGACACAATAAGTATGCATTATTTTTCTTATTAATTAATGAATATAATAAATGATATTGTAAATATTAAAATAAATATAATTTGAAAGTTTTGATGACATACATGAATTTGTTATGTAAATATGAAATTTTAGTATTGATTAGATGTATTCTATTCTAAATAATAAATTTTTTATTACTTTCACAAAAACCAAATTCTAAATATTGTCAAAATTGACATAAATTAGTTTTTAAAGCCAATTCTGTATTATTTGGTGATATAATATTCCAAAAAATACAAGGTTCATCCAAATATCATAAATAATATTATATATTTCATTATTAAACCACTTGAAGTTCTATTGGAATTTTAGAGTAATTTTATTAACCATATAGTGTTAGAATAGATGAAGACTTGGTAAAATTTAAACTATTTAACTAAGAGTTAAATCTATAAGATAAGGTTAAAATGGTAATCTAAACTTATCTAAAACCTATTTTTTGAGATTATTTCGACCCATAACCCCCTAAGACTATAAATAAATTAGTTTTTATCCATTATAAGCCCAATATTATTGTATAATAAATTAGTATTTTAATCTTTTTCTAAAGTGACCCTCACCCCCCTTATAAAAGGGAACTTTCCCTTCTCTTAATTTCACACCTCAAAAGCCATTTGGCTCGGACAAACCCTGCCCAAATACCATTTCAACTATAATCCTTTAACCTTATAGGCCTTACTTATATCATTAATTCAACCTATGGAGCCCTTTTGATCAAATCAAAAGGAAACACCCGAATAAGAGATAATAATTTCACCACACTCTTTCAAGGCCTTTTATTCTTCTATTTCCTCTTTCTTTGTTGTTTACAAACTAAAATAATAACTCCAGTACCTTATATATACTATGATATTATTATAAATTTGGTTAAAATTTATTCTTTATTCTATCCATCCTATAATGACAAAGTCACCATATGTGCATACGTACGGCTTACCGTCTCCACGTCGTGGTGTAGTTTGTTATTCAAACACGTCATTATTTGGATGGGTATAATAATGAGTATAACTGATCTAAATAATAAATATAACATGTTAATTATTATTTATATATTATATACCATCCAATTAGATACTATTTCACCATCAATATAATTATATTTTTGCTCGTTCATACGTACAAATTACCATCTCCATGACACGATGAGATTCATTTACACGTTCACCATTCAATGATGATTATAAAAATATATATTATTAATAAGTATGTAATATATGACATAATAATGATACTGGAGATATATATATATATACTTTCCTATAACATATTGACTTACTTGTGTTCAATACGATATGAAAACGAAAACAATGTTTATGCGTACATACGGTCTACCGTCTCCATAAATGGTGCCTCCCATTTCATATATCTATCTATTATAAATATTTATCTTCTAAATATATATGTTATATAAATAAAATTTTATATTATGGATTTATTTAAATATTGATATAAATTATTTGATCAAGAATAAAAAGTTAAAACATGTACGATAAAGAAAGTGATTATTAGCTGAAATGTTAATTTAACAAGGAAATCATTATTAAATGGGTAGTATAAAGTCATAAATGAATCATGTATGACATAATAAATATTAATATGGTTCTGGAATAATTTAATATCATACTATGGTAATTATACATGAGGTTAAACGTAACCTCAACCCAAGGGTAGTGCAAGTTAATCGTTAATTCTACAATCTCTTCATTATCCAAGGTTGTTTTTATGTGAGTATCTACTGGAAACTATTTATCATCCATATCCATGTTTCATAAAAATATTTTCAAAATAAATATTTTAAGGTTTTTTGGAAGGGACTCTTTAACTAGATAATCATTTAAAATTGTTTAAATATTTATTCTTATAAATCATTCTCATTATTGTCCATATTTTCAAAATGGTTTTTAAGGATTTATTTATATGTACATGAATGTTTTAAAAATAGTAATTCTATTCAAAAGTTTCAAAGTGGTATGGGACACTTTGATTAAAAAATGACTTTAAATTTCTTCCTTTCTAAATTCTATAACTTCTAAATGTTTTTATGAAAAATGTATATTTCTCTCAAAGATTTTTTCAAATCATTTTCATCTATGTCAGCATCCTTTGATGGAATTTAAACTTGTTTGAAGTTGATTTATTATGATACAAATCTAACATATTTTATTGAATTTTTTCTGATATGATTGACTGTGGATGTGTTATTTTTATACTATTAATGGTTTATGGATAAAGTATTGACATTTCATATCTTAGATTCAATAAGAATGTGTATGTTATATTTAAACGCTTACATATGAGGAATGCATTGGACTTAGTAAGTGATGGGTGGAGCCCGCTATAGCTCCTCGATGCATCGTTTGGTCTCATGAGAAAAACTAGTGTCTTGGAACAAGGCCTAGAAAATATCTTATTGGTATTCATGGCCCAAGGCCTTGACAATGTGGTTATGATGTTTGGAATTATGCATTCCAACATTATGAAATTGGATATTAATATTACATGTGATTATTCGACTAGTAGAGTATCCATGTGAATAAGTAAATGGAATTATTTGATTTATGTTTTCCATATTATGCTGAATTTTAAATTCAAAAGGCTTTTGTTTCAGTTTTATATATTTCCTTAAATGTTTATGTTTATTTATGAAAGTTTCCACTATATTTTTATCTTTACTGAGCATATAAGCTCACCCCTTTCTATGTTTTATTTCTCCCAAGATACCAATAAGTGTACAATGATTGATAATAAGGGTTAAGCTATGAGATTAATGTAATTATAAAAGGATAATTTATGTTGTGTTTTATTTTCTAATGTGTAATGTAACGTTCATGTATGTAATCGATTTTCCAAGACTGGTAAACTGATCTGTCTTTCATGACTTGATTCCTTGTAATCATGCCAATTTATTAAAATAATGCACTGACTCTGGGCTACTAGAGTCGGGGCGTTATAGGCAATATGAAATTTTGATGTAGTAATTATCTATTTTGGGAAATATTGCAACATATTAATACATTAAAAACATTGCATTTGAAAATTAATTCAATCAATTTTATAGATTTTGACATACATAGCCTTGGGTTTAAATAAATCATGATACTCCATTAAAATTGTATTATTTAAACATGACCATTATAATCTATCTCATAAATTGGTATATATAAATTAGACTAAATAAATTATGAATCACATATTGAACACATTTACTAAATAAATTTAATGGATATATATTAATAATAAATAAAATAATAACAATTTTAAAGAGAAATAAATACTTTCATAAAAACAATATTTTTTGAAAGGTTGATTAATCACGATTTATGAAAAAAATTAATTTTTAAACAAATAATAAAAGTGAAAAAATAAAAATTATTTTTTAATATACATATAGAAATGATATTTGGGTGATTTAGTTTAAAATTTTTCTTAAAAAGATTTATTTTTTATGAATAGTTAAAACTGATGATTTTTATTGAAACATATATTTTTTCTAACTTATTTATAAAGATAAGTTATATTATAAATTATTTTTATAGTATAATTAGTTCAATTAAATTAAAATTTATATAAATTATATCTTTTTAATAAATTTCTTATTTAATGTTGATATAAAGACCTTTTTAGCTTTTGAATGTTTTTTAGAAAAACTGTACTTTTGGTTCATCTGAGTGTTTTATTTGAAATTAAATTATGATAGTTTTGTGAGTTAAATTTGGAATAATGGATTCATTGTTTTTAATAACCGTATTTTATTTTATATATTATTTTTAAGTTATTATTTTACCATAATTAGTAGTGAAAATAATAAAAATTATTTATTATGTCTGAAGTAAAACCGGTTTTACCGTGGTGTTGAAATATAATTATAACTGTTAAAAATGACCCAAAACATGTCTAATTAATATTTAATGGTCCTATTTATAAATTATATCTAAATATTTCTAAAATGAACTATTTTGGAACCTTTTTGACTGAGTTAATTTCTTGTGTAATTCATTCTTTTCAAAAATATCAATCGTGTCCTCTTTCTCACCTATAAAAGTATACCCACTCTCCTCTCCATTAAACACTATAAAAACCATTTGGTTCTGCTAATAAATACCAAAACAACATAACTACTTCCCTCCCATAATTCTATAATCCTTATGTTTCACATAAATTCAACATTGGATGGATTTTGGGGGAAACTAAAATATGTAGACGGAAGAATGGGTAACATCTTTAACCAAGAGTTATATATTCTTTCTTCATAAACCTCCTTACAATATTATTAAACAATGGGGATATAATTTCCATTGTATCTTAAATATAATTATATCTATTTATATTAATTTTTTTTCCTAAATCTATCTCCTCCTCCCTCAAATGTGAAACAAAAAACACTGATTGTGTGTACGATGGACCACAGCCTCGCAAACCAACCTAATGTGTTTTATATCACCGATTATCATGATAAGATATAATGATTTATATAATGAATATATATTAAATTTATTATATAATAATACTTATTTAATTATAATATCATTTATACCTTGTAACTTTCCATTCTGTAGAGAATACAATGACAACGTCAGTGTGTATGGAGGACTACCGCCTTATGAGAGGATGTGATTATTCACTTTTTAGTTACATGGATTTTAATAAGGATTAATTGTGTGTTTATATATTAAATTCATATCATATTAAAAAAAATTAATATAAATATATCATATAATTTTTTACCTTATCATTCGTTGATGAAATGATTGGGTCTTTTGTGTGTACAGTAGACTACTATTTCATGAAGAAATGTGATTTGTTTTTATTACTAAATCACATTTCTGGAATTTTTATGTGTAATTAAATAAATAATAATATTAATATGATATTATAATAATCCTAGAAAAAAAACATTTTCCTTCTTTCCAGCATGATTTTGGAAAAATTAAAACATTACTCATATGTATATACAACCTATTGTCTTTGTGATAGTGACATAGTTAATTTTTAAAAACAATATTTCTTCATTGGTTTTAAACATATAAATTATGTATTTAAATAATAATTATATCATTATTACGATTATTTATATGATTAATTAATAATCGCATTGAACTTATTCAACTTACCAAAGTGATTTTGGATATATAAGCCAAATAACAACAAAACTTCTGATATGAACCTAAATGATTATTTAATTTAATATGAAATGGTAATAAAAAATAAAATGGAATAATAGTCTTGAATGTGTAATAAATAAATTAGAAAATTAAATATTTTTACTCTTTATGGTGAAAAATAACTCACATGACATGTCTGGAACAATGTTAGGTATCTCCCAAAACCCCTCATTCCATCAGGTTGTGAACTTTCTCTCTATCTCACATTATATCTCTATTAATGTTATATAATTATTATAAACATTTTATATATTTATTTCACATATATACCATCTTATTATCCCAAACATTAAGGGGGAAATAAAATCTATATTATCATTTCTCAAATTTATTCATTATATAATTACCTTGGTTAATGATATGAAGCTTGATTATTCAACCCATTTTTCTTCCATGGGTAATTATTATGTTATTCCATATGATTGATCACATTATGTGGAATATATAAATCATTATCGTATTTTATGGGTTCACCTATATTATAATCCAAATCATTTGGTAAAGATTTAGTCTTATGAGGTGTTATGTATAAGATTAGGGAGTAAAAAAACATATTATGGAACTTTTTCTACCATATGATATTGTCTTAGAAGTTATCCTTGACTCATTTTTATGACATGTTTTGTGTTTCTGCCAAATGTCCTATGATTATATGATACAATGAAACCATGTACATTATGATATTCTAAAATGAAATTACTCATGATCCTACTATTTTATGATATCATATTCAGCCTTTCACCCCCATGTAATGTTTCATTAATAGGTTAATTCCATTACTATGAATTTTAGCTTACCCGTTTCATTATATATACCCTAGGATATCCCATTTAGTTTTAATATATCAAATCCATATTAGTATCTCACTATTTAATATAAAATAAAATTCCATGTTTACATTTCCTTTTATATAATGTGAACCTAGTCTTGCAATAAAACATGTCATGTACGATCCTTTTGTTGTATTAGTGGATATTTATGTTCAAAAATCATGTAATAAATTTTTTAAAAGGCATATGACACCACATAGTGTCATGTGTAAAGTGATTATTTTTACCTAGAATATATTTATTTTGATTAGGGCTTGATTTGAAGGTTTAATGGGAATGATATCATATATTTTAACAAGGTGATTCATGAGATGGGATTATTGATGTGAATATTTTAAAACAATATGGGTGTAACCCATATGATTTTGGGAAATATTGATTACTAGTAATTTGGTGATGTAGGTTAAATAGTGTTATGTGGATGGTGTTGTCTATTTTTAGTTGTGGTGATGGCGGTCTATCGGTGTGATATAGATGGCATTTACCATTTCTAAAAAAATTGACAAAGGTTCATTAAGGTATTAACATAGTATATTTTTTATTCCACTCACCATGGGGTATTAGGTCATTAGGTTCATGAGTACATGGCATATATCCCATGATGTGGTTTAAACACTATTTTCTTGGTAGTATCCTCTATAGTTAAGTTTCATAGGATGTATCATAATGAGGTTCGATGATATAGATGATGATACATTGTAGTTTTCCATATTCAGTGGTGTTTGATACCATTATATTAGAGTGGAATGCTATTTTCATATGTGGGATATGTTGGGGATGATGATATATAATTAGAAAGGGGAAGGTGTGGTCATTCCTTTGGTTATGCTGAGTTATTGATCAGGTGGTTGGTAATTGTTTTGGGATATCATGAGTCCTATGACATTGATTGGGGATGTGTCCCTGAGTCATCACATAAGATTTATAATTGTTATTACATGTGAAAAAAATTATTTGGAATCATAAGGGATATTATGGTATGAAATTTTATGGATTCATGTATCCACTCTTTCACTAACTGACGTAGTTAAAAAATCACTGATGGAATTTTTCCCATGGGTGGAGTAGGCTTGTGGTGTGTTTTAGTATTTCATTTTATTTTTCATGCACTGATATACACCGTGAGAATCCACTTGTAGGATCATTAAGAGATCACATATAGGGGTTTAATAATAGATAGATTATAAATATATAGGTTACATTGAAAAAAACATATTACACCTGTTAAAGTGTACATATATAATCTATATTCATACCACCCCCCCTGCACATGGGGGGAAATAGAAGATTTATAAGGATCACCTCTCAATTTGAGACAACAAGTATTTAGTGTTATATGTTTTCCTCTATGAGAACACTACTCACTAGAATAATCATGTAATTATTAATGACAATGTTAAAAACATGAATATCAAGAAAACATATCTCCCAATAATGATTTTTTTCATCCATAAAACAAGTGAATCCTAAACATAAAAATAATAATATTCATGATCACAAATTATTATTCAATAAAATATAATTATTCTAAGTCATTATGTTTTTTGAGATCATTCATTCATTCTTTACTTGAACAGTATAAGACAATCATAACATTAACTTTAATCATTCACAGGGAAAATTTTCTTCTTCACTCTATATCCACTAATACATTCACAAAACCACATTATTATTCCTATCCATATTCCTTTTGTATTCCTTGAATAATCACATAATATAATTTTTTTTAGAATTATCTAAAAGGTATTCAATTCACATGTATCCATCTTCTTATTATTTATACATTTTAAATGTTTTTGATATATAATTATTTAGATCTATATATCAGTCACATTTTCTACTAGATTATATATTCATTTGAATATTAAATTCATATCATTTTCCTTGAAAACAACCCTTCTATAATATTAAAATTATTATTCACCATAAATTATATATTTTAGTTATTATAGGATAAAATAATCCAAAATACTATCATATAATGATAATCCATCAAGGGGTTTAGGACTTCTATGTACTACTGTTTCACAAAATAGCCTCCTCTTCTACATAATTTCACGGTAGTTCACAATATATATTTTTTAACATGATAAACACCATTGGGGATGATGTGGTCACTATGGAATAGAGGTATTCTAATATTTATTGGAATGTAAATAAATTCCCAGAATCATTTTTAGTATGGAATCATCTCATTTAGGATGATCCACCTAATTTCTATGTGGATCATCAATTATGGCACAACCTCCTTTAAAATTATAGACACACAAAAAATCATTCATTCTTATCCACTACGTCATTCTCCTTCATGCAAGGTTTGATAATTATATCACAACACCACTATAAATTTCTTACTCCATTACTATATAAAGGTCCTTAAAATTATAGAGATATTAAAAATATGCTTGAACATCCTTTTAGAATATCAATTTATTTATGGTATGGTGTACATAAAATAAAAATTTCAACCTAAAACTAACTCGGAATCATTAATTCATAGAGTATATTCTATGGGGAAAACATTTTCATGAATCATATTGTATTCAAAATCCCATGTTATAAAGTTTGAGACTAATTCATTTAATATTTTGTATCATAAACTCTTTTAATTATATATAAACACTACCAAATAGAATTAGAGTCATCTAAATCAATATTCAAACATCTTTATTTCATTGGTAATGTGATATTAAATATGATTTATGTATTGAAAATAAAATCCAACTTAATGAATCATATCATGTCCAATGTCTTCTCCAAAAAGCTCCTCCAAAAATCAATTCAACACCTCTTGCTATAAAAAATCCTTGTATTTGTATTGTTTTGTCAATTATGGAATTTGAATCACTAAAAACTATATTTATAACCATGCATCTCCATTAAATAATTCTAAGACATTGTGAGAGAAATCAGTGTCTAAAATAAGAATATAAAATAAATAATACCATGTTTCTCTGAATAAGTTATCTATATTAAAACCTGAACATCTCAACCTTTTCGGGTGATGAGATACCACATGAAAATGATAATATACCACTTAAAAATAGACCAACCAGGTCATAATCAATAATTAATCAACACTTACAAATAATCCATATTCACAATCAATAATACATCAATAATTTTTACAAAAAACTCATTCACACATCAATAGACTAATAGAATAGTTTTTACACCTACACAATGATGAAATCATATCATTCCTCTTTTAAATACTATTTCATATAATATTTTCACCATAAATAGGTAAATAACATAACAATTGAGTCTATAAATATATTTATTTTTTCATTTTTATCCACCTTTGACAACAATATCCAAATATAGTATGAGAGAGTGTACTTATACAAGATACCTTGTCCTCAAGATGGGTGAGGTTGAAACCCCCAGTATCATCCAAAAATTATTATAAGAATCCTTAGAATGTGGATTGTTTACCAAATTAGTTGTAGTCTACATTTTAGGAACATACTGCAACTTTAATTCATTTCTCTCCTTAATCTTATTGGTAAAGTGAAATTTAATATCAATGAGTTTTATTCTTGAATGTTGAAAAGGATTTCTAGATAAATTAAAATCGCATTGATTATGAGATCAAATAAGTAGTGAAAGATTCATAACAATATTGAAATCTAAAAAACGTATTATTATCCCCATTAACATAGTCATTTGAGGAGTTTTAGCCACATATTATTCCTCATTAGTGCTTGATGTCACAAAAATCTACTTCTTAGTGAGATTACACATACAATATTTAACAAGGAAGAAAACTCCACATAATTTGGATCTTTTATTATCAAAATAGTGTACCCAATCTTAATCTATATATCCAAACAAATGTACCCTTTAAATTTAATAATATTTCAAAATGAAATATATTTTTCCATTAATGTATCATATAATAATTATTCAATCCAAAAAATGAGACTCTTTTGGTGCACTTTGATACTGGGAAGAATGTGTAATATTATAAACTATGTTTGGTTATGATGTTGTGGGATATATAAGAATTATAATGAATTTTATGAAAACATTAGGATTAATATTTTTTCCCTTATCATCTCTAGATAAATTATTTCTATAAAAATGGGTGTTGAAGTGGGTGTTGAACCTCTCATTCCATATCCTTCCATGATTTACTTCACATACTAATCCTAATAAAGAAAAAACTTTATCAATGTTTTGATAGATTTATAAGTGAAAAATGTATATCAATTCCCCTTTCATAGAAGATAATAATAATTTCATCTTATATGTGTTAAAATTTTAAAACATTTATTCATAATTCAAAAACATATATTTTTCATCTATATAAGATATAATAATAATAGATACAACATTTTCATTTTTGATGTAGTGATTATTGTCCACTCTTCCCATTCTAAAAGTAAACATATTCAAGAAGGAATCTAGGTCAATATACCAATATCATGGATACTTATTCATCTAAAATAAAAATATATATAAACTGAAATCATAGATATCATTTTCTCCAAAAAGAACCCACATGTTTACTCATGGTAAAAATCATATTCTAACTCACCAGTGTTGAAAGAATAGTTAAATTCCATTTGAAAAATCATGTATTGATTTTTTTTGAAATAACATTAAATATTTTAATAATTGAAAAAATGTAATCAATGAATTATTTTTATCAAATTCCACTCCAACAACCAATAAATAGCCTTTTTACAACATCCATGATTTTCTTCTCAAAACTTCCCCATTTTCATTTAAATTTTATAGAGCTCCTACTTTATTCTTATAACATTTGGTCTTCATGTTTGAGAAATAACACCAAAATATCATTCATATAAATTTGGTCCAACTATTAATTTATATAATTAACCATTTATTGATGATGGTTATTCAATATTTTTTGTTTTACTTGTGATAGCAATGAAGTATGAATTTTTTATAAGATTTATCCATGTATGTACTTATTTTATAGGATTCCCAATGATGTTTTATAATTTAACTAGTTTTATTAGTCTATGATGAGTTTAAAATTATATTCCCTAATCACATGAAATTATTGAATCTTATTCCCCACTCAATAAATCTTATTAACATTCATATATGTCTAAAATTTATTTAAGTTGTTTAATTTAAACTACATCATAATCGCTTATAGATCATAATTTATCATGTGAATTTCATAATGTAATGTTTCCAAAATATTCAAATTAAAATAATCAATCTTCATTATTCATTATTAGTTGAAACAACGATAAAAAATTCTGTTTAGAGAATGTCCAAGAAATATCTAATCAAACAATCAATATTCAAACTACAAAAGATTATCACCTTTTAAATTGATAAAACGAGTAATTTCAAACACACAAACAAACTTCAAACATGAATATTTTTTATAATATATTTCACAAGGTTAAATATCAAAATTTATCATGTGTAAACATCAGTTTTGGATATAAACTCTTGTACTAACATATTGCATCCAAAAACAATGATAAGTATCATTCATAGACTATATATTCTATTCGACATCCAATAAACAAATTTTCAAACACTAGGAAACATAATTATATTGTTCTTATTATGGTGAATTAAATTAATCTATATTTCTACGATTCACCAAATAATACTCAAATTATTTATTGAAAAACTCAATTCCATTGTTAGTATAGATTTTCTTATGATCAAAATTGTACTCCTTTTCTACACTTTTACCAAAAAACAAACATTTTTAAAGAATAAACTTTTGTTTAGTAAGAATAATACAAGTAATATTAGTGACTTACTCATTAAAATTAATAAATTAATTATATCCATTAATTTATTACATTCCCATGGTCCCATGCACATATGAATGAATGATCTATACATTTTGAGTTGATTGAATCTTAACCTTCTTGCCATGGTAGTTAACTATATTCCTCTTTGGGAATGCTGATAACATATAGTCTATTTCAATTTTAATAAAAGGAATATAAAAAATATTCTTTATTAAATTAATCATTTCCAAATTATTTTAGATGATATAGAAAAGGATTTTATTCCATGATTTATTAACTTATTTCTTTCTTAAATAACATGAATTTATAGAATAAAAAACATAATAAATTTTATTTGGTCCTATTTCGATAAGTAATGTTTCTTTTATTTATTGGTTCATTACAGGTAGCTCTTCCTTCATAAACACCACTTTATTTATTTTATTACAGAGTCGTGAGAAATATAATAGATTATATTCTAATCCATTAGTAAAAGTGTATTTTTTGATTTAATATTTTCATTCAAAAAAATATTTGAACCAACTTAATTATGTTTTAGTGACTCATAATTTCTAAAAGATATTGATCATATTTTTCACTTATAATAAAATTTTATGAATTATAAATCTATTTTAATATTGGATAATAATAAACTATCCAAAATCCATCGACTTTCAATTTTCTATGTATTAAGATCCAATTTCACAAATAAAGATCTATTTTACCCCATGTTAATTATATTTTTAGGATTATAATTTATAATAAATATATTTTTTGTCCTTTAGAATGATAATATATTAATTTTAATAGTTAATAGGTTGGTTACACCTTCCATAGAAATCATCAAGTAAATAAAACATGTTTTCTGCCTTCTATTTAGAATATTTATTTTATTATTAAATATTCTTCTTTTGAGAAGGATGGATCCTCCTTAATCCTTGTTAGGAGAACCTTCCATAAATTTTATTATGTCGGTGGTGAAAACAAATAAATTTTTATATTCCAAAAACCACTACAGTTTCAACAATATTTATAGAAATCATATTATCCATTAATAATTGCTTGTTTTCCTGAAATATATTCTTGAATTCCAACTTATTTATAATCAATAATTTTTAACTCTTTTTGCATATCCTATTTTTTTAAATACTAACATTTTCTTCATTGATTTATACATCTTTTAAATATTTCCATAGTCTCTAGCTGCAACAAATTTTGAGTCAACGTTTGGATTCCTAGAATATCCATATTTTTTGGACTCATATGATTTATACATAGAATTGACCCTTTTTAATTGATTAACATTATTTGAGTTCTTAAAGATAATTAAAATATTAAAATAATTCTAAAAATATGGTATTATTGTCCACTTTGTCATTTTTTCTTCTTCTAACACTCCCTAGTATCTTGAATAAAATATTGAAAAATAATTTTGGATAGGTTTAATTATTCATCAACATTGATTAGTTTCTATTGAATAAGATCAATCCCTTTATCCATATCATTACCCAATACATTAATCTTGATATTCAATTTCTTTCCATAATCAAGATATTTATTTGGCTTGTAAATCTCTTTTAGTAATACAGAATTTTATTCTTCATAAATCAATTCATTTCAATAAATGATTGATCATATATAATAAATTTATTATTTTATTTTTCTTGATCGTAGATTTTTTTAGATACATTCCTGCACTTATCTCTTCAATATAAACTAAATATATGTTTCTTAATCTCTAATACATAAATTTTTTCATTCTTCACTGGTGAAATTCATATTATTCACCATGGAAATGTGAATATTTTCACCAACAAAACATTCTATATCAACCAATTCTTCTTCTTCATTGCATTACCCTTTTCTAGAAATAGATATGAAATCAATATTTTTTTAATAAATTCATACACTTTATTTTAAATGTGAATTTTGGATTGAGTTTATTCTTATTTTTTAATATTCTTAAGATTTTACTTTCTTTATCAATAACATTATCTTCTTTATATTTTAAATAGTTTACTTCAAAATTTAAAAAATCCCCTAAATTGAAAATTTTATGTGGTAAATTACATTTGAATATGACTTTAGATATTCTCAAATTTTCAAAGAAAATATACAACATTTTATGAAACCCTCTATATATATATGAACCAGAATATTAATATATAGCATCATAAACATCAAAAACAACATGCTTAACATTATCTGACTTTAGACATTCAAAAGAAATATACTTTATGTCCTTATATTTTTTTATATAAAATTATCTATTATTATTTAATAAGAAATAAGTGTAGTATTAAAATCAGAAATAGAAAAATCAATTGGACCCTTTTCATTTGGAGAAGATATATTTTCATCAAACTTATCTTGTAAGATATGAAAGATCTACTCTACAAAAGAGTTGTCCTATAACTTCTCAACATAATCTCTAATCATGAAAAAACACCATTTAACCTTGTAAAGATGATTTAAATTGTTTATTCATCATTCATTCAATGATATTTATATTTATGTCTCCAAAAATAAAAGATTTTTTCATCACAGTGGATTTCAAAACCTAGATATTATCCAGTTTTCTGAAATACCTTTATCTATTTTGATTTTTTTGAGCTTAAAATATTCAATTTTTGAAATAATACATAAAATAGAATTTTTATCATGAAAATAATTGACTATATTCCTTTTTTATTCTATTTTGAGAGTATCACCATCACCAGATGGAAAAATCCATTATATCGAAATTCTATAAAATCTTAACATATTTAAAGAAGATATACTAACATTAATTCTTACTAAACATGAAAATATTTTATATAAAATGTGGGAATCCATTTTTTCCCCTAAATTAAAATTATCCATAGTAGATAACAGAAAAAGGTGATTGATTCTTCTTCCTAAGATAGAACTAAAATATAAAATCACAAATTAAGAGATACTTAACTCGTACAATATGAGAATCTATCTATAGGATCTATGGGAGATCACATAGAGAGAGTTAATTAGTTATATAAAATCATTTTTATTTTTCTTCAATTAAACTTCACCACTCTTTGATATGTAGTAATATAATATTTCTTTTCATCCCATAATAAACCAATAAAAAGGAACAAAATAGATCTTGAAGGTTCACCAATCAAATTGATAAGTCTAGTCCTTGGTGTGATATAGATTCCACTAGGATCACATTAACTTCTAGAGTCATCATTTTAATAAAAATGAGTTGTAAAATTAAAATTGTTGCACACATGTCTCCCAATTATGTTTGGTGTGTCCCATACACAAGTGCATGAAACACCTATAAATATTAACATTGTTAACAATTGGAGATTCCTCAACCAAATATACATCCTATAATTCATTGAGTGTGTTTATTTATTTTACACATTATCAAATTGAATAATTAAAGCAAGCAGAACTTCACCATAAAACACTTACAGGTAAATTTTGATTTTTCACTTTATATGCATAGCATTAGCCCAAAACCAATTTTATAAAATTCCATATATTTCTTATATGTACCTTAGTTAAGTAAAAATTCTCATTTTCATTACACCAATCCAGACCTTATTCTCTTCACTTAACCCCTATTCTTATTCATCATAATTTTTATGAATTTCTATCATGCTATAGTTCAAAACTACATATAAGTGATAATGATGTGGTTACTCTGTTACAGTTTAAATGTCCTAAAATTCTAAATATAATTAAATTAAACATGTACATATTTTTGGTGTATCCATTTCCTTTTGTAACATATTCCATTATATATGAAGGGATATCTATAACTGACTCATTATCCTCAATGTTTTATTATTAGTTTCATGAAAAAAAAACATTTTATCTAATCAACATTTGTGGTACAATCCCATGTTTAACATCATGAGATTTATTCATTAAATATCTTTCACCATGACCAATTTTCATGATATTTAAATTATAAAAACTTGTTTGAGAAAATTTTAATTAATCTCTAAACATATTTATCTAGAAAAAAGTGAATGTTTAAATATTATTTATGTATTGACAACAAAATCCAACACAATTAATCATATCCATGGAAACAACTTCTTCAACATGTTCCCTACAAGATCATCTCAAAACCTCTCTATCTCAACACATATGGATATTGGTTAGGTACATCATTGGTTTTTTCATAGTAATTTCATACACATAACATACATACTCCCTGCATGATTTGTGAAAAATTATTGATTCATGGAATAATGAAGGGTAATGAAAAATTATTAGAACCCAAGAAGAGATGGTGGTTCTTAAGTGCAAAGGATTAATATTTGGATTTCATATATGGGTCAGGTGATTCCTTATCCTTAGGATGGACAATTATATTTGTTCTCTCTGTGTGTCTGTATGTATATGGATTATGAACAATCCATTAGTTTTTTATGATAGACATGGAATTTTAGATGATTATGTGGCTTTATATTTGTATTTTTTGACTTATTACAATATGTTATTTAGTATTTATTTTTATCTTTGTTACATATTATATGTAAATTATATTGTTTATATCATTTATTATTATTATTTAATTTTAGAGGGAATAGTTTCTCCACTAGTTTCCCATAGACCCTCATTTCTAATTGGCAGCCTTTACTATACAAGGAGACACTCCTAAGGCCTAGTGGGGCTCGGATCTTATAACTATATAGTTTACCGGATTGGGAAGTTACAAAGTTTTAATAGAGTGTGTTTTTTATTATTTTTCCTATTGTAGTGGGTATTTCTAGAAATTGTTGGAACATTTTTTATATTATGGTAATTTTCAAAGATGACAAGTTGAGTGGTAGGATAATACAAGTCTGTACTAAATTCTAGGTTATCATGGAAAAAATGATTGTATTTTTTGTTAATTTGGTTTTAGATAAGTTATTTTATTTGAATAAATTCGTATTTTATGTTATATATTTATTTTTTTGAACTCTATGCTCATATATCCGAGAGGTGGTACTCATTCATCTTTTTAAGAATGTAGGGATCATATTACAAATGTGCGGTAGTTGTGATTATCACATTGGTTCTAGAATGGGAAAGGATTTTGGATATTATAATTTTTGGATATAAACATTATGGTTTTCCTCCACACAACTTCTTAGTGGAATTAAACATAATAATTATAGTTTGGTGACTCTTTTTATGGATAAGTGTCTAGAACCAAAATGTGTATGTTGTGTGTGTGGTACCTTACCCTGACATGGGAATGTGGGTATATGTGGTCAGATTGTATGGGATGTGTGTATTATATAGAAGTATAAGGGGTAGTGTGTAATTATATCTATTGTTGATATCATTTTTTAGTAATATGTGGATTATTATATATATGATGATAATGGTATTTTATTCTTAGAGTTATACTACCGAAAAGGACCCTTTTTTAGTTTTATCATGGTGGATAAAAGATGTCATTGAGGCATGTACTGGTTGAGGCACATGAGGGAATAGAGGAGCATATGAAATATGAAAGTGTTCTAAAGATGAAAATATGACTACTACAGCTTAATGAGAATTGGTAGTGGTTGGATTAGTAGCTTAGGTAATGCCTATTACATGTTATCCTTAGAATGGATCAGGTATTTTAGGTTGTTGGGTTTCCCATAGAATACCTAACACATGAGTTCTATTTATAGATTCTTCCATCATTATAGGGAGAAGGTGGGCCCCAAAAGAAAAGTGTAGGATTGTGTGATTATTGAGGATCTTGGAAAAGATTGATATTTCCCAGTGTATAGGGTTATGTTGGAAATGTATATGCCTAGAGGGCCAATAAAACACTAGTACGATGCACAAGAACATAGAGATAGACATGAGGGGATAACATGGATATATTTCAAGGTGGTTTTATTTTTAATCTTCTTCCCCTAGAAATTTCGGGTTGATAGAAAAGGTGATTTCTTATACTTGGAGCAGTAGGAGTCCTCGATCATAGACTATGTTGTGAGGTTCATAGATTTGTTTTGGTTTCTTCCAATATTGATGGTAAATGGGATTTATAAGCAGTGGGGATTCATGTAGGTATTATACAACGATATTAGGGTATAGGTAAACAAAGTTAGGTTAATATCATTTTCAGAGCGAATAAATCAGTTGCTGATAGTGGAGTCTAACATAGGGTATCGAAATATACCATGTTACACAGTGGTGTTTTGAGAGATAGATGTAGAACATTATGTAACTCGAAGTAGAGACATTATGAGTCCAAATATGGATTCCAAAGCATAGGTTTAATTAGTTCACCAAATATTGGTGCATCAGTGACAAGTTTCTAGTAGGGGAAGACATGGAATGTTTGATCCTGGTTTTATTGGACACTAAAATTTTGTAGGGAATATGATCCTATAGTAAATCTACAATTCATTTTTTAAATATACTTACATATAGTTGGTTTTCATAGATTAGGAGAGACTTAGGAACATAAGGTAAGACTAGGAGTGGCACTGGGTTCTAGTAACATCGATATGACATCATGTGTGGGATGAGGAATTGGATGATATACTCAGAAAAGGGTGACAATTCAACTGAATCCATAGGGAGGATAGGTATCAAAATTTCACTCTTCATGAAAATTTCATGTGGTTAGTCTGGAATACTCTTAGAAGGTTTGGATCCATCAATAGACCAAGATATGTATTTTTCATATTGGTTACGATTTTTTTATGGTTGATACATGTTCATGTCATGTGATTGGGATAAGTTGACTGCCTAGATACTAATTTTGGTATGTGACACAAATATTATGTTAGAAAACTGTGGGATGCATAGTCATCAGGTATAGTGTGAGATGATTATGGGATTAGATTATATGATTGAAGATGATTGTGGGATTCAGATATGATTTGTATTGATTTTAAGAATCGGGTATGATGCGGGGTGATTGTGTGGATCAGCTATTATGAGAAAGGGAGAATCAATACAATCTGGGATGATTCTAATTGATTATTGGGTGGTAATGTGTGGAAAACCAATGAATGTATAATTTTAGATTATGGGAATGTATGACACAATCATTGTATAATATATTTTGGTTGAGATGAGACAGGGTAGGTTATTTCAATGTTGGGTATTTCTCATGGATGGGATCAGTCGATTTTAATTGGGTTGTTGGGGTGAGTCGGTAAGAGTTGAATGTTCTCAATATCATATTGGTGTTTTGTGAATTTGGGGATAAGGACACTCAGGTATATATAAGATTTGGTTAATGTGTGCTTAACGATATATCAGGGATGATAAATCATATAATGGGGAGGTTTAAATGTCTTGGGTATTTGATAGTGATGATTTGTGTTGGATCGTACATTAAATATGTGAATTTATAAACTATTAAGGTGTCATTGGTTTTGGTATAGGTTGGGGACTAAGTCTCACAATATTTCATAGGATAATGTGTTAATTAGTTTTGAAAATAATTATATGGGATTTTTGGAATATTTATGATGGTTAAAACTACATTTTACAAATTATTTCATATTAATTGTGAGTCTAAAATTTTTTTGTATGAATATAGAAATGATTTTAGGTTACAACATATTTATGGAAAAAAATTAAAACTCACACAAAAGAGTGATAATTCACTAGTGACATTATGTGTGAGGATCTCCATATGAAAGGGTCTCTATAAGACAGATTTAACATGAATGAGGTTTGGGAAAATTGCTACCTATGATAAATAAGGGTCACTATGTCTTGTGTAAAAGTAAAAATATTTTAAATAAAATACAAAGAGTAAATTAATGATATAAATAATGGTAACCCAATATATGTCAGGTCCCTCTTTTAAAAATCGTTTATGTGTGGGGGTCAGCCAATAGTCAATAAGGGTATGATATTTAAAGGTAATATCATGTCTCTTTGATACGTATGAGGCGTACACATTATTATCTGTATGTATGATACATAATGGTCATTATATATGTAAGGTTAACATACTTAAGGGTTTCCATTTGTAATGGTCATATATTTTTTCAATTTTATTATTTTATGTGAAACGCTCCTCATTGATGACATATAAGTATCACATATGTAAGAATCCATAAATATGGTTACAAGGATTTGTGAATTTTGAGGATTGATGTATAAGGGTTACTAATATGTAATACTCTATTATTAAGATATTTTAGTTTCATCTCATATGTAAGGGTCCTTCCCAAATTTAAGAATGATAAACTATTTTCCAGAACTTTTCTAAAATGTTAATTAATTTATTTATTATGTAGAAAAATGGTAATTATGTCAGTCTCAGTGATAATATACTGATTATTCCGAAGAATTATCTCCCATTATTTTATTCTTCTCTTTTTTGAAATCATTATAAATTTTTTTTATTAAATTCTTCTATCAAAGGGAGTAGTCATAGTTTAGGTGAACCACCCATGGGTTATTATTTTTAGTTTCCCTCATTACCTTCTACTTTTTTATTAGTTGTTCCCAAAAGTATGGATTTTTTAAATTTCCCAACTTATTTCTTATTGGAGTGATATCATATGAACATTCTTGATTATTGGATTCAATATAACCTCATGTAAGTAGTGACTAGATATTTAACAAGTTATCTGTGTTCTAATGTGTGCTGTTAAAAATATGAATTATTAGAGTCATACGGGTGACTGGGAATAGAAATTCATATTGTATTCATTATTCATAAGAGACACATAGTGGTAGTATTGTGTATAAAATGAATATTTTTTTAGATATGGAATGATTTAATTTGTTCTTTTGTTTAAGTGTATGATGTGCATGATGATGGAAATTATAATGAGATTATTCATGAGATTTGATAAATGTTGTTTTTATTTAGGATGATTATTGGTGTAACTAGTGTGATTGGGGGTGATGATGATCACTATAAATATCTCTCGTAATTTCATAAGTTTGATATATATGGTGTTGAACAATTTAACATGTGCCAAAATGGGTCAACATGGGTATATTGAAGGTTATAACCATTATCCCAAATGGTGATGATGGTTCCCTAAGGTGTGGTCATAAGATATTATTGTTTTTACTCACTATGGACGTTGAGGTCATTTTGGTCATGTACACATATGATAAGGACCATGAGGTGGTTTTGACCACTATTTTATTAGTGGTATCTTATATAGTTATGCTAGAAATGGTGGATGATGATGAATTTCATTAATATAGAAAAGGTTTCACCATAGTTGTCAATGGTTAGTGGTGTGTGAGACAACAAAATAAGAGTGGGATGCCTTCCATATATTTGGAATATATTTGTGTTGATGATCCAGACATGGAAAAGGATGAGTGTGGTCATACCTTGTGTTTTAATAGGATATTGAGTTGGTGGTTGGTGAAGTTTTTGGAGGACCTGTCTTCTCATGATATGGATTGCTGACATGTTTTTGAGTCATTGTAGAAGATTTGGAATTACGATTCCATGGGACAAGGAATTCATTTGATGGTTGAGGAACCATTTATAATAACATATTTTGGATGAATTATTCCACTCAGGTGATATTCATGGTTGGTAAATGCCCACTCATGGCCGGTTTTCCATTTTGGGGTTGTTTTGGTAGTTTTTTGAGTTTTTTATTTTATTTTAAAGTACAGTGGAATAATTATGGATATTATCTAAGGATATCATTGACGGTGACCTACTATATTCATACTCACACTATTCATGGGACCTCTTGGATAAATTAGGACATCATATATCATAGAACATATATGGCCAAGGGATTTTCATTTGGAATCTATTAGAGATGGATGTTTCTATCTTCATGGGGTAGACAATGTAATTTTAAAAACGGTTAAGGAGGATCCTCAATGTAATGATGGAAGTTTATTTTGGTTCATTTTTATGTGAACATATATAATTGGGATATATATGATCTGTTAAGTTTTATATTATTGGAAAGAAATTTTAAATGTGTGTATGTATTAGCGTATGTATGTTCTAGATTGTACATACATGTAATTTAGTAATACATATATTTTTATTTCCAATTATTTAGAGATTCTTTCACTCTTTTAATGTAATATTATTATTCTTTTTTATTGGGAATAGTCTACCCACTATCATTTCATATACCCTCACTGTCAGTCATAATAATTTACTATGTGGGGAGGAAAACATAAGTTATATTGGCACATTAATCCAATTATTATTGATTAAAATAAGTCAACATGTCACATGTGATGTTAGGTTCTTTATTCCCCATGTTTATAATTCATCCAATTCTATATGAGGTTATGAAAATAAGGGAAAATTTAGTTTTTACCTATAAAAAATATTTTACCTAATGTATTTTTAAAACAAATTTGAGGAAAAAGGGTCACCCCACCCCCCCTTTAGAGTAATATTTTATATAATAAAATAATATTTTATAAAAAATAAATACAAAAAATATAAAATTTCACATATGATGGCATTGTTAATATTTTTGGTTAAATATTCTTATGATTAAATTAAGTATTTCCATTTCACACAAATGATTTTTTTTCCTATAAATATATTATACAAAAAACATTATTTTTAAGAGGTTATAGATATTTTGATTAAACTAATAGTTGTTTAAATTGTAACAGATAAATGATATTACCAATCTAAATAAATTGAATTTCATTTTATAATCTATAATATTTTTTTTGTATTATTAATGAATGATAATAATGTAAATATGTTCATTTTAATTTTTTTTACCATCTATTCTTAAAGAATATTTTGAATTTAAATGTTCCAGTATATTGATGATTATTAACTTGAAATGATTTATATTTTTAAAATGGAATGTATTAACTATATAAAATTGGATGTTGTGAATTAAATATGATTAAATATTTTTTTAATGGAGTAAAAAATTAGGATTATGAATCCTAATCTCACCATTATTAGAACAATATTTCATCATATATATTACCCGTTAAATTAGTTTGGTAAGTGGATTTATCATATGATCAGGTAGGGACGTGGAAGGAATTTCATAATAATGTAATGAGTTTTAGAAACCCTTAAAATGATGAAATCATAAGGATTCTATCTTGTTCTGTCAAAAGGGATATGATTATTGTGTAGATTGTGTATAACTTTTTAAATATTAATGGAATTAGAGAATATCAAATGAATAATTATTTAGAAAAGGTATCCATCAATTTAACATTCATTTTTATTTTTTTATATATTACATGAGGTGAAATGAAAATTGGGCACTTGAAGTATGGAATTGAGTTGTCCTTAATATATATTAATTATAAAGTTTTATTTTTTATATTAACTTGTGAATATTTTCATGGGCTGAATTTCAAAAAGAGATATGAAATTCTCTTATGAAGAACAATAAGAGTTTTTGTAAACTATATAAACCACAATGTATTGTGCATGAAGTTTGATGAAATGTGTCTGTGATATACAAATGGTAGATATTCTGTATTAAAACCTTATACCTGGGGTTTAAAAGATACATAACATAAGAAATTTTAAACTTTGATACCATTATTAAATTATCCATGAGGATAACCTAATAATGTGGTGGTTTGGTTTATTAATAATTATCTCAATAGTTAATGTTTAATCAAGATAGGATGTGTCCTATTCTATGAAGAGTATTACATTTTTCCATTGATTGAGATAGACTACAAAATGTGTATGCTCATACCTAAACAATATACTAGTGATGTGCTTGTCTATTTAGATGATTGACATGTGGTGTGATCATTCATTTGGGTGAATAAAATATGATGTGTGCATCTACTTAGTAAATATATATATAAAGAATCAGGAATATATGTGTTGGTTATACAAGATTAGCATACTTTTTACTTATATTCATTCGATGTATTATAAATAGGTATTAAATAATTTTAAAAACATTTATATGTTAAAACTAGTGGACACATGTATGGATATATATGTAGTTGATAGATGTCATGTTAGATCCCTTTATTGTAGGATTATAATTAATTCATTTATAGAGGTTGGTCTTTGATTATCATTATGGAATAGGGATTTTGTAATTACTTTCAATTATATAAAGTTCCATGCGTATGAATTTTTTTTCTCTAAATAAGGATTAAGGTTTTTATGATGTTATCATTTAAAACATTGAAAGATACCCTAAAATTTTTTTATGGTATTTGAAATAATTTTTGGATCAATTTTAAAAAATAATTACATACTGAAATATTTTTATATATAGATTCATAATTTGTATTATATTATGTGATAAGAAGAGAGAATTACCCAAGTCTATGAGGATTTATAATAAGTAATATATTATTAAAAATATATAAATAATATAAATCCATAGTGTGGTTATATTTAATAGATCCAAATTATTTGTCTTAACAATACCATGGTTTTTTGGGTGGTAAACCAAATCATGGTTAATTTCACAACATCTTGGTTTTCAATAAGACAATGCTTTCATTATTTGATATTTCATGTCATTTGATTAATATCACACTCAAGTTATAATTTTTGGGTTTATAATCATGTGATGATTATTTGTTTTTTTTTTGAATGGGTAAAATATTTTTAAACTACTTAATATTAAAATATAAATAACAACCCATGAGTTTGATATATTTTTTACTTATAAGAGATTTAGGAAATTATTTCCACAAAAAATATTAGTGTTCATAATGTTTTAAAATTTAAAGAGTCGCCTTAGATGGATATATATATATATATATATATACTCATATTTTGTGACTATGTGATGCATTTTCAATTTCTCCATCTCACTAAAACATTCCTCAACTCTAAATATCTCTTATTGTTTTATCCCTTGTATTATTTACACATGGTTTCAGAGAACCTTGAGGAAGAGATAATCCTTCTACATATCATGAATTACCTAAGAATAATGAATCCTTTTGTTTCTTCATTATGATTCCTACCAAGATAATGTCAAAGAGCATTGACATACCAAACAAATAGAGAAAAGTTATATATTCATTATTTATTTTTTTAAAACCAAATAAGCGGGAATAAGGATTTTGGTTAGTTAACAGTATTCTGTTTGGATATGTTTTTTGCACTCCAAAACCCTACAATAGTAAGATGATAAATGGAATTTTTTATATTTTTAATAATGTGGAAGGTATTTTATAATAAATATTATGATTATCTCCCTGTATGAAGGGTTTCACAATTAAGCCCTTAATTGTAGAAGGCCAAGGAAGTAGATGAGCATACCTAGTCAAATGACTTGTTATGTTATTATCTACTAAGTTAAGTGAAATATGATCTACTCATCTATAAGAGTAGATGATATTCATTGTATTTATAAATAATATTTAGTATTTATATAGAGAACTATTAATATAAGAGTTAAACTATATAATGTTGACAATCTCTATGTCTTAGTGTATTACTTTATACCTTATAAAGTGTGATTAAATGATTCTAAATAACATATGAGATAAATATGGGGGAAATGAGTTTTTAAATACATTTATTTAGTCTATATCAAACCGTATCCCTTTTTCATTGATTAATAGTGAAATTTGTTGGAGGATACACCTTACCTATAATTAATGATTATGAATTTATAATTATTTTCAATTCTATAAAGTCCCTTGGGGTCACATGTAAACTCCAACCTTAATAAATTGTCATGAGAGGAGGCATTGTGTCACTAACCTTAGGTGACATCCCCAAGACACTAAATACTGAAAAAATTCCAAGGTATTAATAGAAATTTGGGGGAAATATTTCCTTATAAGATAAAACAACAATATAGTTAAAATAAAAACAAAAAAATCATCGTATGATACGTAATTAATAAAATATGACCCACGTAGAAACTATAGTCTAAAATATATGGTTTTCTATAGAGACCCAAACTATTCATACATTAACATTCCATAAAATTATTTGAATACTTGAAACATTATACAAATAGATTCCAAAAGTTTATACTAGTCTATTACCATTGGAAACATGGAAAACCTAAACAATGGTACATAAATAAGTCAATTTATATCCCACTAGGTTCTTCATGACTATCAACATTATTAGACACATCAAACATAATACATATCTTCATAACATTTGTAAGGAAACAATAAAATGGATGAGCTCAAATGCTCAGTAAGTGTAAAGAAGGGAGATATATTAGTATAATCATGAGCATATGGGTATGAGAACATGATCATCAAAACTGAAGATCATACCTTGCATATCAAAGATCATATACTTGAATCATGACATAAATCTTGATAGATCATAAGACATGAATCATAAAAAGATATATAACATAATCCATGGAAGAAAAACATAGGAATAAAACATGGAATTGTTGTCGAAACATAATTAAATATACTATGATTTCTATGGTAGGCATGGAATCACTTCTAGGACCATCTTGGTAGTATAGGTTCACTACCTTTACCATCTTGGTAGTAATGGTTTACTCTCATATACATATTGGTAGCATGAGTTCACTATACATACAATATTGGAAGTCATGGATAGATCCAATGGCCATTATAGTAGTCATTTATCATTCCAAATACCATATTAGTCTATATCATGACTTATAAAACCTTCCCCAATACATTGTAGGGAGATATAGGTCTCGCCCATCTCATAGTGAAATCATACATACATGTTCCATAAGATCATTAATAATCATATAATAAACCATTAAGTGAAATGGGTTTTATAAACATGTAATCATATCATAACCTGCAGAAAGAGACTGGTTTCATAAGTTTTTCATCATGAACCTAACCCATGAAAATAAGTGGGTGTCAAAATCATCTAACCCATGAAAGATAAACGGGATTCATAAACATAATTTCATAAACAAATATTCCATTCAGAGAATGAATATGAAGTTAAAAAATGAATAATTTCCAAATAAATTCTTGAGTAACACCAATGTATCATATCTTATATGGTAAATAATTTTGAATGATCTTTTAAAAAACATTTCATGTGGAAAATATACATTCTTAATTAAAACACATTTTAAAACAAAAATTCTTTTGAAAACCTTTTAATTTAAAAATTGATTTAAAAACATAGATAGGATGCATTAAAAACCCAAAAACGTTTTTTAAAATCCTTCTTCCTTTAAATTGAACAACAAATTTATTTTTAAAACATTTTTGGAAACTTTTTGGAAAACATGGTTTTTGAATACAATAGATTTCTGAACGGAGAGAGAGATGGTCATATTTAACGTAAAAAATGTAATATTAAGTAAAAAAGATTTGTAAAATGGTTATAATAAATGGATATATTTTGAAAAAATATATTATAAGGAATATCATTATTGTTCTTGAGAAATGTGTCATAATATTTCATCAATACAAGAGTAAACATAAAAAATCTCAAAAAAACGATGAGATTATCTCAATAAACTTTTATAACATGGAACCTTAGGAGCATACTATCCATGTAATAAAAATAAATAAATCCTAAAACATCATGAATTAAAGGAAAACAATTATAGAATATGTAAAATACGATTATATACACTTAAAAATATAATTTAGGTTCATAAGAAAACATGGGTTATAATGAAGGAAATTTGAGACAAAACTATTTTAATGATTTGGTAACATTTAAAAATTAAATGTCATGAAGAAATATAATTTAATGGATATGTGGATACCCAAAAATTTAATTATAACATACCTAAAATTTAACCACGTTCAGTACATACACTACCCAAAAAGAAAGAGTGGCGAGTATAGCATATATCTCACACGAATAAAAAGTGATATGAAATCCTATTAACTTGCATCTAGACTATCTTCATACACATTTAGACCACCTATATAATAAATATAAATTTATTATTAATATTTTGAAGAACCCTATTCCTATTTTTATTATGATATATGGTTTAATTATTACATTATATTACCCTCTTGTTAACAATACTATGTTAAGATTTTACTTCAGGTAATATTCACATTGTTTTTCGCATGTTTCTTAATTAGTTATATATTTGATCCTTATAATTATATAATGAATTCATAATGTAAAACATGGTATAAATAAGATTTATATTCAGTAAAGTTTTATTAATATAATCTATATAATTAATAATTTTGAAACGGAATACACCATTCATGGAACTGGTAAATCGTACGTTCTTATGAACATTGTTTCCATTTTTTTGTATTTTATGAAATAAATAAAAGGAATTATGTTGATATTTTTATATATTATAATTAAATTATAATTATAATTTTATATATATCATATAATTTTACTAAATTCATCCTTAATAAAATCCATTTAGTGAGTGACTAATAACATCGCCTTGAAGGGGAGGTAGTCCACACTTCCTCAAATGAAATTATCCAATTTACACCAAATGGAATGTAAAAAAGATATGTATTTTAATAGGAATAAATAAGATTAAATAAATAATAAATATAACATATAAAATATATAAACAATATTTCCATCATAATGTCCATCGCGAGAGGTGGTAAGGGAAATTGAACAATCATTGTTTAGTGATGCAGTAGTTCACTAAACACATAAATAGTATGTTTGTTATACATTAGATGGTTTTGTGGGAATTTTTAGGTTGAAACGATATAATAACAACATAATAGTATATTTAGGATACATTTTTTATTATAAAATCATGGAAAAAATAAATTGGAGGGGTGCGGAAAGAAATTAATAGATATGCCTTTAGAGAAGACTTTACTTCTTAATCGGGTCACTCCTTTTGGTTCATGCCAAAAGGATACCTTGGATAGATATATTCCAAATGGAATGATTATATTATCAATGGAGGGATTTTTTTATGTTTATTGGGAGGATATTGGAATAACATAAGTGGATTTTGAGGTTTGTAGAAGAGGGAGTGGTAGTGGTCGTTCATAGGGACGGAGGAGTGTCACTCCTGTAAATATTTGAAGAGTGAATTCCACCCACATTTTTCTTGTTGTAATTGAATCCAATAATTATACATGGAATAGAAAATTAACTATATGGTGTAACAGCCCAGGTAAATAAAGAATATGACATTTTCATATTTATCCATATTTGTGAATAAAATATTAATATGACTTTAAAGGGGACGCTATGCTCGATGGCGTACCCAACACGCAACAACGAGTTTCTTGGGAATCTTACGTTGCACTCTAATAATAAAATAATATTATTTTAAATGGTAGTTAACATGTAGCCATTTTAATGGAGGGAATGGATATAAATAACAAAAATATGATTATATATGTTCTTAAATGTTTTTACATTTATACAATAAAAGATAAAGGCTTAAAATACGGAAAGAATTCAATTTTAGGCGTATATGCCCTAGTTTTCACTGAAGGTTCACTTATCAACTTTTGATGGAGAACCGTCATTAAATATAGTTTTGTTCACTCTTAAAAATTATTTTGGACCAAATAAAACTCTTATTAAGAATCGGGACATCAAAATTTACTTTGTGTAAATTTTTGGTATATTTCCGATAAAGTTCATTTTTTTAATGAATAGTGTAAAATGTTGTATTTTAATTCAAAACCACTTTTTAATCTAATTTATTTATATGATTAGATTATATTTTATATTGTTTTTAAAGTGAAATTAGAAAATATTTTTACCATTAAATCCAATAGTGGTCGTTGGAATCAATTTCACTTTGAAATCAGACTTAAACTATTGCCAATCTTTTGATACTTATTATTTCATAAAACACGCTATTTGTCATGACAGCGGGAATTAATTATTAAATTAATTAATGTGACTTATATGTTTTGAATTTTGTAAAACTGACTTCATTTTTGAATTCAGAATATCAAATATATCTTAGGGTGAATTTTTGGGATTTTTCTGAAAAACTTCAATTTTTGATGAATAGTGAAACCACTAAGTGGTACTTATAAAAACTGATTTTCCGTTTAAATGAAATTTTGCCATCATTGTGTTTTGATTTTCAAAAATCCGACATACATGGTTGTCATTAAGAAGTAAAATGTGGTTCAATGAGATTAAAATAATTTTTTGGGGAATAGTAACTTATTAAGTTTTTAATCGCGATTAGAGGAAATTAGTGTAGTTTAAGGTAAAAATGATATTATAAGAATGTGAAAACACCATGACACTTGTCCTACACCTATTGGTTTTATCATGGCCGACCAAGAAAATCCATGGGTCAACTTGGGGACCCCATGGATCCACTTTGGTTGGGAAATGACATAAATAACTTTTTATTAAATGTAAAAGTAAAATTGACACAAACATGATATGTTTTACTAAAACAATTTTGAAGTGGGGTTATACAAGTCATATTTTTTATTATAAATATTCATTGGAAAGCTAAAAATATTTCCTACATCATAGTAGTTTTTTATAATTTTTACACATTAAATAAATTAAATTATTTATGACATAATAATGATGTAGCGATGACATCATTATTTGACGATTTAAATAAAATGGAAAGATAATGTAAAATATATGAACTACACATGTCCAAAACTTATTGGATGAGTGGATTTATAATCCTTATCACCTTATCCACGAATTATATCAATGTGGGACCTTTTGAAACCGAAACACATTTTCAAATAAAGTAATATTTCTTTACTTTCCAAAAGTGCCCCTCCTCTCCTCTTATAAAAGGCCCCCACCTCTACCTCATTTAACACACTCCTCAAGCCTTTGGCTCGGACAACACCTGCCCATTTACTCTCTCCACATCCCTATCCTCATCCTAGAGGATTACCTTTGGGAATAATCCTTTCAAAGGAAGCCTTTAGGCTCATTCTAAAGGCGTTACACTTTTAAAGGTAATTCATTCTCTCATGTTCATTTGTTTTATTTTGCTTCTCCAACCCCCTAAACTCTTTTTATTTACTTCTTTTGTAACAACACCAGTATATTCAATATACTAGGATGTTTTTATAAGATTTATTCGAGCTACACTCTCACACAACTACATCAAATGGTTAAAGAACATACGGTTTCTGTGGATGGTGAAATTCTGCCTCCCAAAACGATGATTGTTCAATACTCATTTAACACCTTAAAAGGTGGCCATTATGATGTCACTATTTTTATATATGATATATAATATGTTTCTGTTTTATTTATGCTTCTGTATTTTTTATTTTTGTCTTACCTTTATGGCTTCCATTATGGGTATACGCGATATCTTCATTTAAGGAAGTGCGGACTACCGCCCCCACAAAGTGATTTGATTCGTTAAAAACCATATGTGGGATGTATAAAGGATGGAAATATGATATTATATATGATATTAAACTGGAATTATAATATACCTTTATATCATTATTATTATTCCATTCTATAAAATACGAAATAGAAATGAAAGTAGCGTTCATGCGTACGTACGGCTTACCGTCTCCATGAACAGTGCATTTCATTTCTTACCTCTAAATGATTATGTAATGTTATAAATGCATGAATGTACTGGATATATATGACATATATGATATCTACATAATGAATACAATTCTGGATATAATTAACATTTGGCCACACAAACAACATGTAATTGTAAAAAGTCCACTTTCGACTTAAGAACCAAATATCGGCAAAACAAATATTATTAACTTAATTGATTACATAAAGTTTATGACATGGTAATAAGTGGTATAAAAGTAATAATGAACTTGACAAAGGTTCTTAAGGAATTATAAATTAACTCAAGTTTATTATTCCGGAGATTAAAGAACGATCGAGTCAAGTCGGACCCGAGGTAAGGGATCCTACTCCTCTCTTTCGTTTTAAGTATACACTTTTATGTCATTCCTTTTAAAGCTCCTATTTCTTGTTATTGGGATGATATTTTATATTACACTTACTGTAATTTTTATGTTCATGTGATGAGAGACCCTATTCTATCTCATCAATCCATTTTGGAAGTTTTATGTGGCGCCGTTAGGCTGCCGAGTTTTCGTAAGGGATTTTTCATCTCACTTTTATTCCCGTGAGATTTATGCTACATTAGCCACAAATTCCATTGAGTGGTGTATGTACTGCCCATTATTCTACTCTTTGTGTAATATACTTTCGATTATGAGTATTTACATCAATGACCTATTGTCTTTCTTTCATGGGGTGTATGTTTTGAAAGATACCCAAGTCGGTAAGGGAACCTTTCACCCTCCTCTTTTTTAAAAGACTTCTTTTATTGGGTCTTTTAATTTACATATTTTTATGTTGGGATATGTTCTCATACATCCTTATTGATGTAAATTTTATGTCCAAGTGATGAGATACACTTTTTACCTCTCATCAACTCATTTTGATGTGATGCCGTTAGGCTGTCAAGGGAACTTTTTAACCCAATTTCGATTTCTTTGGGTTCAACTTGTAGTCATTGAATATGTCATCCATTGAATATGTGTGATTGACCTTTTATTGTTTTACACTTAATATCCACTTATATTGGGTGTATATATATTTGTCACACATATTTTTGAGATTTATTTGTCCTTAATTTAAGGATACCTTCTTTATAAGGGATTTCATCACATTTGACATTTCTATTGAGGGTTCATTGTTGTAATGCACCAATTCACTCTTATATGGTGTATATACTATCCTTTGGAGTATTACATCATGAATCCTTTTATTCTCATGATATTATAAAGTTCTGACTAAATGTTATTCCTCGATTATTGTATTCAAGTGTCTCTAATTTTGGTAAAAACCCCTTTAACCAAAATATCGTTTTAAATGTTTTAATTATTTGTTCTTATTAATATCCATGTTTTCAAAATGGTTTTAAGGATTTATTTATATGGATATTAATGGTTTAAAATGTTAAAAGCTTCAAGGTGGTATGGGACACTTTGATTCAAAAATCTCTTTATTAAATGTTTTAAATGGTTTTGGAAATGGTTTCTTTTTGAATGGATTCATTATTTCAATATCATAAAATGTTATATTGTGATTGAAATGTGGAAATGTTTTATTTCCTTTATTCATGTTTTATGTGATACGATTATGTTATGGTTCTTGGGCATTGTTATGAAGAACGGGTGGTTCCGTGATAAACTAAGGGCGGGTGAGCCCGATATAGCTCTCCAATGCATTGGGTAACGCGAAGGAGTGAAACATTAAGGTTTCTCCGAAGAGATTTAGGGAATATACTGTGATGGGTATTCCAAACGTAACCAAGAGGGTTACTCCATACGTAAGAATGTTATGAATGCCTCAAGTTACCTTTATGTCTTATGTTTTCTATGATTTATTCATGGTTTGATGAGGTATGTTAAAGTGCCTATGTTTTATGGGTAAAGTATGATTTCATTCTCATGTATATATGAACTCATGTTTCCTTTCCATATTTTTTTTAACCCTTACTGAGCTTTTTATGCTCATCCCAATTTTTTGAAATGTTTTTCACAGGTCAAGGGAAAGGTACATGATGTGATGATAGTGTCAAGGATGTGTCAAGAAAGAATCCGTGTTATATTTTAAATATGTTTCCGTGATGGGAAGAATGAATACTGTCTTTTATATAACCACTTTGTTTAAATGTGGAATGTAATGCAGGTTTCATGATCTAATTCTCTAAAACTCTAAACCTGAAAAGATCCTCAATGTGTAATCTTGTTATAACTCTAGATTAAGTAAGGTTTAAGGCTGGGGCCTTAAAGTTGGTATCAAAGGTCGGTTTAGATAACTTTAGAGGTTAGGGTATTCTTTAAGCATAAGTGACAATTACCATAATGGTTAGGATTTCAGAAAGAGTCCTAGTTTTAGATAAAGTGAATGAGTAAGTATATCTTAGTTTTTATCTTACTCATTAGTACATGATGGTTTTTTTGATATACTCACACTAACCTTTTTGGTTTTAGTAAATGGCTGGATCTAGCAGGCACCAAAGTAACAGTGGATGTGAAGGAAACTGTGACAGTTTTTTGAGCAAGCAACTGAATGATATGGGGGCTGCAATGAGAACTCTTGTGATTATCCTCAAGCAACTATCTGGAGTCCTGATTGACCACCTAAACCTTGGAGATTTCTCTAAGACGTCATATATGCAAGAAACAAATCCCTACAGAAGTACAGGTAATAATCATAAAGGTAAGTGTGTTCAAAAACCTATGTGTCAAAGATGTGGAAAGAAACACCTAGGAAAATGTTTCAAAGGGACAGAAATATGCTATAGATGTGGAAATGAAGGTCATAAAGCAAGAACCTGCCATGGAAAAAGGAAGCATCCAGTTGACTCAAGGAAAGGGAAAGAAGTTCTTTCTGAGGGATCAATTGAATGTTTTAAATGTGGTGTGCATGGTCATTATGCAAACACAAGTCCTATGAAGAAGTTTAGTGAATGGGGTTACCAAGAGCGTACCAATATTCGTTTACCAATACCTAATGCCATTCCGATTGAGGATGAAGAAACTGACAATGACCAATCAAAGGTATGTACTATTTCATGACTATTGTTTTCTTATTTTGGAATCTTAGGATATGATTCATGATTTTTTTTTTTAGGAAAGAGGTATTTCGGAATAAGTTGGAAAGGAATGGATAATGTATCATGAAGAATGTTGAATGAGTAAGATGTCAACATGTAAGGGCTTCAAGAGTTAGGGTGAAATTCTTAAGAGTATTAAGTCTCTTTTGATGATGGGGTTACATTAGAAGACTTTTTATATTATGTGTAACCCTGATGTTTAATATAGGCAAATTTTATTCAAGTAATAGTTATCTTTTCTTTTGTGAACATAGTTATAAAGAACCATTTGGGTTTATATGATCCTTACTTTTGAGGTAATTATGGGTTACCACATGTTATGATTGAAGTGAAAGGCATGAGATAAAATTGAGGTTAAATTATGTTATGGTTATTTTTGATGATTTTATCCCTTTTTGGGTAATGATTTGAGAATTATATAGTTTTGGAAAAAGGACAAGACGCAGACCATGTGACAACCCGTCACGTCGGACAATGCTGCGGGAATCGAACCCACAACCAAAGTGTGACTGGTATTTATCGCCTACCACTGGACTACGTGAAGTCCCTGGTTAGTTTGACTGATTCTTTTTAGTTATATGATTTTATGAATTAAGAGTAAGTTGATTTTGGAGGATATGTGATTAGGATAATTACTTTTCAATGTCAGACTTTAGGAGCAACTGATGTTGTTTGGAGATAAATGTTACGATTTAACTTGGAAGACTATGTGACTAAATCCTTCAAATATTTGGGTTTCAATCTTATATTGGTTTACTTTGAATAATTTTATGGACAAATTGTTTATCGGATGGTCCTCGTTGAACTTTGGGTTTTGTTGGACAAATTTTGGAGATTAAGAATAGATTTTCTTTTTATAAGGGGTTATCCTTTTCTGGATTATCTGATCTTGTACTAACCTTTTTGGTTTTGGTTTTGGTTAAATCCTAAATACATGGGATGTATATAGTTCTCTTTTGGGGATTAGGTGATTCTCTAGAAGTTGATTATAGTACTCTAAATGCGAAAAAGTCTCCCTAAATACTCATCTTTTGGAAAAAAAATATGAGTTTGACAAAGGAATCTAGTAAAAGTTGAAAGTCAACATGATAAGTGATTATGCTTCCTTATGAATAAATTCCTCAATAAAAAGTAACTTAATACAAAAATGTTGTGTATTAACTTTTCCTACTGGGGAACCCAACACCGTTTAACCCATCACAAGTTTGTGATTTTCTTATTGTTAACTTTCTCCTAAACACGTTTTCTATCACTATCCATCAGAACATGACCCTATGTTTTCTCCTCCTTGTCCATATTTTCATACTTAGAATCCTAGTATAGGTAAACTTGGGTGACCTCTGTGCTTATCTTTCTTTATTTTAAAGTGATTGTTTTACCGACTCTTGTTCCGATGTGGGACGTTCAAGGATGTTTCCAAGCGCAATTTTAAAATTGCGAGGACGCAATTCCCAAAAGGGGGGAAGGATGTAACACCCCAGGTAAATAAAGAATATGACATTTTCAAAGTTATCCATATTTCTGAATAAAATATTAATATGACTTTAAAGGGGACGCTATGCTCGATGGCGTACCCAACACGCAACAACGAGTTTCTTGGGAATCTTACGTTGCACTCTAATAATAAAATAATATTATTTTAAATGGTAGTTAACTTGTTGCCGTTGTAATGGCGGGAATGGATAGAAATAACTAAAATATGATTATATATGTTCTTAAATTTTTTTACATTTATACAATAAAAGATAAAGGCTTAAAATACGGAAAGAATTCAATTTTAGGCGTATATGCCCTAGTTTTCACTAAAGGTTCAATTATCACCTTTTGATGGAGAACCGTCATTAAATATAGTTTTTTTCACTCTTAAAAATTATTTTGGACCAAATAAAACTCTTATTAAGAATCGGGACATCAAAATTTACTTTGTGTAAATTTTTGGTATCTTTCCGATAAAGTTCATTTTTTTAATGAATAGTGTAAAATGTTGTATTTTAATTCAAAACCACTTTTTAATCTAATTTATTTATATGATTAGATTATATTTTGAATTTGTTTTAAAGTGAAATTAGAAAATATTTTTACCATTAAATCCAATAGTGGTCGTTGGAATCAATTTCACTTTGAAATCAGACTTAAACTAGTGCCAATCTTTTGATACTCATTGTTTCATAAAACACGCTATTTGTCATGACAGCGGGAATTAATTATTAAATTAATTAATATGACTTATATGTTTTGAATTTTTTAAAATGGACTTAATTTTTGAATTCAGAATATCAAATATATCTTAGGGTGAATTTTTGGGATTTTTCTGAAAAACTTCAATTTTTGATGAATAGTGAAACCACTAAGTGGTACTTATAAAAACTGATTTTCCGTTTAAATAAAATTTTGCCATCATTGTGTTTTGATTTTCAAAAATCCGACATACATGGTTGTCATTAAGAAGTAAAATGTGGTTCAATGAGATTAAAATAATTTTTTGGTGAATAGTAACTTATTATGTTTTTAATCGCGATTAGAGGTAATTAGTGTAGTTTAAGGTAAAAATGATATTATAAGAATGTGAAAACACCATGACACTTGTCCTACACCTATTGGTTGTATCATGGCCGACCAAGAAAAGCCATGGGTCAACTTGGGGACCCCATGGATCCACTTTGGTTGGGAAATGACATAAATAACTTTTTATTTAATGTAAAAGTAAAATTGACACAAACATGATATGTTTTACTAAACCAATTTTTATGTGGGGTTATACAAGTCATATTTTTTATTATAAATATTAATTGGAAAGATAAAAAGATTTTATACATCATAGTATTTTTTTATAATTTTTACACATTAAATAAATTAAATTATTTATGACATAATAATGATGGAGCGATGACATCGTTATTTGACGATTTAAATAAAATGGAAAGATAATGTAAAATCTATGAACTACACATGTCCAAAACTTATTGGATGAGTGGATTTCGAATCCCTATCACCTTATCCACGAATTTTATCAATTTGGGACCTTTTGAAACCGAAACACATTTCCAAATAAAGTAATATTTCTTTACTTTCCAAAAGTGCCCCTCCTCTCCTCTTAAAAAAGGCCCCCACCTCTACCTCATTTAACACACTCCTCAAGCCTTTGGCTCGGCCAACCCCTGCCCATTTACTCTCTCCACATCCCTATCCTCATCCTAGAGGATTACCTTTGGTAAGAATCCTTTCAAAGGAAGCCTTTAGGCTCAAATCAAAAGGAGTTACACTTTTAAAGGTAATTCATTCTCTCATGTTCATTTGTTTTATTTTGCTTCTCCAACCCCCTAAACTCTTTTTATTTACTTCTTTTGTAACAACACCAGTATCTTAAATATACTAGGATGTTGTTATAGGATTTATTCGAGCTACACTCTCACACAACTACATCAAATGGTTAAAGAACATACGGTTTCTGTGGATGGTGAAATTCTGCCTCACGAAACGATGATTGTTCATTACTCATTTAACACCTTCAAAGGTGGCCATTATGATGTCACTATTTTTATATATGATATATAATATGTTTATGTTTTATTTATGCTTCTTTATTTTTTATTTTTGTCTTACCTTTATGGCTTCCATTATGGGTATACGCGATATCTTCATTTAAGGATGTGCGGACTACCGCCCCCTCAAAGTGATTTGATTCGTTAAAAACCATATGTGGGATGTATAAAGGATGGAAATATGATATTATACTGGAATTATAATATACCTTTATATCATTATTATTCCATTCTATAAAATACGAAATAGAAATGAAAGTAGCGTTCATGCGTACGTACGGCTTACCGTCTCCATGAACGGTGCATTTCATTTCTTACCTCTAAATGATTATGTAATGTTATAAATGAATGCATGTACTGGATATATATGACATATATGATATCTACATAATGAATAAAATTCTGGATATAATAAACATTTGGCCACACGAACAACATGTAATTTTAAGAAGTCCACTTTCGACTTAAGAACCAAATATCGGCAAAACAAATATTATTAACTTAAATGATTACATAATGTTTATGACATGGTAATAAGTGGTATAAAAGTAATAATGAACTTGAAAAAGGTTCTTAAGGAATTATAAATTAACTCAAGTTTATTGTTCAGGAGATTAAAGAACGATCGAGTCAAGTCGGACCCGAGGTAAGGGATCCTACTCCTCTCTTTCTTTTTAAGTATACACTTTTATGTCATTCCTTTTAAAGCTCCTATTTCTTGTTATTGGGATGATCTTTTATATTACACTTACTGTAATTTTTATGTTCATGTGATGAGAGACCCTATTCTCTCTCATCAATCCATTTTGGAAGTTTTATGTGGCGCCGTTAGGCTGCTGAGTTTTCGTAAGGGATTTTTCGTCTCACTTTTATTCCCGTGAGATTTATGCTACATTTGCCACAAATTCCATTGAGTGTTGTATGTAATACCCATTATTATACTCTTTTTGTAATATACATTCGTTTATGAGTATTTACATCAATGACCTATTGTCTTTCTTTCAAGGGGTGTATGTTTTGAAAGATACCCAAGTCGGTAAGGGAACCTTTCACCCTCCTCTTTTTTAAAAGACTTCTTTTATTGGGTCTTTTAATTTACATATTTTTATGTTGGGATATGTTCTCATACATCCTTATTGATGTAAATTTTATGTCCAAGTGATGAGATGCACTTTTTATCTCTCATCAACTCATTTTGATGTGATGCCGTTAGGCTGTCAAGGGAACTTTTTAACCCAATTTCGATTTCTTTGGGTTCAACTTGTAGTCATTGAATATGTCATCCATTGAATATGTGTGATTGAAATTTTATTGTTTTACACTTAATATCCACTTATATTGGGTCTATATATATTTGTCACCCATGTTTTTGAGATTTATTTGTCCTTAATTTAAGGATACCTTCTTTATAAGGGATTTCATCACATTTGACATTTCTATTGAGGGTTCATTGTTGTTATGCACCAATTCACTCTTATATGGTGTATATACTGTCCTTTGGAGTATTACTTCATGAATCCTTTTATTCTAATGATATTATAAAGTTCTGACTAAATGTTATTCCTCGATTATTGTATTCAAGTGTCTCTAATTTTGGTAAAACCCCTTTAACCAAAATATCGTTTTAAATGTTTTAATTATTTGTTCTTATTAATATCCATGTTTTCAAAATGGTTTTAAGGATTTATTTATATGGATATTAATGTTTTAAAATGTTAAAAGCTTCAAGGTGGTATGGGACACTTTGATTCAAAAATCTCTTTATTAAATGTTTTAAATGGTTTTGGAAATGGTTTCTTTTTGAATGGATTCATTATTTCAATATCATAAAATGTTAAATTGTGATTGAAATGTGGAAATGTTATATTTCCTTTATTCATGTTTTATGTGATACGATTATGTTATGGTTCTTGGGCATTGTTATGAAGAATGGGTGGTTCCGTGATAAACTAAGGGCGGGTGAGCCCGATATAGCTCTTCAATGCATTGGGTAACGCGAAGGAGTGAAACATTAAGGTTTCTCCGAAGAGATTTAGGGAATATACTGTGATGGGTATTCCAAACGTAACCAAGAGGGTTACTCCCTACGTAAGAATGTTATGAATGCCTCAAGTTACCTTTATGTCTTATGTTTTCTATGATTTATTCATGGTTTGATGAGGTATGTTAAAGTGCCTATGTTTTATGGGTAAAGTATGATTTCATTCTCATGTATATATGAACTCATGTTTCCTTTCCATATTTTTTGTAACCCTTACTGATCTTTTTATGCTCATCCCAAGTTTTTGAAATGTTTTTCACAGGTCAAGGGAAAGGTACATGATGTGATGATAGTGTCAAGGATGTGTCAAGAAAGAATCCGTGTTATATTTTAAATATGTTTCCGTGATGGGAAGAATGAATATTGTCTTTTATGTAACCACTTTGTTTAAATGTGAAATGTAATGCAGGTTTCATGATCTAATTCTCTAAAACTCTAAACCTGAAAAGATCCTCAATGTGTAATCTTGTAATAACTCAAGATTAAGTAAGGTTTAAGGCTGGGGCCTTAAAAATGTTATCAATATGTCAAAAATTGGATTTTGGACAAGTTTTCAAGTCATTTTGGGCCTTACGAATATGGTTTAGTCCCTTATTATGCATAATTTTACCTTAATTGTTGTAATTAATTTTAATCACATTCTTCGATAATTTTTTTCAAAAAATATGTTAATCTTATTAAAAAATTTAAATTATTATTATTATAAATATTGACTCAATTTTACCAAATTAAAATCATAGAAGTGGTGGAAATTAATTTAAAATTAATCCTACATTTGGGTCGGCGATACCGGTTTTTAAATAAAAATGATTAAAATATTGTAATGTTTTTATATCCAATTTCAATGTGAATTTGTTTCTAATTGCCTGCATTCTATTGTTTTATAAAAATATATGAAATTTAGAATTTTAAACCCAATTAAAATATAATTTATCCTTATAAATAAATTTGATGAAAAAGATGTTTTCGGTTAGAATCCGGTATTTTTCTGTATTCATGAAAAAATGAATATTCTCAGAAAAATACCAAAACATTCAACCTAAGATAACGTTGACATTCAGAATTAAATTTTTTAATTTATTTTTTCAATTTAAATTTATAAATATTTCTAAAATTAAATTTTATTATTAAAATTATTTCATTCACGAGAACAATATTTGTAAAAATAAAAGGACTTTACCAAAAATCATGTCTTTCAGTATAAATGTGATTTATTTATATAAAACATTCATAAAATTATATAAAAAGTGTTTATTACTGTTAATATTACTATAATTAATGTATAATTTATAATTATCTCATTTAAATAATTATAATAATTAAATTATGTTTCATTGAAACATTGGTGTAGTGTGTAACAAATGTGAAGTCAATGTAGCATGTAACTTACACTAAGTCAATGTACTATATATTGTACACCAAGTTTGTGTTATGTAATATACATCAAGTCAGTTTTGTGTTAATGGAATGTTTGACTTACTACTTTACAAGACATAAATAAATATTTAATTTATTCAAAAAATGGTCATAAAAACTTGTGGTGTTACATTTTACCCCACTTAAAATGAATTAAACATTGAAATTCATCACTCTGGTTAAAAATGAGGATACTTATGCTTAATAATAAGTTTACTTTTCCACATAGATTTCTTTAACTACTCATTTATCCACGAAACATTACCAGGTCAGTGGCCTTATTTCATAGAACCTTCTCAATATGATCAAGAATTTCAACATGTTTCTCCTCGTAAGAATAATCCTTGTCTAGTATTATGACCTCTTAATTTAGTAATTTTGAAGGGTCGGTTATGTAATTACATAGGATATATACATGTAACACATCATTGACTTTATGAAGATTTAGAATAAGTGGCAAGTGATTGGAAATAATCCTGACATGATCAAGAATCTGCAAGGGACCAATATAACTAGGTCTAAATTTCTATTTCTTCCTGAATCTCATAACTTTATTCGAGGGTAAAAATCATAGAAACAAATTTTCCCAAACATTAAATTATTTATAACCCCAATTGTTATCTGAAAAACATTTATTTTAACTTTGAGATGATATATATGTTTCTAAATGGTTCTAATCTTCATGACCATTTCTTCAGAAATCTCATGTCCTAATAGTTTTCTGTCTCTAACTTCATCCTAGAATGTTGGAGCTATACATTTCTTCTATAAAGGTATTCATACAGTGCCATGTGAATGCTTGAGTGAAAGCTATTTTTATATGAAAACTCCATTAGAGGATGATTTTGATCCAAAGAATTATTGAAATCCTGAGAATAAGATCGAAATATATACTATAGGGTTTGAATTGTCCTTTCATACTAACCATCTATCTGAGGATGATAAGAAGTTTAAAAACTCAATTTTTTATCACATTATTTCTGAATTATTTACCAAAACATTGAGGTTATTCTCAAATCTTGATCTGATACAACTGGGTGTTGTACTCCACACAACCTTACCACTTCCTTAAGGTATATCCTGGAAATCAGATCCATAGAAAACTCTTCTCTGATAGTGATTAAGTGTGCTAACTTAGTAAGGCAATTTACAACCACCCATATAGAATTAAACCCATTAGAGTTTTTCATTTTTCTTATGACAAAATCCATAGTTATGTTATCCCATATCCATTATTATATGGGTAATAGATGAAACATCCCTTTTTCCTTTCAACTTTCATCCATAACATCTGTGAATACCTTGAACTGAAAAATAAACTCAATGATATCACTTTTCATGTCTTCCCACCAAAAGTATTCTTTCAAGTCTCTATACATCTACGTACTTCCATGATAAATAGAGAGTGAAGAAGTAATAGATTCCTCTAACAGCTCCATCTTCAAATCTAGTATAGAAGGAACAAATGCACAGTTATTAAACCTTATCATTCTATCCTGATCAATTTTAAATTCATGAACATTCCAAACATTATTTTTTAACTCTTGATCTTCCTTATGTGCCTACTTAATCATCACTTTGATAGAATGTTGGTCATTCATTTAATAAAGATAATATTTTTACCATTACTTCAAGATTCCTAAATCCATCATTTGAAAATTCAAAATATTAGATCTTTATTTATCCTCATCATGTATAAGAAATCATGATCCTTCTTACTTAAAGTTTCAACCACCTTGTTGTCTTTCCTAGGGCTGTAGAGTATTGAGCAGTCATAATCCTTTACCGACACTAACCATATTATCTAATGCATTTTCAACTTCTTCTATATGAATATATATTATATACATTTATAATTAGTATATATATCACCCTTATCTTCATAAATGTTGTTATGCCGTGTATTTAGTGCCAAAAAGTACCACTGCTAAATCAAAATCATGAGTTGAGTAACATTACTCATGAATCTCCAAATACCATGCTAAAAAAATATCTAACTAAGTTATTCATCATCATAACACATCCCAAATCCTTATTGTATGTATCACTAATTAATACTAACCCTTCTCCAATAAAGGTTAATGTAAGAATAGGTTCACTGGCTAAGTTTATCTTTAGTTCCTTGATATTTTCTTCACATTAATCTATCTAGAGGAACTTGACACCCTTATGAGTGAACTTCTTCATAGGATTATATAGTCATGATAAATTCTTCACAAATCATTGATAATATCTGGGTAATCAAAGAAATATAGTTATCTCAATCACCATGGTTTTTCTAGGCTAGTATTCAATGGCCTCCATCATTGATGGATCTACTGATATACTATCTCTTGAGATAATGTGACCCAAAAATGAAGCATTTTCATCCCAAATTCACACATTTTAAATTTTTCATATATCTTCTCCTTTCATAGTATATTTTTAACAATTCTCAAGTGATCTTTATTCTCTTTCATTCTCTTTGAATGGAAAAAATATCATCTATTAAGAGGACCACAAACTAATCGATGTAATCTCTTATGACTCTATTCACTACATCTAGGATGAGAGTAGGGGAATTAGTAAGACCAAAAGGAATCACTATATATTCATAGTGTCCATAGCTTGTATGGAATACTGTCTTGGGTATATTATCTCTCTTGACCCTCAATTAATGATATCGAAAAGGAAGGTCAATCTTGAAAAATTATTGATCTCTAAAAAGTTGATCAAACATGTCATCAATATGTGGGAGAGGATACATATTCTTCATTGGGATATTTTTTAACTCCTAATAATCATTGTAGATCCACATTTATCCATATTTCTTTTTTCACAAAAAATAATAGGTGCACCACAGTGTGACACACTGGGTAGAATGAATCCCTTATCATGTTCTTCATGGAGTTTCTTCTTTAAATCCTACAACTCAATTGGATCCATTCTGCAAGGTATCCTATAAATTGTTGTGGAAATAGGTATAAGTTCTATTGAAAACTCAAATGCACATTTTAGAGGATGACTAAGAAACTCTTTTGGAAATAAATCCTCAAAACCCCATATAATAGGCATATCATCGATGTCGATTTCTCCCCAACCATTTGAGATAAAAACCACTTTTTTATTCAGAATTAAGAAACATTCCATGGATTTAATCTCTATAGGTAGTTCAAACTTATCATCACATGGATGGTTGATTGAAGGAAGGTTATAAATATAAAATGTAACTTACCTTCCTTGAAAATTGATGTGTTAAGTATACCGAGATAGCCAATCAATGCCTAGGATTACATCAAATTCAACCAATGAGAAAATGGCAAGATTTGTAGGAAGAAAATTCCCATAAACTTCAACTAGAGAGGAATCATAGAAATGAGATGAAATCATCATAACATTAGGGTTGTGCACTACTAATTTAATATATAATTGTTTCCATTGGAAAATTAACCGCCTTGAAAATTTATTTTGATATGAAAGAGTGGGTAGATATAAAATCAAATATAAAATTTGTAGTTCTAGAGTGTATGGTAACTATATATTTCATCATGATGTTATCACACCCCTCATCGTAAATATATATTTAATGATATTTCCACTTTTACCTTGTCTTATGTGGTCACTAACGTCGATCATCATCACCATACCTTGGGTTTGGGAAGTGGTTAACATAATACTTTTTCCCCTATCACTTGTAGAAATAAATTGTGGATGGTGTGTTTTTATTGGAACCATGGTCTTCTATGCATGTTTTGGAGTATGGTTTGTTTTTGTTTTCAATCCTCAATAAAAGTTCAGAACGTGTACTAGCAAGGGGATCATACAGTTCAAGCAGACAACAGTATTGAAGATGGCGTCGTTTCCCAGTGTTTGCCAAATTTTTGGGGTCCAAAATTTGGAAGTTGGTGACCATCGCGAAAATAGGATTTCCATGAAGAGAATAATTAAATATGGAAATGGCATGAATTTCACGAAGAGTGTATTAATGGTTTGGAATTCTCGAAGACCAGATTTATGGAGGTGGTGATTCCTCGCGATTACGTCAAAGTTTCACGAACGGCAGAGGATGAAGAGCATCGCGGTGATGAAGAGCATTGCGAGGGAGATTCCCAGCGAAGGCGTGAAGGAAATGGAAGAACACTCCACGATTATGATGAGCTTTTCAAATTTAAAATTTCCACAGTGCTTCATGATTTTGAGAGAATTTTGGCGGGAACTTCAGAGCTTCGCGATTTGAGCTGACATGGCGCTGACTTCGCGTGGAAGGATCGAGGGTCGGTGGAATCGCCTATAAATATTGGTCGACCCCGTCGAGAGAAATAGAGAGTGCTCTCAACGTAAATCCTTTGCTCTCAGTTCTCAAAGGTCACTCGCGAAGGCAGTGTTCTTCACGAAAGAGGAGATTCGCGATGGCTATTCTAGCTCCGCGAAAGTCGTGTGCCCCGCGTTGGCTCGGTGAGCTTCGCAAAGAGGCTGGAGCTCCGCGACAGCCAAGCATTGAGAAGTCTTGTGCATCGTGAGAGTGCTTCATGATTGAGCTTCGTGTAAAGGCAGGGACTACACGAAGGCTTGTTTGAGCTTTTCAAAATTGGGAGCCTTACGAAGTAGGGTACTTTTCGAAGGTCCTTTCCAAAGGTTGTTTGCCCAGTGGACAAGGGAAAACGAGGTATTCATCAGTGGATGAAATTTGGACTTTAACAGAGCATCAACTTAGGAATCTGATGCAAGAAAAGTCTCATGCTGAACAGGAGACAAATATATTCATTTCTATCTATTGAAGAGACCTTCACATCTATAAACTGAGTGGGACTTCACCAACGGCAGTGAGCCAGGGGGAGTGAACGGGAGTGACCCGAGGGACGCAGTGAGCTATCCAGGAATAATTGTAAAGGCAGTGAGCCTGGGACAGAGTGACTATTCCCAAACCATTTTAATCCAAATCTAGTGAAGATTAGTAGAATTAGGCATGACCGGAAACTTGTCTGCGTATTCTCCTTGGACGTAGACCTTAGTGGTGAACCAAGTAAAAATTGATGTGTCTTCTCCTTTGCATGCGAATATTTGATTGTTGATCATATCCATCATACAGGTTCATCTAGTTCCTACCAACCTGGGAACAAGATCCTTTATTTTAAAAGAAAAAGTTGACACCCTGATTCACCCCTCCCCTCTCAGGGTGTCCCGGGGTCCTACAAGTGGAATCAGAGGGTAAAGGTTGTTGGCGTTGAATTTGTCCTTTGTCGCCATGGAGAATACAATAAATGTTTGGGGAGTCCCTCTCTTTGATGGAAGTAATTTTCAGATCTGGAATAACAGGATGAGATCTCATCTAAGATCTCTTGGAATGGATGTTCTGTTTTCCACTGTTCAAGGAATACAAGCCACTGATTCAACAGGCCTGTATATGACTGACACAGATAGGAAAATTCTTGATGCAGATGCTAAAGCACAAAATACACTCACCAAATCACTTTCTGATCAGATCTATCTAAAGGTGATGAGTTGCGCTTCATCAAATTCTATGTGGGATAAACTTGAAAACATTTATGAAGGAGATAACAAGTTAAAGGAGGAAAAATGTCAGGTTTTACACAATAGGTTTGATGATCTAAAGATGCCTCCTAATGAGAATGAAGGTTCATTTTTCAATAGAATTACTGAAGTAGTGGGCGGAATTCAAGTTCTTGGAGAAGAAATCAAAGAAAATGATATCATAAAGAAAATCCTGAGATGACTTCCTCCCATGTACAATGCAAAGGTGTTAGCCCTTGAAGAAAGAGATCTATCTAAACTATCTCTGGATGATTTGTTAAGTAGTTTAGTGGCATATGAGATGAGAGTAAAACCCGAAGATTCCATGACTCGCGTGAGCAAGGAAATGTCATTCAAAACCATGTACAATCTGAAGATTTCAGAAGACAGTGGTTCTGAACATGACGAGGAAAAATAAATTCTTTCTCTCATCACCATGAATCTAAAAAATGGAAAAGGTAAATTTAGAGGTAAGATACCACTTGCATGTTTCCGTTGTGGAAGAGATGGGCACATTGCCTCTTAGTTCCAAAGAAAGTTAGATGATGATGAGAGTGAAGATGAAGATATTTAGAATCCTCAAGAAAGCTTTTTCAAAAAGGGTGACTTCAAATCTGAAAAGAAAATCCAGAGGAAGAGTTTTTTCTGTGAAGAAGAAGATGATGATATTGAATTTTGTGAGGAAGAAGAACCAGAATTTAAAACTGGAAACCATGCATTCATGATGGCTACCACTGAAATATAAGAATCCTCAATCAATAAAGGCAGAGATAATCAGATTACTACTATTGTTAATCCAAAGACTCAAATTATGGATGCTTTATACAATCTTGAGAGTAAATGTAAGAGATGTAATAAGTGGAAGGAAATGGTGGAAGAATCATCAGAATATGTTGATGAAATTGAAGCTGAAATTGAACGTCTGGAAGAATTTGTGAAAGTTCAGTCAAAAATCCTTGAAAGCAATGATGATGTATTGGATCTAAACCTGAGAATTGAAGAGCAGGGAAAGGTCATCAATGGCCTCAAGTCCAGACTAGAAGAAAAGTCCAAGACTGTTGAGGGTTTTGAGGAGGAATTTGTTACAATTAGGAGAAAACTTGAGACTGTTATCATTTTCAAAAGAATCAAGGAAGAAAATACAGTTTAGAAGATTCTCAGATGCAGAATTACTGGAAAGAGCCAAGTGTGGTTCAGATGGGGTTGAAAAAATATTGAGTGTTCAAAGATCTGCTTGCACGGGAAAGAGTGAAATTGGCAGTGAAGCTAAGACATCAACTTCTGGAAATAATGAGAGCCAAAAGAAAGACAAAACGAAGGTTGAACATGTTGAAACATTGCCTAAAGTGGTGAAAAAGAAACCCTCAATCCAAACTAGAAGGAGAACTGACAATTATCATAAAACATTCAGAAATGACTGGCAGTTCAACTATTCACCCAAGGATGAAGGTATGAGGAGAAATTCAGGTGATAAGACATTTACTCTCATGAAGTGTCAGTTCTGTGGATATCTGGTACATACCATGTCATATTGTGAAGAGGAAAGGAGCTACTTGAATGGAGAATATCTGGGAAGTCAACAAAGGAGACTGATTTCATATCCTCCATTTTATAGAAGAAATTGCTTCTATGGTTACTATTTTAATTGTGCTAACTTTTTCAATAAAGATATGTATTGCAGGCAGCGGTACGATAGGAGAAATTCATACAACACTCAAAGACTGACCAGTTTCATCCTCCTGATGATGTTGTTCTCACAATCAGTTTTTCCCCTCTGGAAGAAGATTATGGGTATGAAGAATTAGATTATGTGGAAGAAAGTATTAAAAGGTCATCAATATCCTATTCTCAATCCAATATCTCATGGAAAGAGAGGAAAAAGATCGAGAAATCTAATCTTGCAAAAGTGTAACTCAAATCTACAAAGAGCAGCAGAACCTGGATCCTTGATAGTTGATGCTCTTCCCATATGATGGGAAATGCTGACCTTTAGAAAAATATTGAAAAGAATGTTGATAGAACAGTATGTTTTGGTAATTATGGTGCTTTTAAGATTAAATGCAGTGGGAATACTGCTCTCGCCAATGGGGAGATGAAGAAGACTGAAGATCTTTTTGTGGATGGTCTATGCCATAGTCTCCTTAGTGTAAGTTAACTCTGTGACTCAGGGCTCATAGTAACCTTTAATCAAAAAGGCTTCACTATAAAAGGAAAAATAGGGAATTCTCTTATGAAAGGTTGTAGAATAGATGGAAACTTATTTCAGGTTGACAGCAAAGTGAACTCTTTCTATTTGTCTATTGAAGAAGAAAACAATTTATGGCATCGAATACTGGGGCACATTAACCAACAAGTCATGGAAAACATATCTATTATGAAGATAGTCATGGATATTCCCATTATAAAACATGATAAGGAAAAATTCTTGTGATTCTTGTACTCTTGGGAAACTGGATTGTAGTTCATATCGGCCAAAGAAGAAAAGGGCATCGCATCTTCTTGATCTCATTCATACAGACATATGTGGCCCAATAAATATTTTTGGAACCTATGGAGAAAGGTACTTTGTCCTTTTCATTGATTATTATAGTAGAATTGCTTGTGTAATGGTGATCCACAGGAAGCGACAAGTACTTGATTGTATGAAAACTTTTCTACGGATTGCCGAGAATGATACTAGACGGACAATAAAAGTCCTGCGATCTAACAATGGAGGGGAATACCCGTCCATCGAGATTGAAAATTACTTACAAAAACATGGAATACAGCATGAGGTAGCTACTGTGAGAACTCCGCAACAAAATGGAGTTATTGAGCGCTGGAATCAATAGGTCAACAATATGGCCAGGACTATGCTGATTGAGAGTGGTATCTCTCACCATTACTGGAAGGAATTTGTTGAGGCTCCAGTGCACATTCAGAATCAAACAGGGCTTTATATGGGAGAAACGAAGACATCATACGAATTCTGGCATGGAAGGAATCCTTCATTGAAATACTTTCATGTTTTTGGAAGAAAATGTTTCATCTGGAATAAAGAAGGAAACCAAGGAAAGTTAGGTGACAATGCTGATGAAGGAATTTTTCTGGGTTATCCAATGAACAGAAAAGCTTACAAGTGTTTCAATAAACGCTTGGGGAGTATTGTGGAAAGAAATGACGTTAAGATCATTAAAGTAAAAACTCCAAATGATTCAAATAGTACCTATGCTGATGAGATAGAAGATGAGAATGAATGTGAACAAGGAATAAATACAAATACAGAAATAGAAGAAGGTGTACAAAACACATAGGGGTCACATCATGATGTTGACTCAGAAGAAGAATCTGAAGTAGAAATCTTGGATAGTGAGAATGCGACTAAACCTCACAAGAAAAATTGAAGTGCAGAAATTGATCCATATAACATAATTGGAGACAGGAATGCACCTACACAGACAAGGTGTATGAGGAATAACACACCATCTGCACTTCTGTCAGTTGTGGAGCCATCCTCATTTGAAGAAGCTACAAAGGATGAATCCTAGGTGAAAGCCATGAATGAAGAGTTAGATCAGATTGAAAAGAATTAGACATGGGATCTTGTCCACAGGCCAAAAAGTCACAATGTGATTAGAACAAAATGGATATTCAAGAACAAGTTTGATGAGCATGGAAGTGTTATCAGAAACAAGGCTTGACTTGTATGTAAAGGGTATTCTCATATTGAAGGTGTTGATTTTGAAGAGACCTTTGATCCAGTCGTTATACTGGAGTCAATCAGGCTATTCCTTGCCATGGCTCTCCAAAGAGGATATAAAGTATATCAAATGGATTTCAAGACAACATTCTTAAATGGTGTAATCGAAGAAGAGGTCTACATTGAACAACCCATGGTTTTTCTTCTTGGTGATGATGAATGAAAGGACTGCAAGCTAAAGAAAGCACTTTACGGCTTGAAATAGGCACCACAGGCATGGTACTCCAGAATGGATTCTTACCTCAAGAAGGTGGAATTAAAAATAGGAGGAGTAGATCACAATCTATATGTGAATAATTCTCCGAAAGATCAGTTCATGGTTCTAGTTTACGTCGATGACATTATATTTGGTGGAAGTAGGCAGAAATCAGTGGATGAATTTTCCAATCATATGAAATCAGAATTTGAAATGTCAATGATTGGGGAGCTCACATATTTCTTGGGTCTGCAGGTGATTCAAAGGAAAGACTACACTTTTATCTCTTAGGAAAAGTATGCCAGAGAGCTGCTGAAGAAGTTTAATATGCAAGAATCCAAACCAATTTCAACTCCGATTTCAGTTGGAACCAAACTTGGAAAGCATGAGGAAAAGACATCTATAGATCCCACCATGTACAGGAGAATCATTGGGAGCCTACTGTACCTGACAACGACACGGCCAGATATTGTCTTTACCACATTTCTTGCTGCCCGCTTTCAGAGTAGTCCAAAGGAGGAACATATGGGGGTAGTCAAAATAATCATGAGGTACATTCAAGGTACACACAACTTTGGGTTATATTTTGCTGCATGTAGGGACAGTGAATTATCAGCATTTTCTGATGCTGACTGGGCTGGTGATGTAGTAGACCGAAAGTCCACCAATGGTTGAGCTTTCTATATTGGGCAGAAATGTGTTGGCTAGTTGAGAAAGAAACAAGAAATTACTTCTCTTAGTACTGCTGAAACTGATTATATCTCTGCCACAAAGTCATTCACTCAACTACTATGGATGAAGCATCAATTAACTAATATTGGCGATGAGGTGAAGCACCCAATGGTCATTTACGGTGATAACAAGAGTGCAATTGATCTTACGAAGAATCCTGGTCAGAATTCCCGTATGACACATATTGAAATCAGGTATCACTTTATCAAAGAAAAATTTGAACAAGGGGTTATTAGAATGGATCATGTGGGAACTGATGAGCAAGTGGCTGATATCCTGACCAAGCCAATGTCCGTGGCTGTGTTTGAGAAGCATCAGTTGAACCTCGGTGTTCATCCACCTCCCAGTACATAAGGAGGTTACGCATTACCCCTCTCCCCATTTTTGATAACTGTTTTTCTCTATTTATGGCTATGATGCAGGTTTATGGGGCAGATACTATCCAGGGGGGTATGGTTTGAGCTGAACGTTGAACATATTACTGGTCTTTGGATTTATTTTCAATTGGGGAGAAAGGAATAAATTCAGGCAATTAATGCTTCTGTGATGAGAAGAATGAGAAGGAAAAAATTGGAACCCAATTCAAGCTTCCTCTATTGTTTTCTACACCGAGCATTGCTCACGTAGACTTAGAGTGCTGGCTGAGTTGATTCTTGTGTTTTTGTTTTTCACATGGATAGAGATCAATTGAATTTATTTTCTGATTTCCAACAAACCCAAAGGGGTATATTGTTGGAACCATGGTCTTCTATGCATGTTTTGGAGTATGGTTTGTGTTTTTTGTCAATCCTCAATGGAAGTTCAGAATGTGTACCAGCAAGGGGATCATACAGTTCAAGCAGACAATAGTATTGAAGATGGCGTCATTTCCCAGTGTTTGCCAAATTTTTGGGGTCCAAAATTTGGAAGTTTGTGAGCATCGCGAAAATAGGATTTCCATGAAGATCATAATTAAATATGTCAATGGCATGAATTTCACTAAGAGTGGCTTAATGGTTTGGAATTTGTGAAGACCAGATTTATGGAGGCAGTGATTCCTCGCGATTACGTCAAATCTTCGCGAACGATAGAGGATGAAGAGCATCGCGGTGACAAAGAGCTTTGCGAGGGAGCTTCACAGCGAAGGCACGGAGGAAATGAAGGAACACAACAAGATTACGACAAGCTCCGCAAATAGAAAATTGCCGTAGTGCTTCGTGATTTTGAGAGAATTTCGGTGGGAACTTCGGAGCTTCGCGATTTGAGATGACATGGCGCTGACATCACGCGGAAGGATCGAGGGTCTGTGGAATCGCCTATAAATATAGGTCGACCCCCTCGAGAGAAAGAGAGAGAGCTCTCAACATAAATTCTTTGCTCTCAGTTCGCAAAGGTCACTAGCGAAGGCAGTGTGCTTCGCGAAAGAGGAGCTTCGCGACGGCTATTCTAGGTCCGCGAAAGTCGTGCGCCCCACGTTGGCTCGGTGAGCTTCGCGAAGAGGCAGGAGCTCCTCGACAGCCAAGCATTGCGAAGTCTTGTGCATCGCGAGAGTGATTCGTGATTGAGCTTCGTGTAAAGGCAGGGACTCCAAGAAGGCTTGTTTGAGCTTTGAAAAATTAGGAGCCTTGAGAAGTAGGGTACTTCGAGAAGGCCCTTTCCAAAGGCTGTTTTCCCAATAGACAAGGTAAAAAAATGGTATTCATCAGTGGATGAAAATTTGACTTTAACAGAGAATCAACTCAGGACTCTGATGTATGAAATTATCATTCTGAACAGGAGACAAAGAACTTCATGCCTATCTATTGAAGAGACCTTCACGCCTATAAACTGAGTGGGACTTCACCAACGGTAGTGAGCCAGGGGGAGTCAACGGGAGTGACCCGAGGGACGCAGTGAGCTATCCCTGAACAATTGTACAGGCAGTGATCCTGGGAAAGAGTGACTGTGCCCGAACCATTGTAATCCACATCTAGTGAAGATTAGTGGAATTATGTCTGGAAACTTGTCGGCGTATGCTCCTTGGACGTAGCCCTTAGTGGTGAACCAAGTAAAAATTGATGTGTCTTCTCCTTTGCATGTGAATGTTTGATTGCTGATCATATCCATCATACAAGTTCATCTAGTTCCTACCAATGTGGGAACAAGATCCTTTATTTTAAAAGAAAAATTTGACACCCTGATTCACCCCTCCCCTCTCAGGGTGTCCCGGGGTGCTACAGTTTTGTGCCATATTTTCACATTCACAATGTTAGTTATATTCTTCCCATAACAACAAAAATCAAATGATCAGTGTCCTTCCCTTATACACAAAAAACATTTATTATAAACCTATATTCAATTTCTTTAATTCTTCTTCCCACAATTAGATCCTAAAGAGAATCTCATCTTCTTCTATTCAAGATTTTAGATTTTCCTTTAAACTCCATATTTCCCTTCTTGTCAAAATCCTGAAATTTATACATGACTCAAACATCTATTTCAACCTTGATTGAATATTGAATAATCTCTTCATAGCTACTAAAGTATATTATGGCCAATGCCCAAAAAATTCATGGATTTAATCCACTGAATGACTTATCAACATTAATTTTGGGTGGGATAATAATTCCTAAAGCATACCTCACAAGTCTCATGAAATTATCCTCTTATGTACCAACAAATTCATAATCCCTTTTCTTCATCTCAAGGAAATATTTATCCGTATTTGTATGAAGAATATTAGGAATATATTTATTGAAAAATATTTTCTTGAACTCATCCCAATCCATGGATTCAATATCATCTTTATATCTCATATCCTTGATTAGAGTCCACCACTGGTCTTCTTTACTTTATTACCAATTGGGCGCTAGAATTACTTTCTCTTACATTAAACCCTAGATAATAGAGAATATCAGTTTAGTATTAATGATCAATTTTTCCGAAAAAAGTGGTTCATAGAACCCTCTTAAATAAGGTGAAAGTTTCATGATAAAATAGTAAAGATAATTTTTTTCACTCCTTTACTCATTTTTATGTCCACCATGATTAATAGATTTAGAAAACTATGTGAGCATAGCAATGAGGTTTGGTATTCCAATTCCCATAGTATTCAATCGCTCAGTAGGAAAAAATTTCAATTGTCCATCACAGTCACCATTAATTTGGTTCCTTACGGTTCCAACCATTGAATAATAATAAAACTCCCAGAGTATGAAACAGTTATCATAGTGAGGAACCACATAATCATGAAAATTTACTTATAGGATTTCAAAGTCATTCCACCTTCTTTGATCTATGACACAATAGTTTTATACTAGGTTATTCATAAAAGAAATAGTTTTAAATCCTTCTTGTTGGTTTGTGAAGAGTTTTTCAATTCCATAAACATATGCCCATGGAATGACAAACCAAGTGTGCAGTAAGGCATGTTGTCATGTACTAGATTACCCTGGGTCTGGCCAGGAACATTTTATCAATTTTTTAACTATATGGTACATCTATGCTCCATCCACATCCACTTGTAGTAACTAGATATGGATTTACTTCTCGGAAACCACTAACTCTATTCGTCACCAAAATTAGAGTACATTTTCCAATACTTTTCATTATCCTTAGTCTTATCCTAAGACATTTCCTTAGGGTTATCACTATGGTTTTTGATTCCCATATTCTATAGTTTAACAAAACCTTTTCTCTGATACTAACTATATTTAACCTCAATTTTTATAAATTAACATTACTTAACTCTTGTGAAATTGATAAAACATCATACAAAAATATACCCATAGACCATGCTACCCTAGTGCCTTTGGAAACAAGGAAAACATAAACACGGGTACATAAATGATCTACATCATCTACCACTCGGTTCTTCCTAACTATAACCCTTCTTAGACACATCAAACATAATACATATCTTCATAACCAAGGGAAGGAAACATAATAAGGGGTGTGATAAAATCCATAGTAATGGTAGACAAGGGAGATATGTGTGTATAATCATGAGCATAATGGTGTTAGGAAATGATCATGAAAATAGAAGATCATTCCATGCACATCAAAGACTGTGTACATGAATCATGGCATAAAGTGTGGTGGTTAAATGGCATGAATCATAAGGATATAAAGAACATACTCCATGAAATCATAACATAATAATAAAACATGGAATTTTGGAATAAACATAAGAATATATAATATTATTTCCAAAGAATCTAGGACATTTCTTCTCGGACCACCTTCGTAGTATAGGTTCACTCCCCGCACCATCTTGATAGTTAAGGTTCACTCCCACGGCTATCTTGGAAGCATAATTTCACTCCTCATGCCATCTTGGAAGTCATGGTTCACTCCCATGGGCATATTAGTAGTCAAGGTTCATTACCAATACCATCCTAGTCTATATAATGATATATATATATATACCCAATTCATTAGAGGGAGATATCGGCACCACCCATATCATTTTGAAATCATACATAAATGTCCCACAAGATCATAAATAGTCATATCATACCATGTGAAATGAAATGGGTTTTATAAAAATGTAGTCATTTCATAACCTGAGAAAATAGATTGGTTTCGTAACAATTTCTTCATGAACATGACCAATGAAAAGAAGTGAGATTCAAAATCATATAACTCAAGAAAGAGAAATAGGTCTCATAAACATCTTTCCATCAAAACATAATCTATTTAGAGAAAGAATAAAAATGAAAACAAAGAATATTTTTGTAATAAAGGCATCATTAATACTAAGGTTTGTTATCATAGAATGTATGTAATTTAATTTATATTTTAAAAACATTTCTTGAGGAAAATATCCCTTCTTCATTGAAATATCCTTTTTAAAACACAAAAACTTTTGAAAACAGTTTTCATTGAAAATAGATTTGAAAACATATATAAGAATAATTGAAAACCAAAAAACGTTTTTAAAATCATTTTTCCTTTATATCGGGCTTCAAATATATTTTGAAGAAAAAGTGAAAATATTTTTGGAATCATGGGTTTTTAATACAATATATTTCCAACCAGAGATATAGGCAATCATATTTTACAAAAAATGAAATCTTAAGTACTAAATAGTGGGAAAATGGTACTAATACGTTGAAATATCTTGAATAATCATTTTATAATGAAACCACTATGTGTTATTGAGATATGAATCAATATATTATATCCAAGGAACCATAATCATAAACAATCTCTAAAAATGATGATATTCTCCAAATAAACTATTATAACTTTGTAACATGGGATCATACTCTCCATGTATGAAAGAGAAATCACAAAAAGTTTAAAATATAATAATATAATCTAAATTAATTATATAACCTATAAAATGGAACTATATACACATCAAATTGAAGTTTAGGTGCATAACAAAACATGAGTATCAATAAAGGAAAATTGAGACAAACCTGTTTTACAAATTTGGTAACATTTGAAACATAAACCCCATGTATGAAATACCATAGAATGAATATTTGAATAACCATAAATTTATATATATGATACATATAATAAAATAATGGTCAGTATGTAGAACACAAAAATGGAAAGATTTGAAAACAAAGCATTTATCTCAAGGGAATACAAAGTCATATGAAAACCTCTTACCTTGTGTCTTGACTCTCATCATACACATTTAAAAAAAATGTATAATAAATACAAATTTATTATAAATCATTTATAGAACCATATTATTATATCTAATACCATATGTGGTTTGATTAGGACTATAGATTACCCACTTGTAAACTATTCTATTTTAAGTATTCACTTTGAGAAATGTTTTTTTTGTTCTTCACATGAGTCTTAATTTGTTATATCTTTGATCCTTATACATATATCATGATTATAGAATTTAATCCAGGGTGTAAATATAATTTATATTCATTATATTTTTATTATAATAATCTATAGAATATATAATTATGAAATGGGATACACCGTTCATATAGAAGATACATAATATGTATGCATGAACTTGGTTTCCATTTTTATTATCGTATTGAAAGAATGAATGAAAATAACGTATGTATTTATGTGTATGTAATATAATTAATTTATAATTAAAATTTTATAAATATCATATAATTTCACAAGAAATATCCTTAATACATTCCATGTAATATGTGAACGAATCACATCGCTTTTAGGGGGTGGTAGTCCAAACTACCTCAAACAAAATTATCATATTTACACTAAATGGAATGTTAAAAGGATATGTGTTGTATATGGAATAAATTAGCTTAATGAAATAATATTTATAATAGATAACAAATATAAACAACGTGTTCATCATAATTTCCACCATGATTTGCGGTATGGAAAACTGAACAATCATTGTTTAGTGATGTGGCAGTTCTCCATACACGTAAACAGTATGTTTTTTTTCTAATAAAATGAGGTGTATGTAAGTGTAGGTTGAAACCATAGCATAAAAAAACCAAGTATGTTTATTATTCGAATTTTATTATAAAATCATGGAAAAAAGAATGTGTTGGGGCTAGTGAATTAAAATAAAGGAAAGGACATGAGAGAAGATGTGACCTCTTAATTGGTTAACTCATTTTGGTTTGTGTTGAATGGATTTCTTGAATAGATTTCATCCCAAGGTGAGTATTATAAGTGGAATATAGGGATTATGCAAAGTGTATTTGTAAGATATTTTCAAAACTTAATAGGGTTTAGTGGTGTGAAGAAGGGGGTGTAACACCCCGAGATTTTATGACATATATGATTTTTTAATTTCTTTGATGTCTTCTATTATACACTACACCAAGATTAGATTGTACTATACGCAACACCGTATTATCTTGCAGTATATGCAACACTATTCTTGGCTCATGTTACACACAATTTCATGTTCGTTTTGTGAAAATTATTTTACGCAACATTATGTATAGATTTTGTTTAATGTATAAATGAAATAAGTGTTTATTATGTTATACGAAACACCAAACAAAGCATTCACTACACACAGCCCTGACTTGGCTTGCATTACACTCAATCAAGACCTTCTTCGATAGCGTGTCTAGTACGCAATACCAAGTTTCACTAAACGAGATATTGTTATAATATTATTATGAACTAGCCGTTATGAATAGTAATACCCACTTTTTGAAATTTTATTAATTTTATCTTTCTAAATGGATTAATTTTTAGATTTGGAATATCAAAATTAGCCTAGGGTGAATTTTTTGTATTTTTCTGAAAACATTCAATTTTTTGTGAATAGTGAAAACAATGGGTTACTATTTAAAACCCGAATTTTTATTTAAATAATTATTTATTTTATTTAAATTTATTTTAGGTCAAAATTGATACATAATACCTATATAAGTTCAATTTAATTCATTGGAGTCATTTTATAATAATTTTATATATATAAAAATTTTATTGAACCTTTCACCGTCTTTTACCCACCTCCTAGAAGAATTTGAAAATTTACATAAAACGTAACTTTACCACTTCTGTGAGTGGAATTTTAAAAATCCGAGAGACATGGTTAATATCAAGGAGTAAAATGTGGTTCAATAAGATAAAAATAATTTTTGGTGAATAGTAACTTTTTACCTTTTTTACCACGGTTAAAAGTAAATAGGGTAATTATGGGTAAAATGATATTATTATTACCCTAAAACATGTCATAATTTTATTGGATAAGTTTAAATCAACCAAAAACAACCTTAGGAATAAAATATGACCATTTAGGTCCACTTGGATTAGATTAGGACATTTATTATTATTTTATTTAAAGAAGAGTTAAAATAGTTAAAATCAAAGTTTAATAACTAAAACATTTTTAATATAGAGTTATACATAAGATAAATTCGACTATAAATATTAATTATACATATAAAAAGATTTAATACATAATGTTATTTTATTTATAATTTTTAGACATTAAATTATTTAATTTATTTATGACACAATGATGATGCAGTAATTACCTTATTAATGAAATATTAACATAATTGATGTTATAAATACCCAAATAAATGTAATTTGAGAATTTTTATAAAATAAAAAAAATTATAGGATAATATTACATGTTATTATTTATTAAATTAACTTTTTTATAACTAATAATGTTATTATAATTTTCACAAAAATCAATTACCAAATAGGGTCAAAATTGACATAAAATAGTTTTTTAAAAAATATATTATATTATTAATTGTTATTATATTCCAAAAAATATAAGGATCACGCAAATGACTTATATAAGGTTATATATATTAATAATTAACCACTTGGGGTTCTTTTTGCTTGTTATAGTAAGTTTATTAACCATATAGTGTAAGAAAACAAGAAGACACGGTAAAAGTCAAATTATTTAACTTAGAGTTAAATTTAAATGATAAGGTACCAATAGTAACCTAAACTTGTCTAAAACCTAATTGTTGAGAGTATTTCGACCCATACCCACTTTATCTTCGAAATAAATCAATTTGGAGCTATTATAAGCCTAATATGACTTAATTATAAAATAATATTTTAAGTTTTTCCTAAAGTGCCCCTCCCCTCCTTATAAAAAGGGCACCCCTTCCCTCTTCTCTTCACACCCTTTTGAGCCTTGAATCTCATCCAAACCCGGAAAATTCCACTTCAAAACCTATCTAGTTATATCATAGAGGTTCTCTTATTCCCAAAGGTACAACTCTAGTTCCCTAAGAAGAAGTTTAAAGGAGGTGCGTCGAGGAAGAGGTAATCTCTTCTACCGACTCTTTCAAGTTTCTTTCTTCTTCTACTTCCTCTTCTTTAGTTGTTTAATTATAAAGTAATAACATCAGTATTACTTATATACTTACATGTTATTATAAATATTAAATAACCCTATTTCACCTTTTATCCATCCTACAGAAAACGAAATCACCGCGCGTGCGTACGTACGAAATAATGTCTCCACACTGTGGTGTAATCAGATTTTCCACCACCACCTTACTTGGATGGGTATAATGGTGTAAAGAATAACTATAAATGATTATTATAACATAAAACGTATTCTATGATATTATATCATCCACTCTAATTCCATTCAATAAATAGGGGAATGATATCATCGCTCGTGCATATGTACAGATTACCATCTCCACGACGCGATGAGATTCATTCTCCATGTTAACCAATCAAGAATGATTATATAGTATATATAATGAATAATAATGAAATATATGACATAATAAAGATATTGTATTTATGTATATATATATATATATTTCATCTACTTACTTCTATTCAAGTCAATAAGGAAAGGAAAACAGCGTTCATGCGTACGTACGGTCTACCGTCTCCGTGAACAGTGTATTTAATTTCATTAATCTATCTATTATATACATATATACTGAATATATATGATATATAAATCATGATTTACATTCTAGAAGTAAATAAATTGTGATATAATTAATAATAATATAAATAACAACAAGTCCAAACACATATGATAAATAAAACGATTTTACCCAAAATGTTGCTTTAACATGAAATTTACAAAAGAACGGGTAATATAAAGTCATAACTGAACCATATATGATATCATAAAAATTAATATGATTATATAATAATTAAATTGAATTATTTAAATCATTATATAGGAGGTTCAAATACTTATGAAGCATATCAGACCTAAGGTAAGGGATAACTTTTCCAATCTCATTTTTATCTGAGATTGTTTATTCGTAAGTATGTACTAGGGTTATATTTATCATCCATGTCCCTATTTTCTAAAAAATTATTTCATGTATGTTTAAAGTCCTTTTTACCCATTTTTTTTACTTTTACTACATGGTATGTAAGGAATCATTCTTTTTTTTATCATACGAGGTACTTTTTGACTTTTCCGACAAAAGTAAGAGAATAATGTTTTTTTAACTTATACGACATGAAAGGATTTTTACTGTTTTATAACGCCTTATTTTCATGAATATTACTCTACAATATTTCATGAATATTTTCAAAAAAATCCTTTTCTTTTAAAATTGCATGGTATTTTGTGAAAAGAAAATTATTTTGAAGAAGAAAGGATATTTTCCTCAAAAATTCATTTCAAGTGTTTTATCAAAACCATTTTCCATCTAAGGTGACATTATTTCATATGTGTATGTTTCAAATATAATATATCAATGATTTACATGGTTTCACTTTTCTTATGATGAAATGATATCCATTTGTTTTATCTGGATTATGTTATGATGGGATGATGTTTATGAAACCCATTTTATTCTTTGGGTTATGATAAATGATTTATGTTTATGTTGTGGCACATGTAAGAATGATTTCATTATGAGATGGGTGGGACCTATATCTCCCTCAAATGCATTGGGTAATGATTTTTATCTCATGATATAGACATGGCTGGAATGGTAAGTTAATCTGGTTCAGTGTTACAGGACTGAAACGAGGTGTGAGCTCAATTCAGAACGGGACTTTGTCCACTAAGATGGTCTTGGCAGCAATGCCTTGGCTACTATAGAAATCATATCATGTGTTTAATGGTTTTCCACAATTAAATTTTCTATTCCCATGCTATTTCATCATGATTTATGTTTCTTTATAATCTATTCCTTACGTACTTCTAAGATTTATTTCACAACTCAAGATTTTGATGTTCAAACTTTCTGTTCATGTTTTGAAGTTCAAATGTATATGGTTTGTTTTATTCTATCCATGCTTACCCTTACTGAGAATTTGAGCTCACAATTTATATGTTTTATTTTTCCCATGATATAGAGAAAGTTTTTACGTAAGAAAAAAAATGAAGATCTTTATGAGAGATGTTGAAAATCTTTCACCAACATTAGAAGATTATGTTCCATGTTTCCAATGACACTAAACTATTACTATAACAACACGAGATTTTATAAGATATATTATTTTTAATTTCTTTCATATCTTCTGTTGTACGCTACACCAAGATTATCTTGCGCTATACGCAACACCATATTAGCTTGCAGTATACGCAAAACTAATCTTGGATCGTGTTACACACAATTTCAAGTCTGTTTGATAGTAGTTATTCTACACAACATTGAGTGTGTGTGTATATATATATATATATATTCAATGTATAAATGAAATATGGTTGGATTTTGTTATACTCAAAAACAAAGGAGTCTCGCACTACACGCAACCCTGACTTGGCTTGCATTATACACAATCGCGACCTTCTTCGATAACATGTGTTAGACCCAATACCGGGTTTCACTAAACAACGATATATTGTTATAATGTTATTACAAACTACCTATTATGAATAGTATTATCTAAATATTTAATTTTATAACATTATTATTCATATTACACATTTTCTAGAACATGGTATGAGACCAGAATAAATTTTTTTCGGGTAAAATAAGTATTTTTCAAAAAATGCAGTTTTGCCGCCTTCTGATGGCACACCCATTTTAAATATAATTTTTTAAAAGTTTATAAGTTAAATTTTACAAAATAAACTTCTTATTTTGAATCAGGATATAAAAATTTACATTGGATAATGTTTTGATATTTTTCTGATAACTTTCATATTTTAATGAATAGAAAAAACACGCTATATTTTAATTAAAAAAACATTTTCCATCATAATAATTTATATTGTAAAATTATAATATTGAATGGTTTTAAAGTATAAATAGAATATATTTTTACCATTTAATATAATTTATGTCATTATCATTCATTTTACATTGAATTCGTAGTTTAAATCAATTCAATCTTTTGCAATGTTTTAAACAAAAACCTGTTTTCATTCGACAACGGGATTAATTTTAATTTAATTTCTGCAACTTCTGTGTATTGAATTTGAAAAACTATATTCCATATTTGGAATCAGTGGGTCCAAATTATGTTAATAGTTTACTTTTTATTTTTGGGAATTATGAATAGTAACTGTGGTAAATTTTATTTACCATAGTTAAAGGTAAATCGGGTAATTAAGGGTAAATATAATATTATAAAATTACCCTAACACATGACCAAATTCTATTGGATGGCTAAAGGTAGACCCATATCACCTAAGTCTCATATTAGATTCATTTTATATACTTTTGACCAGGAAAATAATTTAATTATTATTAAAACTAAAGAAAGTGACAACGTGTCACTCTCTTAAATCTTATAAGTATAATAATTTTAAATTTAGTGATACACATCATAAAACTTAGAACATGAATAGTCTATAGAATTATAATAAAATTATATACATCATGATAATTTATTTAGAATTTTTAGGGATTAAATAATTGTCCTTAATGGGTATACATTAATGATGTATAAATTATTTATAAAGTGAAAATCAGTACTATAGTTGTTATTGAAATAATAATACCCATTAAAAGGACCAAAAACCTGACCAAAACATGTTGGTAGTGTATATAGACACCATAAGCATCCAATTACTTAATATATAACCGTTTGTAGTCTTATAAAAGTGATTATGACACTTATATTATTTTATTTTAAATAATGTCAAAGTTGTCACCTTCATAATTTAATAAATATAACATTTTAAAATATGGGTGTTTTAGAAGATAAATCCGACTAAATGTATTCTTATGATAGCTTCAATATTTATCTTCAACCTAGTTTTTTATTTCTTATTTTCATGCAAGAAATAAGTATATTTAATAATTATACAAAAAATGTTTTAGTAGTTATTTTATTAAGAGAAATATCAAATAAATGGTTTTACAAATAATAAAATAAATAATATATAAACTATTTAATGTGATCCACATATTTTCTAGATGAATATGGAATGTTAAGAACCTATTAATTATTTTATTTCGAATATATCACCTGTGTGGATTTTAGTTAAATTCAAATAAATGAATAGTGTCAAAATTGACACTATTGTTATTTTATAAAAATAACTTATTATTAAATTGTTTAAAAATCCCAAAAATATTTATAAATTATAAATTGAAATTTATATAGTCTAAAATGTCATAAATTATCCAATTATGGAAAATTAACAACACATAAGTTATTATTTATAACCATTTATAATTTCTAATTTTATTACCACAAATAAAATTAAATAGATTAAATAAGGATAAATCAAAATGATAAGGTTTTCAATAAGAACAAAACATGTCTAAATTTGATTCGTTGATGATATTACAACCCTATATCATCTAATATTCGAATTGAGTCATTTTTTGAGGTTTTTATGTGGTGTTCGAATTTATATTAAACTAATATTTTTGAGGATTCCAAAGGTAACCCTCTCCTCCATTATAAAAGGGCACCTCCGCCCTCCCATATTTACACAACTTTGATCCTTCAAGCTCGTCCAACCCCAGCCCATTTCCCTTCTAAACTTCCATAGAACTATTCTAGAGGTCCTGGTCTTCTTTGAAGACCAATTTTAGTGCCCTAAGAGGGGGTTTCAAAGAGGCGTGTCGAAGAAGAGGTAATATCTGTTATCGATTCTTTCAAATTTATTTCTTCTTCTACTTACTCTTCTTTAGTTGTTTCATTATTAAGTGATAACATCAGTATCACTCATATACTGATATGTTATTATAAATATGAAACAACCATATTCCACCTTCTATCCATCCTACGGAAAATGAAATCGCCGTGCGTGCGTACGTACGGAATACCGTCTCCACGCCGTGGTGTAATCTGTTTTCCACCACCACCATACTTGGATGGGTATAATGGTGTAAAGAATAAATATATGTGATTATTGTAAAGTGATATTGAATCTTAAATAATATACATACACTAAAATACAATTCCAAGATCATGGGAACGATATCATCGCTCGTGCGTACGTACGGATTACCGTCTCCACAAACGCGATAAGATTCATTCTTCATGTTAACCATTCATTAATGATTATAAAGTATATATAATGAATAATAATTAAATATATGACATAATAATTCTCTTGTATTTATGTATATATATATATATGTCATCTATTTAATTCCTTTCAATTCAATAAGGAAGCGAAAATAGTGTTCATGCGTACGTACGGCCTACCGTCTCCATGAACGGTGTATTTCATTCCATTTATCAATATACCATATATATGTATATGATGAAAATTTATTATATATAAATCATGTTTTACATTCTGAAATTAATAAAATCATGATATAAGTATCAAGAACAACAAGTCCAAACACGTATGATAAATGAAACGATTTTACCCAAAAACCTGCTTTAACATGGATTTACAAAAGAACCGGTAATATAAAGACATAAGTGAACCATATATGATATCATAACAATTAATATGATTCTGTAATAAGTCAATGACATTATTTAAATCATTATACAGGAGGTTCGGATACGTACTAAGCATATCGGACCTAAGGTAAGGGATAATTTTGCAATCTCATTTTTATCAGAGATTTCATATACGTAAGTATTTACCGGGGTTATATTTTTCATTAATGTCCATAAAAATGTTTTCATAATGTTTTTAATATTCTTCCATGTATTTTTAAATCCATTTTACCCATATTTTTCTTTTACATTATGTTATGGAAGGAATCTTTCTTTTGTTAACCGTACGATGTACTTTTTGACTTTTTCTGATAAAAGTACAAGGTGAATGTTTTTTTAACTTATAATTCATGAACGGATTTCTACGGTTTCATAAAGCCTTATTTTCATGAAGATTAATCTATAGTATTTCATTATTATTTTCAACAAAATCCTTTTCTATTAATATTGAATGGCATTTTGTGAAAATAAAATGATTTTGAAGAAGAAAGGATATTTTCCTCAAGAATTCATTTCAACTGTTTTATCAAAACCATTTTCCATCTAAGATGAAATTATTTAATATGTGTATGTTTCACATATAATTTCTCTATTATTTACATGGCTTTACTTTTATTATGATGAAATGATATCAATTTGTTTTATATGGATTATTTTATGATGTAATGATGTTTATGAAACTCATTTTATTCTTTGGGTTATGATGAATGATTTAGGTTTATGTTGTGGCACAAGTAATAATATTTAATTATGAGATGGGTGGGACCTATATCTCCCTCCAATGCATTGGGTAATGATTTATATCTCAACAGATATACATGGCTAGAATGGTAAGTTAATGTGGTTCAGTGTTACAGGACTGGAACAAGGAGTGAACTCGATTCAGAAAGGGACTTTGTCCACTAAGATGGTCTTGGAAGCAATGTCTTGGCTACTATGGAAATCATATCAACTACTTAATGGTTTGAAAAAATTACATGATTTATTCCCATGCTATTTTATAAATATTGACCTTCCATTATGATTCATGTCGTACTTACTTCCAAGATTTATGTCGTTGCTCAAGATTTTGATGTTTAATCATTATGTTCATGTTTTTAAGTTCAAATGTATATGGTTTGTTTTATTTTCTCCATGCTTACCCTTATTGATCATTTGAGATCACCCTTTATATGTTTTCTTTTTCCCATGATATAAAGAAAGATTTTAGGTAAGAAGACAAAAGGGGAAGATCTTTATGGGAGATGTTGAAGATCTTTCACCATGATTAGAACATTATATTCCAGGTTTCCAAAGACACTAAACTATTAAGATCCTTGAGTTGTGGTTTTTTTATTTATTAAGTATTCTTTAAAAGTAATGTATTGTCCATGTATGTCAAGCTTTGGGTCTCTACAGTTGGTATCAGATGAAAGGTTTAGTTAACCTTTGGAAGATAGGATTTGAAAAATTTAGTGAGATACCTAGAGATATTTCTAAGATATGTCTAGGGATGTCCCTAAGGTTTAGTATAACTATAGGTTATAGTCCTAGAGTTATGTTAACGATCATGAATAACCTAGGGTGAACCTAAGGTGTCATGGATTAAAGAATGTGTGATAAAGTAGACATCCCATAAGTGACTTTTAATGATTATGTGGTTCCTCGTTATTTTAACAATTTCTTACACTATGGTTTCTTGTTTTAGTCAATGGAGGGAATGAGAAGGAATTCAGTTAACGTTGATTCTGATGGACAACTTGGTGACTGTGATCAACAAAATTGTGTAATGCCTAGAGATAAAGATATTGTGATTATGCCGAATCAGTCATCACGATATATGATTAACAAGGTGAACTTTGGTGGTATTCGTAAGTCATCAAATAAGAATAAGATGTAATTTTATGCATGTTTGTATGGTGAGGAGCATAGAGAAAGGAAGATTGAGATTTCTAAATAAGGTAAGAGAACCTTGAAGAATACCTCAAATGGAAGGGAAGATGTTATTTGTGTAGAGAAAAGGGTCATAGAGTAACAGACTGTTATGGAGTTCAATGTCTTATTTGTGGAGAACATGGGCATTACCCAACTCAATTCCCTTACCTAAGAGGTTACTTCTAAATCAAGGAAGGACTTATTCCATGACAATCATTGAAGAGGATGGATTGAAGTGTTTATGTATTGGTATTCAAGAATAATGTTGTTGAGTTACTTTTATGGTATATTGTAATATCTATGTATTGGTACATTGTGTTTTTCCATAAGAATATGGAATCGATAACTATGAAAAGTGATTGAAATATTTTTGGAAAGCATATGATATGTGCATAATGAAATGATAAAGAGAAAATAATATGTTTGATAGTATTCATGAGCTCATGACTGATATAAGGACAAAGTTATATCATGATTTGAATTTTAGTATTTTGGTATGTGGAAAGAGTTAACTTTTGACATCATTCATGTTTCACTAAGGTTCAATGGGTATTCATTTTTCAAGATTGGAATGTGACTAACAAGATATATGAGGGATAAATGATGGTATTCACATGCTTGTTATATGACCTTTTTAGTAATCATTCTCTTTATACTATGAGTTTGGAAAAAGTATTTTAGATAAGCCTAAATATTGGAATGGATTGTGTTGGACATAAGTTAGTATTGTTTAAGGCTAGAACTATTTTCGATATTATTGATGGAATGTTATAATTATGTAGTTTTAGAAAAAGGACAACTTGTAGGATGGGTGAAAACCCGTCGCGTTGGACAAGGCTGTGGGAATCAAACCCACAACTGAAGTGCGACTGGCCTTTATCACATACCACTGGCCTACAGGAAGTCCCTGTTTTGTAGAAACTAGTTTTATTTTATTAAGCTGTATGATAGATGAGGTATAAGTTCATTTTTGGAATCGTATTTGATTAACCTCACCATAGATGGGATTATGTATATTTGATAACTTTTTCTAACCTTTTGTTTGAAACAGATGGAATGACCCATCATTCTATCACACGATCTGCTAACACTTCATGAATAAAAAATTCAACTTCATTTCTTTAAGAGATGAAGTGGAAATTTTTCAAAGCACGAACAACAGTGAGATTGTACAAAAATCATGTAAGTATTTATTCTAATTCAAAATTTTCAATTTTAGGGAAATGATATTGAAAACCAAAAATGTTGTCCTAGTGCTCTTATATCTGATGAATCAGATGGTGCCTTATATCATCACAAATTTATGGCTTTGTGATTGATGGCTTTTTCATAGCAATTTTCTCTACCACTCTTCATCAGAACTTGATGGTTAGATTTTTCTTCCATATCCATATTTTCACCTATTTTCTCCTATTATGGAAACCTAGTGATGAGTTACTTTGGGTAATATTTACATTTCATACTTTAGTTTTTAAAATTAGGTTTTAGTATTCCTTTTAACAATGTGGGATTCTATGAATAGTAAACGATTTATAACACCGATGAATTTCGAGGGCGAAATTCATTTTAAGGGGGGTAGAATGTAACAACCCAAGATTTTATAAGATGTATTCTTTTTAATTTCTTTCTTATAGTCTGTTTTACGCTACACCAAGATTATCTTGCGCTATACGCAACACTGTATTAGCTTGCAGTATACGCAACACTAATCTTGGATCGTGTTACACACAATTTCAAGTTTGTTTGATAGTAGTTATTCTACGCAACATTGAGTGTTTATATATATATATATATATATATATATATATATATATATATATATATATATTCAATGTATAAATGAAATATGGTTGTATTTTGTTATATACAACAACAAAGGATTCTCGCACTACACGCAACCCTGACTTGGCTTGCATTATACGCAATCTTGACCTTCTTCCATAGCGTGTGTTATACGCAATACCAGGTTTCACTAAACAACGATATATGGTTATAATATTTTTATAAACTATATGTTATGAATAATATTAACTAAATTTTAAATTTTATAACATTATTAATCATCATACACATTTTCTAGAACATGGTATGAGAACAAAATAACTTTTTTCAGGTAAAATAAGTATTTTTCAAAAAATACAGTTTTTCCTCCTTTTGATGGCGCACCCATTTTAAATATAATTTTTGAAAAGTTTATAAGTTAAATTTACTAAATAAACTTCTTCTTTCGAATTAGGATATAAAAATTTACATAGGATAATGTTTTTATATTTTTATTATAACTTTCATATTTTAATGAATAGTAAAAACATGCTATATTTTAATTAAATACAACTTTTTTCATCGTAATAATTTATACTATTAAATTATAATATTTAATGGTTTTAAATTATAAATAGAATATATTTTTACCATTTAATATAATTAATGTCATTAGCATTGATTTTACATTGAATTCGTAGGTTAAATCAATTCATTCTTTTGCAATGTTTTAATCAAAAACCCATTTTCATTCGACAACGGGATTAATTTTAATTTAATTTCGGCAACATCTGTGTATTGAATTTGAAAAAATGGATTACAGATTTGGAATCAGTGAGACCAAATTATGTTAATAGGCTACTTTTTATTTTTGGGAATTATAAATAGTAACTATAGTAAATTTTATTTACCATAGTTAAAGTAAATCAGGTAATTAAGGGCAAATATAATATTATAAAATTACCCTAACACATGCCAAAATTATATTTTATGGCTAAAAGGTGACCCATATCACCTAAGGGTCAGATTAGATTCATTTTATGGACTTTTGACCCTGAAAATAATTTAATTATTATTAAGACTAAAGAAAGTGGCAACATGTCACTCTCTTAAATATTATAAGTATAATAATTTTAATTTAGTGATAAACAACATAAAACTTAGAACATGAATAGTATACAGAAAGCTAATAAAATTATCTACATCATGATAATTTATTTATAATTTTTAGGGATTAAATTATTGTCATTAATGGTGATACATTAATGATGCAGAAATTATTTATCAAGTGAAAAATCAGTAATATAGTTTTTATTGAAATAATAATACCCATTAAAAGGCCAAAAAACCTGGCCACAACTATTATTAGTGTATATATACACCATTAGAATCCAATGACCTAATATATAACCGTTTTAAGTTTTATAAAAGTGATTATGACACTTATATTATTTTATTTTTAATAATGTCAAAGTTGTCACCTTCATAATTTAATAAATATAACATTTTAAACATTGGGTTTTTTAGAATATAAATCTGACTAAATGTATTATTATGAAGGATATAATATTTATCTTCATCCTGGTATTTTTTTTTAAATTTTTATGCAACAAATAAGTATATTTAATAATTATACGAAAATTTTGTAGTAATTATTTTATTAAGAGAAGTATCAAATAAATGTTTTTAAAAATAGTAAAATAAATATTATATGAACTATTTAATGTGCTCCACTAAATTTATAGATGAATATGGCATGTTAGGAACCTATTAAATATTTTATTTCGAAGATATCCTATCTTTGGATTTTATTTAAATTCAAATAAATGAATTGTGTCAAAATTGATACTATTGTTATTTTATAAAAATAAAATATTATTAAATTGTTTAAAAATCACTAAAATATTTAAAAATTATAAATTGAAATTTCTATAGTCTAAAATGTCATATATTATCCAATTATGGGAAATTAATGACACAGAAGTGATTATTTATAAACATTTAAAATTTTGAAGTTTATTACCACAAATAAACATAAATAGATTAAATAAGGATAAATCAAAATGATAAGGTTTAAAATAAGATCAAAACATGTCTAAATTTGATTGGTTTATGAGATTACAACCCTATCTCATCTAATATTCTAATTGATTCATTTTTGGTGGTTTTTATGTGGGGATGGAATTTCTATTAAACTAATATTTTTGAGGATTCCAAAGGTTCTCCTCTCCTCCCTTATAAAAGGGCACCTCCTCCCTCTCATCCTTACACACCTTTGAGCCTTCAGGCTCGACCAACCCCTGCCCATTTCCCTTATCAACTTCCCTAGAAATATTCTATAGGTCCTGACCTTCTTCAAAGACCAATTTTAGTGCCCTAAGGGTAGGTTTCAAAGAGGTTTGTCAAAGAAGAGGTAATATCTGTTACCGATTCTTTCAAATTTATTTCTTCTTCTACTTACTATTCTTTTGTTGTTTCATTATTAAGTAATAACATCAGTATCACTCATATACTGATATGTTATTATAAATATGAAACAACCCTATTCCACCTTCTATCCATCCTACGGAAAACGAAATCACCGCGTGTGTGTACATACAGAATACCGTCTCCACACCGTGGTGTAATATGTTTTCCACCACCACCTTACTTGGATGGGTATAATGGTGTAAATAATAACTATATGTGATTATATTAAAGTGATATGGATTCTGAAATAGTATACATACACTTCAATACAATTCCACGATCATGGGAATGATATCATCGCTCGTGCGTACGTACGGATTACCATCTCCACGAACGCGATAAGATTCATTCTTCATGTTAACCATTCATGAATGATTATAAAGTATATATAATGAATAATAATTAAATATATGATATAATAATTCTACTGGATTTATGTATATATATATATGTATTTCATCTATTTAATTCCATTCAATTCAATAAAAATGCGAAAAAAGTGTTCATGCCTACGTACGACCTACCGTCTCCATGAACGGTGTAGTTCATTCCATTTATAAATCTATCATATATATGTATATGATGAATATTTATTATATATAAATAATTTTTTAAATTCTTAAATTAAGGAAATCATGATATAAGTATCAAGAACAACAAGTCGAAACACGTATGATAAATGAAACGATTTTACCCAAAACCCTCCTTTAACATGGATTTACAAAAGAACGGGTAATATAAAGTCATAAGTGAACCATATATGATATCATAACAATTAATATGATTCTTTAATAAGTCAATGAAATTATTTAAATCATTATAAATGAGTTTCGGATATGTATGAATCATATCGGACCTAAGGTAAGGGATAATTTTTCTATCTCATTTTTATCTGAGATTGTTTATACGTAAGTATTTACTGGGGTTATAGTTTTCATCCATGTCCATAAAAATGTGTTAATAAAGTGTTTAATATTCTTCCATGTATATTTAAAGCTATTTTTACCCATAATTGAATTTTACATTGTGTTATGGAAGGAATCTTTCTTTTGTTTACTGTACGATGAACTTTTTGACTTTTCTGTTAAAAGTACGAGGTGAATGTTTTTTAACTTATACGGAACGAACGGATTTGTACGGTTTCATAAAGCCTTATTTTCATGAATAATTATATACAATATTTCATGATTATTTTCAAAAAAATCCTTTTCTTTTAAAATTGAATGGCATTTCGTGAAAATAAAATTATTTTGAAGAAGAAATGATATTTTCCTCAAGAATTCATTTCGAGTGTTTTATCAAAACCATTTTCCATATAAGATGACATTATTTAATATGTGTATGTTTCAAGTATAATGTCTCTATTATTTACATGGTTTCACTTTTCTTATGTTTAAATGATATCCATTTGTTTTATGTGGATTATGTTATGATGGAATGATGTTTATGAAACCCATTTTATTCATTGGGTTATGATGAATGATTTATGTTTATGTTGTGGAACAAGTAAAAATGATTTCATTATGAGATGGGTGGGACCTATATCTCCCTCCAATGCATTGGGTAAAGATTTATATCTCATGAGATACTCATGGCTGGAATGGTAAGATAATCCGGTTCAGTGTTACAGGACTGGAACAAGGAGTGAGCTCTATTCAGAAAGGGAATTTGTCCACTAAGATGGTCTTGGCACAAATGACTTGGCTACTATAGAAATCATATCAACTGCTTCATGGTTATCCAAAATTACATGATTCATTCCCATGCTATTTTATAAAGATTTATGTTCCATTGTTATACATGCCTTACTTACTTCCACAATTTATGTCGTTGCTCAAGATTTTGATGTTTAAACATTATGTTCTTGTTTTTAAGTTCAAATGTATATGGTTTGTTTTATTTTCTCCATGCTTACCCTTACTGAGCATTTAAGATCACCCTTTATATGTTTTCTTTTCCCAAGATATAAATAATGCTTTTAGGTAAGAAAACAAAAGGGGAAGATCTTTATGGGAGATGTTTAAGATCTTTCACCATGATTAGAAGATTATGTTCCAAGTTTCCAAAGACACTAAACTATTACGATCCTTGAGTTTTGGTTTTTGCTATGTATTAAGTATTCTGAAAAAGTAATTTATTTTCAATGTATGTCAAGATTTGGGTCTCTACAGTTGGTATCAGAGGAATGGTTTAGTTAAAATTTGGAAACTAGGATGCGAAATCTTTAGTGAGATCCTTGGAGATATTTCTACGGTATGTCTAGGGATGTCCCTATGGTTTAGTATAACTATAGGTTATAGTCCTATAGTTATGTTGATGATCATGAATAACCTAGGCTGAACCTAAGGTGTCACGGATTAAATAATGTGTGATAAGTTAGACATCCCATAAGTGAATTTTAATGATTATGTGGTTCCTCGTTATTTTAACTATTTCTTACACTATGGTTTCTGGTTTTAGTCAATGGAGGGAATGAGAAGGAATTCTGTTAACGTTGATTCTGATGGAAAAATTGGTGACTGTGATCAACAAAATTGTATAATTCCTAGAGATACAGATATTATGATTATGCCGAATCAGTCATCATGATATATGATTAACAAGGTGAACTTTGGTGGTATTCCTAAGTCATCAAATAAGAAGAAGATGGAATTTTATGCATGTTCGCATGGTGAGGAGCATAAATAAAGGAAGATTGAGATTTCTAAAGAAGGTAAGAAGAACCTTGAGGAATACCTCAAATGGAGGGGAAGATGTTATCTGTGTGGAGAAAAGGGTCATAGAGTGATAGACTGTTATGGAGTTCAATGTCTTATTTGTGGAGAACATAGGCATTACCCAACTCAATGCTCGGACCAAAGAGGTTACTTATAAATCAAGGAAGGGCTTATTCCATGAAAATCCTTGAAGAGGATGGATTGAAGTGTTTATGTATTGATATTCAAGAATAATTTTGTTGAGGTACTTTATGGTATATTGGAATATCTATGTATTGGTCCATTTTGGTTTTCCATAAGAATATGGAATCGGTAACCATGAAAAGTGATTGAACTATTTTTGGAAAGGAGATGATATGTGCCTAATGAAAGGATAAAGAGAAAATAATATGTTTGATAGTATTCATGATCTCATGATTGATATAAGGACCAAGTTATATCATGATTTGAATTTTGGTATTTTGGTATGTGGAAAGAGTTAACTTTTGACAGCATTCAAGTTTTCAATAAGGTTCAATGGGTATTCATTTTTCAGGATTGGAATGTGACTAACAAGATATATGAGGGATAAATGATGGTATTCACGTGCTTGTTATATGACCTTTTTAGCAATCGTTCTCTTTATACTATGATTTTGGAAAGAAGTATTTTGGATAAGCCTAAATATTGGAATGGATTGTGTTAGACATAAGTTAGTATTGTTTAAGGATAGAACTGTTTTTGATATTATTGATGGAATGCTATAATTATGTAGTTTTAGAAAAAGGACATCCTACAGGATGGGCGACAACCCGTCGCGTCGGACAAGGCTGTGGGAATCGAACCCACAACTGAAGTGATACTGTCCTTTATCATATACCACTAGCCTACAGGAAGTCCCTAGTTAGTAGAAACTAGTTTTATTTTATCAAGCGGTATGATAGATGAATTATAAGTTCATTTTTGGAATCGTATTCGATTAACCTCACCATAAATGGACTTATGTATATTTGATAACTTTTGCTAACCTTTTGTTTGAAACAAATGGAATGACCCATCATTCAATCACAAGATCTGCTAACACTTCATGAATAACAAATTCAACTTCATTTCATTAAGAGATGAAGTGGAAATTGTTCAAAGAACGAACAACAGTGAGATTGTACCAAAGTCAAGTAAGTATTTATTCTAATTCAAAATTTTCAACTTTAGGGAATTGATATTGAAAAACAAAAATGTTTTCCTAGTGCTCTTATATCTGATGAATCAGATGGTATCTTAGATCATCACAAATTTATGGCTTTGTGATTGATGGCTTTTCATAGCCATGTTCTCTACCACTCTCCATCAGAACTTGATGGTTAGATTTTTCTTACATATCCACATTTTCACCTATGTTATCCTATTATGGAAACCTAGTGATGAGTTACTTTGGTTAATCATTAAATTTCATACTTTTTTTGAAAAAATTAAGTTTTAGTATTCCTTTTTATGATGTAGGTTTCTATGAATAGTAAATGATGTATAACCCCGACGAATTTCAAGGGCGAAATTCATTTTATAGAGGGTAGAATGTAACAGCCCAAGATTTTATAAGATATATTATTTTTAATTTCTTTCATATCTTATGTTGTACGCTACACCAAGATTATATTGCGCTATACGCAACACCGTATTAGCTTGCAGTATACACAACACTAATCTTAGATCGTGTTACACACAATTTCAAGTTTGTTTGATAGTATTTATTTTACGCAAAATTGAGTGTGTATATATATATATATATATATATTTTAAATGTATAAATAAAATATGGTTGGATTTTGTTATACGCAACAACAAAGGAGTCTCGCACTACATGCAACCCTTACTTGGCTTGCATTATACGCAATCACAACCTTCTTCGATAGCGTGTGTTATACGCAATACCGGGTTTCACTAAACAACGATATATGGTTGTAATATTATTATAAACTAGCCGTTATGAATATTATTGAGTACATTATGAATTTTATAACATTATTATCCATCTTACAAATTTTCTAGAACATGGTATGAGAAAAAAAAATCGGGTAAAATAAATATTTTTCTAAAAATGCAGTTTTGCCTCTTTTTGATGGAATACCCATTTTAAATATAATTTTTGAAAATTTTATAAGTTACAATTTAAAAAATACACTTCTTATTTTGAATCAGGATATAAAAATTTACATTGGATAATGTTTTGATATTTTTCTGATCACTTTCATATTTTAATGAATAGTAAAAACACACTATTTTAATTAAAAACAACTTTTCTCATCGTAAAAATTTATATTGTTAAATTATAGTACTGAATGTTTTAAAAGTATAAATAGAATATATTTTTACCATTTTATATAATTTATTTCATTATCATTGATTTTACATTGAATTCGTCGGTTAAATCAATTAAATCTTTTGCAATGTTTTAAACAAAAACCTGTTTCCATTCGATAATGGGATTAATTTTAATTTAATTTCTGAAACTTTTTTGTATTTAATTTGAAAAAATTGATTCCATATTTGGAATCATTGGGTCCAAATTATTTTAATAGGCTACTTTTTATTTTTTATTTTTGGGAAATATGAATAGTGACTACGGTAAATTTTATTTACCATAGTTAAAGGTAAATCGGGTAATTAAGGGTAAATATAATATTATAAAATTATCCTAACACATGAAAAAATTATATTTTATGGCTAAAAGTCTACCCATATCACCTAAGGGTCGGATTAGATTCATTTTATGGACTTTTAACCCTGAATATTATTTAATTATTATTAAATCCAAAGAAAGTGACAACATGTCACTCTCTTAAATATTATAAGTATAATAATTTTAATTTAGTGATAAACATCATAAAACAACAAACATGAATGGTATACAGAAATATAATAAAATTATCTACATCATGATAATTTATTTAGAATTTTTAGGGATTAAATAATTGTCATTAATGGTAATACATTAATGATGCAGGAATTATTTATTAAGTGAAAAATCAGTAATATAGTTTTTATTGAAATAATAATACCCATTAAAAGGCCCAAAAACCTGAAAAGAACTTATTGGTAGTGTATATCTACACCCTAAACCACCAATGACCTAATATATAACCTTTTTGAGTCTTATAAAAGTAATTATGACACTTATATTATTTTATTTTAAATAATGTCAAAGTTGTAACCCTCATAATTTAATAAATATATCATTTTAAAAGTTGGGTGTTTTAGAAGATAAATCCAACTAAATGTATTATTATGAAATATATAAGATTTATATGTATCCTAGTATTTTATTTTAAATTTTTATGCAACAAATATGTATATTTAATAATTATACAAAAATGTTGTAGTAATTATTTTATTAAGAGAAGTATCAAATAAATGGTTATAAAAATAGTAAAATAAATATTATATGAACTATTTAATGTGATCCTTTAATTTTATAGATGAATATGACATGTTATAGAACCTATTTAATATTTTATTTTAAATATATCCTCTGTGTGGATATTATTAAAATTCAAATAAATGAATAGTGTCAAAATTGACACTATTGATATTTTATAAAAATAACATATTATTAAATTGTTTAAAAATCACAAAAATATTTAAAAATTATTTATTGAAATTTATATAATCTAAAATATCATAAATTATCCAATTATATAAAATTAACAACACATAAAAGATTATTTATAACCATTTCGAATTTAGAATTTTATTACCACAAATAAAATTAAATAGATTAAATAAGGATAAATCAAAATGATAAGGTTTAAAATAAGATCAAAACATGTCTAAATTTGATTGGTTGAGGATATTAAAACCCTATATCACATAATATTCTAATTTAGCAATTTTTGGAGGTCTTATGTGGGGATTGAAATTATATTAAACTAATATTTTTGAGGATTCCAAAGGTGTCCCTCTCCTCCCTTATAAAAGGGCACCTCCTACCTCTCATCTTTACATAGCATTGAGCCTTCAAGATCAGCCAACCCCTACCCATTTCCCTTATAAAATTCCCTAGAAATATTCCAGAGGTCCTGGTCTTCTTCAAAGACCAATTTTAGTGCCCTAAGAGGAGGTTTCAAAGAGGCGTGTCGAATAAGAGGTAATATTTGTTTCTGATTCTTTCAAATTTATTTCTTCTTCAACTTACTCTTCTTTAGTTTTTTAATTATGAAGTAATAACATCAGTATCACTAATATACTGATATGTTAATGTAAATATGAAACAACCCTATTCCACCTTCTATCCATCCTCCGGATAACGGAATCACCGCACGTGCGTACGTACGGAATACCGTCTCCACGTTGTGGTGTAATCTGTTTTCCACCACCACCTTACTTGGATGGGTATAATGGTGTAAAGAATAACTATATGTGATTATTGTCAAGTGATATTGATTCTGAAATAGTATACATACACTTCAATACAATTCCATGATCATGGTAACGATATCATCGCTTGTGCGTACGTACGGACTACCGTCTCCACGAACGCGATAAGATTCATTCTTCATGTTAACCATTAATGAATGATTATGAAGTACATATAATGAATAATAATTAAATATATGACATAATAATGTTACTGGATTTATTTATATATATGTATGTCATCTATTTAATTCCATTCAATTCAAAAAGGAAACAAAAACAGCGTTCATGTGTACGTATGGCCTACCGTCTCAATGAATGGTGTATTTCATTCCATTTATCAATCTATCATATATATGTATATGATGAATATTTATTATATATAAATCATTTTTTATATTCTGAAATTATGTAAATCAGGATATAAGTGTCATGAACAACAAGTCGAAACACGTATGATAAATGAAATGATTTTACCAAAAACACTGGTTTAACATGGATTTAAAAAAGAACGGGTAATATAAAGTCATAAGTGAACCATATATGATATCATAACAGTGAATATGATTATGTAATAAGTAAATGACATTATTTTAATCATTATAAGGAGGTTCAGATACGTATGAAGCATATCAGACCTAAGGTAAGGGATAATTTTTCAATCTCATTTTTATCCAAGATTGCTTATACGTAAGTATTTTTTGGGGTTATTTTTTTAATCCATGTCCATAAAAATGTTTTCATAAAGTGTTTAATATTCTTCCATTTATATTTAAATCCATATTTACCCATATTTGACTTTTACATTGTGTTATGAAAGGTATCTTTCTTTTGATTACCGTACGATGAACTTTTTGACTTTTTCGTTAAAAGTACGAGGTGAATGTTTTTTTAACTTATACGACATGAACGGATTTTTATGGTTTCATAAAGCCTTATTTTCATGAATCTTAATCTACAATATTTCATTATTTTTTTCAACAAAATACTTTTCTTTTAAAATTGAATGGAATTTGGTGAAAAGAAAATGATTTTGAAGAAGAAAGGATATTTTCCTCAAGAATTAATTTCAAGTGTTTTATCAACACAATTCTCCATCTAAGATGAGATTATTTAATGTGTATGTTTCAAGTATAATGTCTCTATTATTTACATGGTTTCACTTTTCTTATGATGAAATTATATCCATTTGTTTTATATGTATTATTTTATGATGGAATGATGTTTATGAAACCCATTTTATTCTTTGGGTTATATGAATGATTTATGTTTATGTTGTGCCACAAGTAAGAATGATTTCATTATGAGATGGGTGGGACCTATATCTCCCTCCAATGCATTGGGTAAAGATTTATATCTCATGAGATTGACATAGCTAGAATGGTAAGTTAATCTGGTTCAGTGTTACAGGACTGGAACGAGGAGTGAACTCGATTCAGAAAGGGACTTTGTCCACTAAGATGGTCTTGGCAGCAATGCCTTGGCTACTATGGAAATCATATCAAGTGATTAATGGTTTTTCACAATTTCATGATTTATTCCCATGCTATTTTATCAATATTGATGTTCCATTATGATACATGCCTTACGTACTTCCAAGATTTATGTCGTTGCTCAAGATTTTGATGTTTAAACATTATGTTCATGTTTTTAAGTTCAAATGTATATGGTTTGTTTTATATTCTCCATGCTTACCCTTACTGAGCATTTGAGCTCACCCTTTATATGTTTTCTTTTCCCCAGGATATAAATAAAGGTTTTAGGTAAGAAAACAAAAGGGGAAGATCTTTATGGGAGATGTTGAAGATCTTTCACAATGATTAGAAGATTATGTTATGAGTTTCCAAAGACACTAAACTATTACAATCCTTGATTTTTGGTTTTTGTTATGTATATGTATTCCGCAAAAGTAATGTATTGTCCATTTACATCAATATTTGGGTCTCTACAATTACGGACCTTTGGTGTCTGTTTTTATTATGTATTAAGTATTCCGCAAAAATAATGTAATGTCCATGTACATCAAGCTTTGGGTCTCTACAGTTGGTATCAGAGGCAAAGGAGGTAGGAATAAATCTGATCCTTGGGAACACTCACATGTGAGAGTTAGACGAAGCATGGCTCTCCGCCCAAGGGCTTCATGAGGAAATGGCTACCACTGGGGATGGTGGTGTGTCCAGCCCTAGGGGTGTAGCCGCCCATGGAGTGCCTTGATAGGTATCAATTATAGTCCACTGGAAGTAATTCTAGACCGCTACAGTTGATATCAGAGGAAAGGTCTTTTTAACCTTTGGAAACTAGGATGTGAAAACTTTAGTGAGATCCCTATAGATATTTCTAAGGTATGTCTAGGGATGTCCCTAAGGTTAAGTATAAGTATAGGTTATAGTCCTATAATTATGGTAGCGATCTTAGAATTAAACCTAAGATGTTAGATATTGAAGGCACTCCCCTTTTATTATGCTGTTTTCTTTAGCATGATTTTTTCCTCTCCCACTATTCTTTTTGGGTTTTATAAAATGGATGCAAAACTGAAGATTCATGTTAATAGAAAATATTATGGACAATGGGATGATATTCTTCATGATCAAGAAAATGAAATGGGATTTGGAAGGAAAAACATCATTATTATTCCAAATTAGCAATCTCATAATATGATCAACAATCTCAACTTTGGTAAGTTTCTTGACATAGTTAATAAGAGAAATATGGAGTTTCGTGATGATCATAGAGGAAAGAAAGTTCATTTTCCCTCATGTAAATCATGTGAGAAGAGGCATCAAGGAGAATGTTTCAAAGGAACTGGAAGATGCTTTGGGTGTGTAAAAGAAGGACACAAAGCCAGTAATTGCAAAGGAAAGGGTTCAGTTAACACAATGGACAAGGATAATGGTATTGCTAAGACATCAACAGTGGTTAAAAGTTTTAAATGTGGAATGTACGGGCATTATGCAAACCAATGCTCTAAGGGAAATTTTCATGAAGAGAATCAGCATGGTCGTATGGTTAGTATTTATCTTGGTGATGATGAAGAGACTACAAATGATATATGAGATGAAAGAAATGATTAAGCTCAGTCATTGGTTTAAGAAGGTAGTGAAATGATTGTATGTTTATCAAAATAGTGTATGGTACTATGGAATAAAGAAAAATATAAGGATTGTTACACTGTTGTCTTTCCTTGAGTTTTTGAATGTATATGATGAATAGAACCGGTAACCATGAAAGTTTATTCAAATGTTTTTGGAAGGTAGATGATATGTTCATAATGAAATGATAAGGAGATAATGAGATTTTTTATAGTATTAATGATCTCATGACTGATATAAGGACAAAGTGATATATTTATTTGAGTATATAGAAATTTTGGGATTTTGGTAAGTGGAAAGAGTTAACTTTTGATAGCATTGATGTTTTCACTAAGGTTCTATGGTAATTCATGTTTCAAAAGAATACATGATTAAGGTATTAACATGTTTTGAATGTGACCAACAAGATATATCTTATGATATATGGGGGATAAATAATGGTATTCATGTGCTTGTTATGTGACCTTTCAAGTAATCATTTTCTTTATACTATGAGACTGGACATATGTATTTTGGATAAGCCTAAAGATTTGAAAAAGATTATGTTGGACATCATATAGTATTGTTTAAGGATAGAACTTTTTTTTGATATTATTTTTGGAATGTTATAATAGTATAGTTTTAGAAAAAGGACAACCCGTAGGATGGGCGATAACTCGTCGCGTCAGACACGGCTATGGGAATCAAACCCACAACCGAAGTGAGACATGCCTTTATCGCCTACCACTGGCCTACAGGAAGTCCCTGGTTAGTAGAAGATAGTTTTATTATATTAAGAGGTATGATATATGAAGTATAAGTCCATTTTAGGAACCATATATGATTAATCTCACTATAAATGTACTTATGTATATTTAATAACTTTTAATATCCTTTTGTTTGAGAAAGATGGAATGACCTATCATTTTATCACATGATCTTCTAACACTTCACGGAAGACAAATTAAACTTAATTTCTTTAAGATATGATGTGGAGATTTATCAAGGCACAAACAACAGTAAAATTGTACCAAAATCAAGTAAGTATTTATTTTAATTCAACAATTCTTCAACTTTAGGGAAATGATCTTGAATACAAAAAAAATTTTCCCTAGTGTCCTTATATCCGATGAATCAGATGGTACCTTAAATCATCACAAATTTATGGCTTTTTTAGTGTTGGCTATTTCATAGCCATGTTCTCTACCACTCCCCATCAGAACATGATTGTTAGATTTCTCTTTCATATCCATATTTTCACCTATGTTCTTCTATGTGAAAACCCAGTGATTAGTTAATTTGGGTAACCATTATGTTTCATAATTTAGTTTTTAAAGATATGTTTTGGTATTCCTTTTTACGATGTGGGTTTCTATTAAAGAAACCTTCAAGTAGTAAACCATTTATAACCCCGACGAATTTCGATGGTGAAATTCATTGTAAGGGGGGCAGAATGTAACACCCCAAGATTTTATGAGATATATAATTTTTTAATTACTTTGATATCTTCTATTATACAGTACAACAAGATTAGCTTATACTATACGCAACATCGTATTAGCTTGCAGTATACGCAACACTATTCTTGGCTCGTGTTACACACAATTTTATGTTCGTTTTGTGGAAATTATTTTACGCAACATTAAGTATAGATTTTGTTTAATGTATAAATGAAATATGTTTTTATTATGTTATACGCAACAAAAAACGGAGCATTCACTACATGCAACCCTGACTTGGCTTACATTACACATAATTAAGACCTTCTTCGATAGCATGTGTAGTACGCAATACCAAGTTTCACTAAACGAGATATTATTATAATATTATTATGAACTAGTCGTTATGAATAGTAATACCCACTTTTTGAAATTTTATAAATTTTATCTTTCTAAATGGACTTCATTTTTGGATTTGGAATATGAAAATTAGCCAAGGGTGAATTTTTGGTATTTTTCTGAAAACTTTCAGTTTTTGATGAATAGTGAAAACACTTGGTTACTATTTAAAAACCAGATTTTTATTTAAATAATTATTTATTTTATTTAAATTTATTTTAGGTCAAAATTTATACATAATACCTGTTTAAATTCAAATATTATTCATTGGAGTCATTTTATAATAATTTAGATATATAAAAATTTTATTTAACTTTTCACCCTCTTTTACCCACCTCCTAGGAGAATTCAAAAATTTACATAAAACTTATCTTTACCACTTATGTGAGTGGAATTTCGAAAATCCGAGAGACACAGTTAATATCAAGGAGTAAAATGTGTTTCAATAAGATAAAAATATTTTTTGGTGAATAGTAACTTTTAACTTTTTTTTACCACGGTTAAAAATAAATAGGGTAATTAAGGGTAAAATTATATTATTATTACCCTAAAACATGTCCTAATTTTATTGGATAAGTTTAATTCAACCAAAAACAACCTTAAGAACAAAATATGTCCATTTAGGTCCACTTGGATTAGAGTAGGACATTTATTATTATTTTATTTAAACAAGAGTTAAGATACTTAAAATCAAAGATTAATAACTAAAAAAAATTTAATATAGGGTTATACATAAGATAAATTCAACTATAAATATTAATTAGAAATATAAAATGATTTACTATAGAATGGTATTTTATTTATAATTTTTATACATTAAAGGATTTAATTTATTTATGACACAATGATGATGGAGTAATTACCTTATTAATAAAATATTAACATAATTGATGTTATAAATACCCAAATAAATGTAATTTGAGACTTTTTATGAATTAAAATAATTTTCTTGGTTAATAGGACATGTTAGTATTGATCAAATTAACGTTTTTCTAACTAATCATATTTTTATGATTTTTCCAAAAATCGATTACTAAATAGTGTCAAAATTGACATAAAATAGTTTTTAAAACAAATATTATATTATTAATTTTTATTATATTCCTAAAAATATAAGGTTCGGCCAAATGACATAGATAAGGATATATATTAATAATGAACCACTTGGAGTTCTTTTGTATTGTTATAGTAAATTTATTAACCATATAGTGTAAGAAAACAAGAAGAGAGGGTAAAAGTCAAATTATTTAACTTAGAGTTAAATTTAAATGATAAGGTTAAAATAGTTAACTAAACTTGTATATAACCTATTGGTTGAGTGGATTTCGACCCATCCCAACTTTAGCTTCTAAATAAATCAATTTGGAGCTATTATAAACCGAATATGACTTTATTATAAAAGAATATGTTAAGTTTTTTCCAAAGTGCCCCTCTCTTCCCTTATAAAAAGGGCATCACTTACCTCTTCTCTTCACACCCTTTCGAGCCTTGAAGCTCATCCAATTCCTGACAATTACTATTCTCAAACTCTCTAGTTATATCATATAGGTTATGGTATTCTCAAAGGGCCAAATCTAGTTCCCTAAGAAGAAGTTTAAAGCAGGTGCGTCGAGGAAGAGGTAATCTCTTCTACCAACTCTTTCAAGTTTCTTTCTTCCTCTACTTTCTATTCTTTTATTGTTTCATTATAAAGTAAAAACATCAGTATTACTTATATACTGATATGTTATTATAAATATGAAAGAACCATATTTCACCTTCTATCCATCCTACGGAAAACGAAATCACCGCGTGTGCGTAAATACGGAATATCATCTCCACATCGTGGTGTAAACAGTTTTTCCACCACCACCTTACATGGATGGGTATAATGGTGTAGAGAATAACTATATATGATTATTATAACATCATACTTATTCTATGATATTATATCATCCACTCCATTTCTGTTCAATAAATATGGGAATGATATCATTGCTCGTGCGTACGTACAGATTACCATCTCCATGACGCGATGAGATTCAATCTCCATGTTAACCAATCAAAAATGATTATAAAGTAAATATAATTAATAATAATGAAATATATGACATAATGAAGCTACTGGATTTATGTATATATATATATGTGTGTCATCTACTTACTTCCATTCAAGTCAATAAGGAAAGGAAAACAGTGTTAATGTGTACGTACGGCGTACCGTCTCCATGAACGGTGTATTTCATTTCATTCATCTATATTATATATATATATACTGAATATATATGATATATAAATCATGATTTACATTCTGGAAGTATTTAAATCATGATATATGTAATAATAATTTCAATAACAACAAGTCCAAACACATACGATAAATAAAATGATTTTACCCAAAATCCTGCTTTAATATGAAATTTACAAAAGAACGGGTAATATAATGTCATAAGTGAACCATATATGATATCATAACAATTAATAAGATTCTGTAATATGTAAATGACATTATTTAAATCATTATAATGTATTTTCGAATATGTATGAAACATATCGGACCTAAGGTGAGGGATAACTTTTCCAATCTCGTTTTTATCCGAGATTGTTTATTCGAAAGTATTTACTGGGGTTATATTTATCATCCATGTCCCTATTTTCTAAAAAATGGTTTCATGTATTTTTAAAGAAATTTTTACCCATTTTGTCTTTTACTACATGTTATTTAAGTAATATTTCTTTTGTTTACCATAAGTGGTACATTTTGACTTTTCCGACAAATGTACGAGAAGAATGTTTTTTAACTTATACGGCATGAACAGATTTTTACGGTTTTATAATGCCTTATTTTCATGAAGCTTACTCTACAATATTTCATGAATATTTTCAGCAAAATCCTTTTCTTTTAAAATTTCATGGCATTTTTTGAAAAGAAAATGATTTTCAAGAAGAAAGGATTTTTTCCTCAACAATTCATTTCAAGTGTTTTATCCAAACCATTTTCCATCTAAGATGACATTATTTCATATGTGTAAGTTTCAAATATAATGTCTATATGATTTACATGGTTTCACTTTTCTTATGATGAAATTATATCCATTTTTTATATGGATTATGTTATGATGGGATGCTGTTTATGAAACCCATTTTATTCTTTGGGTTATGATGAATGATTTATGTTTATGTTGTGGAACACGTAAGAATGATTTCATTATGAGATGGGTGGGACCTATATCTCCCTCTAATGAATTGGGTAAAAATTTATATCTCATGAGATAGACATGGCTGGAAGGGTAAGTTAATCCTGTTCAGTGTTACAGGACTGAAACGAGACGTGAGCTCGATTCCGAAAGGGACATTATCCACTAATATGGTCTTAGTAGCAATGTCTTGACTACTATGGAAATAATATCATGTGCTTAATGGTTTTACACAATTAAATATCTTATTACCATGATACTTCATCATGATTTATGTTTCTTTGTGATCTATTCCTTATGTACTGCCATGATTTATTTCACAACTCATGATTTTGATTTTCAAACTTTATGTTCATGTTCTTAAGTTCAAATGTATATGGTTTGTTTTATTTTATCCATTATTACCCTTAATGAGAATTTGATATCACCCTTTATATGTTTTATTTTCCCCAGGATATAGAGAAAGGTTTTAGGTAAGAAAATAAAGAAGATCTTTATATGAGATGTTGAAGATCTTTCACCAAGATTAGAAGATTATGTTCCAAGTTTCCAAAGACACTAAACTATTACAGTTTTTTGGTGTCTATTTTTGGTATGTATTAATTATTCTAAAAAAGTAATGTAATGTCCATGTAAGTCAAGATTTGGGTCTCTACAGGGGGAGAGGTTGTGGCCTTTTATAGCGAAAGAGGAGTGGCACACTTGTAAATATTTGAAGAGAGAACTCTACCCATGTTTTTCATGTGGAAAGAGGATCCAATAAGGATAAAAAGATTATAATAGGGATTATAGGGTAGTAATATTCCCATAAATTTTATTTTGGTCAATTTTATAAGTCATTTAGGTCCCTAGGGTTTTGTCTTAGTCCTATACTAAGATTAATTTAACTTTAATCGATGTGAAAAATTATAATCACATTCACTAATATTTTTGGAAAAAAACTACTATTACCCTATTATACATTAAAATTTTTTATAATTAAAAATATGGAACACATATCCCAAAATTTTATCAAATAAGTGGAAGAAATTAATTTAAAATTAATCCCATAGTTGGGTGACAATGTGGCCTTTTAAAGTAAAAATGATGAAAATATTGCTAACATTTTATATCCAATTTCAATGTGACCATTAGCCACATTGGATTTAATGAAAAATATTTTAATATAATTAATCTTTTAAACCAAATTAAATCATAATTTATCATTATGAATAAATTAGATGAAAAATATGTTTGGAATTAGAATCTGATATCTTTCACTATTTATCCAAAAACTAATTTTCTCTGAATAATACAAATAATTCACCCTAAGATAATTTAAAAATTATAAATTAAGAAGAAAATTTTATTTTATAAAATTAAGTTTCTAAATGTGTATAAAATTAATTTTTTTAAAAGTGGTTCTTTCGAGGAAATGATATTTTCAACTATAAAAGTAATTTCCCAAAAATAATATCATTCATTATAAATATGTTTTATTTATATATAAATATTATAATAAATAATTTAAAAGTATTTATTTCTATTAAAATCATTAATTTTAATACCTAGGTTATAATTTTTATCATCTCAATAATTATAATATAAAAATGATATTTCATAGAAACATTTGTGTTGCGTGTAATGTACATCAACATGTGTTGCATGTAACATACCCTTAGTCAATGCTCTCATTAATTTACAACGAGTTGCTGCTCTGTAAAGGATTTCAATTTGGTGTCTTGTAACGTATTCGATGTTGGTCTTGTGTTAATAAAATCATTGACTTAGTTTATTGTAATACATAAATGAAATTATAATTTATTATAAAAAATGTCCAAAAAACATGTGGTGTTATAGTTGTAGCATCATGTAATAATAGATAATTATAGAAACCAAAATTGATCCAAATTATGAAACACCAACAAGGAATCCCTCTATTAACACCAAGAGGAAGATCGGTAATCTTTGAACATGAAATGTGGAAGAAACTTCACAAAGATACACTGGATAAATAAAAAACATTTACATTACCTATATATCATAATTAAACATTATTAAACACGAAACAGTTCCCAAGGTGGGGTTGAGTATAAACATAGTAGGAATTTTTCATGGACATCCCATTAAATTCTACTAGGAATATAATATTATATCACATTTAATATAAAAATCAAAGAGAAGTAGGTAAATTTTGTATATTAATATTGTAAAAAAGTTTTATGGAAATCATTTAAAAAAATACTCCCTTCATTACCACTCGTAGTAACCAAACCATGTACATACCCATACATACACACATGTATATCTACCATGGACATCCTTATAACTGAAAGTAGTGAGTTTTCCTTTCACCAAGTTGTCACTTGGTGAACCCTTTGGATGATGGAGCTTCCTACTATGATTCCTCACTGTTTCCATATTAAAAGTGGTACTTATTACCATTATTATCAAAAAATGGAAAGAATGCATGCCACCATGTATTCCATGTTCTCACTTGACATTATTCTAACAACATAACGCATTTTGAAAAAAAAATTATTTCAATAGTATTATCAATCACATTGTAAGCATAATTACATAACCAAGGATTTTGGTAATAAACCCAATAATTTTTCAAATAAAATCAATGAATGAAATGAAATCACTAATACATTAAGTTATATAAACATTATAATGAGAGAGAAGACTCTTAACCCTCAAATGATGATGAAATTAGATAATAACACACAGAACTTATAGATCTAATATTACAACACATTATCTTCAATAAATCCTACAATATCCCATCTATATACACATAAAATATCATAGAAATATCTATAAAAAAATATATCAATATCAATATTATATAGGAGAATAGTATATATAAGAAGAACAAGGACATAACATTGATTATGGATCTCTAATATACTTTAATAAACCAAAAAGTTAATTTCAGATCCATTGTAATCACCATGAGAGACTATGTGAGGAGAGGGAATGAATGCCCTAGGAGAATAAAAGGAAAATCCTTATCCTATAACCTTAATCTATGTTAAATGATTATTTTTAAACCATTAACTTCATGTCTCATGGTTAGGAGACACATTTTTCCAAGATATGAACCAATTATGTGTGTGCTTTTAGAAATCACAAAAGTAGTCACAAAGGTGTGATGCCTAGTTTTTCAGACCATGTTTCTACGATGTGGTGCTACTATATCATTGTAAACCCATCACATGGTTGGATTACACAGTTTGATTAACCATGTTCCAACCATTATTTTCCAATAATTTACACATGAATAGTTTCTCCCAAGAACTCACACAAATTCACCAAACACTACATTAACATTGAAAATGACCCGTGAATCTCAAAACATATTAAATTATCTCCTAGAGGAAGTATATGGTTTCCCTCTAGTTGTGATTAAATTTTGAACCCTCAAAAACAATTATAATAAAAATAAAACCAACCATGATCTATGTAAACATAACCAAATAATTATACAATAATATAATTCCCAATGTTGTGGTAATATACCCAGAAGAAGATGTTTTATGTTCTCCCAAAAAATGGTCTTTCCCTCCTTATAAATTAGTTTAATTGTGTTTTTTAAGAGGAGGATAGACTAGAGTTCAAAAATTTCAATTTCATGCACCCATATATCTTCCTGATGTTAACCATAATTCAAAACAATTCATACCAAATGAATGTTTCATCCACAAAATATATTCTCTTCCCTATCCATAGTCTATATTTATACATTAATCAATTTATATTTTTCATCAAGATCAATATGGTCCCATAAATTGGTATGGTCTAGATCCATTTTTTACTTATTCAATTGATAAACTTGAATCACATTTTTCATAGAACTAAAGCATGTTGGTAAAGACAACTGATAGGATACATCACCAACTCATTCTCATATCTCAAAAGGTACAATGTACTGAAGACATGAATTTAAATTCATATAAAAAATAAGGATTACCTAACATTGGTGATAATATCAAAGAAAAAATTATCAGCCACATCTAATTAAAAATTAAATTGATGATTATTTTATTAATATTTTTAACAAATCTATGACATCATAATCCTAATTCTGATCATAAAAGTCTTCTTCAATGTCTGATATTCAATACTATATCTGATAAGATATGTCTCACCTATTTCCAAAAAAATAGATTAATAAGGACTTTATTACAACTCTTTGAATGCATCCACAATTATAAATTCCCAATAACTATTATTGTATGATAACTCCACTAAAAATATATGCTCATTCCATAATCCACCAAAATATATAATAATTCTCTAAGAATGTACTAAAATTTTTGGATCTTCCATTCATATTTTCAATCCATTTGAGGTTGATAATCTATAATCTTGGTCGAGTAGGTTCAGATGGTTTAGTAAAAGGACATACAAAACTGAGATGTAAATCTAGGGTCTTAGCCATACACAACTGAATGTAGTACACCATGAAACATTAAAATTTCCTTGATGTACATTTACACATCCTCAGCCATATTTGATTCATTAATATGGATAAACAAATCCAAATTCATGAGATAATCCATAATCAAACATATTGAATCATGTATTTGAACAATTCATGGAAGACCTATGTCATAATCCATTTCAATTTACTTCCTATTCAATATAGGAATACATAAGGAATATATCATATCAGGTGGTTGTCAGTGCTCTTCCATGACCTACTGATAAGTGATGCATCTTGAGATATATTCCACCACTTTTATTTTCATTCCAAACTAAAAACAAGTTCTCTTAGTTCATTGTTTATCTTCTATAATCATGGAAGGAAAATCAATATTGAATGATGGTAGGTATAAAGAAGTTATTCTAAATAGTTTAGAGATATCATGATTTGATCTCAAAAATGAAACATAGATATCCCATAAATATTCCATCCTCCAATGGTCTATCACTAATTTTGTTTTTATCTCATGATTAAATATTCACAATTAGATGTCTAAGAATCACTATCCTACTCAAAAAATTCAGGTACAAGAGAATCTAGAATTAAAAAAAACAATATCACCATTCTTAATAAAATCTAGATGTATATCAGTCATAACGATCATTATATACCATTTATCTGAAGCTTATTTAGATAACTAATTATATTAATTCATATATTGTTCATTGGCTATAAAATTACATTTACACAGTTCAAACACCATTTCAAATTCAAACATCTATAGATATTTTTTTCACCTTCATATCTTTATATCAAAATCACATTGTGAGAAAATGTGTTTCAATCTCTTATGATCTTTGAAACAAATAAATTTTCCATTATAAATGAAAAAACACTATGCTTTCAAATAATGGACAATGACATCTATTTAAAAAACATATGTTGGATAATTCTTCTCATAAAGGCATAACAGTTTTGATACATAAGGTGAAACATGATTTTACTATATGAGAACACATCCCAAGCTAGATCTAGATACATCACAATATAACACACACCTATCTTAAGTCTAGAAATGTATTGATGAGTGCTGATGTAATTAATTCCTTATGATCTTGGACAATTTTCATTAAGTCATTTATCCATAAAAAAGGAACCCCATTTATTTAAAAAATAGAAATTAAATCCATGAATATCTTTAATAAATAATCAATAATATCACATTATGTAGAGGAAAATATGTATCGAAATAATATTTAGTGGTTTCAAATATATTAAAAAATTTACTATTTTATGATATATAGTAACTAATGTTTCAGAAATGACATGACCAAGGAAATGTATATCATGTATCAAAAAAATCATTCATTGAAAGATTAACAAGTTGGAGAAGTTATTGTAGTACTCGCAAAACAATAGTCGAGTATTTTTCATGATCTGACTTTATCTTAAAATACAATATATAATCATCAATTAACAAAACCATTAAATAGTTAAGATACATTTAAAAAATATAATCCATCAACACTATTGAATCGTTTGTAATACCGAATGTCATAACCCTATATTTATAGTGACCATAATGCCTCCTCAATTCTATATTTTTAATTACCTTTACCTAAACATGAAATTGATGGTACTATAATCAGAAATTAATTTTATAAACCACTAGTCTCCCCTCAATTGATTCAAAAAATCATAATGTAATGGAAGCGTATATTAAATCTTTATTCTATCCTTTTTTAGTACAAGACAATCCATGAAATGATGAATACCTCATTCACAGTTATTTTCCAAAACAATGGGTGTTCACCATGATTATGTATTAAGTTATGAAAATCCATTTCATTAAAAAGATTCCTGCAAGAATTTTAATTCCCTTAATTAGAGTAGTGTAATCGTATAAAAAATTGAAATAGAACAAGTCCTTAGTAGGAGATCGATTATAAATTCTATTACTCTCTTAGGTGGAAACCCAGAGAAATTCTTTGGAAATAAATCAGAAAATTGGTCAATGATGGATTAAAAATTTGTACATCATATTTCATTAATATAATCTAATGTGACCCCTACCAACTAATAAGATATATTCTTGACCTTCAATAATATATATCCCATTCAACATGCATTCACATCCTTGTATCCATTAACTATATGTTGAACATTATCAAATGGCCAGAAAGTATCCTATCATCAAAAATAATTGATCTGATCCTTGACGGATGTCAAATAATCCTATCCCAAAACAAAATCATATATATGAATCTAAAAAAATATAAATCTCAAACTAATTCGTCACATAAAAAATTATGTTATAGGTTTTACATATAAAAGATTAAGAATCTCATTTTCCCAGAGGAGATTAAAGTTTCAAGAAAAAAGTCATCATCTCCATATATAAACACTTATGAACAATACCATAATAAGAAATGAAATATTGGGATTCACTTGTATCAAAAACAGGTTTTTGTAATGGTATAATTCAAAAGAATAACACATTTCACTATTTAGGATCCAAATTGTTCCATTGTGATCATCTTCTATATACCATATAATGTATTACTTACTCCCCCTTTATCTTTTCATCCTTGATATGAGTACAATACATAAGAATTTACGGTGTTCCCAGAATTGTCTTGGATTACTTTTTTCCGGGGAAGATAACTACTCTAGAGAATTTATCTAACTGAATCCTAAAATGTCTAATATACATGAGATGCATCTCCGAAACCAGACTTTTGAGTTCTATGAGAAAAAATCTTGATATAACCCATATGATTATAGTTGTAAAACAATTAATGCAGTGCTATAAAATATTGCTTCATGTGCGATAAGGAACAACACAAGACTCCCTAGGGATGGTATATCATCATAAAAGAAATTTTACTGATTATATGGTCCAAGTCTAAGGTATGACACATGCTAGATAATAAGTTTCCTTAATCTATTTATTCTCATCAATAAAGTTCTCATCGGCATCTATAGATACAAAAATACTTCTTCCTTCTGGATTTACTATAAGATCTCATTCCTTCACAATCTCAATGGTAACTATCTCTATATAGTTATCGATACATAGTATAACAATTTTATAATGAATCTCTATACATATTCATGATTCTATGATTTGTGCTATCATGGATTCACTAGTAGGTGCATTTTAGGAAAAATTAATTAAGATCATAAACATAGATGCGTACCTGATTAATAATAGGTTACCTTTATTCATGATAAATAATTAAATTATTTAGAATATATTAAATATTTTAGTATAGAATTCTATGCTGATTAACTATTCAATGTCCTCCCACATCATGACATTATCTATTTTCTCCTTCATAACTAAATCCAACCATTGATGTTAATGTTTTTCAATCATATAGGTTTCTAAATTGAAATTTTCTTTGTCGATGTACAAATGAAATTGATGATTTGATTCATTCAATTCAACCATATTTAAACTCTATCTAGATTAGAATCCTATAAAAACTTTTACTGGATTCTATTTCCAAATAATAAAAATTGATTTACTTATCAGTTTTCATAGTTTTGATTTCCTCTATTAATGGATTGAAAATCCTAAACTATTCTTTGGAAAATTTAATGGTTCACCTATGTCTTAGAGGAAATCAAATTTTACATGGCCTCTTATTGATGATTACTATGATGTCGACTATATGTAATTTTCTAGAAGTAGAAAAAACACTACACAGTCATTACATATTAGAACCTTTAGGATTTAACAATTCTAAATCATTATGAGAATCAACAATTACAACAATTATTTTCAAAATCCAACCATTGTAACAAATTTGAACATTTTTAACAAATCATCAAGAACAAAATGCATAATGTAGTCCAAGTGGGTGGTCTCACAATCTAAAAAAGATATGAAATAATCATCCTATAAACCACTAAAAATGTGATGAAATAAAGGCTTGAGGTGTCTTAGGGAAATGTTTTACCCAATCCACATGGGTAACTTGAAGTTCAACTGAAAACAGTTATCTATGTATTTTTATCTATACATTTCATGTTTCAACATTCATATCAATTTTCTACAATCATAATAAATAGAAGGGTTGTCCAATACTGATACCATATGTAACATAGTTCCCCAACACATTGTCTTTAGAAGAGATGGAGTCTCACTATCATTTTTGGAAATACCCAAGAAACCAAAATAAGATTATAAATTGAAATTGATTAATGTATATTTGTGGGATGGTTTTCCTAAAAAATAAAAAATAACCATAGATTAAAAATACATTGAACCCAACCTCTCTATAATGAATAATCAATAAAATAAAACCAACATTTAAACCAATTTCCAAAACATCGGATTATCGGTGTTAGTAAAAAAAGACAACGAAATTGACCAAAATACATTGAAATGCAACACCACCAATGTTAAATTACTCCAATTATAGAAAAAGAAAGATCACCAAGATCTAATCACAAAATGAGGAATAAAAATCAGGATTCTCTACTAGAGAAATGGGACACCTTTCTTTTACCTCTATCTTGGAAAATGGCTTCTTCATACACACCAAAGATCCCATTTCAAGGATTATTATAAATTTTGAAGCCTTCCACCAAAGACTCCCCATTACATAACACTAATAATAGATCATATTAGAACATTTTATATAAAAAAAATAAAATGAGATGTAAATTGTATAACAAAACTATAAACATCTTTAATGAAAAATCATTTGATAAAACATTAAAAATAATTCTACCAATTATCATATGCACCCCATACTCATACATATACACACATGGATTCATGTCTACCATATAACTCCAAATAACCATGACTAGTGAGTCTTACTTTCACCAAGACATCACTTGGTGAACCCTTTTGACAGTGTAATGTCCTACCATGATTCATCCCATGTTTTCCATATTTAAAGTGGAATTTCTTAATACCCAAATTCACATAATCAAATTTGACCATGTACTCCAAGTTCCCATGTCAAATTATTCCAATTAAAATTTTAATTTTGAAAACTATTTTCCTTCATGAACTATATCAAGGCCCTTGTGAGAATAATAACATAACCAATGATTTTATTTAAAAAACCATGATATTCTTTCCAAAAAATCATTATAAGTAATATAAAAACTATATATTAAATATTTATAACTTTTACAATGAGAGAGAATCTATATACCTCCCAATTGATGATAAAAACAATGAAAATCACTAAAAAATTATAGATTCAAGCATAAACCAAATTCCCATCAATAGATGCAAAAAAATTCTTATAAAGATTCCAATAAATGAACATTGAACAATACACAAAAACATAGTTATATGTATTTAATAGAGAGGATATGATTATACCTTAGGATAAAAAGGACTTAACATTGATTCTACATCTTCAATGTGCTTTTATTCGACCAAAATTTTATTTTGGTTCAAAGGAAATTTCCATGGGAGCCTAGAAGAGGATAGAAGTTAAAGACCCTAGAAGAATAAGAGGAAATGAGGTTTCTGGGTACATAATCCCAATTAAAAACTATTTTTTTGAGAATTAATAACACGTCACATGGTTATGAAACATAGTTTATCCAATTGTGCACTACCCATGTGAGAAATACTGTAACCCATGTGGATGCACAATTGTGCCACATGCTTTTCCAAACTATAAACCAACTATGTGGTGATACTATCACAAGGACAACCCGTCACATGGTTGGTTCACACCGTTGGATAGACTTTGTTTTAATAATTATTTTCCCACTATTTTGACTTTTAGGGATTCTCTTATAAACTCACATGGATTGACCAAATCATGAACCGATCGTGTTCAATCCTAGTGTCTCCCAAAACATTTTTTACATTTTCTTATAGTGTGTTCATAGTTCTCTCTATAAATTCTTAAACCAATCACTCTATAACACACTTCAAAAACATAACAAAACAAACCAAGAAATCTAAAAACATAACCAAAGAGGTATATTAAATAAAAATAAAAAATATAATGGAAAATTATGTTAAACTGAGGGTTTTACAAAATATATAGAGGTTTTTTTAATGATGACTTATTTTACTACATAGTGTTTGTTAGAAAAAAATCAGATTTTATTTATAGAATCACTAAACGGAGTTATATAAGATATATAGTAGAGGGTATTGATATAGTTTTAATGTTTTTTATATATGAGTGATATAATATTAATGTGTACAAATTTTAGAGGGGTTTAGTGTAAGTGGGATATTGAAATAATCAAAAATTAAATAAAAAATTAGGACATAAGAAAACTTACATTTAGGTATTTTACATTATTTCAAGAGGTATTATTCTAAGAAATTGTAATTATCATTTAAATATGAGATATTTTACACTTTATACTCCATGTGAGATATCATATAACAATTTCAGTCGTACAAGGAAGATCTAATGATTATATGATATATTTAAGTATTAAAAAAATTACATCCTTTGATTTGAAAAAGTGTTACAACATATTTTAAATGTGTATTATAATTTCAATATTTTTGAAAACTATATAATTATTACATGGTTCCTAAATTAAATTGGTGTTAAATTTTATTCTAACTAATTTCTCTTTGAAATAGCATTTTTAAATATTTTAAAATGATTTAGAGATTAAGAGATATTTTTAAAGAGTTTTTTCTCAAGACCGCTTGGATATTGAAATATTCAATCTATTCATCATCATTTTATGGTGGTGTTAACAACTATTTTCATAAATAATAATCCTTCCAATAATTATTATTGATGATTCATACCACCCTTGGATACATGTGGAGAAACAATTTTTTTGGCTATTTTTATGGGATCTCCCTCAATAACATGTGAAGTCTATGATTCTGGATTTCTTTAAAATAATGGTACTTTTATCCATTTATAAAATTACACAAATTATAATGATGAAACGGATCAACCTAAATAAATATTTGAATCAATGTTCCTTAATTTGACCTTAAACTTCAATGTACCAGTTTTCACTTAAAAAGTTCAATCATAAACAATACTTCATAGATATTAAATTTTATTTTACAATAACTCATATGTTTTTATAATCTTCATTATTATATTTTAAAATGATTTTTTTCATATCATCAATTATACCCCATTATTGTTCTCTTTATTTATTTTATTTTATATATCAAATATTTATTAACTTTTCATTTCTATCGTATCCAATCATTTTTCTTTTATATGACATAAAAATATGAGGTTATTTATTTTTTCCTTCCAGGTTTCTATTAAAAAGAAATAATAATTGAAAATTCATTAACATCCCATAAATATTTTGTAATGTTAATTCTCAAATAATTTCAATATTTTTAAATTGATCTTGGAATTAAGAAATTTTATTTACCACAATGTTACATCTTGGTTTATCAATAGATGAATTCCTCTAACCTTCCTCCAATATACTATGGGTTATCTAGGCCAATACTAAAAATAATTTGGGACGTCATCTGAAAATGATACCTTTTACTTTATAACATGAAACATCATCCGCAAAATGTAATATGAAAAATACATATACAATAAAAATAAAAAATATATAACATAAAAAAAATTAATCTTCATATTCAAATAACACATCATCAACATATTTAATAAAAATAATATAAAATATGGATGAAACCAGTGTGGTCACTCTATTGATAATTTCATTCCATGAGCTACCATATAATCAATATATATTTTGAATTCAATATAAAATAGAAAATATAAATATGTGGGTAAATAAGAGTGAAAAAGAGACATGTGAACATGTATAGGCATGTAATAATTCTCAATATATTCATTACAATTAGGTACTCAGCCCCTATAAACCACAAGTGTATATATTAATCATCAATTTAAAAAGTTTAAAGAAAACAAGAAAAATGATAGAACTTGTATTTAATAATCATAAAAATATCAATGATTTATATTGTAATATTTATACACATATTTATTCTCATTCATTATAATATTACAATAAGAATCCCCTACCCATGAAATATGTGGATGTTAGTCACGTAACTTAATGTGTCCCATGGGATCTATATAGAAAAACCCAAAAAAAAGGGCAATAAAAATATAATACAGATAAAAAGTTACATAAAATAATAATTTAGTATCTTATGTCCAATAATAGATTTTATATCTACTAAATCAACTAGGTTTTTTCACTATATAATATCAAATTAATATCTCTATAACTAGGCTACATCAAGTCTGGATTTTTGGGTGGGAAAAAATATGAACCTGATACATCATCATCCACCTTAATCTAAAAATGTGATATAGAAAGAGTGTAAAAACATCATTGAATAATTTTACAAGACATACCATTAATAATATATGAGAATACAATAAAATACCTAGTTATATCATTGATGTAATCTAAACCAAATTATATGGGTCAGATCAGCATAATTTTTCAAATTGTTTCACCCATCTCTAGGATAATTCTGTGGTTGATTATGTAATTAAACACTATAATGTGCTATTAAAATAATCATCCATAAAACACTACTTTTTATCACATATGTAAGTTAGTTTTCCTAAAAAATTGATTATATACTTCTGTCAATTATATATTTTCAAATCATATGGAAAAATCCATATAAAACTAATTATTCTGGTATTACATTCCTTATTTCTTATATCCATCAGCATGTCAATATCAAATTATAGGTATGTTTCATTTAAAATATTATTCTTTTTCACCAAGATAGTATACTAATAAAATCAATATCAACATATCTTTATGTAATATTCACATTATATTATATCATTTTACCCATCATCAAAAAAGTTCCTATGTCATTATCATATTTATCTACATCACCATATTATGAAATACACCATTGAAAATTATATTTTTTATGATTTCATACCACATTTTAATTATAAGTGTTAAATTTCCTTAATTTTTATTTATAATGTCATCAAAGTAATAAAATTTCATCATTATAGTACATTTTTTTCACTAAAAATCACAATCCACTCTTTAAAATAGAGTTCATGTTTTAATTCCACAAAACTATAATAAGATGTTCACTTTATCCTTATAAATCCATGAAAACTTATAACATCATAAGTAAATCTATATATCACATAGATAATTTATTTTATTTACATTATATGTATAAATTATATAATATTTTATAAGTAAAAATAATCACCATCTTACAATAACTACCATACACTTAAATTATATGATTTTTATAAATAATCTCATGAAAATCAGATGAATTCCATATTCCTTATTTTGAGTTTCACTTTAAGATCATAGTTTTATACATCATTTTATTTTATATTTATTATTTTCAATAAAAATAAATCACTTAATATATAATTAATACAAATACTCCTAGGAATCACATGGGATCCAAATTTAATTCATAAACTCTTGTGGTAACTCAAGTCATATAATTAGTCATAAATGCCTAGATATATAAAAAAATTATTATTATTATTAGTCAATAAAAACCTATTTACTAAACCATGTAATCATTATGATAATTTTAAATCAATTCTATAGTGAGTTTACATTAGATATGGATGAATTTTATCACAAGAGATTATATGAAAAAGTTAACACAATATCATGGGTCATTTTTTTATAAAATATTTTAAATTATATTATATAACGTCAATAAGATGTTTCCAAATTTATACACTATGTATGGGAATTTCAAAGGTGTCCCTAAAAATATTTATCATAAAATATGAGCATAACACATTCCCTTAATCTTCTCAAGATCTTTTACTTAATCAAGGGTTTTCTAAAAATACGAGTTTACTATATTTGTTTCATTCTTGTGCATCAAAATATCACAATAAGAAGAAATCATCAACAAACTATGTCATGTTATAGGTCACAATGAACCTAGTCTCGCATATCAAACCAAAATTCATCACATTATTATCATAAGAGGAGTAATGATTATAAAAATTTATTCATCTATAGGGTCACCTTGCAATTTCCTAAATTAATGTTTGGAATCATCCACCACAAATAAAAAAATGTAGTCACGTAACATGATTTGTCCCCAATATTCCCCCTCTATAAAACATATAGGAAAAAAATTTGTACCACAATATGTGTTGGAAATATCATTAAACCAAAATAACATATATCACACCACTCATAATTTTCAGGTCCATTAATTCACCCATGAAGTGTCTTCTATTTTTTAATAACAATATTGACACTGATTACATAGTGAAAGTAAAAAATAATACATATACATGATTATAAAAATAAATAAAAATAAAATAAAAATAAAATATAATATAATTAACTCTTTAAAACTTTATAGAATATTTTGGACATGAATGAATATTCAAATCCATGCCTCCTTTGGTATACATCAATAATTATAATCATTAATTATTTCATGGGATCATCTTCCTCTCCAAGTGTTCTTAGTCAGTATAGAAGAAAATTATATAAGAAGGAATAATAAAAACTCTATAGAAACTCACAGATAAGGGAAACTAATTAACTCTCTCAAATTAGTAAATTAAGAGACCTCAAAGATCCAAATTTCATTTATCTCAATTCAATTAAGATTATAAGACTCTACTAATATATTTAAATAAACAAGGGAATTCAATAGCCTCTACGAATATAAAATTTATGAAAACCAATGGAGGAAAAATAATATGCATATAATGGTCATTTTTAGTATTAAACAGCCTTAAAATGTAGTTATAGTTCTTATCCCCCTTAGGAGGTACATTTATGTTCCTCCAAATGGATTAAATGTTGTAAACTAAATTCTTACATGGCCTCTTTAGATATGATTAAGATGTTTACTCATTTAATGGGCCATGAAATCCTGTTAATCTATCCCGAAGACCAAATAAAAATTTTCTTTATTATTTTCTTATGGTTTTGTATTAATAATATAAAAAACTCATTATTTGTATTATTAAAATATTATTTTTTATGTTAAATAGCAGTTATTTAATTTAATATTTAAAATTTAAAAAACATAAATCATATTTTTTATTGTATATACAAACATTATAATACTTTTCATAATTATGTGATTCTAAAAATTTAAATAGGTCTTATTTTAACGAACCAAGCATGATGTACATGAAAATTACATTACTTTTGAGGAATACTTAATACATGACATAAACAGATGCCTAAAGGCATTATTAGTTTAGTGACTTTGGAAACGTAGAACATAATATTCTAACTTAGTGAAATACATTCAACATCTTCCATAAAGATCTTCCCCTTTTTTCCTACCAAAAACCTTTATTTATATCCTTGGAAAGAAAAAACATAAAAAAGGTGATCTCAAATTCTCAGTAAGGGTAAACATTGAGAACATAAAACAAACCATAATCATAAGAATGTTGAACACATGAACATGATATTTAAATATAAAAATCATGAGTCATGAAATAAATCATGGTAGTTTGTAAGGAATAGATCATAAAGTAATATTAAACATGGTAAAATAACAATGGAATACATCATGGAATTGTGGTAAACAAAAAATCTCATAATATTATTTCTATAGTTGTAAAGACATTACTTCCAAGACCAACGTAGTAGAGAAAGTCCTTTACTGAATCAGGTTTACATGTCATTACAGCATTTTTTTCTCATTATATATAAATCTTTAAACAATTAAATTTATGGATATATAGGTCCCACCCATATCTTAATGAAATCATTCTTACATGTGCAACAAAAACATAAATCATTCCTCATGGCATAACCCAAGAAATAAAATGGGTTTCTTAAACATCATTCAATCATAATATAATCCATTTTAAAGATCATTCACTCATTAACCCAATTAAATAATAGTAATAATAGGGATATAAACATAACAAAATTTAAAACTCATCATCTTAGATGGAATATAATTTTGAAAAAACACCTAAACTTAATTCATGATGAAAATATCTTTTCTTCTTCAAAAACATTTTATTTTCTCAAAATACCACATAATTTTAAAAGAAAATAATTTAGTTGAGATAATATTGAAATTTTTTAAAGTATTTTTCTGGGAAAGAAGGAGTTAAGAAGACATAGAAATCCTTCCATTCCTTTATGTTAAAAAACATTTTTCTCTTAATTTTACTAGAAAATTAAAAAAACCACAACGTTTGTTAAACGAAATAATGATTCCTTAAAAAACATGTAGTAAAAATAAATAATGGGTAAAAATGAATTTTATAAATCATAGAATAATTTCAAACATTTTATGAAAAAAATATTATAAATCATGGACACTGATGATAAATATACCCCTGGTAAATACTTAATTATAAACAATATCATAAAAAAATAAGATTCCAAAATTATGTCGTACATTTTACATGATATGATTCGTATATTTCCTAACCTCATTGAAAATGATTTAAATAATGTTACTGATTTTTTTTCGGAATAATAAAAAAATTTATGATAGCATTTATAAAGATATTTTCATCTGTTTTTTGGTAAAATTTCATTGTTACTCATTATTTGAGTATTAACTACTTTATGTTCTTATGCATGTTTTGTCAGATCAGTTCTTATTCATATTTTTAGGTTATAGTTATATAGTTTAAAGAATGGTTTTAAAATTATATATATCATATTTATTCATTCAATTAATTTATATAATCATGCTTTAATGATGATAATTTAGAGCAAATCACATCGCATCATGGAGACAGCAAGCCCCACGTATGCAAGAGCGATGATATCATCCCCATAGTTGTTGAATGGTATTTAATTGCATGGTGTACTATTTTTCATTATTAATATCATTTTACAATAATAATATATAGTTATTAAAACCATTTTTATACCCATCCAAGTAAGATGGCGGTGAAAAACATATTACACCACGACGTAGAGATAGTAAACTTTACATATGCAGGTGCTGTGATTTCATTTTTCATAGGATAGATAAAAGGTAAAATATGATTGTGTAATATTTATAATAACATTTCAGTATATGATCGATACTTATGTTATTACTTTATATTGAACCAGCTAATTAAGATTGAGTATAGGAAAAAATAATTATGAAAGAATCGGTAGAAGATATTGCCTCTTCCTCGACTTGCTTCCTCTAAATCTTTTCATAGAGAAATATAGTTGGTCATTGAAGATGAAAAAAAACCTCTGTATTGAAAATAGGGAAGTTGATATGGAGAATTTTTAGGTTGTTTCTGAGCTTTAATTTTCAAAATTAAGTGAAGAGTTGTGGGGGAATTTCCCTTTTATAATAGAGGTGAGGGGCACTTTTGGAAACCACAAAAATAGTAATATATAATAAAATAGTAATCCACATAAAAACCTCCAAAATTTACCAATTTCGAAGATGATATGAGATAGGTTATAATATCATTAACCAATAAATTTCATACAAGTTTCTATGTCCATTCAATCCTTATCTTTTCAATTTGACAATTAGTTATTCTATTTGATTTTAACTAGGGTAAAAAATATTTCAATATTAAATAGGGTATAATATTTAATATTTTTATTTAAATTATAACATAAATAAATAATTTGGAACATTTTTTAAAATAATATAATTATAGTATATTATTTTAAAAAAATTATTATTTTTAAATAATTTAATAAGACGCAATTTTGATAAGAAATCAATAGTTCTAATTTCGACACTGATCAATTAATTGATTTAAAAAATATATGCTTAAAAATATAAAATTGAACAAAAAATTTATTATATTAATATGTGGTCAAGGTTATCTATAAAATTCATTGGTCATATTAAATATCCCAAAATATATTTATTTTAATATTTTTAATAACATTTATTTGATATCTCCATTAATAAAATAAATACTACTATGATTTTGGGTAATTATTTAATATAATTATTTATTGAGTAAGAATTAAAAAGAAAATACTATGATAAATATATATTTAATATATTTCCTTAGAATATATTTAGTCGATTTTATCAACAATAAAATAAAACATTAAAAAATTTATACTTATCAAAGTATGAATGTGACAACCTTAACATTACATTAATTAAAATAATATAAAGATCATAATCTACTCTATAAGGCTTAAAATGGAAATGATATTGAAGTTTGGACAATTATGGTTGATATATACTCTTCCAATAATATTTGGTTATGTTTTTGGACATTTTTACAGTTATTAGTATTTTGATAAAAATTATTTCATTGATTTATCATCAATTATTAATTTTTAAATCAACAATAAATAAGACATTAAAGGAATTATTTATTTCGTAAAAATTAAAAATATATTACTATTATGTAGGTAATTATTTTTTAATTCCATGTTCTATTTATTTTCTATGATATCACCATGTTATCCCTATATTAAAATTAATATACTTATATGAAATGTGAGTTTGACATTTGTTCACTTTAATTGGTCTTATTAATATCTATTTTATTTTCATTTTCATGAGGCCATTAAATAAATATGTTTTGAACCTAAGATTATAAGGGTATAAATTTATTCATCCACTATTATTTTTGAAGGTTTTAGTATAATTTCATTTTTTTTACCATATTATTTGTTACATTAATTTATCTGATTTACCTTTAACCATGTTAAATAAAATTTATAGTAGTTACTATTCATAATATAAGAAAACTAAAAGTAACCAATAAACATAATTTGGACCAACTTATTCTAAATATATAATACATTTTTCAAAATTCAAATTAGATATGTTTCAGTAATTAATTTAAAATTAATCTCATTGTCAGATTGAAAAAAATTGGTTTTTGTTCAAAAGTTAAAACATTGCAAAAAATTGAAATGTTTTTACATATTATTTTAATGTAAAAGTAATTAAAATAAATTAAATTTTATTAAATTACAAAAATATATTCTATTTATACATTAAACCAATTCAATTATATAATTTAACTATATAAATTGTTTTGATGAAAAATGTTTTTTCAATTAAAATTTATCAAATTTTTACTATGCATCAAAATATGAATTTCATCAAAAATATAAAAACATTTAAAAAACATTTATGTCCCTCTTCCAAATAAGATGTTAATTTTTTTTAATATAATATATAAAAGTGTAAAAAACTAGATTTAAAATTTGTGCGCCATCAAAAGGTGGTAGAACTGCATTTTATGAAAAATACTTCTTTTATCTGAAAAATTTAATTCTTTATTATATCATGTTCTATAAAATTCCTAAAATTAATTTTACTGTTATATAAAATTCAAAATGTGTCTAATACTGTTCATAATATCTAGTTTATATCTCATTAAAAATAATATTTTAATAATATATCTTGGTTTCGTGAAACTCAGAATTGCATACAACACAAGCTATAGTGGATAGTTTCTCTTGTGTGTAATGCAAAAAAAATATTTGTTACCTTTAGTGCATATTACCTTTGGTTTTGTGTATAAGATAATCCAAACAAAGATATATTACACATTGACCAAAATTTATACTCAGTGTTGCGTGAACCGAATTCTATCAAAAAAACATGAAATTGTGTGTAACACAATCCAAGAATAGTGTTATGTACACTGCAAGCTAATACATTTTTCATATAAGGAAATATAATATTTTTGTATCATATAACACAATACATCAAAGTAATTAAAAACAATCTATCGCATAAAATTTTGGGTTGTTACAATCTACCCCCCCTTAAAATTAATTTCTCCCTCAAAATTCGTTGGGGTTATAAATGTTTTACTTCTTGAAAGTTTCTTTCATGAAATCTCACATCGTAAAAATGTATACTAATACTTAATACTAAAAAGAAATTTTATAAACATAATGGTTTCCCAATGTAACCCCTCACTGGTTTTCTACATAATAGAACATAGGAATGAAGTGAAAACATGGATATGAAAGAGAAATCTACCTATCAAGTTCTGATGAATAGTGATATAAAATAAGGTTTGGATAAAGTTTACTAACAGAGAGCCATAAATCTATGATGATTTAATAGACCATATGATTCTTCATATAAAAAGGTACTAAGATAACATTTTTTGTTCTTATAATCTATTCCCTAATGTTGATAAATTTTTCATGAGAATAAATGCTTAATTGATTTTTGTACAATCTCACCCTTGATCATGCCTTAAAAAATTTCCACTTAATCTCTTTTTTAAAGAAATTAAGTGGAATTTATCATTCCTGAAGAGATTTAATATCATGTTATATTATTATAATTCATTCCATCTATCTCTGTCACCAAAAGGTTAGCACAAGTTATAAAATATATATAAGTCCATATATGGTGAGATTAAACAAATATGGTTCGAAAAATGGACTTATACTTCATATATCATACCGCTTAATTAAAATAAAACTATATTATACTAACCAAGGACTTCCAGTAGGCCAGTGGAAGGCGATAAAGTCCTGTCGCACTTCAATTGTGGGTTCGATTCCGGCAGTTTATTCTGAAAAGATGGGTTTTTGTCTATCCTACGAGTTTTCGCTATTCTAAAATTATACTATCATAAAATTATATAAATAATATAAAAATGAATTTTTAGCCTTAAAAATTATATCTCATTTCCAACATAATCCATTTCAATCTTTAATCTTATCAAAAATACTTCCATATAAACTCATAATACCAAAAAACCATTACAAGAATGGTCATAAAACAATCATGTAAATACCATCATTTATCCCAAATATTTCCAAATATATATCATGTTTTCTATATTACAAAAATTTGAATAACTTCATCATGAATTCTCTTGAGTCATGTTAATAACCTAAATTACCATATATCATTATTGAAAACATAAATGGTTCCTTATTTAAAAACATATTGGATATATTCCTTAAGTGCCAAAAAGTTGCAAACTCCATACATGATATCATAACCCTCTTGTAAAAAAACTCTATAATTAGTTACCAAGAAATAGGAATCATCCAATTTACTTATTCAATTCCAATAGATCTATATCAAAAATCATCATCTCAACATATGGGGAATATTAATGGTTATCTTTCCCTTAATCATATGTTCTCTAAGTATATCAACATACCCTTAAATCACTTTTTGGATCCTTAGAACAATTCAACATATCTTTTACAATCCTTAATGAAAACTATATATGGAAAACACATATATATTTCATGGTTCATATATCATAATCTTGGAATTTGGAAACATATACACCTCAATCATCCATCTTTATTCTTAAACCATTACTTGGGATCCATCATCTTCGTCTTTCCTAAGATATCAATCATGTCTTAAGGTTTCTCAACCTCAAGATTCATTGGTTTAATGTAAAAAATACTAGAAGAAAATCACATTTCATTTACATGTCATTTACAATCACTTTATCCACATCATTATAACCAATAATCATACCATCAACAAGATTGTCTTCAGGATTATTCCACATAGGAAATTGATCATCATAATTCTTATACCTTTCACATCTGAAACATTCAATGGCGAACAATGATCAATTTAGTTCTGGTTAATGACTAAGACCAAAAAGATAAGTGTTTGATATACATATCATATATTAGAAACACATAAGTACAGAAAATTACTAATAATATTTCTATCCATGATATCTTCAGTTTGACAAAAGGATAGTCATGATTGTCACAATAACCTTAGGATTGTGACATATGCTTGACTTATCCTTATGACATCCCTAGAAATATCCTTAGAAATATCTCTAAGGATCTCACTAAATTTTTTTTCATCCTAGTTTCCAAAGTTTTACTAAACCATAGCTCTAATACCAACTCTAATGACCCAAGCTTTACGTACATGGAAATTACATTACTTTTGGAGAATAATTAATACATGACACATATAGACGCCCAAAGACCGTATTAGTTTAGTGCCTTTGGATACATGGAACATAATATTATAACATGGTGAATGATCATAAACATCTCCAATAAATATCTTCCATTTTTTATCCTTCAAAAAACATTTCTTTATATCATGGGGAAGAGAAAACATAAAAAGGGTGAGCTCAAATTCTCAGTACGGGTAAACATTGAAAACATAAGACAAACAATAACTATAATAATGTAGAAAAAATGAACCTAAATTTTTTATATCAAAACATGAGTCATGAAATAAATCTTACCATTTTGTATAAAATATATCATAATGGAACATTTACCATGGTAATATATCATTGGATAAAACATGGAATTGTGGTAAATAAATAAGGTCAAAATATGATTTCAATAGTAACCAAGGCATTGCTGCCAAGACCATTATAGTGGAAAAATTCATTCACAAAAATAGTTTCACTTTCCATTACATCCATGTTTATATCATGATATATAAATATTTACCCAATGCATTTTAGAGAGAAATAGGTCCCACCTATTTCTCGATGAAATCATTCTTACATGTTCCACGAAAACATAAATCATTCATCATGGAATAACCCAAGAAATAAAATGAGTTTCTTAAACATCATTCCGTCATAACATAATCCATATAAATGATCATTATATCATTATCACAATCAAATCATAGTAATAATTGTGGTAGAAACATAACAATATTTTAATAACAAAATCTATGAAGGAAAATAATTTTGATAAAACCCTCAAACTTAATTCCTAGGGAAAATAACCATCCTTCTTCAAAAAAAATTCTTTTCTCAAAATGACATGCAATTTTAAAAGAATATAATTTATTTGAAACAAAAATTTAAATAGTGTAAAGGAAGATTTAGAGAAATAAGGCATTAAGTGGACCTAAAAATATATTCATTTCATATAATTTAGTAAAACATTATTCTCGTACTTTTACTAGAAAATTCAAACTGTACCTCGTATGGTAAATGAAAGAATGATTCCTTCGAAACTATGTAGTGAAACTAAAAAAATCTGACAAAATGAATTTAACCATGCATCAAAGAATAGTTAACATTTTATGAAAATAGTTTTATAAAACATGGAAATGTATGATAAATATACCCCAAGTAATTATTTAGGTACAAACAATCTCATATAAAAATGAGACTAAAAAAATATCGCTTACCTTTGGTCTGATATGTTTTGTATGTATCTGAACATCCTGTATAGTCATTTAAATAATTTTAAAAATTTATTTCATAATCATAATCATTTTTATGATAATATTTATGATCATATTTCCATCATTTTGATAGTAAGATTTCATTATTACTCGTTATTCGCGTATTAACTACTTTATGTTCTTATGAATGTTTTGTTAGAAAAGTATTATTCCTATTTTATGTTATAGTTATATCAGTTATATAATGGTATTAGTATAATATATATCATATTTATTTGTTAAATTAATTTATATAATCATGATTTAAAGAACATTATATAGAACAAACCACACATCATCGTTGAGACAATAAGTTGTATGTACACTCGAGCGACCATATCATTCAAATAATTATTGAATGGTATTGAATTTTTATGGTGTAATATATTTCAGAATCAATATAATTTTATAATTATAATCTATAGTTATTACAACCATATTCATACCCATCCAAGTATGTTGGTGGTGAAAAACAGAATACACCACAGTGTCGAGACGGTAAGTCGTATATATGCACGCACGGTGATTTCATTTTTCATAGGATGGATAAAAGGTGAAATATGGTTTTATAATATTTATAATAACATATTAGTTTTTTATTGATACTATTTTTATTACTTTATAATGAAACAACTAACAATGAAGAATTAGAAGAAGAATGAAGTTTGAATGAATCGATAGAAGAAATTACCTCTTCCTCGACATGCTTCCTCTAAATCTCTTCTTAGAGAACTAGAGTTGGTCACTGAATATTACCAGAAACTCTAGAATGAAAATAGGTAATTTGAGAATGAAAATTGGTAGGGTTTTCTGATCTTGAAATCTCAAAATGATGTTAAGAGTTCAGGGGGGAAGTTCCCCATTATAATTGAGGTGACAGGAACTTTTGGAAACCTCAAAAATATTAATTTATAATAAAATCAAAACCCACTTAAGAACATTAAAAATGTCCCATTTTAGAATATTAGATGTGATAGGGTTGTAATATCATTAAAAAATAAATTTGAGACAAGTTTTTATGTCCATTCAAACCTTATCTTTTCAATTTAACAAATTGTTATTATATTTCATTTTAACTAGGGAAACAAATATTTCAATATTTAAAAGGATAAAATATTTACTTATTTAATGTCAATTAGATCATAAATAAAAAATTCATAACATTTTTTACTATTTTATAATTATTCTATATTTTTAAAAAAAATTTAATAAAACATTATTTTTATAAACAATCAATAGTGTCAATTTTGACACTTTTCAATTTATTGATTTTTAAAAATATAAAGAAAACAAGTTAAATTTGAACCAAAAAAAGTTATTATATTTCTATGAGGGCATGGTTATCTATAAAATTCATTGTACAAATTAATTATCCCAAAATATATTTATTCTAATATTGTTAATAACACTTATTTGACATCTTCATTAATAAAACAATTACTACAATGATTTTCTGTAACTATTTAATGTAATTATTTGTTGAGTAAGAATTAAAAAATACAATGATAAAGATAAGTTTAATATATTTCATGCGAATATATGTATTCTAATTAATCTCTAATAAAATCCGTCATTAAAAATGTTATACTTATTAGAGTATGAATGTAACAACTTTAACGTTACTTTAAATAAAATTATATAATGGTCATAATATATTCTATAAGGTACAAAATGGTCACTAACTTGAAATTTGTATGATTATTGACGAGTTATAATTGGCCAATAAGATTTTTTCTTTTTTTTGGACATTTTTATCATTATTATAATTTTCATAAAAATTATTTCATTGATTTCTCATCAATTAATTAATTTTTACATCATCATAGAATAAGAATTTAAGGTAATTATTTATTTCTTAAAAATTAACAATAAATTACCACGATTTAGGTCATTATATTATCTTTCCATGGAATATTTATTTTATAAGATATAACTAGGTTATCCCTATATTAAAATTATTATAATTATATGAAATATAAGTTAGACATTTTGTCACTTTTATTGGTTTTATTAATATCTATGTCATTTTCATTATCAAGTGGACATTAAATGACTTTTTTCCAACCTAATATGATAAGGATATAATTTTTTTAACTCAATAGTATTTTTTAAGGGTTTAGGATAATTTTATTTTCCTTTTCATATGATTTGTTAAACTAATTTACAAGATTTACCTTTAATCGCGTTAAAAAAAATTAACATAGTTACTATTCCTAATATAAAAAAATTACGAGTAACCTATTAAAAGAATTTGGACCCAATGATTCCAAATATATAATTCATTTTTCAAAATTCAAATCATTTAATTTGAAGTAATTAATTTAAAATTAATCCTCTTGTTAGAATGAAAAACAGGTTTTTGGTTAAAAGGAAGTACATTGCAAAAGATTGAAATGTTTTTACATATGAAGTCAATTTAAAATTAATGAAATTAAATTATAGAGTATTAAATTATAAAAATATATTCTCTTTATAATTAAAAAAACATTCAATAATATAATTTAACAATATAAATTATTTCGATGATTTTTTATTCAATTAAAACTTTGTGTATTTTTACTATTCATCAAACTATTAATTTCATCCAAAAAATACAAAAATATGAACCAAAATAAATTTTGATGTCCTACATCCAAATAATATTTTAATTTTGTAAACTAAAATATATACAAGTGTTAAAATCTTGATTTAAAATTGGTCCATTTTTAAAAGTTAGAAAAACTGCATTTTTATGGAAGATACTTCTTCTATCTGAGTAATTGAATTAGTTCTTATATCATGTTCTAGAAAATATATAAAATTAATTTTAATTTATTTAAAATTTAAAATTTGGTTAATACTATTCATAACAGCTAGTTTTCATCCCATTAAAAATAAAATTTTATTAATATATCGTTATTTACATAAACTCGTTATTTCGTACAACACAAGCTATCGAGAAAGGTCGATGTTTCTGATGCTTCTATTGGGGTGCACATCCATCTATTTTAGAGGAAGCACTAATTGTTGCCCCGCATTCCCACTTTCTAATGGCGGGCTGCATCCATCTCTCATTGAGGGAATTTTTCTCCTTGATCTAAACGGGATGATGGAATGTCGGTTCCTCCTTCCGTGGATTCATACATGGAATTCGTTACAAAGTCTGGGTCTCCCTTATTGAATAATATGTTTTTCATGAAACTCTTCCTAGTTCCATGTCTTCATGGACGCTTGTTAATTATGTTACTTCTGTCAGGACATTCCAAGGGGTCCGGCCAGGACAACAACCTTTGTTCGGGGGAATAGTTCTGTTGGATATCACTGGTGTGTCTAGACAATGGAACACTGGAATGTCTAGGTTTCTTCCCATTATGATTTGTAATCAAAAGGTAACGTAATCCCATGTCATCCCACATTGAGTGTAGGGAATTATATGTCTTAGGCATGTCTCCGAAGTTTTCCTCAGCTTCCCATGTTTAACACAGGGTATGCCACCGGTTTAACGTCTAGTGGAGACAGATCAGACTGATTAGAACACTGATGAGAGTGGACCAGATTGGTACAACCTCTAGAGGGCACACTGATGCTAGGTATAATGTGTGGTTAGTTACCTGCATGCTGCCAGGATCAGTGAAGAGGTCAATTGGCATGATATAAATATGATGTGGGGGTCTGGGTAAGAATCTGAATTGATGATGGAGAGTCGACTGAAGTGGCGAGGGAATGAGATGGAATCATCTTGAAGGTGATGGTAGTGTTGGGGTTGAGCCTTGAAGAGACTTCGTAAATTTCCACGGGGCAGGAAATCGATGTCCATGTAGTTCGGTGATTCGATGGGATGTGTGAGGAGGTATTCTGTGAGAATGAATGCATGGCTAGGACCCATAGGAAGGAGAACCTCCAAGTTGGAGGATGACCATCCCAAAACACATATGCTTGAGGGAGATACCATGAAAGGACATTAGTGATGGGATTGAGCCTCAGGGAGGCCTCTCACATATCCCCGTGGAAGGGTATCAAAGTCCATGTAGTTTATGATGGGTTATAGAATCAGGGTTCACACAGAGGACAACAACTCGATGATATACAGGGTATTAAACATGGTTAGCAGCCCGGGTATGTCTAATGCTAGAATGGAGGACCATAGAAGTGGATCCCAATAGGGGGAAATAATGTTTACCAGTGTTTGGAGTTGAACCTAAAAGAGGTGTATGATGTACCATGTCTAAGAGACATAGATTAAACCCATGTATTTCATTCTACTATGGCTTACCGCCTTGTGGGGATAACAACGGCTTACTGGTGGATAGGATATGATGGCTTATCATTGATTGGGAGACACAATGTATTGCCGATGACTGGGGGACACAATATCTTATCGTTTATTAGGGGACACAATAGCATGCCATCGATTTGGGGACACAACCGCTTACCATCGATTGGGGGACACAACGGTTTACAGTTGATTGGGGTACAAAATGGATTACAATCGATTGTGGGAGAATTTAGTGTCATTCAAGACAAAAAGAGGATTACATTTTAACATCATTCACGATGGGGGTGGACTGATCTGGAGTGGTCGGGACTGATCGGTTTTTGGGTTGAACCTCATAGAGGTCTCTAACGTACCTAGCTTTGGAATGCATCAAATTAAAAATAGTTCTAAGGTGTTGGTGAATCGACGTGAAGGGGGTCGGGACCTATAGGTGTGTTGGGATTAAACCTCAAGGAGGATTTCTACATACCTATCCTTGGAAAGGATCAAAGTCCACGTAGTTAATAGGTGTTGGTGAACCAACGTGAAGGGGGTCAAGACTGATAGATGTGTTGGTCTTGATCCTCATGGAGGCTTCCTGCGTACCTTACCCTGATGAAGATCAAAGTTTACATAGTTCAGAGGTTTTAGTGAACCGACTTGAAGGGGGTCGGGACTAATAGGTGTGTTGGGTTTGAACCTCAGGGATTATTTATATATACATTTCCTTGGAAAAGATCAAAGTATGTATTGTTCAGAGTGGTTTGGTCATGGTTGGTTCTTACTTTAATCCCACGTGACTCATGCTCGGTGTGAGAAAATGGAGGTAGCAACGACACAATTATCACATCGTGAAAGGAGCATCCATGGGAAATGGATTGGGGATCACACCTGGTAAGCTGCACAGGGGGGAAACAGGGGATTATGCATGGTTAGAAACCCAAAGAGAAAATAGGGGCTTACACGTGGTTAGTAGCCTTGAGTGGAAATAGGGGATTACGTGTGGTTAGCAGCCCAGGGAGATGGAGATTCAAACATACTCTAGGAAGGAGGCGCGGGTGGAGAAAACCCCCAATGGGGTAGGGATGGTATAACAAAGGTCTCAGTGCCCATCTCTCTTTTGAACTTTGGCACCGAAGTAGAGAGAAGGAACATGGATGCTACCTACAGCAATTAAGGATGGGGGCTTACACCAAGGTGGTTTCCCTTCCACAACGATAGGTTTCATTCCAAAAATGAAGATCTTATTCCATGTGATGAAGATCTCACTCCCATGGAGATGAGCGACTGTAGATAACTCTCGAAATAGGGTACCTCGCATATGATACATGGGACAAGGTCACAGTTTAATGTCATGTGTTGAGGACGATGATGCTTCGTAGTTTAACATCTTGCAGCTCTGATGAGGTGGATTCACTTTGTACCATTAGGACATACATAAATGATAAATTTCCACCCTTGAGGAATGGATGGCATTAGAAATGATGTGGTGAGGGGTGTCATGGAGTGATCCATTGAGGGCCACACGTTAAAGTGGTTATGTGAAGAAGCAATAGCTGTTATCGTGCCTATGTGAAGAAGCATGAGGCGAAGCAACGCAATAAGAAGAACCTCCCAAGGGACATTAATGTTGCTTCGTACTATCCTATAGGTCCATACCAGAAAGGGGTGAGTAATGAATTTGGTCTAAGAATGAGGTGTTTTTCCAGAAGGATACGCTTTGTGAAGAGGTCGGTCTATTCGAAGAGAAAGAGCATCGGGAAGGGACTGGTCTTCATGAGGAAGTTGCACCTCGCAAAGGGAAAGGAACACTAGGAGAAGATGGTACCATTGATGGTAAAACACTTTGCATATAGGGGGTTATTCACGAATGTCCAAGGATTCCCGAAGCACTACCATTAAAGGATAAGGGCTTCGCCTTAGCAAATACCTCTTTGTTTTGGGATAATTTTGTGAAGGCTTTATGCTTTGTGAAACATTGATCAACCTGAAGGGGAAACTTCCTCTGTGAAGGGCATGGTCCTTCACGAAGGGTATCTCCACCATAGGCGGAGGTTGAAAAGGAAGAAAATAGCAATGGCTTGCAAAGGCCATGTACCTTTGGGAATCCATGTGAAGGCTTTGTGAAGTTCTACACAAAACAGAAAGGTGAGTGGTCAAAGTAGAAAATGGTTTTGGAAAGGGGGTGCGTCTACTATTTATAGGAATACCCTAGCTCTAGGGCCCCTGATCTTCCCACAGAACAGTGCATTGTCACGGAAAGGTGCCAGTTCATCAGCCCGAAGGAGGACTCACGGAGGGGAAGAGATGCCATGTAGAGCTCAGACGATGTGGCTAACACCGACCGCCTCGCGAAGCACCCGATGCCATGAAGCAGCCACCACCGACTCAGACTCCCATCAGAAAGGGGCACCGCAGAGCCTCTCGTATAGATTTCTGTGAGCAACTGATGCCTGTTTCAAGGAGGGCTTCACACAGTGCCTTTTGGAGATAGGTCAGTTGTTCTTCACGACCTATTCAAGGGGGCTTTCTCCAATAAAATTATTGAACTTGTGGGATGAGTTGGAAACCTGTGTCTTTTTAGAGCCAGAAAATGCCCCCATAAAATTGGAGTCGATGGAAGGAGAGGGTCTAATTCTAAGGAAAAAATTTAGAACAAACTGGGATGATGGAAATCGCGGTGGAATGAGAAGGTAGGGGCGAAGCTTGTCTGCTGAGGAGGACGCCTTACTCTTCATGAAAATCAGTCTCCAAAATTGGGGAACAATGAACGTGGGGTAAAGGAGGCATGTGGAGTGCTTCGGGAATGGTGCACCATGTGCGGGTTGCACTGCGAAGTGGGGGAACCATGAAGCTGGGGGCACCACGAAGCTGGGGGCACCACGAAGCTGTGAGGCACCACGAACCTAGGGGCTCCACGAAGCTGGGGGCGCCGTAAATCCCATTGACTCTTTCCCATATATATATGGGCTCAAAGGTAATTTTTATGTGAATGGATCTTTGCATATGATGGTTCTAGATCCATCTGTTGGGCGACTTCCTGGTTGGCGCACTGGGCAACACCTCCTCAAATGGTGCACATGCGGTATCTGTTTTAATGTGGTGTTTTAATGCGGTCCAAGGCCGAGTGAATTAATTCACGCGGTGACACTCTTTTGATGCGGCGACATTATTTTGACGCTGTTTCTTTTCCTATATAAGGAGGTAGAGGCAAGGCATTTCATCATCACCGGCAGCAACAACACCGAGAGCAAATCCCATTTGGTGATCGCCTTTCTTTGACGATCATCTTTCTTGCTCTCCACCTTTTGATCCATAATTTTATTCTTGAGTATTACTTTTGAGATCCCTTCCATTTTGGGGAGTCTCTACCGTGTACTTTTTGATTTTAGTGGATCCCTCTTTCTGGACTAGGTCCCGTGGTTTTTCCCTTTCGGGTTTTCCACGTAAAAATTTCCGGTGTCAAATTTATTTTTCTGCACATTTAATTTTGTCGCTGCGCATCCGCTTCTATTTGGGGGGAAAGATTCAATTTCCGCTGCGCGTTCGCTTTTTCTTTTGTTTTCGCGTTTGTCGATTTCCCGTCTTTCCCAACATCTGGTATCAGAGGGTTTGGTTATTTTCTTTTCATATTTATTATGGAGGCCAACTACAGTCGGATGATTTTGTTAAATGGTACCAACTACCATATGTGGCAACTTAAAATGAAGGATCTTCTTTTTGTCAAGCGAATGCATCTTCCAGTGTTTAGTACCCAGAAGCCAGAGAGAATGTCAGAAGAAGAATGGGCGTTCGAGCATGAGATGGTTTGTGGCTTCATTCGTCAATGGGTCGAAGACAACGTGATGAACCACATTGTCAACATCTCTCACGCCAGAACTTTGTGGGAGAAGCTTGAGACGACCTACGCTTCGAAGACGGGAAACAATAAACTGTTTCTTCTCAAGAAAATGATGAACTTGAGGTACAGAGAAGGTACGTCTATTTCTGATTATTTAAGTGAATATCAAGGATGTTTTGATCAGTTGTCTGGAATGGGTATCAATTTTGAAGATGAGGTTTTAGCTCTTTTGCTTCTTAACACTTTACCCGATTCATGGGAAAATTTATGTGTTACTCTAACCAGTTCTACTCCTAATGGTGTTGTGACATTTAGTTTTGTCAAGTTTTCTATTTTAAATGAAGAGGTCAGGAGACGTACTCAGGAGAAATCTTCTTCCGAGCTTTTGGTCACAGAGAACAGGGGGAGAAGCCAGGACTGGGGGCAGAGCAGTCGAGATAAGAGCAGAGGAAGAAGCAAATCTAGACTGAAACAGAGAGATTTTGAATGTCATCATTGTGGTAAGAAGGGGCATGTTAAGAAGTTTTGTTATCAGCTGAAAAGAGAGAACAGATTGAAGGAAAATCAACAGAAGAAAAATGGCGATGGAGAGGATCATGTTGTCGTTGCTACAGGGGGTGATCTTGTTATTGTTTATGATTCCATTAACATTACTTCTGATGATTCTTGCTGGGTTGTTGACAGTGGTGCCTGTTTTCACGTGACATCGAAGAAGGAGTTCTTTACATCTTACAGCCCAGGTAATTTTGGGATTTTGAAGATGGGAAATGATGGACGTGCTGACGTTGTAGGCATTGGGACTATTTGTTTAAAGACCAGTACAGGAAGTAAGCTGATTTTGAAGAATGTCTGACATGCACCCAAGGTTCGTTTGAATCTTATCTCTACCAGCGTTCTTGATGATGAAGGGTTTATCAGCACTTTCGGTGATTGCCAATGGAAGCTTTCCAAGGGCTCTTTGATTGTGGCTAGATGGAAGAAGCAATCAGGTTTGTACTGGACTGGAGCTTCTATTTCTTTTGATACTGCTTGTGTTGTTGAGTGCAGTGTTTCGTCCAAGTTTTGGCATAAGAGGCTCAGTCACATCAGTGAGAAAGGTCTCAGTTGTTTGGCCAAGAGAAATCTTCTTCCAGATTTGAAGAGTGTCAAGTTGGACACATGTGATCATTGCATGGCTGGAAAACAGAGCAGAGTGAGTTTCAACAGTCATCCTCCACAAAGGAAGTCACAGGTACTTGAATTGGTACATTCTGACGTTTGTGGTCCTTTGAAATTGAAGACCTTTAGTGGCGGTCTTTATTTTGTTACATTTATTTATGACTACCCACGAAAGCTCTGGGTTTATGTCTTGAAAGCCAAAAGTCAGGTGCTTAGTTTTTTTAAGCAATTTCATGTTTCTGATGAGAGAGAATCAGGAAAGAAAATAAAATGTATTTGCACTGACAATGGAGGAGAGTTTTGTGGTCCGTTTGATCAGTATTGCAGGCAGGAAGGTATTCGACATCAGAAGACGCCGCCCAAGACACCTCAGCTGAATGGTGTAGCTGATCGGATGAACAGAACTTTGCTGGAAAGAGTTCGTTGTTTGCTTTCAGAAGCAAAGTTGCCTGGACATTTTTGGGGTGAGGCTTTACTTACTTCTGCTTATATAATCAATTTATCACCTGTGGTGGCTTTGCAGACAGACACTCCCGACAAATTTTGTTATGAAAAAGAGATCAGGTATGATCACTTGCGTGTTTTTGGTTGCAAGGCTTTTGTTCATGTGCCTAGAGATGAGAGATCCAAGCTGGATGGTAAGACACGCCAGTGTATTTTTATTGGCTATGGACACGATGAGTTTGGGTATAGGTTCTATGATCCTGTTTTGAAGAAACTTGTCAGAAGCCGTGATGCAGTGTTTAAGGAGGATCAGACTATTGCAGAAATTGATAAGGGAGAAAAATATGCTTCTCCAACTTCTGATGGTTTTGTCAATCTTGAGCCAGGTTCTAATTCACATTTACCTCATGTTGTTGATTCTGATGATCATGTTGATGTACAGAATGATGCTCAAGGTGAAAAAGTTGGAGTTGAAGTTTCCGATGCACCTTTTGATTCTGATGATCTAGTTCCAAGGGTTATTAATGAACCCGCAGTTCCACTCCGGAGGTCATCTCAACATCGCACCGTTTCTACTCGATATTCACCTGATGAGTATGTGCTCCTCGCTGAAGGGGGAGAACCAGAATTGTTTGATGAGGCAATGGAGAGTGAAAAGAAGGACAGATGGGTTGCAGCATTGGATGACAAGATGAAATCATTGCACGACAACCACACTTTTGAGCTGGTGAAGTTACCGACAGGGAAGAGAGCTTTGCAAAATCGGTGGATTTATCGGATTAAGAATGAAGAATCCAGTTCTGTTCCACGATACAAGGCAAGGTTAGTTGTCATATGCTTCCGTCAGAAGAAAGGTATTGATTTTGATGAGATTTTCTCACCTGTTGTCAAAATGTCTTCCATTCGGGTTGTTCTTGGTTTGGCTGCCAGTTTAGATCTGCAGATTCAGCAGATGGATGTGAAAACAGCTTTCCTCAATGGAGATTTAGAGGAGGAGATTTATATGGAGCAACCAGAGGGTTTTGTTGAAACAGGTAAATAAAATCATGTCTGCAAGTTGAAGAAGAGCTTGTATGGTTCTAAACAAGCTCCGAGGTAGTGGTATAAGAAGTTTGAATCTGTCATTTCTCATCAGGGTTTCAGGAAGACATCTTCTGATCATTTTGTTTTTGTTCATAGATTTACTGATGATGATTTTATTATACTGTTGCTTTATGTTGATGATATGCTCATTGTTGGCCATGATACTTCTAGAATTGACAAATTGAAGAGGGATCTTTGTCAGTCTTTTACGATGAAAGACTTGGGGCCAGCACAGTAGATTCTTGGCATGACGATCTCCCGTGACAGGAAGGCCAAGAAGTTGTGGTTATCTCAGGAGAGATACATTGAGAAGGTTCTTCAGAGATTTTCTATGGATAGAGCGAAAGTGGTTAGTACTCCTCTTGATTTACATTTTAAGCTCAGTTCCAGTCAGTCACATTCTACTGATGAAGAGAGAGAGGAGATGCAACACATACCTTATTCATCTGCTATTGGATGTTTGATGTATGCAATGGTATGTACTAGACCTGATATAGCTCATGCAGTTGGTGTGGTCAGTCGTTTTCTATCAAATCCAGGTAGAGAGAATTGGAGAGCATTGGAGAGCATTGAAGTACATTTTTCGTTATCTTCGTGGTACTTCTGATCTGAGATTATGTTTTGGCAAAGGGGAACCTATGCTTTGTGGCTTTACAGATTCAGATATGGCAGGAGATATCGATTCGAGGAAGTCTACTTCGGGCTGTATGATCACTTTTGCAGGGGGAGCTGTATCTTGGAAGTCTAGATTGCAGAGATGTGTTTCTTTATCTACCACAGAGTCAGAGTTTATCGTAGCTACTGAGGTGTGCAAAGAATTGTTGTGGATGAAAATGTTTATTCGAGAGCTCAATTTAAATCAGGACAGGTATGTTTTATTTTGTGATAGTCAGAGTGCTATTTGTTTGGGAAAGAATTCTACTTTTCATGGAAAGTCGAAACATATCGATGTTCTATATCATTGGATTCGCAACGTCCTTGATTCGAGACAGTTAGAGCTTGAGAAGATCCACATTGATGACAACGGGTCAGACATGTTGACCAAGAGTTTACCCAGAGGAAAATTTGAGACTTGCTGACAGATTGCAGGGTTCGCGGTGATCCCCACTTGAGTCGGAGGGGGAGATTGTTGGGCGCCTTCCTGTTTGGCGCACTGGGCAACGCCTCCTCAAATGGTGCACATGCGGTATCTGTTTTAATGTGGTGTTTTAATGCGGGCCAAGACCGCGTGAATTAATTCACGCAGTGACACTCTTTTGACGCAGCGACATTATTTTGACGCTGATTCTTTTCCTATATAAGGAGGCAGAGGCAAGGCATTTCATCATCACCGGCAGCAACAACATCGAGAGCAAATCCCATTTGGTGATCGCCTTTCTTTGAAGATCATCTTTCTTGCTCTCCACCTTTTGATCCATACTTTTATTCTTGAGTATTACTTTTGAGATCCCTTCCATTTTGGGGAGTCTCTACCGTGTACTTCTTGATTTTAGTGGATCCCTATTTCTGGACTAGGTCCCGTGGTTTTTCCCTTTCGGGTTTTCCACGTAAAAATTTCCGGTGTCACATTTATTTTTCTGCACATTTAATTTTGTCACTGCGCATCCGCTTCTATTTGGGGGGAAAGATTCAATTTCCGCTGCGTGTTCGCTTTTTCTTTTGTTTGCGTGTTCGTCGCTATCCCATCTTTCCCAACACCATCTTCATGATTGATCTTCTCTGTGAACACCTTAGCGAACTGGATTCTTTGGGGCGGTGCTTCACAAATGATTTTTTAGCGAACTGAAGTATCGTGGACCACTACCTTCTTGATGACACAATCCAAAACCCCACATATCTTCATTGAGAAAAAAAAGGAAGAGATGGTCTTTGAAATGGGTCCTCACGAAGGGTCATTGCGAAGGGTCCTCGTGAAGGGTCTTTGCGAACGCTTTCATTCTCAAAATAAAAAAGTCCCAAAGTTCTTTGATTTAATGGCCACTCAGGAGGTCACGCGATAGGTTTGTGAAAATTTCATTCAGAGTGAGGAAATGAAAAAAAAACCCAAAAATATGTGACTACATCTGGAGTACTTTTGATCATACATCATTGGCATAGTGGATGACAGAGGTGTAAAAGGAATATTTTTTGTGCAGGCATGTGCCATTATATGGTTTTGGATTGTGGGAAGAGGTCAAAATTTTTGATGCAAGCTAAGTTGAGCTAGCCTATTGGTTCAGGGGGACTCCTGATCAATATTAATGAAATAGGGTTGTAGATGGGTGAATTAGGAAAGATTATACCCCAGTTATAGTGAATTTATTTTAAAATCCCATCAATAACATCAATGGAAGGGAAATGGTGCTAGAGACATCTTCGCCCCTATATAAGACGATCCTCAAGGCCTTGCTAGGAAATCCAAACAACTGGTGGATCATGAGCTGGTACATGTTCCAAGGTGCCAACTTTACAGAAGACTAGGCTTGGTCCTTCTGGGAATGCATGTCCTATGAGGAGTTCGAGAATGTCTTGAGGTGGGTTGGACTGTATGAAGCAATCTGGGCATCCCAATTTATCATCTCTCAGACGAAGGAATTTATACTAGATTTGCTGAGCCAGTGGTCACCAGATACCAAAACTATGCACATGTATTATGGGGGGTTGGAATCTGCCTTTGGGACCTATACTGGATTTATGGCATCTCAATACTGGGGGGAATGTATTACCAGTTCCACCCTGCCACGAATGCTTGGGGAGATGCAGAGCAAATGCTGCCTTTGGTGTTGGCATTGCTAAGAATTGTACCAGTCGTGGAAAAGGAAAAGAAAAACACCTGAGACATCCACTTCAAGCATTGGTTTGGCTACTTCATCGATTTCCCCTCAGAAGAGGGGACGCTACCATAAAGGCCCCCTTTTTGTCCGTGAGGAGCTCAACAGGGAAAATAGGGTTCATACTGGCGGATCGTAGAAGACAACCAGTGTATGTTGTCGGGATACAGTGTCAAGACATAGAAATGGCATATAGTTTAGATTTTTGGGTTTATCTCAACACTTATCTATGGGTGGATATTATCGGTAAGGGATGCCCACATGGGGGTGGGACAAGTACATTTATCATCGCGGCTCACCTGGCCTATGGGAATCACATCAACTTGGGCATAACAACACTGGAAAAGTTATACCATCTTCTTCAGCATGTTATTGAGGGAAAGAGGTTGTTCTGAGTATTCGGGCAATTCCATTTTTTTTACATTTGGATCATGGTGCACATGGAGGGTTACGGATACCTCAACCCTATTTCTCCACCGGGGATACATTCTCACCCATCGATTCTGAACATTTCGGGGAGAACCTCGCTGAATCTCAATTTTGTGACCCTGCTGGAAAAAATGGGGAAAGCAGAACATTTTATCTTTCATCCATTCCCTTTGCCACTCGGGGCCTATTCCAACAATGGAACAGATACAATAGAGAAACAGTAATATTTTCTATCCTTTCATGGAAGTGTACCAGTGTCCTGAGTGGATTGTGAACCCATATGTGAACCATACACCCTGCATCGGTTTTCCTGATAGTTCCATTTCCTACAGAGGCTGACTCTCCAAGTGTATATAATAGTGAACGAAGAGAATCACATGTACGTGATGCAACAACTCTGGTGGATGTTTACAAGGGAGGATGAGAGGACGTTGAAAGAGGTTCTCCCATCCAATCCTACATTCTGATTGGTCCACGAGTATGCATAGAGTTGGGAGGTTTCCTGCCCTGGAAAGATGCTGAAGCAAGTGTTAATCATGGCCAAAAAGGAGGCTCCAACACCATGACACCGAAAAGTAGTGAAGGGGGGACACTGAGAAGGTGGTTCAGAAACTTGAAAAGGCGGCGAAGCTTTGACAGTGGAAGTGATAGGCCACGAACTGGAAATTATGGGGCCAGTGTTGATTGGGAATGATGAGGGTGAGGGGACAGTGCCAAGCATAGTGGCTCCACGTAGGAGGCCTGGGGAGTGAGGTGAGTCATCTCAGGGCTTTTTTAGAATTACCCCTCAATCTCCTGGGAAGTAGTTGTGCCCAGTATCAATCCCTTATAATTTTTTCTTCCCAGAGGCATGGAAGGGCTAGGAAAATATAAAATAATACCTTCACATCAGTAGATTAAAGATGAACCTGAACACACATGAGATGTTGTTGTTGGAGATTGGGTTTGTGAAAGGATGATTCAATGTTACTGTTGTATATGGGAGAAAATTTTTAATTGAGCTAGAGTATCTAATACATTCTCCTGGAAACATGTGGTTGATGTCACACCGAGAAAGGGTGTTGCTGAGCATGACCACTCCCAAAGAGCCGACGGCATACCAACTGGTGGAGTGCTTCCCCTTGCCTAGCTAAGACAAATAATTAAGTACAGAAGAATCCAACATGGGAGACCCTCATCGAGTAATAAAGGGGAGATCAAGGGAATCCTCTCCTGAAGAAGGATAGATACCAGACTCGGGGGGGATCTCCTTGGGCGAGTTTGCCGCAACTTTGGAAGTATGTTTCCACTTCCTTTTAACGCACTAATGTGATCCCTATATTTTCCTATGTTCTTAAATAACACGCATCTATGCAGGAGAAACTTCACTCAACCACCCTTGTTAATGAGGATGATGGTGTGTTAGTCGCAGAAGACCTAACGTCGGGGTTGCAACCAGGGGGATGGTGGTGGTAGAGTCTAGCGACATTGGGGAAGCAGGGTAGAAATTCTTAGAATCCTAGGAGCCCACATTCATATATGGGGTGCCACGCCCCGACCTCCCAGAAATGGAGGACCCATGGCAAGACCAAGGTGAAGACCATGGTGAGTCTCACACTCCAGAAATGTTCTCATCATCTTTTCGGTCGAACTGGATAACACGACCTTTACATACACCATCTCCTGGATGGTGTGTACGTTAACAATGTAGATGGCTAGAAGACCCAAGTCTCTACTACAAATTGTGGTGCCTCTCTATCTCATTTTGATCACCCTAGAATACTAGGCCATAGTTACCAATGAATGTAAAATGGTGGAGAAAAATGTCGCTGGTGGGATAGACTTCAAGACATTCTGGGAGGACATTATCGAAGTGGAATCCAATAATGAGGACCAACTTGAGGAACACCATGTTGCTGATCTCTTAGAGGTGTTTCCTACATATGAAATTTCCAACCCACTAAATCAGGACAAAACTGCCTCTGAAGAAGAGGAAAACAATTATTTTCATCGATGATCAATAAATTTGATCCATCGATTAATCACAAGACCCTGAAAATGAAATGGGTAGATCAGATTGGGAGGCTTCGTACCCAGATGTGTGAACTATGCGATGGAGGAGTAAATTCCAAATTCCCTCATGCGATTTTTCAAGATTTCCTTGCTGAGAGGGTGTAGGAGGACAAACATGGTCTCAATTTCAGCTGGTAGTGGAGAATGGATGTCAACATTCAAAGTCTCCAAGAGGTTGAGAATGAATTATAGTGTTTTAGGGCACGAGCGAATGAGCAGTATTCTTTCCTCAAGGCGTAGCTGAGGCTCATATCGTACCTGAAGGCTCAGCTGGAAATGGTTGAATAATGGATGAAGCATGCCTCCAAATAGATGGTCACTATCCAAGCTGATGAAGATCAGGCCCAGACAGAGGCTGATGAACTATTCCCTCTCTCCATAGAAGAAAAAAATGAGATAAAAAGGTGACATCGGATCTTGGATGCCACAATTCGGAGGGTGCTGGTGCTGAAACGCACCATTGAAGAGGTAAACCCATCCATGGGAGGGGTTGATCCTTGGTAGATGTAAATTTTGGAATCCCAAAAACATACTTTCATTCTTTTCTTGTTTATTTCAGGTTCATGTGTGGGTTCCATTATTTGTTGGGGCCCACTACATACCCATTACATTCGTGAAATATCCAGCAATCAATCCATGTGCTTAAGGGGGTCATGACTGATGTGATAAACTAGAGATGACCACCCCGTTATTCCACCCAAATGTAAGGGTGATGACTATGTTTCATTCATCCGAGGTTTTAGGAACCAATACAGATTTCCATAAGGAAAGAGGGAGGCTTGAATGGAGGATGGGGTTCTCAGAATAGTCAGATTTCTTTTTACCCAATATGCTCTAGTGCACGAGTGGGGATATTCTAGGGGAGTTATAATAAATCCGAACATATGGGAGTGGAAAGTGTGAATAAAGATACCAAAAATTTGGAACATTGTGTGGTTGGGGACAAAAAACATGTGGTGACCGTTGACCATGTTCGAAACATAGGGCCTCACTCATAATGTCATCATTCGGTTTCCCAGAATGTCAGCATGCTATAGTAGGTGAGCCATAGGCCAAGCAGCCGTACTATTAGGTGGCTCCATCAATCATGAAAGAAGATTATGACCCAAATAAAGGGTACAAAAATCAGGGAGCGTGGAGTGATTGGATATTATAATAGAGTCCAACACTCTTTAATTTACACCACTGTAATGAAAACACATTAGGTGAGTGCATCAGTTTGATCAGATATCAAATTTTCTTATGAACAGAACCTCTATGCTGAGGAGGATGAAAAATCCCCTAGCTATCATGGGGTATACTGAGCTTTTTTAGGGTAGAGATGCAGTTTAAAGTCATACATTGAGGACATGGTAACTCGGGATAGGAACATGCAGCGATGTACATATCCTGGAATGAATGAGGAGACTGTGAGTCCATATCCTTATGTGTTCCCAAACGGATTTTGGCTAAGGGGCCAGAAAAGGGACATAATCTTAGATTCTTGTGGCTAGACCAAAATATGAGATGTCTGGGCATTTCTACATATCCCATGAGGATGAGAATCAAGCCATACATAGTTCTAGAAAATGTCATCCAATTTAATTTCTTTCTAGAGGGACACAGAGTGGTCTTAGTTTATGGTCATAGAGCTCGAACCATAGATGGAAAGGAGTTAGGGAGACACATGGTGTGGTAAGTATAAATCCTGACGTGAATGAGCACGTAATCCCATACCACAATGTGCTCCTCGGGAATCTTTTTGGTCACAGGACCAAAAGTGAATGTTAGGCTAGGCATGATGCAAAGTGTGTGGGTGTTCCTACGTACAGCATGATGATGGGGATGAAGCCGTATGTAGTTCTGGAAATGGAATAGTAGGGTACCAGTGTCTAGGATAAATAGTCGTGCGGGTTTAGTCCATGCACCAAAAGTATCTGCATTTGAAAGTTCTTATTTTTCCTTTAGGATATATGTGTGTGTGTTTTTTGGGAAGAAATAAACCGATGACAGTTAATCATTTTGTCACTAGAGAAACCAAGCCTCATGTAGGCATTGGAAAATGGTATAGTGGATGACCAATACCCAACCTGATGTCTCCTCGAGTAAGGACATCACAATGTAGTGTTGTTTTTCATCATACGTCTAGGATGATAATATCATTGTTTAGGATCATATGATAGGACCAGCGATGAATTTTAATGTCCAATAACAATGATGCAACAGTTTAATGTCATGTGGGACTAGGCGGCATAGTATAACGTCATATTCCTTGGACACAAACAGAAAGAACTAGGTTTTAGAGGAGAACATGCATGGCGTGATAAAGATTACTTGACGTGAATGAGGACCTGATCCACACCACACCACATGAAATTCCGAGGAAGAATCCTCGGGCCGAGGGGCCATTAGAGGTCATAAAATATGGTGTTGGAATAGTATATGAAATGTATAGGTGCTCCTACGTATCCCATGAGGATGGAAATCAAGCCATACATTGTTCTAAGAATGCAGTTTAACGTCATGCAGGATGTAATAGTTTAAGGTCATGTAGGACCGTATACATTTTAACGTCATGCGGTACGACATACAGTTTAATGTTATGCGGGATAGGAGGTAGGAGAGACTTTCTCCTAGAAGGGGAGTACGTGGTGTAGCTAATGTAAACCCGACGATAATGTGGACATAATCCCACACATGTCACACCACATAATCTTATAAGATTTGGGGCCTAAGAGGCTGAACAAAAGATATAATCAAGGGAACCTGATAGGGATGCAAAGATGAGATTTTTGGGAATTCCTACATATCCCATGAACATGGGAATCGAGCTAGATGTAGTTTTAGGGAGAGTATGTATAAGGAGATCTTAAAATAAGGTTCTAAAGCTCAGAACGTGGAGAAGTGAAACTCTTCCAAGTGAGCGCAGACTTCAATTTGATCCCTAAGCCCACGTGAGTCAAAATCGGAGTGGGAAACAAGGGAGGAAGAGTTCTTTACAACACATGGGATACACATAAAGAATAAATTGGTGAGGTACCCCGAATTATTCCTTACCACGGCTTTTTCCTCTAAACGTGAAAATGCACACTGAGGGATAGTACCAAGAGTATCGATATTCTACTTGGACATGATGGGGTTAAAAATGATGTGAATCATGAAACTGACATTTAGGGATCTATTGGGTTGGCATGATGATGGAGGATAAATATTGACTGTGTTTGAAATATAGTAACCATATTGTGTGACATAAAATGGTAACAATAAATGAGTGTCAACCGATGACTATATTCACAACACAGGATTTGTATCAATTTTTTGTTCGAAAATCTTCACGGTGTTTGACAGAAATGGTAGGAGAGCCCTTGGGCTAAGCATCCATGCCATTTGGGGGTCCTTTCAGATGTGGAATCTGATGAAAATCCAATTTAAGGGGACAAGAAGCCTGAAAAATGGGTGAGAGAATGTCTAGGTAGAATCCGACACTTTAGGATCTAAACCAGAGTAATACTAGGCACATTATTAAATTGACAGAGAGGGTCGATGGGCCCAACATAAGATAAATTGACTCAAAAAGATTACTGTAGAACATGGGGGTGAAGGGCTCTCAGGATAAATTGGTATGTGGCATTTTGTTACAAACCTGACATAAATGGGGATATAAGCCCTATACCACGCTGTATACCCCTCCCCTAGAACGACTCAGGCCAGAGGCCAAAAAGATTAGGATATTTCTAAGAGATGGGTTTGGACCCAAAGACTATATGTTCGGGAGGTACTATGTATCCCATGAGAATGGGAATCAAGCCGTATGTAGTTCTGAAAAGGGAATGCAGTTTAACGTCATGTAATGAGGATGATGACGGGTGAAGACCTCCAAGAAGGGGAACGCATGGTGTGGATATGATAAAACTGCTGTGAAATGAGGACATAAGCCCACATTGCACCATGCATTTAGGGAGGTATCTGGACTTAAAGGATGAACCAAAGGGGTGATCTTTGAGCTTGGGTTTGTGCCTATAGACAAAATATCTATGTGTTCTTATGTATCTCATGAGTAAGGGAATCATGTCGTACATAGATAGGAAAAGGCCATGTAGTTTAACGTCGTGCAGTGAGGACAAGGGAGAGTTTAAGAATGAGAGGGGCACATAGGGATGTCATTGTAAAACTTTCTCTAATGGGGACAAATAAGTTTAAGCTACACCATGAAGGATCCTCCGAGAGAAATACACCCATGGGGTAATCAAAGAGAAACAATGGGGTTGGGATCACATCTGAGCATTCCGACGTATCCCTTGAGGATGGGAATAAATCCATACAAAGTTATTGGAGGTGATATGCAGTTTAAAGTCCAGAAACAAAGGTTTTGGAAAGTTTAAGGTCATGTGGGACCATTTACAATTTAACATCGTGCGGGACAACATACAGTTTATGGTCCTGTAGGACTGTGGTGGTCAAGAAAAGAATTTCTTTTGGAATTTTGGAATTGGTGGGAAGAGTTGTACGATCACCATCCATGGTCTCTAGATTTTATTCACCATTGGAGTACACCTTATGAATGATGTAAGGTTCTTTCCATTTGGGCTCCAATTTGGGTAGTTTTCATCTAGGTATCATTGGTGTTATCAAAGACAACAAGAAGTCACCATGAAAGAAAGAGTGTAGGAGAACTTTCTTGTCAAAAGCTCTAGCTATCATGTTATGATGCCTCTCTAGATTTTGTAGGGCAGGAAGCATGTTCTCATTGAGTGCTTCCAATTCATCCAGATGGAATTCAGCTACATTATCTAGTGCTTTCTGATCATAGACAGTTTTGCATAATGAAGGCAACATAATCTTGATGGGCAGGATGACCTTTGTTCTATACACCAAGGAGTATAGGGTCACCTGTGTGGAATTATGAGTCATCCTCCAATAATCCCAGAGGGCGTTGGGGAGCTTGTTAGGCCAACTCTTCTTGTTCTGAAAAACTATTTTCTACAAAATTTTAGAGTGGATTTTGTGGAACACCTCGATCTACCCATTTGCTATCATGTGATAGTGGGAGGTATAGTTAGAATGAATATTGTACTTGTCTTAAAATTTATTCAGCTCGGTTGCCTGTAAGTTGGTGTCATTATTAGTGATGATGACGTGAGGAACTCTGAACTAGTATATGATATTGGAGTTCAAGAATTCAACCATTTAATGGGTCATGACTTCCTTCAGTAGAGCCTCTTCTCCCTACATGGAAACGACATATGTGGCAGTCAAGATAAACCGGCATTAGGGCGTAATCGATGGTGGATATGGTCCCACGACATCGAGCCCCCAGACTGCAATGATCCAGAAGTACTAGGTAGTGTAGAGAGGCTCTGGTGGTCGATGCACAAATTTGACAAGAAATTGGCACACATGGAACCTCTTGGAAAACTCGATGCAGTCACAGATCATGGAGGGCCAAAATTATCTCAGCCTCTAGATTTGTGTGATATATTTTACCTGGTCTCATGAGCCCTGAAGCAACCTACATGAACCTCCTACAAGACCTAAGAAATCTAAATTCCTTGAATGCAATAGAGGATAACCCCATAAAACCCTCACCTGTAGAGAATCTGCTCAATACCGGGACTACTCTGGAGGGTAAACTTTAATGTATGACATCAGATTCGCTTGTGATTGGCTCGATCTGCTGGGAGATTACTCTTTTAGATTTATTTGGTAAAGGAGGTTGTCTAGTTGAGAGTCACCTCAATCACTACATCTGGGGGACCTGGAGGTCCTGACGTGGAGGCATCAGTGGTAAGGTGGATTACCTATTGGTTTTCAATGTCTTCTGGAGTTAAGGGAGTGATGAATCTCTAGTGTGCCACATGGATAATCATATCATCCTATTCAGTATTTGCAAGTGATGCAGCTAGGATGGCCACGGTGTTAACTAGATTGTTCTGTGAATGAGGGACATGAGTAACTCCTGGACGAGATGGTAACTTGACCATCAGTTGGAGTGTTCATTACAATAGTGGTGTGAGTTATGAATTTATGATGACATAGCCACCATTGATCTTCTTGATGACTAGTTCAGAGTCCCCTTTCTCATGAAAATAGGGAACATCAATCTTGAGTGTCGTCTCAAGGATATTATTGAGAGCCTGATACTCTGCCTCATTTTTGGTAAAACCTTATGACAACTGAAATCAATACAGAAGAATGGATTGTGTTAGGGTAATGAAGACGATATCCAAGCCTACTCTTTTGAGCCTGGGGTCATTGAGCCTTATACTGGTAGGGCTCGAAGAATCACCATAAATGTGCATTTTCCAGAATGGAATGGCTTGGTCTACTAAGGGGATTTCCTCTTCAGGAATGTAAATTTATAGAAAATGGTATGCTAGGGATAGATTGACAGTGAGGAAATCATCCAATGCTTTTCCATTAATAGCCTTTTGAGGGATGAACCTGATGTCAAACAACTAAAGTATCACGACCCACAGATCTTGAAGACCTATAAACATGTGGCGGTTTTGGATGTACTTCAGCAGATCCACTTGGGACACCAGATGTACCTCATGGTGCTGCAAGTAATTTCTCAATTTCTGTACTACGAATACCAGTTCAATTCATCTCTTCTTGATAGAGGAGTCTTTGGTATCCGTATCGGGGAGCATGCGGCTGAGATAGTATAGATTTTTCTTCATTCCCTATTTGTTCTTCTGAGCGAGAAGGTTGACGAGATATCGTTCCATGGTGGTCACATAAAGGACCAGTGTCTATCTTGAAACTAGGGGAATCAAGACTATAGGATAGAGTATATACTACTTGATTTCTTCAAAAGTATTCTGACATTCTTTTTCCCAGTGATAAACAATTCCATTCTTCATTAGCTGAGAAAAAGGCTTACACTTGATGACCAAATTCACGATGAATCGGCATTTATAGGCCATGTTCCCATTGAAACCATGAAGCTCGCATATGTTGCTTGAGGGAGGCATCTAGATGATGTCCTTGATCTTCTCTGGGTCAATTTCAATGCCCTTGTATCTAACAATGTAGCTAAGAAACACTCCATATGTGACCCCAAAGGCACACTTCAATAGGTTCATCTTCAGTTGGAGAGAACGGAGGAAGCCGGACACTTTTTCAAGGTCTTCGAGATGGTCCTCACGCTCGAGATATTTGACCACTGGATATTCCACATAGTATTCAACTAATTTCTTGAGGATTGGCATAAATATGTGATGCGTGACACGCTGATAGGTTCCACCGACATTTTTTAAACTGAAGGGCATTACATGGTAACATAAAGTACCTTGTGGTTCCCTAAAGGCTATATAATCTTCATCCTTAGGATCCATTCGGATCTAGTTATACCCAGAGTACCATCCATGATGGAGAGGGCATGGAACCCAGTTGTAGCGTAGATCAACAATTTTGTCACAGGAAGGGAAAAATCATCCTTTGGACAATTACGATTGAGGTCTCAGATGTCTATAGAGACTCAGATCTATTTATTCTTATACCTGACTAGCACAATGATGTCCATCAATCTAATGTACTAGACCTCCTTAACAAAATTGTATTTTATGAGCTTATCCACTTTATCTAGGACCTTGGAATAGTGATATGGGTACATCTTTC